>CM057835.1:65532673-66757733 GCA_030068075.1 Paguma larvata
GGGCCGGCCCCCCGGGGACACGTGTCAACCACCTGGGCTCCCTGGCCTGCTGAGCCCCAGAGGGAAGGGCTGCGAAAATACAGATTCCCAGGCCCCGGACCACAGCCCCGCGGCCAAATCGCGAACGTTGGGGTCCCGGGACTCTATGGCTTCTTTGAGGGTCTCCCAGACCTTCTGGGGAGCAGCCAGGCCCGGGGACCCCAGTGCTGCCCACCCAGCCCAGGAGAGGTCCTGAGGGTGGAGCGTGAAGGGTGGGTGGCAAAGGCGGGGTCCATCCACGGGCCCGCGGGGAGAACGGGGGGCGGGGGGTGCTTTGCAGGCAGCAGACCTCACTCTGAGCGTGTTTCCACAATATTCTGCCCCGACCGAGGGGGCACCGCCAGCTACAGACTCGGCCCACCGGCTTCTCTCTGCTCCCACTCTGAGTCGGCCTTAAGCACAAAGCAGGTGCTCAGTTAACGCTTGTGAAATGAAGGACTGAGGCGTGTCTTGGTTTTCCACTCCTTTTTCTGTCTTTCTGTCTCTTCTCTGTTTCCATTCCCCTCTCTCTCCACCTCTCTGCCTCAAGCACAGCATCTAGCAGGTGCTCAATAAACACTCATGGAATGGATGCAAGTCTGTGTCATGCTCTTTCTCGCCTCTCTCTCTAACCCCTGTGCCTGTCCGTCCCTCCCATTCTGCCTCTCCCTTCCATTCTTTATTTTTTTTAATTTTTTAAATATTTTATTTAGTTTTCGGGGAGAGAGAGAGAGAGAGAGAGCCCAAGCGGCGAGGGGGGGGGGACAGAGAGAGAGGGAGACATAGAGTCTGAGGCAGGCTCCAGGCTCTGAGCTGTCAGCACAGAGTCTAACGCGGGACTCGAACCCATGAGCTGTGAGATCATGATCTGAGCCGAAGTTGGGTGCATCCACCCACTGGGAGCCACCCAGGCGCCCCCCTCCCTTCCGTTCTTGCTCTTTCAGTGTCCCTGGGGCTGCTGTCTTTATTTCAAAATAAATCCCTCCTTCCCGGACCTGGCGATCACAGCCCTCTCCCATGGCCCCAGCCCCTGCCTCCGTCCAACGCCAGCGAAAAGAAAACCCAGGACAAACCACCCAAGGCACAGATGGAGAGACGACACAGGGAAGCCAGCACTCCCCAGGGTCACCCAGAAAGTCTACGGCCGCCCTTAGCATCTGGAGGTGGGGGTGTTTTTCCCTCCCAAAGGGCAGCTTCGAACCCTAGACCAGCAGAGGGTACCCGTTTTGCCCAAGTCCACCGCCCCGCCCTTTACGGATGAGGCCACTGAGGCCCGGGAAGGCCAGGTGACCTGCCTGGGACCACATCAGGTTCACGGCTCAGGTTTTAGGACACAACGCTGACGTCTCAGACGCGGCAGGAGGTGTTGGGGTTATCGGCCGATCAAGAGTTAAGTCCTTACCACACTGGCCTCATATCCGACAGGGAATCTAACTGAGCTTAGTTACCACGAGTCAGGGTCAGCTTAACTAAACACATCCCTCCCCTGCCCCGGCGAGGGAGGTTATACAAGATGAGCAAATCCCCCTCCGGCCCCAAGCCGAGCCCTCGCTTCTGCCCGGGTGGGAGCACCCACCTGCCGAGGTTCGCCGTGAGGGTCGCCACGCGTCACCCCTACACGCAAGCCTCTACCCCATCTGGAGGCCGACAGGAGAAACAGGGTTCTGTCCCAACGCAGGAGGAAACACTGGCTGCACCGGATTGATTGAGACATAGCGGTTGGCCCCAACGTGACAGCTTCCCCAGGAATTTTCGAGGGCGTGTTGGCTGTTCGCGAGTTTCCCCTTACACACCGTCCGCCACAGCAACAAGAGAACTGGCATTTTTTTTTTCATCTCTACCATAGTATGACCAACACGCACAAAAAAGCACCCATCGTCAGTCTCCAGCTCCACAAAGTTTTGCCAAGTGGACGTACCTGTACAACCAGCACCCAGAAGTCCCCTCTCCTGTCCACTCCTGATCACTGTCCCCTGGTGGGGGGAGGAGGGACGGATATCCTGACCTACTGTCACCAGAGATCCCTTTCGCCTACTCCTGTGCTTTGTGTATAAATGGAATCACATAGTACGCCCTTGGCTGTGATGAGCTGCTTTCAGGGAACATGACAGCCCACGATGTAACCACTTTGCTCTTGGTGATGTATCAGCTGGCTATTGCTGGGTAACAAAGCTCCCCAAAGCGTAGAGCCTTAAAACAACAGCCGTCTACTTCGCTCATGCTTTGGCTGGAAGATTCGGACCTGGCATCATCTGGGCGGTTCTGCAGGGCTGGGTGGAGCCGAGCTGATTTCACTGGCTCACTCAGGTGGTTGCCTCTGTGGCTGCCTCTGCAGCCGGTCTAGGAACACCTTTTATTTTATAAAAATAAATAAGCTCACCCATCTCTCCACCGCCAGCCGGGCAGCCTGGCCTCCTCACACCATGACCGCAGAGTTCCCAGAGGGCGAGGGCGGTGCGCCAGACCTCTGGACGTCTTGGAACCGGCACGCATCGCTTCTGCCGTGTCCCGTTGGCCGCAGCCAATCTCGCCAGAGCAAGCCAGGTTCGAGGGGGAAAGAGATGGACTCTGCTTCTTCATGGGACGGACTGCAAAGGATCATGGCTGTTTCTGCAATTTGCCAAGACAGGCATTCGGTAGTTTCCAGTGACAGCCTGGATGGATAATTCCGCTGTGAACATTCTAGTGCCTGTCTCCTGATGACCGCAGGAGTCGTTTCTGCGAGGAAGTTCCCAGGAGGGGAGTCGAGGGGCTAAAGAGAATGCCTTCATTCGGCCTACATTGACCCCATAGGGGCCCGACTGTTTATCAGGATGAGAAGAAGCTGCTAGGAGATTTGTTCTTTTGGGGCAATCCCCCAAAGGCGGAAATGCCCACGTTCTGAGGCCCCGCCCCCCTCCAGACAAGCTCCTCCTTCACGCAGGAACGGCCCTGTCACTCTGTAGTTGATTAAAGAGCCTCCCGGGAGATGCCCCCCCCCTTCCGTCAGTCCTTAAGCATCAGTCTGACTCTTGACTTCCGCACAGGTCATGATCTTGCAGTTCGTGAGTTCAGACCCCGCATCTGGCTCTGCGCTGACAGTGCAGAGTGTGCTTGGGGTTCTGTCTCCCTCTCTCTCTCTCTCTGCCCCTCCTCTGCTCGCTCGCTCTCTCTTTAAAAAATAAATAAATAAAAAACAAATAAACTTGGAAAAAAAACAAGAGTGTCCACACCCCCCCAATTCGTATCCCCTGAGGACCTAGGCATATGATTCCCTGGAAACCGGGTCCCTGCCGATGTCCCCTCCCCGAGTTACCGTGAGTTCATACCAGTGAGAGCACGCCCTTACTTAGTGGTTGCTCTCTTTAGAAGAGAACAGAGGAGAGATATGGATGCAGAGACAGAGACGCGCTAGGGGAAGGGGCAAATTTGGAGGGACGTCTACAAGCCAAAGACCTCCAAGAGTTTCTGGCAACTTCCAGAAGCCTCAAGAAGCAAGGGCGGAGTCTCCCCTAGAGGCTCCAGAAGGAGCAGAGCCCTGCGGACACTCGTGGTCAGACTACTGGCCTCCGGAGCCATGAGAGATTGAATCCCTGCCGTTTTAGGTGCCCTGGGAATGCGGTACTTGTCGGTCACCACAGCCCTGGGGAACCGGCCAGCCCTGCACCGGCTCCCCGCTCTGCGCTGTGGTCCAGGGCGGGAGCAGAGGACCGGCTCCTCGCTGCCCTTGGTACTTGACCTCTCCGTCGCCGTCGGGTCCCCGGGGTCACACGCGGAAGCACGTCCGTCCGAAGATTTATCCCCAGGCACACACAGGATGCAGGCCCGGCGCGAGCGCTGCCACCGGTTTGCCGTGATTTACTCTGACGCAGGGGGCCCCGGCCGCCGAGCCTCTCTCGTATATCAAACAGGAAATCCGGAAGACATCCCCGTAAACGCGGCAGGACGGGGGAGAACCTGCCGCCACCGTAAAGCTCCGCGGTGGCGTCAGACGCGCCATCTGTTCCTCTCCCCCGTCCAGATGCGCTCGGTGGTTCGCTTCTGTGACTCCGAGCACACCCCGGCTACCCCCTCCCCTTCTCCTATCTTCTCGCCGCGGCCTGGGCTGCAGGGCGGTCTGCAGAGGGAGCACCCCCCGGAACGGAGGGAGGCCGGATGACAGGACACAGTCTGGGTCCAACCTCGCCTGTGCCTCCAGGCATGGCCATGCCAGGAGGTCTGTGGTCATTCTGCGCTGTCTCTGCGTTTCGACCGCCTTGGCTGTAAAATTAGAGAGCTCCCCAGCTCACCGGGCTGGAGGGAAACTTGGAGAAAACATCCTACCCGCGCAACGCACGGTAATTCTCCTCTCACTCCCTTCCGCTCTCCGGTGTTGTCAGAGCTCTGAGTGGCAAGCTTTGGAAACCCAACTCAGGGTAGCTCAAGCAACAAGCTGGCAAGGACAGTCATTTGTTTTCTCTGTACCTGAAAAATTCTGAAGCTACGGCTTCAGGTATGGCTGGATCCAGGGGCTCAACAGAGCCAACAAGAAGCTGCCTGTCTCTTTCAAGTCAACCTTCCACTTGGTTGACTTTGCGCTCAGGCCGGCTCTCCCATCTGCGTGGCTTAGCAAACCCAGCAGGACAGAGAGTTCTCCAGGGCCTATGGGAGAACGAGGATGGGGGGTGGGGACAAACTCACAGATTCATATAACAGGATACTTGCGAGCTATTAGCCCCTGCTTTTGTCACCCTAGTCTATCTTTGCTCACCGGCAGCCTTGCAATTACTGGGCAAATTCTCGCCGCCCTCCACGGGAGACTGTCTTATCTCCCGTCCCCTCTCGGTGTCCCCAGCCCAAGAATTGCCCTCTCTTCCAGGGTGGCAACGTCCGTGACTGGTAACAGTGTTCCATGTTGTCTATCACATTCTGCGAGTTGTGCCCTGGGCCCTTCAAGACTTATACTTTCGAGGCTCAGGAGCCAGATCCTAGTGCCGTAAAAACAGAGCTTCGAAATCCAAAAACCACAAACCGAATGCTTTTTTATCTCCTTTTGCTCTAACGACCGCCCCTAAGGCAGAAACACAGAGTACCCATGATGACCTAACATGGAAACAAGGGCGGGGGAAGTAGGGGACTTCAGTCTCAGAGTGTCACTCTGCCACCCTCAGAGCACCCTTTCAGGCGTGGCTGGATCCAGGGGCTCCACACACAGTCACGACTTCCCACACACAGCTGGGACTCACCCGCAGCCAAATCCGTATCCCGCCAACTCCTCCCAGGGAGAAGACCCCACCCCGCCCTCACCTCATCTGGGTCTTTCTGCCCTCCAGGAGGCTAGAATAACCCTCCTCCACGGTGCCCGCCTTGGTTGATCCAAATGAGAACGGTTCCCATTTGTCCTTCCTCCTCTGTGCTTAGGGGACCTGGCTTTGCAAATTAATGTTGCGGCATTTGAGATCTGAGCCTCTCTCCCGTCTCCGAAAGGAATGTGAGCTATTGGCCAGCGAGCGCCTCTTTTATTCCCGTTTGTGTCCCTGATGCCTGGCACGCGGTGGCCGCCCCAGTCCCAGAAGACAGAAGGGGGTGACGCCCATATTTACTCTCAGATGCCCATATTTACTTCTGGGGAAGTGGCAGCCCCAGAAGGCAATTTGAGGAAGGGCGCTGGACCATCGGAACTATACAGGGACGCAAAGGCCTACCTTGTTAGATGGTGAGCTCCCCGTCACCGGAGGCAGACAAGCAAAGGCAGCTTGGGAGAGACACCTGAGAGAGGATTCGGTCGGTCACCTAGGATCCAAGCACCGGGAGAATCAGGCAGCATCTGTTTGTGCTCATCTTTTTATGGTCAGCGTTTAACACAGCACTTGGCTTGTAAGAGAATTTTATTTTTTTATTTTTTTCTTAAAAAAAATTTAATGCTTATTTATTTTTGAGAGAGAGAGAGAGAGGGAATGAGCAGGGAAGGGGCCAAGAGAGAGGGAACACGGGATCCAAAGCAGGCTCCCCGCTGACAGCAGGGAGCCCGATGCGGGGTTCAAACTCACGAACCAGGAGATCGTACCCTGAGCTAAAGTCAGTGCTCAACCGACTGAGCCAACCAGGAGCTCCTTGTAAGAGAACTTTAAATACTCTTGGGGCGCATCTAAACTTCTTTCTGTGCTCTCTGGCTTCTGCCGATCTGACTCCCGCCGTCCCCTCCAAACCCTTCTCTTCCCCAGGCCCACGTCCCTCCAACCAGAACTCTGGTCTCCTTCCTCTTCCCACACGGGGCGTTCCTCACACCCGGATTGCCCTTCCTGCGGATCTTGGCATGGCCCGCCTCCAGACCTCAGGACAGATGCCATATCCCCTTCCCAAGGAAGCCTGCGCTAACCGCCTCGTTGAAGAACCCCTCCCCCATCCCCGTCCGTCTCTGGACCATTATCCTGCCCTATTTTCCTCTATTCCACTTGCCGCCACCTGTAATAATCCGATTGGTTTGTCCTCCGTCTCTCCAACTCGAATGCAGGCCTCCTCACTGCTAAATCTCGGAGCTTGGCCCGGGCCTGGCACATAGCAGATACTCAGGAAGTATCTGCAGAGTGAGATGTGTTTTTTAGGATAACGGTAGATGCTGGAACAGACAAGCCCCCAGGTTCAGGGCCTTGACAGATGGATGGTGTTCCCCATCGGGAGACACCCCCCCAAGGAGCCGGGCTCCTTCCGTTTTCGGACCCTCCCCTTCTCGAGGACCTCAGGGTCTCCCGAGCTCCGTTGGTAGGGGGAGAAAGAGAGCGGGTGAAGGATTTGCGGGGGGGAAGGGGAGGAGAGCCAGGCCTACTGTGGCTTATGCGGCTGCTGCCCACATTCTGTTAGCCAGAATTCAGTCATGTGGCAGCACCGAGGTGCCAAGGAGGCTGGAAATACGCTCCATGAGCGTGCTTTGGAAGGAAGGGAAATGGGTTGAAAGAGCAGCAGCCAGTCTCCGCCACGAGGGTGAATGAATATATGAATGAGTGAAAAAAAAACGATCTTTTGAGGTACCTGGGCGGCTCGGGTCACGATCCCACGGTTCGTGAGTTCGAGCCCCGCGTCGGGCTCTGTGCTGACAGCTCAGAGCCTGGAGCCTGCTTCAGATTCTGTGTCTCCCTCTCTCTCTGCCCCTCCCCTGTTGGTGCTCTTTGTCTCTCTCAAAAATAAATAAACATTAAAAAAAATTTAAAGGCTTCTCGGAGCACCTGAGTGGCTCAGTCAGTTAAGCGTCTGACTTCAGCTCAGGTCATGATCTCACAGTTCGTGAGTTCAAGCCCCGCGTCGGGCTCTGTGCTGACAGCTCAGAGCCTGGAGCCTGCTTCGGATTCTGTGTCTCCCTCTCTCTCTCTCTCTGCCCCTCCCCCACTTGCACTCTGTCTCTGTCTCAAAAATAAACATTAAAAAAAGAAGAAGAAAACGATCTTTTCCATATCTTGCAGTTCAAGGTCCCTTACAAAATCCCAGGAGTTTTCTGATCCAGGAAGCCCGATGCCAGTCGCTCCCTGTCCCGTGTCCTCCACGCTGCTGCGATGACAGAAATCCGTGCCAGGGCCCAAATGTGCAGCCCAAGGAACAGACAGACAGAGCTTCTCGGGTGCTGGATCCGGCTTCAGCACCCCAGAGATGAGGGCTTTGCTGAGAGGCGCCTGCACGGAGCAACTCTCACCCCTGCAGGGCAGGGGAGAAGTGAATCCACTTGCCACCCCCTCCCCCAACGCGTTCACAACAGTCTCACCTGGGACGCGGCCCGCCGTGGGGGATGCGAAGGCAGCTCTCCAGGGAGTTCAGCCTACCTCCATAGGCATCAGGAAGTATTTGTCGAGGGCCCTTCTTGTGCAAGTTCCTTTCTCCCGGGGGTAGTAACGGGGACGTGCTCGGGGTGGCGCATAGCATACCGTAAGCGCTGATTAAGTGCTCGCTAGCATGGCCCTTTTCATCCTTCGAGGCGACCGCATGCATTCGCCTGATGTCTAGTGCCCGCCCCTGCCCTTCACCGAGTTCTTGGAAAATGGCAGTGAGCAAGAAAGACGGAGCCGGAGAATTAGAACCGACATCACCTGGCCCCCAACATCACGCAGGAAGGGCGCCAACGGAAGGAAAACCGCCGGGACTCCTGGAGAGCCCGGGAGCCCTGACCCAGCCCCGGGGAGGGGGGAGGAAGGAAGACGTCCTCAGGCTCACTCTCTCCAATGTCACACGTCCACGCCCTCAGTTTGCGCTGAGGGCACCTGCAGCGGGGACATTCCCCCCGGACAGACCCTTCCCGGGCAGGTGCCCAGACCCGGCCTGATGCCAGGAGGTCCAGCTGACACCAGCGCCCACGGTCCGCTGGTCGCCCGCCAACCCAGTACTGTGGCAGGCTCCCTGAAACAGGGGACGGGGGGGACCCGCTGAATGGGCAGAGTTCAACTCAGAGGTTCCGTGGCTGTGGGTGACGGCCGGGCTCCGTGCTTCCCGTCTCCTGATCGCAAGGTGGAAGTGTCCTACAGCCCCCGATCTTCCACCCTGGTCGGCTGCTTAGTGGATTGCGAGTCAGCCGGCTGTACGTTCAGCTGTGAAGGGGAAGAACCAGCTAAGTGGACACGGACAAAATTCTAGAGGAAGACTATCAATGACTGTGTGAACACCACCGACTCGAGGATTTAATAATACGGTTTAGCCTTCTGGGGATAACGCCCTCACCTCTTTAGACCATAAGAGCCTACTGCTCGGTATTCACACGTTTGGACATCATATCACGCGCACAAGTGGGTAAGGCAAGAGTTTGGGGGGTTGGAGGGAGCGGTGTCCTCAACGCGGGCCGCCCCGCAGCAGGCGACTGGGGACCGAGCCGGAGCCGGGACTGGGACTAGGGCCTGGCCCCCGGCTCCAGCGGAAGCACCCCCAGGGGAAAGGCCACCGGATGGATCTGGAGACCCTGAGCGCCCCGTCACCGCCACCGCGAGGAACAAAGGCCAGCCGACCTCTCCGGCCTGTCTGCGCCCACCCCCCGGGAGCTGAGAGGCAGGGGGAGGGGGCAGGCAGGGGGAGGGCGGGAGGGGGGAGCGTGGCAGGAGCCCGTGCACCTTCCTCAGGAGGCCAAGGGCACCCGGGACGTGGAAATTAAAAAGGAGGAGGGGAGACCCAGCGTATTAACTTCTTTAATCTTTCATTTCTGACACAGACTGCGGTCCCTCATTTCAAAGAATTTCAAGCTAATGTCTGGAGGGCAGAAAAATCTATTTCCCAATACTCGGCTCCGGCTTTTTTTACCAATTGACCGCCCTTCCTGGTACAATCAGCCAAGCATTGATTTTTTTTTTCTTTTTCCTTTTTTTTTTTCCTTTCTCTCTCTCTCTCTCTCCCTCTCTCAATGCTAGAGAATCATTCAAAAATCTATCAATACAAACAACATCTTTGGAGAAAACAGCAGGCTGCTTCTTAATTAACCCCAGAGCTGCCGGCCTGAGGTGGTGGGGCCGTTTCGGGGAGACTCAACCTGGGGACAGGTCGTGTCCCCTCTCGGAACGTTAGCCTGTCTCTGGAACCTTTAGGATCCCTGCGTGGGGACGACCCCTTTTAGCACGGGGCCCACGCGAGGCGATCCAGACGCAAAGTCATTTTCGCTAGATAAAATTAAAACTCGACTTCCTCCGTCAGACGGGCGACATTTCACGTGCTCTGAGGCCACGTGTGGCCCGTGGCTACCGGCGCTGGATGGCGGAGGCCCACGGTGTTCTGCCCGCAAAGAAAGTTCTGCTTCAGAAGCAAGCGAGGAGCAGCCGAGGACGGTATGTAAAGAAATCGGCCTTCCCCTAAAACCTGACTTACAAAAAGAGGCGTCGGGTCGAATCTGGCCCGCGGGCCACAATCTGCTAACTGTGGCTAGGCGGCTTCGGCGGAAAACGTAAGGGTCTCAGAAGGTTGGAGATATTAGCGTTAGGGGGCGCCCGCGGGGCGCAGTCGGTGACGCGTCTGGCTTCGGCTCAGGTCACGATCTCACGGTTCGTGGGTTCGAGTCCCGCATCAGGCTCTGTGCTGACAGCTCAGAGCCTGAGCCTGCCTCAGTTTCCGTGTCCCCCTCTCTCTCTCTGCCCCTCCCCCGCTTGCGCTCTGTCTCTCTCTCTCAAAAATAAACAAACATTAAAACACAAAGAAGAAATAGTAGTGTTAGGACACGAGAAAAGGCACGTACAAGGGTCCGGGGCTGGAAACACTTCGTATCTTGGTCCGGGGGATGGTTCTGCGGGGTCA
The DNA here is from genome assembly GCA_030068075.1 of Paguma larvata. NCBI lineage: Eukaryota > Metazoa > Chordata > Mammalia > Carnivora > Viverridae > Paguma > Paguma larvata. The sequence goes on from CM057835.1 coordinate 65,542,901, forward strand.
CGTGGTCTCGGTGCATTTTACCGTGTACAAATCATCTCTCAGTTTTCAAAACTCTTTAGCATGTGGGCCTGTCCTAGGGAGAGAGAATGTCTCGGGGTGTCAGAATCCTGTAGGATTCCCGAGCAGTCTTATCCCGCGGGACCCCACGGGGCTTCGGAGGCCTCCCAGCTGCGGGACGATGCCTGGGGTCGTCCCAAGCACAAGCCCCTTCACCAGACCTGCATGATTCGGAAGGTTCTGGGGGCTAAGAAAAAATTTAACAACAGCAGCAGCAGCCGAAGGGTCCAGTGGGGGTGTTTGTGGCTTTTAGGGGTGCAGGGATCCTTTAGGGAAGCAGAGCCCGGCAGGACCTGGAACTGAACCCCGGCGGAGGTGGGGGTGGGGTGCGAGGGCAGGGAGGGGCGGACAGGGCTGAGCCTGGAAGGGTCCGGGGCTCTAACCCCCACTTTGGCCTGGGCTCCTCCCTGCTTCTCTATTTTGCACATTGGGGTTCCGAGTAAGAATTCAGCTCCGGAAAACTCCAGCTCGAACCGCAGTCCTGCAGGGCTGGAGCGGTCGAGCCCAAAGCAGGCGGCAGAGCAGAGGGTCGAAAGCACGCGCCCCAGGGCCAGAAGGCGAGGCTCAGAGCCTCCTGTCGGCTGTGTGACTCTGGGGAAGTCGCTTCCCCTCTCTGTGCCTCAGTTTCCCTCTGTTTAAAATGGGGTTAAGGACAGGCCCCCACTGGTAGGTTGTCGTGAAAACACTACGCATTGCTATGCTTGAAAAGCACTTCGAAGCAAAACACACTCGTTTCGGCTCAGCCTCTGGTGTTCGATGAGGAGCACGGACTTTGGGGTCCGCCTAGGACCACCCCTCACTCATGCCTCCAGCACTTTACAGGTGGCCGTGCCAGGCTTTGGGAAAGGGGGCAGACTGGCCTCAGCCAGAGGTCCTACCCCATTTCTCACACTCCAGCTGCCCCGCCTCTGGGTCCCTGCAGCCGGTCCCCTTGCTAGGACACCCGGGGCTCAGTCTTCAGGAGCTGCCAGTGTCCGAGGTCCCTGGAGTGAGCTGGGCAGAGAGAGGCCACTCTGTCCCAGGGCTGGACCTGCTGCCCTCGGCATCCCGTCGTAATGGCCCAGACTTCCAGGATCCTGCTCCCCGTCACCCCGCAGCTGATGGAGGCTCCGCTCTGGGCACACAGCGGGGGGGCCTGCCCATCACCCATCCTGGTAGCCTCTTGTCCCAGAGGAGCCCTCACCCTCAGTCGCTCACTTGACAACTATTTATGGGACCTACTGTGTGACAGTCTGGGTCACTGAGTGCAGGGGTGGGGGAAGGGAAACACGGTCCACTCTTCACATCTGGTTAGACACTCAATAAACAAGATCCCTTCACTTGGGGGTCTGTTAAAGAAAAAAACAACTGGACAGATTGGGAGGAGGTGTTGTCAGGGAGGGCTCCCTGGAGGAGGTGGCAAGCACCCAGAAACCCTACGGAGGGGAAAGAGCCAGACGCGATGCAGGTCCGGGCAAGGGGCATTCCAGGCAGAGGGAAAAGCCGGTGAGAACAGTCGGTGCCTGACAGCCCTCCGCATGCCTCCCTCCTGTCCGCTCCGCCACTCGCCAACAGCACCTGGCGGCTACACTGCTGTCGCAAGGGTCTGGGTTCAAATCCTATTTCAATCCATTCTCAGCTGAGTGATCTCGGGCCAGGCCCCTCCTGGGCCTCAGTTTCCTCGCGGAAGGCTCGGGCATCTGCCCGGAGCTTATAGCGAGGGTCAGAGCGAGGGTGCAAAGGACTTAGCACCGTGCCTGCGCGTGGTGAGTCCTCGGCCAACACCAGCCAAGACAGAAAATCCATCACCCCTGACGCCAGACGAGGCCTAATTATAGACGCCCAAAGGTCTCTTCTCAGCTCCTTGTGACTCGGGACAAGGGCCAAGGAAGCTCGGGCTGCCCAAGCGGGAAGGTTCTCCCTGCGGTCACACGGCCTCCGCCGGCAGGCAGGCCCCCTCCCCGTCAGCTACTGGCTCTGCAGGTCCTGGCGACGCAGACCCGGCACCAAGCGGCTCGTGGGGCAAGGGCCCGGGGGTCAGGCTGGCCCGGCCGGTGAGGGGGGTGCTAAGCGGAGACACCGATGGAAGCTGCCCCCCGGGGCTTCGTGAGGGTTCGGAGAAGCGCCTGGTGCTGAGACGGGGCTCTGTTTCACCTCCACGGTCCCCAAGGACGCGCGCGGATGAGAAATCAGCTGTAACGCAGGGAGAGTTTCCCAGCGGTTTCTTTTCTCTTATTCAGCAAATATCTGCCGAGTCCCCTGGGGTGTCTGGCTCCGCGTTAAGAGCTGGGTATAAAAAAATGCCCACAACAGCCACCCGGGGGCTTACGGGGCCAACGAAGAGGGTCGGTGAGGTTGCGGGAGCAAGTTTAACCTGCTCTGAGAACAAACCAGTGCTTCTAGAAGGAACAGCCGCTCTTCTTTATTCTTCCGCTGGTGCGTTTAGCCGGCGTTCCAGGGCGCCAGGCCTTGCGCAGCGCGCCCTGCTGTCTGGTGTCTGAAATCTGCAGGGCGACCGTGATCTCCACCCCGGAATGTGGGACCCTCGGCCTTGGCCTTGGCCTTCAAGATGACCCTACTACCTCAAGACCTGAGTTCGAGTCCTGGGCCTGCCCCTGGCCCGCTGGGCAGGCAGGTGGCCCTGCTGGGCCTTAGTGTCCTCGGCTATGACACGGGCAACTGTAACCATCACAAGGCTCCGTCAAGGCACTCTTGAGCGGGGTGTTGTCACAAAGGCGATCCGTGTCTGTCTGGAGACGGATGAGGGTGCCAGCACCGATTCCAGCCTGGGTTCAAAAGGAGGGACACACGCCTACCCGGCCCCAGTTCCAGCCCACTGGAGGATTCTGGGCAGGATCTTCCCACGCCCGGGCCATTTCCGGGCCCTTCTCTGGAAATGAGAGTTCTGAGCTAAGTACAGGCGACTACCTGAGGATTCTTCCTTTCTTCCCGTTACCAGAGAATCGTCGCTGGGCAGAAGCCGATCAGGCAAAGACTACATTTCCCAGCACCCCTCGCATCCGGGTAGGGTCATGTGACTCGCTCCGGCCCACGCACTGTGAGCGGACGCGGCGCGCACGCCAGGACCCGTGCGGCTAGCAAGTGCGTGTGTTTGTTCCTCCTCCGATTCCCCGTCCCCCGGCTGAGCGGACGGGACGTCACGCCGCGTGTTGAAGAAGGTGGAACCGCAGAGCGCGGGTGCCGGGATCACTGCACGGAGGGGGGCCGCCCCGCCAGAACGCCACCAGCGGCGGGAGAGAATGAGAAATGAAGCTGTATCGTGTCGAGAGCCACAGAAGCACCCGTTTCCAACGTCGATGCAGCCAACAAATGTCCGTAATGATTACGTGTGTAAAAATGTATATATACATATTTCGGTTGTATATACGTCATCGGCTTTCATCCTCAGCCAACGTCTAGCACCAACAACACAAGCCACTCGGTCTTTTTGTGCGGCTGGAACTCACAGCCCAGTCTCCGAGAGTCACACGTTCTACCGACAGAGCCAGCCAGGCTCCCCGCGGACCGCTGATTTTCTGAGCATGTGGTTTGTCCCAAGCCCTATCTTCTTCTTCATCCGAACCACAATTCTACAAGCTGTAAGCTAGCCTCATAGGCCTGCGGGTCTTCCCACACTGCAGGCGAGGACACCCAGACTCGGAAATGCTCAAAGAGCAGCCCGGCGTCATCGGCTGGTACTCGGAAGTAGCTAGGTTAGAACCCAGAGTCCCCGTTCTCAATGGCTGCGCTCCCTGGCCTTCCAGAGCCCACGCGGGTGGCTGTGACAAGCCCGGGTTGCTGAGCGAGGACACAGCGGTGCACGGGAGGCCCCTCACTTGGCCGCAGCCCCGGGACTGAGTGGCGGCGGCCGGCTTCGAACCCAGAGTCGTGCGGCTCCCCGCCTCGTGCGCTCGCCGTCCCCCGCGGGCCGCCTCGGTGGCCGCCGCCGGCATCAAGGCCCTGCCGCTGTTTCCATCCGCCGACGTCCCGGGGCCCCGGCTGAAGGCAGACCTGGCATCCACGGAGCCTGTGACGGCGCTCCATAAATTTTCCTCTTGGCAGCCTTGCCGCGTATTAAGCACCTGGGAGGCCGTGAGTACCCCGTGCTGCCCAAAACGCTCTTAATTACCGTCTAATCCAGAGATCCGTCACCGCAGAAAGAAATCAGACGGGGTGGGGGGAGGTTCGTGCGCTGGAGGTCAGCGGGCACGAGTGGACGCGAAGACGGACGCACAAGAATCATACGCAAGACGCGGCAGGATACCGTCAAAGCGGAATACTGGACACATCTGGGGGGTTCGGCGTGGGGGCCCGGGTGGGCTAAACGGGGGCGGACGCGGGAGGGAGCACTACGCAGTCGGGAAGAAGAGCGCCCTGGAGGCTCTGGGCCGCCGCGGAACGATCCGGCCGAAAAAGCTGCCCGCAGAGCAATGCGTCTCCGGTGCTCGCGTCCCCGAAACAAAAGGATGTTTATTGTCACTGCCGGCGTTTAGTGAGAGCGTAATACACCCCATTTCAGGGGATCCCATTCACGGCCTCGCTCAGCCCCTGCGAGAATCGCGCGACGTAGGAGCTGTTATCACGGCCAAGTTACAGACGAGGAGACTAAAGCTCAGAGAAGTTGGGTCGCGAGTGCCCCAGGGTCCCCTCCTTGGCGAGGGGCGGAGCTGGGATTCACGCCCAGGAAGTCCGAAGCCGGAGCTAACCACGGAGCTCCCCGGCCTCCCCAGCCGCAAACAAGCATAACGGCTGAAAGGACATTTCCATTTCGAAGAAATGGGGCGGGCGGGAGGCGCGGGGCGTGCAGGAAGTTGCTGGAAATCGAGGGGGCCGAGTGTTAACAGCTCTATGGAGGCAGGAGGCAAAGCCTGTAGCTTTCAAAAGAGAAACTATTGGGACCAAGACCGTGTACCTAAAACCAACACCCCCAGTGGGCAGTGGTCTTCCAGAAATAATGGAAGTAGAGAAGAAAACAGCACAGGCAAGTGAAGGGCAGACACACGGAGACTTGTCTGACTTGGCTTGGACTCGGCGAGGAAAACGGTTTCCGGTAAGAATTTGTAACCATGGACTTACAATCATACCACTTTGGAGTTTCGAGCTGTGTCGCCCACACGGAAGCAAACCTCCAAACTGAGACCAGGAAGGAGAACTTCGAGGTGAACCAGGCAGGAGCAAATGGGAAATCTTTCCGGAAGGTACCAGACGCCCCCGCAACCCGTAACGCCCAGGCTTCCCGTGAATACCAGTCACGCCAAAGATGAGTTTGCAACCCGAGATTAGCACACCGCCACAAAAATGTCTGCAAAGACACCAGAGGAACGGACTGCCCTTGGAGAGTGAGCAATGGAGGGGTAGTGCGGGGCCGGACTGTGGCTTTGTACTCAATACGCATCGGAGGCAGGTTGAGTTTCTTAGAACGAGTTCAGGGTTTGTGAGATCAAGCCCCGCGTCAGGCTCTGCGTTGAGCATGGAGCCTGCTTGGGATTCTCTCTTGCTCCCTCTCTCTCCTTGCCCCTCCCCTGTTCTCTCTCTCTCTCTCAAAATAAATCCATAAACATTTTTAAATAAATAAATAAAATACAAGATATTTAGGTTGAACAGAAATACAAGAAGGAAGACAGGAGGGAGATGGAAAAGAGAGAGGGAAAAAACTAGCTTTTGTGGCCCCACCCCCCACCTCCGAGATTGCTCTCCCCGCCCCTGGCCAGCTGGGGGCATTGCCGCTGGCCTTGGTGCCGCTTCCAAGGACTGAGCTGGGGTCTTTCCCATTTTTCCAAGGACGTTTCTGTATCGTAGTGATCAGCCACTTCATACAAATCCCATCACTGGGGTCTGTGGTCCTAAATTGTCTCCCACAGAATCCTTTTACTTTTTCCACTGCCATCACCATCACCCATCTCCTTGTTTCTACCTCTTAAATATTCCTTAAGCCCCTCCCCCTTCCCCAGCCCCTCCTCTGTCCAGAACACACCTCACGCCTTGCTCAGAACGCACTCTCTCAGCTCCTCTGCGGACCGTCCAGCAGCCAGCGGCCAGAGCCTTCTTCCCAACACGCAGATCGAATTCCTCACCCTCTTGAAAGGTCCCGGCGGGTTCCCTGTCGCTCAGAATAGACTGCGAGCGCCTGGGCGACCCGGTCCCCACCAGCCGGGCCCGTGCGATGACCCCCTGTGTCCCTCCTGTCCACCGTCTGCCACTCGCCCCGCTCCGCTCACGGCGGCCTCGTGCCAGGCCCATGACCACAAGGCCCGGGCCACCTGCACAGGGACACGCCCACTGCCTGGCCCCGCGTCCCCACACAGGGAGACCTCTTTCCTGTCTGCAGATTCAGGCAAAACACCTTTGCCTTTGGGAGGTCTCCCCGCACCCGCCCGGAGCAGATGCGGTGGGGACCTGTGGTGGAGAAATGCCCCCCACCCAAGGACGCCCACCCCCTTGCTCCGGAACCCATGGGTACGTGACCTCACCCGGCAATGGAGAGTCTGCAGGTGTGATGAAGCTCAGTATCTGGAGATGGGCGGATTATCTGGGGTTTTCGGGGGGGGGGGGGACCAATGTCATCGTGACTGTGGGCGCCTGGGTGGCTCAGTCAGCTATGCATCCGACTTCAGCTCAGGTCACGATCTCGCGGTTTGTGGGTTCGAGGCCCCGCGTCGGGCTCTGGGTTGACAGCGTGGAGCTCACTTCAGACACCCTGTCTCCCTCTCTCTCTCTGCCTCTTCCCCGCGTGCACTCTCTTTCTCTCAAAAATAAATAAACATTAAAAAAGAAAAAAAGAGGGAGGAAAGGCCACAAACCAAGGAATGCAGGTGGCCTCTAGAAGCTGGGAAGTCAAGGACGTGGCTTCTCCCCTTGGATCTTCGAGAAGAAATCCTCTCTATTGTTTAAAAACAGAAGAGGCCCCAAATGGAGTCACCGATGCCAAGCCTTATGTCATCGCACCAAGACTTAATTATAGTTCTGGCCGGTTCCCTGAAATGGAACCTTAAACCAGTCAGTCAGAAGCCACCTGACCAACACCAGTCAAGAAATCTCCCGCACCCATCAGGAAAATAACCTTGTAACAACCCATCCATTTTTTTTTGGCCTAGAACTTCCTTGCCCCTGCTCCCTCCTGCCTATAAAAGTCTCCTGTGTCCTACGGCTCCTCAGAGCTCCTTTCCGACCCCTGGACCCGAGGCCTCCCCGTCCACGAGTCTCTGAATAAAGCCAGTAAGATCTTTCGAACGCGCTCGGTTGAATTTCGTTCGCCAACATTGCCAACATCTTGACGTTCGAACCTCAGAGCGCGAGAATCGAAAGGCAATTTATGCGAGTGGTTTGAAGCCACTACGTGGATGGTAATTTCCCGGCAGAGACGGGAAACTCACGCGGTGGCCCCGAGGTCCCCGGGGTCCTCAGACCTGACACCCCTGTATGCTTCTGGGGTGTCCTCCGCCCATCCCAGCATCGCTTACCCGAGGGTCTCCCCAGACTCCCAGAAGGCACACGGGAGGCGCCAGGAGCAAGGGGACCAGGGAGCTGGTGTATCTACACCCTGGCGCCCTCCCACGCGGAGGGCAAAGCTCGAGAGGCGTGGGCGACAACGGCCTCCGACGGCCCCCCCAGCTGACGCTGTAGCTGTCCACGGTGGCGATGGCTTCGCGCCCCTTAAACGAACTGCCTTCCCCTCCCTGTCTCGCTGCCCACCTCCTCTTCAAGTGCTTTCCAGAATCATCTGTCGGACGAATCACTTACTCGCCTTTGAGTCTTTAACTCTGAGCAGCCCAAACCAAGTCCCCCCGTCCCCCGCCCTGTTTCCTCTCTCAACCTCCCTCCCCCGCCCTCCCCGTGCCCATCCGGATCCTAACCCGGGGACCGTCAGCCCCACCGGGGCAGGGTCGCGTCCGCCCCGTCACCGTGTGTCTCTGGAGCCCGGCGCGGGGCCTGGCGTGCTGGGCACGCTGCATACACAAATGTCTATCGAGCGGCTGATGGATTATACCAGTAGAGAAAGCGGAGCGTCCTCCGGAAGGCACGCGGGCCTCACGCTGCCGACAGCCCCCTAGCTAGTCCTGGGAGGCCGCCTCCACGGCCCCCGAGCTCTGGTGACAGGTAGCGGCCTCCACTTGCATGCCGGGATTGGAGGCACCAAAATATCCCCGGGAGAGCCTGTTCTCCTGAACAGGGTGAAACGTGTCCCCTGCAACCATCACCGGCTCTTACGGCCCCGGCTCCTGACGAGGGGCCCCCCAGAAAGAGGCTACCTCTGCAGTTGGTTCCCCGAGCACTCCCGGCGAGGTCTTTGGGGGCCGCGGGCAGTCTCCCACCTCCCGGCCCTCATGGGGAATGCCTTTTGTGCATCTAGAAAGCGCCTGGGTGGCTCCGTCGGTTAAGCGTCCGACTTCGGCTCAGGTCATGATCTCAGGGTCTGCGAGTTCGAGCCCCGCATCGGGCTCTGTGCTGACAGCTCAGAGCCTGGAGCCTGCTTCGGATTCTGTGTCTCCCTCTCTCTCTGCCCCTCCCCCACTTGCGCTCTATCTCTCAAAAATGAATACACGTTAAAAAAATCAAAAAGAAAAGCAGTTTATCTTTTCCAGAAACAGCCCAAGCGGGACCTCTCGAGGTCTTCCTCTCTTGCCTTTTCGTAGCCAAGGCCTTCGAGCCCCTCTGCCTGCTTCCTCTGCCACTTACTAATCGGGCGCCTTGGCTCCGGAACGGGCTCCTCGGCGGGCACCCTGCCCGTTCCTCTCCATTCCCAGTGTCCGGCACACAGTAGGTGTCCGATGCTCGCTCACGTGCGCAGTCTCCCTCCTTGGCTGCAAGCCTGAGAGGCTTGGAGGCTCGTCCCACACCGCTGCGCCATGATGGGTCCCAGGCCCAGCAGCTGGCCACAGCTGGGATCCGAACACGCTAGGAAGATTCCGAGAAGTCTCTAGAAGGCGAGACAAGAGATGAGGAGGCGGAGCCAAGGCACTAGGGCAGCCGGACAGGGCCACCCCGCCCCCTCCGGGCCCCGCATCCCGGGCCCGAGGCAGCATCAGGCACCCTCGCTCTGTGCCCCATCGGCACGGATGGGCCCGGGACGAACCATCTCCGTCCTGCTCACAAGCTCCCCCGGACGGCTTTGGGAGGGCTCCAGGGGAGGGGGGGTTATGAAGACACAGTTCTCCGAATCGCCGAGCAAATAGATGAAGACAGGGACACTGGGTTCTGGACCCAGGGCCGAGGCTCGGCCTCAGAAGGGCCACGTCACAGCCCTTCACTGACCCTCAGACAGTCCCGTGAGCCAGAGCGGTTTGCCTGGAAGAAACCAACAAACACCTGCACTCCCCGCCTCCAGCCGTGCGTCCTCGGCAGGGCCTGGCCCGACGTGTCTGGGCCTTCCCGCAGGGCGGCTGCGACAGGTGGAGACGGGTGGTTAAAGCACTCCCCGGGACCCGCAAAAATTCACTCCTCTCATCGCGGTTCGTTGGATGAACACCTACTGTGCGCCAGGCGCCAGGCGAGGCTCTGAGGCTCCGACATAAAACAGAAGGGACAGAAAGTACAAGGAGGGCGTCAGGGCATCTGGGGTGGCTCAGTCCGCTGAGCGTCTGACTTCAGCTCAGGTAGGAATCTTCCGGTTCGGGAGTTCGAGCCCCACGTCGGGCTCTGTGCTGACGGTTCGGAGCCTGGAGCCTGCTTCAGATTCTGTGTCTCCCTCTCTCTCTACCCTTCCCCGGCTCACGCTCTCTGTCTCTGTCTCAAAATAAATAAATAAACATTAAACAAAATAGTTAATAAAGACAAGAAGCCCACGGAAAGTTTTGAGCAAAATCGGAGTCCACCATCGGAGGGGCTGGAAACAGGAGTTTCCTCGCCTTGGCGTCCGCGGACATCTGCGCTTTCCCCCCCGCAAACACCCCTGCCCACCCCCCGCCGTGGGCAGCTGCTCCCAATCTTTGAATGTTCCCGGCGCACTCTCAAAAGTTAAAGTCCTTGGCCACCCTGTCGAAACGATTAAATCACTAGACATGACAGGAAACACGTCAGGGATGGCGGTGAGAACCACGACACGGCATAGCAAAGAACCCATGGCCGTCTCTCCACGTACCTGGTCGCCACTTGGGTAGACTGCGCCCCGCCCTGCCCCAGGTCTCATATTCTCCCAGGGAGAGTCCCGGCTCAGTCCAGGAAACACCTCATCTTTCTCTGGGTCAGTCTGGCATTGGACTTCACCTCCTAACCACGGGGCACCTCGCCACTGACCGAACCTTCTCAGTACATGCCACGAGGAAGCTCGGTTGGCCAGAAGGAGAGGGCGAGCAGACTTAAATTTTTTTTAACGTTTATTTATTTTTGAGAGAGAGAGAGACAGAACGCGAGAGGGGGAGGGCGGAGAGAGAGGGAGACACAGAATCTGAAGCAGGCTCCAGGGTCCGAGCTGTCAGCACAGAGCCTGACGCGGGGCTCGAACTCATGAACTGTGAGATCATGACCTGAGCCGAAGTTGGCCGCCCAACCGACTGAGCCACCCAGGCGCCCCAAACTTTTAGGAGCTTCTAGAGAAGGATCCCCAGCCCTCTGCTGGTGAGTGGTGACCCCTGTTGGGCCCCCGTTCTTGGGCCCCCATTCTTCCCCCAGCTGGGCCTCCCCTCCCCGGCCCAATGGTGCAGGTTGCCTGGACTTCCTCCTTGCCGGGACTCAGGCTCGCCCACGGAGCTGGGAAAAAGTTGAAGCTGTCAAAGCTGGTGACGGTCAGCACACTCATTCTGGAATGATCTCACCGAGCAGTGAGTCAGAGGCGTGGCTGTCGTCCCGCCATCAGACTTCGATCCGCCGCACACCTGGGCCCGCCCTCCGGGGCTGCCCGTGGCTCGGTGCCTGCCGATCTCGCCAGCCCCGCCTCCTTCCACGCCCCCCCTTTCCCTCCAGGCTCACCAGACCGGCCGGCTCCTCCTCCTCCTCCTCCTCCTCCTCCGCACCCTGGCACCTGCCGGCCCGTCTGTCCCTGGCCACTTCGCGCTCCATACCCAGCTAAAATGTCCCCTTCTCTGGGAAGCGCGTCAGTCTTGGGCCTGACTCTGATCCTCATCTGTCGTTCTGGGGCTGACCCTCCCCCCCATCGGACAGGGAGATCCCCCGGGGTGGTCTCACGCCCTCACAGTCCGCCAGCACCCCCTACCGACAGTCCTGGGGTCCATGTGCTTTAAACTCCTGGGCCTCAGTTTCCCCAGCCGGAGAACGGTTCGTCGCCCCAGCCTCCCAGCATTGCGGGGCGGCGGACACGAGCTAGGCATGTGGAGCTCCGCACGGAAGGTGCACACGGGTCAGGAGAAGCGGGCGGCCGCCCCGCACGGCAGCCTGGGAGGCCAGGGCAGCTCGGACCCCGGCCTGGGGGGGAAAGAAGCAACGATTAGAAGCCTAGACGTCGGGTCCCGGGCTGCTCAAAGCCACCTTCCTGCCTTGTCCTCCCCCGACCCCGCAGAGCAATCCCCGTCAGGCTAACTCTCGCCGACCTCATACCACGCCGGTCAAGAGACCAAAAGGAGAACCTTGTCCCCAGCCAAGGGCCAGCTGTCCTCACAGAAGTCATGAGGCTGGGCACGGAAAGTCGAACCCAAGGGTAGCTGAGGCTCCCGCCTCCTGACTGACACAGGACTGTGTCACAGAACAGGACGGGCCCCACCCCAGGTCCTGGCGGGAGGGGCGGGGGGGGGAGGCCCTCCTGGAACCAGGAGTCTCCCATGCATCACCTTAAATCCCCCCGCCGGCCCAGTGCGGTGCGTGCCTTTAGCAGCTCCGCTCTACAGACAGGGAAACTGAGGCTGACCGCTGCGTGACGAGTCCGAGGTTTCCCAGACTCGCACTCACATCTGTGAGCCACTCTGATCCTCCTTGCTTCTGACACTCGGCAAAAGTGTTTGCGGTCAAGGTTTCGGGCCTGGGGACACCCTTCTAGCCACACACCCCCCCGCCCCTCTGCGTTGGGACCACTTGCTCTCTGTGTGCAGCGAGGAGGCTTTTGGGAAATAGCAAATAAAGATGTGAGTTCTCACTCCAGGCCCCTCGGGGCCTCCGCCGAGGGTCCGAGGACTCCTCCCCTGGGGACCCCGCTGAGCCGCCTCCCCCCCACCGTAACTCGAGGCCTGGACTGAGGGGGCTCGCGCCAGAAGGCTGAGCCCTAGTCGGCCCCTCCTTCTGCCTGGGGAGGGGCAAAACGGGGGGCCAGTCCACCCTGTCATGCGGTGACCTGCATTTGTTGAGTGCCTACTGCGGTTGCTGCCCAGAGGGTGGCTTTCTGGCGCCTCTTCCCACGCGCCCTCATGGTCCCGCCTCCCAGGTTTTGCACCCACCGGCCGGTCCCCCCTCGGCCTCTCAGCCAACACCCACTGGACCTCGGGGACAGAGCGGTACACGAGACAGACACGACCCCTCTCTATTACCCTGTGGAGGAGACAGCACACGGGGAAGCGAGCAATCCCTAAGTAAGTCGAGACGGCACGGGGTGTGGGAGAAACAGCCGCGCAGCGGGCAGAGGGCGCGGCGCACGGCACAGTCAGCGGGGACTGCCTGGAGGAAGAGGTCTTGAGCCGAGAGCTTAGAGGAGAAGTCGCCGCCCCTCAAAGGGCTGAGGGAGGGTTGGGGGGGGGGATGGAGGGAGGAGGGTTTGCCCGGCCCCTGCCGCCAGGGAGGCTCCTTCAAGGTCGTTCTCCGTCTGCTCTTTGACCTTCTTCGCCGTTGGACCGCTCCACCCGGCAGCGGCTGTTCTCCTCTCGCAAAGCCTCGATGGCGGACAAGGCGGGTTCGGCCCCCCGCGTCCGCCCCAAGGTTCGCGGACGAGGAAACTGAGTCTCGGAGGGGCACGTGGCGTCCGAGGTCCCCCAGCTGGCGTCCCCTTCCCGACCCCGGGCCCCGGCCCTTCTCCGCCTGCCCTGCCGTCTTGCCCGGCAGGCAGTGGCGGGAGGACCCCGGCCCGCGTCCCCTCCCGGGCCCCCCGGTCTCCCCCGAGGGGAGGCGGCTCGGCGCGGCCGGGACAGAGCCCGCGCCCCGCGCCTTCTTCGCGGTGATAAATGGGGAGCCGGGGCCCATAAATCCCGGGGCTGCCGATGTCCCCGGCCCGGCTCGCTCTCCGGCTACGCACTAGTACTTTTTACAACCCATTAATTAGTCCCTCTAATAAAGTTTGACAAAATGATAACTTGCCCATGAAAAGTGTTGTAATAAATACATTTTCCCGAACTTTCAGCCGGCGGAGCGTGGCCGCCTCATAAACCCGCCGCCACGGTTCAGTGCCTTACTGTCTCTCGACACTTCTCCATCGCCCTGCAAGTTCGGGGCCCGGGGCCTCGGGGGGCGCAGGTGGCGCCCGGCCCCTCGCCTGCTCCCAGGCCTGCACTGGCTCCCGCCGCCCCCGACGGCGGTCCCCAGGACCCGCGCTCACTTTCCGGAGTCCCGCTGTATCCCCGCGGCCCCGGGGAGGAACGGCGTCCGGGCGTTCTGCTCTTCCAAACTGACGCGCTTTGAACATTTTCCTTTGCGGGGCGCCTGGGTGGCTCAGTCGGTTGAGCGTCCGACTTCAGCTCAGGTCATGATCTCACAGTTCGTGAGTTCGAGTCCCGCATCGGGCTCCATGCTGACGGCTCGGAGCCTGCAGTCTGCTTGGGATTCTGTGTCTCCCTCTCTCTCTGCCCTTCCCCTGCCTCTGCCTTCCCTCGGCCTCTCCTCGGTGGCTGCCCCCTTCCCTTTCCGAGGACACCTGCCGTGGATTTTAGGGCCCATCTTAACCCAGGGGGCTGTCTCCTCGGGATCCTTAATTACATCTGCAGAGACGCTTTGTCCGCATCCTTGGTCACGGGACCTAGGGACATCTTCGGGGGGAGGGGCACCACTGCGCCCCCTACAAGCAGGGTGAGGCCTGATACTCTGCGTGGAGTGTTCTGATCTCTCCACTCCCCACACACACACTCACTCCCCACCTCCGGGCCCCTGCCCACACCCGCGCTCCGGTTTAATTAGGCCAGAAGACGGAACTCTGCTCCACGATACCCCCCCTCCAGCCCCCCCACCTGCGGGGGACCCCTCCCTCCGAGGGAGTTTATGGCCATGATTTAGCGGGGGACTTACGGCCGCCGCCCCCGTGCCCTGAGAAGCGCCCGGGCACATTAAACCCACCTGCCGACCCCCTCCGGGCCGCGGCCGCACTGGCGGGGCCGTGACACAGGGGGCAGCGGAGCATAGCCCCGCCCCCCGTGGAAGGCCTGGCCCACGGCTGCTTCGGGACCTGGGCACAGAGGCCCGGGTCCCCCCGCAGTGGCTGCTTCAACTGCTGCGGGTCGCGCACGGAGCAGCAGCCCTGGAGACACCCACGGAACGGTCACAGGCGCAGACGCCCCGGGCCCCGCGCTGAACGCGGACCTGCGCGATAGCCACCGCCGCCACCGAGGCCGTTGGAGGCGGCCAGCGCAATCCGGGAAGACTCCCTGGAGGAGAGCAGTTTCCGGTCCCCCGGCCCCCAGTGACCGCCCTCCTTCCCCTGGTGACGGACGGACCTTCTCTCCGCCAGGCCGCAGCCGGGGCCTGGAGCCCCGTGGAGGCGAAGATGCACTTGGCAGTGAATTTCCAAGTCAGGTCGTGTGGAGTTCCGAACCCGCGCGACGCCAGGACCCCAAGCACTGTGCGTTCTGCGTCCCGAGGCCCGTGCGCGCAGCAGCAGATCGCTCCCTGGCACGGCCAGGAACCCGGGCGTGCCAGCGTCCAGGCTCCGGGGGCGCGCGGAGAGGGGATCGGGCTTGGGGGCCGGCGGCAGGCGCAGTGCCCGGGCCTTCTCCCAGAGCGCGACAACCGGCTCTGGGGGGGCGGCCGGCTGGCTAGAGCGGGACACGGAGACCCAGAGGGCAGGGTGCCGTGAGGCCGGTTCACTTGGGAGGGAGAAAATGACCCGATTTCTTTTTTTTTAAGTTTATTTCTTTATTTTGAGAGAGAGAGCGTGCCTCGGACTAGTGTTCCGCTCAGGTCATGAGCTCACAGTTTTCTGTTGGAGCCCCGGGTCAGGCTCTGGGCTGACAGTTCGGATCCTGCTTGGGATTCTCTCTCTCTCTCTCTCTCTCTCTCTCTCTGAGCATGCCACTCGTGCTGTCTCTGTCTCTCTCAAAATAAAAAAATAAACTTGAAAAAAAATTATCTAAGAAAAAAGTGTGTGTGGGGGGGCGCCTGGGGGGCTCAGTCGGTTGGGCGGCCGACTCCGGCTCAGGTCATGATCTCGCGGTTCGTGAGTTCGAGCCCGGCGTCGGGCTCTGTGCTGATGGCTCATCAGAGCCTGGAGCCTGCTTCAGATTCTGTGTCTCCCTCTCTCTCTGCCCTTCCCCTGCTCACGTTCTGTCTCTATGTCTCTCAAAAATAAAATAAAAACGCTAAAAAAAAAAGAAAAAGGTGTGAGAGGTGGGCACCAGCGGGCAGGCGGGCAGGTGCGGGGAGTGCGGATGGGTGGGGGCAAGAGTGCGAGCGAGGGGGTGCCCCGCCCCGCCGCCCTGTCAGGCGTGCACCTCCCCCTAACCCCCCAAGGATGACAGTTCCTTGCCGTCCTGGTGACCACGTGACTTGCCCCAGAACCAGAGAATCTGAAAATGCCTTGTGTTCCCTTCGGGGCATGGTGCTCGCTCCCTCCCTCCACGATGGCAGGAAGAGAGAGCCGGTGCTGCCATGGGCGGGGGGGGGGGGGGGGGGGAGGCGGGGGGGGGGGGGCGGGGGAGAGCGGAGACCACGCCCACGCGGCCGGAGACAGAGCGTGACCGTGACCCGAGAGTAGCCGCGGAGCCGCTGCGTCCGTGCGCGGGACGGGGCGTGGGAGCGAGCGGGCCCGGCGGCGTGCGTGGGCTCGAGGCCTCGGCTGTCTCGGCGGCGGGGCTGTTTGTGACAGCGGCAGGACCCGGCGCTCGCTGACCGCTACGGGGACCGCGTGTCCTCGTGCGTGAGTCAGGCCGTCTGCGAGCGAGAGCGAGCTCGCGGGGGAGGAAGTGAGGGCGCCGACGCGAGGGACACCCCTCCCCCTCCCCCGCCCACCGCCGTGCACCTGCTCTGGCCCGCGGGTCCCCAGGTCAGGCGGGGGTCAAGATGGGCCACTGCCCTCCAGGGTGCCAGCGGCGCCTGCGCCCCTTCCACCTTCTGCGGGCACTTGGCTTCGGCTCCTTCTCCCCGTGCCACCGCCTCGTCCCTCCCGCCGGCCGGCGTCTCCGTCTGGAGGGGCGGCTGCCTCCCTGTTTGACCGGCCCCCACCCCCAGGCTTGTCTCCACCCGCGAGCTTCCTAAACCCGAATTAGACCCTGTCACTCCTTCGCAGCGGTTCCCTGAGGCCCCATCGCCCTCCTTCCACAGCTGACACCCTCAGCCCGTGTCCCCTTCAACCGGTCAGGAGGCTCACACCTCCTCCCCCCTCAGGCCCTTTGCACATGCTGTTCCCTCCTCCCAGAACTCCTGTCCCTAGTTCAGATCTCAGCCACCACTTCCTCAGGGAAGCCCTCCCTGATACACACTCTCTTCCCTCCACGTCTCTCTTTGGAAGCACCTGTGTCCTCACGTCGTGAACTATGTCTCTCCCGGTAGTCCGTGGGCTCCTGGTTGGGCCAGGACCTGCTCTCATTCACCACTGGGCACAGTCACTGTGCCTAACACTGCCGCTGTCTGGCACACAGTAGGCACTTAATACGTGCTTGTGAAGGAGTTAGTGAATGGGGCAGCCTCCCATCTTTTCCACACATCTCAGGGGCAGCCAGGGTGCTCTGGCCTCTGGGGGGGGGGGTGGGCGGGTGGCCACGACCGAGCCCCTGCGCTCAACGCTGATGGAGGTACGACCTGGGTTTTTCTCCCTCACGAGGACAGGCGGCCGGATGGACCCCTCCGCGGCCGAGCAGGACACGCAGGCCTCTCTCGGGGCCGGGTTCCACCCGCCAGCCTTTCCCAGGTTCCTGCCGAGGCCGGGCTCCGGGCAGGGCGCCGGGGGCCAAAGGCTGGGAGTGTCCGGCCCTGTCCTCAAAGAGACAGACCCCGTGGGCTCTGATGGGGGAGGGGGGGAGTGAAGGGTCCTGCAGGCAGGGGGGAGTCCGGCCTCAGCCGGCAGGGCAGGCCTGCGGAGGGTGGCGTCCCTCCTAGGAGGCCTGGGCGCAGGCAGGGTTGTCACACAGGCTGATGGAGACCGGAAAGGGGGGCGGGGGGGTGGGTACGTGCTCGGGCAGGGACAGGGCGTGAGCGAGATCTGGGCGTCGTGGGCTCTGGGCCTCTGAGCCGCTGGAACTCCCGCTCCGTCAGGCGGAGGCCGCGTCTGCAGGACTCGCCGTCGCCGTCGCTGTCGCCATCTCCAGAGCCCGGGCGCAGCAGGTGCTCTGACACTGGGGGGCAGGGGCGAGGCGAGCGGTCGCTGCTCCTCTCGGTCGGTCCTCGAGCGCGGAGCTCTGCCCGCGGTCCCGTCGGCCATCGGCTGCTTGCGCCCGGGCAGGCCGCTTGCCTCCCTGTGACTCAGTTTCCTCAGGGCGACACGAATATGAGGTGCGCGGGCCGCCGCGATGGACACCCGCCTGCCCGCCTTGCCTCCTCCCTCCTGGGATCCGCACACCAATTCTTCCTCGGGGACCAGCCTGCCGCCTCCTGCGGTGAGGTGTGAGAGAGAGAACGCCTCCCCCAGCTGTCTCAAGGGCACGACCCCGGCGTGGCCAATAGAAGCACTCTCCCCCCCCCCACCCCGTCTTATGATCGATTCAGGAACGTGCCGTAACCCAGGTGCAATCAGTGATAACGAGCTCTGGAACTTGTGCCCCAGCTGTTGGGAAAGAGTTACTTTGGGTTGTTCATGGGGTTGTTTGTGTCCTGGGGGGGTGGGGGGGCACAGGGGTGGGGGAGAGTTCCTGTCACTGTTCGGAGAGAATCATAGAGTTCTGGAACCGCCCAGAGTCCTGTAAGCAGAGCCTGCCTGAAGAGGAAAGCGGAGCTGGGAGAGACCAAGTCCTGATGACATTGTTTGAGCACCTGGATCCAGCCGTGCCTGAAGGCAGCATGAGCTCCCCGGGGCCGGCTGGAGCAAGCCTTAGACCAACGGTGGCAGCTGTTAGCGGCGGGGAGTCTGGTAGACGTGGGTGCTCGGCAGCGTTAGTTCCTCTCCCCCTTCACCCCCGTGCCCCCGAGAACAGTCTAGAATTACCGCTCTCCCCCTTTCTGCCCCTTGCCAGTGCTTCACCGTGGATGGCGGGGCCCGTCCGGGGGCAGGAGCGAACTGTCAATGACGGAACGCCTGCAGAGCGTTTTCCCATCAAGCTGCTCCTCTCCCCACCGAAGACGCTCAGGGGACGGGACAGATGCCGAGAATAATGAGGCCCCAGAGTTGCCGTGGTCTCTGCCTGGCAAGTTCGCAGCTGCCAGACATTCGGGCCTGGGACAGCCCCGGGGTGGGGGGCGGAGAGAGGGGCGGGGGACAGGGACTCGAGAAGCGTCCCGGTGCGGGGCATCACTCCGTCGTGCCAACAGTGGGTGCTGGGGTCCGTGAGCGGAGGGCACGCCCCAGCCCGCGGGGGCGGCCGGGCTCTGGGTGCATCTAGTGTGTGCCTGCTGGATGCTACAGAGCCCTGCCTTCGCTCAGGGCCGAGTCTAAAAGAAAACTCTGGCACGTCTGCAGGCAGTTCCGGCCCCGGGGAGAGGGGTGGGGGGGGAGGAGGGGAGGGGCCGAGCTGGCAGCCCGTGGGGAGGGAACGGAGAAGGCTTCCGGGGGGGGTGGTCTGTGAGCGCGAGGGGGCTGGAGGGACGCACTCGGGCAGGTGCAGCCGAGGAACGGGGAGGCTCCAAGTGCATCAGGGTCGAACAAACCTCGCTCAGGAGGGCAGGGTTTGAACGGGGCACTAGGGAGCCACGGACGGGCTGTGAGCAAGGGCTGGCCTGACTAGATTGGGGTTCAAGAGCAACCTCTCCGGGCGCCTAGGATAAGGCAGAAGGAGAAACCCCGCAGGCCGTCAGAGCCCTTCGGGCGAGTGATCTTGGGGGCGGCGTGACATGAGCAAGTCCAGGGCCAGAAGTGGCAGCCTGGGGGGGTGGGGGGGGAGTCGGAGGCAGGGTGGGAAAGGAGGCCCAGGAAACGGATCTCAAGGGCAAGGCCTGACCGCCTAGGACCAGGCTGTAAGATTCGGCCTCTGAAAAGGGGGACCGAGTGACATGTGTCCTGCCAAACGCGGGGGGCCGGCAGGGAAAGCCCGCGCAGCGGCCGGCGGGACGGCGCCTGGAAAGTGGAAGCCACAGACAGCAGCGTCCCTGCACGAAGGGGGTAAGTGCTTTGCTGGGGTGAGGTCTCCGTGGCTTGCAGCACAGAAGCGGCCACGGTGGATACCGAGGTGAATGGGCGTGGCTGGGCTCCGATCGAACGTTATTGCTTGGCCCGAGGGCTGGAGCCAGCCAGCTCCCGGGTTAAAGCGATCCTCAGTCGGCTAAGGGTCCGACTCTTGATGTCGGCTCAGGTCGTGATCTCCCAGTTCGTGGGTTCGAGCCCCGCGTCTCGGACTCTGCTCCCACATCGCAGAGCCTGCTTGGGATTCTCTCTCTCTCTCCTCTTTCTCTCCCCCTCCTCCTCCTTGTGCTCATGCTCTCTCGCTCTCTCTCTCTCTCAAAATAAACATTTAAAAACTAAAGCGCTATGCAAATACCAAGCCTGCCTCATCACCCCTGACACATCCTCTGTCTGAGCTGAGCTCTTCCTCCTTAAAGAAAGTTCCTCCCGCTGTCTTCATCTCCATAGCCCGGAGGCAAGGAGCTCCTGTTCCCTGGGAGCCCATTTTACAGATGAAAAGGGTAAGACTTGCACTTATGGGGTGTTTTATGAACCGCTTATTGGGTTAAACAAATGGACCTTGGAGGTCCGGTCCATGGGTATCATGCACACCCCCAGCGGCTAATTCCGTACCCGCGGCAGACATCACTAATCAATCCCAGCACGGTTTTCCAGGGAGCCGCGAGTCAGCTTCTAAGCTCTCAAGTCAGCATTCCCCAGCCACCGCCTCCAGTCAAGGTCGACGACTAAGACGCGACGGGGCTCAGTTCAACCTGCCTATTTTGGGGGTGAAGAAATGGGCGCAAGAGGTCTCCCGAGGCGTCTGGGCCCAGCCGGTACCCCCTGGCTGCCGCTCCAGAAGCTCCGGAGCAGCCCTCGTCCAGCTGGGCCGGGCGGGGGTGCCCGGGGGGGGGGGGGGGGAGGCACAGCTGGGCAGCTGGCACGGGCTGGTCCCGGTATCTCCCGGGCCGTCCGCGTCGCGATCGCCGCGCTGGCGACGTCCCCGCTCTTCTCCGCCCGCCTGCTCCCTACAGCTGCTCTTTTGAAAGCCCCGCATGGGAAGCTGTTGGTGTGTCTCTCTGTTCCCTTTTCAGATCATTGTCCTCTCTTTGGCGCCAGCCGCGTTCTTCTCTTGGCCGCTTAATTAACAGTATTATTAATGCCGGGAGGAGAGACCGCCGAGGGCCCTTCTCATAGCAACTCTCGCTTGGGAGTGGGAGCCGCGGGCAGACAGGAAGGGGGGGCCCTGGGGCCAGGAGAGGCCCCCTCCCGCCTCCGGGGCCCTTCCCTTGCCAGTGCCCAGCTGGACCGCTTGGCCTCACCCCCTCTGCCCCCCAGGGCGGCCGCCGAAGGCGTGAGGGAGGCGTCGGGGGCGAAGCGGCTTGCGGCGAACCACGTGCAGGTACCTGAGGCTGCGGGAGAGACCCTGGTGGGAGCCGTGGGTGCGAGTCTTCGGGAGGGGCCGTGCGAGCCCAGCCCCAGGTCGGGCTCGGAAACCGCGCCGGTGTTCTCAGCGGCCCCCTGCAGAGGAGAAGCGGGAAGGGTGGAAGGGAAATGCAGCCAGAGCTGTGTGCCCCGGGGCGACCCCTCGCTGTCTCTGTGCCCGCTTACTCTTGGGTAAAAGGAGCTTACGACGCACGGGGTCCGGGCCACGCCACCCATGTGTAGCCTCTCCCCCGCTCCTTGCTCTGGCCATCTGCTGGGTGGCGGATCACCCCAAAATCTGGGGTCAGGCCGCGGCAGAGAGGGCTCGCCTCCGCGCCAGCCCCCTCCCCCACCCAGCATCAGCTGGGGCAGAACCACCACGGGGGAGAGGATCGACCCAGCCCATCCGCTCGGCGACAGATCCGTCCCGGCCGGGAGCTCCGCCGGGGTCTCCGAGCCTGTCCACAGGCCGCCCGAGGCTCCTCCCGACACGGCGCGGCGGCCGGGGTGCCGGGAATGAGCGACCCGGGAGAGCCAGGCACGAGGCATTTTGATGACCTAGCCTTGGAGGTCGCGACATCACGCACACTGTGCTCTGTCGGTCGAGGCGGTCACAGATGCCCGCCCAGGTTCAAGGTGAGAGGATTCGGACTCCGCGTTTCGGTGAGGGGGCGGTGAGCTCCTCCCGGGGCGCAGCGGGTGACAACTACTGTCATGCCGTCTTTGCACAACACAGCCTGTCGCAGGCTTCAGAACGGCCGCGGGGCAGGTACTGATGCTTTCATCCCCCATCCGCAGATTCGGAAAATGGGGTTCAGAAGAGGGTAAGGAATCTGCCCAGGGGCGCCTGGGGGGCTCAGTCGGTTAAGCGTCGACTTCCGCTCAGGTCATGATCTCGCAGTCTGTGAGTTCGAGCCCTGCATCGGGCTCTGTGCTGACAGCTCAGAGCCTGGAGCCTGCTTCGGATTCTGTGTCTCCCTCTCTCTCTGCCCCTCCCCTGCTCCTGCTCTGTCTCTCTCAGAAATAAACATTAAAAAAAAAAAAAGGATCCGCCCAAAGTCACACAGCCAAGCGGCCAAGCAGAGATTTGGACACAGGCAGGCTGACTTCGAAATTTAGGGCTTTCAAACTTTTTTTTTTCTTTCTTTTTTTTAGCTGCGAAGCATTTTTTTCTAATAAAATCTTCTAGGGAAGATGTGTGAAAGGCAGAGGTGGCGGGGACGAAGCAAGCGAGGGCCCTGCCGCGGCCTCCGTGTTCTCAGGAACTCAAGCTCCCAAGAAACAGTCTGAAACCCCCAGACGAGCTGCTCCCCACGGCCCCTCTAGGCCGCGAGGAAACCTCCCGCCATCACCTGGTGGGTCCACCTGCTCCTCGTCCCCAGGCCCATCGGCTCATTTCAGGAGCCTCCTGAGTCTCTGATTCTCCTCCAAGACAATCCCAGCAACCCAACTTGCTTATTTCCTGGTTATCGTTGGAGGTGATATGGGTTTTTTTTTTTAACTGTTTATTTACTTGAGAGAGAGAGAGAGAGAGAGAGAGAGAGCGCGCGCGCGTGTGTGTGTGTGTGTGTGTGTGTGTGTAAGCTGGGAGGGGCGGGGTGGGGGGGACGGGGCAGGAGAATCCTAAGCAGGCTCTGCCCTGTCAGCGGGGCTGGATCCCACGAACCTATGGTCATGACCTTAGCTGAACCCAAGAGTCAGACGCTGAACCCACCGAGCCGCCCAGGCGCCCCTGGTTGGAGGTGATGTTTAAAACAAACAGCAGTCAGCCGGGGGAAAGGAGGGCGAGGAAGGGTGGTCCGGGAGGAGGGGTCGGCAGGAGCGGACGCCCAGAGTCCAGGGTCGCTGGGGCACAGAGCGTGAGCAGGAAGCCGCCGAGGCCGAGGCTGGCAGGCAGGGCGGGGGCAGGGCGTGAAGGGCAGGGGGGTGGGCGGGACTTTACCCGAGGGACCCCGGGAGCCGGGAGAGAGCCGTGAGCACATCTGGTCTTCAGAAGGAGCACTCTGGCCATGGAGTGACCGCCGCGGAGTGGCGGGGGTGAGATTGGAGGGGGCGGGGGCCGCTGGACTGGAGGGGCCTCGGTCACTCTGGGACCATCAGCCCTCGGTGCTCAGCGCAGGTGGGGACAGAATGCCTGGGGCTGTCATCTGGTCGGGGGACAGCGTGGACAGTCCTTCCCAGCTGGGGCCCCGGTCCCTGCCTCTAGGGACGGCTCCCAGGGACGGAGCGTGAGACAGAGGTTCGGAAGAGGGGTGACTCATCGGGGCCCCCGCCTCGCGGCCCGCCTGGCTGCTCTGACGTCAGCCCGAGGCTTCTCCGCGGCCCCGTCTGCCTGGACGCGTCATTTCCCAGGGTGCCCGCGGTCTGCCTTACGTGGTGGCTTTGACAGGCCCCAGTTTTAACTTTAAAAAGAGCAGTTTAAAAATAGCCGCCCTGTCATGGGGTGTAGGGAAGAGAGACGCCCCCAGCCGCCCTCCCTCAGGGAGAGGCGGAAAGTCACCGGCACCTGGCAGAGCTGCGCCCGTGGGTGCCACCCCTCCCCCCCCCCGAAACGAATCGGGGCAATTTCATGCAGATTTCCTGGCGCCCCCGGCTCAGGCGTCTAATGCTATGCCTTCCGCGGATCATCGCGCTGCTCAGGGACATTTGCCAACCTCGCCCTCCCTCCTCTCGCGGCTC
Source organism: Paguma larvata (assembly GCA_030068075.1). NCBI lineage: Eukaryota > Metazoa > Chordata > Mammalia > Carnivora > Viverridae > Paguma > Paguma larvata. The sequence continues at coordinate 65,566,305 of CM057835.1, forward strand.
GGCGAGTGCGGAGGGGGGGACTGCCTGCAGCCATCGTCGGGGGGCCAGCCGGTGACCCAGGGGAGCCAGAAGACGTAGCGCTCAAAGCCTGGCTCCCCACGCCCGCGCACCTAGGTTCGAGCCTCCTCCCGCTCCCCTCCTTGCTGCGCGACCCCGAGCGATTGGTTTCACCTCTCTGGGCCTCGGTTTCCACACCTGTAAAATGGGACCCGCAACCAGGGAAGCACTGTGGGGGGGCAGCGTCTGGAGGGCTGGGGCCGGAACTGCCCCATGTCGTGCGTGCAGGCCCGGTAAGCGTCCACCTCCCCGCTGCGCTCTCGGCAGAGAGCGGGGCCCGCGGGGACGGCCTGGGTGCCTCCGAGCCGCCCGATTCGTGTTCCAGTTAGCGCGATAAACAGTACAATTACTCAACCCTTACAGACCCCGCTCGGAGTGGGGGAGCAGGCTGGCGAGCTGGCGGGACCAGCCTTCTGAGTCAGCCCTGCCGTTAATTACAGGCACTTAAGCGGTTCTCGAAGCCCGGGTCACACCTCGGCTGCGGGAGCGTGGCTGTGGGGGGGAGGGGGGTGGCCGGGACGGCGTCTCGTGCTCCAGCAAAGCAGGCGCGGCCAGACGTGGCTCAGGGAAGACCCCGGCCCCTTCTCCCCTGGCAACCGGCGCCGCCTGTTCCCCGTCGCCATAAATCCGCACGACAAAATAATGACACACCCGCAGAGGCATCCCAGTGCCGAGCACGGACTCTGCTCCCACACCCGAGAGGTTGGTCTGGTCGCTCTGCTCGTCCCGGCCGGTCCAGTCCCGCATCCGGGGCGTAGAACAGGAGGGGGCGCCTGGGTGGCTCCGTCGGAGGAGCGTAGGACTTCCGCTCAGGTCATGCTCTCGCGGTCGGTGAGTTTGAGCCCCGCTTCGGGCTCTGTGCTGACAGCTTGGAGCCTGGAGCCTGCTTCTGGATGCTGTGTCTCCCTCTCTCTCTGCCCCTCCCCCACTCTCTCTGTCTCACTCCAAAATAAATAAAACATTAAAAAAAAAAAAAGAAAAAGAGGCCTGGATAGGAGAAGGGTTGAGGAAGAACCGAGGCCTTGTCTTTCAACCTAAGGCCACCCGCCCCGCAGTACAGAATTTGTGCGCATGGCTTGGGCCGAGCGGCGACATTCCGGCCCCGCCGTTTGCCAGCTGTGGGCCCTGGAGCGAGCCCCTCGGCCCCTCTGCTCCTCCACTTCCCAATCTGTAAAATGGGGATCGTATTAAGCACTGCTTACGAGGGCATCGTAAGATGCAATGAACTCATTCCTGCCAGAGGTGGGCCCGGCACCGAGCTCTTCGGAAGTGGGGGTGATCGTGATTGTTAACATTAATACCCATCCGGAGAGCGACGCTAAGAAACAATGAGGTTAACGAACCACGGCGGTGCCTTGGAAGCCAGGAAAGGCTTGCATTTACCAAAACCGCTTCAGACGCAGGAGACAGAAGCGGAAGTCTAACCAGCTTCCGCAAAACACGTATGTTCTTGGCTCTTGTCACCAGAACGTCTGCGAGGAGGGTAGGTGTGAGGATGCCAGCCTCAGCTGGACGTTCCTTCGTCTTCATCTGCTTCTCTCTTTCCCGGACACCTTCTCTCTCGCGGACCAGCCTCTCTTCAGAGCAGTGGCGCCCGCCTCGACAGCGTAGAGCTCCTCGCCGTGGAGGAAAAGGGGCCGTCTCCACCCTGCCCGAGAGCAGAAATCCCAGGGAAGGGATCTGATTGGCCCGGCGTGGGTCACATGCCCGTCTCGCAACCAATCACTGCAGGCAGGGGGCGGGATGTGACGCTCGGCAGCCCCTGTTCGGAACGGCGTGTGGAGGAAAGGAAGAACGGGTGCCTGGAAGGGCGGGCGGCTGGGAGAAACCCGAAAGGCCTGCTTCGGCTCCGCTCAGCCGCCAATCTCCGGGGGCCGCCAGGGCCGCGGAACGGAGAGAACGCCCGAAGTCTGAGCAAGGGCGAGCCTCACGCGGGCCACACGGCAGGGAAAGAAAACCTCCTTCCCTACGCTGCGTGTTCCTGTGTCTCCTACAGGGAAGAGCCTCTGCGGCCGGGCAGCCCGGCCCAATGCCCCGTGACCCTTGGTCCCGGTCCGCGTGACCCTGGCCGAGTCCGAGGGGTCGAGCGTCTCGAAGCCATCGCCCACATGTTTTGGGTCTGGCCTTCGTCCGCGGCCTTCGCTGGAGATTCCAAACGAAATCGGACCCGTAGGCATCATCTTGCGCGGGCCCGGGGATGGCACAGAAGGCCCGAGGGCGGTGCCCAGGCTTCTCCACCTTCCCCGGGGACCGGCGCACGGCCACCCACGCCAAGGCGATGACCGGCCCCGGCCCGGGCCCGCCTGAGAGCGGCGGGCGTGGGGTCCAGGACTCGGTGCTCGGGACTCAGACCGGCCCGGCACCCCGTCCCCCGCTCTGTCATTCTTGAGCCGGCGGGCCACCGGCCAGCCTCAGTTGCCTCATCTGGAAAACGGGGATGGAAGTGGTAGCGACCCCATGGGGTAGCGGTTCCGTGACAAGGAGAGACGAGGGATGCGGAATAAACTTGAGTCGGGGATCTGCTTCGTGCAGCCCCCACCCCGACCACCAACCCCCTCGGACGTAGTTACAACCGACTTCACCTCCTTCAGCCACAGCGCCGCCACCGGCATCATCACCAGCACCCTTAGGCAAAGCCTCGTTGTGACGCGGCGCGGATGGCCTCGTCCGCAAAGCCACCGTCCCACTCCGTGCCACCATCCTCGTTAGCCCAGAGCGAGGCTAGACTCTCTGCACGGTCTCACTGCCTCCCAAACCCCCGCTCCTGCTCAAGGCTCTGCCATGACCCCCGCCGCCTGTGGACTAAACCCCGAACCCCTTCGTTCGGCCTGGGGCGGGAGTGGGGGGGCCTTCCCTTGCAAGACCCCTCCCCGTTTTGTCACCCACACCCCGCAGTCTCAGTTGCCTCAAACGGCTTTCCTCTCTCCCAGGTAGAGGTTGCTTCCCCGGGGCTCCAGGCGGGACCGGGCACCGACAGCTGCCCCCACGCAGAAGCTTCCCCCCTGTTCCCTGCCGAACTCCCAGGGACTCCCCAGAGCCCAGCCCACAGGGCTCCCTCCTGACCAAACTGCCACGAAACGTTAGCTACCGAGCATTGCCTCCAGAAGGTTCTGGGCCTCTCTGTCGCAAAGGGAGTCGAGCAGGAGCCGGAGCGGGGGTGTTAGAGACACCTGAGCACCAACAGGCGTCCCTCCCCGATGTCATGAGAGCGATCGGAAGGAAGGACAGGGCCGTCTCCCTTGAAATCACTTGTCCCCCGTCCCGGGGAAGGGGTGGCGCCCCAGGCTTCGGGCCCCGCTGGCGGGTGTGAAGAGCCAGGCGGGCGCGTCAGGCAGGACTCCGCCTCCCCCGCCGTCCCCTCCGGGCAGAGCCGGCCTTGTACTTTTAGGGGCTTCGCCTTGGTACCCCTGGGGTCACGGTCTTTATCCTTCGCAGAAGCAGGCACCCCTGGCTCCCGTCTGGACCTCGCCCCTTCTTGTCTCTTTGGCCTCAGTTTCCCCCTCCGGACATTGGCCGTTCGAGAGGGCCCCAGGGAACCCTTCGGGCCCCCCAGCAGGGAGACCCGGGCCGGGAACCCGCCAGGCCTGTGTTCCAGCTGGCAGGCCCGCCCGCCTCTGAATGTGGGAACGGGGCCTACCCGGCAAGGGGTCTGGAAGCTTCCGCCGGGACGCCGCTCTCGCAGTAAGCGGCCTTGGCGCGCGGAGAGGGGGATGCCCTCCTCCTGGCACGGGGCGCCCTGGAGCACGGAGCCCGGGCCGGGAAGCCTCCGCAGACGCTGGCCGGGCCCGACTCCCGGCTGGCATCCGCTCCCCGGAGTCGAGCTGCCTGCGACGGGAGAGGGGGCTGGAGAGGGAGCCCGGGGAGGCGGCGAGCCTGGAGGGGCCCAGCCCGAGGCCCAGCCGCCCTGGGGACAGTCCCTTAAAGCAGGAGCCCGCGTGACCGGGCGTTTGGCTGGGACCTGGAAAAAACAAATACTTTCAGAGAAAATGCCGATGACACCTGACAAAGAGCCGCCGATGGTGCCCGACTCCCAAAAGGGAGCCACCCTGGTCCCCTCCCGGGCCCTCCGCCAGCACCCCGCAGGCATCGGCTAGGTGGGAGAAGGGGGGAGGGCGCGGCAGTCGCCTTCCTGAACGGAGGGAAGGAAGGAGGGGACAGAGCTGCCTGTCGCCTGCCCGCCGACCTATGACTGCCTCAAGCCACCTCAGCTGCTCACTCCTAGGGGTCAGGCCCTGTTCTGGGGATACCACAAGGATTGGATCCCATCCCTCTGCCCCAGGAGCGGAGCGGAGGCCCTACACCTTCCGCACCATCAAGGACAACTCCAAGGAGGCTTGTCTACCTCACTCGCTCATCTCCTTACCACCTTTTCTGCTCTCCTTCCGCTCCGGCCCCTCCGGCCTCCTTGCGGTTCTCTGCCCCCATCAAGTTCTTCCTGCCTCAGGGCCTTTGCACTTGCCAGTTCCCTGCCTGAAGGCAATTTTAAATCTCACCTCTTCAAAAGCACTTCTCTGATCCCCCAGTACGTAATAATCCCAACTGATGGGTCTTTATGGAAGTCCTCAGTTCCTGTCCTTAGGGACTCTTGTCACGACTGGTAACAATGCGCCACTCTTGTCACGACTGGTAACGATGCGCCGGTTTGTGTTTGCTTGTTAACTGGTGGAGCCAGGTTTATTTGTTCACTCACCAGTGTTTCCCCGGGACCTAGCGCCATGCCAGGAATGTAGAGGGACTCAAATATTTGTGAGGAGAAACAGAACGTTACTTCCCTGGCAGCTTGAAGAAACAAAGACTAGGCCATCCGAAATGGGTTTTGAAGGATGAATAAGAGTCCGCCAGGTCGGGGAGGCGGGGGAAGAAAGCACAGAGAGATGCGAGCAAACGGGCCTACGGCAGTGTGGCTTGGTTGTTCAGGGGGCGGGGGAGGGGGCCCTGGGCGAGCTTCAAACGGCCCGGGCTTGAGGCCAGTCCCCCCATTCACGGTGACTTTGGGGGGAGTCACTTCAGCTCTCTGAGCTCAGTATTTCTCATCTCCGGGTTGAGAGGGCCGGGCGAGGATTTGGCGAGAAGATTCGCAGGCTTGGCACGGGGCTGGACTCACAGTCGGCTGCGTAAACAAGGCAGCCGCGATTTCCATGCAGAGACTCAGCTGAGGAAGGGAGGGAGGGAAGGGGAAGGCGACAGCGGGGAAGGAGAGGGGGGAGGAGAGAAAACCCGACACGCTGAGGCCTCCGGCTGCGCCAGAGAGCGGTTCCAAGGAGAAACCTCGGCTAGGGACGCGGTCCCAGAACTGACCGGGCTGGGGATGGGGTTTGGAGTCACGTGACCCCTGAGCGGCTGTCTGCTTTGGGGCGTCTGGCTCAAACCCCCATCCCTGCCTTCACCTCCCCTCCTCAAGGTCCTAGGCTTGGGCGGTTTGGCCCTGGAACCTTGCTAACAGCTGGGCCTCTGGCGAGGCCGTGCCGTCCTCCGGAAGCGCCCCTTTCTCTGGCTACTGGAACCCTCGGCGGTGACACCTCGTTGTCAGACGTTTCGCTAATGTCCCAACCCCTGGTGACCCGAGTCTCGGCCTCTGATCTCGCGGTCTGGAGGTCTCCGGACAGTGTCTCTAGGCTCGGAAGGGAGGGTCTTGCCCACCAGACGGCAGGGGGCGGGGGGGGGGGCTCCCCGAGGACTGGGATCAGTCCCGCCAGGCACATAGTAGATAGTCAGCTAATATTTGTCAGTCGAGTAAATAAGCAAATGTTTGAATTGCAGGGGGCAGCGAACGGCCAGCTGCCCTGGACTCATCTGCGCTCCTGTCCCTTCCCAGCACCGCCCCCCGCCCGGGGAGGCAAGCCGGGTCTTCAGTCCAAACAGGAGAAGCTGAGGTCCACGGGGGTCCTAGTTTGGCCATCTACAACCTCATCTGGGCCTCTCTGGGCCTCAGTTTCCCCATCTGTCAGGGAAGCGGTGCCCGGAAGAGGGCAAGAAGACCGACAGGGTCCACAAGACCCCACACTCACGGGCGCCCATGTTTGGGTTCAGGTTTTCCCGTCCCCATCTGAAAATTCGTAACAGTTTTATCTTTGAACTTGGGCTTTGTTGTTGTTGGTTTTTTTTAAGTTTATTTATTTTGAGACAGAGAAAGAAAGAAGGGGGCGGGGGGAGGGCAGAGAGAGAGGGAGAAAGAACAAATCCCAAGCAGGCTCCAGGCCGGCAGAACCCGATGCGGGGCTCAAACTCAGAAACCGCGAGATCCTGACCTGAGCTGAAATCAAGAGTCAGATGTTTAATGGACTGAGGCACCGAGGCGCCCCTGAACTTGGGTTTTGGAAGTGAAGATCTGGGAGACCGGATGAGCAGAGGTGATACAGGCAGCACAGGTGTCCCCTGCTGCCCCTGCCGCCCGGTGCCCTGTGGCCTCCTCGGTTTCCACTGCGCACGGGTGTTGGCTGAAAAGCCAATCAAGAAGAAGGCAAGGAGTCTGCGTCTAAGATTGTGTCAGCTCCGAGAGGCCCCACTCCCCGCCCCAACTTCCTCCCCATGCAGACAGAAGGCACCCGGAGACACACGGACAGACGGACGGCCCGAGAACTTTCCAGGCTGCCCTTCCGATTCGTGTTTCCGGAGGCGGGAAAGGAAGCTAGAGCCTAGAGGAACCGCGAACTCTGCTTCCTTCCAGCCTTCCCTCCCTCCCTCCCTCCCTCACCAGGGAGCCGGAGGCAGAGTGGAGGCAGAATGCGCCTGTCCCAAGGAGCAAAATAAAAACAGCCGCGCTCGGTCTGAGTAACGCTCGGTCTGAGTAACACTGCCCCTGTTCTCGTTACAACAAAATACAGGTGCGCCTGCGCACTACGGACGATTCGGCACGTGAACTGAACGCCCTTCCGTTTCTGCTTCAAGGGGGCGTCACGCAGTCTGAGGGTGAGGGGCGACATCCAGCCTAATAGCTTGCAGGCTTCACTTTTCCGGGGCGCCTGGGCGGCTCCGTCGGTGAAGCCTCCTGCTTTTGCTTCCGGCTCAGCTCATGATCCCACGGTTTGTGAGTTCGAGCCCCGCGCCAGGCTCTGCGCCAGCCACGTGGGCCCTGCTCCGGACTCTCTCTTTCCCTCTCTTTCTGATCCTCCCTCGCTCACACTCTAAATAAATAGATAGATAGATAAATAAATAAATAAATAAATAAACAAACTTTTTTTTTTAATTAAAAAAATAAAAGCTTAATTTTTCTTGGCTCAGAACCACATTGAACCGAGAGCAAAAACCACGCTGGCAAGGTGAGGGAGAGGCCGCAGGGGCAACGGAAGACTTGATATATTTTAGTACCTTTTTCTCCTGCTTTCTGAAGCAGGGGCCATGTTTTCATCTTGCGCTCGGCCCTGTGAATTACGTGGCCGAAGGCCAGTCCCGCCACGCCCGAGCCCACAGCCCGCAGGCCTTGGCCCTCCAGCCCCCGACGAGCTGGCCTGGCCTCCCCACGACAAGGGGTCCGCGGGCTGCCGGAGCTTGCTCTCAACCTCCCCTGGCCCAGATCTCGGAATCCAGACCCCACATCCCGACGATCCAGTCGGAGGGTCTGGAGGGGGCCCTGCACTTCTGTGGCCTTTTTTATTTTTTATGTTTATGTGGATTTTTGAGAGAGGCAGAGAGAGCCTGAGCAGGGGAGGGGCAGAGAGAGAGAGGGAAACAGAATCCAAAGCAGGCTCCAGGCTCTGAGTCGTCAGCACAGAGCCCGATGCGGGACTCGAACCCACGAACTGTAAGATCATGATCCGAAGGCGGACGCTCAGCCGACGGAGCCACCCGGGGCGCCTCCGTGGCGTTTCGGCCATCCCCCGGCTCCTGCCCTCAGTGGCGCAGCTGCTCACCGCAGGGACACACGTGCCACAGACCCCAGAGAGAAAAGCCACCTCGTTTCGGAGCTTGGGCTGCTATAAATGCCTTCCGCATCTAGGCAGCGTTGTTCAGTCCTCCTGAGAGCCCTAGAGCCCATTTGCCCGGCGGGAAAATAGAGCGTGGGGACAGCCTGGCTTGCCTTAGGTCACAAGCCAGCAGGAGGTCCGCGGGACTTGAACTCAGGCCTGGCCGACCACCTCCCAGCGTCCCACGCCACGCGCCCCCAGCTCCCAGGGGAGCCGGGCTCTGGGGACCGCTGCGGACTCCGGCCCCGCCTGGCCCGCTGTGGGCGCCGCCGGCCGGTCTCGCACGGCCCACGCCTGTTCTCTGACCCTCGAGCTGGTCGCGGCCACCGGGTCCGTTTCAGAAGCCGACCGTCTCCTCCGCCCACGCCCACCTTTAACTCGATCCCGGGGCGAGGTCCTGAGCGGCCCCGAGTGCGCGGGGTGGAGGACGCCGGCCTCCTCATCCTGAAATGGGGTTCGACGCCGCCGCAAACCCGGCTACGCGGATTCACGGGTGTAGACGTTTCGCCGCAGGGTCCGGCGTGCGCTCCACAAGGCCGGGGCTTCGCTCCTGGGCCCTCCGAGCCTGAAGCAGCCTCTGGCACAGAGCAGACACTCAATAAATATTGGCCGAATGAATGAACGAAGGCACGAATTAGAGCCGTGAACGGTCACGCTCTGTTACCTGCAGTCCTGAAATCCCACGAGCTTCTAAACACGGCAGGGTCTCAGATTCGCCTGCCCGGGGGGCGTTCGCAGTCCCGCACCCTAATGACACCAGGCCAGGGCTTTCTATGTTTGAAGGCAGCCCTCGGAGCCGTCGCGGATCGCATAGGATACTCCTGCCTTGCTCACTTTTTAAGATCTCCCGAATTCTGGATTTGGAAATACAGGTGGCCCCAGGGGTGCCAATGCAAGAGGGCGGCCTCGGCGTCCGTGTCAACAAGATTCAGCCCCACGCGCTACACACACGGCTGTCCTGGGCCGTGAGCAGCCGCCGCGAATGTTCGCGGCCCCCCATCAGCCCATCTCACAGATGGGGAAACGGAGGACCCCCGAGGCAAGTCCTCAGGGTCGTCCAGGGGGTTGTGCGGCAGAAGCAGCCCTTGGCCGGCTCTGTCGTCGGCTGCTCCTCCCTGTCCCCTTCCCCTCCCCCTCTGCCTGGCCTGGGCGCCTCAATGAGCCCTTTGTCCTCCGGAGGGCTCAGAACTCCTGAGGGTTCCTCCTCGGGACAAAGGCTGGAGGAGTGGAGGCCGCAGTGGGGCGGCGGGGGGGCCTCCAAGGCAGGGCCCCCAAGAGTTGTGCTCCTGCCATGAGAACCCCCGGGGTCAGGCTCCTCCCGCCCTTGGGGAAGGGCTCTGATGGTGGGGGCAAAGGTTCCGGCCAGGGTGCGCGCACGCGGTCCAGGGTGGTCCCCACGGCTCCCACGAGCCCCCGCTCCGGGCCTCACGCGACATGCCAGACCTGCGGGGCTCCAGCTCAGGCCAGAGAAGGAGCCAGAGAGGCCGAAGTTTCTACCTCCCGCTGGAGGCGGAGGGCCAGAGGGGAGGCCGCTGGGAGCCCTCCGCCAGCACCCCGCCCTGCCGGGTGGCGGGGGCACCCAAGTCAGGGGCCTGTCCGCCCAGCCGCTCCTCCCCACCTCCTTGGGGAACAGCAGCCAAGAGGAAGACAGGAGGCTTGGCCAGGTCCTGCCCTGAGCAGGCCGAGGACGGGTAACTGCACGCAGGGCCCCGAGTGGGGCAAGAGACACAAACCTTACCTGGTGCCTCGAACCCGAAAATCTGGCGGGCTGTGCGTCCTCCGGTAAGTGGCTGCGCCTCTCTGAGCTTCACTTGTCTCACCCAGGAAGGGCTGGCCAGGCCCAGCCCTGTCCCAAGCATGATTGAATCTTCATGGCCCTGGAAGGTGGTGGCGGGGGGTGGGGGGAGCGGAGAGGCGGGTGCCACCAGCTGCCCAGGTGACCTCAACCAAGTGGCTTCACCTCTCTGGGCCTGTGTTCTGGTTCCTCCTGGGTCCCTACCATCTCTAGGAAAACAAGGTGACCACAGGGCCTTTGCTAGGAGGGATGTGTTTCTCCCCGTTTGCTCCAAGCTCTGGAAAAAGTACAAGTACAAGAAGATGACCCTTGGCCGGGAGCTCGGATCTTCCCAAATGGGCCACCGGCCCGCCACACTCCTCCTGGGCAAACTTGGCCCCCAGGGATTTTCCCGAGCCTCCTTTCCTCATCCATCAACGAGCAAGGATTCTGAGGCCCTCACTTCCCATGGCTGGCCGGCACCCGGGGCTCAGGAAGCGACCGATAACCTTTGGCTGGGTGGGTTCTGCTCACAGGCAAGGGTGTCCCCTCAACGCCCCCCGGGAGTTCACCCATGTCCCCCTCCTATCTTTCCCTCAGAGAAAGTTTGTCTCGGGGGGCACCCGAGGCCGGTGCTGCTTGAAGCCCATTTTGCAGATGGGGAAAGTAAAGCCCAGAGAGGGCGCTCCCGGCCGGCGAGCGGGGAATTCGGCACTGGCTCCCTCACGCCACCTGTACAGACGCCACCGCGTGCCCCGACCCTGCCAGGCTGTGGCTTCCCGGCGGCCACAGGGCACGGGCGGAGTTTGGGACGGGGACTCAGGTCAGGCCTGGGTTCCGAGCCCAGCCAATGGGGACCAGAAGCCTGAGCTTCGAGTCGGAGCGTGAGAAGCCCCGGTGCCCGGGCGCGGTGAGAGGTGCCACCCTCCCTCCCTCCCTCCCCAGAGAATCAGAAACGGGACCGCGGACCCCGCACCCTCCCAAGATAAAAGGCGAGCTTCGGGTTCAAGGAGGGGGGCGTTCACGGCCGTTCCCCGGCGCCTCCGGGTCTGCCCGCAGCCGCGGAGCCCGAAGCTGTCACCTCCGGCCAGGGGCCCTGTGCGCACCAAGATCCTGTACCGTCACCTCCCTCAGCAAAGTGAAGCGAGATGAATAGTTGACGCCCGGGGAGCTCCGATGGAAGCCGGAGGTGCAGAAACCCGGCAGACAGGCCGGACCCGGGGAAGGAGGTAGCAGGCGGGTCGGAATCGAGACAAGAGAAACCCGAGGGAACACTGTGGGCTCTCGGGAGAGTGTCATAAGGCAAAGAGGATGCTGGGAGCTTACTTCAGTTTCAGTCTTTAAATGCACCAGAGTAAGAGGTGGGGGACTGGGTTCTGGAACCCCTGGCTGGCGTGTTTCTCTACAAACCCTGGGCCCGGCGCAATTGTCATCACCACGGGCACCTCACCCTTCCTCCAACATGCCACGATGCTCCCACCACAGGGCCTTTGCACGTGCAGTTCCTGCTGTCCATATATCTGCTCGGCTTGCTCCCCTACTTTCTCAGTTTCCCCTGCTGGCCCTCTATGAGGAAGCATCCCCGAGCTGCCTCCTGCCACCCTCTCTTCCTAGTCGTCTTCGTACCAGGGTTCACACAGGACCTGTCGTATGCTTTGTGAGCACAGCCATGAGCAGCCGCAGGACCATCCATCAGCCAGAGGCAGAGTCCAAGCATTCGGCTCTCCCCCCAGACAGTAACTTCATTCTTCACCCTTTAACCTCGACAGCAGCCAAAGGTGAAGAGGCCATCAAGAGAGAAAGGAGACCCGGCAACGGCCCCTTGTATTCAACCCGTATCTCGTGAGGTCCTACTGTGTGCCAGGCCCGTGCCGGCTGCCGTGGGTACAAAACAAACCTCCCCGCAGAGAGGAGCTACACCCTCCCTCCCCGCTGCCCTGCAGCCAGATCTCCGCGCAAGGGACCGTGGGAGCCGGCGGGGAGGCGGGGTGTCTGACTGCCTCGTGACCTCCATCACGGCATGGGGCATTCTTTTTTTTTTTTAGCTTTTTTTAATGTTTATTTAGTTTTGAGAGAGAGCATGAGCAGGGGAGGGGCAGAGAGAGAGGGAGACAGAATCCAAAGCAGGCTCCAGGCTCTGAGACATCAGCACAGAGCCTGACGCGGGGCTTGAACTCATAGACAGTGAGATCGTGACCTGAGCCTGAGCCACCCAGGCGCCCCAAGACACGGGACATTCTGAGCATCTGTTTCTTCCTCACGTGTAAGTGGAGACACGGAGCGACCTTTCCGGGAAGTCTGAGGCACGGCGACACAGGAGGTGGCCCAACGCAGCCTTGAGTGACTCCCAACCCCCCAGCAACGAAGCCCCCCCTTTTCCAAGTTCGCGAACCTTCCTGCTGCTGCAAGGAGGAAGTCTCTCTCTGCTCGGCGCTCCTGGCTCTTTAACACTTTTCCCACAGACAGAGCTGAGCCCTCATCAGGCAACGGCGACGCTGCCATGTTTTCAAGGTGTTTATTTTAGAGTTACGGTAGGACACACCGAGACCTTTCCCCTAGCTCCGTCTATTCTGTTCCATGTTTCAGAGGAAGCGCGCCCAAAGTTCCACATGACCCCAGCTGAAAATACGTCCGAGAGACAGACAAACAGCGCGGAGAGGACACAAATAGAGCCCGACGCACGCAAACGAGTGGTTTCCACCCAAGACGGCTTAGCAGTCTTCCGTGTCGCGAAGGAACGGAAACGCTCTTCCAGCGAGGCCACGGGACACCTGGACGTTCTGGAAGCAAAGAGCCCTTCCCTGTGCCTCAAACTTGAATCAAAACGTACCATCGAAAGCCAAACGTAAGACCGTGGAGCTGCCGGGAGCAAGCATGACGCTAGGGAAGACACGGCTCTTGCCCTAAGAGAAACCGGCTACAGTGGACTGCGTGGTGACATTGCAAAGCCCTCGCCTTTCAGAAGATGGTGACAAGAAGCCACAGACTGGGGGAAGGTATTTGCAGCTTGCAGCGAAGGGGCTTGGAGTAGGCAGTAATGAAAAGACACCCAACCAAATAAAAAAAAAAAATTGGGCAAAAGATTTTAACAGCGAAGAAATACATGAAAATACACTCGACGCCATCAGAGAAATACACGTCACACCGAGACGTCACTGCACCCACGTTAGAACGGCTCCAGTTTAAAGACAGATAACATCAGGTGTTGACAAGGGTATTTGGAGGAACTGGAAGTCCCATACGTTACCACGGGATTGCAAAGTGGTGCAGTTTTGAAAAATGGTATGGTAGTTTCTGGCTTTTTTTAAGTTTATTTATTTATTTTGAGAAAGAGAGAGAGAGAGAGAGATTGCGTGAGAGCAGGAGACAGAGAGAGAGAGAGACACAGAACCGCAAGCAGGCTCTGCGCTGTCAGTGCAGAGCCCAACGGGGGGCTTGAACTCGTGAACCATGAGATGGTGACCTGAGCCAAAATCAAGAGTCGGACACCTAGGGGCCCCCGTCTGGTATTATAAGAAGGGAAATACGCGCCTGTGGTATGACCCAGGCGTTCCAGAAAAAGCCTAGGTCCACGCAAAAGTTCGTGTGCAAATGTTCGGTGGTACTCTGATTCCTGGTAACCAAAAACTGGAAGCAAATGCATAGCCATGGGTAACTGAAGACACACGCGGAGCAGACACTACTCGGCAAGAAAGTAGGAGGGACTTCTGGCTCGTGCTTCCATTTACAGGACATCAAGACACAAGAATGGGCAAAGCTAATCAATGGTGAGAGAAGTCTGGCTGTAAGGGGCGCCTGGGGAGCTCAGTCGGTTAAGCATCTGACTTCAGCTCAGGTCACGATCTCACGGTTTATGCGATCAAGCCCAGACAGCTGGGAGCCTGGAGCCTGCTTCCGATTCTGTGTCTCCCTCTGTCTCTGTCCCTTCCCTGCTCACACTCTGTCTCTCTCTCTCTCAAGAATAAATAAACACTAAAAATTTTTTTAATAAAAGTATAAAAAAAAGGTCCAACCCATCGTTGCTTGAGGGGTGGGCTATTGACTGGAAAGGGCAGGAAGGAACCTTCGGGGGGGCGGGGGGCGGGGGGTGGGGGGCGGGTTCTGTCCTGTCCTGTGATCTTGGTTTCGATTACGCAGGTGTAGACATTTGTGAAAATGCATCAAATTATACACTTGAGGTCCGTGTGTCTCATCATGTATGGATTGTACCTCGGTTTTTTAAACGTGATACAGGGGAGTGGGGAACGACGGGTCCAATAAACAAACAAAAATCTCCTTCCAAGACGTCCAATGGTGCAGCTGCTTAGAAAGCAGGCCGGTAGTCCCTCAAAAAGTCACCCGCGGGGTCACCGCAGGACCGGGTGGCTCCGCACCCCCGTGTCACCCAAGAGAATTGAAAACATACGGCCCCAGAGAAACTTCTGCCCGAATGTTCGCAGCAATATGAGGTACGATGGCCAAAAACTGAACAACGCTGAGGTCCACCGACTGGCGGCGAGATGAAATGAGCTGTATTCACAGAGCAGAATAGTACTTAGCCGTTAGAAAGGTGCCACCCTGAGGACGTCGGGCTGAGCATAAGGAGCCAGTCACAAAGGACCACACGGTGTTCGGTTCTGTTTATATGAAAAGTCTAGAACTGGCAAAGCCGTAGAGACAGGAAATACATCGGTGGTGCCCGGGGCTGGAAGGAGGGGGTAATTGGGACTTAATGATCACGAGTCCAGGATTTCTTGTCGGGGTGATAGGAATGTTCTAGAATATTCTTGGATAGCAGGGATGGATGCACAGCATTGTAAGCACACCGAAACCCGCTGGACTGTACACTTTAAATCATTTAGGGGGCGTCTGGGTGGCTCAGCCGGTTAAGCCTGGGACTCTCGATTTTGGCTCAGGTCCTGACCTCACGGTTTCGAGATCGAGCCCTGCGTCAGGCTCAGAGCTGAGTGTGGAGCCTGCTGGGATTCTCTCTCTCCTCTCTCTCTCGCTCTCTCACTCTCAAAATAAATAAACATTTATAATAAAATCATTTAAGTGGCGAGTGTTACGCTTTATAAATTTTCTCTTAATAAGAACCTGGTCTCTGGGGGTCCCGAAGCGCCTGGGCAGGCTGCGTGATAATCACAGGGTATTCGTCCGCGGCCACGTCCACGGTCAGCTGGGCCTTGCCCCTGCCACACCCGCCGTCTTTATGCGGCCCGGCCCGGCCGTGGTGGTGGTGCTCGGCGGCTCCCGCCTGCCGGCCCCCTGGCCCGGTAGGGAAATCTGTGGTTCGTGCCCCTCCTGGAACCTTTTTCTACTTTTTTTATGAAAAGAGAAGGCGGGACAGGGCATCCTGCACTCCCCTTAGCAGGGGGTCCGCCCAACTCCTCCTCCGTCCCCTCTCTCTCTTTTTTTAAATGTCTATTTATTTATTTTGAGAGACAGAGAGACAGAGTACGAGTGTGAGGGGGGAGGGACAGGGGGAGAGAGAAAAAGAGAGAGAGAGAGAGAGAGAGAATCCCAAGCAGGCGCTGCACCACCAGCCCACGAAGAACCGCGAGATCATGACCTGAGCGGGAATCAAGAGTCGGACGCTTAAGCAACTGAGCCCCACCCCGGGCGCCCCTCCATCTGGAGACGGCCACTCGGCCCCCTGGAAAGGTCGGGGCTGGGTGGACAAGGCATGTGGTAGGGGCCTCTGGCTAAGACGGTGTTTCTCTGTCCACACGGGAAGGTCAACCTGCAACCGTTCCCTCCCCTGGACACCCCCACTGAGCCCGACATGCACCCCCATGTGGCAGCCCCCGCGTCACGTGTTCCCACCCCCCCCCACTGCTGTGCCAGTCCACGGTCCCCTGGTTCCCGGGCCCCTCTGTGACAGCCACGTGTTCAGTCCCTCATTCATTTCACAGCAGCCTGAAGTCTCCCAAATGCCCACACCCCAGGCTCATCATTCTGTCGTGTCTCTCCCCTTCCTGGGGTACTGAACGTGATCATATACCACTGTCGCTTTGAGCAGGAGACCTTTAAAGGTTAGAGAGATTCTGAAGCTCCTCCGAATTAAAGTGGATCTACGAGCCTTGTCCTTAAAACTCTTTATTCTGACAAACGTGCCTTTGCATAGATGAAGAAACTTTGAAAAGATGAAGGGAAGAAGTACCACAAAATTTCTGCCCAATCAGGGTCAATTTATACGCTGGGATGAATAAGACGAACTCCTATTCATCCTTCAAAACCCCATCTGGACATACCCCGCTGAAGGAAACCCTCCCTAAGGCCCCTACGTGGGATTCATGAATCTCATAGAGAGACATTCATCCCCGATATTGCCGTGGGCTCCTGGGCATGTTCTCACTTTTAACTCAATTGACTTTGTCTCCTCACCCCCGAACCCCCTTTGGCAAACTAATGTTTTGCAATGATCTTGAGTCTGAGGCTGCAGGTCCCAGAATGGAGCTGGCTGCCCACAGGGTGGCTGAGCTCTCACAGGGCCCAGAACAGCGTTGGCGCACGTGGTGACCTTCAGGCTAGATGGTCTCTGCTCCGTTTCGGAGAGCAGGTTTAAACCACTTGCCCACAGCCCACGGTTGTCAGCGGAGGGGGCAGCGTCCAGCCCGGGACGGCCCGACCCCCACACGCTGTCAGCGGTGCCGCGCCCCGAAAATGACACAGTGCGAACCATCTGTGCGCACGGAGCCCTCCCACCTGCCGGGTCCACACGTGCTGTCCCCTGGACCTGCACAAATTCGACCTGTTTCATAGATGAGCAAAAACAGGAAGGGGGAGTCTCCCTACATGACTCGCGGGAGGTCACAAAGCTTCCTGGGATCTGAAGCCGACGCGGGGGCCCCCCAAAGAATAAGCACAGTGAGGCCACTTGGGTGGTCTCTCCTCACCCCCTCCCTCCCACACTCATCAGATACCAGGGGTTCTCAGGCCCAGGTGGGCATGGGGCAATGTTTGGGGGTGTTTCTGGTTGTCACAGGGGACAGGGGTAGGGAAGAGGGTCTCCTGGCATCCGGGGGGTAGTGGCCGGGGATACGGCTAAAAAGCCTACAGTGCACAGGGCGACCCCGCCATGAAGAATGATCCAGCCCAAGTCTCAAGAGTGCCCAGGCACGGAAACTCAGAGATGACCCAACTTAGAATAGCATAGGGGCGCCTGGGTGGCTCAGTCGGTTAAGCGGCCGACCTCAGCTCGGGTCATGATCTCACGGTCTGTGGGTTCGAGCCCCGCATAGGGCTCTGTGCTGATGGCTCATCAGAGCCTGGAGCCTGCTTCAGATTCTGTGTCGGCCTGCTCACGCTATGTCTCTATGTCTCTCAAAAATAAATAAACGAGAAAAAAAAAAAAAGAATAGCATCGACACACGCGTGCACGCGCACCCTGCAGCACCCAGACCTGCGATCCCCGCCCCCCCACGGAACTTGGAACGCACCTGTGGGAAAAACGAGGGGGCGGGAAAGGAAAGGAAAGCCCCGCCCACAAATGTACCGCAGGCACCATTTACGTCATATTTATTGTTATTTAGCTGCTCAGGAAAACATATACAGGTATATACAATATGCATGAATACAGAAGACTGCACTTTACATATTTTTTTAAAAAAGAAAGAAAAAAATAACACTCAATTTCATGAGCTATTGTCACAGTCTTCCAACCAAGCATTTCAGAAATGAATTTCTTTTAAGAGTCAAAAAAGATTACAGGATTGCCTAACACACAGCAGAGTTAAGATTTCGTATTTTACATGTGCAATAATGTCTTCGTGTCCTTCCCCCCCAAAAAAAAGTTCGCTATGCAGTACCGATTACCAGTGTCGGGAGTCTCGTGGGCTGGGCGTGTTTTTAATTTGCTTTGATTCTTTCCATTAAACCGAATTTAAGGAAATAACATCCTTTTGCTTAAGGCCAGTTTTAAAGCTGTTCCACTCCGGGGTCCCCGCGAGGAAGTTTGAAACCTCAGGGCTTTCCGACGCCCCGAGGACCGTGAGCCGATGGCCAGGGGCTAATGACCTCGACACAGGGGAAGTCAGGACGTGGCTCCCCGGCCTTGAGCAATTAAGGAGAACTCATTCCTGTTTACAAAATTGTAAAATAAAGTGATGCAGTTCTCACACCGTCGAACGGGGCGGAATCGGAGGGGGGCGCGGAGCTCTGCTGGCACCGTGAGCGAGTCTCCTGCAGCCCAGGGAAGGGGGGGGCACTCTCTCTTTCTTTCCTCTGGGGGTAGAACCAGTTCACACCTTCTGTCGGCTGATCCTGATCGGTTCCCACCCCCTGCTTCTGCCTGCCTTCGGACGGCCCGGCCCCGGCGAGGACCTTCCAGACTCCAGGCCCGAGCCCAAAGGGTCCCCCGCCCCCCACAGGCAAAAAGAGGGGGAGGGGAAAGAGCGAGAGGCCGCTCTCCTCCCTTCGCGGAAAAGTTCTTTGCAATAAACAATGTGGGGGTCGTACGGTGAGCCCCAAGCCTTCAGGTCACTTGCTAAAAAAAAAAAAAAAAGCCAGGTCTGTGAACTCCGGGGACCTGGGGGCAGACGGGAGGGGGCGCAAGGCTCAAAACGGAGGGTTTAGTAAGACTTGCTCTTGAACGAAACTTGAAGTGAAAGAGGGGAGATACTGATTTGGGTCAAGGGCTATCAGCCACTTCCTGTCTGGCCCGCCCTGGAATCTGGGTGCCCCCCGCCGCCCCCCGAGTCATACGAGCCTTTCGTAGGAGTCCACAGCACCCAAAGGTGCCCGCCCCGCCAACTCTGGGCCTCCAGTGACTGCCGCCCTGGGCCCTCGACTGGGTCCAGGAGCCCCGCTCTCTGGTGCCACTCGCCCAGCCGCCCCCCCCCCCCCGTCTCGGCTCTGGTGAGGCGCGTGGGATGCCGCTCTAGTTGTGCAACGGGGGTGGGGGGGGGATTAAAGCACGAGGTGGGCGGGGGGGTATTCCGGGCTTACATTAAAAAGCCCAGGAACTAAAGTCATTGGTCATTGTCATCGTTTCCTTCCCGTAACCCGCAGGAGCCTGCACAGCCCTGCGGAGAAGCACGCCCATGTTCAGAGAAGGGGGGCTGCGCAGGCTGCGCCCCGAGGGCTCCCTCGCTGCCCTGGCAAAAGCCTCATCCCTCCCAGGGATGGGAGGCTGCCCGGGTTGGAGGGGGGGGGAATAGATGGGGAGGGGGGGACAGAATGGGAGAGGCGAGGGAGGTACATGCGGTCCCACCTCCTTCCTCCCACAATGCCCGGATGGGAACAGCTGTCGGCAAAGGTCAAGGGCTAAGAATCGACCTCCCCCCATCACTCGGGCACCCACGACCCCCCCCCTCCGCCCCCGGCCCCGGCCCCGGCTACAGCCGGAAGGGGACCATCCCCCACGCGCTCGAAGGCTGCTTAGCACAGCGTGAAAATTCAGAGCCTGGGCGTTCGCACAGAGGCCCAGAAAAGGAGAGAAAACACCACTGTCGACCATTCCGACTCCTTCCCACTGAGCGGGCTGGACACGTCATCACCTCCGCTGCAGAGAGGACAGCTTCCAGCAGGAGACAGAAACGGAGCTGCAGGCTGGGCGCGTGCTCGCAGGAACGCAAAACTCTCTCTCTCTGTCTGTTTGCTCAGGGAACAGACAAAACACCATCCCAGGCGGAATACCTAAGGGGGGCATTAATTGTTTGGCTCCTGCCTGACTGATGACAGTTGGGTGTCAATATATAATATCGTGATGACAATTTGGCTCTCGCCCGGCAAGCTTCCAGAACTACTATTCTCCGGTATTTCCATTTTAATAAGCAGTGAACGAAGCAAAGAGCAAAAAAAAAAAAAAAAGGCTGTGGGGTGGTGGGCGGGGGGAGAGGAACAAGAATAAAAGAGAATAAAAAGAAAGTAACTCTTGTCTTATTATGAAATAACGATACTCGGACATACAGCAGCATGGAAATAAAACAAGGGAACAAGTCATCTAAAAAAACGTATGCCAAGATGACAGAAAAAACGGGAATTCTCTAGCAGGGAAAAGGCGGAAGCAAAAGTTGGCTAACTGCGGAAGGGTTAACACTGGTAACATACTGTGGCAGACAGAGTTTCGCTTTAAAAAAAATGTTTTTGAGGCTTTTTTTTTTCCCCTTTAAATTAACCCTTTCCGGTCCATATGCCACTAGCAGGTACCAACCTAGGGAAAAAAAATCATCCACTCAGCGATAGTGGCCCTTTCAAATTACCCGGGGGGGGGGGGTGCGGGGGGTAAGGGGGAGGGGGTCTGGGGTGGGAGGAGGAGGGGAGAGAGGAAAGGGCCCGGCGCGGGAGGGGCATCTCTCGTCGATTCAAGTGAGGGCGGCCACGAAGGTCCCGAACCGGTTGGAAATGTCGGAGTGCAGAGACCGCCAGGTGGGCACGGAGGCTCGGGCCTTGGCGTCGCCCACGTCGTCTGTGCAGTGGACGGACAGGCGCTGCAAGTGGTTGCCCGGCTGGGCGGCCGAGGCCTTATTCGCAGGGAGGTCGTGGGCTGCAGAGGAACAAGGAAGAAATGTTAGGAGGCGGCTCGGCTCTGCGGGAGGCCCTGGTTCAAACACCCCTGATGCTGCCTCTGACGTGGCTGGGAGCCCTCGGCCAAGGGTAGGCCCCTGGCTCAGTGTCAGGTCTTCCCCCCTCAGGAAACGGGGGAATCGGGTGGGGTCCGTCTCCGATGGACTCGAGTTCCCCAAAGGATGAGCTGGACGTGGACTAAGTCGGGCAGGCTTCCCGGAGGAGGGGTACCTAAACTGGGCACTGAAGCCTGTGTAGGAGTTCGCCAGCGACAGAGAAAGGCGGAAGGAGAGGACCGCCAGGATCCAGAACACGGCTCGTCTGGTCATCCTCCGGACGGACACTGGCTACGAGCCTGCCGCGTGCCAGGGACTTCCTAAACAGCGCCAAAGCGCTCGGACCCGCGCCCTTTGCCCGCCCCTGCTGCTTCGTGAGGGCACCTGCGGCGATGGGGGTGAGGGAGTCAGCTCCTCCCCTACGCCCTCCGGGAAACTCCCTTCGATCTCCTTCTCGGTCACACAGCACCGGAAACCCCACGGATCATAGTGACGTCCGGGTTAGACAGACTCGAGGGGAGAGAAAGTCTGACGATCACTCGTAACTTAGTCCGAATTATGCTCAAAGAGAGCGAGAGCTGAGAGTTCGGAGGCAAGGAAGGAGTGGAACAGTCATTTCGGGGGCTGCTGATGCCCTGCTGCCAAGCGGCCAATGGCTCTGTCCGGAGACCTACGACGCGTCGGTGACTGCGTCCTCTTCCCTAGGCCCTGAGTCTCAGAGGGGGGCGGCCCGCCCGAGGTCACACGGCCAGGAAGGGGCAGAGCTGGGCTTGAGGATGGGCTGGTAGCACCTTCCCGCCTCCGAAGAAGTGACAAAAGCTGCGATGGGGGGTGGGGGCCCGGCTCCGGCGGAGGGAGCACACCCAGATACTGACCTCCCTGACCTGTTGCGCAGGCCCAGCCAGGGCCCTGGGCCAGGTGGGAGCCACCCTGCCCGCCGGCCCGCCCTCCCTCCGGGACGCAGCGGGGAGGCCTCCCCTGGGAGCCGAGCCACGGCCGGCGGAGGAGAAAATCCTCCCGGAGAACGGGGCCAGGCTGTGACTAACCCAGCTGAGGACAGGGCGTGTGGGGAGGAGCTGGGGCTGGGGAGGACTCCCCCGGGCTCCTTCCCTCATCCGTCCAGTTCACAAGGCTCCCCGGAGTCCCTGCTACGGGCCTGGCGTGGCAGATCCGCAGCTCCTCCCGGAGCGGACGGCGAGGCCGGGGTTCAGTGTCAGGGCGCAGTCTCAGCGGAGTCACAGGCGCGGCCTTGAGTCCCGATCCCAGCCGCTCCCTCGCCCCGAGCCTCAGTTCCTCTCTGGTGAAGTGGGGGCAGTGTCCCCTCCCCCGGGCCTTACAAAGGCCTGGCGTACACAGCGCCCCCCAGACAGGGCTGCCGGGACTGTCAGTAGCTTCTGAGGAGAGGTTGGGAAGCAAGGGGTCCTCGTAGCCATCGAGAGGCTCCCAGCCCTCGTCCCGAGGGCACGTTCCTGCCCGTGAGACTGGAGTCTTTGCTCCCATTTCACAGAAGGGGAAGCTGAGTCCAAGGTTTCAAAGCTGATTAGCAGCAGTGTCGCTGCAGATGCCACACCCAGGCCCTCCCGGGGACGGGGTACCCCGGGAGGACGGAGGCATCAGATTCAGGGTCCCCTCGCACACGCAGCGGGCCCCGGGTTCCAGCCTCTATACGTGTGCTCTGGAGCCCAAGCTTGCCCCGCTCCCCGCGAAGGGAGTTTTGCTCCAACCGCTGTGAGATCTGCATTGGGGCAGGGGAGCACCTGCCAGAGAGAGAGAGAGAGAGAGAGAGAATTCTGCACGGGTTTCCTCACCCCATTTCGCACACATCATCTCAAGGAGCCCACAGAGCAGTGCTTGCGCCCATTTTACAGACAGGAAACCGAGGCCCCTGGCCCGCGTCTGAAGAAAGACAGCCCCGGGCCCAAGCCCTGACCCCTCCCCCTCCCTCGCCCTGCGGCTGCAGAAGGAAGGAGGCCAGACGAAGGCACATTCCCCAAGTTCTGTGCTCACACGGAGGAGGCCCGGGGACCCTTCCGGCAGCTGGGCTTGCTGAGCGATGTTTCCAGACTCACCCGAGTGGCCAAATTTCCTAAAGAGGCTTTATTCCCGAGCTGCGGGCGACCCGTCAGCATGCCGGGTGCCAACACCACAGACGGCCGCGCCTCTTACCGGGGAGGGTTGAACAAGGGCGTGTCAGGCACACGGCTGAACCTGGCCCTGTGTGATCTCATCCCGTCCCCCCCCCCCCCGCAAGCCTAGCAGCTGGGTGCCCCTTCTCCCCCCCACCCCGGGGCTCAGAGAGGGTGAGGGGCTTGCCCAATGTCACGGAGCCCGGGCGCAGGGCTCCCCAGTCTCTGCCTGGGACGCGCAAGAGTGTCTGGTATCCACGGGGAATATTTTTAAGAGAGGAGATCACTCTCCTGTCCCTGACAACCCCGAAGCATGACCAAACGCATCCCCCCTCCGGATTCATTCCAGCCGGGGGGACCCAGCACGCCCTCGGTCTGCCGCTCCCCCCGGGGCCGCCGAGTCCCACGGAAGCCGCCTCAAGTCGGGGCCTGCCCCTGCTCGAGAGAGGCCCCCACTCCCTGCTCCCCGGCGGGGGGGGGGGGAGGGGAGGACAGGCATGCGGCCCCCCCAGGCCAGGACCCAGAGATACAACCGCCCCCTCGCTGAGCTCCCAGGGTCGGGGAGGCCCTGGAGTTACTCAGCGCACCTCGGAAACCGATGTGGGGTGTCGCGTTTTCCACTTGGTGGCTCTTGGCCTCCCCTGTCGGACTGGGGCCGCAGAGGGCATGGAACTGCCCTCGGGTCGCCTGCGGCCAGGCCACCAGCTGGGACCAGCCCTCTCCTTTGGGTCCATCTGCAGAGCCTCAGTTTCTCCATGTGTAACTGGGGGGTGGTGACCCCCGGCAGGCCTATCTCAGAGCGGCTTGGGGAGACCATACAGGAGAAAGAGGGGATGGCGACGCGCATGGGGCAGGGAGGGCCGGTCCTTGAGGCGGGGCGGTCATCACCTCAACACGCATCGCCCTGAACGTGCCTCCCCCCGCGCAGGCAGCGCAGGGCCCGAGGTGAGGAGCTCTTGGGTCACGGGACCCGATGTCACGCCCGCCCAGCCAGAAAGGGCTGCGGGGCAGTTTTTAGGGACCTGCCCTCATTGGCGGGAACAGACCACCTCGGTCCCCACGTCCAGGGGCGGGGCCCGGAGCTGGGCTGACCGGGCTTCCTTCGTGTGCGAACACACGTCCCGGCCCGTCTCTCCAGCCCTTCCTCGGCTCCCCCTCCCTTAGCAGCACCGCACCTGAACTTGGTGATTTTCGCCACCAACTCGGGGTCACGGTACCGAGGCTGCCTCCCGCTCGCCCCGCTGGGAACACGAGGCCGCGCTTCCCCGGCTGCAACGGGGATCAGGAAATTCCACGAAGGGAAGGCGAGGACCCGGAGCCGGGGCCCAGAAAGCAACCGCACGAGTAACGAATGTGAGGCCATCCCCCCCGCCCCCCGCGGGGTTGGGCAGTGACCGAGCCGACCATTCGCAGGGCCCAGGACTCCTGCGAGCATCACCCGGGCTCCCACAGCCTCAGCCCCAGAAACAGGGGCAATACTGGGACCGGCCGTCATGGAGCCAGCGACAAGGATTAAACGAAATGACCCAAGGAAAAGGCTTAGCACGCGGCCCAGCGCCAGAGCCGCGAGCCCCGCAGGGCCGGCCGGGACCCCGGAGACCCTTTGGCCGGGGTGGGTGGAAGGGAGAAGGGGAGAGCCGTGCATCTGTCTACCTGGCGACACCTCGTTGTTCATTTCACTTCCGGGGATGCGGCCCGCAGAGGGGGCGGGGTGTTCTTTCTCGTTTAAAGTCAGCCACACAGGCTCTGCCACTGCCTTGCCCTGCTGGGGCTCAGTATCCCCAGGACTGGGGTCCAATCTGGATGAGGCATGTGGCTCAGGGGTCGTGAGCTTGGTGGGGGCGGTCATCCCCCGCCCCCCCCGACCCCGAGGCAGGGCTTGGTGATACTCACAGCACTCCTTACCGCTCTGTCCTGGAATCCTCGGGAAGGCGACTTCTGCCTGAGCGCCTCCAGTCTCCCCCCCCCACCCCCCACCATACGGAAGGCTGGAGGTTCGGGGGAGGGGGCTGTGGAGGTCACAGGGTGGCCTCCACCTAGCCCCCGGATCAAGGGCTCCCTGGCTGCTAATCCCGGGTGTGGCCTGAGCAAGGCGCTAACCTGGGAACCGAGTGCACGGGCTCCTGGGAGGATTAATCCAGATAAGACGGGTAAAGACTTTAGCACGAAAGGTTAGCCGCTCCCAGGGTTACCTCCACGGCCCGGTCCTGGGAGGCGTCGGGGCTGATACTGCCACAGCCGGGAGGGGATACCGGCCACGGGGCCGTCCCTTCGGCTCCATGGGGGCGGGGGCGGGGGGGGGGGCTGCCCCTCCCCCTGCCCACCAAGGGGTGGGGGGACCGGGGCGCGATCCCAGGCGGAGCAGGCAAATTAGAATTCCGGGCGTATTTTTAACCCGCGGCTTATGTAAGGAGAAGTGTGGGCCCCAGTACACAATAGCGAATGACTCTCGCCCCGCTCGCCCTCGCCCAGTGCCGACAAAGGGAAATGTATTTTGGTTTTTCCTCTATTTGGACCTGGCAGGGGGAGACACTGGCGTCTGACAGCTGCCACTCAGCTGGGGTGGGGGGGCGGGCTGGGCCACGGGGCCTGGAAGCAGAAGCAGGCCCGGGAGCCTCGGGGCTGGGCCGCGTCCCCTCGGCGCCTCTGTCCGGCAGCCTGGGAGTTCCGGAGGCCCCCCTGACACCTCCGGGACTCTGCCGCTCGCCAGCTCCGAGACAGGCCCGGCCGGCTCTGGGCATCGAATGTCGCCTTTCACTCCTGCCCAGGCCCCAGAGTCCAGGCACGGGGGAGGAAAGAGGCTCCCTCCCTCCAAAATCCACCCCTTCCCTCCTGCCCCACTGCCCCCACCCCTGTCCAGGCCCCCGCCATCTCCTCTCCGCAGTAGCCTTGGGCTGGCCCCCAAGCCCATTTCCCCCACTGTGAGCAAGGTGCTTTCCTAAGCATCAATCAGAGCGGCCCCTCTCCTGCTTAAACCTTCCATGGGTCCCCAGTGCCCCCAAGATAAAGTCCCCAGCTCCGCATAACCCGGCCCGCTCCCCTCTTGGGCCTCCAGCCTCAGCACACAGAGCCCTGAGCCTTCCCACCTCCGCAGCCTCGCTCCTGACGCTTCTTCTGCCTAGAACG
Organism: Paguma larvata; assembly: GCA_030068075.1. NCBI lineage: Eukaryota > Metazoa > Chordata > Mammalia > Carnivora > Viverridae > Paguma > Paguma larvata. The sequence goes on from CM057835.1 coordinate 65,591,836, forward strand.
CCCTCCCCTCCTCACCCCTGCTGACTCCCACCATGTACCTGGCGGTCAGCCTTTTGGCGATATTTCCCCAACGCCCCTACTCGGAGGCGTGCGACCCCTCTCCCTGCGCACAGATGGCCCCTCTGTCCCCAGCCCCCCTAACGGCAAGGATGGCACCGGTCACCCCCAGCACTGATCCGTCTCACCCTGGCAGAGGGAGAGTCCTGAGTTCGGGGCGCCTGCGTAACAAGCCGCCAAAGATGGAAAACATCTTGGTGGCCTGGGGTGGGGGGGGGCTTTGGAATCAGACAACCAAGGTCTGCGTCCCGGCCCCTGGTACTTCCCCAGCAGGCCAACTTTGGGCAGATCGCTGTCCGTCTCTGAGCCTCAGCTTCCTTCCCCGTGAAATGGGACAGGGATGGCACCCCACTCCCTGCCAAGTCACCCCGGGCTCTCTGGTGCCTGGCACGCGGCAGGCGCTCGGGTAACGGCCGCCCGCTATCACGGCGGACGGGAGCCGCGGGAGAGAGGCCTGCCCGGTGGCAGCCAAAGTCACAAGGATTTCTAAGGCAGCACCAAGGCCCGTCTCCAAGGACCCGCCCCTGGGGATGTGGGGGACCCCCCCCCAACACCCAACTGGAGCCCTTCTGCAGAGCCCAGCAACCCCAAAGCGGACGCCTCCTCGGCTGCCCGTCCACACTGTGTCCCCGGGCCGTGTTCCCTCCTCCAGGGAGGTACGCGGGGTCCAGGAGACTCACCTACTTTGGGCTCAGAGCAGGAAGAGCAAATCTAAACCAGACTGTGGGCTGCACAAAGTGAGTCCGCAGAGTCACCAACCAAGCCGGAAAATGGCAACCCCAGCCCCCCACGCGACCCTCCCCCCACCCCGCTCGGCAGCTTTGGGGGAGCCCCGGCTCCGTGCGCGCCGAAGCCTAGATTCGTATTCCACTCCTGTCGGAATCTCACCAGCTCCACGACCTCGGGCAAGCTCGACTTGCCGAGCCTCAGTTTCCCCATCTGTAGGAGGGAGCGACAATCCCTCCTGCGTCCAGTGCCTCTCAGAGGAGCCCGGCCCAGGGACGCTGAGGGCGGACACTCCAACGAGGATCCCAGCTGCCTCTCTGGTCCCCGGCACACAGCAGGCACCCGATAAAGATTTGTTAAATATTTTATGCTTGCTGTGTGACCTTGGGCAAGTCACTCTCCCCTTCTGGGCCTATTCGGGCCCCTCTGAAATGAACGATAGCAGATAGATACACAACCTCCTTGACTCTTTTATTCCTTTGGGGAAATCAGATTTTATGCTCCACGTAGGCAGGAAGTGTCCCCAAGTGAGGGACACTGAGACACCTTAGCCCAAGCAAGTCCCGGGAAACGACACCCAGAACCCCAGGGATCGGGAACCGAGGGCTGGTGGCCGGCGGCCTGCGTGACCCTGCATCCGGGCATCTCATGGAGGCCAAGGGACCAGCCACTCCTCAGCCCAGCCCTCTGCCTGCACCCCCTACCCGTTCTCTGCCCTCCCTTCAAGGGTAGCTTCTAGCAGTGGTGTCACTGTGACAAATGAGGAAAGGAAAAAGGACCGCGTCCCGTGTCCCCAGTCCCATCAGCTCCAGGGATGTTAAGAGCGAGCGCTGACCTCCTGCGGGCTGGGCCTCGGCCTGGATCTGGTCAGATGACCCCAGCCCCTGGGGGGCGAGGGCCCGACACCCCATCCATTTCACAGAGAGGGGACACTGCTGACCCGCGGTCACACTGCAAGCCAGCGGCCCAGCCGGGGTCACTCCCAGGTCTGTCTGAAGCCAACGTGTGCGGGTTCATCAAAGTCACGTGAAAAAGTAAAAACGTCCCAGCCAAGGTGGCGGGGCTTACCTCCCCCCACCCCCGCCGCCTTCCCCGCGCCCCCCCCCCGTTCTCTCCTTCTGTCTCCCTCTCTCAACACCCACGCCCTATTCTGTCTCAGTCTCCCTCGTTCTCCGCGTCTCTCCGAGTCTCTGATGCTCTCTCTCCCTCCCTCCCCCCTTCCCCGTCTTCCCCTGAAATTAATGCTCGCTTTTTGGGGAAGGGCCCTAAAGCTCATAGATGGGGTGAGAACGACCCGCCGGGGTGACAGAGCAGCCAAGGTCAAAACGTGAGGCCCCCCCCCCGTCCAACGCTTTCTGCACGGACGCCGCCTCAGTTTCCACACCAGCCCCATCTGACGGGGGTGACGCGGAGCATGCCCGGGGGTCCCCCCACAACGATCAGGAGGGACCCTGTGAGGCCCCGCCTTCCCCGGCCCCACGATGGGGAGGAAGGGGGCTCCGCCGGCCCGCCGGGGCGGCGGAGTCTGGTGCGAGGCTCGGCCAGGCCCCTGGAAGCCTTCGGAAATTAATCGGAGTTGACTTGGCTGAGGGCAGCTGTCATTTAGATTGAGGACTGGCTGAGGGCTCCACTGAGGCGAAGCGGCCAGGGCATCGCGGGGACCGGGCTGCTGAGCGCCAGGAAGGGGGGGCGGGGGCCGAACGCCGAGACCCTCCCCAGCCCTGGAGGAGGAGACGGGGCGGCAGCGGCGGGCCAGACTCCACAGGACGGACGGGGCAGGCCCCTCACCCCGGCCCGAGCCTCCGATCGGGCCCTTCTCCCAGTGCCTCGGGCCACACGGCCAGTGACCTGTGACAGATGCAGCCCGTGCGTCCCCCGGGCCACTCCAGCCCTGTGCGCTGCAGAGACGTGACAGGCTGGGGGGGTGGGGGCGGTGCAGGCCGACCCCTCAGCCCGCCCCTTCCTCCTGACGGTGCCCACAGCGGTGCAGCCAGGGGGCCAGAGCAGGGACAGTCCACGGCGCCAGGTTTCGGCCTCGGCCTTGGGGACGTGAGCTCCCCCGAGCCTGCTTTCTCCTCCATGACATGGGGACGGAGGCAGTGTTATTCTGCGAGGAGCACCGGGAGGGGCCCGCGGGCACAGGAGCGGAGCACTCAACGCCCTGCCCGGCACCGAGGACGGCGGCCGGACGGAGGCTGCCATCGGCGTCTCTGGCAGGATTAGTATATTCGAGCTCCTCTCCGCCCCCGGCTCCGGCACGGCGCTTCCCACCCTCTGTTTTCTCTCGCCTTCTCACTTCCAATTCATTCCCCGTGGCATCGGACCCGGTGCTGGGCGGCCCTGGGCAGGACGCTGCCCCTCTCTGACCCAGGGCCAGGGCCGACACCGCCCCCCCCCGAGCCCCCAGCGACCCCCCCGGTGTGCGGTGGGCCATTCACCAATTATTTTCTAAACTCAAACAAATACACACACACATTTCTGTTGAGGCAGAGCCTCGTTGCTTTCAGCCCACGGAAGGAAGACCAGATTTAGCGACGACGCGGAATTTTAAAAAGTCGGTTTTCAAAGTGCTGAGGCTTGGCGGAGGGTGGGGGGAGGCTCTCGGGGACACCTGCCCCGCCCACCCATCCTCGGGTCCCCCCCGCGTGGGCTGTGCCGCCCACAGCGCTTCTGTGTCCCCGAGGAAGGGCTCTGCACGGGGGTCACTCGTGGCAGAGTCACGTGTTTTGCAGACAGAGGCCTGGGTTCAAATCCCAACCCTGTCACCGCCAGGCTGCGGGACCTCCATCAGCCCCTCCGACACCCCGAGCCTCCGTTCTCTCGGCTGACAACATGTGTTCGGTCAGTCCGCCTTGCAGAGAGGGGCAATGGGCGAGTCCCCAGGTGCCTGGTGCCCCGAGGACCCTCGATATCCCGTTCCCATAATCGTCCTCCGAACCCGAGCCTTCCTCGGGCAGCCCTGGAAGGGAGGGGGGCCCTGGAGACGGCAGTAGCGGCAGGGCGATGGGCCGAACCATCCCGACCGAACAGGTGCGCCCAGCCGTATGCGGGGTGCTGGCCTCAGAGAAGTGAGCCCAACGCAGAGCTCCCAGCGCCCCCACCCAGAGTCCCCAGACTGATGGAGAGACACCCAGGAAACAGGCGAGGGCCAGACAGAGCGTCGTCGCTCCCCTGGCAAGAGGCCAGCCTGTGCGGCGGACCCCGGGGACGGGGCGCAGGGGGACCTGGGAAGAATTTGCAGAGGAAAGGGTATAAGGGGGGGCTCAAGGATGAGTATAAAGCTTCGCAGCGAGAGAAGCAAGAGGTGAGCTCCAGGCCAGAGCTGCGACTGTCTGGGACGACCGAGAGGCCAGCTCGGGGGCCCTGATTCGGGGCGCGTGGGCCACAGGGAGGAAGAGGAACTCGCAAAGGGGAAATGGAGTCAGTCACAGAGGACCCTGGAGGCCCCAGGAAGTGGCTCTGCTCCGGAGAGCAGAAGGGAGCCAAAGTAGGCTTGTGAGCTGGAGAGGGGCGTCGGGAATCTGTCGGAATGAGTAAGAAGCTTCCGCCGCCTCCACTCCGGCTTTAGCATGGGACGTCTGACTTAGAAACGCACGCCAGTGGGGACACGGTCTTTTGTGTTCACAGCTCTAAACAAGGGGGGGGTCCGATCCCACCCCCCAGAGAATGGTAGTCTGGGAGACTTCTGGTCTAACTGGGCGGGCCATTCCTCCCAGCAGCTTCTGAGTCAGACGCCTGTAACCTGGGTCCCCAAGAAACCCAGTTCAGCCTTGCCGTGGCTTAGCTGACGGACGACTTTGGCAAGGGACTCCGCCTCTCTAAGCCTCTACCTCCCTTCCACGCAACGGATGTGCGTTTACGTCAACGAATCCTCTCTGAGGATACAGGTGGGGAAACCGAGGCACAGAAAGACACACATCCCAGGTTATCCGATGGGGAGCAGAAGGATTGTGGGAAAGTTCCTTGATGTCTCTGCATCTGAGTTTCCCCACGTGTGAAATGAGCCCACACACCTGCCGGGCAGAGCAGCTGGGGGAATGAATACGATAATATTAACAATAACAGACAACAATTGGAGTTAATACCCGTCACAAGTTCATTCCTCACTATAGCCCTGGAGGGCGGCTTCTACTCTCTCCACCCGCTTTTGGAGGTGAAGGACCCGCCAGTGTCAGCAACCTACAGCCCATGGATCAGGTCCGGCCCACTGTCTGTTTTTATCAATAAAGTTTTATTGGTACGCAGTCACACTCACACACTTGCATTGAGTCCATGGCTGTTTCACGCTGCAATGGCAGATTGGAGGAGTTGCGACAGAGGCTGTATAACCCACCAACCTAAAATATTGACTATCAGGCCCTCTACACGAAAGTTTGCTGACCCCTGGACCTGAGGCTGATAGAGGTGACGTCACTTGTCTATGTGAGTTCACACAAGCAGGAAGGAGCAACCAGGCACCCAGTCGGCACTCAGTACATGTTTCCTAGAAACACGTTAATCTGTGAAGGACACGCTGACCTGTGAAGACGCACACAGCGGCCCTTACTCCCTGCTCACTGTGTCCCTGGCATTCCTTCTCGGGCTACCTCCCCGTCTTCCTATTTAAAAATCAATACAACATTCCAGGGCCCCTGGGTGGCTCAGTCAGTGAAGCAGCCGACTTCGGCTCAGGTCATGATCTCACGGTCTGTGGGTTCGAGCCCCGCGTCGGGCTCCGTGCTGACAGCTCAGAGCCTGGAGCCTGCTTCGGATTCTGTGTCTTCCCCTCTCTCTCTGCCCCTCCACCACTTGTGTGCCATCTCTCTGTTTCTCTCTCTTTCAAAACTAAATCAACATTAAAAATTTTAAAAAATAATAATAAAATTAAAAAAAATAAAAATCAATAGAACATTCAAATGTTGGCTGGGGGAGCTGGGGGATCGGGGTGGTTATTTTTAAAAACTCGTTCCGGGACGCCTGGGGGGCTCAGCCGGTCGAGCGTCCAACTTTAGCTCAGGTCATGATCTCATTCTCTGTGAGTTCGAGCCCCGCGTCAGGCTCCGCACTGTCAGCGCAGAGCCCGCTTTGGATCCTCTGTCCCCCTCTCTCTCTGCATCTCCCCTGCTCGCTCTCTTTCTCTCAAAGATAAATAAACATTAAAAAAATCAGTCCAGAATGTGTCTACAACGCAGCAAAAGAGAAAGGTGAGCTCTCCAAGGTAGAGCAAGTCCGCCACATCAGGCCAGGGAGATGGGTGGCCCCCGGAGCTCACGCCTGCCCGGCCGTCAGAGCTCAGTCTCCACTCAGGGGCGCACGCGGACAGGCTGGGCACAAGCGGCCCGAGTGGACACCAGCGGACGGAGCGCGGGCCCTGCGGCCGTCCCCAGGGTCTTCCCACCGGCTCATCTCAGCAATCCTATCAGAGCCGAGGTCACGCAGCGAGAAGGCAGAGAGTCGGAATCCAAACCCAGGTCTGTTGGGAGTCCAGAGCCCGTATGGTCTTAACCTCCCCCCGCCCCCAGCATCTGCCTGGTCTGGGGGAGAGCCGGGCGGAACAGCGGAAGCTGGTCCAGGCTTGGGGGGAGTGGGTCGGTCCCTCCCATCAAAACAGGAGGGAACAGAGCCCCTGGCGTGCCGGGTGGCTGGCACACGCGTCCTCAGAGCCCATCATCCAAGGGTTCTGGCGGGCCCGGCCTACGCTTCTGAGGCGCGGTGCGCCCGCCACCCCGACTCGTTTCCCTCCCTCCCTCCCCTGATGCGCCCAGCTCTGCCGGAAGCTGGCTGTGTGACTTCAGGCATGCCACTCACCCTCTCTGGGCTGCCATTTCCTTTTGTAAGCGGCAGGAGTCCCTACCGCCAGGCCTGGGATTCTGTGACCCGAAGAGGCCATACAGGGAGGTACCACTCCCGTCCCCGGGGGGGCCTGCAGGGCCCCGAGTGAGTCCCTGGGGTCGCCCTGGGAAGAAGGTAGGGTGTGTGTTCTGCGGGGCAAGAGGGGCCCCCACATTCCTTCCATGGCAGAGGTCACACCCCCTCATGCCTATAGTTTTCCGACCAGGTCCCAGGAAGCCTGGGCCAGCTGTGCTGTAAGTTGGAGAAACTGAGGCCGGAGAGGAGTGAGTCGGGGGCGGAGGTGTGAGCGGATCAGAGCCTGCCTGCCCCAGCTGGCACCCGGGCCTCTCTCCATCCGGGAGGCTCGACAGCAGAGACCGCAGTGTGCAGTCACCAAGCGGTGGCCACGCTACTCTGGCCTGCCGTCCCCTCTGTCTGGGCCACTACTGTCACCTGTCCCTTCACCCAGTTTAACTCTCCTGTCTCCTCCTCAGGCAGGCCTCTCCGAGCCCCTCGGTGGACTCCGGGGCACACTGTGTCATAACAGCGGGTGCTGCCCTCACCTCTCAGCACTGTCCCGCCCTCCACCTCAGCCCCCAGAACAGGAGCTGCAGGACATCGGGGCCCTGTCCCTCTTAATCACCGCCGTGGCCCCGGGGCTGGCACACGGCGCGCCCCCAGCCAGTGCGTGCCCGCTGCACCGGTTCCTAGGGGCAGGAGTAAACCCTGAAGAATCGGCGCGATAAGGAAGCCGAAACCACGTCGCCCGGGCCTCCGGATGGACCTAAGAACTTTTCAGTCCTGGCGCCTGTGAAGCAAGCCTTCGTGAGGTCGTCCCACCGATCCTTACCCCAAAATTGACCGCACCCCCGCACAGACTCTTCTCCGGCCATGGAGGAATTCTATCCGCTTCCTTCCGGAACCCCGGCCCGGCCAACACGCTTCCAAGGCCGGAGGCTCCAATCCTCCCAATTTGTTTTAGCCCCTGCTCGTGCGTGAGGAAGCCACAAAACGCAGGCGCCCTTTCAACAGAAAGAGAAACTCGGCGGGCAGGGGCAGGGGCAGGGGTCCGCTGGCAAGTGCCAGCACTTCCCTCCCACCTGAGAAGGGCTACCCAGGAAGGCCCCTTTCCCGACCAACGCCCCCACCCAGCCCCCCCGCTCCTGCCTACTGGCCCCGAGCCCTGGACCCACTCGGACACCCTCGAGATGACTTTTCGGCTGGACGCCAGGCATGGGACCCTCCAACTCTCACACTATCTCTGCTTTTCCTTCTTCTTCAGGGAAGGGGACCCCCATCCCAGACACTGTTCTAGAAGTTCCGTGTCCGCCCCTGCGGCGGGACCTCCCACCGACGCAGACACAGGTGCACGGAAGCGGGATGACTCGCCCAGCACCACGCAGCGAGGGAGCGGCCGAGACAGGATGCGGTCGAGTCCGTTCCCAACGGCTCTGCTACTTTCGCTGCGTGCCGGCAAGCGAGAGGAGAAGAGGGAGCGAAAAGAAGGGAGAGGGGAGAAGGAAAGAAAAAACAGAAGGTTCTCTCTCTCCTAAAGGGCTGTCACCCTCCCTTCCCTCTCGGTCCGCCCACTCTGAGTCTGGAAGCACCCGCCAGTTTCCCAGGGTACCGCGGGGTGAGGAGGAGCCAGCACACTCGTCCTCGGAGGAGGGCATTTGGTCCAGGCCCCGCCGTGCCCACTGCGGGGTCTCAGCCCTGGGGAACCAGGCCCGGGGCCTGGGGGGGCGGGGCGGGAGCGGGACAACGGGGAAAAGCCTCGGCCCTCAGGTGTGCGGCTCACCCACCTGAGCAAAACCTTTGCAGGGGAGGTTCCCAGCATCCTGGGGGCAGCGCCGTTCTGCGTGTCTGTTGCTAAGCAACAGGCTTACACCCAACAACCTACCCAGCAGAGATCGCGACGTGCTTGGGGTATAACAAGTCCGTGATCTTGGGGGTCCCCTAAAACACAGCTCAGGGGCTCGGTGCATCTAAAACTGGGCTGCCCACGCTCAGCGAACAGTGTGGAGGGGCCTCGAAGAATTAAAAGTAGAACTACCCTACGACTCAGCAATAGCACTGTTAGGAATTTACCCAAGGGATACAGGAGTGCCGATGCATAGGGGCACGTGTACCCCAACGTTCATAGCAGCACTTTCGACAATAGCCAAATCATGGAAAGAGACCAAGTGTCCATCACCTGACGAATGGATAAAGAAGACGTGGTACATATACAATGGACTACTACGCAGCAATGAGAAAGAATGAAATCCTGCCATTTGCAGCAACATGGATGGAACTGGAGGGTATTATGCTGAGTGAAATAAGTCAGTCAAAGACAGAAACTGTATGTTTTCACTCACATGTGAATCTCTAGAAACTTAATAGAAGACCATGAAGGAAGGTAGAGGGAAAACTAGTTACAAACAGAGAGGGAGGGAGGCAAACCATAAGAGCCTCTTAAATACAGAGAACAAACTGAGGGTGGATGGGGGGTGGGGAGAGGGAGCGGGGAGAGGGGGCGATGGGCACAGAGGGGGGCACTTGTTGGGATGAACACCGGATGTTGTACGGAAGCGATGAACCATGGGAATCTATCCCCGAAACCAAGAGCACACTGTACAGTGGACGTTAGCTAACTTGACAATAAATTATGTTTTAAAAAAATAAATGAATTAAATTCAATTAAATTCAAAAATAAAACTGGGCTGTCCAACTTGGCAGCCACTCGTCACATGTGGCCTTTTAAATTTAAAAATCAATTCCTTGGGGCTCCCGGGTGGCTCGGTCGGTTAAGCGTCCGACTTCGGCTCAGGTCACAATCTCGCGGTTCGTGAGTTCGAGCCCCGCGTTGGGCTCTGTGCTGACAGCTCGGAGCCTGGAGCCTGCTTCGGATTCTGTGTCTCCCTCTCTCTCTCTGCCCTTCCCCAACTCATGCTCTCTCTCTCTCTCTCTGTAACATAAATAAACATTAAAAACTAAAAGTAAAATAAAAATCAATTCCTCATTCGCAGCTAACCACGCTGCAAGTGGTCAGTGACCATCTGTGGCCTGTGGACACTATCCCGGACAGTGCAGACACGGGACGGCTCCATCATGGCGGAAGGTTCCACTGGACAGCACTGGCCTAGAATCACAATCCACAAAGCCCCCAGTCTGTGTCGGCTGGTTTTCTTACAAAAGGCAAGCTCCCTCATTTTTCCAATAGAAGTTTCGACAGACGGAAGCAAACTGGGGGCTGGGATAATCCTTCTCCGGGATCACCCACCGCCAGGGGCTCCCCCGCAAAATGTATTTCCTCTTGAGCCCGAAGCAGAGCCCCGCTCGCTGAGCGCCCACAGCGCTCCCTTCCACAGAGCCCAGACGCGGCCTCGGAGTCTAAACGCGGCACCCGGGGCGGCCAGATCGGATCACTCCGGACTCACAGGTGATACCCGATCTGGGAACCTGACCTTGGCAATCGCAGAGAGGGAGACACGGAGGCCCAGGGAAACAAAGCTCCGCCGGCCGAGGTTCCCAACCCTCGGAAAGCGCCTGGTGTGCGGCGACCGAAGACGCAGGACGGCAGGGACAACGGTGACCGGCCTCGGTACTGACCTCCTGCCGCAGGGCCAGCCCCAGCCTCCGCTTCCGCTGGTGCCTTCCCTCGCTCTCATGACAACCTAGACGAGAGCATTATTATCTCTGTTTTCCAGATGAGGAGTAAGACCGAGACAAGAGACCCAGGGGTGCCCACCCAAGGTCACACGTTCACTGAAGGGGCGAGCGCCATCCGATGTTGGCGGCTGGCATTCGGGGCCCTCCCAGGAGTCCCAGTGCGGGCGCGGGACCAGGGGCGCACTCGGGTGCCACCTCTGCCTTTTCCCAGCTTTGTGACCTCGGACGAGGCGCTTGCGCTCTCTGGGCCTGCCCCCCCCCCCCGCAGTGGGGGTAATAGGTCCCGCCTCGCTCCGAGAACTCGAAACTGCGTACAGAGGCTGCATCAACGCAGAAGGGAGCGACAGTCTCCTTCATCGCCAGACCGCCCAGCACACGCCTGGTTTTAGCTTACGCTTAAATACACCCTGACAGGGATTTCGAGGCCCGAAACCAGGACCGGTTCCGTTTCTTGAGCGGTTTCTCTGCGCCACACGCCACGACTACTGGGTGAGGCAGAAATGACAGAGACCGAACGGCCCGCGCAGCCACAAACACCTCACGTCCGGCCCTTTAGAGAAAGAGGGCGCTGACCCCTGGCACTAACTCCCCGAATGGGCCAAACTACCCCCCTTTTACAGAGGAAAAACCGAGGCTCGGGGAAGGGAGGGGACAGACTGATCCGAAGTCCCACGGATGGGCAGAAGCTACAAGAAAGTCTGGACTCCGTCTCTGGAGGCCGACTGCAGCGATTTCCGGAAAGGCGGGACGAGACACGTGCCAGGCCACCTCCGAGTCGGGTGCTACTCCCGAGGCCCCTCGGACAGAAAGGAAGGATGGTGGAAAGGGGGCGTACGCAGCCTCTCAGCCAGCACCCCCACCCCACCCCACGGCCTCTCGGCCTTGGCCTTGGGGAGAGCTCGCCGCTGCGGGCTTACGACTGGCGACGGGACATTCCCGGGCAGCTCCCACCCAGCCACCCACAGGCCCGGCCCGGTGGGCACCCGCTCGGCCTCTTTTGATCCCTCTGCTTCGCCGCCTCTCGCTAGGGAAATTGCCCAAGACTAATTGCAAGTAATATTTAATTTTATCAGGGATAATTACACGAAATTAATTCAGCTTCTACCTAGAGCACTTTGTAACCGTTCGCTTTCCCAAGGAGCTGGGGTGAAGACAGGAGGCAGGCAGGCAGGCGGACGAAGGGAGGGGGCCCCGAGATTCGCGGGGAACAGGCAACGGGCAAGGTAATCGGGCGACACGATGTAAGTGAGCGCCAACTGTATACGTGCGTTTAAATGCCCCACAGCACGACGGTCGCGTAACCCCAGGGCACCCCTGCGGGCGGGCATGTTCGACCCACCTCCCAGCTGCCGCCGCTTTCCAGAAGGGACCACTGGGTCCCCAAGGGTCGTGGGCGGAGATCTGCGTGCCATCGAGGAGAAACGGGCTGGGGATAACAAATTCCTGCTTGGCCCCTTCCTGGGGGCGGGATCTCGGACAAGCCAGCTCACCTCTCGGGCCTCAGTTCCCTCATCTGTCGGACGGGAAGAAGGCGAGTTAACTGCCACAGTGGTTTTGCGAGTCAACAGGGTAGCACAGACGACACGCCTGGCACAGCGTTGGGCACTCAGCCGGCGCTCCACGGATGCAACCGTGACTACCGCCGTCATCATCGAGAAGTACTGCTTTCGAGCTGGGGCCGCCTGTCTCCACGGAACCCAGTTTGAGCCAGGGGTGGGGGAGGATCGGAAGAAGAATTTGGGGAAGGCCTGGCTTTCTCAGCTTCCCCAAGGAGACCCCACACACAGAACCTCCGAGCCAAGAAGCACCAGCGAGGCCCCCAACGGGCCGAGAAACCCAGGCTGCCCCTCCCCGGGCTCCAGCTCTCCACCCGGCCCTCCGGGAGCCCCGTTTGGGGGCACTGGCTCCCCTGGGGCACCAGGAAGAAAAGGGGGCCCCTCACCCACAGCTGCTGTGGTTGCCAGCCTCCCAGAGGTCTGGGGGTGGCAGGGGGGGCGGTCTGGAGCCGCTCTGAAAGGCCGCGGGCGCCGGGGGCTCATTCGGCTGTTTTCGGGTGGCTCTGATGAGTTCATTTTACTCCTGCAGAATATTAAACAGCTCCTGGGGAAACAGATGCTGTGCTTCGGTTTCAGAAGGAGGGAGGATGGGAGGCCACAGACCGGCAAGGGGAGAATTCAAGTTCCCCTTCGGGCTGCTCCAAAGACCTTTCTAGACTCAGCTCAGCCTGAGCCGTTGCCACGGTGACCGGTGACCGGTGACCAAATGCATGGCATCAGTGGGAGCCCAGGCTGGCGCCCTGAATACCTCACTTCACCTAATCCTCACAGCTCCCCTACGAGGCGAGAACTCTGCTATGCCCATTTTATAGATGAGAAAACTGAGGCACAGAGTAACAACCTGACTCACTCAAGGCCACACAGCAAAAGGGCGCCAAGATTCAAATATCACCTTGGTCCTTTGACCTCTCCCCACCCTCACGGCGCCCTCTGGGAAACAGACACTGAGCAATGGTCTCAGGGCAGACTGGAAGCTTCCAAGTGTCCTGTGTGTAGATTTCCCTCCGCTCGGCAGAGAAACGATCTCACCTTCTATCACCCTAATAATAAGCTCTGACGTCCGAACAGCTTTGTTGGAGGCTACAAAAACGTCTGGGCATGTCGCTTCCTCTAAGCTTCACTGCAATTTACCCATTCCAGACAGGGAAACTGAGGCCTAGCCAGCAGAGTGGATCCCAGAGCCACTGCCCAGTACAGGGCAAAGGCGTGAAGCAAATCCCTTCTGCTCCCCCTGCAGATTCAAGGTCTGGACTCACACCACCACGGGCGGAGGAAGCTGGCATTCCCTCTCACCTCTGGAACACAGAGAGGTGGGCCTAGGCTCTGAGGTCAGCCCTTGTATACCCCTGACCCCGCTCCCAGCTCTCACTGGCTCCCACCGGAAACTCTCATACTTCTGGCTATCCACAGAGGTGCCGTAGGGCTTCTTTAGGACTTTGTGGCTGCCTATGTTTTTCCCCTATGATTAGGAATAAATAACAAGTTACTATGTACTGAATCTTGCCAGCTGTGAGGGGTCGGGTTATGTGTATAAACGAACATAGTTACCACAGAACCCCCTGAGGTGGACCTGCCATCGTGCCCTCTTCACAGATGAGGACACCGGGCTCGAAGAGAATATTTGTGATCATTACCATATGGACCTCATGTGCTGCAGGCAGCTCTGCCAGGTGCTGACCTAAGCCACTGACAGACTCAACCCCGTGTCACCTTGACGCCGCCTGAGCCACATGCGCGTTCTCCTGAGCCCCACCCACCGCACAGACCGGCCATGTCACCCCCAGGAACTCTGTCCTGTTTCTCCTCTTTCCATGGCCTGGGGGTGTCGCGCTGACGGGCAGCTTGGCCCAGTGGGTGCAGATTCGGCTCTACCGCCTGCCGGCCACACCCACCCCGCACCTCACTCACCTCATCTGTAAAATGGGTCCCCAGAAGTAGCCGCTTCAGAGGGCCCTGAGGACGCCATGGGTGACTCAGAGAAGGGGCTGGCACATGCTGGCCTCTCAAGGAATCCAAACGCCACCCCTGAGTCAGTCCTGTCCTCCTTCTGGACCCCAGAGAGCTCTGGAATCAAGGGTTCAGAACAGGGACCCATCATCACGGCCTCCGGGGCCTCGGTTTCCCCGCCTGTAAAGCGGGGTGTCTCCCGGATGCTGACACCGCTAAAGCAGTGAACGTGGCCAAGTCTGCCCGCCAACCCCGTCCAAACAGGTGGCAAAGGGAGCCCGGGCCCCGCCCCAGCACACACCACGGGCGCTCGTGCCCTAAAGCCAACTTGACATTCTTCTGAGGGCCGCGGCTGTGACTGGCCCGGGGCCTCCCCTCCCCCTCTCCCCTAGCCTCCCTGCACCACACCTAACTCCCTAAAATCAGAGTCCCCCAACTCTAGGCAAGACAGCAGGCAGAAGCACCCATACCCACAGGCAGGGGCTGGGCTCCAAAGGGTTAAGCTCAGCTCCGCTTTCTCCCAAATGGCAAAGACAGAAGCTAAAAACCACGGCCCTGCTCCCTGCTGCCTGAAGCCTGACCCCTGACATCTCCACTCCCAGCCGCACTTGCATTTAAAAAAAGGGAAGGAAGAAAATTTAACCATCCGCACAAACAGGTTGGGTGGTAGCAGGGGTGGGGGGGTGGCAAGGAAAGACGGGGGCGGGGGGGGGCTGCAGATTTCCTTTTGTGGAGTCCAGTTCACCACCTCCCCCCACCCAAAAAAAGTTTTTTTTTTTAAAAGAAAGACCTAGAAGGGAGGCAGAAGGGGGCGAACAGGAGAATAAAAAGGTGGCAGACAAATTCTCCGGAATCACCGGGCACCACTAAATTTTCTGATTAATTAACCCTGAAAGGGGCCTCTCTCCCAGTCCTTCCTGGGGGAGGTTCTGGCTGGCGGAGCCCTGTTTACAGAGCAAGGAGCCTCTTTGGGGGGTGGGGGGGGGATTCACTCAGAGGTCCCGGGGAGGGGGGTGGGGTGCTCAATCCCCTCTCGAGGCCTCGCTGTAGTTAAAGCCAAAGATGATAAGGAATTTATCAAACGAGATTTACACAGGGAAACCCTAATTAAGAGGTTAGTCTCCAGTTTAATTGCCTTCAAACCTAGGCAGGCAGGCCCAGACAGATGGATTTTCAGTCTGACCTCATTAAAATATAATAATAACCAAATAGAATACAGAGCAGAATCCCAAGTCCACGACGTGGCTAACAAGTGGGGAAGCGGGGCTGGTGGGGGGGGGGGCCCCGGCCTGACCCAGAATCCCCTCCTCCTCGCGTCCCCGGGCTGGCCTCAGACCCCTGAGCTGGCCGGCCCTTGCCTCGCCCGCCCTCTCTCCTCTCTCGAAATCCGGTGATTCTGGACTCCTTGGCCCCTGAGGCCTCTTCTCCTCCGGCCCCTGCTCCCCTTGAGGCTGGCACGCCAGAATATAAATTGGAAGCATGCGCGCCCCCCCTCCCACCCCAGGCGGACGCCACATACCAGACAAAAACGACTGCAGGCCTGGTCATCCGGGGTTAAGAATGGTTTTTGTTTTTGGCAGGGAGTGCGGAGGAGCCCAAAGGGACCGGCGGGGGACATTGTTCCAGGAATGAAAGGGAGAGGGTTGCAAAAGGGGGTGGGGGGGGAGGGAGCCGGAGCAAACACCTGGGGAGCACAGCTGGGGGTAGTTTTCTGTCCCCCAGGGACTGGCGGGCAAAGAGTCTTTGTACCGGTCTTTTAAATGCAAGGGGGGGAGGGGGGCCCCTGGGTGGCTCAGGGCGGTTGAGCTTCTGACTTCGGCTCAGGTCATGATCTCGCGGTTCGAGCCCCGAATCCGGCTCGCTGCTGTCAGCACAGAGCCCGCGTCAGATTCTCTGTCTCCCTCTCCCTCTGCCCCTCCCTGACTTGCTCGCTCGCTCTCTCTCTCCCTCTCTCTCTCAACAAAAACAAATAAATGTTTAGAAAAACGCGAGGGGAATCTGGACGTACCCCACTCTGGGCAGACAGGACCTGACATCCTACCCGCACTCTTCCCCACCCTACTTTGGCCGGATGGAACCCCAAATCCCTGCTGCAGGCCGGAACCTCCAGCCACCAGGCTCGCTCTCACCCACGCGCGGAGAGACACCCCGGCAAGAGGCCGAGTCCTCCGGGTTCGCACTGCGTTCCGGGCCCTAGGCGGGGACCCGGGCTGAGGACAGCGGAGCAGGTGATGGGTACGGGGACCTCCCGCTGGCGAGGCAGAGCCTTTCAGGCCTCCTCCTGGTGCGCCTCCTAACAGCCCACGGAGGACGCGCCACTGTCTGCCGACGGGGTCGAAACGGGACGAGGACTCTTGACACTCTGTACTGCCGCCAGCTGTCAGGCAAGTTTCCACAGGTTCGCGAGGGACCGATTTTCCAAACCCTACGCTGACAGGGCATCTGAGAAGCAGGCTGCGGGACCAGGGTGGCGCAAACTCGCGGGGGCTCCGCAAAAGGGCCCGGTTCTGATCACGGGTCTGTTTTCTCACGGCCTTGCCTTCTAAAACCCCCAGCCGTCGAGGGAGGGGTCCTTGCCCAACCGCAGCGGCCACCGTCTCCCCTGTCCACGGCACGTAGGATCACCCCTCCCAGACTCTGCGGGAAACTGAGTCACCCCATACGGGGGCACCCCACCCCCACTTTTCTGCAGCACGCTGCCCTTTCCTCTCGAAGGCTCCGGATTCCTCCTGCTTGGGGACGGGGGGGAGTGCAAGGACCCCGTCGTTATGTCAGGACGCAGCGACCTCTATCATGTGCCGAACGCTGGGTAAATTCATTATCTCCTGTAATCCTCACTAAGACCCTGTTTAACCCAAAAAAACGGATGAGGACAGGGAGGCCCCGGGGCGGTGAAGGGACGGGTCCAGAGGGAGGCAGCGCTGGCCCAGACTTGGCGGGCTGTCCCCCTCCCCAAGATCGGGGGCGTAGAAACCAGCTCCGAAGGCCAGCGGTCAGGGGACTGGTGGAAGAGATTCGGGCACCCTGTGCCAGCCCACGTGGATCAGGCAGGCCCTGACAGCAGTAGCGAGCCTCAGGTGGGACAGGGGCTGTGTCCCGGGCCACTGGGTCTCAGGCAAGCACGACCCATGGGAGGGAGGGGCCGGCGAGGCCCAGTGTCGGGGATGGAGACGGGGCGAGCGGGTTGGGGACGAGGAATTCCAATGTCCAGGGCGCCCTCCCTTCCCTGCTCACCCCAGTCCCTCTGGAGGAAAACCCTCACGGCCCTCCTAGGCCTCAAGACTGTTGGGGTGGCCCTCAGCCCCCCGCCCGGGGACCCGGCAGGAGGCACCCCTGCATCTGACAGAGCCCCTTCCCTTGTTGGTTCAGTCACTGGGCACCTCCTGGCCGCCGAGCCGGGGAGCGCCGCTGCTCGGCCTTTAGTCCAGCCTCGGTGCCCCCACCGGAGCTGCCCAGCCGTCCCGGGTGTGGTGCGGCACGGGGTGCAGGGAGGTAGGTAACAGATACGTGGGCTGATGCTCCCTGCCTACGGGGCTCCCAGGAGGTACCAGCATTGACCCGTTTGACAGACAGGCAGACCGAGGCTCAGCAAGGTCGCACGGCCTCGCCCCAGTCACACCGAGTCACCTGCCCGCCCCCAGGCCGCTGCCCCTTGTCCTCGCGGGGAACCAACGGCGAAGACCTCGATAGTCGGGGTGTGGCTGAGGTTTGCCAGAAGAGGGCGAGACCAGGAGTCCGTTTTATTTCGAGTGTCCGGGGGTAAGCCATCAGCTTCCCGTCTCGTCCTGAGCGGTCCTGGGCCCGGGCTCTCAAGTCAGACGGGCGCAGGTGTGAATCCGCACTCCCGGCCAGGTGACCTTGGGCGGGTCACTCTGCCTCTCTGAGCCCCAGTTTCCTCACCTATAAAATGGGGCTTGGTATGATCGGCACCCCATGACCGTGGCCTGTTACGATTGCTTTGCAACTCAGAGAGTCGGGGAGGAAAGCAAAAGAAAAGCTTCCAGAAGGTGGACACGAGGCCCCCGGGTCACCCAGAGGCCCGGCCCTCTGCGCCTCGTCGGGCCGGCCCCCGGCAGGGCCTGTCCTTTCCTGTCCGGGTGACCTCTGTCAGGCGTGGAGAACAATGCCTGGGAAAAGAAGGAAACAGAGTCTCCCTGGGCTGGGACATAAATCGTGGCCTGCCCGGATCCGGGAGCGGACGGCCATCCCCGTGCCCCCCTCCTGGGGTGGGCCAAGCACTCCCCTCAGGCTTCGAGTGCCTTGTCCTTGGGGGGAGGGGGAACACCCCCTCCCACCCTAACCCGTGGCCCCAGTGCTGCCAACCAGGAGAAGAGAGTTTCTGCCTCCTCAGAAGGGGCCGGGCCTGAAGAAAGGGAAGGGAAACCGACATTTTCTCAGAGAGTCTGGGCTCAGACGCAACCGCTGTTAATTGCACAGCTACTTTGTGCCATCGGGTCCCATCGCCCGACGCCCTCCCCTGGCTCCCTGCCATCCACATTCCCGACTTGACCGTGATGACAAGCCCCGAGGAGCCCAGCCCCTGCCTGCCTGGACCATCTCTCCCCGCTCACCAGCCCCTCCCCTGCTCCCGGACTATGCCCGCTCGGTCCCGCCTCAGGGCCCCCCCGCACTTGCCGTGCCCCCGGCTGGAAGCCCATTCCTGCAGACCCTGATGGGGGGCTAGCTCCGGGCGTGTGGCTCCAGGGTGGCCCCAGCCGTGGTCGGGAGTATTCACGCCCAGGGATCCGGCGAACGCTACTCCGCAGAACTCCCTTCCGCCTCCCCCAGAGAACCGGGGGGACGGGCAGTTACCAGCACGCCTCCGGCGGGTCCCTGCTCGTTATTCAGGTCTCTCCCTGACCTGTCGCCACCCCACGGGGGCCTCCCTGGCGGCCCAGCCTAGAAACTCTCACGCGTGGCCCCTTCTCTTAAGTCTCCAATCCCGGTCCCGCCCGAGGTGTCGGTCTTCTTGTTTCGCCGTGTGTCCGTCCGTCCGTCTGTCCACTCTCCCAGAATGTCAACTCTGCGAGGGCAGAGGCTTTGGTCTGCCCGGCCCCTCGCTGCACCCCGGCACCTAGAACGGGGTCACCACGTGGTAGCGTGTCATTCGTGTGTGTTGAGTAAACACACACGCCAGGTGCTTCTGAGTGCAGACTCGGCGGGGGCGCCTGGCGGGGGGGGGGTCTGCCCGTAAAGCCTCCGACTCTGGGTTTCGGCTCAGGTCCTGATCCCACGGTCCGTGAGATCGAGCCCCGCGTCCGGCTCTGTGCTGTCGGCGCAGAGCCCGCTTGGGGTCCTCTCCCACTCTCTCTGCCCCTCCCCTGCTCGCTCTCAAAATAAATATTTAAACATTAAAAAAAAAAAAAAGAATTCAGACTCGGCCATCACGCGTTGATTATTTGGAACCCCAGCCCCCACTCCTCTCGGCCCCTCGGTCCGGTTCAGGCTTTCTCGACACTGGTTGGTAATTCTCCGCCGGGGGAGGACGGGCGCGAGGACGGCCCTGTGCATCGTAGGACAGTTAGCGGCGGCGGCTTCCCTCTCTGCAGCGGTGACAGCCAGAAACAGCTCCCGACGGCGCCAAGCAGTGCGGGGAGCGGGGGCGGATGTCACATCGTCCCGCGGAGGGGACCGCAGCCGGGCTCCCGAGGGAGCTGTGATCCCCGCCCGCCCCAGCGTAAAGCCGAGGACGCAGGCTGGGGGAGACGCTGTGACTTGGCCCCTGTGGGGACAGAGAATGACTCCCCTCCAGCTGGTTCCCGAGCCCTTGGTCCCACCGACGTACACCCCCCGCCCCCCGCTCACTGCCCTGCAGGGCTCAGGGCTCATCAACCCCCACAGCCACCATCTTAATAGAGGGGCAAAGGGATTAGACGCGGGTGACAGGTGAGGAAACCAAGGCTCAGAGAGACGAACCGCCTGCCTGGGGTCACACGGCGCACCAGCAGCAGAGCCGGACTCGAACTCAGGCCCAGGCAGCTGGCGCCGGCACCCTCACTTTGTGGCAGGGCTGTCCCCTCACTCTCAAACAGTGCTCACCCCCGCGCGCTCTCTCTCTCTCTCTCTCTCTCCCTCTCCGTTCAGCCTAAGTCTGCCAGGTTCCCGAGTCGCCACCTGAGGTGCCAGACGCAAGGGTTTAATATTTTATCGCCAGCTCTCAAATGGTTTACGGCTGGCGCGGGCTCCTGGCACAGTGCTCGGAGGCCGGGGACCGGCTCATCTCATGAATTCCTTCAATGAGAAGGCTGACCATTACTCACGCGAGGCAGGGAACCGTTCCTTCGGCGCCGGGGAGAGCTGTCAGGAGGAAGAGAAATACGCCCGCGCCGCCGTCCCGCCGCCCGCAGCCGTGCCTGACCACGCCGCGCGGGGAGAGGGTCCCACAACGAGGCCTGAGATCGTCGCTGCGGGAACACGAGTGCCCGCCCGGCCCTGCCCTAGGACCCCGAACGTTGTCCCTGGGGGCCGGCCCCGTGCTAAGTGCCAGACGCACGGCCCGGCACGGGTGCCCTCCAGCCTGCACCGCTTGCCGGCCGAGGGCAAGTCACACGGCCTCTCTGTGACCCGTAGTCTCGTCCCTGAGATGGGACAAAAACAACAGCGGCGACACCATGCTGGACATTCGAGCGTCGTGCGTATGAAACATCTGGCATACAGTAGGCGGTCAATAAATGCTCTGTGCTGGCACAGTGCCTCCTTTGTGACGGGCAGTCTTCTGAGTACCTGCTCGTGTGTATATTCACTCGCTGCACCCTCCCTGCCCCGTGAGATAGGAACGATTAGTGTCCCCTTTTGCCTGTTAGGAAAGAGAAGCCCAGAGAGGTTAAGTAGCCTACCCAAGGTCACACAGCCAGGAAATGGGAGTCGCTGGAGTCTGAACCCAGGGAGTCGGGCTCCAGAGCCTGTGCTCGCCCTATTGAGTCCTATGTAGCTACAATCGTCCGATTTAGCCCTCACAACACTTCTAGGAGGAACGGACGACTGTTTCCCTTTTCTCGATGTTCTGAGGAAACTAAACTAAAAGCCCCGAGGTGGCCACGGTCGCACGGCTCGGAAGAGTCCAAGGGCCAGGCCTGAGGCCCAGACTGCTCGCCTGGCGGGATCCGGCGCTGCCTCGGCTTCCCCAAGGTCAGGAATTGTCTCCTAAACCACACCCACCTCCGCAAGAGGGAAGGGAACAGCGTTGCTGTTATCGGGAATCTGAGTCACGGTGCTGTCTGCAGAAGTTCCGGAGACTTCCGGTTCTCGGAGTCCCCAGCCCTAGTCAACACAAGGCCTGGCCAGGCAAAATCTAGTAAGGGAAGGCCAAGGCCAAGGGCCAGCTGGAGTCCAGTCCTGACTCTGCGGCTGTCCTGTGTGACCGAGGCCAGGGTGCTTGCCCTCTCTGGGCCTGGGCTATCTCAGCTGGCGAAGGCTGCGAAGAAGGAGTCTAAAAACTAGGAGGAGTTCTTTCCCCAGTCGAGAATTTTGCCTCAATGTTTTCCTTAGCACTGTTTCTTTTTGATTATTTTTTTTTAAGTTTATTTATTTCGAGAGAGAGGCAGAGAGAGCCGAGGAGAGGCAGAGCCCGACGCGGGGCTCGAACCCGGGAACCGTGAGATCATGACCTGAGCCGAGATCGAGTGTCAGACGCTCAACCGCCTGAGCCCCCCGGGCGCCCCGCTTAGCGTGGGTTTCCAGCGGTTCGCCTGTTGCGGCCCCGCGGCTCCGACTGCTATCCCGTCTGCACGTCTAAGTGGCCAACACAAGTCGACACGGTACCTCTGCGTCCGCACACCCGGGCCGGAAAAACCGGGTCAGCAGACGCCAGCCCGTGGCGGCCAGGACCGTAAGCTCTCCCAGACTTTCCGCCACGAGGCCGCCGAAGCTTCGGCTGGAAGGCGCGAGGTGGGCCTTCCGAAAAGTTCTGAATTTCCACGGAACCGCTCCTGGGCACGGGCTCAGGCCCGAAAAACACCCTCTCGCAGAAAGCTCCCACAGACGGGAGCAGAGAGCGGGCACCTGCGAGCCGGGGAGGGCTGGGGCACCTCCCCGGGGAGGGGAGAGGAGGGGAGGGGCGGAGAGGGCAGGTAAGGGGGCGAAGGGCGCCCAGCACAAACGGCTCGAGTTCCAACACCGGCGTCTGTACTTGTGGAAGCCACCAACCGCCCCGCCCTTGCCCCAAACCCACCCCAGGAAGAAGGAAGGAAAAAAAAAAAAAAGTGAGCAAACCCAGCCCGGCTCCCTGTGACAGAACCACCATTTCTCTCCAGCCTCCTGCGGGCGATCTAACTGCAAAAAACCCTGGGTGCAGGGGGCGCCGGGAAGGGGCCTCCTGGAATCCCGGACGCCGGTTTCTCTGCAGCCTGAAAAACAGAGCCATTTGACTCTAAAGTTTAAAATGAAACATACCCCTGTTTGGGAAAAGAATTTCATTAGGAGGAAAATATAATATAAAAATACCCATTTAGAAAGAATGTGCTATTAATTCTTCGCACTCTATGCAGAAGGGAAAATTGCATTTTTATCTAAATGGTTTTTCTGCATAAGTCATTTACAATATTCTTTGCCTCTCTGTAATAGGCCCCCGCTACCATTAGTCCTGGGACGGCCGGGCTGAGGGCTGAAATCACCCTCGAACACATTTAATACATAACCCCTGAAAATCTATTCCAACAGGGACCTTCGCAAACAGGCTTGGCATTCCCTTTTTAAGGAAGAAATAAATATTGCCGAGGGAGATCGGGCGGGGCGGGGTGGGGGGGGAGTTGGGAGCGGGGTACCAGTGGGGGAGAGAGGGGACAAGATGGTTTAAGTTAACAGCAAAGGCTCCGGGTCCCTTTCGCCAGCTGTAAAATCGCAACGGGTCTTTGGTTGCACGATTGCAACCATTTGCCTGGCCGCGTGTGCACAGATGTGTCTGCTGGTGTCACACACACACACGCACACGCGCGCGCGCGCACGCACCCTCGCGGGTTTGCCATCAGACGAGCAAACAAGGAAAGGATGAAATTCAGGATATGAAAACAAACTATTTTTAAACGCTAAAGCAAACACGCCAAGAGAGGGATACTGCTATTTTCCCATTAAACTAAGTTCCTCTCAATTTGAAAAGCGAGAGTAATCTAAACAATACTTCCAAACAAAATGCATGGAGTTTGGGGGTTGTGGCCTCCTCCGTTCTGAACAACGGGGGCGGGGGGGAAAACCCTCCAGAGGGAAGCACGACGCCGCAGGGACGCGGCCAGTCCGCTTGGCCACGTCCTGCCACGACCCACCAAACGTGTCCTCCTCCACGACGGCGTGCCTGGAGACCCGGGCGTCTCCAACTTCAAAACGCAATACTTTTTCTTTTTCCCAAACAGTTAAAAAAAAAAAAAAAGGAGTCTTCTAGTTCTTTCTCTCGTGGATTCCCAAAATAGCCACTTACTTAATACCAAATGTCGGGGAGCTAAATGAATTCATTAAAGAGATGCAGGGGCTGTGATGGGCGCGGAGCTGGGGGGCGGCGGGGCGGCGGCTGGGATTTCGCTGCCCTGAGCCAGAACGCCTCGGGCCGCTCTCTTCCGGCCTTGCCGGGTCCATAAATTCTTCCTTTCAAACCGGGAGTCCAGAAATGTCATAATTATAGCTGACACAGGTAACAGGTGTGCCCCTCTTTCCCTCCCACCCCCGCCCGCCACCGGCTTCCAGAGGAGCTTCTGGAAGATTTAGTGGTCTAGCCTGGGGTGTCGTAATTACAGGAAACGACTCGAGTTTTAAGGGTTAGATAAAGACCCTCTCCAAATTTAAGGCCAGACACCAATGTCCATTAGACTTTAACGGGCCCACATAAAAAAAGAAATTGTATCCTCATCTCTCCAAATGCCTGTTTCCTCGGCGACTCGGGTTCATTTCAGGCTGGCTCGGCGCCGAAAATGCTCGCGTCCTGCCCTCGTTCCGCAAAGGCAAGGCCCTCTGCGGAACCCGACGGATGGAGAATTAACCAAATGGGGGCTGGGGGTGCCCGGGAATTCACTCGCTCTGCCACCGTGATGGCCGAAACCCGTCTTTTAAAAAACAAATAACACTGAAGTGGAATTTTAACCCAGGATCTGGAAGCGGAGGGCCGGGCAGGCTGTGGGGAGCCCGGGGAGGCAGAGGGGGGTCCCCGGAGCGGCCCTGCCGAAGAGCCCTCACCGTCGAGATGACACGCGCTCCCCTGTCGAGTGCTCAGAGAGGCCAAAGCTGCGGGCCGTTTGGCTCCGCTTCGCCTTGCCGCAGCTTCGGAGACTCATGCATACTTTTTCTTCCTTCTTTGGAAGTCGAGCCATGCATTTCTCGAAAAGTTAGGCACGCGCCCACCCCCAGCACCTCCATTTGTCAAGGAAGCGGCGTGGAGGGCGCTCCAAAAAGGGCTCACGAGTCGTCAGTCTTCCCCACGTCAGGGCTCAGCTCCCAGGCAATGAGTAGAAGCAAATGCTCGAGAACTTTCCAGGGACCAAGGCCCCAGGAGGACACCCAGTCCTGCGGCTGTCTCCAGGACGGGGAGGCTGGGTTTGCGGGACAGTTGGGCATCTTCTCCCTCGGCTCCCCACCGCCCCACAAGGGATGGCTGAAGGGCCCCTGGCCCTCACCTCCTACCCTGGGGAGGGGGTGGGAACTGCAAGTGGGGGTCTTTATTCCGTCTTGGGGGAGTGGGGGCCCCTTAGCGTCCACGCTTAGCCTCAAGCACGTGCACGCGCACCCACACACGCGCCCCCTCCCACGGCTGTAATCCCAGCAAAAGGCTTCCCACACTGAGCACAAAATAAATGCTTATTAACGAAACTGACCCCAAAGAGTGAAATGTACAAGTAAATTAATCATGCCTCGCCTCGAGGCCTAACGGGATTACAAATTCGGCAAAAACTGACCACACTGAGATCAATAAGGTTCTACTTAAAACTGAAAGGAGCCAAAACTTTGCATGAGCTCTTCTTGGGGGAAAAAAAAAACATTTATTTGTTCATTTCTTATGCAGACTTCGCAGGCGTGTGTGTGTGTGTGTGTGTGTGTGTGTGCGCGCGCGCGTGCACAAGCAGAAACCGGCAAGAGGCATCCAAAGCTTTATGCCCGGACAATTTAGGAATAGTCACGGCGTAAGGATCGTGAAATTGCTCTTGTTTAAAAAAGCCAAATTTCGGTCCAGGGCCTCCGTTCCCTCCCACGCTACACAACCACCGAAAGGTATGTTGCAGGGGATGAAAACAGTCAGTGGGTTTGCAGCCAATTAGGCCTCGCTTGCAAAAGCATTTGAGGCTGCCGATGGCCGGACCGGGGGTCTCCCGGAGAGGAAGAGGAAGGAGGAGACCCAACTCTCTGCCGCTCCTTGGCACACTGGGCTTCTCCGGAGTCAGGGAAACCTTCCTCCGGCTGAATTCGTCAACTCACTTCCCTTCCCTTTTTGCCTGCCATTCAGAAAAAAGAAAAAAATATACATTGCGTGGGAGGGAGCCGCTTGCGTTTCCAGGCCGTGGGGCCTGCCCGCGAGGCCTGTGAAAGGCAAGATTCTCCCCCAAGGGGCTGGGGCTGGGGAGGGAGCCTCGGTGGTCACCTGATGGGGTCACCGGGGGAAAGGTCACTCCTTTTCCCCCACCCCCTTCGTCCCTCTTTAATGGAAAGGTCTGGGCCCCTCTGCGGAACTCGGGGCGTCTGCAGGGGGCCACATGGGGCCGACTCCTCCGCAGAAGGCGGCCACAGGCACCTTCCGAGGCCTCGACCCACCCAGGGTCCGTCTGGGTCTTTGTCCTTTGCCTTCCCACCCCGTGCGCCGGCCTCGGCCACTCTCTAGCCAAAACTGGGCTCCGATTGCTAAGACGCCCGCCAGTTCAGTCACCAGTCCCGTGACCGCACCTATACTCTCCCCAAAACTCGGGGTCCGTACGGAAGCGCAGACCAAGGGCTCCGTGCGCTTTCGCGAGGGCCGACAACAGCCCCCCGAGCAACCCGCTCACCCCCAGACTCACCCCGGAAGTGTTCTAGAAATGACTTCCACACTGAGAAATTATTTCCTGCTCCCGAGTCCCAAGTATCGGTAAACGACATTTTGACTCCTCCCGGCCCTCTTCTCCCCGCTCCACCCGCCCGTCTAACTACCGCCTCTGAGAAAATAAACCCCATCTCCACCCCGTCGTCCCACCCAAAGGATGTTTTTCCCTCTGCCCTCCAACTGCTGGGAAGAGAGAGCGAGAAGACACGCATCAGGCCTCAGGCCCTAACATGTGCAAAAAGGACTTTGCCGACAGCCCACGCAGAGAGGGTAGGGACCGGCTTACTTCTCCGTGAGCTCCCCCCCAACCCTCGCTCTCCCGGGAAGGCCGAGCTGAGGAGATCTCAAAGCAGGCTATGTTTTCTTCGGACTCCCCACCCCCTCTCTCATCCTAAGATGGTCCCTCAGAAGTATTTTATTCCTGGTGGTCATTGCCAATCATTCGACAATGCTTGTGTTCCAAGAACCAAGGGCGTTTGAAAACACTGCTTCACGGTAACTGAAAAGGGTCATATCTTTTTGACATCCGCCCCCTCCCCGCCCTGGATGACTGGATGAACAGGGAGCAGCGTGTGTGTGTGTGTGTGTGTGTGTGTGCGCGCGCGCGCGCATGTGTAGGCAAGTGTGTGCGGAGGGGTTCACTCATTAACGGTCACCTCACGTTGCAGGGGCTTCCAAAAACAAGCAGGAACGCCACGCTGGGGCCCTCCCTCAACTTTGGGGCACGCCGCAGACGTCGGGAAGGTCTGAGAGCCCGTGTGGTCCCAGAGAGACTTCGGACTCAAGCTCTAAGACCCAATGAAATCTCGGTGCCCAAACACTCGTGAACTCGCTATCAGCGGTGGGAAGGGAAACCTGCTTTTAAAGCCTCAGAATCGAACGCAATCTACGAGCCACTGGGGCGTCACCAGACGGGCGGCTGGGAGACTGGGAAGGGGGGCGGCAGGGACCGCCAAGCACCTCAGCACCCAGCGTAGTCCACACGGCCCCCAGAGGCACGACGATCGCCGTCTATTTCTGAGTAACCGTGGAGATGGATTTTTTGAGACGTGCAGGATAAAAGCAAGACCCTGGTTCCCTCCCTCCCGGGGTGGGGTGGGGTGGTCTTCAAAGCACTCAGCTTCCCCAAGAACGGTCACAGCAATGGGCCTCAAATGGCTCTTGGCCAAAGGGTCTCCCTGTCTCCCCGCACCACGGCCTGGCACGTTTCCTTCGGCCAAACCCAACACCGGCACGGGTCGGTCAGCCTGCACCCCGGAAAGCCAGGGGCCACCGGCAGACTGGGCCAAACATTTCACCAGGAGCCCAAGATCTTGCACAGAGAGGTGGAAAGTGGGAAGGAAGACAGAGACGGTGGCTCTGGGGGCGGCCGGCGGGTCCCACCAGCAACGAGGCTGAGGTCACGGAACGGCTGAGCTTCAGAGAGCAGAACCCCACAAACCTGCTTGGGCCCGAGGGGAGTCTGTGTTCGGGTGTTCGTTGAGGGTCTTCCCCTTTTGGGGGGACAAGTCTATTCTGCGTCAGATGCGCCTTCAGAGAGAGCCGAGCGGTCGCTGCGAAGGCACTCAGACCTCCAAACTGTTAAACGCAATGGCTTTTATGTTTAAAAGGGCGTTTGGGTCCGTGCGATGATGGCTCCATCGTGGGAGGATTCCGCGCACGATCGCTATAAAGTTCTCCCTCGGATCCAGCTCCGCAAGGAAGCGGTGATTGTGAAAACCGACCTGTTTTCTCGGCCCAGGGGGAGAATGAGAACGCGGGACGCCGTAGCTAGGACAGACCCCTGCCCGGGTACCGGGCAGGGGCCCCCCGGGGGCCTGCCGGTCCAGCATGGCCTCGTTGGGGCCAAAGCTCAAAGCCGTCAGGAACCCGAAACAGCCCCTTGGATTTCAAGGTTTGGGGGCTGGGGGGGAGGCTGTAGGGCTCGTCCCCTGCTTCCTCCCCCCTGTCCTTTCTCGGCAAACACCCCGTTGGGAGCAGACCCTTCATTTGCTTCCCAAACCTTGGAGGCCGCTGATTAAAATGCAGGCCCGCAGACAAAGCGGGCCTCGGCGTCCTGTAAGGATTGCGCCCTGTGAGAAGGCCGCGCCTCAAACGTCCCTCCTCACTCACACTCTGGGGTAACTGGTTGCCTTGCTGAGGCTGTGTGTCGCTGCCCACTGTCACGCCGTGGCAAGACAGCGGAACACGAGCAGGGCTACCGCCTCGCGGGGCAGCCCGACCGGGCACGACGGGCCAGGGTCCCCCGATCGCCTCTGCCTAGGGGTCCCATGCAGTTCTCGGGGCCCACGCGGCACGGAACCGGGGCCGGCCAGCTGGGCTGCCGCGCATCAGGACACAGAGGGTCCCCGAAGGCGAGGCGGTGACTAATTCGAAAGCCCGGCGTCGTCTCCTCCACGTTGGTACCAAAAGATTACAATAACGGAGAGGAATTTCCACAAACGAGAAGCAGCGTCCGCTTCCCACACCGGGGAGGGGGAGGTAGGGGAGGGGGAGGGGGGGTGGGCACCGATTCAAAGATCCGTCTCCTGGCTGGAGAGGGGGGTTAGCCGCACGCAGTCAGAGAGACACCTCCGCGCACACGCTCACGCACAAAACCCAGCGCGGGGCGACGTGCGTCCGCTCCCAAAATACTCCCGATCAAAGTCACCCACGGCGCAGGAGGCCCGGGAGGCCGGGATTTCATAACCGGGATCTTCAAAGTCCTCCGTCTATTTTTGGGGCTTGTGCTCATTCAGTCCTTTCCAGAATCAGAACCTGTCAGCCAACGCCACTGAGACGGAGGCTTGAGCTCCTCTGCCCACTTGCCTGGGGAAAGCAGATTAAGGGGAAACTGGAGTGGCTGCGTGATTCGATGGAAACGCACTTGGCCGTGCATATGTATACGTGCGTGTGCTGGGGGGGGGCGCGGGGGAGGGCGTGGGGGCTCCTCGGCACGCCGAGTCGCATGGGGCCCTGCGTTCCCCGCACGTGCCACCGCCCGGCCCAGGCCCGACACCCACCCTCGGCCGCGCTCTTGGGAGCCGGCCCCCCGCCCCCCGACCGCTTCATTTGGCTTCCGTGTGCTCGAGAAGGTGAGGAAACTGGAGGAATTTCCACCAGACGCCTCTCTTCTCGATCACGCACCCATGTATAGACCAACATCTCCGATCAAAAACCCACGCTCAAAGCTGTCCACCCGAGCCGGGCCTAAAAATAGACATCGTCCTAAAACAAACACATCGCTCGGCGAGTCAGAACCCCGACTTGAGTCAGAATGATGCAGCTGGTTATTCCGGACCCTCCCGACGGAATATTGGGTGGCGCAGACAGGAGGAGAGAGAGGGAAGGACACAGGTACACCCACTGGTTACAGGGCCTGACCCCCCCTCCCGCCCCCTCCCCGCCGGAGAGACCCAGGTCCCCTCCAACATCAGAAGGTTTGGGGGGTTTTATGCTGCAATTTGCTGGGAGGCCCACTCGTCCCCGCACACTCCCCATCCCCGTCCCCGTCCCCGGACATTTGACCCTGTGACACAAAAGCTGTAGCTTGCTATTCTCCAGAATTAACCAAACAGATAAAAACAGTACTCCTTACTGGGAGTACTCATCCCCTAAATGCCTCTGGCAAACCAGCCCGCTCCCTGGGCACAGAACAGGACCCTACGTGATCGTGATCATCACCCAAGTGGAGAAAAAGGTGATTTTGCTAAATCTTCCGCCGGGGAGTGGGTCAGGGACCCCGCGAAATCCCAAGGCCCTGCTGAAGCGTGTCCTGCCAGACTGGGAAGAATCCCCCCCCCCCAATTTCACCTGGTCCTCCCGGACTGTTTATTAAAGATGTATATTTTATATCAGCAGAGAGGATCAAGTAACTTCTTGGCAAGGGCAGGGTCGGTATTTCAGGAACCATTAAGATTTCCAGGACCTATTAAGATTCTTGGTGGAAATTTAAATACCTCTGTCAGGCACGCAAAACCGTATCAGGAATCATAGACTTTCATTGCTAGAAAGAGATATTAGATTTACCGGCCCTCGCTCCCTTCCTAGAAACTTCAATAAGACAGAAGTACGTTTCCACGGCCCCTCGCTTCTGGTCCGAAGGGCCTCACAAGAAACCTAAATGAATTTATATTAAAGAAAGCTAGCCTGGAGGCAAGCCCTTCGAGCTACACAAACCGGATGGGTTTATATCTTGACACGTATAGATACACACACAGAAAAAGACTAGAGGTCTCTAGTCTAGATAGGAAGGCGGTGGCTGTTTAAAATCAAAACGGCCAGAAAAATCTCGTGGTGGAAACCACAACAAGTTCAACGCCAATCAGTGTCGAACCCTTAAAAAAAAAAAAAATCCTGGTCCTTTATTAATATTTCGTAGAAATGTATAATTGCAGATGTGTGCTGTGTTGGGGTTTTATGTCGGGGGGCGGGCAGAGAAGACAGGTTTATTACAGCCGTGAAATATTACACGAGCACCAAAGAACAGCAGTACAATGTCCCGGGCTAGCCGGGGAGCAAGCTGGCTGCCAAGTCAGCTGCACAAAGGGGGCTCCTATCTGTTTACGTCACCCCTGATTAACACCTGCGAAGTTTTGGGTTACATCTTCCGGAAGCGCAGAAGTCACAGGAAGGCATGCAATCCGTGCTGGGTGACTTCGCAGGGAAACGGGAAGGCAAGGCTCCTTGCCTTCCCAAAACAAGTCCGAGGGAGCCTAAAAATTTCCCTCCGCGCCTTGCCTTAGGCAGTGGGGGAACCGACTCAGGAAACACCCCTAGGACCTCCCTCCTCCTCCCCCCCCCTCCGCCCCCAGCCTGCCCCCTGTCTAAGGAAACTCAGCGTCCAAATCCTGCCTGCCTACTGTTTCTCAGCACCGCTTACTGTGGTCCGCCCGGCGCGCGGAGAGAAGCATGAAATTCCAAAAATTTCTCCCCCATCACTGTAAGAAGATCAGACTTCCAAAAAGGGCAGGATCGAGGCGCAGCCTACACGGAGCCCTCTCCCATTTCAGTGTGTGTGGAGGGCGTTTCTAGACGACTCCGGATTTCAGGACCGAGAGCAAGCGACCGAGTGGAAGTTTGGCCAGGACAAACTTATCACGGAATACGGTGAATTCGAGTTTTGAGAATCGTTTAAGGACCAGGAGGGGGCGAATCTACTTTTTTTCAGACCGAATTCCCCTTATCTGCAATCTTGCTTTTTTTTTCTCTCCTCCTCTGGTTTGGAACTGCTCCGTAGCCGCACAGCTATTACGGAGACAGGGGGACGATGTTGCAAACCAACCTCGAATCCGTGTAATCCTCACTGATACAACGGATGTCTGAACACGTCCAAACTCAGGCTGGCTTCCCACACACCCCCCACCCCGCCCTCTGCACAACCTCACCCTTCCCCCACTCCGACTTTGTGCAAACAGAGCCTCAAGGTGAGATGGAGAGTTTCATGATTATAAAAGTTGTTGGGCGGGTGTGGAAGTCAGGAGAAGCGTCACTTGGAGAAGCTCGCTCACCTGGTAGGAAAAAAAAATCCTCATCACACGTGCTCCCGGCCTGGACTTTGCCAGAACTACAACTTGCCATTGGAGGCCCCTCCCCTCCGAGGGGCATGTAGACCCCGTAAGACAATCTGGGCACGTCCCGCTGACTACCAGGCTTGTGCAGTCCCGAAGAGGTATTCGCCCTCGCCAATCCGAGCGCGGATCGTTTGGTTCAATACCGACTCGTATTTTGTCATCGGAGCGAAGGATTTCAGAAACGGTGTTAATATTTAATCACATTAGGACTGGCGTGTTTTACGGCGTGACAGAATAAAATGTCATCACCCAAACGGGCTTTGCCCGAAAGGGGATGGGAGAGAAGGTCTTCGCTGGGGGGGGGCCGGGGGGGGGCCGGAACCTCCAGAAGGGATATTCATAGCTGTGGGACACCCCGCTTCCCGGCTGAGGGGCCCGCGGGCCTGCGTTGAAGGAAAAGCAGAACGTGGCACTTTAAAAATTCTTTCTCGACTCTGTTTCGAAGTGGCACGCGTCACTCCGATTCTCAGCCAGGGGACGCGGGGGCCTGGCGAAGGCGCTGTGTACCTGTTTCTCCAACATGGGCAGCCGGAGCTGCGGGGTGTTACCATAATGAGAAGTCTAATCACCCTTATTTACTACCAGGAAGGGGGCAGGACACCTTATAAAGCCTCAGCTGGCAGCCCCAAGGCGGCAGAAGCCGGGAGTGACCTCGATTCGGGGCTTTATCTAGGAGACCGGCCTCCCCACGCCACAGAGTGGAAAACAAAGGAGGTCAAGTGGGTGTCCCTGCCGAGGCCAGCCCCGCCGCCACCGGCCCCTGGAGGAAGTCCCTGTCCCCTCCGCGTGCAGGGGAGGGCCGCGATTCGCCTACAGGGGAAACCACCCCGGCCTAGCGTCTAGTTCCAAAAAAATATCTTCGCTCCTCTGACTGCGGTCATGAAACAAACAAAACAAAACGTGTCTTTAGTGACATGTCTTCATGCACAGCCCGCGTTCTTTTTTTTTTCTTTTTCTGGAAAGGAAGATTAGTTGGGCTAGGAAGAGAGGGCTCTGTGACACCTTAAAAAAAAATCTTCAAAGCGCTCAATTCCCCTTTTCCTAGTCCACGGAGGCCCTTCGGAAGACTGGCAGGCCGCGGGCTACTGGGTTCTTCACCGAGTCTCAAAACGAGGGGTTTTTCAAAAACTTTTCTCACCCTCCCCCCCCCATTTCGGCCAAGATGTTCTTAATTCCTGGGCGAGGGGGAGGGGGAGGGGGAGGGGGAGGGGCAGCCAGGCCGGCCAGGTAGAAGTGACAGGGGCTGGGATCCGTGCTAACCAGCTTTCGATCCATCCATCAGGAGGTAGGATCCAGGGGTTGTGTACGAGAAAATAACAGCGAGGGGGTCGGCGGGGGAGGCGGCGTCCAACTCCATTTTAAAAAGGAAGGCGGGGAGGGGAGCAAACCGGGGAGCAGAAGCGGAGGGTCCCAAACTAACCAATTTATGGCCTTGCCTGGGAGAAGCCTGGAGAATGCTGATGCCAGCCGCGGCCTCCGCTGTGCATGCTAAGCACCCGGCTTCAAATGAGAGCGCGCGGCGTCCCGGCTGGGCAGGAGGCGAACAAAGAGAAAAGCCGCAAGGCCGCATTCATGAATCAGAAAACCCTAAGCGGGAAGGCTTCCCTGGGACGGAGGGACGGCGGCGGGGGCGCCGAGAAAGCCCCGAGTTCCCCGGAGCCACCCAACTCCGAACTGCACTCCGGATGGGCTTCCCCTCCCCCTCTCCTCCCTCCCAAAACCGGCCCGCCACCTTCGACCCAGGGTCAGGGGGACCAGGCGAAGGCAGACGGAGGAAGAGAACGCTAAGAGAGGGCGAGAAGCGGGGGACGCCTGTCTTAGAAGCAGGGTCCAAACAGCAGCCGCGGGCTCCAAGGTTCTATTCGGCCTGGTGAGACCCAGGGGCGGCAACGCTTAAAAGAAAAAGTAGGGGTGGGGGGAGAGGGAATGATGAGGTTACCTAATTTTAAGAAGCAATTATCTGTGGGAGAAAAACAAACAAACAAACAAAAAGGCCTCATTAAAACAAAGTGGCCGGTCCACGGCGGCCCAGGCCTCTTTTGGTTAAAAACAAAACAAAACCCAAATAAAAACCCCGTTATTACTCTAACTGCAATGGAGGTCCATTGACTAACCCCCACCCCACCCACTTTAAGGGCCGTCCCCCCCACCCCACCGGGCCTGGCGGGGAGGCAGCGCTCAGATTGCAAACACGAGCTGGGACCAGACATCTGTCACCAGAGCCAGGCGAGATATTGACAAACGCGGGTCCTTTGTGTCTTAAGAATATATATCCATATCCCCCGTACACAAACGACGCCCTGGCCGAGCCCAGCAGACCCCACGCCGGCCCCAGCACCCCCCAACCAAACGTCCAGGAGATGCATGGTGGGGGGGGGGGGAAGCGGGCCTGCCTCCTACCACCAGACAGGTCTCCAGGTTTCCAATGAAACTCTAATAGTCAAGAAGAGACAAAACAGCTATTCATTACGAACAAATGTCAAATTAGGCGTTGCCTCTGAGTGATGCCGCCGACACCAGCGCTGGTAACTTTTTTTTTTTTTTCTAAAGATGCTGGCACACGGGAGGAAACTCAAGCTGGAGGCTCTGGCTGACTAGGGAAAGGTGGGAAGGTATGAACGCAACTTCCCAAGTGTGGTGCCAGGAAGGAGCGGGCAGGGGAGAGGCACACGATTCCTACGAAGTAAAAGCAGCCCGGATGTGGAGGGCGAGGAGGGGTCTCGGCGTGAAAGGAAAGGGGCCTGCCTAGTGGCCCGGGCACCCTGCAACTTGGGTAAAACTTGGCCAAGGGGAAGGGACTTTGAGACAACTCCCGGAAGGCTGCTGCCGTCTAAGTCCCCAATGAGTGTGTACCTAGAATCTACCTAGCAGCGCCTGGGGAGGGGGTGGGGGGAAGTGGGGGGTCTGCCCACAGAGCCCTTGCTGTACCCAAAGGAAAGGTACCCAGGTCTGGGCTGGGCACTAAGAGGGCCCTGTGCCCTCGTCACCCCAAGGGATGGTCCCCTTTGAAGGAGCATTCAAGGCGGAGGCTAAGGCCCGCAGGGGTGGGACCTGGGCTGGGGGAGAGGAGAGGGGAACGAGCGCATATACCTTCTTTGCTGTTGGGGTTCTGGGGTTTGGCCTTCTCCCAAGGGGCCAGCGTCTTGTCGTCGTCCGCGCCGTCCACCAAGGCCTTGTCCGCGGGCATGTACCAGGTGGCGCTGTGCTCCGCCATCAGCGAGTCCAGGTCGATGGTGCTCATGGCGCTCTTGACCGCCTCGGAGCAGCAGCTGCCCAGCTCGCTGTCGCCGTTCTGCGCGCCCGAGGACCCGACGGCGCACTCCCCCTTCTTGCCGCCCTTGAGCCCCAGGGGCTGGTCCTCGGAGATGCTGAACTGCTGTCTCTGCAGCTGGATCTGCGCCTGGAGGATCTCCAGCGGGTGGATCTCGTCGGGGGGCGGCGCGCCGCCGCTGCTCGTGGGCGTCCGGACCTGCTCCAGGCCCGGCGTGCCCGGGTGGCCCGCGCCCCCGCCGTAGCTGTCGGGGGTGGAGGCAGAGGTAGACATGATGCCGCCCAGGCCGAGCGGGGGCGGGGGCGCCTTCGGTCCGTGTTCCCCGGCGCCCACCCCGCGGGGAGGGAGTTTGGGCGAGCCGGTCACCAGGGGGCTCCGGCTCGCTTTGGCCAGGGCGGGGGGGTTGTCGGAGCTGGACGACACCTCGTCCTCGTTGGCGTAGCTCGTGCTCACCTCGTCCGAGGCGAACTCGCCCACGTGCGGGGAGCTACCGTCCGACTTGGCCCCGCCGTCCAGGGAAGCCATGAGGTCCGACTGGTCCCCCAGGAGCAACTCGGCCCCCTTCCCCCACGACGGCGACGTGAGCGCTTTCTCGTGAGGCGTAGGCGCCCCGCGGCCTCGCTCGCCGAGCTCGGCCCGACGGCCGCGCCTGGCGCCTGCTGCTGCCCCGGGCTCACCCCGGGCGCGCCCCCGCTGTCGGGCGCGGCCGAGTACTTGTCGAAGAAGGTCCCGGGGCTCACGTGACCACTGTCCCTTTTTCTTCGACCCCGTCCCCGGCCGCCGCCCCCGGGGACCGGCTTGCCGTCGTTCCCGGACGTGGACTCCAGGGTGTAGTTTGGGGAGAGGCTGCTGCCGTCCCCCTGGGCGGGCGGGTTGGGCGGCCCCGAGGCTTTGGCGCTCCCGTTACCGGTCCCCGACGGGCCTCCGGGCCCTGGGGCCCCGGGGGTAGTCCCTCCCGGGAAGTAATCCGAGCCCGGGTTGCCGGCCACAGCCGCGCCGTCGGTCTCGTTCTGGCTCAGTTTCCTCTTGCCCTCGGGCGGGTTCTTCTTGTTGAAGGTCACGTTGAGGTTGGGGGCCCCGAGGCTGGCGATCATGTTCTGGCAGGCGGTGGAGAGCGCGGCCAGGCAGCTCTGGCCGAACAGGTTGTCCTTGGAGCTGGGTTTGTTGAAGGAGCCCAGCGACAGCGCGCCCAGCTTGCTGGCCGAGCCGCGCTGGCCGGGCTGGAACTCGGGCTGCGGCGGGTAGGCGCCCCCTCCGCCGCCGCCGCCGCCGCCGCCGCCGCCGCCCGCGCCGCCCCCGCCCCCGCCCGCGCTCGGGGGCGAGTTCCCGCCCGGGCCGCCGTGCGGCGCGGCCTGCCGGTTCGCCGCGCCGAACGGGAAGCCGGGCTGGCCCGCGAGCGCCGGGGCGCTGAAATCGGGCGGCGGGGGCCGGCGCTCGGAGGGCGCGCTGGGCAGCCCCACCCCGGCCCCGGGCGACTGCAGTTGGCCCAGGCCGGCCAGGCTGCCCCCGAACTGCAGGCCGGGGGAGGGCAGCGCGGGCACGTGGCCCTCTCCGGGCATCCTCAGCGGCTCCTGCAGAGGGCCCCGGAACAGCACGCCCGAGCCCCCGGGGGGAGGGGGCGGCGCCAGGCCGGGGTCGTGCGGGCCGCAGTCAGCCGGCAGGCCCGAGCCGCCCAGCCTGCGGGGCAGCAGGTCACCCGGCGGCGGCGGCGGCGGCGGCGGCGGGTGCGGACCTGGGAACCACGCGCTCTCCTGCCCCAAGTGAGGCGCCTGCTGCTCGAAAGTGCCCAGGCGCCCGGCGCCCGCGCTCTCGCGCTCAAAGTTCGGCTGGGCCAGGCCGCCCACCGGGCCGCCGTGTACCAGGCCGCCCTGGCCCACGTCCCCGGGGTGGCCTAACTGAGCCAGGCTGGGCTGGCGCAGCCGCTGCTGCTGGTTCCGCGACGCCATCTGCTTAATCATGAGGGCCGCGTTTTGGCGCTGCTGCTGCTGCTGCTGCTGTTGCTGTTGCTGCTGCTGCTGCTGCTGCTGCTGCTGGAGGGACTGGTGGTCCGGGGCCGGGTGCTGCAGGGGCGGCCCCGAGGGAAAGCTGTCGGGCACGGGCGGCGTGAACTCCCCGGGCAGGCCCGAATAGGCGGAGGGCGAGAGGTGGTTGTCCAGGGCGCCGTTGTGCATGCTGCCGCTCCACGAAGCGCAGCGGTCCACTCCCGCGCCGCCCGGGAAGTCAAAGCGCGGCCTCTTGGCCACGTTCATGTAGGGGGGCGCGTCGAAATGCTGCAGCCGCTGGTTGGGCGCCTGCTGGGGCGGGGGGTGCTGCATGTTGAACACGGGCTCCGAGTAGGGGTGCAGGCTCCGGTTCTCCAGCCGGTGGATGGGATACTCGAACTGCGCGTGCTGGCTGGGCAGCATGGGGCCCCCGTCCTGCAGGCCGCCGCTGGGCGTGCCCGCCTCGCCCTGCTGGGGCCGCGGGAGCGCGGGCGGGCACGAATTTTGTCGGACCAGGAGCCCGGGGGGCGGCGGCTGCTGCGCCGGCGGCGGCTGCTGCTGCGGCGGCGGCGGCTGCGGCGGCTGCTGCTGAGGGGGCGGCGGGGCCTGCTGGGGAGGCTGCATTAAGGGGTGCCTGGAGCCGACTCCCGGCTCCAAACCCACGGGCATCTTGCGGGCCCCGCCGAACCTCTCGAAGAACACGCCGTGCTGCTGCTGCTGCTGCTGCTGCTGTTGCTGCTGCTGCTGCTGCTGTTGCTGCTGCTGCTGGGCGTGCATTTTGGACAAGCCCACCATGCCTGTAGCTCTGGGCATGGCCGACGCACCGGGGAAGGAGCCCCCGGGAACCTGGCGACCCGCCGCGTAATGAGGCAGCTGCCCTTCGGAATCGGAGGGCGAAAACATGTCGAAATGTCCCGAGGGCGCCTCGCCAGGGTAATTGTATTCCAGCGAGTCGACGGCTCCTGGGTTCGCCACCCTTCGGGGCTCCAGACTGTGGGAATCGGAGCCGCTGGAGGCGGGCAGGCCGTGAAAGGAGGCGGCTCGGTTAGGGCTCTGGTCCAGCGGCAAGCACGGGGCAGGCACCGCATGGCCCGAGGCGCCGGAACTGTGGTAGTCCGGGAGGTTCCCGGGTCTCTGCGGGCCGAAGCTCTCGGGCCCCTGGCTCTCCACCATGTGGTCGTAACCCTCGGCGAAGGGCGGCTGGCTGCCCAGGCCGCCGGCGGCGCCGCCGTAGCCCAACAGGCGCCCCCCGTGCAGGCATGAGGCCCCTGGGTCCGGCCCGCCGAAGTTGCCCCCGAAGTGGGGGTGATGTTGGTGGGGGTGGTGGCCTCCCGGGTGGCCGTGGTGCGGCTGCTGGCCTCCAAAGAATCCGTGCACCGGCTGTGCCTGCAGCCCCCCCGCGTGCAACTCCGAGTGACCGCGCGCGTGGAAGCCGTAAGGCTCCATGTTCATGCTCAAGATGGGGGGATCGCCCAGCGCGCTCATGGCGGGGTCCACCGGGCCGGGGGGTCCCCCCGCGTGGAACGCCGGGGCCTTAAAGTGGGCATTCATGCTTAGTCCGGCCTCGTTAAAGTTCCTGTCGCCCTGGCCAGCGTTCCTGCTGTTGATCTGGGGCTCGAATTGGTCCAGCCCAAACATTCTTGGCGGGGGGCGGGGGGATCAATAGGGCATGACAGCCTGCTCTCCGCGGCGCGCCTCCAGCCAGCTAAACGTTCCGGCAGCGGGTTGGGCGCTCCGGGACGCTCAGCACCGCGGGGGCGCAGTGCGCACCGCCACCTCGCTTGCTCGTGGAGGCTGGGGGCTCTCGGCTCCTCTCCCGAAGCTCTGGCTCTTCCCGACCCGGGCCTCTCACATCTTGCGGTGCCGCGAGGCCTCCAGGAGCCGTGCTGGGAAGCCCATGCCCCGGCAGCTGGCACAGCCGCGGGTGGGTTTGCGCGGAGGGCACGGAGCTGCGGGCGAGTGGAGACAAAAAGTTAAGTGGGGGGAAGGAGGCGGGAAGGAGGCAGGGAGAGCGGAGCGATCACCTTCTTAAGTCCGATCGGGGTCGGGTGGGAAGCCCCAGGACGTCTCCCGAAGCCTCCCGGAGTCCGTGGCGGAGCCGCTAAGGGGCCGAGCAAGGAGACCCTTCAAAGCCGTGGCTGGCGCCCGGGCACGGACAGAGCAGTCCCTCCCCCCCGCCCCCCGGAGTCCCCTCGCTCCGCAGCCCAAGCCTCCGCCGAGCACGATCCGCTCGCGCAGTCTCCGTCGGCCCCGAGCGAGCGGCTGCTGCTTCTTCAGCGGGCGGGCAGGCTGGACGCTCCGCTCGGCATCACGGGTGCGGGCCCTGAGCCGAGGGCGCGGCGGGGCTGGGGAGGCGGCGGGCGCCCGGGGTCCGAGCCGAGGTTTGAGCGAAGGCGCGGTTCCCCTGCTCCGCGGCGGGTGCCCTGCACCCCGGCGCGCCGCTCCGCGGCCACGTCCGCCGCCTGCCGCTTCTGTCCTCCTCTATTCGGTCTCTGAGTTCGCCGGGGTCTCCGTGCCCGGTTCCAGGCGCGGGCGGGCAGCGAGGCGAGAGGCTGGGTCGCTCCGAGGCTCGGGTTCCGTGCCTCCGCGCCGAGGTGCTTCGCGAGTCCCCCTCGGACCCGAGGAGGGGGGCGTACGCGGGTCGGGGGGCCACGCTGGGCGAGCGGGCTGAGGCGTTCCGGCTACACTCTACGAGCCCGGAATGGGGGGGCGGGGGCAGTCCTGGGGGGGTCCGTGCACCCCTCTCCTGGCTGGCGGGGGGGCTCTGCGTGGGGCGTTCCGAGGGTCTCGGCTCCCCTCTCGGTGTCTGCCTCTCGCCCAGCGCCGGGAGAAGCAGCAACAAGTTTTGCATTTCAGCAATCAATTTCAGCCATTACATTTGCACCAATCAGCGCAGCCCGAGCTCCGGTCCCGGGGCGGGGCTCGCTCTTAAGGTGGTCCCGGTTGTTGGCTGCTGAGGCCCCCGCCATGAACCCGCGCTTCGCCAGCTCCTGAGTCCCCCGCTCGGGTTTTGCCTCGGGGTCCGGCGCCAGTGCGCTGGGGGGGGCGCGCCCCGGCCTCCTGGCACATTGGGGTGGAGAGGGCGCAGGCGGAGAATGGCGGGAGCTTGGCTTTGTTCGCCCCCCTGCCCACTCACACAGTTCCCAACTCCCCACCCCTAACCGAAGCGAGACCTGCGGGTTGGGCAGGGGGCGGGGAGGTGGGCGGTAAGCGGTGCGGGGCGCTTAGACAATGGGGTCGCCAAGCAAAGCTCTCGGACTCGGCGTGGAAAGTCGCTAAGAGTCAACTGCGTTTCAGCCCCCGGGCCAACGTTCGGTCCTCCGTCTCTGTCTGCCTACTAGTGGCACCCGAGTTAGCCGGCCCTCGGATTCTCCTGGAGGCGAAAGCAGATGGGGGACCCCGAAGTTAGGGTTCTCCTCGAAAGACCCGGGCGCTTGCTCACTCCTCCTCGCTAGGGCGCGTACAATTGTTCCCTGTCTGGGGTTCCCCGTTCTCGGTCGCCGGCTTCCGCCCAGAGGAGCCTTAACCACTCGGCCACTTGTGGGGGAGCGGGAGAGGGGGGTGCACCTCGGATGAACGCCGAGCCAGAGAGAAGACCCGCGCGCAGAGGGTGCAGGGGCCCGCCGGAGCATCGTACCCCGGACCCCCGGGCCAAGGCCCAGGCCCTCTTCGGGCGCGAGGTTGGCCTCCTTAAAAGATCAATTAAACTGAAGAGGCCAAAGAACGGAATTGGGTTGTGATACTAAAATCAATAGGAGTAATTTAATATCTGCCCTGCTCTTTATGAAATATTTATCCCAATAATCTTAGTTAAAATGTTTAGATCTTCCTGATCCCCACTGAGGCTGAAATCTATCTTGCAATTAGAAGTTGGGAGTTAGAGGGGATGGAGGGTAGGGAAGGTGTTTATTCTGTTTGCCTGCGTGTGTATTTTCCTCCCTAAAGTGCGCGTCAGGGAGGAAGGGGGAGAAGGCCTGTAATTTCCCTTGCCATAAAATAGCACGAGGAGGTTTTGCTAGCAGACCAGCATTCTTAGGAGAAGGGGAGGAAAAAAAAAAGAACTTTCTTTGAAGTGCCCCTGATATCGCTATTAAATCTAAATAAAATTAAGCATGGTGTATAAAAATGCCTTTTCCCCCCACAAAAGAACGTGTTTATCACCCAAGTCTGTCTAGCGTTTGCTAAATTGCGCATGAAATCTGAAATGAAATAAACGTTATAATAAAACCAACCCCTGAGCCCTTTTTATTTAAAAACCTCAGATTAAGCACTCCACCGTCGCAGGCGGGAGTTAAAAAGTTACCACGTTGTGCGCACACCGATTCATGGCTCCCCGGAGTCACTGCTGGGAAAGCAGACTCTGGGTGTTGCAGAGCCAAAATGCCAGGAACACGGGCTCGACTTTGGGCGAGGGGAGGACAGCCGGCGAGCAGGGGTTCTTGAGGGAGTCCCGAAGAAAACGACACCCCTCCCCAAAAGAATAAACATGAAGGCAAGCAATAAAAACTTGCAACTTTGAAACTCAGAGAGCTGAAGCCTGCTCCGATCCAGGGTCCTTCCCGGGACCTTTCTGCTGTGGATGTCGACCCAAATATATATTTTTTTCTTTTTGAAATTAAAAATGAAAATGACCCCCACCAAAAATGGGGTCCATAAATAAGCATCGGGAAGAAGTATTTGTACAGGGCGGTGGAGTTTTAAAAGGATTTTTCTGCAGGATCAGGTTGTTGGTCTGTGATTAAATATTGATTTTGTGTAATTAGTTTTCATGTGAACTATCCTCTTGCTGATAGCTTAGAGGTTTCAGAACTAGAAAGAAATGGAATCGGACATGGAAATTATTACTTAGCAAAGTGACAGGGAAGTGAGAGCCGGAAAAGACTGAGGCTGGGCTGATTTGGGCACAAAGGAATAAAGGTACTGGGTAGGCCTCTGGTGACCCGCCCCCCACCCCAGGGCCCCAGGCCAGAGCAGGGGAGACCCTGAGCCTCCTCGTCAGGAAGGGGACCACTAGACGGGATGGTGGCCGGGGGAGGACTTGGTTTGGGCAAAGGCCCGTGCAAAGCCCACGACACCTGGTCGCATACCTCAT
The DNA here is from genome assembly GCA_030068075.1 of Paguma larvata. Taxonomy (NCBI): domain Eukaryota; kingdom Metazoa; phylum Chordata; class Mammalia; order Carnivora; family Viverridae; genus Paguma; species Paguma larvata. The sequence goes on from CM057835.1 coordinate 65,633,470, forward strand.
CCGGAGCCATCGGTACTGGGTGCCCGGTGTCCCAGGAGGCCCTCTGTCAGGAGCATTATGTCTCCGTGTTTGTCCGGAGGGAATAGTGGGGCATTCGGGACCTGTCTGGAGCCCTGGGTAGGCCAGGGCGGTGGGAAGAATGGCCCACAGACCTGCAGTCCGGGGAGACCCGGGTTGGGGTGTGTCCTAGGCCCAGGCATGACTTCACACGGGGGTGGGGGCCCCCCGAACACCTGGGCAGGTTTCCTGTGGAATAACTGCGTGCTCCAGGGAGGGGGGTGTGGGACTGTTTTTCTGGGGCTGTTTCCAAGAGTTCAGCCTCCAAGGTGTGTGAGCGTCTGAAAGCAGGGTGTGTTGGGGCCCGGCTGGGTTTCTCTTCAGGATGTGTCTGGGTCACCTCTCCTTAACACTATGAATGTTGTGAGGGCGTGTGACGTGCGGCCGCGACCGTGTCTTCGCCTTGGGCGGGCGCCGCAGGGCACCTGCGTGTGTTTGGGTACCTGCCTTCACGGGTCTCTGGGTGTCTCTGTGAGTGTCCCCGGGGGGGGGGTGCTGTCTGTTCCCCCAACCCCACGCCTCCGTGTGTGTGTGTGTGTGTGTACATGCCTGTGTTTGTACCTACGTCTATGCGTGCCCGTGTCTCTGCTCGAGCGTGTCTGTTTTCTCCGTGAGCGTGAGAGTGGACACCTGTGCCCGTGGACGTGCTGGCGCGCGTGTGCCTCCCGGCGCGGGCGCCCCTGCGCGTGCCTGTGTGTGCACTCGGCCGGCGAGGGCCCGCGGTGTCTTTGGAACAGACACATTGCCCCCTAGCGCTCAGACGACTCAAAGTCCCCGCCGGCACAGAGCCGGGAGCAGCAGGGTCCGCCCCCAGGCCCTTCTCCTTCCTCTTTCCCTTCCTCCAGCCCTGCTCTCCGATGGGGGGGTGCCGAAGGTGCCGGCAGCCAGCGGGGGGGCCTCCCGGATGGAGAAAGGGGACGGCGGAATTGGGGCCCCGGAGCCGATGAGAGCCTCTCCCAGCTCATGACAAGCGGGGGCTGCCTGGAACATCTCCCCCCAACCCCCGTCAGCTACTGGGACCCTCCCTACTGGGGCTGCGAGCCTGGTGTACTCGAAACAGCCTAGGAACCCCAGCCTGCAAGGGGGCTCCCCGCCAGGGAACACCCCACTCAACAAAGACAAGAAACGACCGACACTCAACACCATTCACCCAGTGGACACACGGCGCTCACGCCTGCCCGTCCAACACCAACACGGGCACACACACGTCCCCGCACACCTGCAGAGTGGACGTGTCTGTACACACTCACACGTGTGTGCTCACACACAGCCACAGGGGACGAGTCTGTGCCCACGTGCACTCACGCACACACCCACAGTGGGCGTGCCTGTACCCCATAGTGGCTACTGGGTGTGGAAGGGCCCGTGTCAATCACTCCATGTCCAGGGTGCCACTTCGCCCTCAGGGAGGCCTGCGAGACTGGGGCTCTGAACCCATTTTACAGATGAGGACGCGGAGCCTCACGCGAGCCAGGCGACTCTCCCAAAGTCAAACAGGGGCCAAGCTGGGATTCTAGACCAAGCCGCCTGACCCTGAGACCCGGCTCTTGACTACCGCCTGCCCTCCCTCGGCGTCCAGGCAGAGCCCTTAGCGCCGTGCCGGGAACACGCCGACGTGCCCAGAACTGTTAGATGCCTTTACCGCCGTCCTTCGTCTCACTGCGGCCACGGGGAGGAGGAGCGGCGCCTGGGTGCTCCCGCTCCCGTACACACATCCCCAGCCGCCTCTCCCTCACCCGCCTTGCCCATTAGAGGCTGGGAACTCCCAGGACTCCCGGCCGGCCTGAGTCTCTCTTACAGGTAGTCTCCCCGAAGCCCTGGACCGGAACCTGCTTCCCCCGAGGCCAAGGGCAGAGCGTCCACGGAGCGACTGCCTCTCCTGAGGCGGTGGCGGCGGAAAGGGTACGCATTTGGGCATCCCACCCCCGGACTCCCATCTCGTCTCCACCGCCTTGGAGCTGGGCAGCCATGGCCACAATACTTCCCGCCTCCCGGCCTCAGTTTCCCCCGGTGAAAAGGGGAGCGAATCACAGCCAGTGCAGACGCCTCGTCACGTTTAAAACGTGGCACAGAGCGTGACAGACAACCTCTCTTAGGACGTTATTGGCTTTATTATTATTTCTTCTGTGTTTGGATCGGGCGGGGGGGTGGAAGGCAAAACAGTGATCCCAGAGAAAGCGGATCTCTCTGACAGTCAGTCTTGCCTCACTGGCCAGTCTTTGAGAAAAAAGATGCTTCCATTAGGTGCTCACCGGACCCTCCCTGACTTCGCACTGTGCTGGTGTAACTGGGTGCAGGCCAGCACCTGCCCAGGGAGGGCGCGGGTGTGGCCGGGGCAGTGGAGTAGCCGGCTAGGGGTCGGGAGGAACGAGACCCTCATGGAGCCCCAGGCTGCCGGTTGCCTAGCAACCGCATGTCCTCCCTCTCTCTATGCGTGCTGTCTGGTATTTGGCTGCAGGGGGAGGGGGTCTCTCCTCCATCTGTCCATTGAATGAATGTATACCGAGTGCCTACTGTGTGCCGGAGCTCAGGAAAGAGCGGAAGTTGTGGTCCCAGCTCTCAAGCCAGGTCAGAGAAGCCACCTCGTATCATGAGCAAAAGGGACCACATTCCGTGCTCGGAGGGGTAAGATACCTGCGCTGCGCGGGAGGGACGATAGAGAGGGATTCCCAGAAGTGGGTTTTGAAGGTAGAATAAGAGTTCAACGACCCGCACAGAGTCCAGGGACTTTCCAAGCAGAGAAATCTGGTGCGAGGACATGGGGGACGTCTGGGCGGCACTTTGCTCAGGGCTGGCTGAGGGAGAGGCTTGTCTCCAGGTCAAGAGATGAGGGGGACCGGGGTGGAGCGGACCACGGAGGCAGGCGGGGGAGTCTGGACATCGTTCTGGGGAACCACGAAAGGGGGTTCAAGCAAAGCCAAGCGACGTAGTCAGAGGTGAGTTTTAAAAGTCCCTCGGCAGGCGCCCGGGGGGCTCAGCTGGTTATCGGCCCAGGTCATGATCTCACCGTTCACGACTTCGAGCCCGCATCGGGGTCTGCCCTGACAGTGCGGAGCCTGCTTGGGATTCTCTCCCTCCATCTCTGCCCCTCCCCCACTCTCTCTCTCTCTCTCGCTCGCTCGCTCAAATTAAACTGCTTATTTATTTATTTTGAGAGAGAGAGAATCCCAAGCAGGCTCCACACTGTCAGGGCAGAGCCCGATGCGGGGCTCGAACTCATGAATCCATGAGATCATGACCTGAGACAAAATCAAGAGTTGGACGCTTAACCAACTGAGCCACCCAGGCGCCCCGATAAATAAACTTAAAAAAATTTAAAAAAAAAGATTCTTGGGGACCTGAGGGTCTCCCCTTCTTCACTTCTCAAGGCAGACCCGTGGGCAAGAGCTGGACTGGAGCCCCGGTTTCCGAACCTAGACGCACACCTGTCCCCAAGGGTGTCGGGGAGACTGAAAGCCGGGGGAAGCACCCAGTTCACACAACAGAGTACATATGATACAGAATTATCGTATCATATTATACATTATATTAAGTGGCTCACCGGTGAGGCGAGTTCTGTGATTTTTCCTATTTTATAAAGGAGGAAACAGGCACAGAGAGGTGAAGTGATTTGCCCCCGGTCACCCAGCAAGCGAGAGGCAGAGCAGGACACACGCCAGACCTGGCTTGACGCCCCCCCCCATCGGCCTCTATGCAGCCTCACCCCCCTTCTCCGGAACCAACCCAGAGCCACCACCGACGATGCGCTTAGCGGGGACCCGGCGCACCGGAAACGGGCCCACCGCTTGGAAGTATGAACGCTGATAAAAGGTGCCTCTCTGGGGGCACAGAAACTCCCCTAGACTTCATTTTATTAAAATCCTGGGAGCCAGGCTCCTCCAGCATCCCCGGGAACTTGCTGGAGCCCCCCCGCCCCCCGCCCGGCTGGAACACGGCGGGGCCTGGTCTCAAACTCCGGTCCGCGGGGTCCTCGAGCTGCGCGGCCAACCTCTCCGTCTCCGAGGTTCCCTCTTCCCCAGACGGCGTCCAGCTCTGAGCGTCTATTTTCCATTCTCTAAGCGGAGTGCGCCGAACCCGGGCCCCAGTCCCAAAATAACTCAAACCAGCTCCCTGGGCTGGAACCGAAGCCCCGGCGACTCCCTCGCCTGGTCCGGCCTCCCTCTGAGAAAGTTCTCCTTCGGCAAAATCACAGGCACCACGCGTGAAGCGTCACGCACCACACGGGGAGTCAGCAAATGCGGAAGTTTGGCAGGGTCCGTAATTTTTCAACAAACCCATTTAGCACGGTCCCCCCCACCCCCGGCCCCCCGCCCGCTTCATTCTCTCCCTGCAGCAGTCGGCGGGACGAGCTCATGACCACTGAGAATCTAGCCGGCAAATCAGCTTCATAAATGGAACCGAACAGGCATATATGATGCGAAAACTTAGCCGAAGCCTCTCAAATTACTTTGTCCCCCCGGCCCCACCAGCTCCTGCTGGGGAAGGCTGCAACACGGCGGGGCCTCCATTGGGTTTGGGGGTTGGGGAACTGGGGAAGTCACTCCAAGGCGAGGAGAAGGCCACCCAGACTTGGCCCAGCAGTGCCTGGGGCCGAGGACTCATCTCCCAGGGACGATTCCCACGAGGCCCTGGAGTCTGCAGCCTCGTGGGTCGGTGGCTGCGACAGCCGCAGGGGTGTTCGGGGGAGGACCCCCTTCGCTTTCCACCGCGGAGGGAGGTGCGGGCTGCGGTGGCTCAGAGCATCCCACAGATGTGAGCTCCGCGACCTCGGACAGGCCATCTCCCTCTCTGTGCCTCAGTTTCCTCATCTGTAAAAACGGGTTCCGGGATGCCTGCATCAAACGGTGTTGGTGTGAAAGCGATGAAATGAGGTTGGTTGGCTGAGCGTCGCCGTCTCGAACCCCCCCCCCAGGAGGTAAGCGGAAGCCAGGGTAGGAAATGGGGGGGGGGCTGACGACTCACAATAGGAGGGGCATGGTCTCCAGTTCTGAGCGCTCGCTCGTGCCGGCCTCCGAGCCGAGTCCCCTCCGGAGGGAATTTCTAATTCCTAAAGCGAGAGCGCACAGAGTCAGGCGTGCGCCCATTTTATAGAAGGGACCTTAGAGGAAGGTGCCGCGCCTTGGGAAGGAGCCCGGGCAGCGTTGCTTCGGAATAAGAGCCTCCGCCGGTCAGGCCAGAGAAAATCAACAGAACGGGAAAATCGACAGGCAGGAAATCAACAGAACTGCCCGGGGAGGCTCGGTGGCCCCCACCCCACCCCGCCCCTCAGGCTGCGGAGCGGACCCGGGCGGCCGGTGGGTCTCCAAGGCTCTTCCCACTCCCGGGAGCCCAGAGAGAGCCCAGAGAGAGTCGGTAATGTGCTTATTGGAGTCAGATCCTTGGAAAAGTTCACAAATTATCGCTGTTTGGCCCGTGACAGTTCTCGGAACAGCTCTCCTTCCGAGGATTGTTCTGCGCCTGAGGAAGGCCCGGGAGGTCTAGAGGTCAGCGGGGTCAGCCTCAAGCACGGCCCCTCACAGTGGCTTTACCTCTCTGCGCCTCAGTGTCCCCATCCGTCGAGTGGGGAGAATAATAGCCCCTTGGGCCGTTGGGGGGGCGAACCCCCCCGCACGGAGTACTTAGCACATAGTTAACACTCCATAAACGGCAGCGCTACTACACGAGCTTGGCCCCTGCAGGGCGGGCCTGGCTCCCCCAGGGCAGCCCGAGAAGGATTGATGAGGTGCCGGTGTCACACTTTTGCTCCCTCTCAGACCCTGGCGGTGCGGTTCCAGGCTCCGAGCTCATGTCCAGACTGGAGACCAGCACGCCGCCAGCTCCGAGGAGGGGCGGCCAGCCGGGCAGTCCCCACCCCGGGTCCTCTGGGCCGGGCCCCAGCTGCGCGGGGCCCACCCTCCCCCGGCTTCCCCCGCCCCCTCCAGCTGGGGCCCCTGCCGCCTCTGACATTTGCCACCAGGCCACCTGGTGAGCTCCGGGCAGGCTCCCGGCGCCGGCTGCCCCCACCTCTGGCTGGGGTGAGCTCATCTGGGTTTGGGAACTTCCAAGGCCGCCAGGAATGTTTGCTCAAATGTTCCAGGCCCCGGGAGCAGAAAGAGCAGAGCGGGGCCCTGGGCCCGCGCGCATGCGGAGAGCCGGCTGCTCTAACTCCGGCAGGCCGGCTTCCCCGGGCCAAGGAGACGGCGCGGCGCGCGGGGATCCAGGATCGCAGGGACGCGGGCGAGCGCCAGGACCTCAGGACACCCCGAGCGCGGGGCCGCGACCCCGGACCCGCTCCTCCTGCCGCCGAGGCCCTGCCTACGCCTCCTCTGGCAGGTGGAGGCAGGGAGGCCCGGAGGGGCTCGCCCACCCGTGACCCGTACCGCGCACGCGCGCGCGCACGGACACGCGCGCACACGGACATGCGCGCACGCATATCCCCGGGGCCTGTCCACACGTCTCCTGGCTCCTTCCCTCCCCGGGTTCTGGCCACCACCCTCCCCGCCTGGCCCGCAGTCAAGATCTAACTCTCACGAGATGGGATCGCACACGTCCCTCCCCCTGCCCCACCCGCACCCTGCCGCCACCCTTAAACGCGCACAGCAGACCTCCGTGTTTGGGAACGAAGATCGAGCTCCTTGCGGGTCCGCCAGGCCCTCCGAGGCCGGCCTGGAGTCCTGGCTCTGCCTGCCCGGTCTCCCCAGCCACACCTCACAGGGCCTGCCTCCGTCGTTCGCAGAATTTGCGGGTGCGGTGCCCACAGCTGGGCGGGGGGCTCTTTCCCCCAGGCGAGCCGTGGTCATCCCTCAGCCTCCTTAGGGAAGTCCTCCCCAGCCAGTCCCGTTAGCAAAGCTGACTCTGGGTGTGTTCTCTTCAGCCGGGGCCTGGGTAGCGTGACGTCCGTGACTGGGGACATCCATCCAGCGTGAGCTCGGGGGATCCTGTCCACCCCACTCAACAGTGAGTGCCAGGCAGGCAGGGACTCTCCCCGTTTCCGGGTCCCTCTCGTTTGAGCGCCAGGCAGGTGCTCAAAATACATTTGCCGAACGCACGAATGAGGACCTTGTGCCGTCCAGAGAAGGTGGCAAGGTTGGGGGTCCCGAACAATGATTTTAAAACTCAGCAGATTTGCCCTTGTTCGGTCCCTCCCGCTCTGGGGCCTTTCTCTGGTCTCCTTGTTGGTTGTCTTTCTGGGCCCAGTGAACTCCTATTCATCCTGCAAGACCCCACTTCGTGGTTTCGGACTGGAGGTTGTGACCAATCGCTGGGTTAAAAATCCATGTGGGAGGCTGGGGCGCCCAGGGGGCTCAGCCAGTTCAGCGTCTGACTCTTGATTTGGGCTCAGGTCATGGGCTCAGAGTCATGGGTTTGAACCCCATGTTGGGCACCACGCTGAGGATGGAGCCTGCTTAAGATTCTCTCTCTCTCTTTCCGCCCCCCTGCCTGTCTCTCCCCCTTGCGTGCTCACGCTCTCTCTCTAAAAAATTAAAAGTTAAAAAAAAAAAGTGGGCTGGAGGTCACCAGGAGCTGGGGTAGGGGAGCAGTGGGGAGCTCTCATTTTATGGGTACAAAGTTTCTGTCCGGGGTGACGAGAAGGTTCTAGAAATGAGCAGTGGTGACGGTCGCACCACATTGTGAATATACTTGATGTCGCTGAACCGTACGCTTACGAATGGTTTACGCGGCAAGTGGACATCGTGGGTATTAATCATAAACAATCATAAAAGCCTCAAACTACCCGGGTGAGTATCCAAGTAAGATTTATCGGGTGAAACTCCCATTTCGTTTGGGTGTTTACTGGTGTGTTAGTGACCAGCATCCTGCTGTCCGTTCGCGGGCCCTTTTGCACCCGTCCTCAGCACTCAGCGAGCACCCCTCGCATCTACCTGTCGGTCACCAGAACTGGGCCGCAAGCTCATGAGGGCCCGGGGCTGTGTCGCATCCGTCTCCGTGCCCCCAAATGCCGCGCTGGGTGCCGACACGCGACCAAGACGCAGGTGAGTCCGACTGCCCCAGATCGGGATTCACCCTGACTTCAAGTCCCAGCTCGGCCACTTTCGGGCCGTGGGAGCTCGGGCGAGTCCCCGCCTCTCTGGGCTTCCGTTTCTCGTGAATTATCGCGACAAAAACACTGTAACTGATTAACCACTTGCTACACGCCAGGCTAAGTGATTTATAAACACAGCGACTCACGGGGCTCCTGGGCGGCTCAGGGGGTTAAGTGTCCGACTTCGGCTCAGGTCGTGATCTCGTGGTTTTCGAGTTCAAGTCCCGTGTCGGGCTCTGCCCTACAGCTGACCCTCCCCGGCTCGTGCTCTGTCTCTCTCAAAAATAAATAAACATCAGAAGAAGTTTTAAACATCAACTCACTTGTTCAACAAATGTTCGAGCAACTACTACAGGCAGCCCTGCGGATGGAACGGTGATCAGGACTGGCGGGTGCTGGGTCTTTATCCTCACGGATCTGTATCTCATCAAATCCGCCAAGCACCCAGTGTACAGACAAGACTGAGGCCAGACTGTCTGCCTCTGAGCCTGGCCTCTCTGCTGCCTCCCATCACCCCATGGGGGTCATGAGGCTGCAGAGCCCAGGACTTGAGAGGAGTCCAGTTCTTTCGTGTCCCACAAAGACTGCGGCAGCCCTGCCGCGCACCGGACTAGCTCTGCCCTGGCTGGGGAGAGAACCCCAGGAACAGTCGCTGAACGCCTGGGTGGGGGGAGCTCTGGATCTGCAGGAGCAAGGAGGAGACCCTGCAGGGGAGAGGGAATCAGGGCAGGCCTCCCAGAGGAGGTGACATCTGAGCACAGCGTGGCGGGAGAAGCAGGGAAGGGCATTCCTGGCAGTGGAACGGCAAGCCGGCAGGGATGAGCCCCAGAGAGCTCCCAGTTTCCTGTTTGGGAGGCCGGATGGGAAGGCTGGTCCTCTCTACTTCGCGTACAGGAAGGGTGTGTGTGCGTGTGTGTGCGCGTGTGTGTGCGTGTGTGTACTCGATGCACTGGCCGGGGAGGAGGGAGGAAGAGGCAGAAGGGAGGCAAGTGGAGTGGTGGGGGCACAATGGGGGGCCTCACTGTTCCTGGCGGGGGGAGGAGGCAGGAAGACACAAGCCCTGCCCGGCTTCAGGCAACCCAGAATCTGCATTCGAGACACCCGCTATCTGAATGGAAAAGCAGGAAAGACCCCTTCAATGCCCTTGACTTCTTCCCCTTGAGAAGGTCAGATCTGGCCCTCACTACACGGAGACCTAGTCACCCCGAGCCTGACGTGGCGTGGCTTCCCAGGCGCCGTGCAAACCGGGGTCTTGTGGGCCCCTACAGTTGGGGAAACTGAGGCAATTGATGGCGGAGACAAGGTTAGGACTTCTGAAAAAGACAGTTGACTTCCACAGACATTAAGTGAGCACCTACTATGTACAAGAAATGTGACGATGAGTTAGATCAGATGTGGTCCCAGACTTCGAGGACCCCACAGCCCAGAGGGAGATGGGTATTAAGGTGACCGTGACAGGAACAGCATAGGATTAGAGAGAGCGGGGCCCCGAGGGCTCTGAAGGGGAAGCTGAAAAGAGCTTATAGCAAATAGATTCTGAATAAACAGAGGCACAGGGTGAACGAATGGGAATTCCCTAGAAGAGGGGGTGGGGGGGGAGAGAGAGAAACAGTGCCTTGGGCAGAGGGAATGGCACAAAGGTCCTGAGGCAGGAAACGACCACCGGAAGTTCAGGAAATGAGAAAGTCCAGAGAAACCCGAGGCGGTGACCGGGGCCAGGACTGCAAGGCTCGATGACCAGAGGAGGTCTTTGAGGATTAAGGGGCCGGGGACCCATCCATTCATTCGGTTCATCAGTACGCATTTAGCACCTACTGCGGCCTGTCTTCTGTACCGCTCTGTTCCGGGCTCTGGAGAAACGATGCTGCATAAGACTGACAGGGTCCCACCCCTCAGAGAGCTGACCCCTTCGGGACTGGATTTGTGATATTCCATAAACCATCTTTTCCCTCCCTTCCTTCCTCTCCTCCTCCCTCCCTCCTTCCCTTCCTTCCTTCTTCTTAACTTAAGCCATTCCCTTCCAAGGGTCTCAATGCTTACCCTTGTGACATGTCACCGGCAGAAAACCCATCTCCAAGCAGCTGCTGGACGGCAGTGACCCCGTGCAGTGAGGTCACAGGGCTCCCATAAAGCACCACAAACCGGGAGGCTTCAAACAACAGGAAGGTATTCCTCGGAGCCTTGGAGGAGAGAAGTCCAAAGCAAGGTGTTGGAGGGCCCCCTCCCCCCCGAAGGCTCCAGGGGAGGGTCCTTCCTTGCCTCTTCCGGCCATGCCTGGCCTGGCCTCTCGTCCCTGCCTCCATCCCCACGTGGCCCCTCCTCCCGGGTCTCAATATCCAAATGTCCCTTTCCTCATAAGGACACCGGTCATACTGAACACGGGGCCCACCCTAGTCCGGTGCCCGCCAGGTCTAACTTGTTGACGTCTGCAAAGAAGACCCTATCTCCGAAGAAGGTCACGCCCGCAAGCTCTGGGCAGATCTGAGTTTGGGGGTACGCTATTCAACTCAGTACATTCTGGTGCTTTTAAATCAACTGGAATGTTTCCCGGGGACTTTTCCAAGGTAACACCGGATAAAACCCATGGGTGAGCATTGCCCCGATCGGCACGTGCTATTCAGTTAGGGGCTTGGATATATTTTGAGGCCTATCAGGAAGCATTGCGGGGGGCGCCTGGCTGGCTCAGTCGGTTAAAGGTCCAACTTCAGCTCAGGTCATGATCTCGTGGTCCCTGAGTTCAAGCCCCGCGTCTGGCTTGGCGCTGACCGCACAGAGCCTGCTCGGGATTCTCTCTCTCTCTCTCTCTCTCTCTCCCTGTACCCTGATCGCTCTTTCTCTAAACAAGCAAACAAACACAAAAATAATTCTGCGTGCAGGGGCACGGTGGGGGGGGGGGGCGGCTCAGCCGGTTGAGCGTCCGACTCTGGATTTCCACTCGGCTCAGGATCTCACGGTTTGTGAGTTCGAGCCCTCACTAGGCTCTGTGCTGACGGCTGGGAGCCTGCTTGGGATTCTCTCTGTCCGTCTCTCTGCCCCTTCCCCCACTCACGCTCTCTCCCTCCCTCTCTCTCTCTCTTAAATAAAAAATAAATAAATAATAAAGAAATAAATAATCTGTGTGCAACAATTCGGCCCGGAGACGACGTCGGGCACCGAGTCTGGGAGGTGACGGTAATATTTCTATAGCCTACGGCATGCGCTAACCCGCTGAGGTCCTGGGCATGTGTCTGGATCCTTCTGCTCCTGCCAAGCTGTGGCGCGGTGAGAAGGGTGCGGTTTAGCGCCGAGCGGCCCTCCGGGGCTCAGTCAGCAAGTTCGACACCAGCCCCCCCTCCCCACCCCCCACCCCGGGCTAGCACCACCCTGCCCCCTGCTTGTGGATTTCTTTAGAGCCAGGAAATCAGAATCCCCTTCCTCGACCCCCAGGAGAGCACAGCTCCTCCAACCCGAGAGGACTACTTGAGAGGGCCTGGTGGTTCTGCCCAGTCGATCTCTGCCCTGGGGGCGCCCAGAGCAGGGAGGTGAATCCCACGGTCACCGGGAGTGCGCGGGTTCGAGCCGTGAGAAGGCGCCTCGCTCCCCAGCACACGTCCAGGCTGACGGCCTCCGTCCCGTCTCAGAGGCCCGGGGAAACGTCGGCCCCCCAGGCACAGACATGTCTCCCGGCAGGTCGAGGGGCCAGAGGAGGCGGGCTGGCAAGCCCCGATCGCCCTTCCACTTGGCTTGACACGCGCCCCCCCCAGGCCTCTCCGGGGGCTGCGTTGCTAAGACAAGTTCCCGACAGAACCCCGCCCCTGACCTTGGGCCGTTGGGGAAACCGCCCAGAGGGGCTCCCCGCGGGCGCTCGGGGGAGACAGCATGCGAAGCCCCTTTCCAAGGCCACTGCAGGGACAGGTAGGCGTCGCGCCCCGGCTGCCGGCCGGCCCCGGGGCCCCCAGCAAGCCCTGCGGCCTTCGGAGCCTCCACCTCCTCATCTGGAACACGGGGGGCAGTCAAAACCCCTGTCCCCGAAGAGCCACTGTGGAGGTCGCTTTTCCTTTTTATATGGCGGTGAAATTCACATAGTAGAAAATTAACCATTTTAAAGCAAACAGTTCGGTAGCGCTTAGTACATTCACCGTGCTGGGCGCGCGCCACGCCTGACTCCAAACCTTCTCAGCCCCGCCGACCCGGGGGGGAAATCTCATTCCCATGAAACTGTCATTCCCTGGACCTTCTTCCCCCACCTCTGGTCACCGCCAGGCTCCGGACCTGCCCGGTCCGGGTATTTCATGCCGACGGGACCATACCACACGCGACCTCTGTGCCAGGCTTGTTTCACTCGGCGCAAGGTCTTTGGGGCTCGTCCAGGGGTCCGTACGCCATCCCTTTTCGTGACCAAATAGCATTCCACGGCACGGAGAGACCACGTTTTGTGTGTTCATTCACCCATCGCCGGACACGCGGGTCATTTCTGCCTTTTGGTGGTTGCGGATGGTGCTTTGGCAGACACGTGTGCTCATCAAGCGGCTTCTTCTGGAAGCAACCGACCAGGTGCCAGGCGTGGTAACGGGCGTTGGGAAAGCGACGGGGAAAAAGCTAGAAACGTGGCTGCTCCCCTGAGCTCTGGGTCCGTCCGCGCAACACAGCACGAGATGAGGCCGTGTGTGAGCCACAGAGCGGGTGTCCTGGTGGCCGGTTCCTCTTTGGCCCCGCGGCTCCCGGCGCATAGTAGGAGCTCAAGAAATAGTAGTCGAGGGAAGGAAGGAACCGGTGTCTTTGTCTAACTCCTTACTGGACCCCCAGGGCCCGGATCGGGGGCCGCATGCAGTAAGCACTCGACATCCGTTTGCTGAAAGATTGGCCTTAAACCCGATGCCTGGTCCCACACAGGAGCACGGGGCTGGCATTCAGATCCGAGTTCAAATCCCAGCCGTGCCGTTCACATGTCGGGGGACCTTGGTCACGTCCTTCACCTACGCCTCAGCTGGAAAGCCGGGAAGGAAAGCTCCTGCCCCCACCGGGGCCGCCGTGCTGGGTGGGCAAGGCCGGGCCCCTTCAGGGAAGGGACTGTCGGCCCCCGCGAGGTTACGGCCCTGCTGGATCAGGTGTCTGCCGGCCCTTCCTGCCCTGACAAAGGGCCCAGTTTAAGCCAGCCGCAGTCGCCGCTACCACGGTGGGAGCAGGTTTCGGGTAATATCCCCGCCGGGCTGCCCGGGCCAGCAGACAAGGGCCTCTTTGTGGCGAATGTGTTTTTTTTTAATCCCTAAAGATATTAGCAGCGAAGGCGAGATCACGCTGCAAGACGCTTCGGAAACTGTGTAAGGAACGTATTTCAAATGCGAGGGCGATCATTCCCATGGAATTTGCCCGGTGCTTTTTTTAGGAACAAGATTGGCTCAGGGCAGACTCGGGCCGTGGACCTGGGCTGGGAAGTCTCTACGGTGAAATAATCCTAACAGCCATCATCACAACACTGCCGGCGGTGATTCAGGGAGCCCGTATAACAGGTGCCCGCCGCCGACGCGGGTTACTTCCAATCCTCGGCACTGAGGGGGAGTTCGACTGGCAGTCCCATTCTACGGATGGGAAAACCAAGGTGTAGGGACGTGGTGGCCCGCGTGAAAGAGCCAGGCTTGAACCGGGTCCCTGGGATCTTCTAGACTATTTCCGGTGCCCTCTCCTCCTGTTGATGGCCACAGACGTGGAATACGTGCCCACCTGTGAGCTCTCCCCGACTGGCCACCCAAGAGGACACCTGATGGCCTCCCACGCACCCTATTCCTTCAAGTTCGCACGTGCGCACCTCTCCAGCCCACCAGGCTCACCTCCTCTGAAGCGGTTCCACTGGCTCCCGCCCGCGCCTCCTCTGAGTTCTTAATCAAGGACAGCGACAGTTCTGCAGGGCTGTGTGGGGCCCCACCGCACACGGACGCTTCGGGACACCTCGGCGTCCGGACGGCCCCATGGAGGACAACGTGGACTTGAATCAGAAACACCAGCCCTACCTTGAGGCTCCCAAGCTGTGTGGCTGAGGGGAGGTTAAAAGTAGGCTCCTGTACCTCGATAATTCAACTTCAGAATTACCACCTGGTCCGGCAACTCCGCTCATAGACAGGTACCCAAGAAAACCAAAAAACGGCTCTTCGGGGGCGCCTGGGTGGCTCGGTCAGTTAAGCGCCCGACTCTGGATTTCGGCTCAGGGCAGGATCTCGCGGTTTGTGGGATCAAGCCCCGCGGCAGGCTCTGGGCCGACAGTGCGGAGCCTGCTTGGGGTTCTCTCTCTCCCTCGCTCTGCCCCTCCCCCCTTCAAAATAAACACATAAGCTTTAAAAAACACAGATGTCTGTTGCACCAAAACCTTCCGACATGAATGTACAGAGCGACACTATTGATAACAGCCGAGAGGGGGAAGAAAACCCCACGTCCAGCAACAGACAAATGCACGAACGAGATGCAGTGTCTTCGTGCAACGGAAGGTTCCGCGGCGGTGGAAAGAGAACGAGCTACAATATGGAGGAGCCCCGAAAACACGCCGCTAAGCACCAAGTCAGACGCGAACGCTCACACATTGTTACGGTTCCATTTCCGAGAAAACAGCCAGAAGAGGCAGAGCCGTCGACACAGAGAGCAGGTGGGCGGCTGCCCGGCGCTCAGAGAGGGCGATGGACGGTTATCGCTAACGGGTCAGGGTCTTCTTTAGGGGTGATGCAAACATTCTGGAACTAGCCGGAGCTGGCGGTCGCACATCGATGAATATGCATGAATTCGTATACATCTGAATGAACGAAAAATACATTTTTAAATGGTTAAAATGGTGGATTTTATGTGATGTGAATTTCACAATAAAAAAATCAATGTACTCTCTTCGTGCCTCAAGTTCCCCTGCCTTCACACAGCTATTCTGAGAACACGGCAAAATGGCACATTGAAGGAGCACAGCACCCATGAACGACAGCGGCCTCGCTTTGTTTTATTTCAGTCCTCAAACGCCACTCTTCTGCCCTTCGTCGAGACTCAGAGACTCAGAGGGGCAGGGACTCGGCTGAAGTCACACAGTTAGGCGGGGGCTGTGGCCGAACTCTAATCCAGCTCGGCCTGGACCTCAGCTTTTTTTTTTTTAATGTTTCTTTATTTTTGAGAGAGAGACAGAGCATGAGTGGGGGAGGGGCAGAGAGAGAGGGAGACGCAGAATCCGAAGCAGGCTCCAGACTCGGAGCTGTCAGCACAGAGCCCGACGCGGGGCTCGAACTCACAGACCGCGAGATCATGACCTGAGCCGAAGTTGGACGCTTAACTGACAGAGCCACCCGGGCGCTCCTGGACCTCAGCGTAGCAAGGTAACCATGCCATGGTTACCCTCCTCGGGGAGAAGGGCCATCTCCAGAATGTTCCAGTGAAAGTTGCCATCAACTCCCCACCCTTTGTCGGGTGTTTTGTCCAGAGTCTCGAACATGTCAGCCACCAAATGATTTTTTTTTTTTTGAGCCAAACTTTATCTTGAGACCTTATGCCCACTCCAGTCATTGCTTCTGACCTTTCTGGTGGGACCAGGGTCCTGTGTCTCATGAGTATCTGGAACCACTCTTGAAGTTCATGTACTGAGAGCTTACTCTGTGCCCACATCCGCTGGGGACCCGTGGGAGCTCAGGGCTCGAGCATGTGATGGGGGCTTCGTAAAGGACCGATCGCAGGAGCACCGGCTGGGGAGCGGCTCTTCGGCACAGGTGACAGACCTGTGGGGGAAGCGGGGGAGTGTCGCGGGGGAGGGGAGGGGCAGAGAGGGACTCCCGAGCAGGCTCCGCACTGACAGCCCAGAGCCCAGTGCGGGGCTTGACCTCAGGAGCCGTGAGACCATGACCTGAGCCGAGATCAAGAGTCGGACGCTTAACAGCCTGAGCCCCCCAGCGCCCGCCCCTTGCCTTCTCGAAACTGGCCGGCCTCCTCTCTCTCCCAAGCTAGGACGCATGGCAGGTGCGGACGCTGGTTACGATTTGGACTTTAGCCACGAGAAGCTTCGGGCCGGTCCCTTCCCTTCTCTGGGGCGTCGGGCTCTCCCTCTCTACAAAAGGCGAGTTTGGGTGACGCCTGGCACACATGTCCCCTCTGCCTGAGGTTGTCTCCTCATCCCCGTTTGCCAGCCGAGGGCTCCGCCTCGCCCGTTCCAGGTCACCCGAACGTCCCCTCCGGTGGCGGCCCCGGTGTTCTGTCTCTCGGCGCCCCCTCAGGGGACACAGCACATTCCCAACGGTCCCGGGGGCTGGAGGACGCGTCTGCCGCGGTAGCTCTGCGGCCCCAGCCCCAACGGCAGCGCCCGGACAGCTTGGCAGTGAACGAGCAGGCGTAGGGGTCCGAGAACATTCGTCGACCTCCGCCAGTCCCCCAGACTCTGTGCTGGCACAAGCTCACCCCGTAGCCTCCTCGGGTAAGTGAAACGTCCAGTCGTCCGTGTGCCCCGGCAAGTCCGCCCCTAGGCAGACGCCCCAAGAACTGAAAACGGTGTTCCAGCAAAACCTCGTACAGGAGTGTACCCGGCAGCCCCCGACGGAAGCAACACAGCGTCCCTCAAAGCACGAGCGGAGCAAGAGAGAGCGTACACCGGAGTATTGCTCGGCCGTAAAAAGGAAGGAGGTAGAGGCACGCGTGACCGCGCGGAGGAACCTCGACATCATGACGCGGACGCGAAGGCGCCAGTCACAGACGACCGCGTGTGTGACTCCACCATGTGAGGCGGAACGGAGCCGGCAAACGTATAGAAACAGAGAGCGCAGATTAGGGGTTGCAGGAGCTCGGGGAGCTGGGGGGCGCGACCCTTATAATGGACACGGGGTTTCCCTTTTGAACGAAAATGTTCCAAAAGTGGTGAGAAGGGTGGGTGCACGGCTGCGTAAATGTCCTCCAGGCCACCGAATCGTTCCCTTTGAAATGCTCGAGGGGTGCCTGGCGGCTCAGTCGGTTGAGCATCCGACTGCGGCTCAAGTCGTGATCTCTTGGTTCGTGAGTTCGGGCCCCGCGTCGGGCTCTGGGCCGACGGCACAGAGCCTGCTTCAGGTTCTGTGTCTCCCTCTCTGTGTCCCTTCCCCGCTCGTTCTCTCTCTCTCTCTCGCTCTCTCGAAAATGAATAAAAGTTTTAAAAAAAAATTTTAATGGTCTAAATGATCATTTTATATGTATTTTACCACAATAATAATAATAATAATAATAATAATAAACACTTGGGGGTGCCTAGGTGGTGCGTTTGGTTCAGCATCCGGCTCTTGTCTCAACTCAGGTCACGATCTCACAGTTTGTGAGTTCGAGCCCCACTTTCAGCTCTGCACTGACGGTGCAAAACCCACTTGGGAGTCTGTCTCTCCTCTCTGGCCCTCCCCACTTGTGCGCGCTCTCTCTCTCTCTCTCTCTCTCTCTCTCTCGATAAATAAATAAACTTAAAAAAAACCACACTTGCACGTCACTCCCCTTTCAGGCAAGAGGTGGCAGGAGGGACGGAAAAGAGCAGCCAAGGACACAGATCCGAGCGGAGCTCTTGCCCAACGCTGGGCGCCCTCGGGCAGGTCGGTGCACCTCTCTGAACATCTTGGTCCTCCTTCACGGACAGGGCCTATTGCTCTTGGCCCCACACACCTTGCAGGGCTCAGGCGGGAGACCACATTGTTTCGAGCAAGAGAATTAGGACCATGAGAGCAAAACGGGGCTCCAGGCGGACAGGTGACCTCCCTTAGGTCGTCCAAGCCTCTTCCTCTTCCCAAAGGGCCCTGTTTCACCTCGTTCTCACAAAAATCCCTGGAAAGAAGGGAGGCCAGAGATGAGGGCTGTGACCTGCCGGTGGATCTGCCCTGGCCGGCTTTCGAGAGCTTGCCCTATGGGTGCACAGAGCCAGGTACGAGGGGAACCTTCCGGCGCCTGCCCGGGCGGGTAAGTGCCTGCCTGAATCACCGGCAATGCGTCTTGGTAAGTAAGGGTGAGCAGGAGCAGGCTCGGGGCCCCTGCTGGCTCCGCCTGTCCGTTCCCACCGCCGGACCTTTGCACATACTGTTCCCCCGTGCCTGCAACCCTCTTCCACCGTGTGAGCTTCCCGTTGCCGCTGTAGCAAACTACCGCAGACCTCATGGCTTTAAATGACACACGGTGATTATTTCCCAGTTCTGGAGCTCGGGGTCTCACTCGGCTAAACTTAAGGCATTTCCTTCTGGAGGCTGGAGGCAAGATTCAGTGTCTGGGCTCTTTCGGCCTCTGGAGGCTGCCCCGTTCCTCGGCGCACTGGCCTCCTTCCCTCGTCTTCGAAGCCAGGAGTAACGCTGCCTCTCTCCCGCCCTCCTTCCGCGGTCACGGGTCCCTCGAACGGTCAGGAACGCGGCTCCGAAGCGCTCATGCGATTACAAGCCCTTACCTACCCCCACGTAAACCGGGAAATGCCCCGTCCGGAGATTCATAACCTTCATCGCGTCTGCAAGTCCCTTTTGCCACACGAGGAAACGTAGTCACAGGTTCGAGGGCTGAGAACTTGGACATCCGGGGAGCCATTATTCCATCTCCGATGGTCGCTTCCTCTCGTCGCGACCGCTCCCATCCAGCGATGTGTCGGGTCCATTTGGGGCGCCTGCTATGTCCCAGGCGCTGTACTGGGGAACACGGCGGCAACCGGGACAAACGTAGCCCCTGCCACGCACCCACCCAGACTGGCGAGCCTCGGTATAGACACTCACTGCCTCCAGGAAGCCCTCCCTGACTGTCCAGGGGGCTCCTGTGAGCTCTCCTGGGCCTCCGTGCTCCCCCCATCCCAGCACCGTCATCTTGTCAAGTCAACGGCCTGTCTCTCCGGCGGGATCCCTTAAGGTCACGGGGTGGGGCTCGTTCACTTCCGGATCGCCAGGGTCCCCGGCTCGCGCAGAGCGGGCACTCAGGACACGGGAGGCCAACGGTGAATCTGGGTTTCGTCCCAGCGTCACTGCTTCCTGGCCGTGTGATCCTGGCCCATCCCTTTTCCTCCCTCAGCCCGGTTTTGCCATTTCTGAAGTGGGGGAGACGCAGCAGCTCCTGGCTTCAGCCTCGTCGCAGGAATTACACCAGACGAGGCCCGTCCCGCACACGGTCGGTGCTCGGCAGGCCGGCAGTCTCTTTGTCTCTTTGGTTTGTTCCGTGGAGGCGGATTCTGAGTTAAGGGACCGTTGGGGGCGGACCCCAGGCCTCGGATCTGTCCATCAAGGACGCAGGTGATGGGGGGCACTCCTCACGGCCTCAGCAAGGTGGTTACAGGCACCATCTTCCGAACCGTAACTCCCCCAACAGAAGCACCAAACGGCCCCTTCCAGAAGATCGGCTGCAGGCTTGAAAGCCTCGTCTTATGTGGACACTCGGCAGGAAAGATGCACGAAAGACAAAACCACGCCCATCTGCGCATAGTAGGTGCTCACACCCACGTCGGGGCCCGGGGAGAGTCCGGGCTTGGGAGTCAGGCAGGACCGGACTCAAACCGCCACTCTCCCACGATGGACAATTGGCTGACCTTGGACCCGGCCCGTCGGCTTCTCCGGACTCGGTCTTCCTCCTCAGCAAGTGGGGGGGAAGACGGCCTGCCTGAGAGGAAGGGATCAGGACAGAGTCCGGCCCGGAAGGCACCGGAGCCCCGTGAGCGGGGCGAGCCGAGAGGAGCCCCGCCGGGGAGCCAGCCAGGAGACGGGGCCGCTGGAAATCGCACAAGGTCGGCCTCTGATTTCCCGTAACTTGGCGGCTCCTCCTCGCCTCGCAGCTTTGGAAAATATTCTCTTCACATTTGCAATTCTTGATCCGGGCCCAACGCTGAAATTACTGCAGACTTTTTTTTTTTTTCCTTCTCCTCCTCCTCCTCCTTTTTGACAGCTTGAGCAAAAGGAGCTGTTTTTGAATTTCGGGAGGGGAAAAACACACGCGCGCGCACACACACACACACGCCAAACAGCATCGTTTCGCGGGACAAAATGTCCCCTGTGCTCCCGGGCGGGCGGCCCCGGCCCCGCCGCGCTGGCCTCACAAACACTCAGTGTCACCGCGGGTTATGTAAGCGCGGTTTGGGCCTGCGAGGTTGGACGTGGCCTTGGGTTTTAAAAGGAGGCCGAGGAGTTTGGGTGAAGAGCCGTTTGGCTCGAAATGAGTCCAGGAACTCGATGCAGGGGGAAAAAACATTCTCAAGACTCGAATCGAGGGAATGTTTGGATGTATAGTTTGGAGCGTCAAGAACTCAGAAAACCCGGGCCGGGGTTTGGCCAACGCGGCTCGCTCGGCCCCGTCGTGCACACGGCTGAGGGAGAGAGGCCGGGGAACGCGGGATGGGGTGGGCTCCCGACGCGACCCCTTCGGGGGGACCGCATGGCTCCTGGAAGGGAACACCAATTCTTAATATTTTCAAAAAACCGTTTGTGCCTTTGTTCACTAAGCTTACAGCCCTTCCATTGGGGCCCCAGGTTTAGCGATTCCTATGGTCAGTGGGGCCAAGGCAAGTAGGCAAGGTCCTTCCTCCAGCGGGAGGTGGCGGGGGGAGCAAGAGACGTGGGGGTGCCCAACTCATCCTGATTTGTCTGAGACCGCCCCGGGTTTAAAACTGAAAGCCTCCGGGCGCCTGGGCGGCTCAGTCCGTTAGGCGTCCGGCTCAGCTCAGGTCATGATCTCACGGTCTGTGAGTTCAAGCCCCGAATCGGGCTCTGTGCTGACGGCTCAGAGCCTGGAGCCTGCTTCGGATTCTGTGTCTTCCTCTCTCTGCCCTTCCCCTGCTCACGTTCTGTCTCTGTGTCTCTCAAAAATAAATAAACGTTAAAAAAAATTTATAAAAATATTGTCGGACTCCAGTCCCTCAGTCACCTGGTAAATTCTGCCCATTTTACAGACCAGGCAACTGAGACTCCGAGGGGAAGGCAAACAGCCAGAGAGTGGAAGACCTCAGAAGCTCTTATTAAAACCAGAGATCCCGGGCCCGTCCCTAGAGACTCCAGCTCCGTGGTTCGGGGAACCCACATGTAGAACACATGCTCCTAATGACTGCACAAGCGAGTAATTTCCATGTGCAAAGCTCGACCGAGCTCCGCAGGGAATGGGCTCGGAACCGAACGCAGAAAGGTAAGATTGATAGGGACAAGCGTTCGAGCCGAGGGAACAGCACGAGGAGGAACACCAAGGGGTGGGGACCGACGAGTGTGTATCTGAATAGAAAGCCCTCGAGAGGCAGAGCAGGAGAGGAGGCCGCGTTGACAGACCCACGGCCGAAGGGCCTGAACACCGGGCTGAGGAATCTGGACTTTCTCCCGAAGGCACTGGGAGCCACGGGAGGGTTTACGCAGAAGTGACCAGGTCAGATTGGTACTTTGGGAGGAGGATTCGGGCTCCTCTGCAGGAGCTGCCGGGAGGGGCTGTGACTGGGGTCAAGGGAGCAGCCAGGAGGAGAGTAAACTGCGCTCTAACTGGCGGGGAGCCATCGACTTACCGAATTGCATGAGGGTCAGCCGCGGCCGCAGCCGGGTGCTCAATCTAGGAACCGGTCCCTCTCCGTGTCGTGGGTCTGCTCTGGGGGCTTTCCGGACAGACCTTCTGTCTGCAGTGAGGGGACAGCCCCCCGGACGCTCGAGGCCTGCCCCCTGTGGCTGAGCACCCCCCCCCCACGCTGGAGGCCTGCCCCCTGTGGCTGAGCACCCCCCCCACGATCGAGGCCTGCCCCCTGTGGCTGAACACCCCCTCCCCGACGCTCGAGGCCTGCCCCCTGTGGCTGAGCACCCCCCCCATGCTCGAGGCCTGCCCCCCGTGGCTGAGCACCCCCCCCACGCTCGAGGCCTGCCCCCTGTGGCTGAGCACCCCCCCCATGCTCGAGGCCTGCCCCCTGTGGCTGAGCACCCCCCCCGGATGCTCAAGGCCTGCCCCCTGTGGCTGAGCACCCCCCCGGACGCTCGAGGCCTGCCCCCTATGGCTGAGCACCCCCCCCCCGACGCTCAAGGCCTGCCCCCTGTGGCTGAGCACCCCCCCGGACGCTCGAGGCCTGCCCCCTGTGGCTGAGCAACCCCCCCCCCCCCCCCCCCCGCAAAAGGGAAGGGCTATCGCGTTGGACTTTCGGCCGAGTCACAGTGTCACCACCTGCGGGCTCTGGTAGGCCCGTTTTTCAGCCAATCACGGCGCATCTCGCCGGCCAGGTCTGCGTGAAGGCCCCGCATGCAACTGGGGAGCGGGGTCAGCCCTGCCCCAAGTCCACGGGCCGAGACGGGCGGGAGACGGTTCCCGGGGGTGGGGGGGGGCGGGAATCCGGATTCTGTTTTCCAGGAACTTCGACCGCGAACCAGGAGGGGCTGGAACTGGATCCCGCTGGAGTCCCACCCCCATTCCCCCGAAGTGGAAGCAGAGAGGTGAAGCGGCTGGCGGGAGGCCACACAGCAACCCAGAGGGAGTCAGGCCTCCAGACTCCCTTCAGACAACGGCGAAGGCCAGCGGCTCACCGTCCGGCCCGCGGGGTGCGAGCCCCGCGCCCTCCCTGGGGGCCGCGCGGAGAAGCCGCCCACCGAGTCTCACAGACCTCAGTGACTCTAGCAGCCGCCTTCTTGCGGCCCCATCTCGGCACCGGCTGATGAAGAGAGGGGAAGCCTCGAGCCTCGTCTGGTCCAGAGTCGGGGTGGAGTGGGGCCCGGAAGCCCCCGGAACGAATCCTTCGTGTGGGAGACAGGCGGGAGGGGCCACAGGCCGAGGGGGCTGAGGTGCCGGGAAGCAGGTGATCCCTGAGGGACTCACGGCCGGGGCACAGACGCCTGCCGACCCGCGGAGCCACGGCTGCCTGGATCGGGGTCCTCGCGGATGACACGCACGCGAGGTCATTGCCCTTCACCCCTGGGTCCACCCCCTCCCCGGGCCGCGAGCTCCAGGAAGGCAGGGACCCTGTCACCTGTGTCCTCTGCCCGGGCCTGGCCCCCTGTGAGGCACAGAGAATAGTTGTCCCATCAACGGGTGGCTGTCCCAGCGGCCTTGCACACCTCAGGCACAGGAGGCTTACTGCCACGCAAAACCGTTCGTCCCTCTGGCCAACGGCCCTGCAGGAAATGCCATCCTCAACACCCCTGCCCCCGCCCCCGGCCAAATGGCAAAATGACGGAGCAAGATTCGGGGGTCTCCCACTTTGGATTTGCCCCTCAGGAGAGAATTCAAAAGCAGCAAAGACAAACACGATGCTGTTGGTTCCAGCGTCGCCGTCTCGGCTGGAATCTAGGGACAACCAGAACACCTCGCGGGGGGCAAAGCTCGGGTGTATGTGGGAGTGTGTGTGTGTGTGTGTGCGTGTGTGAGGGTGCGCGGGTGTGTGTGTGTATCCATGAGCACACGTGAGTGTGAGTGTGTGCACGCGCGTGTGTGCTTTAATACCTCCTGAAACACCACCACGATGGACCAACTGGAGACCGCGAAAAATGGGAGCCGCGAGGGGCGCCCCGGGGGGCTCAGTCAGTTAAGCGTCTGGCTCCTGATCTTGGCTCAGGTCATGATCTCATGGTTCGCGAGATCGAGTCCCGCATTGGGCTCTGCACTGACAGTGCTTATAAACTAAAGAGAGGGGCAACATTCAACCAGCACACGGAGCTGTACAGCCAGAATAACGGCAAGGAGGGGACACGACGCCATGAGAATGTGGGGCCACAGAGGGCTTCCCTAAGGAAGTGCCACGCGGGAGAAGACCTAAAGGTCCGGGGAGGTAACAAAGAAAGGAGAAAACAGTCCCGTAGGCAGTAGAAGCAGCATGTGCAAAGGCCCTGTGGTAGGACCCAAAAGGTCAGCGTAACAGGAACACAGAAAATGTCAAGGAAATAAAATTAATTTTGATTAGGGGCGCCGGGGTGGCTCGGTACGTTAAGCGTCCGACTCTCGTTTTGGCTCAGGTCATGATCTTGGGGTCCGTGAGTTCGAGCCCTGTGTAGGGCCCTCCTCTGAAAGCAGGAAGCCCTACTTGGGATTCTCTCTGTCCCTCTCTCTCCGTCTCTCTCAAGATAAATACACATTAAATAAACGAGTGAGTGAGTAAACTTTGATTAACTCCTCCCACCAGCGCTCCCAGCTAACGTTAGCTGACCCTGAGCGCCCTGTACCTAATCTCTTTAAATATTTACTTCGTGGTGAGGGTATTTCCCTCCTATTTTTCAGATAAAAGGACATGGAAACTCAGACACCGAGGGTCCCCCAAGCCGGCGTTCTGGGCGCCCGCAGTTGGGGGCGGGTTATTCTGCGCTCAGCTCCATATGAGGCATTGTATTTATTAAACATTATTTCGATGCATCCGTTCGGCAACCGTGACACAGAGACCTCTACCGCCCCCATGGTACAGATGGGAAAAGCGAGGCTCAGACAGGGCGTGGGGCCTGCCCGCGGTCACAGAGCGGGAGAGCCAGAGAGCTGGGGTCCAAACCCAGGTGAGCCGGGCCCCGAGCCCAGGGCGGTCTCCTGGTTCCAGAGGTGCGGCCGCTTCTCCGTGTCTGTGAGGACCCCGACGTCAGCCGCACCCCTGCGCACGGGGGCCGGTGACGGCCGCACAGCGGCTTCCTCGTCTTTCTGCCTCCGTGGCTGCGTCCGCGGCCGGGGCGGATCCGAGGGCCGAGCGGCCCCCCGCTGCAGAACCGGCCCTTCTGTGCGGTCGGGGGCACCTTGCGGACGGTCGTATCCGGGCCCGGCCCCCCTCGTCCTCCTGGCGGCTCTCCTGGATTATCACCCGATTCCTCTGACACCCCCCACGCTGGCCGGCAGCCGGACGCACCCAGTCTGGGATCCCCGCCAAAGCTGACCCCGAGGCAGGGGTGTGGGGGCCGGCACCTTGTTTGGCCGGCGACCCGGGAAGCGGAGCTGGTGGGGAGTGGGGGCGGGAGAGAGGAGGAAGGCCGGCGAACGCCGCCTTCGGGAGTGGGGTGCCCCAGATGACCCTCGGGGAGCCCCACCTGAGAGACGAGGGAGCTGGGGTAAGTGTCCCCCCCGGGTGGGGCCAGGGGTGTTACCTCCGCAGCCTTTCCAGCCAGCCTGCTCGCTCGCCTGGCCGGAGCACGCGGCCACCGTGTGCAGGTGACCTCCGGACCGGGCCGGGACCCGTGGGCAGGGCCGTCCGCTCGCCCGTCTGGCCCGGCAGGCGGCGAACGTTCCTCGGACGTCCACGGGCCTGGTGGGGCTGCGCTCTGAACAGAGGCGGCCCGCGACGGGAGAAACCGTCCCATGCCCACCGGGCGACAGGCACCGAGGCGGAAATTCACACCCGCTGTCTTCGAATTGCAGGCGCACGTGTAGGCCTCGACAGACCTCGTCACTGGAGGCCGCGTCCCTTACTCGCTGGCTTTGGAAACCGGGCCGTGTGGATCTCCTCGAAACCTCAGTGTGTCCGTCCATAAAACGGGCATGAAATCGGCGTTCGCGGCACAGGGTTGTTGAGAGGATTAGGCCGGAGAGTTCCTGGAAACCGTGCCGGGCACAGTCGGCACGCCGTACGCCGGAGCGACGCTTCTTTCTTTCTGTCTTCTTAGCACCTGCGTGTCACCGAATCGAGGACATCGCCCACTGCACACCACAGCCCACTTTTATGGCTCTGAAAATGCAGGGTCGGGGGCGAAGGATTTCCTGGAATGAACAGAAGACAGCCTTATTCCTGTTTTCCCCGCTGCGTCCCCCGCTTCCTGGCCCTGGACGGGGTCCTCGCCAGGCCACCCGGGGGTCAGGTTCGGGTGGATTGCGCCGGGAGCGCCACGTCGCTCGAGCAGCCTCAACCCTTCCCCGGCCGCGGATTAATTTACTTACTGCTGTGTCGCAGAGAGGCGGGAGTCCGGAGCGATTATGCCGACGGGGGACCCCACCCAGCCGACGCTCTCCTCTCAGCCTCTGCCAAGGTGACTCAGCCCTAATTATCCTCCTAATGGTCTCAACCTGTGTGGACTCCCAGCTGGGGCCCTCCTTCCTCCCCCTACCCCCTCCCACCGCCCCCCAGCCCACAGAGCTGGTCCTTGAGCCCGGCACACAGGAGGAAAGGGCTGCCGTCTCTGAAATGGAATGTCGGCTTCCAGGCCCTTCCAGCGTTCTCGCCAACCCGGTGGGTGTTCACTCCCCTCCGCCTTCTGGCCGCCCACCCCTCCGCCTGCCTGCCTGGGTGTCCACGGCCCTCACCTTGCGTTTGTTGACCTGCCTACAGAAGGGGGCGTGTTAACTTTGAACCCCCCTGGAGGGGAGGAGGGATCGTGCGCGGGGATGCTCGATCCTGCCCAGGAGAGCAGGTGGCACAGACACGTGGGGCGGATAAAGAGAAGGAAGAAAGCAAGAACCAAGGGGCAACCTCGGTCACGGCAAGGGAAGAGGAGACCCCCAGGGGACGGGGCGCTCCAGCTGATTGGGAGCCTGGAGCACACGGGACGGCCGAAGCGACAGCCAGCGCGGCCGGAACGGGCAGGCGCAGCGGTGTTCCATGCAAGTTAAGGGAGCGGCAGAATCTCACGGGGGGAGAGGAGGCTGCGCTAGGAGGTGGGTTTGTGTTGTTTTATGTCTATTTTTGAGACAGAGAGAGACAGAGCATGAGCAGGGGGAGGGGCTGAGAGAGAGGGAGACACAGAATCCGAAGCAGGCTCCAGGCTCTGAGCTGTCAGCACAGAGCCCGATGCGGGGCTCGAACTCACAAACTTCGAGATCATGACCTGAGCCAAAGTCGGATGCTTAACCGACTGAGCCGCCCAGGCGCCCCAGGAGGTGGTGGGTTTTTACATTCAGGATTCCGTAAAAAAAATTTTTTTTTTTTTTTTGGTCAAGAAAACTCTCAGATTGGTTTTAGGAACGCAGAAGTCTTGTGAATTGAACAGGTATTTAATGAAGACCCACAGAGGAGGCAGACCGAGGCTCACGGGACCCAGGCTCGGACTGTGGCACCATAGGCTGGGGGACACTGGGAGCCTGACTTATTTTTAAATACGTTTCTTGAAATGTCTACTGATCTATTGAGAGGCGGGGGAGGGGCAGCGAGGGAGGGAGGGAGAGAGACTCCCAAGCAGGCTCCAGGCGGTCAGCACAGAGCCCGATGTGGGGCTCGATCTCACGACCGCAAGATCAAGACCTGAGCCGGTATCAAGCATCGGGCACTTCACCGACTGAGCCACCCGGGCGCCCCTTTGGAGTATTGTTTTAAAGTGATCTCTCCACCCGATGTGGGGCTCAACTCGCTGGCCCATTTTCGATCGGCAGGTGCCCAGGAGTTAACGGAGTCCCTCGAGGACACACGTCCGGGGTGCTCGGCGTTATCATCGGTCCAGACGCACCTTCTCCACCAGCGCGTTCCCCTTCCCGCCACCACGGACACGGGCCATTCCGATGTTAATGCAGTCGCATCCTTCCAGGACCCCTGTCACCAGACTATACGCGCACGTTTATGTATCCGAGGACGAAGAACGAGGCCCGGGGTAGGTGGTTTTTAAATGCACGTAAGAGCCGTCGTCTTCGCATCAGCTTTGCAGTTTTTTCTCCGTCGATATTAATATTCGGGATTCATCCCTGCCGGTAAGTGCAGAGGCAGCTCCCTCCTCGTAACTGCTGTTTAATATTCCGCCGCGTGACCACCCCCCATTCTATCCGTCCGTTTCCCCACGGATGGGCACGTCGGTTGTTTCTAGCCCTGCTTTGCTAGGCATTCCTTTTTCCTTCCTTAGTTATCTGCTCGATAAAAATGAGGGGCTACAGATGACTCCCCACTTTCCACGAGCCAGCCGCCCGAAGGGCAGACCTCACCTCCCGAAAGTTCACCGTCCAGTCGGAGACTTGTCCATTGGAAGAAGGGACTTCCCTGCACCGCGGACCGGGGTGCCAAATATGCATCTTCGTTCCCATCCCTGCCGTCAGTCTGTAAATTTTTCCCACTTTTACACAGCGCCCGGCCCTGCTGGAAGGAGGAAGGGGCCGGTGAGTGGTCTGACGGGGGAGGGGGGGGCGGGGGGGGGGAGGGGGGGAGAGCCCTGCCTGGCCCATCGCTAACAGCCCAGGCTGGGCGGCTTCCTGCCCCCGGCCAGCAGACGCGCCCCACGCCGCAGCGCGGGAAGCCTCTCCCCGTTATTTATGTTGGCCGCCAACTCCAGGAAATCGCCGCTGGATATATAGCCCGATGTCTCAGGATTAAATCCTCTTAGTATGAATCTCATTCCCCAGTATTCCCCTGTGATCCAGACCACGGGGCCTGCCCGGTGGCGGATCCGGGTTTGTTGTTACAGCGGAAAGAGAAAGAAACCAGAGCCCACGTCGAGGCAGCTCAGGAATCAGATGGACGGCCTGGTGGAAACGCTGCCATATGCTTAATTGTGCTCCAATTACACAGAATGCTCCAGAATCGCTGCTCTTGGGTGGAGAGAGGCTAATGGCCGTCATTACATTTGGACGGCCCCGTTCGGTTATGTTGGGATCTTCGCGACCACCGGGCGGTTCTCGGAGAGTCGCCAGCCGCGTCTAACAGGGGAGGAACGTTTGCATCTGCAACGGCATCCCGAGCGCCTTGTACAAACCGCACCTCGTCCGGGAACTGAGGGCGGGGGGAAATGGACTCTCGTGGAAGCCCTCGTCCTGCCGGCAGAGACCAGCAGTGTGCACACACGCGTACACAGGCGTGCGCAGAGCAGGGGTGGGAAGGGCTGTGAAGGGTAAAACAGTAGACGCAGGGCCTGGTTTTATGAGAGTCAGCCTGGGAAAGCCCCCTTGAAGAGGGAACATGAGCCGTGAGAGTGGGAGTGTTCAGACAGCAGAAGCAGCCGGTGCAAAGGCCCTGAGGCGCGTTGCCTGGAGTGTTGGAGAAGCAGCCGGCAGGAGGCCAGTGTGGCTGGAGTGGAGTGAGGGAGAGGAGGCCTAGGAGGGGACGAGGACAGAGACGGGGTCACAGTAAAGGGGATCCGTACTTCAGTCTGAGTCACACGTCAGGGCTTCGGGCAGAGCAGGCACGTGACCCGTTTGATACTTAAAGGAGCCCTCTGGCTCCTCTGTGGGAGGGGAAGGGGCCCGGTAGGAAGGTCTCAAGCAACCACCCAGGAAGAAAGGAGGGTGGCTGGCCCAGGTTGGCGGTGGCGTGATGGACATGGTCAGAAGGGTCGGGATTCTGGAACTGTTTTGAAGGTGGAGCCCACCCGATCTGAGGCGGAGCCTAAGAGGCGCACTAGACCCGGTCGGGGATACCTCTTCGGCCATCCCAGCTTCCTTCCACTGCAGCCTGCCGTACAGAGGCGGCGGCGGCAAGGGCTGCTCCCCCGAGGCGCCCGGGCGGCTCGGAGTCACGCCGGGGGTGGCGCTTCTGCTGTTGAGAAGTGAAGGGTCCCGGCGCCGAGATCCCGCCGGGGCCAGACACGGGTTCCCACCCCCCTCCCCTCGGCTCAGCTTCTTTTCTGGGCTTCCCGGGCCCTGCTCCCCCGGCCCCCCAGGCTGGAGACCCCACGCCGGCGTCCGTGTCCGTGCACGGCTCTGAGTATTTGGGGCGCTGCGGACTCTAAACATTGGAAGGTGCTCAGGGAAGTCGAGCTGCGACAATCACGTACGAGGCCTCGGCCTCCGGTTCGTGCTGCCCACGGAAGCCCCCGGGACGATTAAGGAAGAGAGAGCCTAGAACGTTCACAGTTGCCAGCCCACTCCATTTTAGAATTTCTTAGATCTAATTCCTTGTTTGTTCCATCTGGGGACTTCGAAGGTTTTCGTTCCCTTAAAACAAAACAAAACAAAAAGCGTAGCTCTAATCCCTGCCCTGACTAGAATGTCCTTGATCTCGCTTCTAATCGAGTCCATTCAGAGCTCTGGAAGAGTACGTGGGAAACCGGTCTGGGTGACTTTCCCTACCGGGCCGTTTGCTCGGGTCTCATTATTCCTCCTGTCTGGAGTGTCGACCGCGGGCCGGGCCCGGAGCTGGGAGCTAAGAACGCACCAGCGAACGGGCCAGAAGCCCTTCTCCTGCGGGTCTCGCGGTCGGCAGGGAGGCCGACACTCGACCTAAGCAAGCAGTGATGGTATTTGGTGCTAACGTCGTGCGAGTCGCGCGGGCCTCTGTGCCGGGCGCGTGGGCGAGAAAGCACGGGCTCTGCGGGCACTTGTGGCTCCCGGCTCTGGGCCCCAAGTTCAGGTGCGCCCCGGAGTCACTGCTGGGAACTGAAGCGAATCCAAAACCCCGGGTCTGAGTCCTGCGAGGTTCTCATTCTGCAGGTCTGGGGCAGGGCCCACGGAGGGTGACCAACTGCCCCGTTCGCCCAGACCTGAGGGGTCTCCCCGGGACGCAGGGCTCCAGTGCGACGCCGGCACGGTTCCGAGCACACTGGCACCTCGGTCTCCCTCGGCCCGGGAGTCTGCATTTTGAAAACGCAACCCCAGGTGACGGACATGCAGGCGGTCCACGGGGTCTCTCGGGAGGGAGCGGACAGGAGGCCAGGAGCCTGTCACCGCCGGGGCAGGCGGGGTACCGTGGCCCACCTCGGAGGCCCAGAGGTGGGGCAGGTGGGGGAGTTGGCCCCGGGCAAGGTCGGCTGGCCCGGGGGGTGGACGACCCAGGCGCCGACACCGGTCTTGGGAGCACAGGCGCCAGTTGGGTCTAAGCGCCCGGAATCTGCCGACCTCGCTCCCCTTCGGGGCACCCCCCGCACAGCAGGCTGGTGTCGGGGAGAAGCCAACCCTGAACACGGGTCGACGAGCCCAACCGGGTGGAGACGACCGAGCTTGTGGGGACCGCCGCCCGAATTTCCCGGCGACCCCTCGCCGGGCACGGCGGAGCTCCAGCTGCCACGGGCCGCGGGGTATTTGAAGGAAAGGCCCAGCCTCGGAGAAGTATTAATGAAAATGTCACGGGCACTAAAGTCGAAGCAGATGCGAGGCCGGTAGGTTTCTGTTTCTGATAAGAAACGGCCCAGGAGAGAACAAAACCTCTTGAGATTAGGTCAAGGGCAGCCCAAAAAACAAAAAAAAAAGACATCCGGGGGTCCCCCGGTGGCACCCCGGAGGAAGGCGGTCGCGCCTCGGAAACGAGCTGACATTTCCGTGCTGCTGTGTGTTATGGATCGACATCCCGACAGGGCAGCGCGCGCGGCCTCCACATCGGCAAATAAATATTACGTCTCCATCTTCGGCTAAGCAGCGTTGTGGCGCATTCCTATTACTTCATGTGGATTAACCATCTGGAAGTTGCATCAAGCCACAGACTAAAGGATGGGATCCAATTCCGCACTCACCAAAATAAGCCGTGCTCGGCTCGATTTATGGCAGATGGTTATGCAGTCTCAGCGGGCCAAAAAATCTCCCCGCGAAAGAATAAAGTTTATGCCAATTACTGTAATAGGAAGCAGCACAACAGCCGCGTGGGGTTGACGGGGATCGCAGAGACCGGCGTCGGGCGCATCCGCCGCGGGGGGCCGGGGGAGCGAGGGGGACCCGGTTAATTCATTAAGAGAGCGCGAGAGGAGTGAGGAGCAGAGGCGGTCATAAAACAGAAATATCTCCTCGCCCAGGGTGGGCGGGGCGGGGAAGGGTGGGTGCTCGGCGGTTCAGAGGGAGACGGCCGGGCCGCTCCGGGCAAAAGGCACAGGAGGAGAGGGGTTGAATTCGGGGCTTCTCCGCTCTGTTCATTCCGAGCAGATCTGCGGGGCGGGGGACTGCTCAGTGGGCAGGCCTGAGCCCCCAGCAGTGACGGTGACGAGGGCACCTGGGCCCACCCGGAGGGGTGCCGGCCTGGTCGGGAGGTCAGGGGAGGCGTCTTTCAGGATCGGGACCCTGGGCTGAGGTCGAAGGGTGGACGGGGGGAGGGGAAGGGATCCCGGACCACGGGGGCGAGGGGCCAGGATGGCCGGCGTGGCCGGTTCCCACGTGGACACAGGGCCTCTCGGGTGCAGGGAGGAGGCCTGCCTCTGTCCTCAGAGCGAAGATGGGATGGCGCTACCAACCTTCCCTTTGGAGCGAGCCCTTCCCGCAGGAAGCGTTGTCTCTTCTCAGCCGAGGCCGGCTTCCTGACCTGTGTCCTCAAGGCTCGGGAGATGTTTGAGCACCCCGCTGTCCCCAGGGCCAGTGTCTCGGTGGGACGCTCTCCCCGCCACGGACGGCCCTGCCTAGGCAAGATGCTGCCGGGCCCTCCGGACCAGCACCTGATCGGAGACCCACCTCCGCCCAGTCTGCACCCGCTCCCCAGTGCCACTTCTGTGCCCTGTGAAGGCCGGAGAAAGGACCAGGCAGCCGGCCTGGGGGCACGTGAGGCCACAGAAGGAAGCTGCCGGTCTCCCGTAAAGTGTGAGTCCCGCTTTTGTACTTGCTTTTAAATGCGTGCTGCTGGCTTCAAGGACGTGGGCATCTGGGACTGAAAACAAGGTGACCAACTGTCCCTGGTTTGCCCAGGACCGTCCTGGTCCGGCCTCCCAGGAAGCTCCTCTCTCCTGGGTGACGCGTAGGAGACCCACGCAGGGGTCACTGCGTTTCTCATCTCATGGCTGCATCCGCCATGAGATCGGAGTTAGTACCCCAACCTTCACGGCAACGCAGAGGCTGGCGGGGGGGACGACACCTACTCACCGGCTGCTCAGTAAGTGGGCGTGGCCGACTCAGAACGCAGGCGTCGGATGCCAAAACCGCCTGTCCCGCGCGGCCTCTCGGAGGCACGGCAGCCGTGACCACTAGGGGAGCCCGACAGCAGTGGGCATGGTGGCCAAGCTCCACGTCCCCTGGGGAGGCTGACAAGGAAGGGGACAGAGTTCCTCGCCGGCGACGGTGATCCCCCTGTGCCTCGCCCGGCCAGACCACTCTTGCCGACGCACACAAAGGCCGGAGCAAACACGGGGGCCAGCGGACGTCCTGGCAGCCCAGAGCCAGGGCTGGGCCAGGCTGTCCTCGGCCACCGGTAGAGGGCCGCCAGACACACACACACGCACACACACACCCACATGCACGCACACACAGCCTGGGGACAGAGAGGACCCACCGGGGTGGGGGAGGTGGGGGGTGAATTCCAGGGCAAGAGGGAGAAGCCCCCGCTGCAAGCCCGGGGCTCGCTTGCCGGGGAGCCCGCCGGCCGAATGCAGGCGCTGACCTCAATCGCACAAGTGGAAAATCTGAGCCTGTCAGGCTTGGAAGGGGCCGGGAGGAACCCTGACACCCTCCCCCACCCCCGAAGGCTTCCTGGCACGCGCCCCTGGAGAGGCGTGAGCTCACGGGCCCCCAGAGGCAGCAGCGAGAAGATCTCATCCCCGCGGCGGTGACAGGAGGCCTGCCGGGCACGTCCACGCGGGCGGGGAAGGGTTCCGGAGGCCCTGCGCGGCACAGAGCTGGCTTTCGGGGAGATTCTCCTGTCAAGTGACACGCTGAGGAGGATTCCGGGGGCCGGGCGGGGGAGAGCTCCCCATGGTCCCCCCGTGTAAACAGAACCACCCCGGTGGCCCCCTGCCAGAGGCCCCCGGGCCTGGGGATCTCCCGCGGCTGAGCAGTGACCGGGCCCCGAGTCTCACCTCCACGCGCCGTTCCAGAGTGGTCACTCCATCTCCCCCCCAAGCCCTCGGAGGTGGCTGACGCAGAGGCCCGCGTATGGAGACCCCGGACCCTCAACTTTCACAGCGCCGTCCCCGACACCGCACGTGGGGGCGGAGGATGGGGCGGCGTAGGGGGGCAGGGGGAGGGTCATAGCCAGGAAGACCCCTGAAGAGGGTGCCTCGGCTGGACAGCAGGTGCACCAAGGGAGCCGCCTGAGTCCCCAGACCGAGGGCGGAGCTCGACACCGTCTAGGAAGAAACGTCTTCTTGGCTCCGGGCTCTGGGAAGGGTCGGTCACGGAAGGGTGCTCCTAAGTGGCGTCCTCGGCAGAACTTTTATCATCATGGCTGCTCCTTCTTCGACCTTTGGTAAATGCCACAGGCATGAGACTCGGCGGGTCCTGAAAGACAGGGAGGCGGGCTGGGCAGCGGTGAGGAGTGACGCCGGTGCAGCCCCCTGGGTTACGACCCCAGCTCCGCAGCTTTCGGTGACAGGATCTGCATGTGGGTGTGTGGTCTGGGCCCCCGTTTCCTCATCTGTAAGGGGGGGCGGGGGGCGATGGCAGCAGCCACCTCACCAGGTGCTTGCGGAGACTGAGGCCATTTGGGGGTTGTGCTCGGAGCAATGCCTGGCACCCTCTCTAAGGTGCTGGCCGCTTTGGGGGTTAGAATCTAAAGTAGAGGTTAGCACGCTGTGGCCGTGGGGCCACTTCCACCCCTACCTGCTTGTGTCAATAAAGTTTTATTGGGACCCCACCACACTCACCCATCTACGTCTAAGGCTACCTCCATGCTGCAAAGGCGGAGTCGAGTCGCCGCGACAGTCTGCGTGGCCCCCAAGGCCCATCGTGGTTACCATACGGGCCCCTTACGGGTGAAGTCTGGCAACCCTCATCCCAAGAAGGGACCGAGGGAGCTCGTGCGTGGCTGTTCCGGGCCCGGTTCCAGGCCTCCCTCCGGCCTTGCTGGGGAGAAGTCCCCTCTGGGAATGACACTTTGGAGCGACGGCCACAAAGCACTCACAGAGCCTCTCGGTAAGGCCGAGTTGCTCCGGGCCTTCCCGGGCCACGGGTAAATGGAGGAGCGCGGAAACAACACACCATCAGTATTCCGGGCTGCGGGGAGCCAGCGTGCGACGGGACGCCCGGAGGCGGAGCTTCCGTGTGGCACATACATTAATAAACACTGCAAGCCACTCCTCCGCTCCGCTTCCCGACCCCCTCCCGCCCCCAGTCTGCGGCGCAAGGCGGTTCGGCTCGAGGCTGATTAGCAGGTGGTGTCAGAATATACAAGGGACCAATGAGGCGGAGGCAGTCACGGTGCTTTGCTGCTGCTCAGAAATTCAAGGAGTAGTCAGAGTCGACCCAAGGTCGGTGTCAACGGACTCTGGGCGACAGGGCTGATTTTCTGGGCAAAGGCCTGGCTTGACCGCGCCCTGTTGGGAGTCACGAAGCCAAGCTCAGGTTAACCTGCTGGCAGTGGTGTCCAGAGAGCCCAAGTCCAATCGTGGAAGACGCACGCGGAGGGCGCCTGCGAGCTTTTCCAGGAGCGCGGTGTTCGGCTCAGCGGCCACGGACGGCATTGCCTGGTCGGCAGCCACAGACAGAGGGGCTAAAAGACGCCGGCGGAGGAGGTTAGCGGACCGGCACCCCGGATCCCGACAGCTTCCGTTAGCGCATCGCGGGGCTGCCCTGGATCCAGCTTTCGGCTGGCGCTGGCTGGGAATCCGACAGCAAACAACGCCACCTGTCTCCCCGGGCTGAGCTCCTTCTGTGGACGGCGTCCGCACGACGCACCGCCTCCGGCGGCCCGGCCCCTTCCACCCCTGCCCGCCCCTCCACCTGCTCATGAGGGAGGCGGGCTTCGCTGGCTCCGCCTTACAAACAGCAGGACGAGCCTCTCGGGTCTCCCGGGCCTCTGGGAGCCACGCAGGTGTTGAAGCAGGGGTGTGGCACGATCCAGGGTCTTCTAGAAAAGTCACGTCTGCACTGCCTCATGAAGGGCGTGCACCCGTGCTCTAGACCAGAGCTTGGCCCACTGTGGGGTTGGCAGCCAAATCCAGTCGGCTGCCTATTTGCGTAAGTCAAGTTTTATCAGAACAGACACATGGCTGGGTTTACATGCTGCGTACGGCTGTTTTCGCGCTGGAAGGGCAGAGGGGAATGGCGGTGGCACACCGTGACCCTCTACCACCTGCGTGGTCACTGTCCGGCCTTTTACAGAAGGCTGACAGACCCCTGTGCTGGGTGTCCGGGAGGACGACACACGTGGGTTTGGTTTAAGACTCCTGAGTCGGAAGAGGCGACCAAAGCTCCGGTTTAGAGGTCCCGAAAGAGAGGATTGGAAACGTGGGCCTGGAGCTCCCTCCTCTGTCCTCTCGGTCCTCTCGCCGTATCCGTACCGTCAGCTTCCAGAACTCCCACACCCTGCTGCAGCTACCTGCCACACTTTCATTCTCCGAGGGCAGATACCGGAGCTTATGGCCCGGGAGGCTGCCCTCCCCGCCGACCTCCTGCCCAGGACTCCGAAGGGGCCCTTCACAGGGCGGGCAGGTATCCGCTGCGGGCAGACTGGGCAGTTTCGGAGCCCAAGTGCCCATCGGGGAGCAACAGGGAACGGGGTGGGGAGGGGGGGATGGCCGTGGCTCCTGCCCACAGGAGGTTCCGAGCTAATGTGGGATGCAAAGCTTAGACACAGAAGATGACGGCATCGATTAATCTATTAGGGTGGCGTGGAGCCTGCTCCAGGGCGGCCTGCCTGCTGCCGAGACCACGCCGGGTTTAAGGCTGGCTGTGGGGAGCAAGGGGCACTCGGCTTTGAAAAGCGAGTTGTAAGTCTGACTGCTGGAGACAAAGCGGTTTTCTCAGTGACCCCCCAGGAAGAGGAGGGGAATCCTCTCGGCTCTTGTCCCCTGTCCTTTGAACACGGGGCACACGGACTCCAAGCCAGGGAAAGGCAACTGCCGGGCAGTCAACACTTTTAAAGGCTCCTGTGACTCTCGGCGGCCACCAGGGCTGGGACCCTGGTTCACCTACACGAGGAAGCCAGGAAGCAGTGGTTCTCCACACGGCCCCCTGCCTAGGGAGCGCAAGCGATCGTCGGGGAGTTGGGGAGGCAGTTAGTTCTGAATTCCTTCTAAACAACAGGCTGGCCACATGGCACTTCCAGAAGGGAGAGAGGGCCGGGCATCAGAGCAGCAGGGGCCTCCAGCTGCCGAGCACGGCTTCACGTGCCCTGCGTGGCCTCGGAAGACACAGCCTCGTGGGAGGCAGCCTTGTAGTAACTGCGGTTTCTACTTCTCCCGATCCGATCTGGGTGCAGAACTGGCTTCGAGGAGGCCTGCTGTTGCTTAATATTTCCAAGTCAGAGGACATAACCTCAAGTGACACTGGCGGGGTTCCCCGGAAGCACTCCCTGTCGGCAACAGGTGCCCCCAGCTCAGCGGGACAGTCTTCCAGCCGCCCCCCAGCACCCGCCCGCCCGCCCGGTGGTGCGGTCTGCAAGTCTACACGCGCCAGCGTGGGCAACTTGAGAAACACCCGAAGTCCTAAGACACTGTAACATCCGGAGGCTCTCCTGGTGTCAGATCTCGGGGTCTGAGAGCAGGCGGCACACTCTCCTTCCGAGTGGTCAAGAACAGGGACTTCCACGCTGAGCTACGCACAGAGCAACTGGGAGTTAAGTGTCTCTTCCTTCCTCAGAGACGCGATGTCAGGAGGAGGCCGGGCCGTGAAACCATCCGGCCGAGCGAGTCGGCGAGGGGAGAGAGGTGAGCTGTAGACGAGCCACGTGTTGGGTCCAGTGATTTCCGATCAGCCAGGAGGCAGTGTGGTGGGCGAACGGAAGAGGAAGGGAGAGAGCACGCCGAGGAGGGCGCGCCATATGCTCGGGGCGGCAATGGCTCGACCGACCCTTGGCACTGTGCCGCCGGGCACTCCAGGATGCGGCTGTTGGCGGCACCTGCCCCGGAGCGGCGCCCTGGGCTCCTCGGGTGCCCGGCTGCCCTGGACCCGACCGTCCGCTTCCTCATCTGCACGAAGCGGACAAGGTCGAAGGCCCTCTCCACCGTCGCGCCGAGCGGTGATCACCAGTGCACGCGCCCGTCGCCCACGCCGGGCGGGCCCGAGTGCAGGCCGTTACTGCCAGCACCCTGAACGACACACCGGCCCCACGAGGGCAGACACGAAGTCTGAGATAACGCACTAAGAAAATCGCCTCGGAAAACACAGGAACACCGGGAGACGGAACATCCCACACGCACCCACGCGTGCGGCCGGCCGCCTCCGTGAACGCCGGGCGGCTCCGGACTGTAAGGCAGGACCCCGGGAAGACAGCTGCGAGGCGCCCAGAAACGGAAGGGGGGGAAACGGCAACGTGCTAGGAGAGTTCGGGGAGCACTGCGCCGCAACCGGAGAGCCACCGTCTGGACACCATCAGACTGATGACAAAGTCCTTACCGAGCGCTTTCAGAAACGCCGCGGGCTTTCCGTATTTGCGCCCTCGGAGCGTGATTTGTAAAGAGCCTCTGAGACGAATAAGAAATACCCCTCCCTTCGTTTACTGTTCAGCTTTTAAAGGCAGAAAACTGTTCCAGACACCGAGCCGAACAGTTCGATGTGGCACAGGCACATTTCGAGAGCAAGAGTTTGCAGTGAAAAATTTTTAAAAACCACATCTTTTCTTTATTTTTCCCAGAGTGTAGAGGTGCAAACTAGGAACCGCCGAGAGAACGGCGCAAGCGGTCCACGGTGGTCGGGACCGGACGGGGCGTCAGGGAATCCACCACTCAGGCACACAAGTGGCATTTTGTGATCAAATTTATTTTCTGTTTAAATTTCATTTACTTTGTCTTACTGTAATTGACACAAGAGACTGCCGAGTAAACTAGGTATTTTACATTCACCACGCATTCCCTCAAATCTCCACAGTTGTTAGAAAAACATTAGAACCCGCGCGGGGCTCTCGCTTCCGTGTGCCCCGGCTCCCAACGATGCTACAGACGCCAGTGAGAGCTAAGTCCGTGGAAAGGAGAGGCCGAGACTCTTTATTTCACAAAATTAGCAATAATCTTCCTTGCACCAAACACTTTGCAGACAAAAATGATTACGCTTTGACAACACCTATGTTACAACAGTGCCCGGAGAGTAAACATCAGTCTTGATCCTGAGTACACGGAGGACATACGCAATGTGGCGTCCGCGGCCAAGGCTCAGGGCATCGCGGAGCGGCAGTGATCCTAAGCGCCCCGCTCTGAGTCACTGCTGGGGGGCGGGGGGACACAGGGCCTGTGGGCAAACGAGGAGTGGGGCGGGCAGGACTGTCAGCAAATCAGATTACGAGCTGATAGGCCCACAGGGGCCGGCGTGCTGCGGGAGGGACGAGAGACTAAAGAAGACAGGTTGTGACCGGAAGGCTTCGGCAGTACCATTCTAGTCAGGCTTCCAGGGCTGACAGGAGAAAACCGATTCGGAGAAAGCTGATAAAACTCTTACCTAGCTGTGGTTCCTCTTTTTAAAGAAGGAAGAAGACAAGGTGGCTACCCAGCATGCTCGGGACGGTTCCGGTGGCGCCCGCTGCCCCCCAAATTCCTCCCCCGCTGCTATCCTCAAAGGCGCCTTCTCCCGTAGGGTGTGTTTCCATATGAAAAGAGCAAACCGTCATCACTATCTGTGTTCCACCACGTAAGCTGTGAGGAATCTAGATCATTTGCATAGTTTCCAAGCTCTAATTTCAGAAAACAGTCATTCCAGAAACAAGGCTCTGTGGAAATGCTCTACTTCCAAGTTCTCCTGCAGCCTACAATGCTATTAATTTCTTCATCAATTTCTTTGTTTGCCTAACAGGAGCCTAAAAATTGTATAGTGTTTATTATAAATCACATGCCGTCATCTCCATTTTTGCTAGGTTTGATGTAGAAAAATATTTGAAATTTAAAATACAAAAATCCAATAAAAACTGGAATTTTTTTTTTTAAACGTTTTTTTCCCTCAGGGCAAACAAGTAAAAATTGGCGGGTAACTACACCCCTTACTAACAGACATTGTCCAATTTGAATTTAAGATAATAACCATCCAGAAATAAATCATTATAAATACATTCAGGGTTTACATTCCAGATTCATTGGAATACCAAAAGATCTTGAATAAATTTTTCTGTGGGAGTCTGTTGCTTATGGGACTAAAATAAAAATTTATAAGAGACAGATTTAAAAGAACAGAAAAGTAATAAAAGGCTATGTATATATATATATTGGTCCACAATTCGACATTTATGAAACATACCAGCTAGTATTACATTGCAGTCAATTTGTCCATAATGGTATTACTCTGATAATTATTAAAATCTGTTCCAGGTATACATATTGAAAATATTTTCTTTTGCATTCTTGCTGAAGATAGGTACAGTACTTTGGAGGAGTTGTACTAATCCCTCCAGCACGTTTGTATGTACATATATACACGAGCGCGTGCACTTCGATCTGTAGCTCTACATGCGTCGTATATACAGCTACAGACACACGCACACGAACACACACAC
This sequence comes from Paguma larvata, assembly GCA_030068075.1. Taxonomy (NCBI): domain Eukaryota; kingdom Metazoa; phylum Chordata; class Mammalia; order Carnivora; family Viverridae; genus Paguma; species Paguma larvata. Next base: position 65,673,522 of record CM057835.1, read on the forward strand.
GCGCGCGGCTGGGAGCCTGTGCACGTGAGCACACAGCCACGGGCACGCGTCTGGAGACATCGACACTGCGAGACACTGGTCAGCTGCTTCACTCATCACTGGCTGCGCTCGTTCCCCTCACTTGACCTTGATTACGTAACTGTAAGAAAAGCGAAAGACAGTGTGACGTGTTACAATACAGAGACACACGCAAAAATGTTATCATCTCCTCACACACACTCCCCAGGAAAAAAAAAACCCTCAACACGGCAAAACTTCTGGCAGAAAATGTACCCCAACGAACCCATTTTAAAACTTTAACCCCTGGAAGATTTTGGTCTTCCTGATGGCGGGACACTCCGTTTCATCGGAGGGAAAATAAACTGCAAGTGGAAATAAGTCACAGAACTTGGAAGAACTTAACAAAAGCAACCATAACTTATATATATATATTTTTTTAACGAACACTGAATTTAAAGGGCGGGCCCCGGAGGAACCCTGGCAGAGTCCCTCCACTCTCGTCTGCACGGTCACTTCTGTTCACGACTGAATACTCCATGTCTCCCCTGTTCAATAATTCATAATTCAAGAGCGGGGCGCCCATGTGCAGGGGCAGCAAAGAACCGCCGTGAGTGAGGGGAGTGTTTTATCTTGCCCTTTTCCTCAGTAAACATCATAGTTCAATAGTAACGAACTATTGATTTGGGTTTACTCACACTGGTTTTTGTATGTGGGGGAGATTTTGAGGCCCTTTTTTCCCCCTCGAGGAAATCCCTTATCCGGGCAGATCGCGACTCGTGTTAGGGAAATAAGGCCATAGAAATGTTTTCTAGTGCAGTGAACACCAGAGTGTATTTATACATACTGAAGCTAGCTGTGAAGGTCACTACAGACTCGACACGAAGGAAGACGTGCAGATGTTCGGAAAGCATTTCCGCTACAATGAATCACTGGAGTCGGCCCTTGTGGTATGAGACGGAGGGGCTCTGTTTGGTTTAAAATGCTTTTACGGATTTCCTTACTAACACATATGGTCCTATTGAGAAATAGGCCAGTTAAGTGGCCATCGATGAAAAATCAGCTGGCTTCTAGGACAACACTACGCGCCGAGTGACCATGCCCGGCAGCTGGTTTCGGTCTGACCCTTGCACTAAGAACTGGAGATACTACACTCGACTTGCTCCACAGATGAAACCCTCACGGGGTAACACTCAAGTGTTCCAGGGCAGTCTGTAAATATGTATGTCTTTCAATTCCAAAAATCAAACCACATTTACACTTCGTCTCTGCTCAGCAAGTTAACTACCCATTACCAAAAAAGGTACTGGTTTTAAACATTCTTTTTACCGGGTCTTCACTTACACAGTGTGATTTTGCCTCTGACCCTACAGGGGACTCATCTAGACATCAGCAGCCGACGTGCCTCGGACGGTACCCTTCTTACGCATCTAAACGTAAAATAAAATCATGAGCTGCCAGAATCACAGATGCTAAATTGGGTTAGTAAGCAAGGGGAGGAAAAGGATCCGGGAAAGACTGTGAACGACCACCGCCTGTTTCTAACCACATCCACCCTGAGCGTGAAGTTCTGAGGCCCCTCTAGTAACACTGGTCTCCGGAAAATCCTGCAGAAGGCCTTTCTTATACTGGCACAAAAAACAGGTGTATCTATTCTCGAACCTAGAAGAGGGAAGCCTGCAGACTGACGATGTGAAATTATCAAAGACCGCCAAGGGCGAAGGACCTGCTCACCTATACGACGGGAGCAAACGCCCTGACAGTCTGAGTCACGTGTTCACCGTCCCCAGACCAGACAGGAAGCCATGAGGGGTGGCCACCTCTGCTGCTTCTGAGACCAGAGTCCCTGACAGGAGTTCTTTATGGAAGTGTATATAAAAGAGGGAGGCCAAAAGGGAGGACGAGCGAGCACAGGCACAAGGTATGAGGAACAACGAAGACAAAAGGACGCGTCAGAAAGGACGGGCGCTCATTACAGCAGCCTACAGACAGTGTTTAAAACACTCGAGGAGAGAACCAGAAAAGAGCGGAGAAGAACAGATGTAATGAACATTTCTACAACTCGACACCCTCCCCGACGCCCGGAAGTGCCAGCTGGGACACGCGGGCAGGAAGCTCGCCCCAGCACTTCTTCGGCAGCTGAGCCTCGCCTCGCTCGTCTCCTCAGGACTCCAGGCAGGGCATTCCTGTCACGCCTAAGCTCTCAGGATGCGGTTCCTTTTCTCCAAGGCCGAAACCCATTTGAAAGAAATCCAAGTCTTAATATTTGTGAATTAAGAAAAGAATTACAATGCATCGAACTCTATCATGAGGCGTCAGGGACGCAGGATGGCAAGGAAAGGGGAAATCCCTCTGTGGCCAAGAGGACTCGGCAACCTCAAGCCTCATCATGAGGCAGGTGCTTTCTGGGCAGGCGCTTCGGCCTGCAGGCACGATGCCGCCCACAGCCTGAAGATGCTCACGAGCCAACCTCGAGGGCTCAAAGCAACAGCAATGTGAGGTGGAACGAAGCATTCCCCGATGACCCATGGAGAAATAACTCAAAACGGGATTTTCCGTTATGATGATCAGCATAAAATGCTGAAATTGCCTTGAAACGTTTTTGAAATATTTAACAAAGAAACTGCCATGTACCCCCAAGCTCTGAGCCGGCAAGAGATTTCTACCAACGTCATGTGGGAATCTGTCAGTCTGAGCCATGCGGGCACAATAATGGTTATCTTCTAATAAATGCGGCTTCTGTGTAGCTATGCGTCCACCTCATGGAGAAGCGAGGAGCTGAGCCTGCAAGCCCAGGGCAAGAAGTGGCAGCGGGCACCCCTACCCTTCGGTCAGGGCACTCGCTGTGCGCACACGGGGACCGCCCTGACTCCTGCTGTCCTGACACTGAACTGGGCAGGGAAGGAAGGGCAGGGAAGGAAGAGCGCTCCCCAGAGGGAAGAGGTCCCAGCCAAGTTCTGTCTTGGGGTTCAGAGCTCAAACCACGGAGGGCTTCATCCCTCACCCTCCAACCATGACCTCTTCTCAAGTTCTGGACAGTCCTTGCAGCATAAAAATTAAAACCAAAAGCAAACTTCCGTCCTGAGAGCTCAAACCAAGAAAAGTATGTTTTGTTTTATCTGAGCTCTGGTAAGTCATGGTGCTTTCTTTTTTACCGCTCAGCTGAGCCCGGCTGCCCAGAGGGGCTGGAGCAGGGCTGGCAGGTGTCCCTGGAGCACGTGGAAGGAGCAGAGCCAGTCGAGGCAGGGCAGGAGGGACCGAAGCTGGGTGGTGGTAGGAGGCTTCTTAGGGAAGGGCACCGGCCTCTTGAAAACGGGAAGACGGAAGTGGGAGAGGTGCACAGGGGAGAAGAGGGGCCGCGTACCCACGGGTAACCCTTGGCTGGTTAAGTACATAGGGGCCAGCCTAAAAATAAGGGGGTGAGAGCCTTCCACACTTGCCATTCAATGTATCACCCTACTCCCAAGGTCCAGAACTCAGAGTCCTATTATTAGTATGAGAAACGGAGTCAAGAGAGGCTTCTATTGTCTGGCCTAGAAACCAAACTCCAATTTACAATGTCTCCGTGGCAAAACATGTTCCAAATTCCAAAAAATCAACTTAAAACCTTTTGGAACAAAAGCCATTCATAAGTTGGAGACTGCTGAAAGCTTATTTTCTGTATAAGATAAGGTTAAAAGATTTTATTGCCTTATAAAGAAAATATGTCCTAGTCCTCTCGGAAGGTTTGTATAAAGCTAATTAGAAGCAGATCTGCTGTAATCACCAAAAGTAAGCAGTTTTAAACACAGATTCTTTATGACGGTGTGTGCCAGACAAATAGGTTGCCTTCTGTGCCAAAGAGCCTGATCTGCTGCCCCTCTCCTGTGACTGAGTGGAGGTCCTGCCTCACAACAAACGTCCGTCAAACGCCCCCGCCTGCAGGGCTTCCAAAACCGGGGCCGCTGGCGGGGGACTCTGGATGACTGCATGGAAACCACCAGCCCATCCCGGACATTCCTCCGGCTCACGTCCCCCCAGGAAGGCCTTACTTTCAACTGAAAAGCAGCGTGGCCCAGAGCAAAAGCGGAACCAGAGGACGGGGGAAGAAGCCATCCTCAGCAGAAAGGGGGCGCTCGCGCTGCAGGGCCTGCCCTGCTCCCTGGGGCTGGGTGGGGGCGGGGGCTTTTGACTGCCAACAGGACTTGCTGACCTCCAGCCAAGGTCACCCGAATTTCTCCCTAAAGTTTGCTAAAGACCCAAGGATTAAGGGCTAGCTGTGGGAGGGAACTTCTGGAAAGTGTGACAATATGGCTACTCTTACCCAACCGACAGTGGTAACAAAGTGAGCCAACGGTAGCTGGGTCTGATGAAGCGAGTGTCTAAAAGGACCATGACCCGGGTCCCATCACAGAGAGGTAATGCGTGACAAAGAATATGAACCCACGGGGTGTTTTACGGGTAACTCCAAATCCACAAAGCTCTAGTCTACTGTCACGGAAGATGCTCAAGTAAAGAGAGAGGAGATCATGCAAAGGGATGTTAGTGTCTAAGAAACCCGATTTCCATGAGGATATGTATTTAAAAATGGCTTGTAACGACACTCTTCTTAATTCTAAGTCTACACTTACTAACAAGCACACACACAGTTAGAAAGGGGAAATGCAGAGTTTCCACAGAGGGCAAGTCTTACTGTTTCTAGTTCTTTCTGAGTTTCATCTTCCATTCTCCTAATGTCTTCCATTGTCAGATCAATCCACTTGTCAATCCAACAAAAAAGCTGGCGATGAAAGTTCGTAAATATCCTTTTTTCTTGCTTTTAAAACAAAGAAGAAAAGTAGTGTAAGACGGCAAAACTCTAAGACCAGTAACCTATTACCTTTCCACATCCCAATGAACCCGTGCAATCTACACAGACTTGGAAAAGACCACCGTGTCGATCAGTGGAAATCTTAGTTCCAGCCCATTATCATTTTGTGAAACAAAACAAAAGGAAAAAGCTCCCTGAGAAACGTGAAATCTCTCCCGGCGAAGGCGGCACAACGTAGCAGGAACTGAGAAAACGTGGCGTGCACGTTCTGATCCACCATAAACTCCTGCTGGACGTGGTCTGTCCGTCCCTGTTTCTAAATCTCTGACCAAGGGTCAACTCGACTTCTTCTATAAAACTGTACGTCATTCTTAACGTCTCTCGATTCAAAGGAATAGCGGAGGTTGAATACCATGTGTACCAAAACAAAAGAATCTTGGGTTCTGTGGAATAAGATGTTTATTTAAATTAAGAATTCTTACACACTTTCCATCAATTTTTCTACTCTAACGTTACTCTCACTCTCAATAAAAAAACCATACATTTAACGAGTGGTTTTAATTGCTACGTTATTTAAATGTTACTAAAATTTCCCCAGGAGAGAGAAGAGCTCACTGAACAAAAACAGTACTTTGATACTTTTGGACAATCTTCAACTTTAAAATTTTTTTTCCGTGAACAGAAGGGACTTCATCCGTTACACGTGTGACGAACTAGACTGTTAATCTAGGACTACGGTCCGGGAGGGAAGGAGGGAGGAAGCCAGCTTTTACGGAGCGCCTACCGCGGCCGGCTGCAAGCAGGCCCGAGAGTGATCGCGGTGTCCAGCACGTTAGGACCCTTTTTAAAAAAGTGTCAAAAGCGGTTATAGCTTAAAAGCAGGAAAGTTACGGTAGAACAGATACACCCGTTTGTGGATTCGGAGGTGTGACGGGGCTTCTTTACAGCGACAACAGGAGAAACAGTCACACTGCAGGAAAAGTAAACACCAAAGAAACTTTCGATATTTCTTATGTGTTTCCAACACTTGTGTTTCTTTATACGGCTACCATTCTCTCCTTCTTCTGGATCAAAGTGTCCATGTAACTTTCACTTTAATAAAGACGACATATGGAAGAGGTAAGGAGAATTCGGGTCCTCGGATTTTGTCACCCCAAGTTCAGACTGTAACTACTCTCAGAAAGGACCTCTGAGAAAGTGCCAAGTAGGTAAGAGAGCGCGTGTTGAGAGGGGGACGTGTGGAGGACGTGAGCGGATAGCCGGCTGAGGTCGGACAGAGGAGCCCGCAGCAGCCAAGGCCCGGCCTCTCCCTGTGGCCAATGCCGGGACGCCAGGTCCCCTTGGGGACATGCCGTACGTGGAGGGCCGGCTCTCTGTGAAACGACTGGGGCGGACTCTCGGGACAGCACTTGGAACAAAACACTGCTGTGCTCTTCCCCCAAAGGAAGCCCCTTAAAACCTGCTGGCATCGGCCTGCCGTTTCTAGGCCGAAAAGGGCAGAGAGAAATTCTATGGAGGCAATAACTGTTACCAGAAAAAGACATGGTAACAGAAAATACCCCATTAATAGCTACCTAAATTTAAATCTCCGCATTTTGAACAGACTTTACCTTCTGAATGAAGTTTTCTACTTTGCTTTGCAGTCCCCACCACTTGAACTTGATGGTCACCAGCTTATAGGCGCACATCTGAGGACAGTCAGGGTTGTTGGCCAGCTCCTTCTAGATGACAAAAATGGAAAAGGAGAAATCGAGACTTCAGTATTGATGTTTTGATTAAAAGTGACCGTTGTGTGGCGACATCACAGACACATGTGAAGAAAAGTACGACCTCACATGTGTTACGGCTCAGGTATTTGGAAATTCGAAATCACCTCAGCAAAAGCAGCAGTCCTCCCTGCTGCAAACCCTCCTTCCACAGACGAAGTTACTTCTCAGCTCTACAGGTTAACAGGTGCGCCGTTCTGGCTCAAATTACACCATTCGCATTTTCTATTCAATACCAAGTTCCGTCCACGCCGTACCAGTAGTGAGCTGTAACGCGGCAGGGTCACCTAATGCCATTACTGCACTCTCCCCGCGGGCGCAGCGAGGCACGATAAAGAACAGTCCGGAAGTTAGTCGTCTTCTGTGTCTTTCTAACACTGGCGTGTGGAGCGGCACTGTTTATTACTGAGGCAACTTCCCTACAAGCGGGATCTGAAAAGGGACGCAGCAAGCGGCAAAATCGGTCTACAATTACCAAGTGTTCCAAGGCAGTCCCGCACAGCCCAACTTGAATTGCTACAAATGGTCACACCTCATAGTTTAAATGGCACAGTCAGGGAAATCAAATCAAGAGTTGTTAGGGTTTAAAAAAAAAAAGGCAGGAGATGGAATATTTTTTTAAAAAAGGAGCAAGGGAGAGAGACGAGGGGCTATCTGGATGAAAAGAGACTGAAGTGGTATATAATGATGTCTGCGATTTACTCTCAGAAAACAACATTAAAAAGCAATTAGAATTTGGAACCTCAGATTATGTCACCCTAGATTCAGCCAAAAAACTTTTAAATATGTATCTGTGTCGAGACAGGGGGAGAGGGAAGGAGGGGAAGCGAGGGAAAACCCAGACCGTGAAGTGTTTAATAAGTGTTAACCACCGCTGGATCCAGGTAGAGGCGCTCGCTGTTACACTTTCAGTTTTTTGGCTAATGTTGACACTTCCGTTGTAAAAATAAGGCAGGGGATTGCAACGGATGGTGCTACTGCCCGTTTCTGGTACTTGGTACAGGCCTCCGCCCCACTAAGTTCCGGGTGCCAGCATGCTCATCTGGGGGAAGGGTTAAGTAGCGGGTGGGCCAGGAGCTTCGCGGGGCTCTTACGAGGTGTGTGCGCAGGAGGCTGAGACAGGCCTGGGCGGACCCACGAGAGTGCCCGGCACGGGCTCATGGCAGCGGCAGCGAGCAGAAGCCTCTGGCGCTCCCAGGCTGTGTGGGGAGCAGGGAAGTAGCAAAGAGTCACAGACTGCAGGGGCCACTCTGTAAACTCTCAGGCCCCGGTGCTGGCGCACTTGCAAGACAAAAGCTACATCTCAGGACCCCCGTGGGGACTCAAGGGCTTACCGCGTATTACTTCACTTCTCCCTTATTCTTACACAGAGTAGGAATTGCTGGTTTAAATTTGCAAAACGACTTTAAATAAAGTTTCTCAAAAGAGTACAGAGTCATGTGCAACTCTAGAGGGCCCTTTTTATAATTTTTATAAAAACGGAACCGCAGGTGAAGAGACGGAGCAGCCTTTTAAAAGGGTCCTTCCCCCTCGTTCACCACTGCTCTCAGCTTCCCGACACATTCAGAACATCGCGACGTCAGCACCGGTCACACGTGTGCCACCGTCCCTGCTTGGCAGCTGCAGCCCACCCGCACATCCCACTTTCAGTACGTCCGCGGTGGGGAGCTGACATTCGTCCCGTTCGGCCACTGGTACATAGATTTGAAAAATGATGAATTCCTACATCATATTCTAAAATCTCAAAATTATTCTTCATTTATGCAATCATAGCACCAGGTCACATTTCCCCCCCAAATCCTCAATAACGTTCCGGTTTCACGTGAATTCTAAAGACAAGATAGATGGAAAAATTCTATCTTGGTATTATTATTATTATCACTCCAAGTTCTACAGAGTCCTGCGTGATTGATCAACTTCTCTCAGAAAAATCTCTACTGTTGTAACATCTCATCTGATTAACGAGCTGGCACAGGGGTTAAATGAGTGAGGTACCACCACAAGCATTTAAATAAAAACATGAGGGGCGCCTGGGTGGCGCCGTCAGCTGAGCGTCCGACTTCAGCGCGTGTCATGATCTTACCATCTGTGAGTTCGAGCCCCGCGTCGGGCTCTGTGCTGACAGCTCAGAGCTTGGAGCCTGCTTCCGATTCTGTGTCTCCCTTGCTCTCTGCCCCTCTCCTGCTCCTACTCACTCTCTCAAAAATAAACATCAAAAAAAAAAATTTTTAAATAAACAAACAAACAAAAACATGAGATGCAGCAAACTGTCCTCGTGCAGGTGAATTCTATGTCAACAGGAGAACTTGGTTAGCTGAGGCTGTTTTCCCATGACCTCCCTCTCCTAAAACAGAGTACTAGCGTTGTAATTCAGCCCGGATGCGTAGCACACACCCACACGTATCCAATCCCATACGCTCTCAGAACGAGTTTGGCTCGGCGAGTGTTGAGAGGGTGTCGCGTGCGGCCCCTGCCGGTGGGTGTTGTAAGAGAGCCCCAAGGCGGCCGGGGAGAGGAGAGCAAGTGCGTGTGCACGAAGAGCGACAAAACCACGGTCTTCGGTGCTGGTGCTCTCTGCCAGAGCGGGGCCCCTGCCGCTGCGGCGGCTGCCCCCTCGCTGACCCGCAGGCCCCACGCACTGCGGCTGGGCTCCTGTGTGTGGAAGCAGCCCGCCAGCCTTCCACAGGACGTAACTGGCTTCCGAGTGCCCAGCCACACCAAGACCGTCACCAGGCTGGCCTCTCACAGACCGCTTTTTTCCAGTAAGCGATGACCCGGCACTGAGGCACTCTCTCATTCAACGAGGATCCCTGAAAACTTTCGTAATGAAACACAATTTGGGAATGTGAAGAATACAGCATTTAAAATGATGAGATGTATCTGCTGAACAGCGGCATTAAACTAGGAGTAAGGGGAGGTGGGCTGCAGTTCCCCTTTGCAAAGTAACTTCCTAGGTCAGGTGGGTCGGACCCCTGACCTCTCGGGGCCGCACTTCTGTCAGGAAAAGGAAAGACCGGGCTCAACTTTTCATCCTCCCTAACGCGATGCTAAAAGGGTGAGTGACCTCAGTGCCTCCAGGGTCAGGGTCAGCACACGTCCTTGGCATCTAATGCTTAAGACTTCCTATAATTTTGCACTTTATTCCACAACGGGCTTAGCAAAATATCCTCCTGCCTGTGCGCTTGGGCTCAACTTCCTCTGCAGCTAAGAACCCCTGATGCACCACTGTTCGGCTCTAAGATACCTTCCAGATGGAGCATTCCAAGGCCCTTTAATTATGGGCTGCTGATACTTCGTTCTCCGACTCCAAATCATCGGCCACCTTAGTGTGCTACATGAAAACCTTGGGTGCTTCCAGCAGAACGCCGACTCCTCGGAATACCACCATTTCATACAAACGGCAGGAGGAGCATGGTTCTAATTAAAGGGTAAGCTAAATTTAACGCAAATATGCTTCGACCACACTTGGGCTCCGAGAGCAGAGCACACACACGCGACTCCAACAATTACCTAAGTTTGCTTCTCACATGCTTTCCAGGGACTCTGGCAGTCTGCTCAAATCAATTAAAGGAAGACTGGTAATTTACAAACACTGATCTATAAAATTTGGTTTAAGTCAGGGGACAAAATGAACCCGTTCCCTAAACTATCATCCTCAGATCTGAAATATTTATTCCAGTCTCATCTGCTTTTTTTGTTTTTCCATACAACTTATAAGTGGCCATTAAAAAAATCCAGAGAAGAATATGTACAAGTTAAAGAACAAACAAGTAAATTAAGAGCCTGCCGTCTTTACTTTTTAGTTAATTCTTTACAGCATCAACACCTTGCACTATGAGGTGAACGTGACTCCTAGAAACATAATGTCAAATAACCACAGGAAAAAAGGGAGAACACAGAAGCTATATATTTTTAATATATATCATATATTACTAATATATATGTGATATTTGGGGCACCTGGACAGCTCAGTTGCTTTAGTGTCTACCTCTTGATTTTGGTTCAGGTTATTTATTATGTCACGGTTCTGAGATTGAGCCCTGTGTCAGGCTCGCACTGGGCACAGAGCCTGCTTAAGATTCTCTCTGCGACCCTCCCTCCCTCCCTCAAAAAGAATTATTTAAAAAAATATGTGATATTTAAGGTCTCATTCAGTTCTTAAAATGACTTATGCAATTCGCCTCTTAATTTGGGCTATGTATGACCTTAAGACTAGTGGTTAAATTAGGAAAAGGCTTAAAAAGTCTCCATACTTGGGGGCATCTGGCTGGCTCAGTCGCAAGAGCATGTGACTCCTGATCTCAGGGTAGTGAGTTCGAGTCCCCTGTGCTGGGTGTGGAGATTAAACAAACAAACAAACAAAGTCTCCAGGGGCGCCTGGGCGGCTCAGTCAGTTAAGCATCCAATTGATTGCGGCTCAGGTCATGACCTTAACAGTTTGTGAGATCTATCCCCATGCTTGGGATTCTCTCTCTGCCCCTCCTCTGCTCTCTCTCAAAATAAATAAGCATTTAGAAAAAATCTCCATATGTAATGAAAATAAACATTTAGAAAAAGTCTCCATATGTAATGCAACAGAAAAGAGGGCGACGGCCTAGACGTAGTTACATAAAAGCTGAAACAACCCTCGTGGCGCCATCTCCTTGGAGTGGAATCTGACCCATTGACATTAAAAAGCCTTAAAGCTGTTCATATCCAATGTATAGCCACATATCTACCCTTTAACCATTAATTCCACTTTCAGAAATGGATCCCAATTCACCAGTAAACACTACAGATTTATTTATAATAGCAAAAACCTGTACTTAATGGTGAAGTACTTCATAAGCCTTCCAAACAATGGGCTACTACACACATAGACATTAAAAATCATCTTTTCAAAGGATGCTTAATAATGGGAAAATTTTTAAAAGGCATAATATGAACATAAACAGGTATCTGTGCATGGTATAAACAGTTGTTAACAAAATACACTACATAAATCAGGATATATAACAAGCAGCAATAATTAAATGGTGAGAATGGAACTGGTTTTTACTTCCTTCTGTGTACCATTTTTTATTTTCGAAACTTAAGAAGTAAACATCATTTTGTAATCAGAAAAAGACCCAATATGTTTCAACAATACAAGAGTTTTTGCCCTAAGGTGACTATTTTAGGACAAAGGATTACTTTGCCCTAAATTATCTAGATACTATTTCAAATCTTCATGCTTCTTTTGACTGTAAATAATCTAAATGTTTTCCTGCTTTTTGTTTTGATATTTAATAAATAAAAGCCAAACAAAATCAAGCTAAAAGCTGAATTCAGATCTTAAATAGGTAACTTTAGTCCAGTCCACACTACATTTTTCCTAATCTTAAACTTCTACAGTAAAAATGAGGTACACACGCAGAATAAAACATGATATATTCTTCAGGGTCATCAGAAATATTCTTGTGAAAAACTGTGTGATGTTTAAAATGTGAAAAATCTCAAAGGGGCAAGTATTAGGCATTCCACATTCAGAGGAATGTTCTAGGACCCTAGGAGCCACAGAACCCAAGGGAGCTCCAGCTTGTCTGTCCAGTTTTCAGGGTGTTCACTGGGGCAGAGCAAAGCTTCCTCTCTAGCCTTGAACAATACAAATGTTTTCCTCTTCATCAGGTAGAAAAATAGCCCCCAGGCAAATAAAGCCAAAACCGAGATTCAGATCCTTCACACATGATTCCGGCTCTGCTCAAACTTAACATTTCCTAACCTAAAGCAAAACAGGGCCAACTCTTTCCTAAATCTGATTGTAAATAAAATTATTTTTGCGGATAAACATGGATTTTATATAGATTAAAGCACGAAAATTTAAAAGAACAATTGAAAATAAAAGGTAAAGACTGGCTGGTTACCAAAAGACAAGAAGAGTCAGAAGTTCTATAAAATGAAAACCACAGCTAACAGAAGTACCCCAAATTATGACTCATCTTTACATAATTTAAATTTCATCTGTAATGCAGCAAGCACAAGGTAGTGGAGAAAACGTTTCTAAAATTGTATTTGGTTTGTGTGTTCACTGAATTCCTTACATTTCATGTTTCTAACCAAAAATGAAACCCTCAAACTCAAATCATGTTTTTAATTTAACGACGCATATCAGGTTACCCTGAGGTATGCGGACGAGGCCTACGGAGAGTAACGCAGGCTGGAGCCACGCAGCAGAACTAAACAAAACACAGCGTGTTTAACTGGAATGGTGAGCAATCAGCCCGCGTCATCCACAAGAACGAGTTTCTTGTATCTGTGACAAATATAAACAAACGTAAAAGACAATGAAGAAAAACAAAACGAAACAAGCCCAAAGGCATTCTGGAAACTCATTTCCTAAAAATGTAGTCCTCTCACGATGCCACGCTACACGTCAACTCGGCACGCGCTTCTTCCTAGTTAAAATGCGTGGGGCTGGAGGAGGAATTGGTATGTGCTACAGATCGCCAGATTACTTTGGAAGTACAGGGCAGGTTCTAGAAGGCTCACGCTGCCTTCATATTTTAATTTTTCAATTTTAGGCAATCTGAATGCTCAATTTAGGTTGTTGATTTCATAATGTAAGTTTCCAACCCAGATTTCACTAAGAAAGTTAAAAATAAATGCACTGCTGGGGCTGCTGCCAGTGCATGCATCAGTAAATATCAACAGAAGATTCCAGAATACATGTGAAGTATGTGTACTGAAATTTCAAGCAAAACCCAATTTCCCAACTCAGCCATACCATTCCCTCGGTTTTGTTTGGATTTTCTTTTCGGTGGCCATTTAGAAACACCTAGAGTGGACATTATATTCTCTGTAAGTACACAGCAGATCCAACATTTGGTTGCGTTTTATTTGGTTTAAGGCAGTTAACTTGAATCCAGCAAATACTAAGCGTCTCCTAGGCGCAAACCTCAGTGCTAGGCAATGCCCCATATTAAGCAGGTCAGACACAGAGCCTATGGCCGAAAACTCAGTGTAACAGGGACGGAGGAGGCGGGGAAGGAAGACACGGTGAGCGCATAAACCACTACTCTGACATGAGACACACAAAGTCCCATGAGAAGATCACTGACAGAGGACTTCAGCAGAGTCCGGAGGTGGAAGATTCTCGTCTGACGAGGCAAACGGGAAGCGTGAAGCCCAGTAAGTAAATGTGGAAAAGCAAAGTTCAGAAGGCTGAACTAATCACAGGTTACACGAATTTCGTGAAAACAGGCAAAATGAAATGAAGACAGGAAAGCTTCCTGCCTGTGAGAGGGGGATCAGTCAGACTTTCCGGGTCTCCAGCTGTCTGTGTCGCTCACGCCCGTTCTCCCATCAGAACTGTGACATGTGCTTCGCGCTCGTGTCCCATCACTTTAGGAGGGACACTGCGTACAAGAGACACCGCAGGTTCGCCCTTCGGATAACACTCATGCAGACGACGCTGGTCCCTGACAGCGTCAGTAAGAACTCTGCAAGGGGCCCGCCCCGTCGGATCACCTCTCGAACCCACGTCAGACACCCCGTCTGTCTCCAGGCCTGAGTCCGCTGGCGCTGCCTGGGAACAGAGGCATTCGGCACCCACGGTAAGGTGAGAGCTAATCACGTGTCGTTCCCGGGGCACTTGGCTTCTTGAAGACACGGAACAGATTTTTTGGTGTTCTCTGTAGGAATTGGATAATTCATACATACCAAGTGCTACTTATTTTCATAGTGAATTAAAAACCTAGTTTCCAAACCAGGCACTCAAGAAAAAAAACAAAAACAAAAACAAAACAAAAAACCCCACCATGTTTTAAGGTCTGCTCTATCATACGTAATTCACAATGTGGTCTCACCAGACGCTAATTATTAAGCCTCTTTATGCCACCATTCTAAGTTTCTGAAAGTGAGATTATTGGGAGGGAACAGGTTTTAAGCCTTCACATCTTTCCCGACTCCGAGCCACGTCTAGAGGAAGCCAGGAAAGGCCCCATGGTCTCTCTCCTCAGGAGGCTATCAGTGCTCAGGAGCCTCTAGAAGGCTTCCGGGCTGCTTTCCCGCAAGCCTCTATCTCAAAGAGATTTCCACGGCTGGGCTCTGAGTTCTGCCTCACCCCAACTTCCCTCCTTCCCATCTCTGGCCAACAGACCCTTGTGGTGTCTTCACTTTAGGCCACTGCGAGCAAGGCTCGTCTAAAGGCTCTCTTTCCACAGCTGCGAGGCGGGAGGAGAACGGAGTCCTGGTAGCGTGGCAGGAACGAATCGGCGTCCCCACAACCACAAGGATGGCTGCCCTCCACCGGCTTGAAGGACCCAGGTCGGCTTCTCGGGTGATTCTAAAATGAGTCTAAAGCAGGACTGAGCAGGCAGGTCAACAGCTCCCACCGCCAGAGCTTTTGCTCCAGACTCGAGTTGGAACATAGAAAGGACGTGCCTTTATGGCTGGAAAAGGAGAAGCACACACACGCACGTGAAGAGAACACAGAAATCCCGATTTCTAGATGGTCTTCTTCGTTCGACCTCATCACCTTCTACCCCAATGTTCTGACACTGGATGAGTCCTCCCAGACCCGTCAGGATGAGTCCTCCCAGACCCGTCAGGCACTCTAAGGGCCAGATACTCTGGCAAAGCCTCCTACAAAGACTTTTATGGACCTAATTTTTAACTATCTTATATACAGAGACACAGAAGCTTAAGTCTTCATGAAGCATCTGGATTAAATGCAGAAAGAAATTCAGCCTTGCCATAGGATGAAAATGACACCATAATCTTCAAAGACGATCTCTCAATGGGATAAAATGACAACTCTTCAGATCAGAAGTAAACTTGAAAGCTAACGGCATCCACATGTACATGGGCTGTGATAAACCATTAGAACAGGCAGCCATACCGACGTCACAGGACACACAGAGCCCTCAAGACATACAAGAACCAAAACACGTGCACATACACGTGCACGCAGTGCTATAAAGAAGTAAACATTTACATCCATAAGAAATGCACAAATCTACCTTGAAGCAAACTCGTTACCAGGTTATACGTCACTCCCCTATCGGTACGCACAGAATCACTTAAGCGTTGAACCCTAAATAACAAACTATAATTCGTGTGATCAGATTTTAAAAATTCTCTTTTCAGAAAGATGAATCCATAACAAAGCCCGCATCCCTGGGTTTGTAGTTTTTAAAAAATAAAAGGTATGTGTCCTATCATAGGCAAAAGAAGGAAGAAAACTAAAGAAGTGTATACTCTAACCCAGTTGGAAGATTCGAAAATCTACTCCCTGGCACCCCAGGACCAGGTACTAGCGGAGGTTCTCTGGCCCTCACGTGGCCCCTACTCTACGGCTGGCCCCCACCGACACGCACACGTTAATCACGGGGTATGGACGGGCGAGTCGGGTGGGTTTGCCAAGCCCCAGATATGAGGATGAGAGAACCCCGGGCCACCAGACAGAGGAAAGGGAGGACTGTGTCATTAACGGGGCAGCTTGTGTACAGATCTCACTGACCCCAAGAGATGATGTGGCTTTTCATGTCCAGAGACTGAGGCTTCCCCAGCAGTGGGAACGTAACACTCGCCACTTCATGCGGTCCCGGCAGCGACCTTCTAAGGCAGTGACACTGTCCTTCCCATTTGAGAGATGTGGAAACCCGGGCCCAGAGCGAGGACTAAGTTAATGAAGTCACGACCTGCACCACACTGGATAAGGGAATGAATTTCCCTTGGTGCCACTGTCACCTACAGGTTCCCTGACCGCTGGAAACGTACAACTGCTATTAACAGCAATTACCAAATTCTAGCAAATACCATCAGTACGGAGAGCCACACGAGCGGCTTGATGCAGCAGGGCATAAAAGATGCATGCTGGTGACATGGGAGTCAGAAAGCGCTATGTCTCCACCCGCCACACATCTCTGGGCCCAGCGCTGACCCGGGGGCTACGGAAATGGCAGACATCCCGCTGTTTCTCCTACGACCATCATCTGTGTTTCTCTGGCCAAGTTTCTCATCTATATAACGAAGCAGTTGTACTTATCCCACAGGAAGGTCGTGAAGATTAAACACGACCTTGCATAGTGCCTGGCACCAAGGAAAAGTTTCTTTTCCACTCTCCAGTCTGGCGCAGACAGGCAGTAAATACTGTCATAGCTCAGAGGGAACACACCAGTGTGGGATAAGTCAGGAAAAGACTCAAAGAGATTACAGAGCTTGCACTTGGTGCTGAATACACTTTTGAATTTGAACTTGGGAAGGGGAGTTTCTCCTGAGGGCGACGGACGAGAAAGGAGACTGAAGGGACGGGGAGGATGGCCCGCGGCAGGCCTTCGGAGCTGCTGTGGCGGCAGCGGGCAGGTCCTGCACAGGAGCATCCTGATGCACACTCTGGGGTAAGTGGGTCCTTCCCTTCTCTCGTATTTCAGAAGTACAGAAATCTCCAACTATCACCCTGTGCTACCCTCGGAGGTTACTGACAAACAGGGCCTGCTGAACACAATTACAGGAGATGCTAAGATCAAGCCGATCCTCAGGCTGTTTTTCTGTATGTTGTATTACCAGCTACTGTCATCTTTTTTCCTTTTTCTTTCCTTCATAGGCATACGTGGATGGCGTGATTACAGCAGTCCCCCCTTATCCACGGGGAGTATGTTCCAAGACCCCCAATGGAGGCCTGAGACCACGGATAGTACTGAACCCTGCATATACTGTTTTTTCCTACATACGTACCTTTGATAAAGTTTAATCTATAAATCGGACACAGTGAGAGATCTAACAACTAATCACAAAACAGAACACTTATAACAAAAAGTGTAACAAAAGTTACACAAATGTGGTCTCTCCCTCTTTCTCAAAGTTTCTTATTGTGCTGAACTCACCCTTCTTGTAAGGTGTGAGATGATAAAATGACCACTCGGGGAGATGAAGGGAGGGGACGACGCAGGCACTGGGATGCAGCGTTGGGTTACTGACCTTCTGACGTCAGAAGGCTCGTGCACTTCTAGAACGCAGCTGACCACGGACAAGTGAAACCGTGGAAAGAAAAGTGGCGGAGATGGGGAGAACTACTAGTTATTTCCGGGATTGTGGTAATTTAGTTAAGCTAGAACTTAATTTTTAAGAGCAGCTACACCGACCATCATTTGGCTAAGGTTAATTACCAAGAAATAAATAGGTAAAAAGGGATCACTATCAGTGAGCATTCTCCCAATAGAAATAATAAGCTATAGTCTCTCTCTCTCCTCCCTCCCTCTCTCTCTCCCTCATACACACACACACACACACACACACACACAGGGAAAAGACTGCTAAAATGCAACCTGAAAAAAATGTAAAATTCACATTTTCTAGAAAGTAAACCTATTCTAGAATTTTAATTAATCATGAATTGATAATAAAAGACAAAGCAATGGCAGTCGAAAAGGTAAAAATCATAAAAAAAAAGGAGTAAAAATCATATTCCAGGTTCCTAAAGCATCGGAAATTAGGTAAAAATCACAGTGTCAAACTACTTGTGCTGTCTGTTCTGAAACTGGGGAGGGGGCTCCGACAGAAGAGACTGGAGCCCCGGTGTGACAGCCCACCATGTAATGGAGCATTGCCTTTTCAAGCGTGCACTTGAAAAGCTGACAATTTCAAGAAAATTTAATGTTTAATTCACCTCTGAGTCTCAACTTCGGGCCCCTCTGTTCCCTATAAAAGCATCATTAGCTAGAGCTGGTCCTTATTGGAGCGAGACGGCCCTTCAGAAGACATGGCTGCCTGGGAGGTGGCCACCCATCCACCGCCCCAGCACGACACTCTTTCCGGAAGGTCAGGTTAAGTCTCAGAGAGTGAACACCTCTTCTCTGACTCTGCTAAGTTCTGAAGTCCACAGCTAGAAATGTGCAAACGGGTGGGGAAAATTCCTTAAGCCCACTGACCTGAATTCAGATGCACGCATTGAGTTAGTTTCCTGATTTACAAGCGACATAGATCACTTGCTGTGAATTAAAGTTAAAAGTTTACACTCATGGGCATTCAACTGGGAGAACCCTGAACTCCACCCAGAGAACAAACGTAAAAATTAGATAATTATGGATCATTTCTTAAACAACAGTCAGGTCCATTCTTCGCTCTAGCTAGCGTGCAGGACAGCCCACACCCCGTCTGACGGGCACGAGGAACCGCTCCACGGGCCGCTGCTCGTGGGGCCACCACAGTAGTTCTCCAGCTGCAAGCAGCGGCTACCACCCAGACGTCTTTTATCCGTGACTGCTGACTGGCTTCAGCACAAACAGATCGGGTACCAGATAAAACGTGTCAGGGCAGGTTTGGTTTTAACGTCCCCTGCCCGTCGAGTCCCTTGTGACCACCCGCCGTCACCACGTTCAGCCCTCTCTCTTCAAGGGCCTCTCACTCAGTTTAGCAGACGTCTCTGAGGCGCATTCCGCTGCTGCAGCAACTTAAATTATGACCTTCACATTGCTTTTCTTACTCCCGTGAATAAAGTAAGGGCGCGGTCTTTACTAGAAAGCGACGACTTGCCACTGAAATTGTTCTCTGGTGTGCCGGTTTCCAAAACCTAACTATTAAACCGCCAGGAACACAGGCTCAGGTGAAGGGAACTTGTTCAGTTTTCACTAAGACTAAATTTAAACTATAAACCTTCATTTAACACGGATTTTTGTACTGCTTCAAGTCTCAGAAGAACACATTACAATCCCCGAAGACTAAATCACTTGTCTCTTTTAAGAGTTATCAGAACAGCATTATGCTGGAAGTGACAGCCTGGCTATGTTCTGTTTGTTAGCGCAGCACAGACTTGCTGGCCAACTGCAACTGGCTGTACGTCCTCATCGCAAATAAAACTATTTCTTTGCCATTTCTATTTTTCACTTAAACGTCACCAGCTCCTCCACACTCAGGACCTGTCAAGTGGTCTGTTGCCAAGACTCTGCCTGTCAGAAAGGTCAGCATCCAGTACCTTCCAGTTGGGTCCCAAAGGGCCTCTCTTGGTCTTGACTGACTGGAAGAGCGCTGGGTCTTCTTCAGCTTTGTAGTCCTGCAAAGCAAAACAAAGTCAGCGGCAGAGAAGAAACCCAGAGAAAATTCTTTAACCTTGCCAGAAGAGAAAGAGCCAGAACAGCTCTTTGCAGCTACTAAAACACAGGACAGAAACGGACTAGGCTTCTGACTGTGCTTTTGCGTGTGGTTAGGAAAATGCTTCGCTATTTTAGGAAGCTTTGGGTTTGGTCCTCTCTGTTTTACACTTTAACCTCAAGGCAAGAGGACCACATAATATTTAGTAACGCAAGTCTCGATGAGCAAGCCGCTGGTTCCTGAACAGCTCAACAAACCTTCCCGCATTTTTTAAGTTTCAACATGTCGATACACAGAGTCACCTTCAAGAAATAAAAGGTACCCGCCATCCCAGCCTTGACAGTCCCCGTAGGTGACGATCGGGAGCTACCACCGTGGCTGGGAACGCAGACCAGAACTATGGGTCCCGCGGCACCCCCTGATCTCCGTGGCTGGCGTCTGTGCTGGGCGCCTCAAGGACAAGGCCAGCCTGTCCACACCCTCGTGCAGAGACCCGTAGGGCACAAATCCCTTGGCCTGCTCGTGGACGAGGGACTGCGCTCATGGCAGCCCCTCGTTGTCAGGGGAGGTGAGCGAGGGGTTTGTGACTCCATCACGGAACTACCTCAGCCATATCATGTCACAAGGGCACGGCCTTGAGACTTTGGCTGTATGCAAGGTTCTAGTGTGTACAAGTTCTATTGCCCTAAGATCTCTTCCTTGTAGAATGGAGGAAATGAACGGAGTAAATCTTTTTAAACCTGTCTGCCCTACGCTCTCACGTACACACAATCTACGATACGAAAAAACTACCTTAAAGGGCTAAAGTCCAGATTAAAAAAAAAGAAATGAGTTTAACGGTAACAGTGAGCAGAGGTCAGCTGGGGGGCAAAGGGAGAGCCCTTGTCTTCTCGTGCAGAATTTCTGAGTCCGGGGTTCTTCCCAGCATTCGTGGAAGGACCATGCACTTCAGGGAAGACGCCCAGACAAGTTGCACGTGAAACGTCACTGTTCTAGAGATGAAGACAGCACTGAGCATACTCTCAGTATAACACAAACTTTCACAAATCAAAGAAAACATATTGAGCGGCAGTCGCTCAGATTCGTTTACTCAGTATGTGCACATGACGTGTAATTCCTAAAGAGAAAGTTATACATAAATTGTGTGAAGAAGGCAAAATGTGAGGTTTGAGTAGAAAACAAAAATTCAAAAAGGCCCCAACAGTGTGCTAAAATTATTACACAAGCAAATGTGGCTGGCTACATGGAGTCTTACTGCGTTAAGATACACAATGTGGTATGAGGCATTAGGTCAGTCAGCACTGTCCTGTTACCACAGACCAGGACGAGTCACCTGCAAGGGGTCGGAAAAACTGCAGTTACGTCATGTGTCTGGGCACGTCACAGAAAGTTCAATTCCTGTCAACTAACGTGAATTCTTAAATTCCAATTTAGAGCCACACCCTCAAAATTAACAACGTCACTGCTGAGAAAACAATCGATCGTACAGGTGGTCTCAAGACCAAGGTTCACAGTGTGAAATCAGCTATCCTGCTAATATCATCATGTAACGGCATAAAATGTTTTCTCTAGGTCAAAGGCTTGTAATTAAAATCTAGAGACAAGCTCACTTCTCCCCCAAATTGAAAATACTTAACGTCCTATCAAACAATCACTTCTGACACCACGTCCCTCCACCGAAATCTACCTATTCAGTAGCCACCGCACAGGAGGTGGTGTGCAGGATGCTAAGAGGGGAGCCAAGGGGCCTGAGGGCGCGAGGAGAACCAGCACCCACTGGCGCCAGCTCCTGGAAAGTCGTAGTGGAGCTGGGAGAAAGGAAGGGGCAAGCAAAGGGAAGAGAAGCGAGACCCCAGAGAGCAGGGGTTAGCTGCCAACAGAGAACGGAGAGAATCAGAGTCAGAACTGGAATCAATGGACACGAGCCAAGGAAAGGCATTTTAAAAATCAGTTTAAAGGCAGAAAAGCCTTAATTGCAAAGGTAATTTTTGTGATTACATTTTTAACTCTGTATAACGTCCAAAGGCCTAGCCAGTGTTTCACATTTCAACCCACTTAAGTGCAGGAAAATACTTTTTTTTTTAATACCATCTCAGATGTGACCTCATTGTGGGCATGCTGTTCAAATGTTTTTCTTACTGCAAACTGAGATATTATGGAGCCTGGCAGTAAATCCCACATTTCCTAAACCTAAGCGACTGCCTGAGGAGGCTCCGCCATTTACGTGGCATCAGCCAATAAAACATGCCGTAACTGGAAAACGAGCTATAATTCTCAGTGTATTAAAAGGTGAGGAAAGGAGGGCAGGGGAACCTCAGGACTGACGAAACGGAGCCTGCAGAGCCACTGTACGATTACGGCACCAGTGAGGGCAAAAAGGAACGGATGGCTCAGGCAGGCTTTGCTGACGACACTCCTGCCAGCCCTTCCCGACCCCAGTTCCATACCAGGGCACCCACCTCAGTGCCTATCTGACGTATTAATTAGCTGAAAAACACGGAGTAACACTTCATAACTTCTCCACTCTGTACCTAATACACTGTGGCAGAAAGTCTATTTCCGAGCCTTCATAGTTAGTACCGGGTAGACACCGCGAAGTACTGGGCAGACACCGCGATACCTTTCTGAACTAAGGATTCACAGAATTACCGAGGAAAACCCAACTGTGAAGACCATCCAAGCTGCCTCATTTTACAGATGAGGAAGCCATGGTCCCAAAGAGGAAGTGGTACAGCTCTCCTACCCTAGGACTTCAACTCGAGCCTTCCTAGCCTCTGTCCTTGGCTCATGCCAGTGCACCAACCAGGAGGCAGCAGTAGTGTGTCCACAACTGCCAGAGAAGCAAAGCACATTTCAAAAACACCAAGCAGCAGCAGCAGCAGCAGAGCAGAGGTATCAAAGGGGATCTGCCTATAAGGCGGCAGTGTGTATAAAATATCATACACACACACACACACACTATCTCCCAAGGTGAGTCTTCCCAGCTTTTTTCTCTTGACTAAAAAGCAGCAAACATTAAAGATACTACACTGAAAGTGTAACAAGACCCAATTATTAACAATAGCACCTTAACCCTGACAGATGAGGCTAATGCATCTTGTCAAAACCTAGGAATTTTTGTGCTTTTTTTCATGTTAGTTTGAATACGTAAATGTTTAATCAGTTGAATTAAGTGTCAAGGTATTAAAAAGCAGGAAGCAGGTATAGTTTTAACAACCTTGGTTTTGTACCTTTATAACAAAACATTTAATTTTTTTGAACAGTATCTTCTTTGCTACAATTTTATTGTTGGGTATCTGGTTTGGTCTTTCCGTATTTGAAAACTGGCCGATTTATATCCGTATCACAATGAACAAATATATTCCTTCATGTATGACAGTTTCGGCATACAGAATGCAACCTCAGCTACCAATTATAGCTGCAAATGAGCAATAGTGTGGAATGAGACAGCCTGCTGGCTTTGTTAGTATTCTGTCTCCTCTGGGATCCCATGGGGAAAGGGGAGGCTCTGATGAAGAGAAGCCCTTGGCTCATGGTTTATTGTGCTTGCCACCAGCTGCAGACTTCTCATCTCATTAGTTCTTTCAGAATACTGTGGGTGAAGACAGCTGTAGCCTACTTGAGTCTTCAGCTCCTGGGTATTCTGAAGGCTGAATTTGCTATGCACTTTCTGTAATCCTTGGGAAAAAAAAAAGAAAGCAAATTCACCAGGCCAAAGCAATGTATTTTTAAAATGAGTTTTAAAATCACGTTTAAAAGTAGAAAAATCTTATTGCTAAGGTGCACTGTGTTTAAAATTTTTTATGATCAAATTTTAATTATCTGTATAATGCCCAGAGGCCTGGCCAGGATAAGGGCTCGGTAAAACCATCATTATCAAGTTAGGTGTAATGTCCCTAGACACTGCTCGCTCCACCAATACTAGTGCCGCAACAACAGGAAAACACAATGGTATCAGCATAAAGTAGATTCAGATTAGTGTTAATACAACTCTATTTAATTGAAAACTCTCACTTAAGTTAAAGCAGGAGGCAAGTGAAAGTCAAGACACCCTTTGGAGAACAAATAAAATATACCATGGTAAATAAATGGCTTACTGAGTCTCCATCCGCAGCCACAGAACACATTCATTAAATTCTTATAAATAGCTGTTTTCTGTCACTGGAATACAAAAGTTGTGCTACCTCTTGGGTGTACATCTGTTACTCTCTACAGCTCTCAATAGAAACTCTCAACAGAAACCAGATTCATTCTGAAGACAAAGAATATTAGTTTTATGAATCTTTTAGCAGAGTGGCTGTCCCCCCAAATGCAAGTACAAAATCTGTGCTGGGCCAACCTAAATGTCCTTGAGCCCAAATTTAACTCATGATTATGAATGGGGAAGCAAGTAGGAGGTGGGGGACCGGTAGGAGTTTCTTGACAGCTTGTGGAAAAATCAAGATGAGCTCCAGACACCAGAAACTGCCTGAAGACCCACTCGTGGGCTACCACAGGTGAGGCTAAATGGAGGCCTAGGAGGAGCGCCTAAGCCACGGCATTAGCAGCCTCCACACCTGCTCCTAAAAGGGCACCCTGTACCAACCCTCCCTCCCCCTGCCCCCAGCACAAAGTACCGATTCTTCAGGGGTAAAAATAAAAACTTGAGAAAGATATTAGGATCCTGCAGCCTGCCGTAAAACGCTTTCCTTTAGCACAAGATGATTAATTAGGTGTCTATTCAAATAGCTCAAAGATAATCACGAAGTCGAGAATGCACGGGTATCGCTGCTCAACCTAGCAGAGCTTATTTCCTCTAATCACATCCTAAAGGTAAAGACCAGGATGAGGGGGAGAAAACCAAATTAAATATGAAGATAACTAACAAACAGCGTCTATTAGCACCGCGCTTCGTTTTTCAGTACACATCGCGGCACTCGGGAAACAAGGCGTTCCTGGGTCCTATCACCGCTGACCCCGGCGCATAACTAATTGGAGCTGACAAAATTCAAGCCAGACTCCAGAGGGGAAGCCCATTAAAAAAAATGTTTGCATTAAATTCTGCAACAGCAAGTAACAGAGGTGTAAAGACAAAGAACATTTACGAACTTGTTTAAGAAACTCATTTCAACAGTTATTTTCAAATAAGCAGCTTTCTTTCCTATTTTTAATTCCATCTCCCCAAGGACTCCTCACCCTTTCAGGTTCCCACAGAGCACCATTAATATAGTATAAGTAAATCTCATTAATTCAGGTCCTACCACCTTGGAATTTATAATAATTCGGACAGGGGCTGGACTGAAGTTTATCTTTGCGTGATCTATGAAAAAAAGATTTGCTACACAAATTAATAGAGTAACAAGATCTCAGGAGGGCTGTTTAAACAGTTCAGAAGTGTTTTAGAGCAATTCAGAAGCATTCATTTGCATATAATTATTATGCTAATTACAAATCATTCTTATCTATTCATTAAAGCAGATTCCCAAAGGACCACTAATTGTCAATAACTTGTTGGCCTAGTTTCTGTTACTGAATGTACCTCAGAGGAACAAAACTGCATTAAAAAATATTCTCTAATTCAGCCTTCTCATTAATCCTTACCGGCTTCCCACCAATGAATCCTAAAAGGCGAATTTTTAAACAACTGCACTCAGAACAGAAATGCAGTCAAACCTACAGGGTTGAAGAGAACACTTTTTTTGTGAACTTTTTAATCTCATACAGACCCTGCATAGAGATCTGGGGTGAGAGCTGCAGGTGGGACTCAGCATGGGAAGCGGGCAGGGGCTGTCGACAGAGCTCTATGCTAAAAGATGGCCACAGCTTAGAACAGCCAGGCTAGGGCGCAGCCAGGCTAGGGCACTGTAGGCTGAGCACCTCTTCCATTCTTTCAGAGACTGCCAACATTGTCATGCTTACGAAGGCAGACCCCCAAAGCCTTTAGAAGGTTACAAATTAATAGAGAAATAGAAAAAAATCAATTTCAACCCTGAAAGGAAGTCACAACCAAAGCCTGATGTGACGGGGACGCCTGGCTGGCTCGGCTGTTACAGGATGCGACTCTTGGTCTAGTGGTCATTAAATCTGAGCCCTTTGCTACATAATTACAAAAAATAAAAGTAACAGTAAAAAATAAAAGTAAAAGTAAAAAAAAAAATAAGTAAATAAAAGCCTGAAATGACAGACTCCGTCTCCTGCAGGGAGAACCTGCAGGGGAACCGAACAAATAGCTGTGTTCTAGATGAGAGGCGGGCAGCTGAGGGGAACAGCAGTAAGCCCTTGGCGGGTAGGAAAGTTCCTGGATAGCCCAGGGCAGGTGGGCTACTACTCAGCCCTGCCCTCGGGCAGGTGGGCTAGTGGTTTGAGTAAGCCTGCGTTTCATGCACAAATATACAATATATTTGTTACTACAACCTACTTATTGTGTTTATATATTTATAGCATTTTAAAATGAAGATATTTTAAACTCTTGATACCAATGGTAAACACTGCATATTTAAAGATTAAATTGCGGATGCCTGAAATGTAAGTAATATGTTCAGACTTTTCGTCTTAACACAAAATGTATTTATTTCCTTAAATGACAACAGATCATAAAACATATCATATCAAATTTCTTAAACTAAAACAAGGGGGCAGCCCTAAGGAATAATCAGGTGAGCTCTTTCTAGCAAAATGTCCATGTTGGTTTATGAGCTGACCTCAGACACAGCTGCTCCTAACCCCTAGGACCCCAGTTAACCCATGAGCACTAATTTAACAACCATTAAGTAGGAAATAATTGCAGGAATTTTTTTTTTTTTTTTACAGCAAGAGCAAAATCCAATAAACAGCACCCTTCTTGCTACTATGTTTGGAGAACTCATTGTCCGCCAGGCACAGTGTCTCAGCTCATCGTCCCAATGCTGGAACACAGATGACACCACCACTTCCGGGGGTGGGGAAGTGAAATCCTTGCCCTTGTGGAGCAGAAGAGCCAAGACTCGATGCTGCTCTGTCAACACCCTGGCCAACCACCACACTTTTACCTGCAAACATGCGATGTGATTTACCCTTTATAATCTGAGAAGACTCAAGTACTGAAGGAGTCTCTGCTCCCTCTCTGCCTGGAGAGCCTTCCCTAGGAAAGACGGACACTGCTGGGGTGCCTGGGTGCTCAGCTGGTTGAGTGTCCGACTCCTCTCACAGTTCGGGAGTTCGAGCCTCCCGAGCCTGCTTCAGACTCCATTTCCCTCTCTCTCTGCCCCTCCCCCACTCACACTCTGTCTCTCTCTCTCTCAAAAATAAATATTAAAAAATATTAAAAAGAAAAAAAGAGTTCCACTGCTTTCAAAAAAAGAAGGGGAGTGGGGAGATGTTATAAGGAATACACTTAAAAAAAACTGGATTTGAAGCCATTTATGCTAATTTCTTTCAGCTGCTCATAACAGCATTTTTTTCCCTCCATCCAGAAAGTGGAGCAATTCTACTTCGCACCTCACCACACCTCCACCGTCCTCCCCACTTTTTTATTTTCAAAATATGGAAGAGATCAGAAGTAAACATTAAGTTAACAGGTTCTAGTGAAAAAGAATGTTGTGCAAAATATACTTGTACGTGCAGATTTTTAAGAGAAATTTAAAAGCCTCTGCCAAGATTTAACGGAGCATGATCTAGGCAACACGTTATTTTCCCACAAGGGGGCACTGCCATCCAACTATGCCTTCAAATGCACTGGGACCTTCTCCGAACCCAGGCCTGGATCGAAGTCTTTAAGAGTTCCGAAAGTTGACCATGTAAGGGAGCAGAATAAAGTGGGCAACGTTTTTACATTTCTTCTTAATAAAAACCATGCCTACGTTTATTTACAGCTCCTTTAAGGATGGGGGGTAAACCTTTGTAACTTACTACAAAAAGGATTTCGACAGTGCCTTGCTTCCCAGCGTAAAAAAGGTGACAGCAGACGAGCACTTGACAAGTGGAAACTTCTTAAGCAAACGCAACATCACCGCTACCTCAAAACCTCTACTTGAGTTGTTTTGTTTTCCTCTTTCCCCCGAGTTCAAGGGGGCCACAATTACAGTTAGGACATGGGCCACAGGTCTCCCCTCCTGACTCTGCACACACTTTAACAAGGAGCTTCTGGAGCTCTCGCACACACACCGGAGAGAAGTTACAAACGCCTGGCCCAGGCTCGTTGTAATGGCAAAAGGAAGAGGTGCTCTACTAGATCGAGTGTCTGCTCGCGCCAGAGAGAACAGCCGAGGCTGCATCTGGCAACCACAGGCTCTCCTTGGACTCGCTGGCTCTCGGCCACAGACTTCTAATAAACAAAAGCTCTTTTCAGGGCTGAAGAATTAGGTAGCCACTACACAGCTCTGAAAAGCAGAAAGCCCTTCTTAGGAAGCAAGCAGCTATAGTTGGAACAAAAGCAACATCTAGAATGCAGAACTTTTTGACAGCCGTGAGAGATGACGAAACGGAGCACTGCTCGGTGCCGACCGCTAAGGGTTATTCTCCATCAAAGATTAATTTGGAAGGTCTATTAGGTTGACCCCAAAAATGTCATCTGTGTGGCTCAAAAGCTGACAAATATTAATAATTTCACTAAGTCGGAACTAATATTTAACTTTTTCTAACCAGGTTTCATGTTTCCAAAGAAATAATTTAATCTCACAAAGATGCATACTTCATGATTCTTGCCTTTCCTTACAACTAATGCAGTTTTCTCTAAAGGCAGGACAGTAAAGCATATGCTGCCCAGACCATATACTCAAACGTGTAACATCTGGGCACTGTCTCACGAAGCGCCTGATCAAAGGAAAAGACATGCCCGAATCCCTTCCTGGAGCACAAGAGACCAGCAGTGCTTAAGGTGTGACCAAAACTGACATGCCTAAATAAACTAAACCAAGTTTCATAGCTTTCCAAGGCTGATGTTCAGGGAAAAGTATCTTTAAAAAAAAAAAAAAAAAGCAGTAACTAAACACAACATACAGCCATGGTTTAAAACAATTAAAAAGGGTCATGGCTCAAGGAGCCCGGGTGGCTCAGTTGGGTAAAAATCTGACTCTTGATCTCGGCTCAGGTCCTGATCTCAAGGTTTGTGGGACTGAGCCCCACACTGGGCCCTGCACTGGCAGCATGGAGCCTGCTTGGGATTCTGTCTGTCCCTCTCTCTGCCCTCCCCCCCCCCACTCTCTAAACAAATAAACTTAAAAAAAAAAAAAAGCGTCAAACTGTTCAACACTCAAACAAGGGAACGGTAGATTCAAAGTAAAAACAGCTGAATGCATGGAAAAGCAAGTCTTAAATATTCATTTTTCAAAGGCGAATGGGACTTCGGAAAATCAGGTGCTGTTTTGCACATTTCCACTCTGCACTAAAACGGGACGTTGTTCTGTTCTGCCTACCAAAACATACCAAACAAACGGATCATAAACAAAGAACAAATGGCCAATGCCAGAGAGAACAAGCAAAAAGCACAAACTTTAAACTAATTCATTTTCTTTGAACATCACAATCCTTAACAGGATTACTTTGGGATTTCTACAAACGGCTTAAAGGAGCAGTTTAGAAGAGTCGACAATTCCATTATTATCTTTTCATGTACAACTAAAATGGGCCGGAACTCTTAGTAAAGTACAAAACTCCAAACCTCTAGGCTCTAGTGAGCCTTTGAACTCAGCCTCTGGCTTCAGCCGAGCCCAGCACTGGTCTGTATCAGTTTGGGGGTGGGGGGGGAAGCCCTTTGGCGCAGGGGCGCTTACTTAGCACCGCCACGCCGCACAAGCAACCAAGTCCAAGTCACTTAGAAACACTTTAACACGTTTGCTGATTAAGAATCTTGAACTCCCTTCAAGACAGATACAATTACTCTTTTATCTGGAAAAATATTTACCATACCAACACAGAGCAAACAGCTGAGTTCCAGAAGATGTTTGCTAAGTGAACAGAAGAGAGAGCGTGTGGGGCTCTCTGTAAGCGCCCACACCAAAAGACATCTTAGGGGCTCCGATCCTTTTAGTATTCTATGGCACATATGCAAATTTCAAAATCTCCCAGAAGCTAGCAGTTATGGGGGGAGGTGACCAAGGCCACTAATGAAACTGCTATTTTGGGGAACCAGGGGAGATGGAAAGAGGAGCAGGTGGGTGATTGTTTGTTTTAAATAAATTAAGCATGCTCTTAATTAACATATTGCAAAGGAAGGGACATCATATGGTGAGAAGATGCTCTAGAAAGACAAAAATAAGTCAGCCCCACTTCTGAGTCCTGATTTCTCTTTCTGGTGCTTCTGTGGCTCAGGGACGCTGCAGCACGTCCCCCAGGCTCAAACTCCTTACCAGGAAAACTAACGGCTGGGGTGAGCGTCCCTGGCCATGACCCTGGAGAGTAGCCGCTGTGCAGTCCTCACCCCGAACAGGGTGCTCGAGCACGTCCCAAGCGTGGGCATGTGCAGAAATCGCCTGGAGGAGCCGGACGAGCCCAGTGCTACCCAGACACTGGCCAGGGAGGGCCTACACATGTTTCTAACGAGCATCTCTGGACAGCCCGAGCTGGAAGGGAAAGGGCCTAAGCCTTTTGGCCAGAGTCCTAGCTAAGGCTCTGAGAGGCAGGCTGGGGAGTCAGTCACAACGCTCCCCAGAAGGCCTCAGGAGCCCTGGAAACAACCTCTTCACTTCCAAGCAATGTTCAGAGAACTGGACGGTGGGCAGACCTGGCCTACCACTGGGATTCCCACAAGTACAGACCTGCCCCCTAGCCATGGGAGGTGGGGGGTGTCTTCTCCAAAGGAAGACAAACAAGGGCCAAAAACTTCCAGGAAGGGCAAGCTTTATCAGCAGCCCGCCCCTCCCCTGGGGGTGCCTGGTCCCCTGGGGAGTGGAGGAGAGCACTGGGACCGGGGACTGGGGCCACGTGCCGGTCCAGGAGCTTGTGCTGGAAAAGCTGCTCGGGAGAAGGGTTCTGCCGCAAGAAGGGGCACAGAGGGCAGTCCAGAGTCCAGAGGTGCGTGGACACCCGAGGACCGGAGCTCAGGAAGTCCAGCTCTGCAGGGCAGGCATCGGGGCTGGGAGCGGCTGGGGCACTGGGCACCCACAGTGCAAGTCACTCCCTCCCCACCGCTCCCCAGGGGGGCATTTTCGAATGAGAGGGGCTGGGAGAAAAGGTGGAGACTTGGGGCAAACATGACATGGCAATTACACTCGTGGGCAGGGAAGGAGGAGGGGACTGAGAATCATGAGTAACAAGAGGGCAACAGGAAGATTAGACAGAACACGAGAAAGAGGAGGCCCGCATGGAATCTGAGCTTTAGTTTAGGGGCACCGGCTTACTGGGTCACTCGCACTCGAAGGGGCTCCCTCGAGCTCTCTAGGAAGGCCCCACGGACGCCGTCGCTCAGAGCACACCCTGCACATCCTTTCTGTGAGCCAGACACAACCTGGGGTGGTGAAACACCACCTACGCTTACGAAACTGAGCAAGTGCTGGTTTTGAAATGCCTCATTTGGGAAAAAATCCTTCATTACAAACTGATACACTCCAACATGCTGAAACACGAGGGGCAAAATTCACTCCCTCTTTCAATGTGCCGCATTTTAACGTGGAATAGATGTGTTCCTTTATACTATGTCTTCCAGACAATGCTTCCCTACAAGTATTCGCTGTTACTGACACCTTTTTTAAAAAACAGATGTTCAACTATGTCATATTGAGACCTTTGAGCCTTAAAATTTTGATTTAAACACTACTTCTACTTAAATAAATTCTTGGAAATCACAATAGAGTCACGCATATACTACGGAGAAGGCATATACTACAGAGGAAGGCTGATACAGTCCTCTCTGGTTACACATAAATACCTAAAAATGTGGTTCCAATTTCTTTCTGTTTTTTAAACTGTGCTCATTTTCTTTCAAATTACTTCCAAAAACGAAGGTCTCTCTGATGTTAATCGTGTGTACACTTCAGCTTACACTTTAAAGGGTCTTCCTCTCCTGGGAAGTGACTTTTGTATACAAATCATGAAAAGCTACTTAGACAAAGTGCTGGAGATGATTAAAAGGGGCCAGATTCACATTTATACCTTAAAAAAAAATAAGGAAAAAGCAGAAGCAGATGTCGACGGCCTCATTTGTATATATTTCGAAAATGAGCTGAAGATATGCATGTGCGTTTCATCAGGACGTTTAAAGAATTCTCGACTTTTTTTTATTGTGGGTATGTATCAACTACAACTGTAGAAAATAAAAAACTATATTCTGGTATCTTCTGTATGCTGGGGGAAACCTTGACTCATTACAATCTGAGCTAACTACAACACTTTTCGAAACTTGCTCATTCAGAAATGGATTCTTAGAACAGAAGGCGTGTTACCGCCTTCATCACCTCAGCTTAGTAAAGAGGGAACCACCACAGCGTTTTGTTCATTTAATATATGAAATGATAAAAACGTCAATTCCTCCAAACTGTCTTCTCCCCCTTCCTTTTTTCAGACAACACAAAGGAAAAAAATCTGCAAATTCTTTTTGAGTCACCAAACCTGTATTAAAAGTTCACTCGATATCATGCACTGAGCATCTTGCTGGAAAGAAAGAGAGGCTACCGTGCCTCGTCACCTCCTGGAAACACAGAGATGATGAGGTACAACACGTGCAGTCTGGGCCCCCAAAGGGTTCCCAGTTTACTGTGGGACGGAGGAAAGCTCTTCAGGAGCAGCGCCAAGGTTAGCTCTGGACGGAGGAGGGGCTGGAGGAGGCGCGGGCTCGCGGATATGTCCTGCTGGAACGGCGCGCAAGGCAGAAGGAGGCTTGCTTCTTAAGGGATGTAATCCCTTAATACTTCACTACAATGCCTCTTTCCCCCAAAACAGGAAACCAGTTTTGTATAGTGGCCAAAGGAAAAGCAGGGGGGTGGGGGTGGTTATGCAGAAATCCCAGAATCCTAAGCTTGTTTCATTAGGCAATCATGTATCTCCTAGGAAGTTACAGAGTATGGTGGCTACAGTAACGGTTCTATACAGACTTTCCATAAGTAATCAACAACAAAAAATGAATAAACCATCTAATATATATATATGTATACATGATTTCTGCAGCAAATTACTCTGTGACCTTGGGTAACGCTGACAGATTTTTACAACAAAGTCTTGTTCCTAGAGTTATTGTGACAATGTCACCCTTCGATTATGTAAATATGTCAAGGCATCCACTCAAATATTTACTCTGTGGGTCTAATCACATCCCTTCTATGCACAGCAAGGTACAGTTCATAAGCACCACCAAAAACAGCAAAGTCTACAGCGAGAGTGATATATGAGCTGTCTGACACCAGCAATCCAGCAGAGAGAGCTGATCCTTAAAGTAATCAACAGTCACTCTGAATTATGTTCAGGGCTGGGTTTGTATTAAATCCACCTGCAGTGACAGAAACCCCCCACCAGGTGGAGTTAAAAGTCAAGATTCACTTACAAATTATTCACTGTTTTTTTTTTAAATAAAGTTTTTTTAATTTATATTTGAGAGAGCAAGCAGGAGCATGCATGCGTAGGGAGGGGCAAAGAGAAGGAATCCCAAGCAGGCTCCACACCAGCAGCACAGAGCCCAACATGGAGCTCAGTCCCACAAACTGAGATCATGACCCGGGCGCCCCCCCAGATTCTTGGGTTTCTTGAACTCCCAACTATTTCACATCACTCCTGACTGGGGAGGAGACCCGGCTGTTCATCCTCTCAATATTACTAATTAATTGCTTTTTTTTTTCTCTTAAAGCACATAATAGGCAGGAAAGGAATACAGCCATTCAAGAAGTTTTTAGAAAAACTAGCTCATTCAAGAAAAACCAGAGTTCGTCAACAACCAGATGAAAACCATGGATTCAGTCAGATGGAGACCAAAACCTCCGGGGGTTAAGGTGCCACAGCCTGAACTCTGAGAAATCGCCATACCTTCACAAGGCCTCCCTACTAAAAACCCACACTGTTGGTCCACAGTTACTGAACTCCCAATTCTAGTGTCACTTTAATCCTGAAGAGCAAGGTTTAGGTACTAAAAATTGACCAATGGCATGGCAGACATGTCCCAAGAGGAAGCTCCTCCCCTGAGCACAGGTGGAATCCATGACGTGCTTCTCACCAATAGACTACGTGTATACGGCAAAGGGCTGGCACTCCTTCGATGGGGTTGCCTCCCCAGTCACTAAGTTTGTGATGCATCACACAGCAACAGAAAATCAATACACTAAGCGAGAAGAGGACACTGCCCCGCAGTCCGCTGCACACACTTCTGACAGACTTGGACTCTGCCGCCCCGTTCCCCAGCCATCTAGAGCCCTCGCCACCGTTCATGAAGCAATCACTCCGTCTTTCACTTTCTTCTCGCCGGCCTCATACATGAGCAAGTACGTGCATAAAGATCTATCTCCCTTTTACGCTATTACGAATGGAAGCCTCCGATACATGCTCTTTATCTTTCTCCCACCACACTACCTTGGAAGGATTCTGGCCAGGACAGAGCTCACTCCCTTAATGACCGGACTGAACTCCATTACACCGGTGACCCATCAGGTTTTTAGTCCCTGTTGATGGAGGAACATCTGGACTTCACACCGTTTCCAGTCTTACATGTGTACATTCGCCACTTCCCAGGGAGCAGGACCGACTCCTGGACGTGGAATCTGCTGGGTCCCAGGGCAGGCGACGTGAGCGAGCGCCTGTTTCTTCGTCCTCCTCGCCAACCGAGGGGTCGGCAAATGGACACCAAATGGATTTTACAAAATGTCTTGACTCGCAAAGGTTAGCTTCACCATCACTCTCAAGCTCATCAGCTTCACTCGACGAATGCTGATGAAGTCCTCACTCTGATGGGGGAATGGGGTTGTGAACATGGGGACCGAGATGCATCAGTGAAGTGAGTGAGAGCAGAAGGGCAGAGTATTCCAGGGATGAAATCTCCCTGGAAGAAACGTGGTCCGACCCACAGGACACACAGCCCTCGGACAGAGGCAGGAGTCCCAGGAGGCAAACCAGAACAAACCAGAACAAACCACGGGGAAAGGAAGGCAGCAGCTTGACAAGTGAAAACGCAGGGCCTTAGCTCTGAAACGGAGGACCGGAAAGTCGGAGGAAAGAACCCTGACTGAGAATTAGAATTTCCACCTCTGGCACTGGCTAAGCGATCTTGAGAAAGACTCATTTCTCTGGGCTTCGGTTTCCTCACGTGTAAAACAGGGTGGGAGCCCTGAAAGCAAACTTTCTGCAGCTGCAGAACTGTGTGTTCGAAGTAAATCTCATGGTGAAGACTAATGTCGGACAGGCAGGGCAGGGCAGGGCAGGGCAGGGCAGGGCTGTGCTGGGAGAGGGGACAGGGGAACTCCTCGGCCCCGCGTTCCAGTCACTCCGTCCTGACAGCCCGAAACTGGCGAGCTGTAAGAAACTCCCAGGATTACACAAAGTGCAGTTGGAAGGCAAGGAGGCCGAGGTAGCTCAGGTCCCCTCGGCTCTGAGACTGTTCCAACTTTCCCGTTAGTGTCCGATCACACACCTGCACCTCCACTTGCCCACGATGCCTTCGTTCACTGAGCACCTACTGTAGCTCAGGCACAGTTCAAGGAGCCGGGGAGAGGACAGGTAGGAGTAAAAAGATTCTTCCCTCTGAGGTGCAACCTCTACTTAGGGAGAAGAGACTCAGGGAGAATAAACAAACTTACGATTTGTCAGAGGAATGAGGGTGAGAGGGAAAAGTGTAACAGGGATGGGGGAGCCATTCCACCCGTCCAGCCCTACTCTTCCTCATGTTACCACTCTTCCATTCGGTCTTCCCAGATTTGCGTCCTCATGTGTCGTTTCTTTTGTCTGAAGTCCCGCAGCACTTTGGACCATGCATAAGCCTCTGCTGTTTGTTCCGTGTTTCACTGCGCTGGGCTGGTCTCACCCAGACTGCCAGCCCCTGGGAGGCTCTGCACCGACCCTGGACAGCTACTGCAGGGCTCGTCCAGCAGCACAGACTGAGCAGGCGCTCGGCATCTGTGGACTACTAGGACAACGCTGTCATTTGAGAATTGCAAACGTGTACTTTTCCCAACACCATGGACCAGAATCTTTCAGGAACACAGAAGAGCAGAATCTAGTGAACCAATCAAAATAGAAAAGCAAATTGGGTCTGGTAAGAAGTAAGGAAGGCCAAGTGGCTCAGGTGTTTGCATTAGACGCTAATCCCAGGACAAACATTAACTATTCAAAGCCAAACAGATGGGGTGGAAGCTGACGGGAGAGTGTCAGGGCGAATGTGCCCCAAGTGTGGAGAGGAGAGGTGGAGTGGAAGGTTTGGGCAGACCCGGACCCCTGCCCGCTCCATCTCTTCCCCACCTCCTTGCTGGGGTGGGCGCCGACCCCACAATTCATGCCCCCCCCCCACCAGCCTTCACACACCCCTGGGTTTAAAAACTGCCCAGGGTACCCTCACCTCCCGGCACACAGAGTTCCGGTCCCCCTTTGGACAGCGGTAAATGTGTATGTCAGGGTTCCTTTTGTAAGGTCATAGGGCCTGAGCATCCCTACATGGTATCAGCGGTATTTTTAGTATTCACAACTGACAAAACACTAACTACCGTGACACAACGCCCACGGCAGCACTGGTCACAACAGCCACAGTGGAACAACCCAAACGCCCAGGCGCAGGTGAGCTCCTAAACAGACTGGACTGTTCTCAGCCATAAAAAGAAAGGAAGTAACGGCCCATCCTCAGTGAGGATGAAAACACGTGAAGTCACAGACGACAGACACAGGAGGTCACGTACTGCTAGGGAGTCCCCTTCTACGAGTTATCCAGCAGAGGGGAGTCCACGAAAAGAGAAAACAGATCGGTGGTAGCCAAAGCTGGGGAGAGGGCAGAGAGGGGAGTGACTGTCATTGGGTACCGGCGTCCTTTGGGAGTGACGAAGACATTCTGGAACTGGATGGCGGCGATGGTGTGAGTATACTTGTACAAAATGCCACTGATCTGTACATTCCAAAGTGGTTAAAATGGTGAACGTTAGGTGTACTTCATCACAAAAAGTACTGTGAATTCAGTACACTTTAAATTTCCATTCAGTAATCTCTACTTCTTTTTTTTTTTAAACGTTTTTAATTTTTTTTTGAGAGACAGAGAGACAGAGCATGAGAAGGGCAGAGAGAGAGAGGGAGACACAGAATCCGAAGCAGTCTCCAGGCTCCGAGGTGTCAGCCCAGAGCCCGACGCAGGGCTAGAACTCACAGACTGTGAGATCATGCTCTGAGCCGAAGTTGGCCGCTCGACCAACTGAGCCGCCCAGGCACCCCCCATTCAGTAATCTCTAGACTGTAACCTGGAACACAGGAGCTAGAAGGTGGAGTAATAAAACCACGTATGCATACCTACTTGCTCCCCAACAATGCTGGGTGTGAACACAGATCTCTGGACTCCTGCACAACCGCGGCCGATAACGGCGAACACGGCCACGCTGGGCGGTGCTCCACGCGCTCACAGGTAACTCGGTGAGGTACTCAGGCCGAGAGAGACTGACTAGCCAGCGGGGGGCGGGGCCTCGAAATGTGACTCTGAAGCCACTCGAGTTTCAGAATGCACGTTTTCAGTCACAGCCCCACGGATGTGCGGCACAGACTCTTCTCACTTGGGCCTGGTCCAGCTCTCTCCCTACAGAGCCCTCCCAAACAGCGCTCCACGCAGGGAGGCACCGGCTCAGCCTCAGCGGAGCGGCTATCCCGAGTGCTGCTGTCACGCGCCCTGGGGGCCAGCAGGGCCTTCTCTCCTCGCTGAGGGCTAGGCTGGGGCGGAAGGAACGAGACCAAGGTTCCTCCAGGGCTCTTGCACAAGCGGCCTTAACTGCTCTTTCCACTTGCATTCATGCCTGAGAACACGAACAAAGAACCACTCTTATGACCCCGGCAAAGCCAAAGGTGTCTTGTATTCTGCCGGAGAACACCATGGCATGCAAACCCACGAGCCACAAGATCAGGTCATTTTGTCTGGACAGCACAGCTTTTCCGAACACCAACAATACAACCTGAAAGCCTTCCCTGGGGCAGCCGTACGGCCGTGCGGCACGACCCGGTGCCCTGCTGGGCAGGCATGTAGCCAGCAGCCCTGGCCCACTAACCAGCTCGCTCACTGCTCGCCCCCAAGCACCTTCCCCCTACCACCATTCTTTCACGAGCAGTGAATCACGGCTGGAAAAGACACAGAGGAAAGAAAAGGCAAAACGGACATCTGAATACGGTTTTTAAAACAAAACACAGTCACTTCTGAGAATTAAAAAAAAAATCCTATATAATTTCAAAGTTGGAATTCTCCCTAGAATTAAAATAACTTCGAATTATAACACAACTAAAATTTAACAAGCTCTATGACAAGCGTCCCTCATCAGTGCTTACATTTCTATTAAGGGAGGACATCCTAACGGAACAGGACCAAGCCTGGCAGAAGGTCACTGCTGGCAGTCTGGACCCCAGTGATTGCAAAGAAAAGGGGGGGACCTCTGTTTTAAAAAGATTACCTTTAAGTTTCAAGAGCAAAACCAGACATTTAGTGTTTGGGTTTTTTGGGTTTTTTAGTATTATTATTTTTTTGTTTATTTGATAGAGCATGAGCAGGGAAAGGCAGAGAGAGAGGGAGAGGGAGAGAATCCCAAGCAGGCTCCACAGTGCCAGCACAGAGCCCGACGCGGAGCTCAATGCCACAAACAGTGAGATCATGACCTGAGCCAAAATCAAGAATCAGACCCCTAATCGACTGAGCCGCCCAGGCGCTCGGTTATTTCTGTTCAACTTACAACACTGCTCCAGTTCAGACAAGAAGCACTGACAATGAAATGCAAAGGCCATGAAATAAAAACCTAACTAGATACACGGGACTTTACCATGAGAGAAAGGAAAGATGCCTGCCACTCTTGTTTCAAAGCGTCTGCTCTCCGGACTAGCAGGAAAAGGGTCACTGGTTGTCTTAACATATAAAAAGTCCACAACT
Source organism: Paguma larvata (assembly GCA_030068075.1). Taxonomy (NCBI): domain Eukaryota; kingdom Metazoa; phylum Chordata; class Mammalia; order Carnivora; family Viverridae; genus Paguma; species Paguma larvata. The sequence continues at coordinate 65,712,082 of CM057835.1, forward strand.
GTGCCCTGAAAACTGCGCCCAGCACACTCTAAGATATGAACGGAGTTAATATGTAAAAGCTGCAACAAAGTAATACAAGGGTCTTCCTTTGGGAGAATGCAGGTCTTCAATTCTGGCGGGGGAGGACGAGTGTTTTTATTAAGTCAAAGCGTATAGTACAAATATTTACATCTAGTAAAAATCAAGATTAGGAAGCTATGCAACTGTTAAGCTTTCTTAACCACACTTTAAAAGTGTAAGAGACCCACATCATTTAAAGAAGCTCAAGGGAGAATTCCTTTACAAAATAATGCTGTTAGTCCCTTTCCCCCCAGTGGAAACAAACCTCTGTATCTCAGGTATACTGGCATTTCTCAAAGAGATCATTTGTATAAAGGTGAAATCCACACAAAAGACAAATAAACTTCTCTCCTCCTCTCTGGTCTTTTTGCCGTAGAGACCCGCGCCTGAACTCCAGACTCATGGCAGGCCGTAAGAGAAAGAGTGAAGATCACGTTCAGATTTAAGAGGCGGCAGGTTAACATGCCATGGAGGACCGCGCAATACTTACTGCTGGTTCAACTTGACTTCGATCTGCAATATCTATGTGGACAATTTCAACAGTTTTCCACGTGTTCGGATCTAAACCGTGTACCTAAAAATGATAAAGATAAATGAAACACAACAAACTGTAAACTCTTCTTACTAGGCCAAACTATTACAATTACATATATAATCTTCATCTGAGTCTTTTAGAGCAGATTATAAAAGAAATCCAAAGTGCGACCTCACTAAATTAGTTGTCTGAAGTCTTAAGGGATCTAGAAATCTTTTGTTACCCCCTATAGCCCTAAAAAGTGTGGGGAAGAGAGAGATGTGAGGATGCTGCCAATTAACAGAAATCTGTCACCATTATTTTCTGGCAGTCCTCAGAGATGAGCGATGTAACCAAATGTACCTATGTTTAACCCAACGATACACAACAATGTTCTCCTAAGGTGACGTGGTAATTACATGCGAGACGCTGCGCTGTGCGGTCTAAACCCTATCCTGAATTTGATGATCCTACAGCTCTCCAGTTTCGGTAGGATATCAATTCCTCCATTCCTCATGTTGATGACTCATTTATTTCTAAAACTCCCTCTATGAACCAATTAAGAACTGTTTAAAAACTGCCACAGATATGCCCTTTGAAAGCTGGAAAAGGTACATGAACTCATACACCAACTACAGCATACCAAATCATCTCATTTAGACTCGAAATTTTAGAATTACTATGAAAAACACAACATGAAATGTCAAATGATCATCAGGAAGAAGAACTCAGATCAAATACTGCAAGTTATAATTCAGAAGTCCTAGTAACTGGCAGCGACCACATAAAAGCAGGATCGGCCACGACACGAACCTTCTCTCGTGTAACGGCGTGCCGTAGGTTGGACAGTGGTTCTCAAGCTGGAGCGAGCACCACAACACGGAGGGCTGGGCCCCACCCCCAGGCATTTTAAGTCCACAGGTGTGGGATGGAGGCTGGGGATGCGAACTTCTAACCAGCTCCCCGCTGCTGCTCCTGGTCCAGAGACCACACCTTGGACAGCCACTGGACCAATGGCATCAATCTATACCAACCAGATGCCTCCCCGAGTTTTCTGACAAACCTTATCAAAAGTTAACGATTACACGGAGTCCTAAATAAATGAGTTTCTTGAAATTTATTTTAGGGATAAATGCACCAACTTGTAAAAACCAGAAGCCTGTCAACATTTTTGTAAAATATTCAAACTTGCTCTCCCCTCTCGCCTTTTGGCCGTTTCTCTGACACCAACCCAGCCCAGTGGAGCAGTGGTGAAGATTAAAGCAGTCAATTTTGCTTTGCAGAGCAGCTCTGGCGAACAGAGGTGAAAATATGAAGAAACCTGGAATGAATGGCTAAGATAGGCTTAGGGTGATCTGTGGATTTTATCTCTGCTCTCTCCGTCCCAGATAAAAACAGCAACCTCACCACAGTCCACTCTCGCACCAAGGCAAGGGGGCTGACAGGGAAAGCCCGTCTGTTGCCGGCTGCCTGCCTGCCTCACCGCAATCGGACGTGCCCTGGTGTGTCCAGGTAGGTCTAAGGTAGGTCACTCTGGTGACGACAAAATGGACTACAGTATTCCCACTTTCAGGGGCTTCTGCGCTGAAAACCCAGAGTTGAAACTTACATTTTCTAACGTTCCCAAGTCTGGTTTGTGCCATGTTTCAATTTTAATGAAGAAATCATCTTTCATATATTCATTCTGCAGAAAACACAACAGCAAAATGACAGTGATCTTTCACGGGTTCTTTGGGGCTTTTGTCTGCGGAGCCTTCCCCGGTGTAAGTATCCGTGCTTTGACTCTCTAAGACTGGTCCTCAAGTGACAAAGAATCACTAGCTACCTATTTTTATTGACTCGTCAGGCAAAGCAAATGCTGCATGCTTTTAAATAATTTAAACGACCCTACTCGTCATGCAGCATACAGGGCTAATATTAAAGAAGCTGAGAGGTTTGGTGAGCAAATACAGCATTCAAAGGAAGTAGCAGAAGCAAAATAAAGTCAACGGGGGGAGTTTGAGACGAGGCTGGAAAAAAACCCACGAACAATGGGAACGTGCAGCAGAGTGGGGGCTGGCGGAAAGAGCACAGAGGAGGAGCCAGGCAGCGGGGGCAGTTCTAACTTAAAGAGCAAGGAATGACTGAAAATAAACTACGTGAAGCAAAATTTAAAGATGCAGAGTATGTGACACAAAAATAGTTTTACTCACCGTTACAACTGAGGCATAATGGGCAGGTAGGCAATAAAAGGGGGAAAATTTCGGAATATTAATCAAAGTCAAAACGATCTGTCACATTATTTAATAACACGCAGATTAAACTACCTGAAAACACAGAACAATTAGTAGTTCACGTCTGCAAAAGTTTCCACACAAGTGACACCACAGAATACTGTAGATTATGGAGTTAATAATCTAATTTTAAAACAATGGTAAAACGAATGAGGTGACAAAAGCAATACATCACTTTAAGGCTAACTTAGCAAACAACAGGGAACTGTCTCAGAAGTCTGCCGTATTCCTCCCCCATTACGTGGCAATACGAGCAAAACACTACTGAAACTACACCGGGACATTTCTGAGTGCGATGACCTTTAAGGTCCCACCTCTGGAGCCAGTGGCGTCAGCACGGACCCCCAGGGGGCTGTCGTCTGGGAATGAACCAATGCCCCGCACGAAGGTCTCGGGAGAGGACCCCGGTGCGACCTCTCCTCCGCCAGGGCACCTACCGTGACTCCCCGAGAACCCCACCGAGGGCTTTCTCAGGTGTCACCCTTCCCGCAGGCCTTGGCGCCAGGAGTCCCTCTCCCTCCCAGCAGCGGGGCGGAGGGGTGGAACGACTGCCAGGGGTCAGGCTTACTTGTTCTGCAGTAGGGGTATGCGTTCCAGGCTTTCTCGTGAAACACCAACGAGCCCTCGGGAGCGATCATCCTCACGAACGCAGGAACTTTGCTGCGAGGGGAGAGACGGTGAGTGTATCTTCAGTACCACCATCGCTTCTCTATCGGCATCTAGCGGGCTAGCTCAAAGAGTACTGTCACCAACGGGGATTATGTTCTAAGTTTCATAATTTACGTTCGAGACTGTTATCGACAGTTTTATTTTCAATCCCAATGTAACCAAGTGGAAAATTAATGTAAAAACAACAGAATGATTAGGAACATTTAACTGTAGGCAGGATTTAAGGGGGAAAAAAGAAACACGTTTGTGTCGGGCTTCTGCTCTACTCCCTGGTGTGACAGCTAGAAGCTAACTGAGGCTATTCAACCTGTGCGTAACCTAGCACAGAAGTTCTGTGAACAGAAAACAACCCCTAGAATATTGGAGTGTCTCTGAATAAAAGTTTTCAAGTACACTGTACAGAATAAACCTAAAGAAAAATGACAATGTGAAGGACCCATGTAGAAATTTGATAATAAAATATATTAAGTACAGGGTGGTTCAGACAGGTGACCACCTGACTTCGGCTCAGGTCATGATCTCACAGTTCATGAGTGTGAGCCCCGCACCGGGCTTGCTGCTGTCAGTGTGGTCTGCTTCTGATCCTCTGTCCCCACTCTCTGCCCCTCCGCTGCTCTCAAAAACAAAATAAAAAACATTTAAAGTATATTAAAACATGAAATTTTGTATGTTTGGAAGATGAAAGTTATTTGCTGCCTCAAGTATAGCTGGAGAAGGGTTAAGTACATAATACATAATGACTTGATGCCAATTCATAGGATAATCAGCAAAGACCCCAACAGATAAGCAGGCAAAAGACATGTGCAGGGGCACATTACAAATAAAAAACACAACTGACTAACCAACAAATGGGAAAATCAGTCTTTTCAGTTCTCGAAGAAATGTACATGAAATGACCACTTTTTTATTTTTTATTTTATTTATTTTGAGAGAGAGAGAGAGAGTGTGCGAGGGCGAGCAAAAGCAGAGGAGGGGCAGAGAGAGGGAGAGGGAGAGTGTGAGAGAGAGAGTGTGAGAGAGAGAGTGTGTGAGAGAGAGAGAGAGAGAGAGAGAGAGAGAGGGAATCTCAAGCATGCTCCATGCTGTCAGCACAGAGCCTAATGCGGGGCTTGAACTCACAAACTGTAAGATCATGACCTGAGCTGAAGTCAAGAGTAGGACGCTTAACTGACTGAGCCACCCAGGCGCCCCTTGAAATGACCACTCTTAATGACTCAAGCCTATCGTAAAGAAGGCAGTTTTATCGGCACAGGCTTTTTATACAGATCAGATTCAAATCCCAACATCGTCACTCAGAAGCTGCGTGACACCGGACACATGACTTGGCTCTGTGGCCTTCCTCATGAGTTGAACCGAGTCCCTATCACCTACTTTGCAGGGTTGTTGGGAGGATTCACCTCCTCATGTAACACGTTTAGCACACTGCCCAGTACAGTGAGAGCCCGATTAACAGTAGGCACTGCTTTCTAATTATCAGGTGACTTGAAGCTGAGTACTTTCACATGTCTTTCTTCACTTATGTCCGATAGCACTGCGAGATACACATTAATTTATTATTTCATACAATCGCCATTAAGTGGCTAAATAATTACTTGTCAAAACTATATCCTCCAACTTGAAGCCCTATATACTTTCTTCTGTATCCAAATTGCTTCTCTGAGAACTTTCAAACACAACTTAATTTCCCAAACAAAGAGAAAGAACAAACTAGGGAAACTTGGGCCCCAGAAAGGACTTCTGCCTTCATAATAAGAATGAGCAATTGGCCAGAGACACCCCTGTGTTGAATTCTGGAAGCTCAGCAAGGTAAGGAAAGGAGCCCCACCAGCTGGAGATCCACGCGGCGACAGAAGAGGTAGGGCGGGCAGCCCTTCCACCGTCAGCACCCAAGACCGTGCCCACGTGCTTCCCCTACTGTGGCAAACTGAACCACTAGACACGAAAAGCTGAAGCGCTACTCCATACGGCCTTATGAGCAAGATTCCGAAGGCATAAGGAGATCTGCCTGTGTCTTTACATCCTGAGGAGACAGTAATAAAGAGGAACTAATGCTCGGAGCACTCATTCTTCCTAAATGTTGGGGAGATTCATGCAAAGGGGCCTAAGTTCATAAAAATACAGCCAAGAAGCTGAAAATACTTTCACCTTAAAAGTCAAAGAATATCTGAAGTCCAAATTACTCCTTTCATGGCTGAAGAGCTGGAACCGAAACCCCTCCGAGCTGTGGGAGAGGTCTCCTCCGGGTAGACTGTAACACATGCGGGTGACTCTCTAAACACAGCTGCGAGGTTACCATCTGAGAGTGTGGCAAAAAGATCTACCACCGAGTCACCTGGTCGACTTGCTCAGAAACACAGTTTAACTACCCTATTTACTCCTATAGTGCCCCAAAGTCTAAAAACCTCCAACATCCATCAAAAGTTCTAAAACTTGCCGACCCACACAGAAGATACTCGGTAGTCACCGAAGGCCAGCAAGAACCAGATCCATAAGAAAGGCTTAACACTTCTTCATCTTCCTCCCAAATGCCTACCATCTTACTCCCAGCGCACCTTCCCACGGTACGAATTCCAACGACAGATTTTGTTCTCCCTTAGTGAAGAACGATCAAACCTTTGAGCCAGTCGCTTCGAACTGACTGGCTTTTTACATTGAACACTAACAAACATCTTTCCTCAGTGAATTGAAATTACGGACTAAACAGAGAAAATGCATAAACGGAGTAAATAAAATTAAATTTCAATTCTGCTTTAAGGGAGAAAAATTTTCATCAGTGGCAACTTTAAAATATCCCTAACAAGGTGGTTCAAGAGTGCCATTTATAAATAATGGGCAGCATACACATTGGTTGTCTGCCTCAGTTATCAACCTACCTAGCAAGTAATTTGTTTTGGAAGCTCAAAGTCTCACAAAAGGGACAAATATTAACTAATTTAACAAAACGCAGGTAGGCCTTCAAAAACAAATTAACAAGGACATTCCTTCTCTTGTTTTCCCAACTATCACAAAATGGTCTCTCGTGATAAACCAACGTTCGTGACAGTACTTAACTCAAGATAAACACATCTGTTTCTGATTCGGCTGTTTAAGAGTCAGGCATTTGGGCACCTGGGTGGCTCAGTCGGTTGAGCATCTGACTTCGGCTCAGGTCATGATCTCACAGCCCGTGGGTTTGAGCCCTACGCAGGCTTTGTGCTGACAGCTCAGAGCCTACTTCAGATTCTCTGTCTCCCTGTCTCTCTGCTCCTCCCGCCCATGCACACACACACGTTCTCTCTCTAAAACAAACATTAAAAAAAAGGTCAGGCAAAAAATAAGGTCCAAGAGCACAAAAGGTTTTTTGCCACTGCATTGCCCTTTCCCCACCCCGATTCTGAATGCACATGAAGAATATCTAACTTCAGGGTAAAATTCACCCAAAAAGTTTCACCAATTGTGTTTACAGGAGATAATATTAAGGTCTGACGTCAATAGAACAATGGCTGTGAACCTGTTAAGTGGTAAGACAATTCTGTCACAGTGGTACGGGAAAACGAGGCGCTTATGCAGTTTAAAAGACACGTAATAAATGACCATAATGTGTGCTGAACTCCTCCTCATCTAGGCGCAAACTTGTTTAAAAAGATCTTGTTCCTGAGATACATGATGCCTTGGCAAATCATTTCAAACTGCACTTTTCCCATGAAAGTTTTAGATCTACTTGTCAACAGAATGAGCTAAACTGTTCGATTCTATTTTTCCACCCTACATCCTACTGTGGATAAACATCAAAATGTTGGGGAGAAAAACATATGAAAGAAGCTGAAGACCAGATTAATTTGTCATAAATAAAATAATCTTTCATTTTATAATCAACTGAAACATACCTTAAATACATTGGGCCCCTCGCTCGTTCATTCGCTCCAGTGTTTAGTGTCCCTTGTGTCAGGGGCTGTGTAAAGAACAGTATGCAAGCGATTCCTACTCTGAGCCCCCCTCCAGGGAAAGCAGCAGGGAACAGGGCAGTATATAACAAAAGGCAGAGAGTTACCCCTCCCCAAGCGCAGGAAGCTAAGGCAAAGCACAAGTAAGTGCTGGGGTGAGGGTGCTCAGGAAGGCCTCCCTGAGGGTGTGACACACAACGGTGATGAGGGTAAGGAGGGCCAGCACAGGAAGACAGGCCCCCGAGTCCTAAAACACCAACAGCCTTGGCCTGCGTGGGTCACTCTGAGGCCTCCGGCACGGCTAAACTGTAATACGGAAGAGAGACACAGACGTGAAATGATGACGGAGCAGAGGGCAGACAGATCACAATGAGGCCCATTTCATAGGCTAAAGGGATTGGGTTTTATTCTTTGTATGAGAAAGACATGTACTGAAGACTTAAAGAAGGAGAATGACAAAATCAGACATGAATTTTCAGAACTTAAAACTTTGTCACTTTAGTAGAGTCACGTTAGTAAATGAAAATTAACTGGAGTGGGTAAGAGTGGATGGAGGTAGAAATTAACTCAAAATGGATTAAAGATCTACATGTTAGAGCGGAAGCTATAAGATTTTTATTAGAAAACATAGATGCAAAATCTTTGGCACCTTGGATTAGACAATGGCTTCTTAAATATGACACCGAAAGCAGTAACAACAAAAGAAAAAATAAGTAAATTGGGCTTTTCCAAAATTATCAACTTTTTATGCTTCAAAGGATACCATCAAGAAAGTGGGAAGAACACCCACAGAACGGGGGGAACAACTGCACGTCACGTATCTGATGGGGCTAGTTTCCACAATATATAAAGAAACTTACAACAAAAAAAAGAATTAGAAAACAGGTGAAAGATTTGAATAGATACTTCTCCAAAGAAGACCCACAAAATACCCGCAAGCACAGGAGAAGATGCTCAACATCACTAATCAGCAGAGACGGGCGAATCGCGACCCTGAACACCACCTCACACCCACTGCTACGGCTATCGCCAAAAAACAAAACCTGCAAATAGCAAGCATCATCATGGAGACACGGGAGCCTCCATCACTGTTGGTGGGAATGTAAAACAGTGCAGTGGCTTTGGAAAGTCTGGCAGTTTATCAGAAAGTGAGGAGTGAAGATATAACCCAATAATTTCACCTGCAGGAGAGTGCATGCGTGCAGATGTATACACACCGGAAAGAAATAAAAACCTATTTTTTCTGAAGGACAATGAGGAGACAAGGGCCTACGCCTACGCAGAAACTTTTACACGAGTGTTCACACAGCATTATTTATAAGAGTCAAAAGAACGGGTAGCAAGAGATCGATCTGGAAGCAACTGGAAAAGCTCAAGAGAAAAGAGACAATGGTAACTTGCATCAATGTGCTGGGGATGGGGATGGAAAAAATGGGTAGATGTAACGGGGAAAATTTACAAAATCACTTAAATCCTGGTTTGTGGGAAAGGACTCAAATCACCAGACACAAACTGGCTAACTTTCAGACAGAACAAGACTTTAAGGTTTTGAAGAAATATCAAAAAGAGAGAGGGAAGGAAATGTTTTTCACATTACAAGAGAGAATAGCAATAAGAAATGTAACATACCAGAATGAGAAAACAATATACAACAGAAGTTACTTCTGATAATCTTCTGGAATAGGGTCACTCTTGATTTAGAAGTACAAACTTCTACTGCAGGGGCACCTGCGTGGTTCATTCGGTTAAGCATCCAATTTTGGCTCAAGTCATGATCTCGCGGTTCATTGGTTCAAATCCCACGTCGGGCTCTGTGCTGACAGCTCAGAGACTGGAGCCTGCTTCAGATTCTGTGTCTCCCTCTCTCTCTCTCTCTCTGCCCCTCCCCCGCTCACACTCGCGAGTGTGCTCTCGCGCTCTCTCTCTCAAAAATAAGAAAACAAAAACAAACAAACAAACAAAACAATGACACCTGGGGCTTCAGTGGGTTAAGTGTCCGACTTCGGCGCAGGTCATGATCTCACTGCTTGTGGGTTCGAGCCCCACGTTGGGCTCTGTGCTGACAGCTCAGAGCTTGGAACCTGCTTCAGGTTCTGTGTCTCCCTCTCTTTCTGCCCCTCCCCAACTCACGCGCGAGCACGCACTCTCTCTCTCATTCTCAGAAATAAACATTAAAAACTTTTTTAAAAAAGCATGAACCGTGCAAAATTTAAGACTTAGAACTATACACAAAGAAAACATTTTGTGTTGATGTCTAATTTGGACTCAAGAATGAATTACTGTATTTGGTTCATATTTATCATCTCATACCTATTCAGAGAGGCTCTCTGACGTGAATCATCGTATATAATTGATCTTCGTATTCTCAGGTGATTTTAAACTTCTCATTTTTAAACACGAACATAACTTTAGTTTCTGGCAAATGGCTTTTTTGCCTACAAAAATGAGCTCTTTACTGGAACCACATGAAACTTTAAAGTGATTTTCAATTAAACCTCTGCTGTTCCAACCTTTGGGGAACAAGGCCATTCAGGAGTTGGCACAACTGTACGAACTCTGCATCACCCAGGACTGACTGGGCTGGTGAAGACCTAACGCTTACGAAGAATAAAAGAGTGACGCTGACCTTCCCCAAGGAAGGGAGAGAAAACAAACAACAAAAGGACTGGTGTGTTCCTTCCTACGAAGTCTCAGGAGAGCTCCAGTTTTTCTCTGAAATAACCATCTCAAAAGTGCAACACATTTCCTTGCCTTGCTTCAAAATTCTTTGCCCAATAAAGTCTTTTTTCTCTCCCCACCATCCACTGTTAAGTGTATATTAAACATCATAAGGAAACATACTCAAAACTTTTATGGTAAATGGGATACAAGACAAATATGTACACATGAAATACACAGTCAGGTGTCAAAATGAGTAGATGTGACAAAAAGTAATGGAGTTTAGGGAAGAATAAAAGTAGTCAAGGGATGTCTCTGCCAAGGACAGAGCTGACTGTATGCAGGAAACTGAACAGGTTACAGGCAACCCCGTATCACAAGAAGGAAAGAACCTAACAGGCTGAACACGGCACTTCTGAAGGACAATGAGGAGACAAGGGCTTACTTAGATCCAACGGTCTGCACCCTGGACACTTATAACAATTGAGAGACATGGAGAAGTACACCTTGTTACGTTTAACTTATTCTGGAAGAAGACTTGAGACTTTAAAGACTTATGAGAATATGGGATATGGTAAAACCCATCGTCTTGGAAGAATTTCTCTGTCAACTCCTTTGGTGTTCACTTCAGTAAATGGAAAATACTGTAACCCTCCCACAGGGCTCAGCAGTAGAGCAAAGTGATTCAGAGGGCAAGTTCTGGAATCACAATGCCTGCCTGGGTTCATGGCCTGTCTCTGCTACCGACAGTAGTGACCCAGGGGCCAGTTACTTAAACCTTTTGAGACCTCACTAGAAAAGGCTGCTACGGGGAAACCAGCGAGCTCCCGCCTAGAACATTTACAGTGACCAGCACACAGTAAGAACACAGTAAGGACCAGATCTCCTGCTCAGAATTGCCAAGGGCAGCTGTTTACTGTAAGTTATCAAAGGACAGGGAAAGAATCTCATTATCCTGTAAGAAGGTTATTATTTGAGATTCAAGGAAAGAAAAGTCCCCTGCAGTGGTCACTAAATTATGGGTTTCTTAATACCTTGCCAAGACTGTTTCTCAATCTTCTGGTTCAGATGAAGTGTATGTATCTCACCAAGAAGTGTCTTGCTAAAATGGGAAAGCAAACTGGCCAGGGGATCCAGAGACGTTGATCTCACTGGCTAAAGTGGACCTCAGAACTTCAAGTATCTCAAAAGTAAAACAAGGTGCCAGTGGCCCTGGGCAACACATTTAGCCAGCCAGGTTACAGTTCTATTGATGCTATCCAGTGATGGCGCACACAGCACTCGAGGCTACCCAACGGAGCAAATGCCAGCAAGGGGAACAGGGGTTACGGGACACAAACTTCACCTCCTCCTCAGGGAAGGAACCCTAAAATTCTCTGGGAACTGTGGGTAGGTCTTCAGTACGCTGAACTTTGCAGGATGCCCACGCAGGATACTCAAAGTCTGACAGGCTGTGCCGCCAGCCCTGTGTCGTGACTGCCGTCCTTCCTACGGCACAATGAAGACCTCAGCACTTATTGCTAAATGATTCTCTGCCCTTCCATAATATAATTATCCTGTGGCTACTGTGCCATCGGCATGACGCTGATGACTCTGAGCGTGGACATCCGATTGCCTTGCCCTGGACCGGAGTTCCCTCCCCTGGACTACAGCTACAGTCGGTCCTCGTTTTGTCTTTATTCCCGGATAGGTTTTCAGCTGTTCTTCACTGCTGCCAGAGAGGCTGCCACGCTGCCTGAGACCCATTGGCGCCACCCTCTTTCCCTTTCTCCTTTCCTGTCACAGGCCTCTCCATGCTCCTGTCCACAGCTGCTATCTTTGTGTGACAAAACCAGCCTTCTATGGGCATCGGACAGCCCTTACCATCCAATCAGACCCCCGCCCTCCCTTCTCATGGGACACCTGTGCTCATGAGGTCGTGAGTCCTTGCTTGGACTTGGGACTGCCTACTTGTGACCAAAAGAGCATGGGACCAGATCCCAGAAAATCCAGGTCTCAGTCACCATCCTGCCACCTACTAGCTGTGCGACTCTGGGTAGACATGCGCCTTAGTGTCCTCTTAGGTACACACGCATGCTGCTTATTTCCAGGACTGCCGTGAGAAGTGAACGTGTGACAGGGTAAAACTGGAGTGCCCTCTGGAATGACTTCAGCTCCTTCTAGGAATGAGGATGCCACAAGCTCCCTGGGAGGCTGACCTCCAGAGACCCAGGGTTTCCCTGTATTCAATCTATTAAAAGCCTGAGAGGAATTCTGAACCTCATCCCCAAATAAGCTCTTCAGAACACCGACAACTCTTACACTAACCACCATATGTATACGGCTCTCTTCAAAAGATTTATCATTTATGGCTGCAATGTCATCTGGATCAAATGTTTCAAAATATTTATCATTTTTTCCTTATTAAATGAAAATACAGAAGAGCAAAAAAATTTTTTAAATCACCCATAATCCCACCACCAAGAGAAAAACATTCTTAACATTTTAATGAATCTCTTTCTAGGCCGTTTTCGGATTTGTTTTTTAAAAATATATGTATTGCATATTTATATTTACATGTATATTTAGCAACTAATCTTTTCCATGTAACGATATATCAAACGTTTCCCCAATTTCTCACTCTCAGTTTTCAAATGAAGGATATTTTGAGTCTATTTCAAGATTATTCACATATGGACATCATAAAGCAACAGAAAATTTTATGTATCAAACATTCTGGTTAATTTTAGAATCCCAAGAGAGTTAAATGTTTACAATAAAAAAAAGTTTTACATGTTGGTAAAATTCCATTAATGAGTAAGTGTAAAGTACTAGAAGAATAAGACTAAGTATACATAGCAAATTCAATACTATAAATATTATGTAGATCATAACATCTAGAATGCCACATTTTTCTCTCAACTGACACATCTTTTTAGGTATACTTAGGGTGCTAACAAATTAACAGGAACCATGAATAAGACAGTCTCTATGGACGACTGATTGATCAGAATTATTGCCTTCGTTCAAACCTGCAGCAGAAACAAAGAAATGGTGTGTTCTAGGAGAAAATAAATAAATAAAATTTAAGATTCTATGAAGTCATAACCTCCTTCATACTTATGTGTCAGTATAAATCAAGCAGTGGTCTTAAACTGAAACAACAGGAAAAACACAGGTCATCACAGCTTGTCTACAACTTCGAGGAGTTCTACAAGAACATGGGTGTTATTCATTCCAGTAGGACAAGAACGAAGGCAAGAAAAGATCAAAGATCTCTCCTACCTTTAATAAATTAGGGGGGGAACTACTGAAAAGATGGACTCTTAAAATCCATTACTGATCTTTTGCCCTTCCTTGGACAAATACTGGTATGCATTTTCGGTTTTAAAATATTTATGCCAAAGTTAGAGGTCAGACGGCCAAAGTTAGGAGAACGCAGAAAAGAACTTCTATCAAACAAAGAGATAAAAACAATGAACAAAAGAGTTGAACAGTCAAGTCACATAAGAAATTCAAATGGTCCACTAATATAAACAGACATTCAACCTCGCTAATAAAGAAATGCAAATTTAAACAAGAGACTATTCTTGTGTATCTAGCTGGCAAAAAACTTAACAGAGAAAAATATGGAAAATGAACATTATCAAATTCCAGGCGGGCAAACCGGCAGCAATACCAGAATTTTAAATGAGCCCTGTCCTTGCAGCCATCCCACTTTTGTACAGTTCCCCTAGAGAAATAGTAACCGAAGGCACGTACAGCCACGTTCATGGAAACCGTGCATGTAACAGGCAGAAACGAAAATACCTAAAGCACCTGTAACCGACTTATCATTCGGAGAATGGGCACGTCGACTATGCTTGGTTCACACCAGGAAATCTCACTCGGGTTAGGAAGAATGTCATGGGCATGAAGGACGTTCACGACGTGTCACTGCACGCAAGATGAAGGCAACTGCAGAAGTGTTCGTATGGTATGATCCCATTTGTCACAGAAAACAAAAACTAACACGAGTGATAGAGCTCTCAGGACATTTGTTTTTAGAAGCTTCTTTAGAAGCATATGTACAGAAGACGATTCAGAAGGAGAAACTGTTTCTAGTGTTTCTCCCTGGGGTTATGAATATGTGATGGCAAGAGGCGGGGGACTAAGTTTTTATTTTATAACCTTCTCTGTTGTCTGAATTTTTTAATAACCAGTTATTACTTTTATAATTTAAAAATAATCAATAAAAGATGGAGGTTCTCTCAAAAAATTAAAATGCAACGTACTGTCACAGTGAAATTTTAAAAAGTACCTCACCATACCTGCCAGGAAGTTAAAACAATAAACTGGATAGTTAGTTAAGGCATCATTTTCAACAGAGTGACTAAGCGTCAAACGTGAACAATCAGCTTACCTCTTCAGGTGATAGATTTTGTGTGTATACTGTCCCTTTTCTCCGTCCTTCTCATAAGGTTCATTTTTTAAGACTTCAATTCCTTCTCCACCACCAGTTTCATTCTTACTAGCTTCTGCAACAGAGTAAAGCTGTCCAACCTGATACTGGAATTTCAGAGCACAGAATTTCAGTAAGCTAGTAGTGACTGCGGAAACTTCCTATGCTAAAATCTTACCATATAGGATACAGAAAAGCATACCCAAAGCACTCAGCACCACTGTTCCACGTGACAACAGGACTCAAATTAGAAATCAGTATGTTTAGGAAGACAAATACTAGATGATCATACAGCTTTAAGAAACTCTATAATATTTTACGAGATTTCCATTATTTGAGAAAACTGCTAGTTACGGATACTCTGGGGTGCTTTAATATGTACTGCTGACTTATCAAGAAAACACCTGATGCTTGGCCCAACTTTTTGTATGATACACACTGTATTTTCCGAAGCACTTTCACGTCCATTTTATCTCATTTAATTTCACAAAATTCTGAAAAAGACATGATAAAAATATAACTGCTAATCTACCAATTAAGAAAGCTGAGCAACCAAAATACCATTCTTAATGACAAAGAGGAGATACATAAAGCATAATAATAGAGCCTGAAAGCGCAAAGAACCATTATGGTCCAGACTCTAGCAGGCCTCTGGGGTCTTTTTTCTGATGACTTCTGCCTGCACGCCCAATTTGGCCCTTGTCCACCAAAACAGAAGGGATGGTGGGTACTCGGGATCAAAACATTGTAAAGTTCTCCAGTAAACTGAAATCAATACTTTTTAAAGTGTTATAAATATCCAAGAATTACTATTAAAGGCAAGAAACTGCTGACAGTAGTTTCTATTTCATTAAAAAAATGTTTTAATGTTTATTTATTTTTGAGAGACAGAGAAACCGAGTCCGAGTGGGGGAGAAACAGAGAGGGAGACACAGAATCTGAAGCAATTCCAGGCTCTGAGCTGTCAGCAGAAAGCCCAACGCAGGGCTCGACCTCATGAGCTATGAGATCATGACCTGAGCTGAAGTCGGCCACTTAACCAACTGAGCCACCCAGGCGCCCCCTATTTCATTTTAAAGTGAACCAGAATTCTCAATGACCTGAACCAACACCCGTGGGTGGGCAGTAGTGTTCTGTGCCAATCTGGAGCTGCTAACAAATAATAAAAAGCAAAATTTTCATAGTCTACTTTGTTCTAGTGACTCAACCATGGCACTATCTCCAATCTCTTCAAATTTGGCTAAATTTCTTTCTCCCAGTGAGGAAGGCCTAAAGAAATGTTTTTCTTTTCTTTTTTTTTAAAGCATATTTTCAAAGAAAAGCTATCTCTAAAAATAAAATCATTCAAAATGAACTTTTTTTTTTTGAGACAAAAATAGGGGTAGTGGCGAGCTCAGTAAATACTCATGTCTAAAAAATCCATGGGAGTATGACACTGTCTTGAAGGTGAATTTAAATACACACTAACTCAATCACTCAATGTGGGTTTAGGAAGCTAGAACCAAACACGTTTCTTAAGAGCAACAAAAATAGTTTCTGTAGGGGTTTTAGACTACAGGAGGAGGTTTCTTCTCTGGTTTTTGTGACAATAACACCAGGGTTGGTACAGTAAGCTACAATCCTTAATTAAACCCTTCAAAATTTACTTTTTAATACTGTCAAATTTTTAAAGAAAGATTAAAATGTCTCTAAATCAAAAGGCAAATTTAATCTTGGACAGGAACAGAGTAACAAAACTTCACACAGAAACAACTAAATAGTATCCAAAAAATGTTATTAATGAACTGATATTTTGTGGCATGTTACTAGGCTTTCATTCTCATTTTTAAGAATAACTTACAGACAGACAACAGACATGTTTAGTAAATCTGAATACAGAGAAAAAGCTGAGATTATTTTGGGTAACAATACCAAGACTCAGAAAGATTTCAACAAGTTAATCTGACCAACTGAAACCAAAAGAAAAAATTTAACTGTTTACAAATGTCAGTTTCCACATTCAAGTTCAAACAATCAATTGCACAAGTAAAGCATAAGGGTGCCTGGCTTGAGTGTTTTTATACAGGGAAAGCTCGGGCGCTACTGAGATGTATACAGCTGTGTTCAAGTCGGCTTTAAACTATGCCGGCAGCTACTCATTTTTAGTTCCTGCATTTTTTTTTTTCCCTTTCTGCCTTCTGTCAGCTGTCACTTCTTAGGTTATCAGTTTGTTTTGTCCCACTTCCAACTCACTGCTTCCAATCTACTGTCAGCTCTAGCAAAACCAGAAAACTGAGCAAGTGCAAACTGTGTGCGAGTTCTAGAAGGACCCGGAGGGCTTTGTGGGGTTTGCTTTCCCTGCTCCCATCCTTGCTCCGGGCTGCCACGGATAGCCACAACTGAAGGATGTACAAGTTCCGGACAGGAGGTGTACCTCCTCCGTACCACGTGCAGATCGAGGGAGGTGATAAGCTCTCACAGTTACGTGCCGGTCAGGCAGTGTTTGGAATACTGGTGTCAGCAGAGCGCGACAACTACGATGCATGCAGTGAGAGCAGCTGGCGAGGAAGTCTGGAGGTCATGTTAGACCAGGCCAAATGAACACGCTGGGAACGGCTAACCCTGTGGCCTCAGGTAGAGGAGAAGGGACAAAAGAACTTGAGGGGAGGAGCTAGGATGGCCAAAAGAAAACCCGAAGGGCTACCATATGCCCGTCAGAATAGGCTTGTTTCCCAGCGCACAAGTGGAAGGGCCTGTAAACACCACTTACAGGAAAGCAGATTTGGCATGGAGTCGAATGTCTGAAATACCCAACAGTAAAACACACTGTTTCTCTACGCAGCAAGTCTCTTAGCCTTACGGTGCTCACAGTGAGGTCGGAACCTCCTTTCTCTGGGACGCTGAAGCCAGAGTGTCTGAACTGGACAGGAGCTTAAACTACGTTCTTTAGACCCTTCTGAAACAAGGCAGTGTAACGGAGTTCACTTACAATTAGTTATCCGTGTACACCATAATTCATGCGTAGGAATGTAAAGTAAGCGGACACATCAAAAGTATGATTTTAGGTTAACGTATCAAAACACAGTATCAACAAAACAAACAGAAAAGGAGCGAGACTTACCTCCTGAACAGAACATGGCAAAACCACACGGCTAAAATGACAAAAGAAAAAAAACATTTATCACGTATGAAATATATTCGGCTTTAAAACACAGATCTCTAGGTTTAGAAGAACTTTTACTTGAATCCAATGATAGCATAATACGAGAATGTCGTTTATAGAAGAGGGTCTCTGCAATGCTTACGGCTCTAAATAAGAACTTTTTAACTGGGGAAATGAAACTGCTATCTCTGGGGGGTCAGGGATGCCTCCCACGTAGTGTCCTCATTGTATCCGGACCCCGAATGTAGTTACAGAGACTCTGGCTGGGAGAAAAGGAACAAGAGAAAACTCATCGCTGAAAATTGCAGGACACCACATGTATTATTTTTGGACTGTCTGGTCAGGTCGCCCTCAGGAAAGTTCTGGTATGGTTTCTTTCTCCATGTCTATGCTACAAACTCTGTTTTCATGATTATTTCTCACAGGACATAGGCCTTGAATCTCTTGAACGAACACTTGCAAAAATCGTTCCCCACTACCCAATTACTCCTGTTTTATTAAGAGGAAAACAAGTAAAAAAGTCCTTGAGACTTAACAAGAAAAACTTTACCAAGGAAAATACTCTGAACTTTATAAATAGAATCCTCCCAGGGTAGATTCAGTTGAAGGTTGACAGGTGTTTGATCCTGTCCAAGAGGTTGTTACTGGACATAAAAAAGGACGTAAATGGAGGCGTAACGCTCCTGAAAATATACTCCAAAAAAGAATATTGTGGTGAATTATTTTATACCAGAATATTGCATTTTATCACCAGATTTTTATAGAGAAGTACCTTATTTCCAACATAAACTCTGAAAATCCCTGAGTATCGACTGTCTCATCATAATAGCTGGTGTCCGAGATAGCAACTTTCTTTTTTGGCCTGGTCCTTTTCCGACTTTTCCCTACTAACCGTTATGTGACACAGCAGCGTCATTTAAAATTTCGTTCTAACTATTACAAGGAGAGAAAAAAAAAATGTCACGGCGGTCACCTCGATTTTCAATTTCTAGAAAATTCACAACTGTTCTCCCTCATTCCAACCTGTCCACCCGCTGCACTGTCCACCCGCCCCGCTCCCCATCCTCCTCAAATAGCTGTGCTGGAGTGCTCCCATCCCCTGGACCTCCAACAGTATATAACATGCCTCCTGTTATTCTCCCCTCCTTCACTGCCCAGGGCCACTCAGCATTCCTTGTCTTTCTGGTAATGGTCACCTAAAGACAAGTCACCAAGACTACTAATTCCTATTCTCATCAAGAATAAACTTGTTTTACAAAAAGTCCTTCCATACCTAATCCTTTTAACAGTCTCCTCAGAGTACACACTAACTTGCTATGTCAGTCCCGCAAAATAAACTGGGGCCAACTGGGTGCGGTGGTCAGAGGGGGGATAAGATAGAGATGGAGAGCATATTTTGGAAGATAAAGAAAAATACAAAGATACAGGTTGGGAGCATACTTTCGGGGCCTGGAATATAACGGCGAGAAGTCTGTTACATTTATTAGGCAACAAGGAATCCAGAAAGGTTGTTCCCAAAGAGAAGTGACAGGACTACGGGTCATCTGAAGAAGCCACAGGTCACCTGTAGGTGACTGAGAACCATGAAGCAGCAGGATGCGGGGGGAAAGCCATCTCTGGGGAAGAGGGGCAAACGTGCACAAAGGCCTGAAGCAAGACGGGCTGCAGAGGGAACGAAAGGAACAGAGAGGAAAGAGTTAAAGACTTCCCCGAACTTTCACAAAACCTGAGAATCGCTGCTGACTAATTTTAACAACTACTCATTGTAGGAAGATCCCTATTTTTATACAACACTTTCGGGGACTTATTTCACAAAAATCTAAGTTGACTGATCAAGACATTCTGGATGAGTGAGGAGTCAAATACACTCTTCAAGATCTGCTTAATGAAAAGTAAAAGGAATAGATAGGCTTTGATTTTCTCCTCTGCTCAAAGCAGTATTCGCCTTGTAGATCAATTTGAAAATTTTCAGAATTCTCTGGAAACTGTCAGGAAAATAATATTCCAAATAAAACTAGCACCTAATTCTTGAAAACCAGGCCTTTATGAGAATGGCAATTTCATCCACTGCTTAAGTAACAACTTGAAGGGAACTCCCTTCGACGGTCATTTTTAAACTTTTACTCCATGTCAAAAATAGAAGACATTTTTTGAGACAACGAACGTTTGCCAAAGTAGTTTACAGTTGACCGACATCCTCACACAGGAATGACCTATTCATTGCTCCTGACCAAAAACAATTTCAGAAAGTTGCCTTGCAAGCCGGAAGAATCGGTTTTTTCGTCTGGCAGCACTGAGCACCTACAGTATGCTGGCCTAGATGCTACGCTGGATACTAGGAACACTTAAAAGTCTCTGCTTTCAGAAAGTCGAAGAGGAGAAAAAAGTCTAGGGGGACGTACGTGAGGAGTGGACATCGAAATGTAATTTCTAACTCCTCGGGAAAGAATCACCCTTGGCACGCACAGCATTCAAGACCGGGGTGCGTTCAAACCTTTGTAGTGAACGCGGAGGTTCACAAAGAGCGTATTGTGCAGACTCCCGACGGGAGCTGCTTTCCACGAGTTAGCCTGACACTCCTCGCATAACCGTCAAGGGATCTACAGAGCACTTCGTTCGCGTTCTAGGAGGGAGGAAATAACTAATAAAAATGACGAGGTCGGTGACCTGAGATCGGTTTGGCAACTCACTTGCACGTGACCTGGGCCCAGTCAATTTCCTTCCGTCTTGCTCCCTCCATTTGTCCTAACACCTGCCACCTACCTACGTTACGAAGATGTCAGAGGAATAAGGGGCACTTGTGCCACACACCGTACACATGACTTGGAAGAAACGCTCTGTATACATCCACAACTCAACACTATGAACTTGAACTGAAAACATGTCTTCTCCCAGCATCACTGTCACTGCCGAGCGCTGTAATTTTTCACTGATTTAACAAGCACTCACTGAGCCCTTACTGTGCTGGGGGTACGGAAGGGAGCAAAAAGGACAGGTTCGTGGGGCTTACCACAGTAGACGCACGCGGGCAGTACAACAGACTTTAAACATGCTGCACTTAGGCAGCGATGACTGCTACTGACAATGACACAGGAAAGGCACACAGCCCAGGGCGGGGGCTGCAGTTAGGTTTTCAGAGAGGGACTCCCTAGAAGGTGATACTCGGGCAAAGCCCTGAACGTGAGTTAAGGAGGGGAGGGAAGAGTCAGGCAGAGGGCACAGCCAGCAGGAAGGCCCTGAACTAATGAAAGGCCGATAAGGACGCGTGTGAGCTCGCAAGGGGCGCGGGAAGGGTCCTGAGTGTCATCAGAGCAAAAAGGAAAACAGCGTAAGACTTAGGTGGGCTACCGTCAGGGCTCTGGCTTTTACACACAGCGAGACAGGGGAGCCAGGGGCGGGGTAGGTGGAGAAAGGACAGGAGTGACTTTTCGGAAGTTGGAGAACATTAAAGATACAGCGTCTGGAGACGGCGCAGTTAAGCCAAAACTTATGTCTGAGAATTCAGAATAAGAGCCTTTGAAACACGAGGACCCGGCGCCTCTGGAATCCCTAGCTGTCCACAGGATGCTGACGATACGGACCGCCGTGACAGCTCAACAGTCACGGCTAACCAGACTTCCTGTGGCAGTCACAGTCCCTGCGGCTGGGAAATGCCGGAACTCGTCGGTAAAATCACTTGGCCGGTCCCGATGCACCTGAAAACAGTCCATCTGGCAGGCCACGTATTAACGACTCCTCGCCTCCACCCCGTGGAGTAGGTGGAACCCAGAGTGTCACCCCATCTCACAGATGTGAAAACTGAGGCTCAGAGCAGAGAGATGGCTCTCCTGCTAAGTCAGCTGGGCGGCCCTGGGGAGCGCACTCTTTCCGCACTCCCGGCTCCTGCTCGAACTTCAGGGCGCCCACGTCCCCCCTCAAGTCCCGACAGCAGGGCTGTCTTCACCTGGCAGACCTGTCTTCCGCGGGTTAAAGGGAGGCTCCACCCCAGGCGACAAATCACTGTCAGACCCACTGCGCCTCCCCACCCTCGGGGTCCGGCTGGGTCCCACCGGCGGGCCTGCGGGTGGGCCCGGGCTGAGACTGGGGGGGGTGGGGGTGGGGGGGGCTGGGAAGAAGGCGGGTCCCAGCGGAAACTCCCGGCCTCGCCTTCCCGAGCCACGCGCTCCGGCCGGGGACCCAGGCGCCTCCGCCCCAAGGGAGAGGGCGGCGGTGTTATCACGGCAACATCAGGGGAACGGGTCTGGGGGCGCGCAGTGGAGAGGCCTTCAGTGGGCCGGGGGCGCGGGCCGGGGGGAGGGGGCGCGCGCAGGGAGCGGCCAGCCCGAGGCTCGCTCCTTTCTAGGAATATTCCGCTTCCGCCACTCCTCAATCAATGAGCCTCCCGCCGCCGCCTTCGCGTAGCCCCGCACGCGCCCACCGACCCACTCACAATTCCTTAATCAGCACCATCTTCCCGGAACCCCCTCACAGCTGCCGCCGCTACCACCACCGCCGCCGCCGCCGCCGCTACCGCCCCTCACGGCGCCTGCGCGGCCCCGCCTCCTTGCCCCCACCCGATCCACTGCGGCGCCTGCGCGTCCACACCCTTCCGCCGCGAGTCGCGCGTCAGCGCGCGCGAGGGGCTAGCTCCGCCCCAGTCCCGCACCCCACCCTAGGCTCACTGAGCCTCTATTGCGGCTGCGCGGCTGGCCGTGAGGCGGGGAGGGGCGTGCGGCTTCCACTGCGTCTGCGCAAACCGGGCGCGCGCCCGCTCGTCCCTTAGGTGCAGCTCCTCCCTCCAGTCTAGTTCCCTCGGGGTGTTTGTGCAGCCTACATTTTCTGGTGAGTTTTCCAGTCAGTTTCCTGTAAGTCGTTTTCTGGTGACCAGCGCTAAGCTTTCTCTCAGTGCTTTTGAGAGAAGGCCCTGCGTTTGACTGGCATCTCGTTCCGAGGTCTACATGAAAGTCGTGCTGACGGGGCGGGGAGGCTGACGCCACCGCGTTCTGTTCCCACCGCGGGACACACAGAGGCTCACCTGGCTCCCTGCTCACGTGCACGTTCCAGCAGCCTCGTGAGTGCAGCCAGGGCCTGCAGCTGTGGCCACAAGAACTCTCCAACGCTCTAATCCCCCCCCCCCCAGAATCCAGTGACCCGACGAGAAGACCGCCCACCACTCACAAGGAGGGCCCCCGTGGGGGAAAGAGGTGCTTGCCCTTTAGACCCAGGAAACGGACCTGGGCTGGGAGGACGGTCGCGCGGCCCCCCCTCCCCCACCTAGGCGCCGCCCTCCCCGAAAGCCTAGGAGGAGCGGTGGCCTTGGGGGTCACTCGCTTCCTCTGTGCCAGGCACAGTTCTAGGCCCTGGCGATACATATGGAATCAAAATCGACACGGCCCCTGCCCTCCCCTGGAAACAAGCGAGAGTGAATCTGGCTTAGTATGAATAAGCTAAGATAGGGTAATGGAGGAGGCAAGTCATCAAGGGAAGGACTCTGGGGAGGCCGCGGTCGAGCCTAATGTTACAAATAGCCCAGCCGGGGAAGATGCTGGAGGAGACTCCGGTTGGAGGAGGAGAGTCCCTGCGGCTGGAATAAGCTTGGACGATTTGAGGGGCTGGTGGAGGGTAGGAGTGGCTAGAACGTCTTAAATGACGAGGGGCGAGGGGAAAGAGCTGGGCCGACGCAGGTAGTGATGAATTTTAATTGTATTCTAAGAACCGAGGGAAGCTGTTAAGAGGTTATCAAAAGAGCAACACGGACATGAAAATGCTCCACTATCTATATGGTAGACGTCGGGTCGTATAGTGCCCGCCCCTGGCGTCAGGGCTGCCTCGAAGTGACAAGTGAAATACCTACCCCGACGCTGGAGAGTTCCTAGAGCAGCACCTGGGGATCGCTGTTGCGATGCGTGAGCGCCTCGCTAGTTACCGGGACGGCGAAGGCTCAAGGAAACCCGCCGTTTCCAGGGAGGCGAGGAGTGAGCAGCCGCCGTCGAGTGGGCCCCTGTGCGGTGCTTAAGTGGTGTGTGCTGGGTGATGCGGCTGCGTCGTGTCTTTCCATCCTTGGAGCCGCGCCGTGGGGTAGGGGGTTTAGCACGGTGGAGAGAGGAGAGGAAATGAGGGACCGAGCCAGGTGACGGGAGTTGGGCAGCGTCGCCCAGCCAGCTTGTTTACAGAACGCGGTTTCAAATCCAGGCTTCAGAAACTTCAAAGTCTGAGCTTTCCACTGCACTGACCTTTTTTTTTTTTTTTTAAAGAAAAAAATGGGTAAGAGGTTGGGCCGTGCAGACAGTCTTTATAACAGATAATTATTTATTATCAGATATTATATTACTTTATAACAGATATTATTTATTCTCAATGATGGAGAGAAGAAACTTATGGTCAAAATCTAGAAGATACTCAGAGATGATAATGTACAAATTTGAATAGTATGCTCCTGTGCATATATATGTCTTAGAGTTAACAACAATAACAACAAAATCGCAAAAAGAAACATATAGTAGAGTTAGAAAATACTCTTTCAAGTCCGTTAGATAATATTAATGGCCAAACTTATACGTAGTCGGTTTTTGTAGTAGTTTCTCCCCACATGTTATGCAGCCTGAAAACACAGCTTTAAAACATTGTGGAGGAGGGGCACCTGGGTGGCTCAGTCAGTTAAGCATCCAGCTCTTAGTTTCGGCTCAGGTCATGACCTCGCGGGTCGTGGGTTCCAGCCCCCCATGGGTGTCACTGCTGCCAGTGTGGGGCCTGCTTGGGATTCTGTCCCCATCCCTCTCTGCTCCTCCCCCACTTGTGCGCGAGCTCTTTCTTTCTCTCTCAAAAATAAACATTTGAAAAAAAATTTGTGGATGAATTTGTGGTTGACATGCTTTATCAGTCATGAAGAAAAATTACTAGGATGTTGCACAACTTCTGATGTCTTCCCACGAGTGTCCGCTGGTTCCGTTGTCTGCTTAGCGCGATTGCTGCTCACCGTTAGCACTCACGTGTCGGTCAAGTAAAGAGACCCGTGCGCTGAATGGAGCGTAACTTTGAACCAGCGTCTCGTATGGCCGTGGTTTCAGATTCGTATTAAAACGTCCACTTACAGACCACAAGGATAAATTAAGAAAGTAACCGGTTTAGATGTGTTTACTGAGGGAAGAAACATACTAATTCAAAATTAGCTACGTGCACAGAATACACGCAATCAGGATCTTGTGCTTTATATCTGCTTAAGAGGTAAGAGTGGGCAGAAGGGGGGAATATTGAAGAGGACTAGACAGCAGCAGGGACGTGAACCGTTACCCCAAAATGAAAAAGGAGGACATACGAAGAAAATAAATTACCCATAAAAAGGACATTACAAATAAAAAACTAATAGATTGTGTGGCATATTATTTTAAAACGAAAGATGTTAGATCTTGTGCATTTTGCAACTATGGACGTAACATGGAATTTAACTTGTAAGTAATTGGACGTAGGAAAAAAAATCCAACTTCTTATTTAAGCCTAATGTCTCTTGTTCTTTGTTCTAACTTGCAGCCCTCAACAAAGGTAACCTTTACACACAAGATGTAGAATTAGTTAAATTCAATTGTACAAGCCTCATAATCACCAGTCTCATTTCTCGTATTGTTCTGAAGCAAAGAGCTCATTATAGTAAGAATAATGGTAGATTTTATTGAGGCAAATCAAAAGATTTCTGACCATGCGCAATGTTTGGAATGCTTCTGCAGTAGTTGATAGACTACAATTCTAGTCAAAGAAATTTGAATTTTCATTCGAATATTATAATTGAATTTCCCCTCTTTTTTTTTTTTTCTTCCTAAAACAGATGTTCTTAACCAAAGGCTTTTTAGTGGGTGCTCAGGGAATCTGCGAACCACTGATATTATATAGATAATTTCAGGTCCATTTTTTCTGGGGGAGAGGTCTGTAGCTTACACTTGCCTACTCTGCATTAGGTGTATCCCCTTTTGCCTTCTAGACTTATCTTGATTGAGACTATTTCTAGGAAAACTAGAAATATTTCCAAGAATGCTTTAATATTGTCAAACCTTAGGGCATTGGTCATGATATTTTACCACCGTTGGTGACAGGATTGAGTTTTGCAGTAGAAAACCCTTGGCTTGAGTCCAGGCTTTGCCCTTGCTATGCATCTTGAGTATATTATTTGTTCGGAGACACTAAAGCTACATCTACAATGTAGATGTGTTGTGAGGAATAATTTGTTGTGAGTTCCTCCCATCCATCTCTCTTCATCCCTAGAGTTAGCTACTATCATTAATCCCTATTCATCCTAATGCATGAATAAAAAATGCATGTATATATACATTTATTATACATATTCGTATATGGCTGTAACCCTTTCACTGCATATTCACATACGGCTATAGCCTTTTCACCTGCAGTGCGTACTACAGATTTCTGTATCATCGCTGACATTTGGTATTGTCAGAATTTTTCGTTTTTGCCACTGTATTGGTTTTAGAATGCTGTCTCACCTATTCACTTGACATTTCCCTGCAGGGTGAGGATCTCTATGTTTTCTGTCCATGTTTGTGTGTGTTTGTTTTTTTGTAGAGGATGTGTGTATATAACATCTATATAGTTGTTTTGCATTTGAATTCTGGGTCGATTGGGTGCTCTTTATGTTTTTTCTATCCGGGGTTTGTTGTATCACTTTGTTTACAGCAGGGTTTGTCAACCTCTGCAGTATTGACATTTTGGGTCAGATTATACTTTTCCGTGGAGACTGTTCTGTGTGTTCTAGGATGTTTAGCAGCGTCGCTGGCCTCTATCCGTTAGATGCCGATAGCACCTCTCCAGTCATGACAATCAAATATTTCTCCAGACATTGCCCAGTATCCCGGGAGCGGGGAGGGGGCAAAATTGACCGAGTTAAAAACCAGTGGTTTATAGTGACTCTGTGGTGAAGTTATTTACCTTCAAGAAAATTGTCTCTAACATTTTTTGAGTTTTTATTGTATGCCAGGCCCTGACCTAACCCTAACACGTTTACTCACCACAGCACATATATAAAATAGGTACTATTGGGGCGCCTGGGTGGCTCAGTCGGTTAAGCGGCCAACTTCGGCTCAGGTCATGATCTCGTGGTCTGTGAGTTCGAGCCCCGCATCGGGCTCTGTGCTGACAGCTCAGAGCCTGCTTCGGATTCTGTGTCCCCCTCTCTCTCTGCCCTCCTCCTGCTCACACTCTGTCTCTATGTCTCAAAAAATAAATAACGTTAAAACGTTAAAAAAAATAAAAAATAACAAAATAGGTACTATTATTATCCTTATAAGGGAGAAACCTATGTCTTCCAGTGTGCAGGAAATGTTAACCGACTGTACTAAGTATAATTCACATACAGTAAAATGCATCCACTTTAAATACACAGTTTTAAGCGTTATGTCAAATAGATGCTTTAATATCCTTAAAGCAATCAAGGCGCAAGACATTTGCATCTCTATAAGAGGTTTCCTCTTGCCTCTTTCCTGTCAGTCACCCCACTATCACACACCCAGGCACGCGTGGGACTGCTTTCAATGGCTATAAATTAGAAATTTTTTTTGCATATCCTATCATTGAATCACATAGTGTGTACTTCGTTGTATCTGGCTTAGTTCACTCAATGTTTTTAAGATTCGTCAGTGTTGTGTGTAGTTTACTCCTTTGCATAGCTGAGTAATACTCCTCTCTATAGATTATATCAGATTTTGTTTATCCATTTACTTGTTGTTGGACTTTTGAGTTCTTCCCAGTGTCAGGCCGTTATAAATAAAGTTGCTATGAATATTTGTGCTGAAGTCTTTTCTGCAGACATGTTTTCATGTCTCTTGGGAAATTTTTTCTTGGATCATAAGGGAAGTATATGTTAATTCTAGGAAAAACTGCCAAATTGATGTTGCAAAGTGGTTGCACTATTTACATTCCCACAAGCAGTGTGTGAGTCTAGGTCCTCCACATCCCCACCAACACACGCGTTTTAGTCATTCTAGTGGATATGTTGTGGTATCCCATTGTAGTTTAATTTCCATCCTCCTGAAGACTAATGACATCGAGCACTGTTTTGTGTGCTTGTTGGTCATTTGTGTGGCTTCTGTTGTGAACTATCTGTTCAAATATTTTGCCCATTTTTTTTTAAGTTTATTTATTTTGAGAGAGAGAGAGAGACAGCATGAGTGGGGGAGGGGCAGAGAGACAGATTGAGAATCCCAAGCAGGCTCCAAGTGGTCAGCTCAGAGCCTGAGGCGGGGATTGAGCTCACAAAAACATGAGATCCTGACCTAAGCCAAAACCAAGAGTCGGACACTCAACAGACCGAGCCACCCAGGCGCCCCTGCCCATTTTTAAATTGGTTTTTCCTTTTATTATTGAGTCCTAATAGTTCTTAATATATTCTAGATAGAAGTCCTTTCTCAGATGTACGTGTTGCAGATATTTTCTCCCAGTCAGCAGCTTGCCTTTTCATTTTCTTGTTGGTATATTTCAAAGAGAAATTTTAAACTATGAGAAAGTCTAGGTTATCAAGTTTTTTTGTTGTTTTTTCTTTAAAGCATTTTTTATGTTTATTTTGGGGGGGCAGAGAGATTGGGGAGAGAGGTTCCAAAGCAGCTGCGGCTCTGACAACAGAGAGTCCCACGCAGGGCTTGAACTCACAAACCATGAGATCGTGACCTGAGCCCAAGTTGGGCGCTTAACCAACTGAGCCATCCAGGTGCCCCAATCAAGTTTTTAATTTCATTATTCATGCTTTCTGTGTCCTGCTCAAGGAATCTTTGTTTATCCTACCCCAAAGTCCCAAAGACTTTGTTATTACATTTTCTTCTAGAAGTTTTAAAGTCTTTTACATTTAGGTCTATGATCCATTTCAAGTAAGTTTTTCCTTATTCAATTTTTTTTATTGTAAAATACACATAACATAAAGTTTACCGTCTTTGCCACTTTTAAGAGTACAGTTCAGTAATATTAAATACTTTCATAATGTTACGCACCCATCGCCAGAGCTCTTCTCACCCTGTGAAACTGAAATTCTATTCCCGTTAAACAATAACTTCATATTCCCCTCCCCCTAGCCCCTGGCAACCATTATTCTACTTTCTGTCTCTATGATTTTGACTACTGTAAATATATAAATGGAATCGTTCAGTATTTGTCCTTTTGTGACTGGGTTATTTCACTTAGCATAATGTCCTCAAGGTTCATATTGTAGCATCTACCAGAATTTTCCTTCCATTCTAAGGCTGAATAATATTCCATGTTTGTATGATAGACCTTGTTTTGATTATCATCCTTCTGTTGGTGGACACTTGAGTCGCTTTCACCTTCTGGCTATTGTGGATAATGCTAGTATGAACATGGCTGTACAAATATCTCTTAGAGACCCTGTTTTCAATTCTTTTGGGTATATACCCAGAAGTAAAATTGCTGGATCATATGGTAATTCTGTTTTTAATTTTTTGACAAATCACCACCCTGGTGTTCATAGCTGCTGTGCTGGTCTGTGTTTCCGACAATAGTGCGTTACGATTCCAGTTTCTTCACGTCCTCTCCAGCTCTTGTTATTTTCAGGTGTTTTGATAGTAGGCATCATAATGGGTATGAGGTGCCATCTCCTTGTAATTGTGGTTCTCATTTGCCTAGTGATCAGTAATGTTGAGTGTCTTTCCATGTCCTTATTGGCCACTTGAATCTCTTTTGAGAAATGTCTACTCAAGTCCTTTGTTTTCTAATTGGATTTTTGTCGTTACTGATAAGTTTTAGAAGTTCTCTATATACTCTGGATATTAATTCCATATCAGATAGAAGACTTATAAATATTTTCTCCCAATCTGTTGATATTGTCTGGGCATGCAGGAAATGTTTTAATTTTCATGATGTCCAGTTTATCTGTTTTTTCTTTAATCGCCTGTGTCTTTGGTGTCGTGTCTAAGAAATCATTGCTAAATCCAAAGCAGTGAGGCCTTTTCCCTGTGTTTTCTTCTAAGAGTTTTTAAGTTTTAACTCTTATATTTAGATATTTGATTCATTTTGGGTTAATTGCTGTATACAATGTTAGGTAGGGTCCAACTTCATTCTTTTCCATGTGGACATCCAATTTTCCCAACATTTGTTGGAAAGACTGTCCTTTTTCCATTGCATGGTTGTGTACCCTTGTCAAAAATCATTTGACCATATATGCAAGGGCCTATTTCTGTAGCTTTGTAGTAAGTTTTGGCTATTTGGGATCCCTCTGAATGAATTTTAGGATAGGTTTTTCCATTTCTGCATTGGCATTTTGATAGAGATTGCATCGAGTGTGTAGATGACTTTGGGTTCCTTCATATTTTATGGGTACCTGATAATTCCATTGTATAGTGCACTGTAGTTTCTTTCCTGGTCTCATTGATAGCCTCTTAGGTTGTGTCCCACAGTTTCCCTTTATAAGAGTCCTGCATTAAATAGCCTTTAACATCACACATATGTGTAATAGTAACTATAAGGTAAATTCCTGAAAGTGGAATTATTAAGTCAAGGTACATACATTTGTAATTTTTACAGACTTTGCCAAAAAGTCTCCATGAAGACTGTGCCAATTTATGCTCCTACCAGGAATGTTTGAGAGTACCCATTTCCCCAAACTTTTCCAACATATTTTTAAAAATTTTTTAAATTTTAAATTGTAAAATATAGTATAGATACAAAAATTTTACATGAAACAGATTAATTACAAATTAATCATAAGGAGAACAACACTTGTTATCTCTGCCAGACTAAGAAAAAGAACTTTGCCAGTCTCTTCATAAGTTCTCCGAGTACGTGTTCTGGCTACAGCTGGAATCCCTTCTTTGCCTTTGTTCATAGTTTTGCTCACCTCAGTAGGCATCCCTCAAATTCTGTTGTTTAATAATTGCTTCTTTTAATCTACATGGAATCCTATCGTTTCCCCCATGCAGTTTGTTCAGGAAATCGTGTTGTTTGATCTGTTGAGTTTTCCACACCCTGGATTTTGCTGCTCTCAGCAAACTGAGAGCTGACCAGGTTCAGCTGCAATACCTTTGGCAGACTTACTTCCTAGGTGGTAGTGTGTTCTTCCATCAGAAGAACATGTATATTTTCTCTTTCGGCTGTGGTAGCAGCCATTACCATTATTGCTAAATGCTTAGATCCACTAATTTATTGGGGATTGCAAAATGGTGATTTTTGTATTCAGT
This sequence comes from Paguma larvata, assembly GCA_030068075.1. Lineage (NCBI taxonomy): Eukaryota > Metazoa > Chordata > Mammalia > Carnivora > Viverridae > Paguma > Paguma larvata. Next base: position 65,742,901 of record CM057835.1, read on the forward strand.
CATTTCTTGATGTGTTGGCCAGAATGCTTCTATAAAGAGAAACTGGCCATCTAGTGGTACAATTTATGTAGGAACGGCAGGAAGAAACCTTTGATTTTCGTCCATTTTTTTAAACCAGTTTTCAAAATGAGAATTTGTTTTCTATCGTCCTCTGATAGTGATCGATTACTATTTTTTAGTGTAGATTTAAACAAATTTGAAGGTCTGCTTTCTATACTGTTTTCATTGTTATCCACACTGTCCTGTCTTCGGCCAGTTGAGCCTCTTCAAGTCGTCTCTGAGTCCCTTTGAGTGTTCCTGGTAGTCTGTGATAATTTCCTCTGGGTCTGCTATGGAAGGATCTGGCATGAAAAGACCAATCTTGTACATTTTCTGCTGCCCCAGACTGGAGTCTCCCATTTTTTCCAAGAAACTTTGGTTTCTATCAATGGCTAATAGTATTTCCAGAGCAGAATCTTGTGCTAGGTAAGTCATGGCTAATGGGGCTGGTAATTGTTTTTTGGTCTTTTGGATAGCTAGAGCTAAAAGACTGTACATTTAAATACATAGATAACATATAAATGAGGAAATCAGATAAATAGAACATGAACTCTTGTTAATGTGATTATGTAAACAAGATTTGTACATCATCTATGACATATTTTGTTATGAATAGGTATTATGTATAAGTGATAGAATTTTCAAGCATACAAACTGTAAATTATATATATATGAAAATAGCTTTTTGAAGATAAAGTACCTTATGATTCTATACTAATTCATACTAATTCAAATCCAGGACTATAGACTTTTTACTTAACCTCTTTTATATCTTTATCTCCTCAATACTGAAAATCCTGGTTCCTACTAAACTTATCTTCTTTTTCTCCATTCCCATCCTGCTTACAGTTCTGTTCCACCAAATTCCATTAGTTTTCAGTTTTATTACTCTATGATTTAAAGAAATCAGAATTTTTGTCACTAGATTATTTAAGTATGTATTTTGAGGTATACTGACTTAAAAAAATACATAGAATTTTAAAAGCTTTAGGGGGCCCGGGGCACACCTGCACGGGTTTTCCCAGTGTAGAAGAGCGGCACCACCGAGAATCACCTGGGAACGTTGGTGAGCTAGAATGAAGGTGGGAAGACCGAGTAAGATGTTTTATGTGCATACATTCACTTTCTGTTTTATTTACGTTTTTAGTTTAGAGAGAACAAACGTGCAGGTGGGGCAGAGGGGGAGAGAGAGAGAATCTCAGTCTCCACACTCAGGACAGAGCCCAATGTGGGATTCCATCCCACGACCCTGGGCTCATGGCCTCAGCCAAAATCGGGAGTCACACACTCAACTGACTGAGTCAGCCAGGCTGTTTTATTCTCTCATCCAGGAAACACTTACTAAGGCCCGCATGTAGCTGATGGTGCTTATTAACATAGGCAGATATCTGTGAAAAAGGATTCAGATCCCTCAATGTTCTGTTGCAGGAATATTCGTAACTATTGATACGGATGTTTAATTTTCCCTATTTCCTATTTCATAGCAGAATGTGGCTTAAGATAACTAGTAGTGTTATGAGATTCAGGTAGCACTTTAGAAAGAGGGGCAAATGATATCTAAAAGTGTAGCTAGAGAAGTTTTATTTTTTTCCGTAGAACTATGCTAGGTTGAATAACCTCCAGGATCTTGTGAATGTTGAGTGGAGGCTGGTTCTGTAACTAGATCCCAGTGAGGCAGCTAACACTACTGTACTCAAAGACCATATAATTTTTGTTCTATGCAAACATCTTTTAAAGACTGTTCGATGATCATGCATACATGTGCATGTGTGCTAGCTTCCTTTCTGTGAATGCCAGTGTGTTACAATGGAAGGGAATATTGGCTTTGGAGCCAAGAAAACTCTGGCTGCATCATGTATAGTATCCGAGTCCTATCTGTAATATAGTAGTAATACATAATTTGAAGTGTTGAATGAGATTAAATGGAAGAATTTTTTTAAGAAAATAGAGTGGGCCCTATTCAAAGACTGGATTTCCACTCATTTTCTTGGTGTCCATATCTGTAGAGATGTTCTTAATTACTTTCAGTTCCTCTACCTTCTAACTAGGAATTCCTCTAAGTTTTTCACATTATTTTCTTTTCCATTTACATGGATTCTATCCAATCCATTTCACTTTAATCTCATGATTGAACTGTTTAGTATGTATTGCTTAGTGTACACAGGTGTTCGTTTTACATTTAAGAATTCCTCGTAGGGGCACCTGGGTGGCTCAGAAGCATCCGACTTCAGCTCAGGTCGTGATCTTGCAGTTCGTGAGTTCAAACCCCACGTTGGGCTCTGTGCTACAGCTCAGAGCCTAGAGCCTGGAGCCTGCTTTGGGTTCTGTGTTTCCCTCACTCTCTGCCCCTCCCCAGCTCACGCTCCTGTCTCTGTCTCTTTCTCTCTCTCTCAAAAATAAATAAACATTAAAAAAAATTTTTTAAAGAATTCTTTGTAAAATACTTCTGACCTGAAGAAGATAAAAGACTAATATAATGAATATCTATATGCCTACCACATACTGAATCATTCATTGCCAGTAGAGTTGAAGCCCTCATGTATACCTGTATAATTGTATCTCCCTCTCTTGTTTCTTGCCTTCTACCCAAAGAGTCAGTATCCTGAATTATTGTAGATTCAAAAATACTACACTCTTCTATCCAGAAATGGTAAAGATATTCTAAAAGTTTTAAAGTTTCACATTTTGTATTTGGGTCATTGATCCACCTGGACTTTTTTTTTTTTTTTAACGTTTATTTATTTTGAGAGAGACAGAATGAGTGAGTGAGCAGGAGAGGTGTAGAGAGAGGAAGAGAGAGAATCCCAAGCAGACTTTACACTGTCTTTTCATCCTTACCTTCTGTGTGGCTCTTGTTGACAGATTATAGCCAGATTATTAGGTTAGCCTTCATTTAGTGATATTTCAGTACATTCTAATTCTCTTTCAAATGGTAGGTTTTTCCATTTCACTCTTTGTGGATTTATTTCTATTATTTTAGGTTTATCTCTTTGTATTCCCCTTTGTCACTTTTGGATTGAAGGAGTTTTCTCCCCTTTTTCATATTCAGTTTTGTTCAGCCAACTTTTTTAGACTTTATATGTTTTTGTCTATTTCAATTTTTATCCTAGCTTTTATAAGATGAATGTTTAAAATCTAAAGTTAAGCAATATTTTTACTCTCCTCATGAATAATACAAGGACCTTAGAATAGTTTAACTTTGAACAAAAGTTTGAACAATTATACTGGGCTTTATATTGGTCCCATCCTATTTTTCTCTTACAAATCAAACATTTTTGTACCCATTTTATACAATCAACATCTATTGGATTTGCCCACATATTTATCAGTATATCTGCTCATCATTCCCTTTTGCGTCCCAGCCCTTCCATCCTGGATAATTTTTTATAAAAATTTTTAACATTTACTTATTTTTGAGAGATAGAGACAGGGCATGAGTGGGGAGGTGCAGAGAGAGAGAGAGAGAGGGAGAGAGAAACAGAATCTGAAGCAGGCTCCAGGCTGTCAGCACAGAGCCCGATGCAGAGCTTGAACCCATAAACCACGAGATCATGACCTGAGCTGAAGTTGGACGCTCAACCGACTGAGCCACCCGGCTGCCCCTCTCCCCTCTAGTTTTTTTAAGGAAAGTTTTATTAAAATGTAACCTGCATTCAACAAAAGTACAAAAAATCATAAATATATTTCTTGGTGAGTTTTTAATAATTAACCGCTCACATAAACACACCAGATAAAACCAGAGCCCCAGAAATCCCTCTTGTAGTCCTTCCCAGGGTTTAACATCCAGAGGTAATCACTCTCTCATCTTCTATCATGCTAGATTAGTTTTTCCTTATTTTGAACTTTTACATAGATGGAATAATAAAAGAAGCTTTCTTTTGTGTCTGCTTGGCTTAGCACCGTGTGAGATTCCTCTACAACTGTTCATTCCCATTGCTGCAAAATACTCCATTATAGGAATCTATGCCATTTAGCCATTTAACTGTTAATAGTCATTTGAGTTGTTTCCAGTTTTTGATTATTACAAATAGTGACACTGTTCTTTAGTGACATTTGTACCAATTCTGTTGTATATATATGTAGATGGAGAATTGCTTACTGTAGTAAGAAACTGCCAAATTATTTTCAAAAGTGGTTTTGTCATTTTATGCCCCACCAGAAATGTATGAAAGTTCTGGTTGCTCCATAAACTCATCAGCATTGGTGTTCTCAATCATTTTAATCTTAGCTATTCTGGTGGATAGATAATGTCATCTCCCTGTGACTTTAATTTGAATTTCTCTGATGACTAATGTGCTTGTTGGCCTTTCATATATCTTCGTTCATGAAGCAGCTGTTCAGATCTCTAACCCATTTTTTATTGAGGTATAGCAACATATAACATAGCAATTCAAGGTATACAAGATAATAATTTGACATTTGTATAGATTGCAAAGTGATCACCACAGTAATTCTAGTTAACGTCTGTCACCATATATATAGTTACAGGACTTTTTTTCTTGTGTTGAGAACTTTTGAGATCTACGGTCTTTGCACCTTTCAAATATGCCATACAGTATTATTAGCTGTGATCACCATGCTGTATATCTCCATGACTTATTTATTTTATAGCTGGAAGGTTGTACTTTTTTTTTTTTTTTAAGTTTATACTGAGAGAAAGAGTGTATGTGAGCAGGGGAGGGGTAGAGAGAGAGGGAGGGAGAGAGAATCCCAAGCAGGCCCTCACTGTCATGTAAATAGAGTCCAGTGCAGGGCTTGAACCCACGAAATCAGGAGTTGGACGCTAACCGTCTGAGCCACCCACGTGCCTCTGGAAGTTTGTACTTTGCGATCCCCTTTGCCGATTTCACTCCCCCTCTTCTTTCCCCCTGCCTCTGGCAACCACCAGTCTGTTCTCTGTGTCTACGAACTAGGTTTTTTGTTTGTTGTTTCTTTAAGATTCCACATATAAGGAGATCATCTGGCGCGTGTGTGTCTTCCTCTTCCATCACCTAACGTAGTACCCTCGTGGTCCATCCGCGTCGTTGCAAATGGCAGGATGTCATTATTTCTATAGCCAAGTAATAGTTCATTGTGTGTATATACACCATATTTCCTTCATTTGTCCATCGGTAGACACTTAGGTCACTTCCATTGTAACCTTGGCTATTGTAAACAATGCTAGCAGTAAACCTGGGGACACACGTGTGTTTTGAGTCAGGGGTTTCATTTTCGATGGTAAATACCCAGAAGTGGAGTTAGTAAATCATGTGATAGTTCTATTTTAAATTCTTTGAGGAACTGTCGTATTGTCCTCCATAGTGACTACACCAGTTTACTTTGCTACTAACTGTACAAGGGTTCCCTTTTCTCCACATCTTTGCTGATCCTTGTTATTTCTTGTCTTTTTAATAATAGCCATTCTGAAGTGTGAGGAGATACCTCATTGTGGTCTTGATTTGCATTTTTTTGGTGATTAGTGATGTCGAACATGCTTTCATATACTCAGTAGGCGTCTCTATGTTGTCTTTATTTTTAAAATTTTTTTAAATTTTTAAAAAATTTTTTTAACGTTTATTTATTTTTGAGAGACATAGAGACAGAGTATGAGCAGGGGTAGGGCAGAGAGAGAGGGGATACAGAATCCAAAGCAGGCTCCAGGCTCTGAGCCATCAGCACAGAGCCCGACGCGGGGCTCGAACTCACAGACTGTGAGATCATGACCTGAGCCGAAGTCGGCCGCTTAACTGACTGAGCCCCCCAGGCGCCCCTAAATTTTTTTAATGTTTATTTTTAAGAGAGAGAGAGAGAGACAGAGTGTGAGTAGAGGAGGGACAGAGAAAGAAGACACAGAATCTGAAGCAGGCTCCAGGCTCTGAGCTGTCAGCACAGAGCCTGACGCGGGGCTCGAACTCACAAACTGCGAGATGACCTGAGCTGAAGTCGGACACTTAACCGACGGAGCCACCCAGGCGCCCCTCTATGTTGTCTTTAGAAAAAGGTCTATTTAGATCCTCTGTCCATTTTTAAATAAAGTTTTTTTTGCATGAGTTGCATGAGTTCTTTATTTTGTTTTTGTTTTTTTAAAGGTTAATGGAGATAGATCATTCTTTTTTTTTTTCAACATTTATTTATTTTGAGAGAGAGAGAGAGACCTTGAGCTGGGGAAGGGTAGAGAGCGGGGTGGAGAGAGAATCTCAAGCCGGCTCTGTGTTGTCCGTGCAGAGCCCAATGTGCAGCTAGAGCTTACGAACCATAAGACCATGACTTGAGCCAAAATCCAGAGTCGGATGGTTAACCAACTGAGCCACACAGGTGCCTCACAAGTTCTTTATTTTGGATATTAACCCTTTATCAGTATGTGATTAACAGATAATTTCTCCTATTTGGTAGGTTGCCCTTTACACTGTTGGTTTCCTTTGCTCTGCAGAAGCTTTTTAGTTTGATTTAGTCCCACTTGATTTTTGCTGTTGTTGCCTTTGCTTTTGGTGTCAAATATAAAAAATCATTGCTGAGATTGAAGTCAAGGAGCTTGCCGTGTTTTTTTCCTAGGAATTTTATGTTTTTAGATGTGTTCAAATCTTTGATCCTTTAGGGTTAACTTTTGTGTTTGGTGTAAGACAGAGGTCCAGTTTCATTCTTTTGTACTTTGGCTGTCCAATTTTCCGAGCACCATGAATTGAAGAGACTGCTCTTTCCCCACTGTGTCTATTCTTGGCTTCTTTGTTATAAAGCAATTGACCATCTATGCTTGCGTCGATCTCTGGGCTCTCTATTCTGTTCCATTGATCTCTGCGTCTGTTTTTATGCCAATACCATACTGTTTTAATTTTGTTAACTTTGCAATAGAGTTTGAAATCAGGGAAGTGATGCCTCCAGCTTTGTTGTTCTTTTGTAAGATTGCTTCGGCTATTGAGATCCTTTTGTGGTTTCGTACAAATTTAGAATTGTTCATTGGAATTTTGATAGAGGTTGCATCGAGTCTGTAGACAGCCCTGAGCAGTATGGACATTTTCACAGTGTTCTTCCAGTTCATGAGTATGGGATATCTTTTGTGTCATCTTCAGTTTCTTTCATCATCCGTGTCTTATAATTTTCAGAGTGCATCTCCTTGGTTAAATTTATTGCTGGATATTTTAGTCTTTTTGATACAATTGTAAATGGGATTGTTTTCTTTTGGTGGGGGGAATGTTTTATTAATTGCTCTTTCTGCAAGTTCATTATAAGTGTATAGAAAGACAACAGATTTTCTGTGTATTGATTTTGTATCCCACAACTTTACTGAATTTGCTTTTAGTTATAACAGTTTTTTGATGAAATCTTTTGGGTTTTCTCTGTATGCCATGTCCTCCATAAAGAGTGACAGTTTTACTTCTTTACTAATTTGGATGCCTTTTATTTCTTGTCTGATTACTGTGGACCAGGACTTCCAGTATTGTGTTGAATACACGTGGTGATGGAGTCTGAATAAATAGTGGGCATCCCTGTCTTGTTCCTGATCTTAGAGTAAAAGCTTTCAGCTTTTTACTGTCAGATTGATGTTAGCTGTGGGCTTGTCATGTGTGGCGTTTATTATGTTCAGGTGTATTTCCTCGATACCCACCTTGTTGAGAGGTTTTTTTTTTTTTTTGTAAATGAATTTTAAATTTTCGTCAAATGCTTTTTCTATTTGAGAAAAAAATCTTTTTTGAGGTAATCATATGATTTTTATTCTTCATTTTGTTAATGTGGTATATCATGTTGATTTGTGGATATTGAACAATCCTAACAAGCCTTGAATAAATCTTACTTAGATCATGGTATACGGTCCTTTTACTGTATTGTTAATTTGTTTAATATTTTGTTGAGGAGGGAGCACCAGGGTGGTTCAGTCAGTTAAGAATCTGACTTCGGCTCAGGTCATCATCTCACAGTTCATGGGTTTGAGCCCCAGATCAGGCTCTCTGCTGTGAGTGCGGAGCCTGGTTGGGATCCTCAGTCTCTCTCTCTCCCTCTCTCCCTCTCTCCCCCTCTCCCCCCTCCCTCTCTCCCTTCCTCCCTCCTTCTTTCCCTCCCTCCCTCCCCCCCTCTCTCTCTCTCCCCCTTTCTCTCCCTCTCCCTCCCTCTCCTTCCCTCCCCCTCCCACCCATTACCCTCCCTCCCTCCCTCTCTCTCTCTCTCTCTCTCCCTCCCCTCACTTCTCAGATCGTGTGCCTGGGTGTTCTCTCTCTCCCAAAAATAAACATTAAAAAAAATCTATCAGTAGATAGATAGATATGTACATGTTGTTGAGGATTTGCATGTATATTTATTGGGGATATTGTCCTGTAATTTTGTTTTCTTTTTGTAGTTTCTTTGCGTAGTTTTGGTATCAGGGTAATACTGGCCTTGTAGAATGAATTTGGAAATGTTCCTTCCTCTTCAACGTTTTGGAATACTTTGAGAAGACTAGGTATTAACTCTTCTTTAAATGCTATGTAGAATTCACCTGAAGCCGTCTTATCCTGGACTTCTGTTTGTTGGGAGTTTTTTTTTTATTATTGCTTCAATTTCATCGCTAGTAATCAGTCTCTTCAGGTTTTCTATTTCTTCTTGATTCAGCCTTAGAAGATTGCCTGTTTCTAGGAATGTATCCATTTTTTCCAGGCTATCCAGTTTGTGGTATATAATTATCCATAGTAATCTTTTATAATCCTTTGTATTTTTGTGGTGTCAGCTGTAACTTTTCTTTTACTTTTAATTTTATTTGAGTATTCTCTTTTTTTTTTTGTGTTTATGTGTGTGTGTGTGTGTGTGCATGTGTGTGTGTGTGTATGTGTGTGTGTGTGTGAGAGTGAGAGAGAGGAGAGAGTGAGAGTGAGTGAGTGGTCAGAGATTTATCAAATTTGTTTATATTTTCAAAGAAGGAAAATATAAGTTAGTTTGATTGATCTTCTGGGTTTTTTTTTCAATCTCTATTTCATTTATTTCCACTCTGATCTTTATTATTTCCTTCCTCCTATTAACTTTGGGTCTTGGTTTTTTCTTTTATCATCCCTTTTGGTGTAAAGTTAGATTGTTGGTATTTTTGTTTCTTGAGTTAGATCTATGTAGTTTTAAAATTCCTTCTTAGAACTCTTTTGCTACATCTCCTAGATTTGTGTTTCCGTTTTTATTTGTCTCCAGATATATTTTGATTTCCTCTTGGATTTCTTTATTGACCCATTGGTGGTTTAGTTGCATGTTGTTTAGCCTCCAGATATTTGTGGGTTTTTTATTTTTTTTCTTGCAATGTCTGGTTTCACACTCTTGTGGTTAGAAAAGATGATTGATACAAAGTCAGTCTTAAACTTGTTGAGACTTTTTTTGTGGTCTAGCATGTGATCTCTCCTGGAGAATGGGCATATCAATGAAGTCCATCTGGTCTGATGTGTTGTTTAAGGCCATTGTTTCCATGTTGATCTTCTGTCTGCATGACCCATGCATTGGTGTAAGTGGGGTATTAAAGTCTCACACTATTACTGTATTATTGTCAGTTTCTTTTTTTAAGTGTTAATACTTCATATATTTAGGTGTTCCTACTTTGGGTGCATAGATACAGTTATTATTTCTTCTTGTAGGATTTATCTTTTTACCATTATGTAATGCCCTTTTTCTTTTTTTACAGTCTTTCTATTAAAGTCTATTTAGTCTAATGTAAGTATAGCTACTGCAGCTTTCTTTTCATTTCCATTTGCATGGAGTATCTTTTTCCATCTCTTCGCTTTCAGTTTATGTATAACTTCAGATCTGAAGTGAGTCTCTTGTAGGCAGCATATGGATGAGTCTTGCTTTTTAACTATTTGCTTACCTCGTGTCTTTTGATTGGAGCATTTAGTCCATTTACATTTAAAGTAATTTTGGGGGTTCCTGGGGGCTCAGTCGGTTAAGCATCTGACTTCAGTCCAGGTCATGATCTCAGGGTTCATGAGTCTGAGCCCCGAGTCAGGCTGTCTGTTGTCAGCACAGAGCCCGCTTCTGATCCTCTCTCCCCCTCATCTCTGCCCCTCCCCACTCACGCGCTTTCTCTCTTTCTCCTCTCAAAAAGATTTTTAAAGTAATTTTTGATAGGTAAATACTTACTGATATTTTGTTGTTTTCCGGTTGTTTTTGTAGCTCTGCTCTGTTCCTTTCTTCTCTTGCTCTTTCCTTGTGATTTGGCGACTTTATTTAGTGTAATGTTTGGATTCCTTTGTGTGTGTATGTGTGTGGGCATGCGTGCAGTTGTAAAATAGCAGTCTATTTTTTGATGGTCACTTAAGTTCAAACACATTCTAAAAGTGCTACATTTGAATCTCCCATTTTATGTTTTTGATATCATATTTTACATCTTTTTTATTTGTGTATACATTAATTATTATAGTTGTTTTTACTTCAGTTTTGAATTTTTATGCTAGCCCTGTATGTGACTGATCCAGAATTGTTATTGTATCTGTTAGGGAGATGGGTTACGTCTCCAGGCCTTGAAGAAGTGGCCTTGTATAGAAGCTGTCTGTGGAGCCCCAAAGGACCATGCCCTTTGGTCACCAGAACCAGGTGCTCCAGGAGCCCCTTGTGTGGGCTGTGTGCACCCTCCTGCTGGCTGCAGTGCCCAGCAGCAGCTGCTGCAAGCATACGGGTGAGGGGGGGGTTGGCTGAGAGACCCAGCCTCAGCTAGTGTGGGTGCACTGGTGTGCGGGGCTAGTCCCTGGTGTGGCGGACTGCAAGGCCCACCACAATTATTGCAGGCGTGCTTGTGGGCAAGAGCCACTTTGGGGGTGAAGCAGTCTCAGCCAAGGCTCCCTACCGTGTGCAACAGGGTAAGAACCGCATTGAATGGCGCACCTGCTGAGGTGCGTGGGTTGGTTGGACAGGTCCACAGGGGAACACCAGGGCAGGAGAGCAGTTCTAGCAAGGCAGGTGGAAAGTATTAGAAATAGCACCTACCATTGCTCGACCAGCAAGGTAGAAGGAGGGTAATATAAATGGTTTTCCCCAGCACTTCTGTTCCCAGAGAAGGTTACTACAGATCCCTGTCCCACCTGTACATGCCCTAATAGAGCTTCACATATGGCTCAGGTGCTTTTCACACTGCTGCCTCTGTGCTCGGTCTAGATGCTAGCGGATTTGTGTGGGACGTTTTAAGAGCAGAGTCTCTGGTTCCTGTAGCCCTCCGTCTCTCCCACAGGTAAGACCCACTGATTTGCAAAGTGGGAAGTTTATGGGGTCTTGTCTTCCCAGTACAGATCCTGAGGACAGGGGTACCCAGTGTGGGGCTTGAACACTTCGCTCTTCAGGGAAGCCTTTTGTACCTGGGATATCCCTCCCTCTGTGGGTTGTGGGTTCTGAGCAGACCATGTCCTGCCCCTCCTGCGTGTCGTTTACTTTATCCCTCTAGCTGTGGGAGAGCTGCTCCGCCAATCTTTGGCTGACTTCAGAGAGAGTTGCTCTCTAGATAGTCGTAGTCTCGGTGTGTCTGTGGAAGGAGGTGAGCTCAGGATTCTCCAGCTCCTCCATCTAGATCCTCTCCCCACCTTTATTGTTTGCGGTACGAAATCAGCACTTTGAACCATTCATTATTCCCTTGCGTATCATGTGTTTTCCTCTGGCTGCTTTCAAGATTATTCTATTTAATTTCGGTTTTCGTCATTTGTGCCTAGGCATGTTTTTCTTTGTATTTATCTTTCGTGGGGATTTCTGAATTTCTTGTAAGTTAATGTCTTTTATCCTGTTGAGTGAGTTTTTGGCCATTATTCATTTGTTTAGATTTTTTTTCCTCTCTTCTAGAGTCAAATTTTAACTTTCCATTTTGTCCCAAGTTCCCAAGGTTCTGTTCATTTTTTTTAATATTTTTTTTTTCCTCAGGGGCACCTGAGTGGCTCACTCAGTTAAGCATCTGACTTCGGCTCAGGTCATGATCTCTCAGCCGGTGAGTTTGAGCCCCATGTCGGGCTTTGTGCTGACAGTTCAGAGTTTGGAGCCTGCTTCAGATTCTGTATCTCTGTCTCTCCTTGCCCTCTCCCCCGCTCGCTCTCTCTATATATATCAAAAATAAACAATAAAAATAATTTTTTTCTCTGTAAAGATTGTCTAATTTCTGTTGACGTGTCTTCAACTTCATATATCCTTCTATTATCTTCAAACTGATGTTAACCCATCCAGGGAATTTTCTTCTCTGTTAGATGTTGTCATTTCAATCGTCCTTTTACATAGTTTCCATTTCTCTACTGACTTTTTAATATATTCATTCCCGACAAGTATATTCTCCTGGTGTCCTTGAACATAATTATAATAGCTACCTTAAATTCCTTGTTTGTCAATTTCAGCATGTGGGGTCCCCTCAGGCTCAGCCTGCGTTGAGTGCCCCGAAGTATGGCTTGTATTTTCCTGTGTCTAGTTATGTGAAGTATATTTGGATTTTATCCTAGACATCGTGAATTGTATGTTATAAAGACTTTGGATTGTGTTATATTCCTCCTAAGAGTATCTTTTTTTTTTTCCTTTTATTTTAAATCAGTCCATTAGGTCGGCTGAACTGGTACCCAAAACTCTTATCTCCTCTGCAGTGGGTAGCAGCTGAAAATTTTGTTTGGTCCTTTTACCATTATTCGGGCTACTTGGAGTCTGCCCTTCATGGGGGTGCTTTGGTGGTTAGCCAGATATTTGGGCAGTGTTTATGACACATTTGAGGATACTCCTCTCTTGTTCTCTCCTTTGAAGCCTTTTCTTTCTCATCAGCTGCAAATACTGCTGCAGTATCTGCCCTGAACTTTTTCCTGTTAGACAAGGAAGTCTATAGAGTTTTTTAAATCTGAATTTTTGCCTCTCCACATGGCATGGATTGGGGCCTGCCCAAAGTATAAAATGGAAAATTCACCTCATTGCTCAACGCTCTACGATAGAATCTTCCTTCTCTTGATTGCTTTCCAATGCTTTTAAGTAATTTTTAAAAATGTATTTTGTCCGGAGTTTATAATTGTTATATGTGGAATCGTTATTTCTGTAGGTGTTACTTGGCCATGATTAGAAGCAAAATCCCTGGACTCTTTTTAATGCCTTAGTTTCATAGACATTTGAGGCAGATTCACATGGGCCTTTTGGGCCCTATTTTAAGACGTGAATCCTAGGACGGCCAACAGTATTAGCCGTGACTTTACCCTGAGCTTTGACTGTTAGATTTGGCAGTAGTAACTGGGCCGGGAACCCTTTGTTAATTTTAGATCAAGTTACTTCTCTGACCTGTAGGTCATGAGTACACTGCAGCTTTCTAGGGCCAGTAGTTTCAATAAGTCTTAAGTTTCATGTTCATGTAGAGTCAAGTAAGGAAAAGTCCATTTCATGTGGTCAGTAAGTGTTAAATCATGAGAGGCCGCTTCAGTCTCGAAATGATTCAAATACTATATAATTTAGAGCGGCGATGGATTTGGGTGTACCCAGGGAAAAGAAAACTGCCCACAATATGAGGAAGTTTTAGATACATAACCATCTGTGACTTGATGGAGGGGGGTGTAACATAAAGATGTATGATGCCATTTGTAAAACTAATTTCTCTTTCCATTTAATCTCTCGTTGCCTAAGAAAATGCAGCTAGTAATTAAGATACCATTTTGGTCTTGCTTGTAAGTGCAGTTGCTTTCATTAAATTTCACACTCATGAAAAGGAGCTATTAAGAGACAGCCTAAGGTAACACTTTTGAATAGCTAACTTTGTTAAAAATACGTTTTCCAAATTTCTTGCAATAAAATGTAATTGCATTTTCTGTTTTTGCTTGTGTAGAATCTTCTCACATATTATCTATTAGAGACAAGACTGGTGCTGGAGGGAATATTCTGCTGAGCTGGAGGAGTACAGTGACTTCTGAGTTCTCCTTTCCCTGCCATTTATAATAAATAAAGTTTTGTGGTTTCTCTAATTTTTCTTACAGTTCACTTCTCATAAGGTTAAGTGGTGGCAGGAGAGAGATTCCAGGATACATAGTATTTTAAGTGTCAAGTTTTAAAAACTAAAATTTGAAAGTGTCCAATTTTTTAAAAAGTTGTTATTACACTGGTTAGGAAGCAATCAATAAATAATCATTGAACCTGCATTGCAACACTAGAGTACCTTGATGGCAAACCTACATGGTGAAAAACAGGGGCACCTGGGTGGCTCAGTGGGTTGAGCGTCTGACTTCGGCTAAGGTCATGATCTTGTGGCTTGTGGGTTCGAGCCCCATGTTGGGCTCTGTGCTGACAGCTCAGAGCCTGGAGCCTGCTTTGGATTCTGTGTCTCCCTTTCTCTCTGCCCCTCCCATGCCCATATTCTCTCTCTCCCCCTCTCAAAATAAACATTAAAAAAGTTAAAAAAAAAAAAAAAAGCACAATCCTAGTAGAAACACCAACAAGTGTTTTTTTCAAGGAAACAGATTATATATAAAATTCATATGGAAAAATAAATAAGCAAAAATAGGAAATCCTTGAAAAAGAAAGGTAATAAAGGATTGTGGGGAGCCCTACCAAGTGTGCTTCAGCATGTCATAAAGCCTTTACAGTTCAAAGAGAGAGGTGTAATATTACATGCCAATGGACAGAATGGAAACTCCAAAACCAGAGCCACACCATGGAGATTTGGTGTATAGATACTGCCATCTCACAGATCCCCGGATAGCACTTGGGGGAAAAATCTAAACCTCACGCTGTATACCAAGCTAAGTTCTAACAGATCAGAGATATAATGTAAAAAGTGAAACCCTACGACAGCTGGAAGAAAAAGTGGATGAATTTCCTTTATAACTTGGTGGTGTCAAAAGCCTTTCTAACTCTGGCTCATTCTATCAAAGAAAAGATCGATAATCATGACTATAAAAATTAAAGAGCCTTTGCATACCAAAAATACTAGAAGTAAAGTCAATAGCAAATTGGGAAATAGTATTTGCAACCTATGTTACAGGGGCTAATCTTATTTACCTACAAGGCTCTCTCAAAAAATGAGATCAGAAATCCCATAGAAGATCGGACAGAAACTTGGAGCATTCAGTTCACAGGGAAGAGAGTCAAATGGCATTTGAACGTATTTAAAGGTGCTCAACCCCACTCATAATAACTGAAGCTTGAATTAAAACCACAGTCTGTGAGACAAATACAAAACTACTCAGCAATAAAGAGGAACAAACTATAGATACCACTATTATGCTAAGTGAGAGATGCCCCACACCAAGGGGATGTACTGTGATTCCATTTATATGACATCCTGGAAAAGCAAAACTTTAGGGACAGACATCAGACCCACGTTGTCAGGGACCGGAGGCGGTGGGATGGGAAATGTTCGGGGTGACGAAAACGTTCTGTAGTTTGGTTGTGGTGGTGGTTACGTGGACATGTTTATCAAATCCAACTGTGCACTAAAAAAGGCGAATGTTCCTGTATGTCAGTCATACCTCAAAACCCTTGAATTTTAGAACAATCAAAACCACATTATGATATCATTTCTTTCTTACTAGCTTAGCAAAAATCTAAACATTTTGTAAGACTGTTGGAGATACCGTGGTGAACAGGCACTCTCACAAAGCGGTAGTAGTGCCTAATGGCGACTCTTTTGTAGGGGAATTTGGAAATTACATACGCATTTTCTCCATTGACCTCGAAGTTCTAGCAACAGCCTCAGAGTATATTCCATTGAGTAGATGATTTATTATGTAACTGGTCCCCTTCTGGTGGACATTATTAAGATTTCTAACTTTCTTTTGCTTTTACAAATAATGCTGCGAGTCAAGCCGTCTCGCGCATGCGCAGTTTATCAGCAGGAGAATTCTGGGAAACAGAATTGCAATTTTGAAGAATAGTGTTACCAAATTGCCACCAGCAGGGAGGATCCCAATTTACACTCTTATCACTATTGTATAACTATTTCCCCCAACCTTGCCAGCAAGTTCGTTACTAAGTTTCTGGTGTTTTTACAAAATCATCTTTATTTTTTTATCCTTTGGTTAGTTTTCTATTAAGTGGCTGGTCTCATATATTAGAGAGATTAGCCCCTTGCGCTGTGAGTTATAAATATTTTTCCCACTTTGTCCATTATATTTTGAGTTTTCCTTTGGGGTTTGGTTTTTTTTTCCTGTAAACAAGTTTTTTTTATGAGGTTAAGTATTGTTTCTTTCATAGTTTATGGATGTTGAGTCTAGTTACAAAGGCCTTTCCCAATCTAAAATTATTACAGAACTTTGCCATATATTTTTTTAGTGTCTTTATCAAAGTGATTTTCCATTTTTTACATTTAACTCTTTGCTTTCATACGGCACCCTGGTGTATAGTATGAGATAAAGATTCAGTTTCGTTGCTAGTTTTTTAAATAGTTATCCTAACACCATTCCTCGAACAACCTATTTCCCCCCAGTGGCTTGCAATACTACCTCCACACGTATCACCCTTCTCTGTTAGAGTCCGATTCCATTCTTTCAGCCGGCTTCGTTTGTTTGCCTCTCACAGGCCAGAGCCACACTTTCTTAGTTGAGGCTTTTACTGTTCGGTAAGACAAGTGCCCTGTTCCTTCTTTCTTTCATTCCATTCTTCTCTTTCCTTCCTTCTTTCCTCCCTCATCACAGTTTTTTTTTTTTAGATATTTCTACCTTTTTAATCTCCAAATGAACTTTTGAGTTGTCCTACCTAATTGCATGACAAAACTCTCCAAAAATAGTGTTCAGTGCTAATCAGAAACTTACTTTTTAAATTAAATTAGTCTTAAACGTATAAATTAGCAACAAGGGAATTTACATTTTCTTCCTAAGCAAGCACATAGTGTACTTCATGCTTCGAATACTAGAATTTTTGGCTTTACATTTGGATGATTAAAATACTCAAAATAACATTAGATAATACAATAGCAATAGCCACAAGACAGTTATCAGTATCAAGACAGTTAACAGCATCTCACAGTGTCTGTGAAAGCATCACGGTTACGTTCACTAAGATGCTGTTAGCAGTGTGTCCCCTTTTGTGTGTAACTATTTACCTCTCTGACTAGTCTCCCATATGTCCTAAAGAAGCAAAGTTTCTTGTCATAAACACTCTTAGGTATCAGCTTGATATTATGATAAAACTTTGATAAAGCTTATGATAAAACAACTCCTAGTGTCTCCCTCTGTCCCTTGTCTTACCACTCGTTTAGATCAAATTGCATCATTAAAACACAAATATTTTTCGAGTATTTTGAAAATCCATAAGAAGCAACTCAAAGAGCAGGAACACAGCCAGATAGAAGCAACATTTTTTAAAACTTACCTGTTTTTCTACATACCAGAACTACCTACTTTGGAAAATATCCTACAAGAAAAGACCCCATTTATAATAGCAACAGAACTATAATTACCTATGAAAAATAAATTTAACAAGAAACATACAAATATCTGTTTGAAGAAAATCACAGAATTTTAATAAAAGAAATGAGAAATGTTGGAATACATGGAGAAACAAGTTGGAAAACAGTATTATAAAACTTCCCTAAAATAATATTTGTATGTAATGCAATTCCAACAAAAAAATCACAGCAGTATCATTTGGAAGTTTAAGAGTTTATTTCAAGAACAAAACAAGATATTTTTAGTTTAATAGGTTTAAAGTTTATCAAGAAGAGAAGAGCCTGGAAAATTTTGAAGAGACATGCTGAAGACTTTCCCTGTAAGGTGTTAGACTCTACTGTAAAGCTACAGTATGTAAAACAGTGTGGATGCTTGGCAGGAACATTGAATTAAAAAAAAAGAAAGGAGAAGAAGAAGCCACTAACATACCCAGAGCATGTGTAGGCTTTTCCCCACCATTTTATTGTGAAAATTTTCAAACGTGCCGACAAGCTGGAGGGATTTTACAGCAAACACTCATGCGCCCGGCGCCCAGATTCTACCCTTAACCCGTTAGTGTTCCGCTGTGCCACGTGTCTGTCCGTGTAGTCCTCCTGCCATCTGTTCATTTCAGAGTACACCAGGTATCTGTTCTTCCCCCTTTAAACACTCAAGCATGTGTATTATTAACTGGAATGTTGTTTTTTTTAATATTTTTTTAACGTTTTTTAATTTTATTTTTGAGAGACATAGAGACAGAGCATGAGCAAGGGAAGGGCAGAGAGAGAGGGAGATACAGACTGAAGCAGGCTCCAGGCTCTGAGCCGTCAGCACAGAGCCTGACGCGGGACTCGAACTCACAGACCACGAGATCATGACCTGAGCCCAAGTCGGCCGCCTAACCGACTGAGCCACCCAGGCGCCCCTGGAATGTTTTTTTTTAACAGGGCTTTTATGTTTACAATTTCGGAATAGGGTAGTAGGCCTTTGTAAGCATATCATAAAACTGAAATTTTAAAGGGAAACATCAGGTACAATAGTAAAGAAGTGAAATTAATAAAATACTACCAGATTGCCCCAAAGATTATGATTGAAAACATAGAGAAAACCCAGTTTGATCAAGAGGTTGTGGAACCAAGCACCCTCAATGGTTGTTTATAAGAGTATTAATGAGGCACCTGGGTGGCTCAGTCAGTTAAGTGTCCGACTTCGGCTCAGGTCACGATCTCACGGTCTCTGAGTTCAAGACTTTAAATTCAAAGACACAAATAGGTTGAATATACAAGGATAGAGAGATGCGCACCATGTGGGCAGTAACCACGAAAGAGCTGGAGGAGCTATATTAACATCAAGCGACATAGACTCAAAAATATCCTCCTAGAAACAAAGGAGAGTGATGTTTCATAATGATAGAAGGACCAAAAATCCAGATTCTAAAAATCATTAATGCACCTGAATAACCAAGCGCCAAAATATATGAAGTAAAAACACAAAATTTAAAGGAAGAAGAGACAAATCCAACAGTTATAGTTGGAGATTTCAATACTCATAGCAATGAATATAAAACCTAGACAGAACGTCAGTAGAGATAGGGCAAACTTGAGTAATATTATCCCAACTTCATCTAATAGAAACACACAGAACTCTCCACTCAGCAGTGGCAGAATAGACATGCGTCCCAAGTGCATATGGAGTGTTGTTAACAAGCTCGAAGGATTGAAGTTACTCAAATCGTGTACAGCAGCGCAAGAGAATTAAGGTAGAAATTAACAAGTTATATTCCTCAACCACACATAATTAAAATAAAAGTTAACAATAGAACTTTGGGAAATCCTTGAATACCCGGATATTAAACAATACACTTAAATTTATGAATCAAAAAATCACAATGAATGTAAAATATGTTGAACTGGATTAAGGTGAATACACAACGTGAACATTTATGAGATGCAGTAGAGGCAGCGCTTACAAGGTTATAGCTTCAAACACATTAGGAAGATCCAAAATTAATAATCTAAACTTCCACCTGCAGTTAGAAACAGAAGACCAAATGCATCTCTGGTAACTAGAAGGAAGGAAATAATAAAATTCAGAACAGAAGTTGATGAAAGGAAACAAAAACAAAAAAATGAAACCAAAAATTAGTTCTCTGAAAATATTTTTAAATACTGTCTTTTCCTTCACTAACCAAGGAAAAAGAAGACACAAATTATCAAAATGAGGACTGGATGAGGGGACATGATTATAAAACCTACAAAGAACTGTAAGAAGATATTATGAACTTATTAAAGTACTTAACGGCCATTGGGCAACTTAGAAGTCAGAAAGTAGACAATTAAAATGAAATAGACAAGTTCTTAGACACAAATGACCAAAACTGAGTAAAAGAGAACTGTGTTCTGAATATGCACATATCAAGTTAAGAAATTTAATTAGTATTTAAATATCCAACAGAGAAGAGCCTCAGCCCAGATTGTTTTGCTGATGAATTCTACCACTCAATAAAGAATATCAATTCTTCACAAATTTGTCCAAAAAAAATAGAAGGAAACACTTCACAACGTATTCTGTACGCCATTGTTACTCTGATACCACAGACATCACAGGGAAAGAAAACTACAGACCAGTATCTCAAATATAGATGCAAAAATCCTGAACAAAATGCTAGCAAACCAAATCCAGCAACGTATAAAAGTATATTGTACACTAATATCAAGTGAGATTTATTGCAGGAATGCAAAGTTGGTTTAATATCTCAAAATCATTAATGTACTATCCCATATTAATAGAATAAAGGCTAAATAACATCATTTCAGTAGATGCAGAAAAGACATTTGGAAAAGTTCACCATCCCTTGATAAAAATCACTCAGCCTACTAAGAATAGAAGAGAACTTCCTCAACATGGTAAAGGGCCTCTAAGAAAAACCCACAGCTAACATCATACTTAATGTGAGAGACTGAGTAATTTCTCCCTAAGCCCATGAACAAGGCAAGAGCATCTACTCTCCCCACTTCTGGTCAACATTATGTTAGAAGTTCTAGCCAGGATAATTAAGCAATAAAAATAAAAGCCATCCTTATTAGAAAGGAAGAAGTAAGATCTCTGCAGATATCCTGGTCTTGTATATTAAAAATCCTAAGGAATACACTGAAAAAGTAACCAAGTTCAACCAGATGGCAGGATACAAGATCAGTATACAAAAATCAGTTGTATTGGTAGTCACTTTCAATGAGCAAACCAAACATGAAATTAAGAACTTAATTCAGGAGAGACCTGGGTGGCTCAGTTGGTCGAGTGCTAGACTCTTGATTTCAGCTCAGGTCATGATCTCACAATTGTGGGTTCCAGCCCCGAACTGGGCTTCATGCTGACAGCTAGGTTCTCTCTCTCTTCCTTTCTCTCTGCCTCCCTTTCCCTCATTTCCTCCCTCTCTCTCTCTCTCTCTCTCTCTCCCTCTCCCTCTCCCTCTCCCTCTCCCTCTCCCTCTCTCAAAAACACTTTAAAAATATTTTTAAAAAGGGGCACCTGGGTGGCTCAGTCTGTTAAGCGTCCAACTCTTGGTTTCAGCTGAGGTCATGATCTCACAGTTCATGGGTTCGAGCCTCGCATCGGGATCTGCGCTGAAAGTGTGGAGCCTGCTTGGGATTCTCTCCTTCCCTCTCCCTCTCCCTGTCTGTCTCTCTCAAAATAAAATGAGTATTTTAAAAAAAAGAACCTAATTCATTACATGTATGGTAACATCAAAAAGAATAAAATACTTAGGAATAAATTTAGCCCTCAGAAGTTCAAAACTTATGATATCAGCTTGCCAGGTATATCATAATAAAGCACCACAAACAGATTGGATTAAACAAGAAATTTATTTTCTCATAGTTCTCTTGGCTACAAGTCCAAAATCACGGTGTCAGCAGGGTGGGTTCTTTGTGAGGATAGTGAGGGAGAATGTGTTCTAGTCCTCTCTCGTAGCTTCTGGTGGTTTGCTAGTAATCTTTGGCATTCCTTGGCTTCTGCTGTATCACCCTAATCACAAGGTATTCTGTGTGCATGTCTCTTTCTGTGTCCAAATTTCCTCCCTTAAAAAAAATGTTTATTTATTTTGAGAGTGAGTGTTTTCAGAGCGAGTGTGAGCAGGGGAGGGGCAGAGAGAGAGGGAGGGAGAGAGAATCTCAAGCAGGCTCCGTGCTGACAAACATGAGATCATGACCTGAACCAAAATCAAGAGTCAGACGCTTAACCGACTTAGCCACCCAGGTGCCCCCAAATCTTTTTATAAAGGCACCAGTCGTGCTGAATTAGGGCTTACCCTAATGACCTCATCTTAACTCAGCTCTGTAAAGACCCTATTTCTGAATAAGATCACATTCGCAGGTACTAGGGGTCAAGACTTCAGCATCTTTTGAGGGGACACAATTTAACCCTATAACACTCATACTCCAGGAGTACAAAACATAGAAGTTAAAGAAGACTTAAATCTGTGGCAAGACCGCAGGAGTGCTGACAACATGGGCTCCATCTTGGGCCCTCCATCTTGTTTGTGCCTGTGCATTAATCTCCGTGGTGGCTCGTGTTCCGGGCCCCGTGGGGGTTAATGCATGCCCTGACCAGAACGCAAGGAGGCTTGTGCTGATCTTCCCCAAAGTGATGCACAGAAGGCACCACTTCGGGAACCAGTAGAGGTTGTCTGGTGCACAGATGGCACCATTTAGGTAACTACTCGGTGACTTTACCATCACGCCCCTCCCTCCATAAAAGCTGGGGGTTAAGGTCCAGACTGGGTGGAGAATAGCCGTGGAGAATGGCTGTGGACGGCCTGGATCGTCTGTACGCCTGCCCGAACCCCCGCCAGGAAGTTACCTTGAATAAAATGTGTAAATGGTATGGAGTGGCTTGCTTCATCTTTCAGTATAAAGCACCTTCTCACTCTGAATGTTAGTTACATTGCTGACCCTCCTCTGCCCTCTGATGAAAGGCAGTCCTGGTTATCGATCAGAAGACTTGGAAGATCAGTAGTGCTCTGCACACTGACCGGCAGCTTCAGTTCAGTTCCTGTCAGTGGCTGCTTTACAGAAATTGACAAGCCGCTCAAAAGTTCATGTGGAAATTCAAGGGGCCCAGAATAGCCAAAACAATACTGAAAAAGAAGTGTTGGTGAATTCACATATCCTGATTTCGAAACTTCCTACAAAGCTACAGTAATCAAAGCAGTGTGTTACCACCAAAAAGATAGGCATATAGACCAGTGGAATATAACCGAGACTTCAGAAATAAACCCACACGTCTCTGGGCAATTGACTTTTGTCAAGGGTACAAAGACAAGAATGAGAAAGAATGGAATTCGAACCTCCTATTTATACAAAAGCTAACTGAAAATGGATTAAAGGCCTAAATGTTAGCTAAAACTATAAAACTTAGAAAAGTCCACAGACATAAAATCATCATGACCTTGGGTTAAGCAATGGTTTGCTTAGCTATGATATAACGAACAATAAAAGAAAAATACATTGAACTTCATCTACATCGAAACTTCGGTGCCTCAGAAAGCACCATGAAGAAAGTGAAAGACAACCTACACAGTGGGAGAAACTATTTGTAAGCCGTATATTTGATAAGAGATTTTGCATCTGGAATAAAGCATTCCTTCAATTCAGTAATACAAAGCCAATCCAAATTACAAACTGAGCAAAGGATGTCAACAGACGTTTCTCTAAGGGATATACAAATGGATAATAAACATATGAAAAGATGTTCCAAGTCATTAGTCATCAGAGAAATGCAAATTAAAACCACATTGTGGGGCACCTGGGAGGCTCAGTTGGTTAAGCATCCGACTTCCCCTCAGGTCATGATCTCACAATGAGTCCAAGCCCAGCCTTGGGCTCTGTGCTGACAGCTTAGAGCCTGGAGCTTCCTTTGGGTTCTGTGTCTCCTTCTCTCTCTCTGCCCCTCCCCATCTCATGCTCTGGATGGCTCTAATGAAGATGACAGATAATTAAAGTGCCGGTGAGACTGTCACATGGTATATCTGCTTGCAGAAACAGCCTGGCGTTGTTTTGAAATATTACCCATAGCGTTGCTACGGGATCCAGCCGTTTCACTCCTAGGTGTAATCTCCGAGAGAAATGAAAACCTGCGTCCACATAAAAACACTTCATAAATGCTCAAGCCATCATGATTCATGAGAGTCAAATAGAAATAAATGTCTCTCAAACAATGAATGGTTAAATAAAATGCGGTATATCCATACAATGGGATATTATTTAGCAATAAAAAGAAATGAAGGACTGATACACGGATGTAACACGGATGAGCCTTGAAACAATTATGCTGACTGAAAGCATCCAGTCACAAAAGACCGCATGGTGCTACTGTTTCCAATTCATGTGAAAGATCCGGAGCAGGCAAATCCACAGAAACATAGATGGGTGGCTTGTGGAGATGGAGAGGGAATGCTCATGGGTATAGGGCTCGAACTCCCGAACCGTGAGATCACGACCAGGGCCAAAGTTGTACGCTTAACCGACTGAGCCGCCCAGGCGCCCCCCCCCCCCACATTGGGTATTGCTTTAGAGGCTTGTCACTCACGACCGGAGCAGTGGGCAGCCTCGGGCTGATTACTGCCCACGACCGAGGCAGAGGCGTTTGTTTACCCAGCGCTTCCTAAGTCACCAATCCGGCTGGCTGGAGAGAGCAGGCACGTTTCCTAGTCCCGTGTGGACCCTGTTCCGTCTAGTTCTGTCAGACGGTGTTCCCCCAGGCCTCAGGCGCCTTCTTCGCACGCGTGTGCTGATGGTCACTCAGCCGAGTGCCCAAGGCCAGTCGTCCCCAGGTCTCCAGAGGTCTCCGTACAGCTCTCTCCTCTCTGGTATTCCATTCTGCAGACTAGTCACCTTGTTTCTTTCAGCACCTGTGAGGAGTGTACCAAACTGCAGCAGGTTTCCCCTACTCATGTCATGTTCTGGAAACTACCAAGGCAGTGAGCTAGGACAGCTGGAGAGCTCTCTTCATTTGTTCCCTGTCTCTCAGGGTCACGGATCTCTGTCGCCAAACGTGTAGTGTTTTGAAGACTATGGTTTCAAATATTTTGCCTGTTCCCTGGTTTCAGGCAGGGTTGGTAAATGTCACTGTTACTCCACGTGGCCAGGAGCCAAGTCGACAAGGCAATTTGCTGGGGAAAAGCTAGTCTTTGCAACATATGGTGGACCAGTTGGCTGTTACATGCAGGAAGGACGGGCCCGGGAGGGGGAAGACTTAGACCCTTCCTTAGCACCATTCACCGCAGTTAACCCTAAATGAGTCATTTGTAGGCCTAAACGTGAGAGCTAAAACTATAAGGCGTCTAAGAGAAAATGTAGGAGAAAGTCTTTTTGACTTTCAGTGAGGCAGTGATTCTTACGTGTGACCCCAAAGCACAATTCACAGAAGAGGAACAAACTGAACTATATACCTAGTGAAAGAACTGACAGAAGGCGCTCGCACAGATAGCTGTGTCCCCGTGTTTCCAGCAGCATTGTTCACAGTAGCTAAGAGGTAGAAATAGCCCAAGTGTCTGTCAGCAGGTGAGTAGGTAAACAAAATGTGGTCCACACATGCGCTGGGAGGTTATTCATCCATAAAAGGAATGAAATTCTGATGCCTTCTACAACATAGATGAATGTTGAAAACGTTATGCTAAGTGAAAGAGCCAGGCACAAAAGGACAAATTCCACTTACGTGAAGTACCTAGAAGAAAGAGCAAATTCACAGTGACAGAAAGAATAAAGGCTATTAGGGCTTGGGGGAGCAGGGAAGGGGAGTTCTTGCTTAATGATGTATTTATTTCCAAGAGCTGCCATAAGAGACTACCACAAACTGGTACTGGCTTAATAAAGCATGTTTATGGGGCGCCGGGTGGCTCAGTCAATCAAGCGTCAGACTTCTGCTCAGGTCGTGATCTCGCAGTTCGTGGGTTCGAGCCCCGTGTCAGGCTCTGTGCCAGCAGCTCAGAGCTGGAGCCTGCTTCGGATTCCGTGTCACCCTCTCTCTGCCCCTCCCCCGTTCACACTCTGTCTTTCTCTGTCTCAAAAATAAATAAACGTTTAAAAAATTTAAAAAGCAAACAGACATTTCTTGTCTCCATTTTGGAGGTTAGAAGTCCAAGATCAAGGGGTCAGCAAATCCCTGCCCCCCCTAAAACCTGTAGGCGAGTCCTTCCTTGCCTCTTCTGGCTTCTGGCAGTTTGCTGGCGCTCTTTGGTGTCTCTTGACCGGTAGATGCATCACTCCCATCCTCCATCTTCGCGTGGCATTTTCTCTCTGTCTTTTCATGTCGTCATTCCTCTGAGCTTGTCTGTGTTTTTCCAGATTTCTCTTTTAAGGACACTGGTCATATCGGATGAGGTCCACTCTGATGGCCTCATCTATTACCTGTGCAAAGACCCTGTTTCCAAATAAGGTCACTTTCTGGGGTCAGCACCTCAACATCTCTTTTTGAGGGACATAACCCATACGAAGTGGATACAGAGCTCCTTAGGATGAAGAGAAAATTCTGGAAATGTGTAGTGGTTACAGTTGCACAACATTGTGCATGGTCTTAATAACTCAGAGCCGTATGCTCATAATGATTAGGATGATAAATTTTATGTTATATATATTATATCACAATTAAAAATGCTTAGAAGGATGGGGCGCCTGGGTGGCTCAGTCGGTTAAGCCTCCGACTTCGGCTCAGGTCATGATCTCACAGTCTGTGAGTTTGAGCCCCGCGTTGGGCTCTGTGCTGACAGTTCAGAGCCTGGAGCCTGCTTCAGATTCTGTGTCTCCCTCTCTCTCTGCCCCTCCCCCACTTGTGCTCTGTCTCTCTTTCTCTCTCAAATAATGAATAAACGTTTAAAAAATTTTTTTAAATGCTTGGAAGGACATTCAGCGAATGTTAAAAGTAGTTTTATCTAAGTGGTAGTGGGATGTGGGTGACTTTCCCTTTCTCTTCTGTAATTTTATATGTTATTTTCAAATAGAAAAATATTTTTTTACAGTTAATCGTAGGAAGAGCGTCTATAAAAATAGATTTCCCTCCACTCAAAGTTCCATCTTTAGTGGAAAATGGAACCTAGTTTCATGACACCCAGTTTGATGAGGCACAAGAGGCTTAGTGAAACTTTTCCCACCCTAAAATGTTTACTCTTGCTTTTCTTCTTTAAGGGGTCTGGATATTTGTAATTCAGAACTTGGAGTGTTTGGAGATGAGATCTTTTTCAGAATGAGCAATAATTTTCTGTTAGGTGTTAGTAGAGGGTGCCAATTCTGTGGGCCAGTTTACTGTTTTAAAAGCATATCCTAGAAATAATTGCAAATTTAGATTCTCATTCTTTACCCTTAGGGAATATTGGGGGAAATGCCAGGCGGTTCCATTTAGTTATGATAAATCCAACCTCAGGAAACGCTACTTTGTTCTTGATTGTGCTAGCGCAACTTTATGGAAAAATACTTCTCTGTTGTCAATTTTTAGGCTTTTTATGGAATTTGACAAAAATTAGACTTAAAGTAACATGTCAATTTGGTTATAGTTTATCTTTCTACATATGTATTTGTAAACATCATTTAATTGACAAAAAGGAATAGATCGTTATTTCGAAGGACAGTGTTCTCTTTTTCATGATCAACTGAAGAAAACAATTGTCAATTTAAGTAACATTTCTGCTTTATGCCAACTGTGGGCCAGTGAGTCCAAAGTGTTTCTCAAGCTAAGAAATTAGGACGGGGAACCTGGGTGGCTCAGTTGGTTAAGCGACTGACTCTTGGTTTCAGCTCAGGTCATAACCTCATCGTTTGTGGGTTCGAGCCCCACATCGGGCTCTGCGCTGAAATCATGGAGCTTGCTTGGGATTTCTCTCTCCTTCTGTCTCCCCCCTCCTCAGCTTGCTCTCTCTCTCTTTCAAAAAATAAATAAATGTAAAAAAATTTAAAAAAATTAGAATGTCCTGATGCTTCCTTAAGTCACGCTGAAATGTTCTTTTAGGTAAATTATTCTGTGATATGATGTGTTGAAAGAGGAATTATAAACTCATCTGGAAAATAATAGGGGAATGTTTGTTCGTCAACCGTATTCTAATCTAATCTGAGTTAGAAACTTCACTTTCGTGATATCATTTTAAGGTTCAGCTTAATTTTCAGAAAATAGAAAGTAAAGATACAATTCATTGCCATTTTGTCCTTTAAAAAAACTTCATACAAGATGAGCAAGATATTAGAGCCGCGGTAATTGGATGTCTTTCAGGGTAATAAACCATTAAAGTTTATGAGTCACGTTAACAGAAAGTCCTCTCCGCCATTTCCCTTTATCGGTTCATTCTACAATAAACATAAAACCCTCTGCCTGCAGTTCAGAGCACAGCAAGGGAGAGAGGAAAAAGCCAGAAAAGAAACTCCAGAAAGCAATAAGCAGGAAGTGTTCAGTAACCTTTTGATCCTCAAGCTCATGACAAATGTCCAGTGCTTCTTGGCTGGGGTGACACTTCCTCCCAGTGACTCGGTAACTTATCTGCGGTCTCCGGGATTCAGGAACTCCTGGGTACATTTTCCAGAAGTCATCCCAAGCCACGTTGGTCGTTAAAAAAAAAAAAAAAAAAAAGGATGGAGAAAAGGTAAGAGCAACGTTAAGGGCTCTGGCCTCTGAGGAGTCCCGTGACCGTTCCTTGTCGCTGGGGCTGCTGGTGGAAGCCTCCAGAAGGAGCAGGGTGTGGGCCGCGAGCCAAGTCTCTGAGCATGGGGACTCTTGCCACGTCCTGCCAGTGTCAGCTCCGAGTTCCTCAGTGAGAGGAGCACCTTACCGTCTTTGCCGCTCTAAACCTTCCCTACTTAGAGGGGCACTCGGGGAGAAGCTTTGTGCGAATAATCACAGACCACGGGCTAATAAAAGCCTCTCTGTAACTCATTTCCTTCCTTCACCCTCCCCATTACTCGACTCTTTTTTTTAATGTTTATTTATTTGAGAGAGAGAGAGAGAGAGACAGAGCATGAGCAGGGGAGGAGAGAGAGGGAGACACAGACTCTGAAGCAGGCTCCAGGCTCTGAGCCGTCAGCACAGAGCCCGACGCGGGGCTCGAACCCACAAGCCGAGAGATCATGACCTGGGCCCAAGTTGGACGCTCAACCGACTGAGCCACCCAGGCGCCCTGCTGTTACTTGACTCTTAACTTCTGTGTTGATAGATTTTGTTCTGTACTTTGACCTACAGCTTCTCAAAGCCGTTTGGAAGGTGAGGAATAGATACGTATATACGTGTCCCTGCATGTGTTACTTAGCAAGAATGTCCGAACTGATACACTTACAAAAACAGGTTCTTCATGATTTACGGAAGGCATTATGTAAATCTTACTGCATGTGGGTTTTCTTTCAAAAGAATCCTTTGATCACAGATTTTCAAAGAAAAAAAAAAGCCATTGTTTATGACTTATTTTTCCACAAGGAATATGTTAAATGCCAGATGCTGTTTTGTGGCCAGGAAGATGTATCCAAAACATATCCTTCTGTAGCAATACGGAGGCATCCTTCTGTGAATTCCGAAAGTTTGGACAGTCCCGGAGAAGCTCTCCGCGTGTTAGGATCTGGGCAGGAATGGGGTGTAGTGGGTTGGGGACTGAAGTGACCTCAGAAAGCAACCCCGTATCTACTCAGTCATGAAATCGGTGACATCTTTAGAACCTAAACCTATACCCGCTTTTACTGTTTTGCTTCGTTTAAAGATTACAATGAAAGTAACCATTCTTAAGCCCATGTACTCAAGCTGAAAATAACTTTTCACTTCTCACTCGTTGTTTTTGCCCAAAGACTAGGAAAGAAACAACCCCCACCCTGTTACCTCTGACGGGCAAACCTTTGACCAGAATGTTCTCGTCTCCTGTACACTCATCTGGTGTGTGTCCACGATGCCTGATTTAAAATACAAATTTCGGTTGGTAAGTTCGTGTTTATTGATGAAGCTGAATGTGTACAGCTGTCTATAGCCGCGTGGCAAACAGCCTCACTCGTAAGTGCTGCTCGATGACGGCCGTCCCACTCAGCCTTCCAAGCTATAATAAAGCTTTATCGGTTACTCAAATCTGGGCAGTTACTTGGGCAGGTTCCAAATGAACCTGGTCACCTTGCCAACCTGTCAAAACCAGCCAGAAGGTTTGGAAATTATTTGTCCATACAATGAAAGTTATCGGATATTGCCCGCATTGGACTTCCTGAGGTGTATGTGTTCCAGAAAGTCCGCGACAAATGAAGCAAGGGTTTTTATTTTAACCTCTTTGGACGGAAATGTTTCTTCTTAGATTAGCAACAATTTTCAATAAAAAAGTTTCACTCTTAAAGGTAAAGAGAATATCATAATGAAAAGCCAGGTATACCCTCTATCCTAGGAAAGAACACATTGTAAGTACAATGGAAACCGTTGACATATTCCAGTGTTTTCTCCTCTGTCCCCTCCCTGTAAATCTGCTGTTATAATTCCTGTGCGTAACTGTAATAGATTATTTTGACTCATCGTTGTTGGTGGGATTCACCCACGTTGTACGTGGCGCTCTGGTTCATTCTTTTCCATCGCGTTGCATTTCATCATTCTCTTCCTGGTGGGTATTTAAGTTGATTTTAACATTTTGTTATAATAATGTAACAAATGGGCATTCCAGGAGGTCTCTTCTTGCGCACCTGTCAGTTTCTATAGACTACGTACTTAGGAGTTACATTGCTGAGCCATAGGCTGTAAACATCTTTCATACTCGATATCAAATTACTTTCCAAAACGTTTACACAGTTCACAGGTCAATAGTATTGTAGAATGTCTTTCAGTTTGAGTTTGTCTGATGTTCCCTCGTGATTAGATTCAGGTTTGGCAAGACTGTCGCAGAAGGAAAGCTGTGATCTTGCTCCCAGTTAAGGGCCTTTGTCCTAAAATGCCACAGGATTCCAATTTATCCCACTTCTGATGATGTTCGTTCTGATCCCTTTATTAAACCGATGTCTGCCAGGTTTTTCTGTGTAGTTACCCTTTTTCTCCTTGTAATTGGTCGATATTTTGTGGTGAGATACTTGGAAACAATGCAAATATCCCATTCTCCACATGACTTCCCAGCCAGACAGAGTAACAGGGTCCAGACTCGCCCTGCAGTCTCAAACGGTAACAGAAATCTAACAAACGATGGGGAACAGTAGTTTTGAGGCGCTGGGTGCCAGGCAGTGTTGGGTATTGAATCTTCAAATAAAGCGAGCCCCCTGATTACCCCAACTCCTTGCCTAGAGAGAGTTTCCAGACCTCATCACAGAGAAGGGGCATTCATACAAGCTCCGTGGCGTTTGTGAGTTGAGGTTGAAGATTTGGGGCAGTCAGCGTGGCTAGAATTCATAGAACAGAGTCGCAGAGAGGAGAGAGCAAAACAGAGTTCTGGAGACAGGGAAAAAGCCTGCGGCAAGTTTCTGAGGAACCTCCCCAAGGCTGGGAACAGAACCGCCGCAACCAGCAGACAGGACGGGAACAGGAATAGTTTACGTTACCGACAGCCAGAGCGGAGAGCCTGCTGGCACGTGACGTGGGATAGGGCGCTCAGACGGTCGCCTCAGTGTGGGGCTGAATTAGCCTCGGACTATAGGCTGCTCTGGTCCTAACAAAGACTGGAAGCAAGCTCCCCAAAGATCAGACTGTTTCCAAGTACCTTAACGATTTCCCAGAGCAAAGTGCAAAAGAGTTTACAGAAAAACCCTTGTCCCCAAACCCCAGATCCCTACAGTGTAAAAATTACACCGTCCAGCGTTTAACCAATAATCGTCAAGGATGCAAAGTAGAAAAACATGACCCTTAATGAGGAGAAAACTTCAAAACTGACAAGAAATGGCACAGATGATAGAATTGGAGAGCAATCCTAAGTATGCTTCGTGTTGCAGAAGGGCCAGGACAGCATGAGCTCGGTAAAGAGTCACATGGGAAATCTTAAACAAACGAACAAGCAAACACAGAAAAACAGACCAAAAAACCCACCCCAAATATTTTTACTGATAGAAACTATCTTATTCCTCATTAACTTTCAATGTATTCATTTTTTTGTACCTTTTCTGTGGACTCAGTTTCCCATTTAATGGATTATGATTTGCTGCTACCATTATTTATTTTGATATTCAAATTGTACTTGATTTGGCCAGTGGACACCCCAAAAGTTGCCATCCGCGCCCTTGGGATGTGTCCCACACATTCTGAAGATCAGCCTGCGGAGCTCTGGTTTCTTTTAGTGGAGGACAGTATTTAGAAGCCAAGATCTGAGTGTTAGATGTTTCCATTCCTACTAGGTTGTGGCTGCTGCCAGGCGCTCCGGGGCACGTAACTCTATGCCTCTCAGCTGATTGATTCCACAATCGATCGATACATTGGTCAATAGATGTATCAATGGCTCCAGTTTCAATCCAACACCATATGGGGTTCATTCTAGTTTTCTGTATTTGGAACTCCTCCAATAGTGAGAAACTGGACTCCTCTTACCCTTAATATATGTGTGTGTTTGGTCAGTCCTGCTGTGTATAACATGTCTCGTGGCCTGCCACCAGCTCTCCTTCTGCTTCCCTGGGTGTATGCTCCCCTCACCCACTCGGGCCCCAGGCCCCCCCATGGGGCCAATCCTCACCACCCTCCGTGTGGACATCCTCCTCACCCAGCCTGTTCTCTCTCTGATACCCTGTGCCACCTTACCTCCCCCCCGCCCCATGATGCCTCCTCACCCTGCTCAGCCCCCTGTCCCTCCCCTGGGGATGCCTACCTCACTCAGAAGCACCTCAGGCTTTTGTTCTGAATGTTTGGGGAGGGAAAGGAGGAGACAGCATGCTTAAGATGGCGATGCGAAGCACAGAAGTTAGTTTCCTTTATGGTTTGTGTTTATTGCATGTGTCTTTCGTGAAATCTCTTCTTACTTTGAAATCCTAAGAATAGCCTATAAAGTTTACAGAAGTTATTTTTCACATGTGAGACTTTAATTCACCCGGCATTGGTTTTCTTTGTGTGGTAAGAAGTAAGGACCCAGTGTTTTTGTTTTTTTTTTTTCTTTTCTTATTTTAAGATTTCAAGTAATCTCGGGGCAGCTGGGTGGCTCAGTCGGTTGAGCGTCTGACTTCGGCTCAGGTCACAATCTCACGGTTTGTGAGTTCAAGCTCTGTGCCGGGCTCTGTGCTGACAGTGCCGAGCCTGCTTGGGATTCTCTCCCTCCTCCCCTCTCTCTGCCCTGCCCCCCTCAAGATAAATAAATAAAATAAAATAAAAAGGATTTTAAGTAATCTCCACACCCAACATGGGGTTCGAATTCACAACTCCGAGATCAAGAGTCACACATTCTACCAACTGAGCCAACCAGGCGCCCCTGTTTTTTTCTTTTGAAGTGAGTATTTCTTATGCAGTGGGTCCCAGCAATATTTATTGATGGTTGGTTCATGTTTTCCCCACTGCTCTGCAGTTTCACTTTTGTAAATATCAAGTTTCCAAAGCTATGCGGGTCTAACTCTGAGCTTTCTGGTGTGTTCGTCTGGGTGTTTCTGGGTTCATCATTGTCACTCTGTCTTGTTAACCACGGCTCCTCTTTCAGACAGTATGGAGAACTGGGTGCTTCCAAGCCCAGTGGCAGGACCTAGAGAATAAATGTGGGAGCGATCAACCCTCAACCTGCCAACACTTGCCCCTGACTTTCAGGGTGTCAGGAAGGTGCCAGAACCACAGGAAACCTCTAGAAATGATCAGTTGTCATTAGACAGGCCGGCGACCTGCAAAACTCCCCCCTTGCCGGTGCACCGGTTCACGCCAGCTGCCGCCCGTCACGCACCTGCCCCACTTTTCATAGGCGCACCTCGCATCGAGAAGCCACCCAGAAAGCTGCTGGTGGGGTCGGGGGTGCGGGTCCTAGAGGCGGCGGGGAGCAGAGGAGGGGCGTGACGGGCTGAATCTCCTGCAGACATCTGGCTTCGGTCCCTGTTCGTCAGACCCCCGCCTGGTAGAGCGGCCTTCCCCTCCCGCCCCACACCCTCTCTCACGGCGGCAGGGCTGCCGCGTGGGCTTCGCACCTGCCGTGTGGACTTTCAGGTGGTCCTGTTACGGTTTATGAAAAGCTCAGGATTGTCGTTAGACTTCTATCTAATTTTTAGACCGATTTTTGGAGAATTAACCCTTTATGATATTCAGGCTTCCTACTCATGAGAACAGTCCATCTTTCTTTTCATGCCTTTTTAGTAAAGCTTTAGGACTTTCTTCACGAGGGCCTGATACCTGTTTCATTATACTTAAGTAATTCAACAACACTCCGTTAAAAGAAAATATGTGCTAGGCACTATTCTGGGTGGTGGGGATATAGTTGTGGACCCAAAATACCTCTTCATGGACCTTACAGATGATGGACTAATTATTATGATTTACTGTGTGGCCATGTAATACTAAGAACTGCAGGGGAAAAGTAGACTGGAGCAAAGGGGGTTGACATCATGGCAAGGAAGC
The DNA here is from genome assembly GCA_030068075.1 of Paguma larvata. NCBI lineage: Eukaryota > Metazoa > Chordata > Mammalia > Carnivora > Viverridae > Paguma > Paguma larvata. The sequence goes on from CM057835.1 coordinate 65,776,686, forward strand.
GTTTGCCCCTTGTCCGGGAATTCGTGAGTGCTGCCGCCGTAAACATCGGGGTGCGGGGATCCCTTTGAATCAGCCTTGTTGTGTCCTTTGGGTAAATGCTCAAAGTGCAACTGCTGGATCATACAGTAGTACTTCCCACTTTATTTTTTTTTATAATTTTTAAAATTTATTTTTTATTTTTTAATCTAATAATTTATTTACTTTTTATAATTTACATCCAAGTTAGTTAGCATATGGTGCAACAATGATTTCAGGAGTAGATTCCTTGATGCCCCTCACCCATTTAGCTCATCCCCCCTCCCACAGCCCCTCCAGCAACCCTTTGTTTATTCTCTGTATTTAAGAGTCTCTTATGTTTTGTACCCTTCCCTGTTTTCGTGTTCTTTTAGCTTCCCTTCCCTTATGTTCATCTGTTTTGTATCTTAAATTCCTCACATGATTGAAGGCATATGATATTTGTCTTTCTCTGACTAATTACGCTTAGCATAATATCCTCCAGTCCATCCACATAATTGCAAATGTCAAGATTTCATTCTTTTTGATTGCTGAGTAATACTCTGTTGTACATATATACACATACCACATCTTATTTTTTAAATATAATTTATTGTCAAATTGGCTTATATATAACACCCAGTGCCCATCACCTATTTTCCCTCTCCCCACCCCTTGTCTACCCTCAGTTTGTTCTCTGCATTTAAGATTCTCTTACGGCTTGCCTCCCTCCCTCTCTGTTTGTAACTATTTTTCCCCTTCCCTCCCCTAAGGTCTTCTGTTAAGTTCTTCAAGATCCACATATGAGTGAAAACATATGGTATCTGTCTTTCTCTGACTGACTTATTTCACTCAGCATAATACCTTCCAGTTCCATCCACGTTGCTGCAAATGGTGGGATTTTATTCTTTCTCATTGCTGCGTAGTATTCCATTGTCTATATAAACCAATCTTATTTATCCATTCGTCAGTTGATGGGCACTTAGTCTCTTTCCATGATTTGGCTATTGTCGAAAGTGCTGCTATAAACATCGGGGTACACGTGCCCCTATGCATCAGCACTCCTGTATCTCTTGGGTAAATTCCTAGCAGTGCTTTTTCTGGGTTATAGGGTAGTTCTATTTTTAATTCTTCGAGGAACCTCCACACTGTTCTCCAGAGCAGCTGCACCAGTTTGCATTCCCACCAACAGTGCAAGAGAGTTCCCTTTTCTCCACATCCTTGCCAGCATCTTAATTTCCTGAGTTGTTCATTTTAGCCACTCTGACGGTGTGAGGTGATATCTTATTGTGGTTTTGATTTGCATTTCCCTGATGATGAGTGATGTTGAGCATCGTTTCATGTGTCCGTTGGCCATCGGATGTCCTCTTTGGAAGAGTGTCTATTCATGTCTTCTGCTCAGTTCTTCACTGGATTATTTGTTTTCAAGCGCTGAGTTTGTATACCACATCTTCTTTGTCCATTCATCCATCGATGGACATTTGGGCTCTTTCCATACTCTGGCTATTGTTCATAGTGCTGCTATAAACATGGGGGTGCATGTGCCCCTTTGAAACAGCACACCTGTATCCTTTGGACAAATACCTAATGGTGCAATTGCTGGGTCTTAGGGAATAATTTTTTAATGTTGGTTTATTTTTGAAAGGCAGAGAGAGAGAGAGAGAATCTTAATGAGGCTTCACATCATCAGTGCAGAGCCTGGTGCAGGGGTTGAGCCCACGAACCATGAGATCATGACCTGAGCCTAAACTAAGAGTTGGATGCTTAGCTGACTGAGCTCCTACTTTTAAGTTTTTGAGGAACCTCCACACCGTTTTCCACAGTGGCTGCACCAGTTTGCCTTCCCACCGACAGTGCACGAGGGTTCCTTTTTCTCCACTTCCTCGCCAACACTTGCTGTTTCTTGCAGCATTATTGACAATAGCCAAGATACAGACGCAGCCCACGTATTTGTTAACTGATGAATGGATAAAGAAGATATGGTATGTGTGTGTGTGTGTATATATATATATATATGTATATATATATACACAATGCAATAGTGTTTATCCATAAAAAAGAACACTGTATATTAACTAACTGGAAATAAAATAAAAACTTAAGAAAAATTGTCAGGGAAGGCCTCTGGGAGTGGTGTTAGAACAGAAAGCTGCGGGGGACAGCGAGCCAGCCCTGAGGACAACCGAGAAGGAGACGTGGTCAGGGCATCTGGGGCAGGAGTGCGTTTGGCACGTCCAAGAGTCAGCAAGAAGGCCTCTGGCTGGAGCGGAGTGGGCCGCGAGGTGAGGCCCGGAGCCGGACCCCAGAGCAGTTCACCGGCATTCTAGAAGGCGGGCTTTGGAGCATATGGATGAGGTGAGCAGACATATGCTTGACAGTGGCTGCTGTGGCCGCCCTGGGCGGAACAGACCCTAGGGACGAAGTCTGGCGGGACCAGGAGAGACTAGTGAGGAGACCGCTACACTAGTCCAGGAGAGCGATGACGGGGAGCGGGGGAAGGACGGTGCGGGGCCAGCAGCCTGCAGGGGATTGTCCGAGGTGGGTGAGAGCGAGGAAAAAGTTGAGCACAGCTTCATTGATCTAGTCCTGAACAACTGGACAGAATTACCGTTTTACTGAGATGTAGACGATTTCAGAGGGAAGACGACGGGGGAGAAAAGTCAGGTGGTTTTGTTTTTTTTAACTTGATACATGCTGCTGCAGAACACACATATAGAAAAGTACACCAATCGTCATTGTGCAATGTGACAAATTCTCTACCAAGTGAGCCCACCCAGGTGAACAAGTCTCCCTCCACTGGAGTAAATGATATCCTGACTCTTACACCGTAAATTTGCTTTGCTGGCTTTAGAACTTTATGTAAGTGGAAATATGTGGTCTGTATTCTGTCTGGCTTCTTTGGATCAGCGTTTCATCTGAGACACTCCTCCATGTTTTGTGTGCGGTCGCCATGCGGCATTCCACTGTACGAATACGCCGCTGCCAACTTGCTCCTTCTTCAGTGGATAGTCCAATTCACCAGACATTTCCTTTAGAGTTACTACTTTTTACATCCTGTTTAAGAAACATTCGCCTGCCTTCAGATCATGGACGCAGTCACTCGTGTTTTCTCCAAATATTTCCCCTGGATTTTCTGCCTTTTAGCTTCACCTTTTACAATTAGATGTGCAGTCCACCAAGAACTGATTTTGGGGGGCCCCTGGGTGGCTCAGTTGGTTGAGTCTCAGACTCTTGGTTTCAGCTCAGGTCATCATCCCAGGGTCATGGGATTGAGCCCTGTGTTGGGGTCCATTGGGGTTGACGGAGCCTGCTTGGGATTCTCTCTCTCTCTCTCTCTCTCTCTCTCTCTCTCTCTCTCTCTTCCTGTCTCTTCCTCTCTCTTCCTCTCCATCTGCCCCTCACCCCTGTTTGTGCTTTCTCTCTCCCTCTCTAAAAAAATTAAACAGGAAAAAAGTTGATTTTTGTGTGTTGTATGTAGAGGTCACAGTTGGTTTTTGAAAAATATACCAAATTGATGCAGTTCCATTCATGGAAAAGACTGTTCTTTCTCCAGCGCACTACGGTGTCATTTTTGTCCTAAGGCAGGTGTGCGGGTCTGTTTCTGGGCTTCCTGTTGTGTTTCCTTCATCTGTCTCTCCCCTTGTACCAATCACCCGCCGTCTTAATTCTTCCTGCTTTACAGTAGAGCTTAATTTCTGGCCGCAGAACTTCCCCAGCTCCACTCTTTTTCTAGACTGCCTTGGATATTCTCAGCCCCTTTGGATTGCCAAATAAAATACAGAATCGGCCCGTTAATTTCTACCCATTTACCCTCCCCAAGCCCCTCCTGGAGCTTGTTATATAATTTACACACAATAAAATGTATGTTTTAAGAGTACAGCTTGATGAGTTTGGACCACTGTGTACACACTATGTAATGAACATTCCAGTCACCGTCTAGAGCGGTTCCGTCACCCTAGAAAGCTCTGTCTTCCCCCTTGAAGTCAATCCCCTTTCCTCCCAAGACAACCACACCGTTGATTTGTATCACTGTAAGTTGGTTCTGACTCTCCTGTGGCTCCACATGAGTGGAATCGAGATACGAACTCCTTCGTGCTTGGCTGCTCTGGCCTCACATAACATTCCCACTGTTCACATGTGGCATCATAGAACGTTCCGCCACAAGACTGATCACAGTGTGTTTATCCATTCAGTTAGCCACTTGGGGCTCTTCCGTCTAGAGGCTATGCTGAAGGAAGCTACCTGCGACCGTTCTTGTGCAAGTCTCTCCGTGGCCATTCTTTTCATTCCTTTGGGCAGATACTTCGACCTAGGATTGGGCGTGTGCGGGCTAAGTTGTACAAGAAACTGCTGAATGATTTTCCAAGGCGGTCGTATCATTCCCCACTCCCGCGAACAAGGTGTGAGAGTTCTGGTGGTCCTGTATACTCGCCAGCATTTGGCGTGACCCATTTTTTTAATTCAGCCATTCTAAAGGTGAGAAGTGTGTCTTTGTTTTGATTTTAGTTTTCATGCCCGGATGACTAATGATTCCGAGCACATCTTCATGTGCTTTTTTGATCATCTGTATATCTTCCTTTGCAGGGTGTCTGTTCAAATCTTTTGATATATGAATATATATATTTCCCAGATGAAGGTCTTTTGTCAGGTACAGGTACCACCGTGAAAAATTAACATGGATATTGTGTTTTAGGCTGCACTTGCCTTTTCATTTTCTCAGTGATAGCTTTTGACGAGCAGAAGGCTTTAATTTTGATAGATTACGATTTATTTATTTTTAATTTTTTTAAAGGTTTATTTTTGAGAGAGAGACAGTGCGAGCAGGAAAGGGGGAGAGAGAGAGGGAGGAGACACAGGATCCGAAGCAGGCTCCAGGCTCTGAGCTGTCAGCACAGAGCCCGATGCGGGGCTCGAACTCATGAACCTTGAGATCATGCCCTGAGCTGAAGTCGGCCGCTTAACCGACTGAGCCACCCAGACGCCCTTATTCACTTTTTCTTTTATGGGTAGTGCTTTCTGTGCTCCCAAGAAATCTTTGCCTGACTCAGACTCAAAGATATTCTCTATGTATAAAGTTTTATGGTTTCAGCTTTATGTCTAGGTTTATGGTCCATCTTGAATTAATTTTTTAGTATAGTTTGAGGTAATTGTTGAGGTTTTGTTTTTCTAAATGATGTATAGTTGTTTTAGTACTATATGTTGAAATTACTGTTCTTTCCCCTGTTGAGTTACCTTGGCACTTAATACTGATAATCAGTTGACCGTGTATTTCTGTGCTCTTTTCTCTCCATATATCCCCGACCCTGTGCCCTTATCTGCTTGTTTATATATCAAAACCACAGTCTTCCTTGCTGTAGCTTTAAAGTAAATTTTGAAGTCAACTTCAAGTTTGTTCTGACTTTTCTTGATTCTTTGCATTTCCAAATAAGTTTTAGATTTAGTCATTTTCTGATAAAAAGTCTGCTAAGATTTGTCTTCTGCCAATACTTTGTTTGTAGTTGTGGTGACTCTGTAGGCAAGTTTGGGGAGAATTAATGTCTTAACAACATTAGGTGTCCCATCCGTGAACATAGTATTACTCCCAATTTAGGTCTTAATTTTTCTCAGTGGCGTTTCGTAGTTTCCAATGTAGAAGTCTTCTCTTGTTACATTTATCCCTAAGTGTTTTTTCATTAACTTTACCGAGGTATAATTTACATATTATAAATTGTGCCCATTTTAACTCTACAGTTTAATGTGTTTTAATTGATTATGTTTATTGATGTAATGGTAAACAGTTTTATCTTCTAATTTGTTGCTAGTTTATAGAAATATAATTGTATTTACATTTGGTTGTGATGTCTCTTAAGATTCTTTTGTTCTTCAAGAGTACATAGCCTCTATTTCTTCTTTATATATTGGCTTGTTTATACATATGAATAAATTAAAATTATATGAAGAATTCAGATCCTCAGTCACACCATATTTCAGTTGCTAAGTAGCCTCATGTGTCTGGTGGCTGCCGTGTTAGCACCGTCTTCATTACTGCAGGAAGTTATATTGAAAAGCACTGTGTGGGGGTGCCTGGGGCCTCGGTCGGTTAAGCATCCTACTTTGGTTCAGGTCATGATCTCACGAGTGGTGAGTTCGAGCCCCGCGTCGGGCTCTGTGCTGACAGCCTAGAGACTAGAGCCTGCTTTGGATTCTGTGTCTCTGTCTCTCTCTGCCCCTCACCCACTCTCTCTCTCAAATATAAATAAACATTTAAAAAAGAAAAGAAAGAAAAGAAAAGCACTGTGGAGTGGTCAGGTGGCCCAACCCTCTGGATTTGCCTCATTGTTTCCTCATTATGTTGTGTAACTCGTTCTAATAATCTCTGTATTTACAGTAAATTGAGAGCGATATACATACATTTAAAAGTTTAATTACATGCAGCTTAAACTTTTATTGTTATTTTAAAGTTTACTTTGAGAGAAAAAGAGCAGTGGGGGATGGGCAGAGAGAGGGAGAGAGAGAATTCTAGGCAGGCTCCACACTGTCAGTGCAGAACCCGATGTGGGGCTCGAACTCACAAACCACGAGATCATGACCTGAGCCAAAGTTGGGCACTTAACCAACTGAGCCACCCAGGTGTCCCCAGATTAAACTTTTATTTGAAGACTACCTCGTAAGTGATGCTGTATCCTTTGTACTGAATCACAAATAACTAAGAATTGGTCAAAGATTTTGCTACATGGATATAGATACTGGTCTTGTATTGGGGGCAAAATCTTGATTCATGGGGGTGGTTCAGGAGAGAAGAGGAGAATGGATTTGGTGACACCAACGGTGACAAAAAGAGGAGCAGAGAAATGGTGTGTTCACTGGGTGGGGATTCGGGGCTAAATTGGAGAGATTACAGCATGTTAATGCGCTGATAGGAATAATTCACCTGCGAGGGAGAATCTGACAGGGCGAGAAAGGGAGACTTCCTGACACGCGGGTGCTCAGTCGGCACGCGAGAGCAGGTCTGGCAAGTGGAGGTGTTGGCCGGGGAGCCGGGCCCAGCGGCGCTCCCCCACAACCACGGGGCAGGCGAGCATGAGAAGGTACATGGGAGCCACCTGGGTGGCTGTGTTGGTTGAACATCCGACTTCAGCTCAGGTCATGATCTCGTGGCTCATGCGTTCAAGCCCCACGTCGGGCTCTGAGCTGCCAGCGCAGAGCACAGTTCAGATCCTCTGTCCCTCTCTCTCTCTCTCTCTCTCTGCCCTCCCCTGCTCATGTGCTCGCTCGCTCTCTCCCAAAAACTGAATACATATTAAAAAAAGAAAAAAGGTACACAGGACTTCTCTTCTGATTGGCTCTATTATTTATTTCCAGCCAAGCGTCCAGAACCGGAGAGCAGCACTGTAGTGGCCTCTCTGAATGGTCTCGGACTTCCGTATCTGCTGTGTTCTTCCATTTTGCGTATATGTGTCTTCACTCCTTTACCGTCACTTCTGTCTTCAGTTGGCCTGACTCGACGGCCTCCCTCCCTGTTCCACTTCCAACTTGCTCGTATTATGCCGCAGGTTCAAACATCACAGTTACGGTCGTTAAAAGAAAAAGAAGAGAGTCCCGTTTAAGTTGCCGCCCCTGGGAAGGAGCAAGACGTGGCGCTGTAGCGTGGCCTGGAACGCGGCTCCTTCCGGACTTTCTTCGCTCTCGAGCTGTCTTTGCTTCTGGTCTTTCCAATCCTTCCTCTCCCGCCGGCTTCCGCCGCTCGCGTCTGGCTTTTGCACCTCGGCGACTCGGGGCCGCACGCGGCCATCCCAGCCCCGCCGACCACAGTTCACAGCACGAGCTCCCGGCTTCGGCTGTGGCTGCAAAGACCTGATCCAGACCCGGGCCGAATTCGCGAGAATTCTGAGTGAACATCTGAGTGCCGGGACTTCGGAGGCTCTGAGCTCCTGTGGGCTTGCCCTGTTCCGGCCTCGTCAGCAACAGGCAGGAGCGGGCGTCCTCTGGGGAGCGCGGCCTCACCCCCCGGGGCCGGGCCAGGGGGCACTTGCATTCAGCGGGACGTTTGAGCCGCGTCTCATCCAGGAGGGAACGTTAGCTAATTAAGTGAGGTGCACAAGCGTTTTTTATGGACTTTTTAAATTTAATGTTTATTTTTTTATTTTTGAGAGAGAAAGAGATATCGTGAGGGGGGAGGGGCAGAGAGAGAGAGAGAGAGAGAGAGAGAGAGAGAGAATCCCAAGTAGGGTCCGTACTGTCAGCACAGAGCCCAACCCGGGGCTCAAACCCAACAACCGTGAGATCATGACCTGAGCTGAAATCAAGAGTCAGATGCTCAACTTGACTGAGCCACCCAGGTGTCCCCTGTTTTATAGACTTTTACACATCTCTTTTCACTTTCTGTTTATTTACTTTTCATTGGCTACGTTCTATTTATCACTGCAAACCCTCAGCAAATATTTGTAGAATGATAGAATAATTTGAAAGGATAGATAAGAACTGCCCTCCCCTTAATTACATATTGATTTTATTTTACTTCTGCATTTTTGGCTCAAAAAGAAAATGGCTATACTTAAGAAAGCTCTGTATGTGAAAACAAAAATTAGGCTTTTGGCAAAATGCTGCCAGGCAAATCAGAATTCAGATTCATTTCCCTGTCCCAGTCAGCCATGAGGGTAGACTTTGGAGTTCTGCCACTGGGATTCTTTAAAGTTATTATAGAATTTCAGAGGCCTCTGGGCGGCTCAGTCGGTTACGCATCCAACTTCGGCTCAGGTCATGAGCCCACGGTTCGTGAGTTCAAGCCCCGCGTCAGGCTCTGTGCTGACGGCCCAGAGCCTGGAGTCGCTTCATATTCTGTGTCTCCCTCTTTCTTTCTGCCCCTCCCCTGCTCGTGCTCTGTCTCAAAAATGAATAAACAAAAATACTTTTTTAGAAAGCAGTTGCAGTGGTGAAGACGGTCCTGCACCTGTTTTTCGTATTGGATTAGCTCTCGGTTGAGGTCCTCGAGCACATAACCAAGCCTTCCTCGAGGCCCAGTCTGTCCTTCCAGGAAAGCATCTAACAAGACGTATATTCCGCAATTGGATACGCAGAAGTTTTAGCAGTCCCGGAGACCGTAGATTGTGTCCCTATGGCGCTAGGGACCACACCGTCGTGCCATAAGTCCTTGCAGAGCACTGTGGTAACCTTTGTCCTTACGCTTACCCTACGGATTATCGTACGAAAGCCCATTTCTGCTTCAACGGTAACAGGGGAGAGTTCTTTCGAGACGGCAGAACGGCTTAGGGTTTCCTTTACGTTGACATACGTGTTTTATGGTTCTTACGAGAGGCGTATAATAGAGTTGCTTCTTGCCTAATTACAATGTAAACCACCGAATTCAGCCTCTCCAAGGTCTCAGCGTAATCCCGCTCTCTATAGGCGAATGGTTTCTGGTTTTCCACGAGTGTGTGTGCGGATGCCCTCAGGGTCAGGACTCCGGCAATGCCGTGTGCGCGTCCGTCAGCCAAGACTAACGCCCCAGGAACTCGTCCGTAGGACCACTTCCGGTCTCTTTTCTTACCTTTAAAGACACAGAGATTTAATGGCTAGTATTTTATTTAGGATATTTATGTCCAGACTCGTAAGTGAAATGGGCCTATTGCTCTCTTTGTTTAGACCGTTGATCTGAGAATTGATACCATCACCGAGGGGCGCCTGGGTGGCTGTCAGCTATCCGACCCTTCATCTCAGCTCAGGTCATGATCTCAGTGTGTGAGCTTGAGCCCCGCGTTGGGCTCTGTGCTGACAGCTCAGGGGCAGCTTGGGATTCTCTCTCTCTCTGCCCCTCCCCTGCTCTCTCTCTTAAAATAAGTAAATAAACTTAAAAAAAAAATAAAGAATAGCATCATGAAATGATTTATGCTGGGCAATCTGAAAAGAGATTTTTCTGGCCCCTGAGAGTGTGCTGGGACACACGTAAAACCATCTGGGCCTGAACGGTTTTGAAGAGTCGGGTGAAAGGCAAGGAGGCGCGATTGCTGTTTTAGCTTCACGGGCCTTGGTTTCTTTTCCTTTCCTTTCTTGCGCCAGAACTTTTCCTGTTTTTCCTAAACGTCGAGAGAATCTAATTTATTGCTGTACGGTTGCTAACGCTTCGCGCTCGTTCTTGAATTCCCGACGGAAGAGGGCACACGCAGGAATGAGCGGAGCTGCGCGGTGCCCCGCCGTGCAGCCGAGGCCCTCGTGGTCACCGCTGCGGGGCCGATCCACCGCTTCCCTCCCTGACGGAGGCGCCGCTGTCCTGCAGTCGAAGCCCGTCGTTCCCTGCGGTTCTAGGTACCGCAGCCACGTGTGTGCGCCTAAGCCGTATGCCACGTCGCATTTTCACATATATTGGCACAAAATGTTCGTAGTATTTTATTTTAATGTTTCTTTTTTTGAGCGGGAGTGAGCGAGCAGGGGAGGGATAGAGGGTGGGGGGGGGAGAGAGAATCCCAAGCAGGATCCACACTGTCAGTGCAGAGCCTGACTCGGGGCTTGAACCCATGAACCGTGAGATCGTGACCTGAGCTGAAACCAAGAGTCGGATGCTTAACCCACTGAGCCACTCAGGGCCCCATGGTATTTTATTATTTATTTATTTATTTATTTATTTGTCTCTGCAGCACTTTTAGCTATATCCACTTTCTCTTCTTGTTCTGTCTCTCTCGCAAGTCTCTGTTCACGTACAGGATCAGTCTTCCTAGAAGTTAGTGTATTTTATCTTTTTGGCAAACTTCGCCCTTCCAGATCTTCTGTATTGCTTTTTAATTTCTTGCTGTACTTGTCCCCTTTCTCCTCTTCCCTCTGGGCTGATTCTTTTGCTAACTTCTTGGATCGGCCAGCTAGCTCGGTGGTGGGGTTCTTCCCTCACACACGCCTGTGCACACGAGCATCGTCACACTCACCCTTCTTACTGCTCGGGGCTCACGCAGGTACATATTTTGAATATTACCTGTGAATACGAACTGTCAGGGCTACACGGTTTTCTTTGAAATGCCACTTTAACTGCATCCTACTAATTTCTATGGGATTTAAAATTAATTTTATTTTTAAAATGTTTTTATATTTGAGAGTGCAAGTGAGAGAGGGGCAGAAAGAGGGGGACAGAGGATCTGAAGCAGTATCTGCGCTGATGGCAGTGAGCCCGATGCGGGGCTCGAACTCATGAACTGGGAGACCGTGACCCGAGCTGAAGTTGGATGCTCAACCGACTGAGCCTCCCAGGTGCCCCTAATTTTATTACGCTAGTCTATAATTTGTATGTTCCTGAAATCATGGAAACAGAAATAAAATTATTTATTTTACCTTACTGGGGGGAAATGAGAGTCTTTGTAATCTACCATGTGAACTTCTGGTCTTCTGGTCTTGAATAAAACAAGAAAGAAACATTTCTGTTAATAAAAGTAAAACCCACGAACACCCAGGGTGGCTTTGGGGGCATCTGCCAGCTTAGATGTGGGAGTTTCTCATTTCACTTCTACGGTTCATACGCTCTTTAGTGCATTTTCCAATGCCGGGGTGTTTGGAAACGTCCATTCTCGCCTTGTTGTTGGTGCTAACCGAATCGTACCGCGTTCTCGTCGGGCGGAGGCCGTGCTGCGGATTCCTCAGAGCTTGCGGAGACTTGCTCTGCGGCCTGTGCGGGGTCTGTTTCCCCCGTACCTCCCGTGCGCTCTTGTGAAGAACGTGGATTCCCCGGCAGGGGCCGGGTTCTCCGACATGTCACAAGCCTCTTGACTGAGTGACTCGCCCTGCCGGACGCTCGCTGGACTGCATTCGCGCTCCACGGACGATGGAGAGCAGAAGGTGAAATCGTGTTACAATAGTGTTTTCCGAACTTGTAGTTCTGCCGAGTTTTACTTTATCAATTCTGACATGATAGGATTGGCTGCACGCAAATGAGAACTTTGCCTTTCTGCTAAGGTTAACTTTAGAAGGATCTTCTTTTTATCAGTGCCTTTTACTTTCTATTTTGTTGATCCTTTTATTGTCAGCTGCGGGCCTTATGCTTCGGTAGGTGTTTTTTCCCCAAAGAGGCATATTGTTTTTTCTTTCTAAGTTCTTAACATTTATTTATTTTTGAGAGAGCATGAGCGGGGGAGGGGCAGAGAGAGGGAGACATAGAATCCAAAGCAGGCTCCAGGCTCTGAGCTGTCAGCACAGAGCCCGACACGGGGCTTGAACTCACGAACCATGAGATCATGACCTGAGCCGCAGTCAGACGCTTAACTGACTGAGCCCCCCCAGGCGCCCCCATTCTCCTGTTTAATTGTTAAATTTAGTTCATTCAATTGCATTCATTACTTGCAATCTTTTTTCATCTTTATATTTGTCCTGCTTTTAAAAAATGGTTTGTTGTTGTTCTCGATTTTTTCTATGCCTTTAGTATCAAGCACGTTTTTAAAAATCTGTCTCTCCATGCTCGCCTCGACAGCACGTATAACAAAAGTAGTTTTCCCCTCCGTTAACTCGTTTGCTATAATCCTCGATTTGTGTGTCTTCTGTGTGTTTAACTTACTCTAAAGCTAGTCTCTGCTTTGTCTCTTCCCGACGGCCTGTCACGCGTTCACATCGGGTGTCACACGGGACCGCCCGGTGTTTTTCATCGCTACTCACGTAAGATGGTAATGTTTATCAATCAATATCTGTCTTTAATTTATTCACATTCATTTGGTTGTTCACACCGCCTTCATGTTTCTCGGACTTTTACAGGGAGGACTGTTTCCCTTCTTTCTGGAATACTTTCTCTGGAAGTTTCTTTAGTTACAGGGATCTGGGGGTAGCGAACTCTGTCAGCACACGTGCACGGTGTGGAATTTTCTGGTCCTCTGACCGTGATCGCAGGTCAGAGGTGTCCCGTCTTCTTATCCTCCTGGCAAATGTGAGGCTGCGGTGTATGTATAAGGACACGCCACTCACTGACGGCACAGGACCGTTCTGTGTCCTGCAAGGAAAGCGCGGGACGTGTACAGAAAGTGATTCAGATACAGCACTTAAGACCGTGGGAACTCATGCTTTAATAGACACCGAAATCACAAAGGAAGGCCAAGTGCCTTAACATCTCAATAAAAATATGAAGTTCTTTTTACATGGTAGATTTCATCATATAAAAAGTTTAACGCCATCTGGAAACTGTAATTTACAAAACGAGTTCACCTCGGCCAAGGATGGCTACCACGGCATACGGGGGCGGGGGGGGGGCGGGGGGAGTGCCAAGTGGGGAAGGCGTCTGAGGCGGGGAGAGGTGACCACATGTGTCCTCACATCTCTGAAAGACCTGTGACAAGCAAGGACCCAGCTCACAAACCACATGAACAATCCTTTTAGAGAAAACAACAAAATCTGTGATGAAAGTGACACAATTTTCGCCCTCTGCCCGCTTACTGAGGGCAGCCAGGGTCCCGGGCCGGGTGTCACCGCGCAGTAACTGACCGGGCGGCGGTAGCGGGCGGGGGCGGGGGGCGGGCGCGGACCGGGGACTCGCTTCCACGACCTCTTACCGAGGTTCCCTGGGACGGCAGAGCAGGACAGGGACAGTGTGCGTGGCACCCCGTCTCCCGCGGAGACCCAGCACGGATCAGCGTGGACCGTGACGTTTTTCAAACGGATGGAGGTGAGAACATTTTCGTTTCATTACATGCTACAGTGGATCAGAATGTAGGTTTCAGTAGCTCATTTTGTCCTGGTGTTTTGACTTGGTCAGCATCAGTGAAGCAGCTGACTAGCCCAGCGGTGAGAATTCAGACGGGACCGGCCCCCTTGCCTGTGGCCAGGCCAAGGAGAGGAGGTTTCTGGGAGAGGGAGACTTTATTGCTTGTGTTCAGTGTATTTGCATCTAACGGAGTAGAATGGGGGCAGGGCATTCCGGTTTCCTGAGCTGAAAACAAAATATATCCACTGCTTTCTGCACACAGTAAGGGAAAGATGGTTTTGTAAATTCTACCCACATCCGTTGGCTCATTCCAAGTGGGGCAAAGAGCCACGGACTCTGCAGGAGTCCTGTGCTTCTGCCCCGTGGCTCAGGGTTCCCGTGCGTGCCGACTCTGTCCACAGCTTGACACTCAACGTTCCCTCGACGGTAGAAACAGAACATTCTAATCGTGGTTTGTGTCTCCTACACCAGGAGTCAGCAGACTTTTTCTTAAAAGCTCAGGCATCAGGTATGGCAGGCTTTGTGGGCCAAGAGGCAAAACCGAGGGTGTTATGGAGGTACTTCTAGAACTATCTAAACATGTGAAACCCATTCCTAGCTCATGGCTATAAACAACGAGGCTTCTGACCAGAGTTAGCCTGCAGGCCACAGTTTTCGATCCGTACAAAGAAACCTGTGAATTATACAGTCTCATGTAACTTTTAAGTGTATACTTTTTTTTTTTTTTTCAGTGGAGGAGCCTGAAAAATTTCCTTTGACTTTACATCCATTTCACTCATCAAGAAAACACCAAGACAGGAAACATAAAGAAGTGGCAAGTCTACAGTGATTTTTAGATTGGTCCTTACTGGATACCGTGTCGTCACGTTAAGCTCTCCTTCGCTGAAGCTCATCTCTAGGACGGGGGGGGGGGGGGGGGGGGGGGGGAGGGGGGGGGAAGGTCACATACGCCATTTGGTTTTCCAACGCGAACCTCAGACAACAGTGTGGTTAGGACTAAAGCCAAGTTAGGGTCTGGGAGACCTCCTAGCCGGCTCGATCACCATGGGGAGCGGTCTGGGTGGGGGGGGGGCGTGCGCTGGAGGTGGCCGGGGGGTGGTGTGCTCACACGGGGAGCACGCTCCCCAGGCCGGTCCTTCAGGGCTCCTCGGCACTTGGGAAAGAGGCTGAGGTGGCTAAGAAAGGATCCGCCTATCTACATCGGGATTCAGAAGTTTACTCTGAGGTTTCGTTTCTGTTGCTGAGGACCTGATTTCGCTATCTAAATGCACAGTGCTATGAACTTGCTTTCAGTTGCTACTCTGGGACTTTTATTACCGTTTGGGTTTTCCCTGCTGACATCAAGAACCTCGTGATTGCCTCTTCATGCAGTGTTTGTCTTCCAGTGTTGGGGTCCGGGCTCGAACGGGACATCCTTAATTGTCTGTCGGGGTGAAGGCAAAAAAACCTCTATGATGACGGGGCTCAGGGGACAGTAACGTGCTGAAGAAATAGTGTCCTTCCCTCTTTTCAGGGTTCACTGAGGAACGGGGCAAGCGGTCGGCGTGTGTTGATAAAGTGAGATCCCACCTGAGGTTAAATACTTGGGGTTCTTAATGTTAGCGCCCCGCCCGCTGGGCCTCTCACGTCCACTCCACGTGTTGCGGGCGAGCGGCCCCCCACCTCTGGGTGACACCGCCCCCCCGGGGAGGGTGGGAGGATTTTAATTTTAGAATTATGTAAAAGAGGCGTATTTAAATTCTCCAACTAAACTCAGCACTAGTATGATTTTTAGCATTTCATCTTTCTCTGTAAGTTGATGTTTACCCCCCGCCTAGACCGTCTTTCGCCGTAGCCTCGCTGACAGTAACTCTGGCGTGCAGTCACGGGTGTGGGAGATGCTCGCCCGTTTGTTTACGACAGCGCGTTCAGGAATCTCTCTTTCCCTGCTCAGCAAGCATTTGGATGTGAATCCCAGCAAAAGCCTCTGCTTCTCGGGCTGCGGACAATGAAGTGTAATGGGGGGGAGGCCCCGCTACGGGGAGGGTGCACCAGCCGCGCACGGACATGGGGTGCTGGGGCTGTGGGAGCCCGGGAACAGGTCTAGAGAGGAGAGGCGTCAGAGGCCTGGAGTCGGGAAAAGAGGATGAATTTAAAGCAGCTTCATTCTGGTTAAATCTAGTCAGCCGTGGGATTGGGGTTTTTTTTTGTTTTTTGTTTTTTTGCTTACAAGGAAACTGAATACTTTCAATCTCCCCCCCAAACTTGATAATTACTTATTGATGACTATTCAAAGTTCGACATTTTAAAAAATTTGAGCTTTTTAAAAATAATAGCTATAAATGCAAAGTACTATTGATAATAAAACCGAGTTGTTTATCCATGTACAAAAAAGGTCAGTAATGTTTCCAAAGCACAAGGTTGCATTTTAAATCACAATTGCATAGTTCTAAAATGCCTGGAGAAGAGAGTTACAGAAAATTTTTCAGAAAATTCAAGTTTGGTTGACAGTGGGGCCCCGAGGGCGTTTGTGGAGTCGAGGACGGGAGCACTGTTGAGCCGTGAGTTATTGCATTGCTACTGTGACGTCCCCCATCGTACGACCAGAATTGCTACAGTTTAATTACAAATCATTGGCATTTTAAAAACCATTCTTTTGGCTAATATCGCACTTTCATGTAGAATTCAACTGAGATTTTATATATCCCTCCCCCAGCCAGCACCTGAAAGCCTTAAAAAAAAGCTCTGTTTGTATCTCTGTGTACAAAAGGGACTGCATATATGCCTCTTAGCAAAATATGTGCTCCCTTCCCCTCCCCGCCCAGAACCATGACCGTTTTGTAAAAAAAATCCTGGTTGAAGAGTCACGTCCAAGATGAGAAGCAGGGAGTTTAAGGTAAACATTGGGTGAAGCGTGTAGAAGATTCCACGGGCCTCCGGTACCAACCCCGCGGGAGTTCTGGCTTGTGGTGGCTCTGGCCCGCGGGGGCCAGCAGCCGCACGAGTGGGGGCGTTGGGGCGTGGTGGTGGCCCGAGCCACGGGAGCGCACCCAGCGAGAGGTGGCCGGTGGCCGCTCAGGCCGGGCGCGGGCCGCGAGCGCGCCTCTCTGCGGCCGCTGCGGCCTGAGCTCGAGGAGGAGAGCTGCCCTAGCATTTGGAGGAGGGGAAGAACCGGCCCGGGGACAGAAACTTGTAGCCGTTGCCAGAAGGAAGTCTGAAAGGGCGGGCGGGCGCGGGCGGGCCGGCGGGCAGGGGCAGCGCGCCCAGCGCCGTGGTCTCCGCGCGCCAGTGGCCGTTGGGAGGGGCTCTCTGTGGCGCGTCTCCGGGCTGCTGCAGGGACAGTTCCTTCAGTTCCAGCTTGTCGACGCCCTCCTCCTTCTTGCTGTGCCGCGGAGACAGATTTAACAGACTGAGGACGTCTCTTCTGGAAGTCAGGGTCCCGGGGGGCCCCCGCAGTATCTTCACCGGCCCCGCCGAGGGCTGCGGCGCGCTCTGCCAGAACATCTTCAGGTTGTGCACGGCCTGCACCTTCTCGTCGATGGCCGCCATCTTCAGTTTGTCCAGGTCGGGGGCGTCGGCGGGGCTGGAGCGGGCCGAGCCGGCCGACGAGTAGGACAGGGCCGGGGACGGCGCGCTCCCGGCAGGAGACTGATGGCCGGAGCTGGGGGACGCGTTCCTCGGCGACTTGGAGATGTGGGCGCTGTACGGAGAGCTGGGGTACTTGAGCTTAAAGAGGGGCTGGTCGGGGAGGGAGGCGTGGGAGTCGGCGCCGGGAGACGGGCGGCCGCCGTGCTGGCTCGGGCTGTCCTTGACGGACGCCTCCGAGCCGGTGGGGCTGCTGTACCCTGAACTCACCTTGGGGAGGGACGAGCTTCTGGCTGGGGGCTTTGGCTTCGCGGTGACCGGGGACGGCTGGCCCTTGGGGTGCGACAGGGGGGGCCTGCTGAACGCGCTGGTCTCTGACGCCCTGAAGACAGGCAGCGCCGTCCGGCCCGGCGCCGCCGTCCTCCTGGTGACCGTTCTTGCTGCCCTGGCCGCCGCCCCTCTGCAGCCGCTCCACCGCCATGAGATGACTTTGCGTCTCCTCTAGAATCTTCTGGGCCAACTCTTGTGGATCAAGCTTTGGGTTGCCTTCTTCTTGGGATTTCACGGTGCTGTCGGTTTCTGTGCTCGACTGGTCCGATTCTCCCGTGTCCGAACTTGCTAGCTTTCCGACCTTCTGGAAGGGAGAGTTGGGGCTGGGAATCAGAGTCATTTTAACCGGAGAGTTGGGCGTGCTCACGCTGCCCTTGGAGCTTACGGAAACCTTCACGCCCCCGGCTGGCCCCGCTCGAGGCTGCTTGTGATCGGGCGAGAAGCGCAGCTTCCGGTTTTCCGGGTAGGCCGCCAACGGCTCGGTGCTGATGATGGAGAAGCCCTCGTATTCCTCTTCGTCTTTGCCGCCCGCAGGGCGGGTCTGGGGGGACAGCTGGCCCCGAGGCAGGGTGGACCGCTGCGGGTAGGCATTCTTGGGGCGCTCGTAGTCCTGCCGGCCGCGGGGGCCCCCGCCTTCCGACCCCCCCTCGGGCTTGGAGACGAAGCTCATTGAGGAGGCGATGGAGCTGAGGCTGTACACGGAGATGGCGTCCGAGGCGATGCTCTCCGCGCCGGTCGGGGAGAAGGGAGGGTGCTGGTAGCTCAGGGGCAGGGCATTGGAGACAGACTGGGCGGAGGCCAGGGACTCCAGCGAGGACGAGCTGTCGAGGCTGAGGCGCTTGGGCAGCTCGGTGGAATCTGACACAAGACACAGGCGCCCAGAAGGCGGTTAGAATTCTCTATGGCTTCGGCATTTCTTTCAAGGTCACAAGCGTCCCCTGACGCACAGGTGCTGGCCAGGGACTCGTGCTTACGCACAATCTGGATTTACCCCAGTATCCTGGGGAATTCAGAGCCCAGCAGGCCACAGCACCCCTGCGCCCCCATGTCACGGGACCCCACGTCTGCCTCGTGCTCCAAGTGGGGCCTGCGGGCCGCGTGTGCTGTCCCCTGTCCTGAACCCTGAGCCACCACCCTCCAGATCCCAGCAGCCTCCTCAGGGTCATTGATACTCTCTCTCTGCGTTGCCTTTCCTCCTCCCCTTCCTCTTCCCCTTCCTCCTCCCCGTCTCCACTCGAGCCTCTGTCCTCCCCAGTTCCTATAAACGTCACTGGCAGCGTCCACACTGCCAAACCTGGTGATCACTGCCCAGGTCCATGGTCGGCCGTGCCCTGCCCTCACTGACTACTCCTTCCCGGGCCCCCCTCATCTTTGTGACCTGTGAACCTCAGAGTGACCCCAGGACACAGTCCTCTCCCCGCTGGCCTCTCCCTGGACTTCAGACGCCTGTAACCAGTCGTCGGCACAGGCGTCTAATGGCCGTTTCAAAACGGAACGTGTCCAAGGCGGAACTCAGACCCATTCCTCCCGCGCTCTCAAGGTCTCAGCAAAAGGTGGTGTTTGTTCCCCCAAAACAAGGTACCTGCCTGTGACCCTCCCTTTCTGCCACCTACATCCCTCAGCAGATCCTGCTGATTCTGCCTTCAGACCGGGGCCATCATCCTTGCCAGCATCTGGTCTTTGAGTGGCGGCCAGCATGGCCCTCCGAGAGCCACAGGCAGGCAGGTGTGCCCCCAGGGGCCTGAGAACTGCCTCTAGCGTGAGTGACTGGGACCCGCCCCTGCCCAAGTCGCTGGCCGCCATCCTGTCTTGTCCCATCCTGTGTGTGTCATCCTCACTGTGCTTGGGGACACCTTGTCTCTACCACGTGTTTTGATGATAAGTTTGTGTGTTTACACAGAGCTGTCACTTTGAACAGTGCCGAACACTCAGGTGAATACTACTTAGTCACCTTTCTTCCCCTTCCCAAAACACAGCCAGGCTCGCGCTGGCGACTGCACCGGGGGTGCGAGGAGGGCGGCGTGGAGGGGGCGGCGGGGCGGGGCGCTTACCGAAGAGCGCGAGCAGAGACTGCAGTGCAAAGTGCATGGTTCGCCGATTGGCTTGTTTCCCGGTTTTCAGGATCACTTCCTCCTGACCCACTTCACAGAGATCGAACCCTGGGGGACAAAGAGCATAAATCTCTGCCTCCGTAAGGAGAAGGATGAGAGCCGTGGGGCTCCTCGGACAGGCTCACGGAACCCCCGCAGGCCCCTCGGCAGGTGCCCAGCCTAGGGCCTCCCCGGGAGCGGGCGCGGGGCCTCCCCGGGAGCGGGCGCGGGGCCCCCGGGAGCAGGTGCGCACCTGGAGGCCCGGCCCCTCGCTCCCTCCCGGCCGGTCCCAGAGCACCGGCAGCTTCCCTGCCCTCAGCTGTGTTCCTGAGTGCCCCTGGTCCCAGTCGTCCGGCTCGTTACCATCAGCCGCTCCCTCCGTCCCACCCCAGAGCTGTCCACTTAAAAAAGACTTGAAGAAGGACAGAGA
This sequence comes from Paguma larvata, assembly GCA_030068075.1. Taxonomy (NCBI): domain Eukaryota; kingdom Metazoa; phylum Chordata; class Mammalia; order Carnivora; family Viverridae; genus Paguma; species Paguma larvata. The sequence goes on from CM057835.1 coordinate 65,796,733, forward strand.
CTGGCCACTCCATTCAGCACGGGGTCCAACACTTAAAGCCGGTGCCCAGGAAGGGGGAAGCTTCCCAAGGGCAGGGACGGTGTCATCACGCACGGTCAGTGTCTGCCGTCAAGGGCTCAGAAGCCAGCAGCTCTGGCGCTGGAGAGTCTGCTTTCCAGGCCGAGCCCCCCAGGGACCGAGCACGGTTTGCTCTGCTGAAGCCTGGCGGGGGAGGGAAGGGGCTCCCTGACACTGACGCTTCTACAGAGACACGGAGCCGGCACAGCAAAGGACAGGAGCCTCCTGAGCAGAGACTCATTGGAGACGCTGCAGGGGCACCCCACGCTTCTCCCGGGGAGAGCAGAGCAGGAAGAGGCCGTGGCCAAGGGCTCCGTGCACACAGGGTTAGGCCCGGGAGCCCTCGGCACCGAGCTCCGCCTGACACGGTGGGAGTGCTCGGTGCCCACAGCCCGCGGGGTGGGCACCTGTGACCCCGGGCCCTCCCTCCTCTGCCCTGTGTTCTGGCGACCGGGCTCTGTGACACACACTGAGCCGCAGCCTGCAGGCCGTGCATTTCACAGCACGGCGCCCGCCCAAGCAGAAGGGTGTCCATGTTTGGATTCTTCGGGGGGTTCTGATGTGGGTCTGACACCGTAATTCCTCTGGGAACTCGGTTCACTCGAGGAGCTACCTCAGCCTTCCGGTTGCTGTGAGACATTCTCTCCTCTGAACTCAGAAATAAACAGTGCCTGAAAGCGACAGGAAGGTCTCCGAGAGCTCAGCAGTTCGGAGCAAATAACTAATTAATATTAAATGCAGTATTTTGGTTAGAAACCTCTACTTTCAGCAAAACGATTTGACTCGGTTCCTCTGACAGAACTGAAGTGGATAGCCAGCAGCCCTGGGACGGGTTGTGATGGGTCCTGCTGGGTCCTGAGGGCTGGAAACACTCGGAGCCTCGGAGCCTGAGAGGGAGGGAGTCACTATGCCCGGCCTGCAGAGGCTTCTCCTCCCCCAGTCCCAGTCCAGGCACACTGGGCGGCCCCTTGAGTATCAGTGGATTGGGAAAGGGCCAGGAAGTAGACAATTACCCACAATTCCCAACACCAAGGAGAGCTAGCAATATACCTGGAAACATCCCGTTCACAGGTGAGGAGGGCTGGCTGTCAGACCCGCCCCGAAGGGAGGCGGTGTAGGCCCTGGTGAGGAAGACAGCTTTTCCTTGATAAAGAAAGGTCTGGGCTCCGTCTTCCCTCAGCTGGGTCCTGTGTCACCGCCCCAAGGCCAGGCCTGTCCTGGAGGTCAAGAGACTCCTCCTGGGTGTGGACCTGGCTTTTCTCACTCTTGGTTCAATTGCTACCGACTCTACTTATTTAGATATTAATTTACTATGTTTATACCAAGAAAACTATGCTTTAAGTCCACAGAAACAAATACACAAATCATAAAAGTCAGCATTGACTTACAGGGATTCAGAGTCCCTGTGGGGCTTTGGGGGTTCCCCCATCAAAAGCAGATGGAGCCGGGGCGCCCGGGTGGCTCAGTCGGTTGGTTATGTGTCCCACTCCTGACTGGGGCTCGGGTCATGATCTCACACTTGGAGAGCGCGAGCCCTGCTGGGGACTCTGTCTCTCCCTCTCTCTCAAAATAAACAAACATTGAAAGACAATAATTAAAAAAAAAAAAAAAAGCAAACGGAGCCAGCCCTAAGTCCGAGGTGGGCCAGGAAAGTCACCTGCAAAGTGGGTTATACACGAGGCCTAACACTGCGCATGCGGGTTTCACAGGCCCAGCACTTCCTCTCCAAGGACGGCTGCCCTGCAGCGTGGGGTGGCTGCTCCCGGGGCCACGAGCCGGGGCCGCGTCACCCTCCGGAGCCCCCGCTCCCGCAGCTTCGGAACCAAAGGCCTCCCTTCCCCCGGCCTCATCGGCCCCCGCGCCCCCCGCCCCGGCGCCTCACGTGTATGCTCACCGCTGGCTCTTCCCTCAACCTGGGTCTTCCACCCGGAGGACACCCCTGCCTCCCCGCCGCCCGCCCCTGCGGCCACGCTGCGGCGCGAACGCTTCTGCCTGTGAGCTGCGGTGCTGCCCTCAGGCCAGGCGCCCACCACATCTGCCCCACCGGACTGACGGCTTAGGGGCGCAGGGCTGGCCCTCCGCTCAGTGCCGCACCCCCGGAGCCGAGCCCCTTGCCTCACAGGACCCGCTGTTCGCAGAGAAGCCTGTGGTGGGAATGGCTCCCGGGCAAGTCACACGGGCACTTAAGTGGGACAGGAGAGCAGCCTACAGCCTCTTGTGGTACTTGTACCCAGAGACACATCTGGGAAGGTGGCAACCATGTCGGGAGCTGCCTCAGCCGTGGCACAGTGTCAGAAAGGAGCAGAGAGCGTCCTGGATGCACACGGGTCCTGGTGTGTCAGTTCCAGGTCCCCAGCGTCAGCTCTAGCAGGGCTTCGATGGGAGGAGAGACACCGACCTGAAACCGTCATTTTGTGACTTCGTTTTCTTTAGCTCTTAATCATGGCTTGACCCCCAACAATGCTGGAATCTAGCACATTTATATTAAGGTGATGCCTAGAAATGAGAGGCGGAACCAGGCTGGAGGGCCACTTGGAAACTGGGCTAAAGCGCTGGAGTCTTTGAACCATCTTTACGTAATAAAACAGCTAAGAAAACACGAAGACTCCTAAGAATCTACCAGCCTTCCCCGACAGAAACGAGGAGAAACAGGTTTTTAAAAACTGAAGTGGGGGCGCCTGGGTGGCTCAGTCGGGTAAGGGTCTGACTGCGGCTCAGGTCATGATCTCACAGTTTGTGAGTTCAAGCTCCGTGTCGGGCTCTGTGCTGACAGCTCAGAGCCAGGAGCCTGCTTCAGATTCTGTGTCACCCTCTCTCTCTGCTCCTCTCCCACATGCACTCTCTCTCTCAAATATGAATAAACGTTAAAAAAATTAAAAAACAAAATGGAAGTGAAGAAGCCAGCGAAGGGTGCCTTGTCCTACCTAGAGCCGCCAGGAACTCGTGACAGCCCGGGAGCCGCCACAGCTGGACGCTGATGGACACCTGGATGGGGGCCGAGGCGAAGTCCTGCTCCTTCTCGCCCGCCTGCAGCTGAACCAGCACCTGGTGGAGCTGAGGGACGAGAACAGGTGAGCCCTGCGCCTTCCCAGCGCCTCTGTCCCCTCCGGCCCCGCCTATGAGCTGTCCCCCGTGTCACTCCTGCGTCACCTGGTGCGGTCATCCCTAATGACCTCACACGTGCACAGCACTGCAAGTTCCTTTTACGGCACCTCACGCCTACCGTCTTGGCCCCTCTGGGGAGGCTCGGGGGCGGGGGCGGGGGCCACAGGTCGGGGGCGCACTGGCCCCGGGGCTGGGGGCTAGAAGAGGGGTGGGTTGTAGGACTGGCCGGCCCCCTCGTTTTTCTTTATTAAAGCCCTCTCGATGATCTCGAGTTAACGATGAAGGTATGTTCTAGAGCCTTAGTGCTCAGGGAAGAACCCACACGACCCATCCAAGTGCCCGTGGCGCCTCAGGTCAGGGTCACTCGCTTCCGCCCCTGCTGTTCCGGTGGAACTTGAAAGGCCAAATCAAGAACACAAGAAGGGTGGAGCAGGAAAGGGGGAGCCAGAGCAGAGGAAGAGGGCAGACGCGCCAGCCGGCGGCCAGCGGCGGGGTCGGCCCAGCCCGGGGCGCGCGTGGGCAGGTGCACGGGGCTCCGACAGCGCGTGCGCCTGAGCTCACAGCAGGCCCGGGGGACGTGGGGGCGGCGGGTGCAGGGGCTCACCTGACGACAGTTGCTACTTAAAGTAGTTACTCACCATTCCAACCATATTTTTAACAGCCTTCGGCCAGCAGATTATAAGAAAAAGAAAGAAAGAGAGAAAGAAGAGAGTTTAGACTCAAGCACAGGTTGTTATGCAACACAAGCCGCTCACTGCTTTAGGAAGCGCCACACCAGGCCCGCAGCGCTGACCGGGAGGGGAGAGGAGCGAGAGGCAGCAGGGACACAAGGAAAACAAACAGCCACACCAGGCCAGGCGCGGGCAGGGGCAGTCAGGCCCTGCCCTTCCTTGCCAGGAGAGGAGCGGGGCGGGCAGGACTCAGAAGGGTGGGCACAGGCCCTGTACAGGCCACTCTAGAAACGTCCATGGTTCCAGAGTGACTCAAGAAATATCCACCGGCTGCTGGCCACGGGGGCAGCCCTGGACGCGTGCCTGGGGCCCAGCGGGATAGGAGGCAGAAAGTCCCTGTGAAGCCACCCAAAGCAGGAGATCAAGCAGCTGGCTTGACTCAGCCTCGGCCTGCAGATGTAATTCTAGAGTTCGCTTTTTTGCAGAGCACAGGCCCCAGCCCTCCTGGGCTCAGGACCTTCTAGAAGTGCCTTCCTGATTCTCTTCAGCAAGGAGATGTGACACGCCTACTGCAGAGTGAGCGGGAGCTCAAGAAGGGGCCGTGTCGCTGAGTATGATGTCCCAGGTCTGGGCTGGACACCACCCCGGCCAGGCGGGGGGCTCCAGGCACTGGGATTTGTAGCGGCCAATCCTAGACAGGACAGCTTTGGTTCTGCACAGACATGTTTCCATTTAACATGAAAGCTGGAGAATATCTAATAATGACGCATACCGTTTTTTCAAATTATTACACTACAAGATGACCAGAGACAGTTGGGCACTTCGTGGTCTCTGTACCATCCGGAAGCCTCCCAGACACAGCGGTCACCCTGGGCTTCACCGTGTCGCTTCTTCCGCTGGTTCCGGACCCTCACTGGCAGTAGGAAGGTCAGGAGCTCTGAGGCCAGGCTGGGGAGGGCCCACACGACACTGAGAGTTAGACTCTTCCTGAGTCCCGGATTAGATTGGCATTCCCTTACAGGAAACCAGTTTTAGAAACCTGCGAGGCAGCATCTTGCACTGGTGCTGACTCTGTGTTGCAGCTGTGGCTACTCTGTTTCAGGCAGGGCTCATTCTCTGACCTGCACACCTGTGGCAGGCCCGGCAGGCTGGCCTTACACCTGCTGGCTGAGGGACGTAGCTGTAACACTTGTCGCAGAAAGAGCTGGTGGGTGGGGAGGACCGTGGGCAGGAGGCCGCTGAATAGAGAGTGCAGGGAAAGGCCCGAGACTGCAGGTGGCGGGCCCCTGGGCACCCTCCGATGCCCTCCCGCTCTCAGAACCCAGCGCCCAGAGAGGACAGCGCAAGCACCCGCCCCCTGTGCGTGCACGTGCCTGGGGGGCTGCCTCGCCCCCAGCCCTCGCCTGTTCCTTCTAATCCCAAAGGCTGAAAAAAGCAACAGGACCGTGTTACTTGCAGATTCCTACTTAGGGCCAGATCACCCTGTCTTTCCAGCTCGGCACAGCCCTCGGGCGTGGGCTCAGCCGCCCCGGCTCCACTCACCCGGCTGATGAGCTGCTCGCCAGTCTCCGAGGCGGTGATGAGCTTGCAGAGGGCCTGGAGGGCGGGGTTGGGCAGACCTAAACCAGGAAGAAGGCGCGTGTTACCCAGAGGGGCCCTGCACTCCCAGCGCTCCCCAGGCGAAGAGCCTGAGACACTCCGCGTCGGTGGTATCTTCAAAAGCTTGGGACAGCCAGGCGTGTGGGTCTATGTCTGACTTGAGAAAGGGGACGGGGGGCTCAGAGAAGGGCCGGTCCTGTCCCTGCTGCGCTCCTCCAGGTGTGCGGTCATGTTCCGGGGACCCCAGCTCCGACTCAGACAGCACTGCCTCCTCTGAGCGTCGCACACAGTCGGCCCTGAGCGCTTGCAGCCCGCTTGACCCTGCGGTTTGGGCACACGGCTCTGCAAGATCCGAAGCTGCCAATTAAATACTGGGGCAGCTCCTGCTTGCCCGGCCTGCCTTGCTGTGGCCCCGGGCGGAGGCAGAGCCGGGCCGTGCCCTGCTGGGGCGGAGAATGCTTTGCGATTTCGGATTTCCTCCTCATCAGGAGAGGTCTGTGTCTGCGACTCACTGCCACTGTTTAGGACCCTCGCTCCCTTCCGGCTGTGAGATCCGGCGTCCCCACAAACGCAGGGACCGCCGCCACGTCCCCACGACTGCCGCGCCAGTGCCCCCCTCCCCCGCCCGTGGCCCGGCCCGCCGGGGGCTCACCCAGCAGGGACTGGATGGTGCTGCTGCAGTGCTGGAGCCGGTCGCCCGGGTCGGAGGTCGGGAAGAAGACGGCTGCGGGCAGGCCGCTGGCAGGGGGGTCCAGCCGGAAGCCCACGGCGGTGAGGAGGGCCTGCCAGCCCGGGACGCCGCCCACCTTGTTCTCCACGCTCTGCTGGGACGTGTACATGGCGTTGCGCTGCCCGTTCTGGATGCGCTGCAGGGACTTCTCCACCTGCAAGGGCGGAGGGTGGGGGGGCGGCGTGAAGTGCCACTGCGGGCGGGGTCAGGGCCAGCCCTGGTTTCTCTCCCCGTGGCTCTGGGGACACGTACAGCCTAAGGAGTGACGGCAGTACACGCCGCCTGCTGACCCCTGGGCGCCCAGGCCCGGGGCCCGTGACACCGCCGCAGCGGCCCGGCTTCTCCACGCAGGGGAGGGCACAAAGGGAAGACAGGCTCTGGTCCACGCCAGTGAGGCTGGGAGACTCGGAAGAATTCTGTCCCCTCCCGAGCCCGCTCCTCCGCTCCCGGCTCTCCCCCATAGACACCAGGTGACTTGTCTAAAACCGGCTCTCAGGCCCGCCTCAAACCGTGCAGTGACGCTACCCATCCCCAGGACGAGCCTGCAGGCCCCCAAGCCCCCTTCACTGGCCCGCACGCCTCACACGCGCCAAGCAGTCCCAGGAGGGGCTCAGGGCGGCAGCCCTTCTTCCCGGGACCCTGACTCACGTCCCTCAGCAGTACCGCTAGAACCTACGGCTCCCCCTCCCCCTGCGGTCCCCCTCCCGCTGCCAGGGCCGAGGCCGTGCCGGCACACGTGGGCTGACTCTGTGCAGGTAGCTGCCGAGTTAACTGTCCCCATGAGCGCTCCGCAGCACTGCCCACACCTCCCGCCTCGCCGCGGGTTCTCTCTTTCGGGGAAAGCTTGGCCCCTCTGGAGATACCGCGTGCCCCGGGGCATGTGTGCCATCACTGGAGGGCCAGAAGAGCTATCCAAGATGCCACCTGAGAGTTTTCTTACAGTATGACCCTGGGATGCTGGGGACTGACCTCATGGACAGGAGGACGCGAGTGTTCCTGGGCAGGACAGACAACCAGCTGGCTGGCTCGCCATCAAGCCGGCACGCCCTTGGAGACGCGCTGCCCACTGGGGGCCGGGGCTACCCAGGGTAGTTAGGAGGTATGGGCTGGTGAACTTGACCCGTGGCCCTTGAACTCCCCCCAGGAAACGAAGCCGGGAAGAAAGAGCCCTTCAGTGAGCCTGAGGGGCTCGGGGCCTGGGGGAGTGGGAGGCCTGGCTCCGGCTCCAGCCTGGGCCAGGAGAAGCAAGCCAGCGGGGTAGAGAGGGCGGTTCAGCCCTCTCAGAAAAGCAGCCTGGGGGCCGCAGTGAGGGAGGAGGGGACTCTGGGGGTAACGGGGCCGGAGAGGGTCCTCAGCTGAGCAGCTGAATCGCTCCGTGCGGTCTCCAGGCCCAGGTCAAGGTCGGTTGTGAGTCTCCCCAGGTTCTCAGAGCTCGAGAGCGCAGCCGCCCTGGAGCGGGCGGGGAGGGATGCCTCGAGCCCAGCCTGTGGCCCCCTGGGGTGTCCAGGCGACCTCCTTCCTCCCTGGCCGCTCGCCGATGGCAGGCAGGCCCTGAGCGTAGGGAACGTACAGGACCCCCTGCCACCAGGAGCACACCGAGCGCCACGGCCCGGGCCCACGGAGGGATGTGCCCACCGGAACCGGGCCCCCGGAGTCAGCTCCCGGCCAAAGCCCCCAGCCCGCTCCCAGGGCCCCACGTCCTCTCTCTCGAGCTGGGGCAGAGCCACGGAGTGTGTCCGTCTGTCCTCCGAGGTGGCGGCGGGTGGCCGTTTGCGTCGGGTCTGGAGAGAGCACGGGTGTGGTGGGCAGCCCACCCATGCGGACCCCAGGGCTGGGGCAGGGGCGGTCCTTCTTGCACAAAGCTCCGTGGAGGCTGACGGTCCTAAACTGTTGGCAGCCGCCTTCCAGATGACCAGGTGACCAGGTGGAAGGGACGTCGTGTCCCTGCTTCCTGGCCCGACGCAGACCTTTTACACGTGTGGAGGATGATGTGGGGCCTGTCTCTACCCTTGCTCCGGCCAAATACGGGGTCACTGCTGGACTCTTCCTCCAACCAACTATCGGGGAAGGCCTGTGCCATCTGACTTTGAAATGCCATCTCTCAGCCACTAGGGCCCTACTGTGTGCCAGCACTCACCTGTTTTCTAGTCCTCCAGATAACCTTGAAACATTCAGTGTTATCCCCCTTCCGATGAGGAAATCGAGGCTCAGAGGGCCAGGTGGCTTGCCTGAAGCCACACGGCCAAGAAGCAGCTCTGGCATGGGCCCCAGGACCTTGGCAAGGACTGCCACGGCTGTGCCCAGGACACGTGTCATTCCCGCCGCTGACCAATTGGCTCAACTCGTGGATGTCTGGGGACAGCCACCCCCCCCAGGGCCCCTTGCTCCCGGGAGCCCGGCGGGGGCGGGGCCTCACCAGGTGCAGCAGTACGCGCAGGGCGTCCCGGGCGCGCTCCGGGTGCTGGAGGATCTCCGTGAGGGCCTGGCCGACGAGCGACGAGGGGCTGTTCAGCTTAACGTCGCTGCCGATGAGCGTGAACCCTGCGGAGAGCCCAGGAGGCCGTCTCTGAGCCCGCCCTCACCTTGGTGGGGCAGCCCGACTCCCCGGTGCCCCGCGGCCGCCCGGCCACCAAGAGGGGCCTGCGCAGCAAAGCGGGGGTGTCTAACTCACTGGGGGGACCCTTCGGTGCCCTTCTGTCCCCTCCCTTTCAAGAACCAGTAACCCTTTCCCTGTCGGAGTGGTGAGCACTCGGGAAGGTGCCTCCATCCTGCTGCCTGGGGAGTGAAGGCAGGGGGAGGCCGCGGGGTCCCCAGGCCGATGCGCTGGGCCCCCAGGGTCCCTCCCTGGCTCGGCCACCACCCGGAGGAACGACGTGCCATTTCTGAACACCTGAGATGCAGGGGGGCCACCGCCAGCACCCCTGCTTTCCGCATCCCCCGGCGGCCGAAGCGGCCTGACAGGTAGCCCTCCCCACACGGGACGGCCGCTGGCGGGGGGGGGGGGGGTTCCTCTTCAGCCGCGTGAGGGAACAGTAGGTTCTGTCCCTCTGGAGCTCCTTTTAGGAACACACTACGGCTGTGCCACGTGCGGGAACTTAGCAAACGTGTCCCCTTCCGAACAACACGGCTCAGCGCCGGGCAGCAGCGCCGGCCCTCGCGGCTCACGGTGCGGGCCCCCAGCCTGGGAAGGCCCCGGCTCCACTTGGGGGCTCCCCGCCTTCAGAAGCTGGTGCCGGCAATAGCAGCACACGTAACCCCGATTTGTTTTGAGAGGAAGAGCACGGTGGAAGCCATTTGGTTCCCAGTTTTTAAATGGCTACGTGGATTAAAACAAAATAGAAATGTTTAAAAATCGTGGTTTTGGCATTTCTCTGTTTCTCCAGGGTTAGGACGCTCTGTTTCTGGGTCAGTCTCATCGCTACAGCTTTGGTGGGACCTTGGCCTTTGCTCTGGAGCATCCTGGGGAGGCGCGGGGGCCGATTCTGAGAGCCCGCCACAGCGACGGATCGTGGGGTGCGTCGGCGCCGCGGCCCCGGCGGGGGGAGGCCGGTGGGGGAGCGGCGGGGGGCGGGCTGGACTCTTCGTGTTGGCGGCCTGTCAGGGAGGGCCTCCCGCGTGGGAGGGTCCCACGTCGGCCTGTCCCACCTCCTGTGACCAGATGTCACAGACACGTAGTCCCTTCACTCCCAGACCTCTGAGCCCATGGCACGTGCTGTCGTAGTGCATGTGTCACAAGAACCCACTCCTCCGGACTGTGTCACACGCGGACGAGGGGTTCCTATCCCCTTGTTACCAGTGAGGACGCGGAGCTCCAGAAAGGGTAAGGAAGCTGCCTCAGGTCACAGCCCACACGTGGAGCCTGGTCCAACGCAAGTCTCCCGGTGACCAAACCCAGGGTCCTCCTACCACGTGGCTCTTCCCCACAGTCAGCCATAGGACTTCATGTGAGGGCGCCATAAAATGGGTCAGTCCAGCATGCACCAGTCTCAGGAGAGGTCCGCACTCACACTCCAGGGGCAAACTATTCTGCAGCTCCCCAGGGCCCCTCCTGCCCTCCCCCTCCCCACCCGGGCTGTAAGGACCAGGCCCGGGGGTCCGCCAGCAGCCCGCGCTCCCACCTGCCCAGTTGGACGGGTGCGCGAAGGCCTTGCTGCTCTGCACCACCTTCATGGCCTCCCCCAGGGCAGCGCTGGCTTTCAGGCCGTTCAGCAGGGATGAGTAGAGGGCGTGGAGAAACATCTTGGAAGCCGCCACGGGCACGGGCCACAGAGACACAAGAACACACTGCGCGCCGGCAGCCAGGAAGGCCCGCGTCAGTGCGATGATGCCGTCTGCCGTGACCTTGCTGTTGGACTCCTGGGAGGAGCCGAGGACCACCAGCTTCACGGGCAGCCGCAGGTCCAGGACGTCGGCGGCCGTGAGCAGCAGCTCCTGCAGGGGTGGGCAGTCCGAGATGCTGTCCCCGTCGCTGGCATCGTCCTGCACCCGCAGGGACTCGGGGATGGTGTAGGGGTGGCCGAAGGAGCTCTTGCTGCCGGCGGGGTTGCCGTCCCCACCAGGCGTGAGGACCAAGGCTGACAGTTTCCAAGAGATGTGGGTGGCGAAGTGGACGCACTCGGCCTGGGTCAGGGCACTCATGACCCTCTCCTTGGTGGCCACGCTGCCCACCAGGGGCTGGCAGCCCAGGAGCTCTGACACCATGTAGGCTTCCTCCTCAGCCGACGGCATCGGCCCCCACAGCCACCTGTCCATCACGGCTGACGGGAGCTTGGGGTTGCCGACGACGGCCGCCATGGACGTGGAGCTGGAGGACGGGGGCGGGTTCTTCCTCAGGTGAGACTAGGAAGGGAAGACAGACAGCAGACCACCCGTCAGCCGGCGGCCCGCTGCCCCGGCGGCAGCTGGCTCAGCCGCGGGCATCTGGGGAGCACGGGGCTGGGCCCGGCTCGGCTGCACCTGTTCCCCCACCGAGCTCGTTCACTCGAATGTTCGACACCGTTCAGCCCCAGGTGCTCGTCTCACTGACAGTCATACCTGCTCTATGACAAGCTCTCGACAATGGGGACTGGATGGAAGGAGGGGCCTCTCTTTGTGAAGCCCTGGGGCGGGGATGTGGGGTGCCGGCCTGCCCCACGCGTGCCACTCCCGCAGACCTCCCTGTGGGCCCCGAAATAAAGGGGACACCCATTCCCGAGGAGTCAGGGCTCTGAGGGTGACAAAAGGCAAGTCCATCTCAGCGGAGTGGGACTAACTTAAGGCCCTGTGTGCTGGAAAGACCACGGCAGGCCTCTGCTCTCTGTGCTGCAGAATAGAACCTCGCCGATTATAACATCGGCATAAAGAAGTCCAACAAAGTTCTGGTTTCCCCCAGAGGTGCCTTTTGATGCTTTGGGGGCAACATCAAGGATCAGATTATTTCAGAATAACTTGCCGACGGCTCCCCTTGGTGATGCCTCAAACTCTGGGCATGAGAAGCGCCTGCCGGGCGTCCGGTTGCAGACCGGCCTCTCCCACTCCCTAGCTACGGTGGCAAGCAGCCGGCTCACTGCTGTCATCAGCATGAAGCTCTCTCTTCACGGGCCACCTCTGCCCCCCGGGGTGCCTCCGGCAGCAGCCACAGCGAGTGGCCCCCCGTGCAGGCCAGCATCCAACGAGGCCAGCTCCCTTCATATCTGAGGTTCACAGTCGGCCACGGACACGCAAAATACTCAAAGGAAGTAATTTCTTTCACTTTGAACTGATTCTGCTCTGTGAGTAAGTTGTAATCCAGCCACGGAAAACAGTCAAACCACTAAGGGTTTCCCAGCCTCGTGAGGCAAAAGCTGACCGGGTTTGAACCATGTCATTGACCAAGGTCAACAGGCCAGGGCAGGTCCCAAGGGGGACCCAGGGTCCGGGGTTTGGGTTCCTCAACGAGCCACTTCCTCCCACTGATCCTGTCTGGGCCGGCCCTGCGTGTCGGTCTGTGGGGCTCCTCGAGCAGCCGGCAACTTGGGGGCATTTTCAGGTTTGAAGCCTGGGCAGGGCGGCTGGGACGCCAGAGCACGTGCCCGGTGGGTTGGGGGCCGTGAGAGAAGGGGGGGAGGCCTAGGGTTGGCTGGAAGGCTCTCTAATCAGGCGGGCGGGCTGAGGGTGGCCATGGGATGAGACCCATGACTCCGTGGACGGCCTACTGTCACCCTCTTGATTTCTGTGGACATTTCTTCTCGCACTGACTCCTGTGCTGAATGAGACCCAAATCCCTGTCTGTCCCCTGAAAGCCACCTCGTTTGTGTTCAGTTCTTTCGTTGGCCTGTGAGACCTTCTGCCACTTGACAGTGACCTCGTTTGTCCACCAGCCCTGTCCATGGCCCCTCTGCCGTGGGCAGACTTGGTGCCCAGTCCGTCAGCATGAGGTCAGGGGGTGCCGGGGAAAAAACCACGTTTCTCAGATACTCAGCCTGGCCTCGGGCCTGACCCGGTGCCTCCGAGTAGCTCACAACCCCGATGTCACGGCAAAGACATCTGGAGAGAAAGGTCACACATCACGGCTCCCTGGGCAGCAAAGAACAGTCAGGGGTCAGGAGGGCTGTCCCCTGACCTCCGGATGGGTCTGCCCCCAGGGCAGCCTACCAGGCTGCAAACTACCGAACTCACACTGTGAAGAGCTCACGCCCTCCCCCCCCGGGCGCCCGTCCTGCAGGCCCCCACCGCGAGGCCCCGCAGCGGGCGCGAGGCTTACCTTGGCCTGCGGGCCGAGGGAGCGGATGGACGGCACGGCGATGAGGGCGAACCGCTCGTACAGGTACTCGTTGGAGGAGCTTCCCTTCAGGAGGGCGAAGGGGATGAGGTAGAGCTCCCCCTCCAGAACCAGGACCAGCTGCCGGTGCCGGCCCACGGGGCCGCTCGAGTGCATCAGGCCCTGCAGGGAAGCGCGGACGCCTGAGCCGGGGCCCAGCCGGCGGGGGGGGGGGCTGCCCAGCCAAGCACCGGGCGGACCCAAGGCGTCCGTGTGGGGAGCGTGGGTGGTGGCTCGGGGCGCTGCCCACGGGAGCATCACCAAGAGGGGGCTCTTGCCCCCAAGGGGTGGTTGGGAGCCAGTCCCTTTATTTTATTTTTAGAGACAGAATACTTGCAAGTGGGGGAAGGGCAGAGGGGGAGAGAGAGAATCTCAAGCTGAACACAGAGCCCGACGTGGGGCTCAATCCCATGACCCCGGGATCATGACCTGAGCCGAAATTAAGAGTCGGATGCTCAACAGACTGAGCCACCCAGGTGCCCCAGGGGGCCCATCTTCTTAAGTCGGCAGGGCAGAGTAAGAGACCAGGTCACCAGTCAAGGAGGGGGGATGTCCCACGAACACCGGGACTGGCCCCAGTAGGTCTATGGGAGGCAGGGGATTGTTCCAGAAAGAGCCCAGTGAGTCATATGCCACAGAGGTCCAGGCCAGAGGATGCTACGTTGGTCCAGAAACCTTAAGAGCAGTGTACGTGTGACTCCTCTGTGACACCGAACTGGGCCCAGGCTGAGCGCGCACAGAGACGAGGCCGCGGCTGCTGCCACACCGGGGAGCCTGCCCGGGAGAAGAGTATGCGAGAGCACGGGGCGCCCAGCTGCTGGCTTGTCCCCTGGCTCTGGGGACAGTCACAGCCGCCTGTCACCCTCCCCCTCCGCCCCCCCTCCCCCCACCGCAGGCCTGAGCTCCGAGGAGCGAATGTGTAAGCCTAATCTGTCTGACGTGCTGCTGTGGGGCCTTGGCCAAGGCTGCAGAAGGCACTCAGCTAACCCAAAGTGACACGTGCCTGGCGGGACATTCAGTCTGTACAAACCCCCTGTGGCTCTTTCTCTTTGTAAAAATTCTAGATGCATTAAGAGGAAGCAGAAATAAAAACTATCAGGCCCATTTGCTTGCTGTGCACTTTAAGAGCTATTTCCCCAGAAGAATAAAGGAGTCACTGTACGACCCAGGGAGGAGGAAGTGGGGCGTGTCACACTGTTTGTGATGAACTTCTGGGTTGGCCGGGGTGGTGGGGAGGGCTGGGTGCCTGTGGGCCTGGGAGTCCCCCCGGCCTGGTGGGAGGCCCCGCCCACCGTGGCCACACTGAGGGCCCCGCCTGGCCCTGCAGGTGGAGGTCGCCCTGGGAAGCTGAGCTGGAGGGCAGTGCCCTGACCTTAACGGTGACAACCACTCGCTGCTCAGCGGGGGCTCCCTCGCCTGACACGTGGGCAATGTGGGGACTCGGGCTGCTGCCGCGTGCAAAACTGGACCCGCCCCCGGCTGGCCCAGGGTCACCAGGCGTTTGTTGGATGAGATGCCGGCCCCATTCTCGCAGGCCCTCCCTGGACTCCAGCTGCCGGGGCCCAAGTCCCCGATAAGACTCTGTCAGGTGTCACCCCATAAGTCGCAGGCTTCCCCGGGACACACACCACTCCTGGACAAGTCCCCAGTCAGGACAGCATGCGCACGCGGGAATCAGAGTGAACACAGGGGTCCTGGGCCGGTGAGGGGTGTAACATGGAGGCAGAGGCCGCTCAGAGAGGCGTCACTGGCAGGGTCTTTGTAGGGACTCTTCGAGCTCTGCCTGCAAGACCTTATCTGGAGCATCACGTCATGCCCCTGAAGGCAGCGTGGGTAGCTTCTCTGACAGTAAATTCTGATCTCAGGGAAATATAAATCAAAGCCACACTGAGATCCCCTCACACTGGTCAGAGTGGCTAAAATGAACAACTCAGGAGACAACAGATGCTGGCGAGGATGTGGAGAAAAGGGAGCTCTCTTGCACTGTTGGTGGGAATGCAAACTGGTGCAGCTGCTCTGGAAAACGGTGTGCAGGTTCCTCAAAAAAATGAAAATAGAGCTACCCTATGACCCAGCAACAGCACTGCTGGGAATCTACCCGAGAGACACAGGAATGCTGATGCATAGGGGCACATGTACCCCAATGTTCATAGCAGCACTTTTGACAATAGCCAAATCATGGAAAGAGACTGTGTCCATCCACTGATGAACGGATAAAGAAGATGTGGTTTAAATATACAGTGGAATACTACGTGGCAATGAGGAAGAATGAAATCCTGCCATTTGCAGCAACATGGATGGAACTGGAGGGTATTATGCTGAGTGAAATAAGCCAGTCAGAGAAAGACAGATACTGTATGTTTTCACTCATATGTGGATCTTGAGGAACTTAACAGAAGATATGGGGGAGGGAAGGGGAAAAAATAGTTACAAACAGGGAGGGAGGCAAACCGTAAGAGCCTCTTAAATGCAGAGAACAAACTGAGGGTGGATGGGGGGTGGGGGAGAGGGAAAGGGGCGATGGGCATTACGGAGGGCACTTGTTGGGATGAGCTCTGGGGTGTTGTATGTAAGCCAATTTGACAATAAAGTATATTCAAAAAATTAAAAATAGGGGCGCCTGGGTCGCTCAGTCGGTTGAGCATCCGACTTCAGCTCAGGTCATGATCTCACAGTCTGTGAGTTCGAGCCCCGCGTTGGGCTCTGTGCTGACAGCTCAGAGCTTGGAGCCTGTTTCAGATTCTGTGTCTTTCTCTCTCTCTGCCCCTCCCCCACTCATGCTTTGTCTCTCCTGCTCTCAAAAATAAATAAAAACATAAAAAATTAAAAATAAACAAATAACTAAATTCTGATCTCTACGAGGGGCAGTCGGCGTCACGTGGCCTTGCTGTTGGGAGGCATTCTCCCTCACGAGGCGGGGGCTTCTCCGTGGACTGTGGGGAAGCCGGAGCAGTGAGGAGTCCGTGCCTGCTCGCGGGCTTACAATGACGTACTCGGAAAATGTACCCGCAAACCGCTTACCGGGCGAGGTGGTATTAAATATAGCATCACCACAGAAGTCTAAAATATCAGCCCGGAGGGTGGGGGTTCCCACCCAGGGCGTGACGGTGGCCCTGTCCTGGCCTGTGAGGGTTGGGGAGGGCCCGGCCTGGGCAGAGGAGGCCCGTGAGGGAAACAGGGAACAAGGGTGGGGAGAGACTCCGGAGCCAGGGTGGGGAGGGCCCCGCCCGAGGTCAGACGGGAAAGCGCCACCTCCTCGGCCGCAAGCACCCGGCACTTAGTGACTGCCAAGGCACCTCCGATGACGTGTTCAGAGACAGCTGCGTCACAGGAGGCGGGGCTGCGCACACAGCACAGGGACGGGGGACCTGCCGGGATTTGGTGAAGCGTGCCTTCGGTCATGAGGAGACGGAGGTCTCTGGGATTTGAGCCTGGAGACGGGGAGAGCTTTCTCTGAATGAACTGCACACCCTGATCCACAGGTCTGGGTCCACCCGGAATGGTGCCTCGTGGCGGGTACTGAGCTACACACGTGCACAGCCCCGGGCGCCGCACCCCCCCCCACAAATGAGACCCCTGTCCGGACGCTGAGGAAAGAGGCAGGCGACAGCAGCACGGGCTTGTGGGCACATGGGCCCCAGAGCAGACTGACAGCTCCAGTTAGAAGACGGAGGAATGGACCGAACGTGTTGGAGAAGACGCCCTGGAAACTGGCTTCCGGATTTTCTGCCTGTGGGACACTCGTGCGCTGCCCTTGCACCAGAAGATAGCTACGGCCCAACGCGAACTTGCAACGGAAAGCAAAGTGATGTCTCTGTCCAAATTACAGATCGTCTGTGGGATGGAAAAAGGAAAGACAAGGAAAGGCCCCTCTGCTCCTCCGGACCTCAGTCTAGAGAGGGGACGTGCTGGCTTCTCAGGTCCCGGGCTCGTGAGACACGCGCTCGGCATCGGCCCCACACCAGCAACGAACACATTCCGACTGATTCCAGCAAAGACTCTGACCTTCTGACTTCTGAAGTTTCTAGAAACGGATCTTTTGAAACAGCATAAGATAAGAAGGCCGGGGGTGCTAAAACCTGTCTCCTCCCCCCGTGACCTTGCTCATCCCAGTGTGTGCCAGGCCCAGGCTGGAAAAAGGGAGAGAGCCAGTGCCCCAAGAGGGAGGCCCGGCAATGAGAGGCCTCGGGCTGAGCCGGGTCTTTGCATGGGGGGTGGGCCGTTCCTTTAGACAGGGCAGGCGGCGGGCACCCTGGAGGTGGGTCTGGGGGGCTGCTAGACTCTCAGCTCCTGACACCCTGTCAACACTTGCCCTGTAACTTTGCCCTGTGACTGGGTTCCTGCAGCTAGCTCTCCTGCGGAGGAAGCTCAGTGCTGAGCTTTCTTAGGGGAGGGGAGGGACTCCCTGCTGGCCTAGGTCAGCGGTACGTGTGGGGACATGCGGCAGAGCCCAGAACCTGTCTGTCTGGGACCCTGCAATCTAGGCCTGGTGATAACCTTCCCACAGCCCTTTGAACACGAAAACCAGGGCCCAGGGACCCTGTGCACTCAGCAGGCCCCCCGCCCTGGCAGGCGCCTGGACTCTCACTGCACGCCCTTGCCAACTGAAGCCTGCTGTCTGCCCTCCTGCCCCCGTGCAGAGGGTGGCCTTTGCTTGCCAGCAACTCAAGACGTGCTCCGGCCTGGCCAACAGTGGACGTCCCTGCGATCCAGTGGGCCGAACCACACCCTCCCTGGGGTCCACCCTTTCTTGGGTAAACTCTGTGATCCTGAGTCCTGGCTTCTGGCTTAAGGGCTGTGTGCTCCGCGCAGGTCCCCGGGGTTCGGAGGCTCTGCCGGCGCCCTCCGCGTACAGGGAGCTTTGTGGTCGCTAGAGGACACGGGA
The DNA here is from genome assembly GCA_030068075.1 of Paguma larvata. Taxonomy (NCBI): domain Eukaryota; kingdom Metazoa; phylum Chordata; class Mammalia; order Carnivora; family Viverridae; genus Paguma; species Paguma larvata. Next base: position 65,814,558 of record CM057835.1, read on the forward strand.
AGCCCCTCAGTGTCACAGCATAACAGGCCGGAGGAAAAAACAGGATCATGGGATCCTGGGTCCATGAATTTTTGGGCAGATTCATTTGGATAAAATGGACTTTACTGTCTACAAGGATTCCAGAAGCAAGGACTGCTTGGAACCTGGACCCTACAGAGCTGTGGACGGGCTTGGGATGTTTCCTGAAATCTGGACCCTACAGAGCTGTGGACGGGCTTGGGGTGTTTCCTGAAATCTGGACCCTACAGAGCTGTGGACGGGCTTGGGATGTGTTTCCTGACTCGCACTTTTGATCGAGTGGATTGATCGGACCTTTTTAAGGTAGAGAAACCTCTTCTGTGATGTTTCTGGGAGATCCTAGCATCACGGAAGGTTGCACATGGTTTCAGCAAATATCACATACCTGCTGGAAGTAACGCTCAGACCATGACTAAGATCTACGAAGACTGTGGACACTGCAATCCAACGAGAAACGCAAGAGTAAAGGTCAACCCGCCGACTATATCCTTTGGCCAGCCAAGCAATGAACTTTTGGTTTGCCTGAAGAACCAGATAAGGGGAGGTGTTCGGAATTTAGGTCCCGGGGAAAAGTGACTGACGGCCAGCCAGAGCCAGAAGGGTCTGCCCGCCGCCAGCGTCCAGCTCCAGCGGAATCGGCCAGAGGGGCTGCACGTGCTGCAGGAGCCTGGTGGACAACGGCCTTCTCTTTCTTGACCGGCCTGGTGCAAACGTGCCCTCGGCCCTCGGGGGCAGGAACTTGCCGGGGTGAGGCCGAGACGGCCGCTGTGGAACTCCCACTAGAACAGAGCAGAACCCCACAGCACTGACCTGGGCGGGAACCCTGCTCAGCTCGTGGGAGCCTGCTCATTCGTCTGGGCGCTCCCCCCACTGGTTTCGGTGCCCCAGAAACCGAATGGAATTACTGCCTCCATTTTCCCTTCTCCTAATCAGTTGTGGAAACGTTTGCTGTCCTTGGGTGACGCCTGTCCTCATTTGAATATTACTACAGATGTCTCACTCAGAAATCAATTAGACGGGCTGGCGGTGCGGCTGCCAGCCCCGAGCATGCCAGTCTCAAGGGCCTCATCCTCCAGTTTGTAGTCTGGAGAGGAGGTCTGTTGTTTCTCGGGACAAACGCTCCAAACTCTCAATCTCCGTAGAAAGCAGGCGCCTGGGTGGTCAGTCTCATCTCCTGCGGCACCGCCCCGGGGTAAGCTGGTTTATCAGGCTACTGGATTTTGCAAGAGTCCTCTCCCCTGAGCAGTAATTAAAGGCAGGATCCAGCCGGAGCGGAGCTGGCCCTCGCCTCGCATGCGTAGGTCGCTTGAGTACAAGGAGAGGTCTCGGGCGCGTTCCGGAGCCTCGGTGCTCAGGAAGGCAGTTTACCAACCTAACCGACCTGAACTGCGAGTTTTAAGTATGTTTCAGGGGACCCTAGAACAGGTGAGCCCACGTCAACAGGCGGCTCCCTTCATCGAGAGCAGAGGTGGGCGAGGAGTACTTTTCCTTCTGATGCTGGCCATTCACTCTTTCAGGCTGTCCTACAAGCATGGTCTTACGGCGGAAAACACCGGAAACAGGGAGTTTTGGTCAGTGGAAGTAATGATAATAAGGATGACAGGGACTGTAACCAGAAGGAGCCCGAACTCCGGTGGGCCTGAGCGGCCCCCAGATCTGGACCTCTGGAGAGTGATTCGAGCGAATCCTAGGCAATTCCCTGCCCTCCGTCTGGCTCCTTGATCGGGGCAGCCTCTGGCTTCGGGGGAAGCCCCGCGTGCAAACTGAGGGGGTGAGCTGGGACCTGCGTGAGGAGCGGCTCCCCGGAGCAGCCCAGGGAGGCCTCTGCAGTCCGGGCCCCGAAGCATGGCTTACTGTCTTTTACTCTAGTTTGATTAAACATGAATGCTGGGGACACAAACAGGGTCCAGTCCCTTTCACACTAAGCAGTTGCAACTTTTCTTTGGTGACATTTTCTCCCGTGGGGGTCAGACGGGACTTGACTTAATGTCTGCCGATGGGGCACGTGCAGACGCGGCCGGGCCCTCCTGGAAGAGAGCCGGACGAGCTTGTCCCTAACAGCAAAGGACGACGTGGTCCCAGGAAAGAGCCATGGCAGTGTTTCCCTTAAGCCAAATTAAATCAAATGCTGGTGGAAGCCTAGGGTGAAATATTATCTGTTCCACTTTTCAGACTGTCTGACCTAGTCCCTTAGCCATAGGACTGGGGCTAAACAAAGGCAGTTGTTCAAATAATTATAAGCCCCATGTGAAGAGGCTAATCGTTTTAGTCTTGAAGTGTCAGTGATTCATAAGCTGGGCCTTCGGCTTAGATTTGCATTTTCACTGAAAATGTGGAAGGGGTCTGGCCCTGCCTGGCAGCTGGTGGGGCCGGGAGCGGGCGGCTGGCGTCCCGTCGCCCTCTAGCGGCCGCCCCGGCGGGCGGGTGTGCTCGCCATGGGAAGCGAGAGGAAGATCCAGGCCCTCCTCCACCTGGGCGCCCGCCGAGGAGGAGGAGGCGTCCCTGCAGCCCACCCCACCTGGGCATCCCTCACGGGACGGCCACCCTCTTCGCCGCCCCCTCCTCCATGTCTAGGATGGTGCGGCCCCAACCAGGCCAACAAGTACCTGTGGAATGAATGGATGAAACTTCTCAGTCAAGTGTTTTTCCTGAAACACAACGGACCCCCCCCAGGGGACCTGGGACGAGCTCTCGCTCTGACCCTGCACTTTAATGGCCTTTGACAGGTCCCACTCTGGCTCCTTTGCGGCCGCCCACGCTCCTGCACCATATGTGAGCTCCTCGACCACAGAAGGGGAGACTTGAACTATCAGGAACTAAGGATACACTTTCGAACCCAATGCCCCACGTCGGGATCAGACCACACCCCTGAAAGGTGGTGCGTGGGGCTCTGCCACATGAGTCCCCACGGTGCGGTCCCTGGACTGCATGCCGGCACGCGAGTCCGGTGGCTGGGCTTGTCCCTTCCTCGGGGAGCTCCACGAAGGCTGATTCCGTTCGCTGCTCTGACGTGTTTAGGGCCGTGAATCTCCCCCTCCCAGCACCCCTGGAGGAACAAGGATGTCCGGGCGTGAGCTACCCCTAAGCCCGCTGGCACATTCTTATCCTGGAAGTCACAGGGGAAAGTCCTCAGGGGAGAGAAACACAAGGCAGAGGTCATTAAACTCGCAGAATCCCCAGGAAGGATGACTCAAGGTGCGGCGGCCTCTCTTCTGGGGGAAACACTGGGTGGACGGAGGGAGGGCCACCTCTCCCAGCCCCCACTCTCCCCCCTTGAGGATTTCTGCCTCGGGTGCAGAGCCCCTTCCCAGTCACCGCCTTCCCCCCGCTCAGTGGCGCGGGTGTGGGTCCCCCGCAGGCATGTCGGGGGACACACGCTCCCACCCTGAAATGAGCCAGGATCCTGGCACCTTGCTGGTTGGCGGGGTCAGGGTCTCACTGGATTCCAAGCTGCGTAAGCGCAGGCCCAGCCCCTTCCTTCTGCTCCCTGACCTCTGGGAAAGCTCCCAAGTGCCCCAAAGTGGCCGCGGAAAATCCAGGGCCGATTGGTGCCCTAGGCCCTCTGCTTTCTGTGGCAGACTGGACCCACGCAGCAAACGCAGCATTCCGCAAACATCACCGAGTGTCAACACATCCTAGGCCCCGTGCCGGCTGCTGGGGACAGAGATGAGGGACCTTCCTCGCCTTCAGGGAGTGTGGGGTGGGCAGCAGGGGAGGGACGGCGAGGCCTGCCGAGAGCTAAGTTCTGGGTCCGGTGAGGTACGGGGTGGAGCCCAGGGGCGGGCAGGGGCGAAGCCTGGGACGAAAGGCGGTGGGAGGAGAGGGCAAGGAAGGCTTCCAGGAGGAGGGCACACTTGAGCTGGCCCAGAGAGAGCTGAGGAGCTCGTCATGGTCACGGCCGCTCTCTGTCTGTGCCCTCCACTTCCTGTCCCCCCGCCCCCCCCACGGTCCCCACCAGCCCCTTCCATGTTCAGGGAGTAAGTAACCTGGGACCTAGATGCAAAGGGGGAAATACACTCACTCAGAGGGCCCAAGAGAGTGAGAGAATGGAGGGTCCGAATAGCTTCCGGAGGGGCTGGGGGGTCAGTGACAAATGCAGAGCCCAGGGCGAGCAGGGAGTGGCAGTAAGTCACCAAAACGGTCTGCGTGACAGCTGACGGCAGTAAAGAAAACCTGACAGCTCAGCCTCAGGGTACAGGCGTATATCGCTTCCCGGAGACATGGTACATCAATCGCGCCCCGAGAGCACGGCATCGGGGTGCTCTGGGCTGGGGCGCTCTGCAGTCCTGGCCCTTCATTAAAAAGAGGATGCCGAGGGGACAATGGTCCTAAGAAGGACAGCGCAGCCCAGCGCACTGCAGGGAAGCAGAGGACAGGACTGGGGCTCTCTGCCGACGGGCCCGAGGACCTGGGGCACTGGGAGGGGGGGTGACCGGGTCACAGCAGCCACCTCTTGCCAGGGACTCTTGCTGCTTCTGCTGCCTCGTGTGCCCCTCACACCCCGCTAAGCCCTGCCTGGCTCCAACCTGACACACTGCGGGGGCGTCCTCATTTTCTAATGAGGAGAAACAGCTTGGCCAAGGTCACCTAGCCAGGGGAGGGCAGTGTCAGACGGGAGTCCAGACGGCCAGCTCCCTGAGCAAGGGAAGTCTGGAGGCCCCGGGCAGGGAGCACGGCCTCCTGGGAAATGCCGGGCAAGGTGACACGTGTCCTTGACTGGCCAGGCGGGGACCTGCAGAAGCATTTCCGGGGGATGAAGGAGTCACCGTGAATGTGGGGTTTCCTGAGGGGGTACCTCGCCTCTGCCAGCTGGCTGAAGTGGATGAGGGCGCTGCCGACGGGTCACCCCCACGCCTGCGAGACAAACCTCCCACTGGGCTGCACACAGCCGCCAGGATGTGTGGCTGGGAAGGCCTGCGGCCCGCTCCCCAGGGGCCGTTGGGCCTGTCCTCCCTGCCTGCGAGCCGGGCCCCCGCGGCGCAGGTGCCCGGGGCTCTCCTTGGGTCTGTTAGGGACCGAATGTTTGTGTCCCCCCAAATCCACACACTGAAGCCCTAACCCCCTGCGGGATGGGATTTGGAGGGGGGGCCTTTGGGCGGTAATGTGGTTTAGACGAGGTCACGTGGACAGAACCCCGCGGTGGCGCCGGTGCCCTTAAAAGAAGAAGAGGAGACCAGAGCCTTCCTGTAGGACACAGTGAGAGGAGGGGTGTCTGCGGCCAGGAAGAGGGGCTTCACCAAGAAACCGAATATGTTGGCACCCTCGCCTGGGACTCGAAGCCTCCAGAACCACGAGAAATAAATGTCAGCAGTCTAAACCACCCCGCTCCGCGCCGTTTTGTTAAAGCGGCCAGAGCAGACTAAGACGCAGTCGCACCTAAAGGCGTCTGAGACGCTCACCTTTCAGGTTCAAAAGATCCCCAGCCCTTTGGTCTCCCCGACCCAGGCGGAGAGCCGCGTCCCGACAGAAGAATGACGTGCGGGGACCAGAGCCACAGAAACCCATCGGGGCCTTCTCAACCTTCTTAAGCAATCCAGAGTGAAGGCGTGTCTTTGACTCCGGACCCGGGGTGGAGTCAGGGGCCCTGACAGTGGCAGGGAGCGAGGGATCGCCCTCGGCAGAGGCAGACAGCTCGGCCCTGGCTCGGATGAGGTGGGAGGTGGGGACGCCGCCTCGCGGGGCGAGGCAGGGCCAGGGGCCCGGCCCCCTCGGCGTCCGCTTAGGGCCGCGCTCACGCGAGCTTGCTGCTGACCGCGTGGACGCGCCTGAGCCCCGCGCCTCGCTGGCCCCCCCACCACTCTGACGAGAGGAGGAGGGCAGCACCGCACTGTGCACCGACGCGGCCACGGCCAGAGACGCCTGGCCGGAAGGCGGCAGAGCCCCGACTCGACCCTGGCGGCTGGAACCCGGCCTCATCCGCCAGCCGGCAGCCCGCCCGGAAAGCGCCTCCAAACACCGCAGAGAAGCCGGACGGAGAAGACATGCGTTCTGGAACCCGCCCCCCGGGTGTCTCAGGAACCCGTGTGGAATCTAAGGGGCCCACGTGGGCGCCCAGCGGTGAAGGGTGCGTCCTGACGCCCAGAAGCCTCCCGGCCGGGGGGCACTTACCCCTTCCATGGGCGCGATGAGCAGGTCGTACAGGGCACGGAGGGGCGGCCTGGCGAACGAGCCCTGCCTCCGGGGGAGAGAGGAGGCCCCGTCCTTGATCGGCGACACGGTGCTGCTGCCCAAGCTCGTCATGCTCTGGCAGCTCCTGCGGAGAGAAGGGCCGGGGCGTCAGGCGGGCGCGCCGCCCGCTCCGCGGGGCTCCGGGCCGGACGAGGCAGGTCGGGGCCGCGCGGCAGGGCCCGGCCGGCCTCCCTCCCGGCTTCGCCCCCTCCCCTTCCTCCCAGGTGATGTTCACAGAACAGCGAGCGCCGACAGAAGCCGCAGGGCAAACCCGCCGCACGCAACGGCTTACACGTCTGCGGACCTGCCCTGCACAAGCCAACGTCCCGAAGTGCTGTTCCGAGGACCAACTACATCCTGGCGCGGAGCACCGCGTGCAGGCGACGTGAGCACCACCGGAACCAGCGTCGGCCCCCGGCTGACGGGAGCACGGTGCTCCGAGGCCACTTCACCTCTGGGCCGGAGCCGCGGACAAGACAAGGGGCGTGCTGGTCCCGAGCGGGCGCCCAGGCCAGCCGCCGGGGCCGCCGAGCCCCTCGAGGCACCAGGCCCTCCACCCCCCGGCCGGCATTCCCTGCGCGGTGGGTCCGCTCCGGTGGCTCTGCAGGCTTCTCTTTGCTTTTCAGTTCATGCTCCCACGCTGCCGGACGGTTTTACTAGTATGGGTGGCACTCTCGACCCAAGGCCCCTGAGTGTCACACTCCCAACCCAGGACGAAAACATTCATTTCCTGGGCGCCCGGGGGTTCAGGCAGTTAAGTGTCCAACTCTTGATTTTGGCGCAGGTCGCGATCTCACAGTTCTGGGAGCTGTCAGCACAGAGCCTGCTTGGGTGTCTCTCACTCCCTCTCTCTCTCTCTGCCCTTCCCCCCACCCCGCTCGCTCTTTCTCTCTCTCAAAATAAATAAACGTTTAAAAAGAAAAGGAAAGCAAGTGTTTCCTGAGCACCAGTTACCTGCCAGGCACGGCCGTCGGCCCTGGGGACTACGGAGGACACGCAGCACGGGTGAGCAGAAAAGACGGCGGGCGGGGACACGTGCCCATTTGCCGTGAAGGGACCAGGCTGCCCCCACTCTTCCCTCTGAACCTGCCCCATTGCTCAGCCCGCGTGGCCTCAGCTCAGCCTCTGGGGACATTCCCTGCGTGACTGCTGGACAGTCAGGGGTCTCTCGACCCTGGTTCAGACTCCGTGCACATTTTTGGAGTTTCAAGGACCCCTACGGAGAAAGACCAGGTCTGACACGAGATAGCCACCCCCTCCCCCCCAGGTTCGGTCAATACTCTGGGCTGCTGGTGGAGGCAGCCTGATTGTTTCCTGAGAAAACGCCAAAGGCAGCTCCCCCTCCCGGGCCTGGCTGGGACCCACAACTGTCTAGAGAAACGAAGCGCGAGACCCATTTGTGTTTTCCAGGTAGAGTTCCTACCCCCTGGCTCTCCCCCCACTCAGGGTTCTTGGCAATGTCCCGCTTGACCTAAATTCTAGGGCTGTGCCAAGCCGAGCTGTCAGCGCCCCCGGCACCCCTGCCCCCTGCAAGAGGAGGGAGAGCGGAGGACTCAGAGGCCTGAGAGCCCGCGGGCGTCCACCCCTCTGTCTCGCTCGCTCAGGAAACGTGCCGTTACAAGCAACTGGGGCTGCGGCGTGTCTTCGCCACCGGAGCCATCGAAGCAGAGACAGCCCTGGAGCCGCACTTACAGGCTCTCTTAATCCCACAGAATCCACCGCAAAGAGCAGCGCCCCCTGAAGGAGTGTGCCAAACTGCTCTCCAGAGGAGACGTTCTGGCCGAACGCGCAGCGTCTGTCGCGGGCCCGTGTGCGCGCTCGCATTCTCGCAGACAGAGATCACAGCCCCGGAGCCGGCGCTGCCATCGGGTCAGCAGGACAGGGTGGCGACAGATCGCTGGGCGCCCTCTCCCTAGACAGGTGTCTGCCTGGATGGCGGGCCTGTAACCCCGCAGGAGGCCTCGGAGTCTGGTTAGTCGGCTCAGGCGTGCAGGGAGAGGGCTAGGTCCCCAGATGATGCTGGGGCTGCAGGTCTTCACAGTAACTGATGGGGCGCCCCACAAATCCCCAGGCTCTGAGCTAACAAGCTTCTGGAGAAAGAGACCCCTACGAGCTGGCCTCCGGGGTAACAGGGGACCAGCACAGTCCAAGCCGAATGGGGGGGCCCCAAGCATACCACTTACTCCAAAGACCTAGAGCCACATGCTGACCCCCCTGCTGGCAGTGTAAGATGCTGAAATACGGATTCTGGAAGTGGCCGGATGCAGGAAGGCAGATGCCTGGAAGGAACAAAGGAGGTGGGAGGTGGCTGGGGAACAGACCTGCCAGGTGCAAGTCCCAGCAGGCCTGGCTTTCTGCACCTGCACAACCACGGGCACGAAGTGGCAGGACGGCAGAAAGGGCTGCAAGGCACCCAGCACTGAAAGCCGCTGAGAGTCTCCGCCGATGAGACGGCAAGTGAGGCAAAGGCCTGGGCAGGAGAGCAGGATGCAGGCTGGGAGTCCAGATCGCACGCACAGATGGCCGTGGGGTCTTTTTATTGAAACCCACGGAGCGCCAGAGGCATTTACAGGGCCCGACGACGCTAACCTAATCCACATGCACTGCTGCCCTGCATGGGACGGACCCACGGGGTCCCTGCACCGGCCGCAAGGAAGGGACGGCCCCAGCAGAGGTCTGGGGGCACCAAGTCACGAGACGCTGACCACCTGCTGGTCAGGCAGGGCCAAGGGCGGGCTTTCCGGGAGAGTGCCATCGGTGCGGGCACCATCAGGTAGGGTCAGCTGCCCGGGGACAAGGTGCAGAAGGCCATTCTAAGCTGAGGGAACAATGTGGGGAATGGCACAGATGTCAGGACAGAGACTGGGGCAGTGAGCAGAGGGGACACGTGTGCCAGGTGGGCGTGCGGCTCTGGGGCTGCGCTGTGGGGAGGCCGCGACCCTCCCTAAGCAGCAGGCTTGCCTGAACTGAAGCTCCTGGGCCCAGGCTAATTCCTTCTCTGGGATGATCAGAGGAGGCCCGTCTGCAAACTACCTACTTCCCTGAGAACCTCCCCACCAGTGTCCAGGGCTGGCCTGGCAGAGCCGCCACGATCAGGGCCGTGGGACAGCCCTCCCCGCCCCTGGCCGGCTCCAGCAGAGAGCCAGTCAGAGGTCTTTGCCTGGGGCTGGCAGACACACGGACGCACAAGGCGCCCGTTTACTCCGAGGAGGTTCCTGGGATGCCCTCTCGGGGCATCTGTTTCCAGGCAGTGCAGATGCTTCAAGAACCAGGACCTGGGCACCCAGGCGGCACAAACCCGCTGGTGGAGGCCCCGTGTTGGAGCCTCGGCCGAGTCACCCTGCCTGTGGCACCTGACTTTGTCCTGTTCTCTCCCAGGCTGTCGAGCCCATCCACGCATCATCTGTACTTGCTGGTTTCTGCCCCAGATGCCAGGGGACTGCAGTCTCTCAGCCTCTTAGCCTGGTCCCTCGCGAGGCCTGGCGGGTCACAGATGAACCGTCTCTGCAGCAACAGCGCCTGGGCACTGACCCCAGCTCACCTGGACCCGAACCCGCGGCTTCTTACACTGGTCAGGCAGGAGGCCCCAGATCGAGTCTCTGACCTATGCTTCTATTCGGTGGGAGGCACCTATCCCTGGAGATACCATTTTCAGAGGAAAAACAAAAGCCAAGAAAACAGTTCGTGTTCAAAAACAGCCGACTAACCTGAAACCACAATCTGAGGTCCAAGTAAATCCATTCGCCTTTCCTTCCCTGCACGAGAGGCACCTGGCGCTCGTACCCAAGCAGCCGCCGCGGGGGGCTCACGTCTCCTGCGGGCAGACCGCCGGCCACTTTCCCGCACTGGTGGCCCCCACACCGGGCTGTGCCTGGGCAGCAGCAGCACGTGCCGGTTCCCGCCGGCCAGCTGGCCTGGAGGAGGGACTCGGAGCGCAGCACACCAAGGTCAAGAGCGACTGAGCATCCGTGGACCCCAGGGCCGTCCTGAGGTGCAGGCCTGAGGAGGGTCACGGGCCGGGGCCCCGGTGGCGGTGGCAGTGCCCTGCCACCCCGAGCAGACTGCGATCCACGAGCCCCCTTCACGTGCTGCCTGTTTTCACCACAACACTCAGCGGTGGCCCCCCACAGCCGTGTCCTGGGGCGCACCTGCCCAGACGGCTGCAGAAAGGCCGTTTCAGTAACTCGAAACGGCCAAGCGGCGGCTCCTCCGCCCCGAGCCTGGGACAACGCTCGCCCACAGCGGCAGCCCTCCGGGTGGCCTCTGTCCCCGACTGGCGGCGGGGCTCCGGCAAACACGTCATCCTCCTACCTCCCTCTTTTCCTTGCTTGTAAAACGAAGGGGTTGGACGAATGTCCTTGTGGGTCTCTTCTAGTCTTAATAATAAATTAAAAATCTACTCAGTCTAGGAAACTGCTGGGACTGTGGTGGCTTTTCTGAGCCCTGTGCTGACCGACAGGTCACTGCCCCAGCCCCCAGAGCCCAGCGCTCAGCAGCCCTCTCTGCGCTCACCCAGTGTGACACCCATCCCGGGGGGAGAGAGGCTCAGAGTCACGGCCAAATGGCAGCAGGTCCCCAGGCTCCGAGCCCCTGCGAGCAGCGGGGGTGGGGGGTGGGTGTGAAGGGGTATGTGGGCCGATGCGCCCCCTACAGTCCCCCTTGCAGGCACACCTGCCTCCTTCCCGGCACGGCCACCACATGGCAGAGGAGAGGCCGTGGGGTGGGCTGGGGGTCCTCTGTGGTGGGACCTTGGTTCCTGCACGGCTTCGCCTTCTGTGGGGCCTTGCAGCCTGGCCGACTTCTCTGTGCCTCAGAAATCTGACTCTAAGACAGAGACAAGTGCTTTCCGCTTATCAGAATGGGAGCGCTGACGGAGACCCAGACAATCCCCGGGTGGCAGGAGTGTGAGCCGCAGGAGAGGCGCAGCCAGGCACCTGCCAGGCTGGCCAGGTCCACATTCCCCTCTCAGGGTCCTAGGGGGCATGGCTGTTCCTCCTTCATAGACAAGGAACCAAGGCTCCCAGGTTCTTACCTGTGCAAGGACACAGAGCAGGTGGGGGGGTGTGGGCCTCCCACCGGGTGGGGGAGGGGTTTCACACTGAGCGACCTACACCTGCCTCTGCCCACCCCCCCTTCTCCGCTGCTGGGTCCGTGCTGGGGAGCTTACAGTAGGGAGCCTCTCTGCTTCTCTGGGCTTTTTGGGATCCACAAAGAGGGCCAGGCTGCCAGGATTCACGGCTGCACTGCTGCACAGCTCCAGCAGGTGGCGCTGGCCCCCTTTCCTCAAGGCCCGTCCGTTTACTGCCAGGGACCCCGTGGGTCTAACTGATAGCTGAACTCTCGGCAGAGAGATTTTCTCACACCACACCGTCTTTATTAGCTCATTCCTCAGATGACTTTTATTAATTCACTCCTGGAGAAATATTCGTTTTCTCCACTGCACGGCCGTGCGTGGTAGCGGGAAAAGCAGGGAGCACCGATCCAGAGAGGCCGCAGGCAAGGCGGATGCTGTCGGGTCTCTGCGCACACAGGACGCAGAGCTGGAGATGAGTGTGAAGGGCTGCCGAGGAGGCAGAGGCGTCGGGGTGTAGTTTATGTCTCTGGAATGATGACAAACACCAGGCGGCCTGGGCAGCACTCGCCGCTCATGAATCTCCCTTCGGAGATGAAGAGATCTATTCCCCACGCAGGGTGATTTATAACTGGGATGGGCCTGCAGAAGACCCCGCGAGCTCGGACGCGCTCGGGCTCACACAGGCAGACGCAGCCCGTGCTGTGGCCGTGTCTGGGCTGGACGTGTGCCTGCCCGGTGTGAGCAAGCCCAGGATGAGGGGAGGCAGTGGGGGCAGGAAGTCCCCGTCCAAACCGCAGCGCTGCGTGGGCGCCAAGCCAGTCGCCCTCCCGTCAGGGCTCCACGTGAGGAGGGGAGCTGGGTCACGGTGCACGCGGCTGAGCACCCTCGGCACCCCACCGCACCACACACACATCAGTTCTTGCACTTCCATATCCAAACGCGGAGAGCGGAACGAGCAGGTGGAAACAAGGGAGAGGCCCGACTCTCGCTCAAGAGAGACTAACTATAAAGGGGTCCCACTCAAGCTTGACAACTCCAGGAACGGCCAGAGCCAACAGGCCTGGAGATTCCGTCCCACTGTCCCTGTGGCATGGAGACAGGAACCAGAGACGCAGAGCTGAGTGCAACCAGAAGCCTTCACTGCATACGAACAGACCGGCTTTGGCTCTCCCCTCCACGCACTTGGCCCCAGAGGCAGGCGGGCCTTGGAGGGCAGACCTGGGAGACTGTGAATGGGACTCTCTCTGGGGAGGCGGCAGGAGGCCCCAGCAGAGCACGGGGGAGCTGCTAGGAAAGGTGCCATTTCCTGAAAACGCAGAGGGGCAAATCGGACATTCTCACTTGCTAATGGCCACTTTGGGCAGCTTACTCTCTGTGCTCTCAGCCGCAGGGGTGAGCTGGGCTCTCTGGGCCCCAGGGGAGTCCTGCCTCTGCTCCTCTCAAGCCTTGAGAGCCCCCTACCTCGGTCAGTGGGGGGTTCCTCACAGCCGAGCCCTGCTCTCGGGAGAGCCCCCGCCCGACAGTGAGCGGACCCATGTGGTTCCGTCCTCCCTGCCCTCGGCCCTGCCCAGGATGCTTCGAAATCCCCTCGAGGACTCTGAGCTCCAAACTGAGTCTTCTGAGGGATGGGAGCTGGCCTGAGATTTGAACGAGTACCTGGGGTTTAAGGAACCAGTGGAAAAACTTAATTGGCAAATCCATTATATTCGAGTAGCCAGAGATGCCTCAATTCAATTTCAGGCGGACTGATGCCATCCAGTGAGTGCCTGCTGAACATCCCTGTGAAGGGCAGGCTCCTCTGGGAGACGAAGGCTGTCAAATGCATTTTAGGTACTTATCCAATGAGCTGTCGGCACCTTCTGCCTACTCACCTCCCTAATTACCAAGTGGCTGGCCTGCTGGGTCCGGTTCCCGCCGCGGAAGAAGAGCCACGAGGCTAGGTAGGCGCAGGCAGGGACCCCGGCTTCCCGGCAACGCTGGCTCCTCGTGAGCTCTAGGACCGGCCTGGGGCCGCACGGGGCCTCTCTCTCCTGCCCTTGGAAGGTTGGGTTTGCGGGCAGGCTCACGGCCTAGGTGAATGGCTGTGGCACTAAGCTCTACTGAGAGGTCTCGGGCCCGCCCTCCCACGGGAGCCACGGTCTCTGCCCACCCGGGGTGCTCTGCTGTGGCCGTCTGCCCTTTGCCATAACGTGCGCGGGGCTCCATGGCCAAACCTGCAGACGGTCGCTGTGGGAGAACCTGACGCCCAGGCCAGCCTTGCACGGCTTTGCCTCCTGACTCCAGTCGGCGGTCAGGACAGATGGCCCAAGCCAGGCAGCCCGTGGGGGACGGGCTCATCACGCACTCTGGGACGGAGGGAAGAAAAGACGCGCCTGTGCGCGGCGGCCTGTCTAGCTGATACGTGTCCAGCGACACAGGACACCCTTCTCCGCGGGCCTTGCCCCCGTACACAATCCGTGAGTCACGTCTGACTGCCTCCCCTGTACCTAACAAGCCCGTTAAGTCTCACTCACTGGCTCATAAAGAACCTCCAGAGCCATATTAGTGTTGTCCAAAGACAGAAAGCACTACCTCTGGAGGCAGAGAGCTCCCCGTCACTGAAGGAGTCGAGCAAAGGCAGTGATCACGTGGCAGGGGTGTTAGATGGGTGGGGCTCTGGGGGCATGAGCACTGTCTCTGGAGTCTGACAGACACGAATCTTAATGCTGCCTCTGTTGCTTACTAGACTAATTTAGCCTCTCTGAGCCTCAGGACCCTTATCTGTAAAAAGGGGTTGCAGTTGTACCCCTCATGGCTGTTGTAGGGATTGACTGAGATAATACATGTAAAGCACTAAGCACAGTACTGGGTTCTTGGTAAGTAATCAATAGGCACTCACCACTATCACCATCATCATCATCATCATCATCGCTATTGTTAACATCCATCTCAATCCTGGCCTGCCTGCACGCCTGCCTGCCTTCCTTCCCTCCTTCCTTCCTTCTTTCCTGTCTGCTATCCATTCTTCCTTTCCTCCTTTCCTTCCTTCCTTCTCTCCTTCCTTCTTGCTATCCATTCTTCCTTTCCTCCCTCCCACTCTCCTTTCTCCCTTCCTACCTCCCTTCCTCCCACAAATAAACAAGTACTTGCACCCACTCGACATTAAGGCAAGTGGCAAGGCGCCCTGGGGAATAGAGAGAGAAGTCAGACGTGACCCAGCCTTGGAGGAGGACGCCGCCTGGGACGTGACAGGACGTGGATATGCACGACTAAAACACAAGGCAAAAGGTGGTGGCTCCCTTCTTGACAGAGTGCCGGGGAGCTTCAGAAAAGGAGAAAAGTATTCCAGTTAGGGCAATCCAAGATGGATTTGTGAAATGGGCTGCTGGAGACGCACCTCAGGGGAAAGCCTTCCCTGGCCAGGCCCCATGCCCAAGCCAAGGCCCTGAGAGGAGAAAGGGCAGGGCCGGGGTCCCTTCGGGTTAGGACAGAGGGTAGGGGAGGTGGGGATGACGGCAGGGCCGGGCTGTGAGGACTCAACACCAAGCTCTGCCACTTCAACGCAAGCCCCTGGGACCCCGAGTGAGAAGGTGATTGATCAGAACATGCGCTCTGGCCAGAGCAGGGCAGCGAAGACCAGCGGCTCGCGGGCCGGGTGGCTGCTGAGGGCAGCAGCATGGGTGGATGGAGGCTTAGTCGGTGGGAGGGCCAAGCCTGGCTCCGGCTCCACGCCTACAGGGTGGGAGACTCGGGTCACTAACCACTGAGCGCCGGCAACCTTGCAAGCACGCTCCTAGGATCGCATTAAATGGCCATCTCAGGGGGGCAGGGAGTCCCCAGGAAGGGTCACGGCGGTGAGAACGGACAGAGGGATGGGGACCGGAAATGCTACAGGGTTGGCCTGGCAGGTCTTGGCAGCGACTTGCATTTGGGAAGAGAGTTCCCCAGGAAGTGTGGGGTGTGGTGGGGGGCGGAGGTGGCCTAGCGGTTACGGGGAATGCAGGAGGAACCCCTAGGAAGACTCGGCCTCGGCACTGCCCTGGGCGTGGGCCTCGGGCAAAGGTGGAGCAGCACTTCCTACGAAGCACCTGAGGACTTCGCTAAAACCAGACCGTGCGTAAGTCTGGGTCGGGGCCGGGGCCGGGCCGACACTGGCTGGGCTGCCCTCTCTGCTTCGGCACACGTTCCGTACGTACATTTGATCCCCCTCCTCTACCTTTATATTCCCTCCGTCTTGATTTTCTCCTCCATTTACTTCTCTGTGGTCTGGCAGCATTTGTATGTGTTGGTAAAACGGTCTTAACTAAGTCCTGGAACAAGGAAGTGGGCAAATAAACGAGCGATAAAGAAAACACTATTTAGAAATTAAACTGTGCCTTATATATTGGTAAGCTTGGTCGTTCGGGGCAACCTGTGGGGAGTCCTTCTGCATTCTGAACAAACTTGTCACCCGGCAGACACGACAGCACGGTGACTTCTGGGAGAGCACTCCTGACGTCCCGCTGGCACCTCACTGGTATCCATGCCGCCTGCGGAGACGCGCAGACCGGTGGGGCGGGAGTCCACGTGTTAACCTGGCAGACGCCTTGAGACGGTGCCCTGGGACAGGCAGGGGCCCCGAGGAGGGCTGGCTAGCTGTGCCTCCGGTTCAGCTGGACGCCAGGATGGGGGCTCCTGCTGGAGGCCCGGCGATGGGACCCACCTCTGCAACGGCTGTTGGCAGGAAGGCCTCTGGGCAGGGGGAGATGGGGGGCTGGCCCAGCTCTGAGCTGGGGAGAACGCTCAGCCCGCTTGTTGGTGCCAGCAAGAGAGAGAGCAGGACAGAGTCCTGGCCCAGAGCCACGGGGCCACCACCGAAGAGCAGAGGGCAGGGCTGGCAGGACACCAGGCAGGAGCTGTGAGTTTGGAACCTCGGGGCTCAAGGTCAGGGCTGTGACTGTAACAGACCTTTGGCTGGGTCTGCCTCATTTATTCAGTCTTTCTGGTCCTTGGGGCCAGAGAGAGGCTGGAAGGGGGAAAGCCTCGAGCTGTCCAGACGGGCTCTGGGGTAGAGAGTTCATTCACTGCCCCCCTGCCCCGACACCACACACACACAAAAGGGCCCTTGTTGCCATAGAAACCTCAGACCCAGGTGGGCAGAGAAAGAAACTGCTTACGACACAGCGTTTCTGTCTGTCACCACGCTGATGGCATCCTCCTAACAACCCCACTGTCGTCCCCATTTTCCAGATGGAAAAATAAAAGGCTCAGGTCACCCGCTAATAAAAGGTCCCAAATCCAGGTCTGCCTAGCCCCAGAGCCCTGGCTCGCCCCCTCCCCCGCCCCCCACACTCTGCCGCACCACAGAAAAACGCCTCGGCGTACGGAACCCAGGCACAACCAGAACACGGTCAGTACAGGGCGTCCAGTCTGCCGCAGGCCTTTGTGGCGTCGCTGCGGCCTGCTTCGGGGCGGCGCCGGAGGTAGGCGCGACAGGGGTATTTACAGGGAACCGTAACTGGTCCATGCAGACCCGCGCAGGACAGAAATGCAGAGAAACACGGGTCTGCATGCTTTCCGGTGTACCGACTGGGCCGGCCCTGCGGAGCCAGCTTTATGTCTCTCCGGTCGCTGCTCCTCCCCAGGCCTCTAGGAATCTGGGGCAGAAGTGGTCCCCAGCCTCTTCTCCAGGGCACCACTCATTCCGTCTCGCCTCCCCCATGGACCAGGCTTTTTGCTCATGAAGTTGAAGGGCAGGGCGGGCTCTGGAGCCCCCCTCCCTCCCCGCTGCCAAGGCCTGACTCTCTGGGGCTGCGGGCGGGGGATGGGGAGGAATCAAGTGCTGCTGGTGACCATCCCCAACATGGGGCAGCCAGACCTGGGGGGCAGTCCCCCAGTGCTGCCCCAGGCCGCACACGTCACGACTCTCATTGCTGAGGTCCTCTGCCCAGCAGGCGCCCCTCAGGGCCTGCATCCACGTGACAGACCTATAGGGAAAGGCCCACGCTGGAGCCACACTAGACATGGCCTGGCCGTGCAGACCACACGTGGCCTCTCGCCCGGGGCCTTCCCTTAGGCTCTCCTCTCCCTGCCCCACAGTCACAGGAGGCTGGTTTCCCTGGGATGGTGACGCCTCTCTTCTCTTCTTGCAGGAACCCAGCCTTTGGGAGGGATTCTCTCGGGGGACTCCGACCAGGCCCAGGACCCTCACTTGCCAGTTCCCCTAGCTGTCTTCTTTCAGAGGCGGCGGGCGTGTGGCCAGGGTGCTGGCTAGAGGTTGCAGAGCTGAGGGAGGGTCCTAGCCCCTTGTGGCGCCTCTCTCTAGAATGAGGACACTTACCACTTCTTTGTCCACTGTCTAGGCTCTAGCCACTCATCTCTGGGCAACAGGGAAGCCCCGCGGCACACTGTGTCACACACACGGCCATACATGTGGAAAAGTGAAGACACGGGGTGCACGCTGTACCGGAGGTAGCAACAGAAATGAGAACGTCCCTCTCTGGGAGACCGGTCCTAATTGACCCGAGATGGGGCACCTTCAATGCCAAGGCCCCGCCCGGGGACCCTGAATCCAGAATGCAGTGGAAGCTGTCCAGTGCTTTCTCTGCTTTCCCGTAGCAACTGTGATCTGACTGCCCCCAGGTTCAGCCCCACATGTGTGCGTGCATGCACATACACACGTGTATGCACGCGCGTGCACACGCACTCCTCATACACACATACCCCTCGCCACACATATGCGGACACTGGTCTTCCAGCCCTCAGCATAACTTCCAGAACATTCTGCAGGATGAAGGGCAGCTTCTCTGAGGCCTGCTGCTCTGTCATGTGGGCGTGCACCAGAGTGGGGGCGCTAAACAAGAGAAGAGTCCTCCGTTTTTCTCATTAACGGTCCCTGTGCCGCGCTCGAGTAGTGTTTGCTACCAAAGCGCACAGGCAAAAAGGAGCACAGTGGCGGTGGAGACCTCACGCTCAAAGACAGAACAAAGAGCCAGTCCTGGGGAGGCGAGGGAGAAGACTCTGGCGCCAGGTCTCACGCGACTTGCACCAGCCGGGGCAGCCTCCCTGCCACACCAGTCCAGCAAACCACCCTGGAACGAACAGGCCGCAGAACCCATGAATTGCGAAGCCGGAGAGCCCCGGGGAGGGGAGCCAGTGCTGGCCCAGCGCACGAGGCCCTGCTCACACGGCTGCTCCGGGGGGTGCACTCTGCAAGCCCTTAGTATCAGGCGTCTGCAAAAGCCACTTCTTAGCCGTTTCTGTTCAGAGACAGACCAGCTCACCTCCTCAATGACATCGCTGGACATGGAAGGGGCAGAGAGGGAGGCCTGGGACTCCAGGGCAGGGCACTTGGCAGCCATCGAGGTGCGGGCTGGCAGGGAGACGGTGACCCGAAATCCAGCTTTGGCACTGCTCCCACTCAGGTCTCCAGCCCCTGGCCCGAGGGTGCCCCTCGGCTGTGAAAAGCAAGGCTAGACTGGATGTTTGCGAGGGCCCGCGCTGCTCTAGCTGACAAGGGCATCTTGGCATGTGGTCCCTCCCTTAGCTCTGCCCTCCTTGGACGGAAGCCAGAACCTCCTTCCTGGGTGCATCGGGGGGCGGCAGAAGGCACCTGGCATGGCAAACTGTCCTAGGCCTTACGGGCTGGCTGCACGGGCTGTCTCCCTCATGCAGTCTGCCCTCGGAAACCTCTAGAATGTGAGGCCTGGAGACGCCTGTGGATGCTGCCGAGGGAACTAAGCGTAGAGCCGTGGGCAGCGGGGCCCTGGCTCCCCACCCGGCCCCGAGGCTGGCCCAGTCCTCGGCCGAGACGGCACTGTTTAAATGAACCAAAAAATTAATCCATAGTATTGTCCCCACAGACAGGAGCAGATCTGAAGGACAAAACCACTTTCCCAAAGCGAGCAGCTCCATGGTCCATAATTCACACCACTTCCCTCCCCGGGATGATGAGCTAGGATCTCAGGTATACCTGGTCTGACCCCTTTCTCGACATATGCCCAAAGCCCTGGCTGAGGGGCTCCCGACCGCTGGCGGGCCTGTGACCGGGCTGGCCTCGGACGCCTGATGGCCTGCCCTTGGCATTCTCTCGTGTCAGAGATACGAGGCGTGATCAGAAGACGAAGAGCGGGTGAGGCCCCAGCCCTAGGGGGCCACCACCTGCTGCGTGCAAGCCTCCTCCCTTCCGAAGGCTATGCCCCACCTTACGGTAGGAATTCAAGCTCAGCACTGTCCTTTCCACTTTACTCAAACAGTAGAAGCCTCCAGGTGTACGGTTCCTCCTGTGCCCTGGAAAGTCTGTCGGTGTGTTCTTTATACGCTGGCTCCTCTAATACCCGTGTTAAGGGAACCCATTCCGGTGACGAGGAAACGGCCTGACAGCGTCCACACAGCTGGCGAGCGGCGAAAGCAGAGCCTGAGCCCCTCACGCCTCGTTTCCAACCGCGACGCAGCACCTGGCGGTCAAGAGTCACCCGCTTCCCAGGTGGAGACGCCGACAGAGGGCACGTGAGCCCAGGCCCGGTCCCCGGGCTCCTCCCCCTGGCCACGTTCCCACCCGAAACTAAAAGGACGGGAAGACGAACCAGCTTGAAGCTGCGGTCTCCTTCAACCTGGCTGCCAATTCCTACATCCCTGGCCCTCGGCGCCCGTCCCATTCAGCAAGCCCCTGGGAAAGTAAACACACATTTGTCACCTCGACAGCACAATAACGGGAGGAAACCGGGGCCTGCAGCAGGGGCAGACAGGGCGCACCGGGGCCCACATAGCAGGGCTGCCAGGCAGGGAACGGTCACTTCCCTCCTGCGCTCCAGGCTCGACCTGCTGCCCTTTAAAGTCAAGGCCGTGGCAGGGACCCGAGCGTCTAGGATGTCTTTCCGGTTTATCTAAATGTGACTCCCAGATTGTGGCCGGGCAACCAAATGAACGTGGGACGGTCGCCCCTCGCCCCCCACCCACCTGCCCCCGTTGGCCTGGGCGCAGCTCGGCCATTACCCTGATGAAAGAGACGAGGCGCTAGCCTGCAGCTTCGAGCCCTACGTGGTCAAGTACTAGGGAGACTGGGCCCCGGATGGGTGGGAGGGCTGGGGCCTGCACAAGTTCTCCCCCGAGGAGGGCTGGCTCTCCTTGGCTGCCCTCGGTCTCCGGTGCCTGGCCCACAGCTGGCTGGCGAAAGGCGCCAAGAGGCGGTGAAGCTGCTGTCTGGCTCCTTCCTGATGTCCAGGCAGCCGGCTCTCCGCAGCGTGAAGAGGGGGCGGCCGGGCCCTGGACCTGCCACCCTGCACGAATGCGGACTGCCACATCTAGCCTGTCACCATTTCCTCACTCGACCCGGGGGTGCTGCTGTGACCCCGAGGCCCTGGCGAGCATGGGGCTGTGGAAATTCACGACCCGGGCCAGAAGCCCAAGCGGCTAGAAGGAGCATCAGCTGAAGGCAGGTGCTCCCACAGCCCGGCCTGGAGGACAGAGCCTGCACGCACCTGTTAAGGAGGTTATTGCGGCGAACCATCCGCAGAAAGCCCGTGGGGTCGGTAACCGAGTTGAGCTTGTTGTTCATCTCTTCAAACTGCTGGTCCGTGAGGTCTCCGGCTTCGCTCTCTGTCTCGCTGCTGGCACAGGGCCTGCGGGGGAAACCGCGGGGTGAGCCGGTCAGAGAAGGACGTGCTCAGCTGTCAAGTGTACACAGAGGTCCTGTGCCACTTCCCTGCCCTGCGAAGGCCTAGTGCCGAGGGCCTCCCTGAGGCCAGCGTGGCCTGGTGCCCCCTCAGCGTCCCCGTGGCCCTCTCCCCTCCTCGGCTAGGGCTCAAGATGCACTCTGGTTGGTCATTGCTGGCTGTCGCCCGCACTTGGCTGTGAGCTCTGCAGTAGGTGCTGTGCCTGAATCAGTGTCACTCCCGGCATCCAACAGACACTCGACCACATTAGGAGCTCAACTGGCAGCCAGAGCAGAGCCCGGGTGGGTGTGGCGGTGTGCGAGCCCCCCACTTCATGTTCCAGTCTAGCCCGTTCCAGAAATAGTGACTAAACACCTCACCGTGTGCCAGGCACCAGGCCGGGCCTGGGGGACACTCGGCCTGAAAAGGCAATTTCCCCACAAGGAGATGGATACACGTACAAGTGCCCGGGCAGAGCAGGCACTGTTTGAAATGGAGGCTTGAGAAGCATTGCTGATTGGGGCCCATTTTGCAAGCTCACCAGGAGGACATTACGATTTTCAAATTAATAAATTCATATTTCCCCGATGACAGACTGCAACAGAACATCTATGATGGGTTTTAAATAAACAGAAATACCCAAGGTGCCTCGATTCATCAGCACAATTAAAATGACAGAAGGCTTATGAACCATAAAAGCCAAGTACTCGTGGCCCGACGTGACCCAGAAGGTGGGGGAAGGAGCGAGTGCATCTGAGGCAGCGCTGCCCACCTGGGGCCTGTCCCCCTCACACCTCACAGGTGTCGTCACACCTCACAGGGCCCTGAGGCTGACACAGCAGCCCTGCCTTCCTTCTGTCAGCATGAGGGTCACACTCAGACTTTGTGCAAATGCTGAGTGACATCCAGTCCACAGGTAGCCCCCAGCTCTCAGACAAAAACACCTGTGCCTACAGTCTCCTGCTGACTAAGAACCAGGGTGTTAGATGGAGGGCGTCGGGGCCCTGGAGGAAGAAGACAGATGCTAGGCACAGCTCTGGATGCTGCAGAAGTGGGGCCTGGAGAGGGACGGACGTCCCCCAGAGGAAACAGGTTCTGCACATCAACGTGTGGGCTTACGGTGAACCTGACCTGCTTCAAACAGGCTGGGGAACCTGTGCCATCGGAATGTCATGACAGGAAGGGGAGCCACACAGTGGGAGAAGCTGCCCGAAGAGCTTGAGTGCTCTGTGTCAATGTCGAGCCTGGGGTGCCGGGCCGACTTGACCGGGTCCCCCGGGATGACCCTGGGCGTGTCTGTGAGGGTGCTTCTGGATGAGATGAACACCTGAATCTGAAGACCGAGGAAAGCAAACTGCCCTGCCCACCGTCCAAGCCAGGCGGGCCTGACCAGAACACACAGGCTGAGTGCCTCCCAGCTGGGACATCGGTCTTCTCCTGCCTCCAGACCTGGACTCAGACTAGAACTTACTCCATTGGCTCTCCTGGGTCCCGAGCTTGCCGACTGCAGATCTGGGGACTTCTCGGCCTTCATAACCGTGTGAGCCGATTTCTCATAACGAATGTGTGTGTGTGTGTGTGTGCGTGCGCACACTCCCACATGCCCTATTGGCTCTATTTCTCTGGAGAACCCAGACTAACACAGCTGGTAATTAGGCACCGGCGCCCCCACTCGGCCATGTTCCTTACAGAGGGTCATGCAAAGGCCTGGTCCCTGGGAAAGGTTCCCAAGCACTGAAGCCCTAAAAGTGTCGAAAGTGGAGCAGTCTTCAAAGAGGGCACAGAGGTATGCTTTGCGGGCTAGCTAGTCAGCTTCACCCCAGAACCACGCCAGCAGCTAGGAAAGCCAGCTGGGCCCACACGATCTGAACAGCACCTCAAAGCCCGCACGGGGCCTGGCATGCAGTGAGTACGCACGAACTGGTGAACGAGTGAATGGCTTACGCTGGAGAGCGCTTTATAATATGCAAAGTATTTTCCATTTCATCGTCTGTGACGTGGCTCTTACTGTCTCCATCTTCCTCCAAGGAGACTGGGGTTGAGAGACCAAGGGACTCGGCCAAAGAGCCCCAGGTGGTAGAGCCGGTGTGAGCCCAGGTCTTTGGTGTCGGCCTCCCCGCCCGTCCTCTCCCCTCTAAGGCTTCAGGCCTGGCGCTCCCCGCTGGGGTTTGACCAGCTCGGGGAAGGGGCGAATACAGGAAGCAAGAGAAAGCAGGAACCGTCTGAGCACCTAAACAAATCGCCGCGGCTCCCGTCCCGCTGGAGAGCAGGGAGCGAGGTTTAATTCCTCTCTCCGCCCCACGGGCAGCAGCTGAACAGGCGAGCAGCTGAAGGTTTGAAATGCTCCCTTGGGGGCTGAGGGCCCTTCACAGAGACCCTGGTAAATATCACTCAACAAGCTCCTCTGTCCAGGGACACATTCATCATCTGAATGCGACCGCGTGCTTGGAGCTGAGAAATCTGCCTGTCATTCAGCGCTTTGCGATGGGGGAAGAATCAGCCGGAACCGGCGTCAGCCTCCATTGTCTCGCAGTTCCTCTCCTGCTGTCAGCCGCAGACAGAGCCCTCAGAACCTCATGCTTAATGGGGTTGTTTCCTAGTTTCTGACCCTTCTGAGTATTAACACCGAAGGGAAAGTCGAACAGGCGATGTCACAGACAAAGGGATCTTCCATTTACAAAACAAGCCTCGTCTCCACAGCAGGGATCCCAAGAGTGCCTTCGTGTCGCGGTCGCCGCCACCACCCCCCATTTCTCTGAGAGACCTTCTAAAGATGGCACATCACCTAGTCTGTTCCATTCGCTCTGACTCCACGGTGATTCCTGAGCAGGACCTATGTGCAAGGACTACAGAGGCTAAACAGGGAGGGTCCCACCACACCTGCCTTCAAGGCACTTACAAGCTCATGGCTACCGGCTACAGTGGATTAAGCAGGAGCACACAGAGGGCACCAGCCTATGACCAAGACAGGGAAGGCAGAAAGGAATCTGCTGCAGCTCAGAGTGTGTTGAGGAACACAACTTTGATAGTAGAGACTTGCGGGGAGTGCTTCCAGGCAGAGAGGATGGGATGAGCAAAGGTGTGGAGATAAGATAGTCGGGGGCGGGGGGGGGGGGG
Source organism: Paguma larvata (assembly GCA_030068075.1). Classification (NCBI taxonomy): domain Eukaryota; kingdom Metazoa; phylum Chordata; class Mammalia; order Carnivora; family Viverridae; genus Paguma; species Paguma larvata. The sequence continues at coordinate 65,838,546 of CM057835.1, forward strand.
CTCTTTGATAGCTCAGTTGAGCTGGAGCAGAGGGTACGAGTGGGAAAGGAGGAGGAATAAACGGTGGAGGGCTTGGAACTTGGAAGGCAGTTGAGAACCGTCAGCCCAGGCCTCTGAACATGGGGTGACAGGCTCAGGGCTGCTTTTTGGGAGAGAGTCAACTGGCCCAGAGAGAAGACTGCGGGATGGGTGGGTGGCTGTTACCAGCGCCCGCTCAGAAGCAGCCCCGAAGGCCCAGGGTCAAGCTCACTAAAACCTGATCAGCCCCAGGCACCCACCAGAAGTCCCATTCTTGAGAGCTACTGTTGTGCTAATAGGTTACTGTGCCTGGGCCTCAACAAGCCAGGGGAGAAGAGTTTTCCATAGAGTTCTGGGCTCTGAAATCTCGATAGTAGCTCATTCCTCTGCTCTAAGCCTCTGTCCCCCGTCTCCCCTAGAAACAGACTATTTGGGCCGGCTCTCCCACTTTTGGTTCTCTATATTGTCACCAACATGGTTCTGGTTTGTCCTGTGGTTGGGTCAGTGCCATTAGTCCAGACCTATGAACTAGGGTGGCAAGGCTGAACTGACAGGAGAAATGTTACCAGAAAGAGAATTTATTTGCCTGGGCAACTCATGGAAGGGACAAGTGGCAGTTAAAATATGGCAAAGGGCAACCGGTGGCAAATGGAGAAACTGAAAGTAGAAGTGGGTCTTGGGGGAAGAGGAGTGGGTTCAGTTTGGACATGCTGAAGACGTGGACAAGAAGGTTAGTTGGTGACGCCAAGTATACGATGTTGGTTCAGTGATTTAGACGCTTCCTTCCAGAAGGCCTGAAGACCAGAGAGATCCAGGCCTGGTGCTCCGGGGAGAGGTCAAGATCAACTCTCTGATGCCTCATTCGGTTGTTCACTCAACACATGTTACTGAGCAGTATTTTTTACAAACACCCTGCTCTACTGGCTCCGGCTCCAGGTAAGTGGAGGAAGCACATTCCACCCCGTCCTTCCTGTCGGGGACAGCTCGAAACCTTGGGCGGGCTGCGCGGAACAGCTGTCCGAGGAGTGTGGAAAGTAAAGGATATCAGGCAGACTGGGGACGAAGACCAGATTTAAAGTGCCACCAGATCGATGGAGAGCTTCCCGTTTTCTCTCCCCCAGGAATCCTTCGGACGGGACTCCACGCAGCCCAAAACACAGGAGTGGGCAGCAGCGGGAACAGAGGCAGCTCTGGGAGGAGCCCTGTATTTCTTACTCGGAGAGAAGAGAGAAAAGCCCCCCTTTTTCTTCTTCTCTCATCTCTGTTCTCACGTTCTAGGCCACACACGGTCCTGAGGTAGCAGTGGCAGCGAGAGCAGCAGAGAGGGTGGGAAGGAGTCCAAACCCTGAGGGGAAGGAAACTTTGGGCGTAACCGGAGGAAAGGTGGCCCCTCGGCTTTTTCTCCTCCTCTCTCTCCCTGGCCCTCAGGCCATGGTGTGAAAGACCCCGCAGGAAGGGTGCAGCGAGGGGCTGGGGTGATGGCGAGAGGACCAGAAACGAGAGCCCTGGGGAAGTGAAACCGCTGGTGCGAACGCAGCCGGGAGGAATTCGGAAAGGGAGCGCATCGAGTTGTTTGTGAACTCCTGGACTCGCCCCGAAGTCGCTCATGTGTAGGCCTGACCTTACACACTGTGAGAAACTGCACACAAGACGGGCCGCTGCCCAAGTTCCTGAACAGGCCGCGCAACAGTGCACCTGCGGGACAGACCGGAGGAGCACGGCAAAAACTCTGAAAATGGAATTTACACTGAAAGCTGGTCAGAGCTTATGACCTGAATCCCAACCCAGCCACCTGCCTGCCTGAACAAAAACACCAACGTCCTCCACAGAAGTCCGACAAGACCCAGTCAGTAACATAATTCAGAATGTCCAGGATATAAGCCCAAATTACCCAGTATCCAGAAAACTAGGAAAATCTCAACTTGCGGGGGGAAAGGCAATCACCAGGTGCCTTTTGGAACTGTGTGAGGATGACACAGATGTCAGCACCGTCTGCCGAAGACCTTAAGGCAGTTACTTAAAAAGCTACAAGTAAGGGCAAGACTCTTGCAAAGATGGCGAGAAAAAAGATCTCAGCAAAGCACATCAGATATTAAGGAGGAGCAAATGAGGGGCACCTGGCTGGCTCAGTTGGTAGAGCACAGACTCTTGATCTCAGGGTTGTGAGTTCAGGCCCCATGCTGGGCACAGAGCCTACTTAAAAATAACAATAATAAAATTTTCTTTTTAAAAAAAAGAACGAGCAAATGAAAAATTTGGAACTAAAAACAAATAATTGACATAAAAATTCACAGGCTGGGCTCAATAGCAGAATGGAGATAACAGAAGAAATCAATAGACCTAAAGACAGAAAAGCAATAGAGATTATCCAATCTGCTCAATAGAAAAAAGAGAGTTGTGTATGTTTGTTTTGTTTTCTGTAAAATGGACAAACCTGAGCGACCAAAAGACTTACTGTTTATGTATTCAGAGCCCGTGAATGACAGAAGAAAGAGTGTAGAGCAGAAAAACATGGGGGGAATAATGAATGAAAATTTCCCAAAATCTACAGATCAAGAAGCTGAGATGAGTGACACCGGTCAGAGTGGCTAAAATTAGCAACTCAGGAAACAAGAGATGCTGGTGAGGATGTGGAGAAAAGGGAACTCTCTTGCACTGTTGGTGGGAATGCAAACTGGTACAGCTGCTCTGGAAAACGGTGTTGAGGTTCCTCAAAAAATTAAAAACAGAACTACTATATGACCCAGCAATAGCACTACTAGAAATTTACCAAAGGATACAGGAGTACTGATGCATAGGGGTATGTGTACCTCAATGTTTATAGCAGCACTTTCGACAATAGCCAAATTACGGGAAGAGCCTAAATGCCCATCAACTGATGAATGGATCAAGAAGATGTGGTTTATATATACAATGGAATACTACTTGGCAATGAGAAGAATGAAATCATGCCATTTGCAGCAATGTGGATGGAAGGTATTATGCTGAGTAAAATAAGTCAGTCAGAGAAAGACAGATATCATAAGTTTTAGGATCTAAAACTTAACAGAAGACCATGGGGGAGGGGAGGGGGAAAATAGTTACAGAGAGGGAGGGAGGCAAACCATAAGAGACTCAAATACAGAGAACAAACTGAGGGTGGATGGGGGTGGGAGATGGGGGGGGGGGAAAATGGGTGATGGACATTGAGGAGGGCACTTGTTGAGATGAGCACTGGGTGTTGTATGGAAGTGATGAACCATGGGAATCTACCCCCAAAACCAAGAGCACACTTTACACACTGTATGTTAGCCAATTTGACAATAAATTATATTAAAAATAAACAAAGAAAAAAAGAGAAAGAAAGAAAGGAAGAAAGAAAGAAAGAAAGAAAGAAAGAAAGAAAGAAAGAAAGAAAGAAAGAAAAAGAAAGAAGCTGATTGAACCACAAACAAAATAAGCTGAGGGAAATCCATGACCAGATGCATCACATTCAAACGGCGGAAAACTAAAGACAAAGAAAAAAAATCTTGAAAGCAACCAGAGATAAAACATGCATTATACATAGGGAAAATAATAATTCAAACGAGTGAGAATTTCTCATCAGAGACGGTGGATACCAGAAGGAAATGGAAATTTATTTTTAAAGTGTTGGAAAAAGAAAATGATCAACCTAGAATTCCATGTCCAGTGAAGATATCCTTCGTAAATGATAGTGAAATAAAAACGTTCTCAGATGAAGGAACACTGGCAGCCTGAGATTACAGACATACCCTCTTGTTCACGCCTACTGCATCTATCCCCTCCCTGAGGGTGGGCAGGACCTATGACTTGCCTGTAACCAATAGAACATGGCGCAGTGATGGCGGTCACTTCTGTGATTATGTTATATAAGACTCTAGCTTCGCTGCCTTCTTGGCTTGTACGCCTAATGAGGTAGGCAGCCATGCTGGGGAGGCCTACATGGCAAGTAATGCAGGGCAGTCTTTGGCAGACAGCCAGCACGAAACTGAGACTTTCAGTCCAGCAGGGTAAAAAGGAATAAATCCTGCCAATAATCAGGTGAGCTTAGAAGTGGTTTCTCCTCCAGTCAAGCATTTAGACAAGACCTCAACCGTAACTAACACTTTGATTACAGCCTCAAGAGAAACTCTGGAGCAGAGGACCAAGCTAAGCCATGCCAGGGTTCCTGACCCACAGAAATGGTGGGATAATAAATTTTTATTGTTTAAGCCACTAAATTTTTGGGAATTTGTTATTCAGTAATGTCTAACTAATACAAAAAGTAAGAGAATTCATTAACAGCTGACCTACGCTAAAATAATTGTTAAAGAAACTTATTCAGACAGAAGGGAAATGATACCAGAAGGAAACAAGGAACATCAGGGAAGAAGGGAGAGTAACAAATATTAAATGTCTGAGTAAATACAATAGACTATTCTTCTCCTAACACTTTTCGATGGAACCTTCATGTATGTAGGTGCAGTATACAAGACAAATGCAAGATGAGGATGGAGGGAAAGGTCACTCATGGTGGTAAGATTTCTACATTTCACTTGAATTAGTAAATATCAATAGTAAGTAGATTGCAGCCTGTGAAAAGTATGTATGTTATAATCTCTGGAGCAACCATTAAAGAGCTATAAAGAGAGATCTAGTCAAAGATATAAGAGATACATTAAAATAGGATTTTAAAAAAAGTTCAAGTAGGGGCACCTGGGTGGCTTAGTTGGTTGAGCTTCCAACTTCAGCTCAGGTCATGATCTCACGGTTGTGGGTTTGAGCCCCGCGTCGGGCTCTGTGCTGACAGCTCAGAGCCTGGAGCCTGCTTCAGGTTCTGCGTCTCCCTCTCTCTGACCCTCCCCTGCTCACAGTCTGTCTCTCTCTCTCAAAAATAAATAAACATTAAAAAAAATTTTTTTTAAAGCTCAAGTAACCCAAAAGAAGGAAGGGAAAACAGAATAATGTAAATTGAAAAAAACGAACAAAACAAATATTAATACGGCATATATAAATCAACAAGTATCGATAATTATATTAAATATAAATGGTCTAAATATAGAGGTTGACAGAATGGAATTAAAAATCATGACCCAATTAAATGCTTCTCCAAGGAACTCACTTTGAATATAATGATATAGGTAAGTTAAAAATAAAAGGATACAAAAAGATATACCTTAAAAACACTATTCAAAACAAAGCAGGGGGCGTCTGGGTGGCTCTGTCATTTAAGCGTCCAACTTCAGCTCAGGTTATGATCTCAGGGTTCATGGGTTTGAGTCCCGCACTGGGGTCTGTGCTGACAGCTCAGAGCCTGGGGCCTGCTTCTGATTCTTTGTCTCCCTCTCTCTCTCTGCCCCTGCCTCCCCTGCTCACGCTCCTTCTCTGTCTCCGAAAATGAATAAATGTTATAAGAAAAACAAACAAACAAAAATACAAAGCTGGAGGGGTTATATGAAGATCAAATTAGACTTCAGAGCAAATAAAGTTACCAGGGATAGAGAGGACTATTACGCAATGACAAAGGTCCAATTCACCAAGAACATAAAATTATTCTACGTGTGTATTTACCTAGCAACAGAGTTTCGAAATACATGATGCAAACACTGACAGAGCTGAAGGAGGTGGCTGAATTGGCAGAGGCTTCCACATACTTTTCTCAGTAGCTGACAGAACTAGTAAACAGAATATCAACAAAGACACAGAAGAACTGAACAAAATCATCAACTGAGTAAAACTGACATTTAGAGAACACTACACCCAACAAAAGCAGAATATATATTCTTGTCAAATGCATATGGAACATTCCCCAAGATAGGTCATACCCTGGGTCGTAAAACAAACCTTAACAAATTTAAGATAATTGAAAACATGCAAAACATGTGTTCTGTTCACCATGGAATTAGATTTGAAAGTGAGAAAAGAAAGATAACAGGAAAATCTCCAAATGCTTGGAAACTAAACAACACTTCTAAATAATTGTCAAAGAAGAAGACTTAAAGGAAATTAAAAAATACTTGAGCTGAACAAAACTGAAAATACAACATAAAATTTGTGGAATGTAGATAAAGCCTTAGAGATAACTTTATAGCATTTAGTGTTTATAGTAGAAAAAAGACCTGAGGATGCTTGGCTGGCTCAGTCGGTATAGCATGTGGCTCTTGATTTCAGGGTCATGAGTTCAAGCCCCACACTGGACATAGAGTCTTAAAATTAAGTTAAAAATGTAAAAAAAAAGATCTGATATTAATAATTTAAACCTGCAGTTTAAGAAATTAGAAAAATATAGACCAAACAAAACAAAACAAAACAAAACCAAACAAAACAAGACAAGCAAAGGAAAAAAAATAACAGAGAAAAAATCGATGAAACTGAAAAGAGGAAAACAAATCTTAAAATTTTTTTGTTAAGGTTAATTTATTTTTGAGAGAGCGACAGAGACAGAATGCGAGTAGGAAAGGAGCAGAGAGAGAGGGAGACACAGAATCCAACACAGCGCTCGAATTCACAAACTGCAAGGTCACGACCTGAGCTGAAGTTGGACCCTCAACCGACTGAGTCACCCAGGCACCCCTAAAACAAATCTTTAAAAAAAAACAATGAAACAAAAAGTTGGCTCTCTTTAAAAGAAATCAATAAAATTGACAACCCTCTGTCCAGATAGACCAAGTATACAAGAGGGAATGCAAAAATTATCAATATCCAAGACAAAAGAGGAAACCTAACTAGTGAGCCCACAGAAATTAAAAGGGCAATAAGGGAATACTGCAAACAATTCAACACATATGAATTCAACAACTTAGATGAAATGGACCAATTACTCAAAAAACACAAACGACTAAAACTCATCCAACATGAAACAGATAACCTGAAAAGCCCTACAACTACTAAAGAATTATTTCATAGTTGAAACTAACCAAAATGACATCTCCAGGTCCAGACAGTTTCAATGGTAAATTCTACCAAACATTTAAGAGAGAAATCATACTAATTCTACACACTCACTTCTGGCAACCAGAGAGAAGAACACTTCCCAGTTCATTTTAATCAGCCCGTATTACCCTGATAGCAAAAGTGGACAAAGATAACATGAGGAAAGAAACTCTATCAACCAATATCCCATAGATCAAGTGAAAACAGACATAAAAATAATCAACATAGCATCATCAAGTAGAATTCGGCAACATATAAAAAGACTTATATGCCACAGTCGGAGGGGAGTAGGGCTATTCCAGGAATGTAAGACTTATTTAATATTCGAAAAATCAGTCAATATAATCCACCATATTAACAGACTAAAGACAAAGATACATGTTTATATCAATTGAGGCAGAAAAGCATACGACAAAATCCAACACCACCTTACGATAAGAACTTGCAAATGAGTAATACAGAAGCGTGTCACCGACCTGCTAAAGAGCAGCTGCGAGCCTGCAGCTGAGATCACACTTACCTGGGAACAGGGTAAGTACGTCAGCTCACACCATTCATACTCAACATAGTGTGAGAAGCCCTTATCAGTGCAAAAAGGCAAGAGAAGGAAATAAAAGTCCTGTGGATTGGAAAGGAAGAAAAGAAAGTATCTATTCAAAGAAGACATGATTGTCTATACAGAAAACGCTAAGGAATATACAAAAAGACTACGAAAGCCATTGAGTTTCACGAGGTTGGAGGATATAAAAGCAATGCACAAGGGACACCTGGGTGGCTTAGTCAGTTAAGCATCCAGCTTCGGTTCAGGTCATGATCTCATCGTTCATGGGTTCGAGCCCCACATCTGGCTCTGTGCTGACAGTGTGGAGCCTGCTTGGGATTCTGTCTCCCTCTCTCTCTCTGCCATTCCCTGGCTTGTGTGCTCTCTCTCTCAAGAATAAATAAAAAAACATAAAAAAAAGCAAAGCACAAAAAGTCAGTATTTCCACATACTAAAGAAACATTAAAAAAATGTTTTTTAATTATCGCATAATAGCTCCCGAAATGAAATAATGTAGGTATAAATCTAACAAAACATATACAAGAGGGGCACCTGGGTGGCTCAGTCAGTTAAGCATCTTGATTTTGGCTCAGGTCATGATGCCACGGTCATGAGAACGAGCCCCCACAATGGACTCTGTGCTGAGCATGGAGCCTGCTTGAGAGTCCCTCACCCCTTCCTCAACTTGTACTCTCTCTTAAAAAAATAATTTTTTAAGAAGTATAATTTAGCTGGAAGAATGACACTGCCAGGTTTTGAGACTTACTCTAAAGCTACAGGAGTAACAAAGAGAGAGTGGTATTAGTAAAAGGACAGACATGGAGATAGATGGAACAGAATAGAGTCCCAAAATAGACACCTGAATATGGCCAATTAACTTTTCACAAAAGTGCAGAGAAAATTTAATAGAGGAAGGAGAGTCTTCAATAAATGGCTTGGGAACAACTGTGTATCCACATACCAAAAAAAAAAAAAAAAAAGCTCTGTAAAATGAACCTCAGACTAAATAAACTTCACACCTTACACAAAAAGTAATGCAAAATGAATCACAAACCTAAATATAAAAATGTCAAACTATAAAACTTTTAGAAGAAAATACAGGAGAAAAATTTTGTGACCTAAGGTTAATGACAGACTTCTTTGACATTTTACAAAAACATGATGCATAAGGAAATAATTGATAGAACTGATGTCATAAAAATTAAACTTTTGTTGTGAAAGACACTGTTGAGAGAAGACGATGACAAGCTACAGACTGAAAGAAAATATTTGCAAACCACACATCTCCCAAAGGACATGTATCCCGAATATATAAAGACCTTTCGAACTCAACAGTATGAAAACATACAAATCTATTTTTAAAAATGGGTGAAAGATTTGAACGGTCACTTCACCAAAGAGAATATAAGAACGGCACAATGTAAGAACTAAGCACATGAAGAAACGTTCAATATATTGGCCATAAGAGAAATGCAAATTAAAATCATGACAAGATACTGACAATCTGACGATATCAGGTGCCGACAAGATGGAGCAACTGGAACTCTCATCTACTGCAAGTGAGGAAGCAAAATGGTATGGTCATTTTGGAACATACTTTGAAGTTCCTTATACAGGGAACTATATGTTTACTATATGACTCAGAGATTCTACTCCTGAGGAAATGAGCTTACTTACCCTGCATAACCTCAGATAGCAACCAATGACTGTTTCGAGCAATTCTAGTCATAATTGCCCCAAACTGGAACCAACCCAAAGGTTCTTCAGTGAACGAAGAGGTAAGCAAACTGCAGCATATCCATACAATGGAATACTCAGTAATAAAGAGGAATGAACTGCTGATACAGTCAACGATATGGAAGATTCAAAAACTTTAGATTGAGTGCAAGCAGATTGTATTAAAAGGTTATGTAAATAGTATGATTCTATTTATATGACATTCTCCAAAGGAAAAAAACTATAGTGACAAAGAATTGATCAGTGGTTTCCAGGGACTAGGGGTAGAGGGAGGTATACAGTATGGCTATAAAAAAGGTATAGTTATTTGGGATGTCTGGGTGGTTCAGTTGGTTGAGCGTCTGAGTTTGGCTCAGGTCATGATCTTGCAGTTCATGGGTTTGAACCCTGCATCGGGCTCTCTTCTGTCAGCACAGAGCCCACTTTGGATCCTCTGTCCCCATCTTTCTCTGCACCTCCCCCAGTCACACTGTCTCTCTCTCTCTCAAAAATAAACAAACATTAAAAACAGATATAGATTTTGGGATGATGCAACTGTTCTGTTTCCTGATTGTGGTAATGGTCGCACAAACCTATACATGAATTAAAATTCATAGAACCGTATGCCAAAAGAGTAACTTTTACTGAGTGCCAGTTACCCATTTATTGCCTCTGTGCTCCAAATTCAACCCTCATTGTCTGCTCCAAAATAATGGATCATGGCCCTGTATTTTTCCTTTGCCAGCTGGCAGTTTTGAGCGTTGTCAGCAGAGGGTGCTGGAGAGACACAGCGGCGGAAGCAGTTCTGCCTTCCTGGCTGCGGTCTGCTTGTTCACGCACAGCCGCCCCCGGGGCCTGGCTTCTTCGCACGGGTAGCTTCTCCAGTGTGCAGCTCGTGGGGTGCAAGCAGTTTCTCTGGCATCTGGCTCTTGCCCCACCAGAGGTTTCTCCGGGACGCAGTTACTGCAGCGTGGGGGCTTTCTCCACAGCACCACTTTTGCAGAACACGACAGCCGGCACCCCCGGTGGTCATCGGCTTCCCCTGTAACCACTCCTTGGGCGGTTCTGTAGTGGAGGAAGGCAACTCCCTTTCCATAGCAGTCTGGAGAGCATATTTTTGCAAATTCTGAGGGTGGATTTCCTGCAAGTTCCACTGAGGTGAGACCACAGCAACTTCACCAAAGACGGCCACGTCTTGGCCCTCGGTTGGAGTGTGGACCCTCTTCCTTGACCTCTGTCTTAGTCCTCAAGGGTAGCGACTGCTCCTTGTGTCTGTGATTCCTGCGTCCTTTAGAATACTTGCACTAGTCAGTCCCCCTAATCTAATCTCTGTTACAGTTAAGTTATTTTTAAGTTCATTTATTTATTTTGAGAGAGAAAAAGAGGGGGGCGGAGAGGCAAAGAGAGAGAGAGAGAGAGAGAGAGAGAATCCCATGGGGCTCAATCCCACCAACCGTGATACCATGACCTGAGCTGAGATCAAGAATTGGATGCTTAACTGACTGAGCCACCCAGGCACCCCACACTTAACAGTTCTTTGCCTTAATTATCCCTGTTCGAATTACTGTGTGGTTCCTTGTTCCTGCTTCGGTCCTGGCTGGTACGTACTGTATGTTAAACTTAAATAAAATAAAATAAATCCTGCTAGTACCGAATCCTGAGAGAGATTTAGAAAAGTAAGATACACTTTGGGGCCACACACTCATCCATCCGGTCACCAGGTCGACCAATCTCAAAACCATTCGGTGCGTGCCCAGTGCGTGCCCAGCCCTTAGCTGCGGCGGGGATTATTCCAAATGAAGACAAGCCTCTGCCCCTGAAAAGCTCCGAGAAGGTGCTGGATGGGCAGACTAATCCCTGCAACACGAGGAGTAAACTGTGACACGGTGGTGTGTGTATGTAGACGTGTGTACACGGAGAGGCTGACTGAACAGTCGGCCAGCGATGGGAGAGAGGCTGAGTGTGAGACCACGAACCAGTGAACAGTCAGCGGTCGTGCCCGAAGAGCCCCTGGGGCACTTGGACTCACGGCCTGACTTTGGCCACTCCTCCGAGGCCTTGACGTGAAACAGAAGGACGGCGGAGAAGTGTTGGCTTTGCAGGTAAAACTGGTCGTCAGGGTTCAGCAGAGGGGAGGCCAGAAGGCCTTGGGGGAGAGAAGAAGCCAGGTGGCAAAGCGGGAGGAGTGCAGGGGGCGCAGTCCCCCAGTCGGCTGCCCAGCGCCGGCAAGCTGGGGGCGCGCCAAGCCTCTCCTCCCCGCCCCCCCCGTTCTGCTCACACTCCAGCCCTGCTGACCCAGCAGTGGACCCCTGGCCTGCCTATCTGTCCCGCCCTCTGGGCCTGGTCCCACACTGTCTCCTCTTGCCTGTGGCTCTCGAGGCCTAAAGTTTCTGGCCTTGACTTGGCCCTTTCTACTCCTGGACCTCTGAGAGAGGCAGAGGTCTCCGTTCTTGCTCCAGGCCCCTGACCTGGGACTTGCCCACCGGCCGGAGTCTGGGCTGGATCCCGCCCCAGCCCCTGCATGGAGTCGGGAGGACGGCTCAGGTTTACATCAGCTCAGTCGCAGAGAACAGGAGGGCGAAAGGTGAAAGTCAGAAGAGGCTGACAGCACGGGTCCCGGAGTGAGGCTGAGCAGGAAGGGGGACGGTCTGGCAGGTGGGCAGCAGCTTCTCCGTGGTGCCCGCCTGCCCTGCCAGCATCTGCTCCGGGGACCCCTCGAGAAACCCAGCCCCCGCCCACTGCGGGGAATATAATCACGCCATCACCGCAGGCGGGCTCCAGAATGCTGTCCACATACAGCTTTCCCCCCAGAGATGGAGGCGGCCCATGAATCACACGCCACGGAGCTGTGCCAGAGCCCATTCTCTTCTCAGGGACGGGGCTTGGCAAGAGGCGCGGAGAGGATTTTCATTTGTAAGTATGGCCTCCTGATCTCTCCAAGCACACGCTCTCCATCATCGCTCTGACAGTCGTGACTGGAGCCGCACATCCTTATTTATGTCTCAAGACCCCTTGCTAACTCATTCTTTCTCCCTCCCCGCCGACAGCATCTCCTGGCTTCTCTCGCGCTGATAACCAGTTCCCTGCCAAAGATGGGCCGCTTGCAACCCTGAAGCTAGAAACGGTGTGCAAGAGACCCCATCTTCGGGCTCTGGTGCCCAGGGCAGTGAGCTGGTGCCTACGCCAGCAGCCCCGTGGGACCGCATCAGGGGCAAGAAAACGCCCCTTCTTGCAAAGCAAAGACCTCTCTGTAATTGACAAAACCTGAGGAAGCAAGAGTTACTTGATTTGCCGCCACCGTGTGTTATCACGTGGGGCTTCCTGATCGCAAGAGGCCAGGTCCGGCCGGCGGCACCCAGGGCAGAGAACTGCAGAGCCGCACAGCGGAGGATCCTGGGGGTGCGAACAGATGCGCCGATGACACCTAATGTGGACGTGCGCCAGGCTTTACACGGCCACTCTGCCAACAGCTGAAAAGACCCATTTATCCCAAAAGCCACTTAGCAAGAATCCCAGAAACTCTGGGACTTTGGGAACTCGAGATTTCTGAGACCTTTGAAATTTTCCCATGCGAATTATTTGCTAGACCCTGTTTTTTCCTTTTTCTAAATAGAGATTAAAAGTGAATGTGTAAGACGAAAGGAGCCTTGGGCTTACTTTTAGGGAAAAGGAGGAAAGGGGAAGCTGGAAATAAACCTTCCTATTCCATACACTGTCTCACATAAGAGAAAAATCCAGAAGCAGAGATGTGAGGCTTTAAAGCAGGAAGACAGGCTACACCTCAGGAGGAGGGCAGATGGGGGTGTGCTAGGCAGCATGGGGGCATCTGCCCTGAGCGTACGGATTCTATTCTAGAAACTGCCTCCCTGACCCACGGCATCGCGGCGGGGAGTTCCCAGGGCCAAGTTCATACCCGAGGGCCCCCGGTGCTGACCGGGCCAGAGGCGGACACCTGCCCTGACCTAGGCCAATCGGGATCCTTTCCCAAAACTTGTGCGTTGGAATTCAGGGAGGTCTGAGCGTGGCTTCCTGTGTAGCTCAGTGGGCTGGCTGTGAGCACAGGGGCCGCTCGGGGCGGCGTTCTCCCACTCTGGGGCCAGCGGCCAGGAGCGTGATGTGCCTCCAAGTGTAAACGGGGCATGTGCGGCAGGATGTGGGCTGCCCCGTCGGCCCAGGCTGTGCTCCCCGCCGCTTTCCTTTTCCGTCCCAGGCTTGCCTTGGATTTCATGGGACTCCTCGTCCCCATAACCTTACTAAGCCCCCCCCCCCCGCTTCGGTTTAAGCAAACTTTTGAGAGGCCTGCTGTGGGGGGCGGGGGATTGGAAGGTGACCTCAGGGACTGTGTGGCCTTCCTGCAGAGCTGGAAGCTGGCATCCTTCAAACCTGTGGGGCACGCAGGGAGCAGGCCACGAGGGTCAGCGGGGGGGGGGGACGGGGGGGAGAATGTGGGCTGCGCGCTGGAGGAAGGTGCCAGAATCAGCCATGAGGACAGGACAATGTGAAGGCTACCCTCAGAAAACCCCTCGCTGTGAGCACGCTCATATCATTTCCCAGAGCTTACAACCACAGGGGATGCGGTCCAGCAAGCACAGACTCCGGAGTCAAACCCACCAGACCAAATCCACACGAGCGGAGCGGCCCCTCCCGCATTCGTGTGTGGACGCTGCCCTGCGGGTCTTACAGTTTCTCCTCAGAGAGCCAAAGTCACTGCCATACGCTCACCTCCCTGGAAATGCTTCTCCTGTCTATTACTCTAGAAATTGCTTTTCTCTGTATCATCTCAAAATTGCTAATCCACACTATTATCTAACAGTTACCACTTAGAGAACAGACCTTGATCTGAAGACAAATGATTACATTACCTGCCAGGAATCTATACACACACGACACACACACACACACACACACACACACACACACACACACACACACACAGAAGCAGTAAGTTCTGATATGTGCTATGGTTGTTAAGATGATAATAAAATGTCTCTTCTGGGGCGTCTGGGTGGCTCAGTCAGTTGAGTGCCCGACTCTTGATTTCACCTCAGGTCACGATCCCAGGGATGTGGGATCGAGCCCTGCGCTGGGCGCTACGCTGAGGGTGCAGCCTGCTCAGAATTCTCTCTCTCTTCCTCTCCCCTTCTCCCATGCTTGCTCTCTCTCTCTTAAAAAATATTAATTGATAGATAAATAAAAATTCTTCTTCTTTAGTGCCTTGTTAGGATGATCATTTGAATTAAAAACCAAAAAAACCCTGGTGTCTCGGGTCCAAAACAGTTGTGTAATTTTGACTCGGAAGCATTTTGTGAATACCCTGCTTATCTCATGGTCTGTACTTAAGCGTTATGAGGAGGAACAGGGATTTTTCCCTAGCCTTTCTTCCCTCGGCAAACACAGTGACCCGCCGAACGAGAAGACTTCCCTGCCGCCTGCCCGACAGCCCGTGTGCAAGAGGCGGAAAGAGTGTAATAGACTGGAGGGCCCCGTCACTCGGGCTCGGAGTTTTGAAACCTTTGCTGAGAAAGTGCTGGCCCTGGGGTCCTCCTCCCCTGACGACGTGACTCTGGAACTCTCTGCCGGAGTCAGCTGCGCTTTGTCGCATCGGTAAAGCCTGAGCCGACACATAAGGACGTGCCCTGCAATCTGGGAGACCCAGGTGTGGGCTCCCATGAACGCGCACGTGTGTCGGGTGCGCACCCAGAGACGTTCAGGCAAGAAAGTCACCCCAGCCACACAGGGCTGCTCTGAGCACCAACTGAGAGCACGGGCGAAGCCCTCCGTACAGACGGAAGCTGTCATTGTGTTGTTATGACAAGCCCTTAATGGAAATGTTGGCCATACCGATATCTGGCAGCAATGTGTGCTTTCTTTGGTGAAAAAACAGCAAAAGTAGAAGTAAAATATACTGTGGTAAATATTCAAATTGGTTCAAAAGGAAACCGCGTGAAAACGGAAAAGCTGCTCTGTGCTCCACCAAGCGGACACCGCTCCCTTCGTGGGACTCGCGGGGCCTGTGGGACTGCTGTTACGTGTGTGGGTGTACGCGTGTGGGTGGCGGGTGTGCTGTACACACAAATGTACAGGCAGCAGAGTTTCAGAATGAGACCTTTCTAAGTAAGGTGTCAGCCCCTGGAGAGACGGGCCCTCTGCCTCAGCTCCACACACACAGACGTGTGCAGGAGACGGCTCTGAGGCTGTGTCCCCGGATCTTGGGTCCCCAGCCAGACCAGGGGTCAGAGAAGACCCCGGGAGAAGGGACTGAAGAGACTGGAGAAGAAAGTTCTTTGGAGAGAGCTATCCCCACAGTGAATCCCTTTCGGGCGAGGGGTGAGGGGCACCTCTCCTGTCTCAAGCCTGGAGGGTGTGTTCTCACGGGGGCACCACTCCGAGAGCTTGGGAATGTGCACCCTGAAGGCAGAGAGGGATGGACTATCGCCAACTGGAGTCGCACTGCGCGGCTAGGAAGGGACTGGGGGCCTGGCCGGCACTGCTGGAGTCTGCAGGGGGTATAAGAGTGTTTCCTGCAGCCAGATGTGGTCCCCAGTGGAGCGGGGAGAGCTGGCATGTCTCATCTCAGGTCCTGCCCAACAAGGCCACCTGGAGAGGCCAGAGGAGGCGGACCGCAGGATGCGGCTGAGAAGGTGTCTCAGGGACCCTGCAGAAGAAAAACAGAAGGGGCGCCCGGCTGGCTCAGTCGGTTAAGCACCTGACTCTTGATTTCGGCTCAGGTCATGATCTCAACAGGCTCTGCATGACTGTGTGGAGCCTGCTTGGGATCCTCTCTCTCCCTCTCTCTCTGCCCCTCCCCCGCTCCTGCTCTCTCTGTCTCTCTCTCTCAAAAATAAATATAGAAAAAAAAAAGAAGACAGAGGACTAGAGGCGCATTCACCCAGGAGCTGCAAGCTGCAGGACACCTCTAAAGAGCCTGCAAAAGACCCACATGAAGCAAGACTCCACTTCGACGATCTGCCAGACTCAAAGTTCCCAAAGCCACCTAACCACACAAGGGTCCTGTCTCCTTACCTGCCCTCCCTCCAGCCCTGTGACAGCAGTGAGTGAGTAGGCCCGTCCCTCGCCCTCAGCAGACTCCTGGCTCAGAGAAGGCCAGGTGAGTGTGATGCTTTCCTGGGCCGTCGTGGGACAGACCCTCGCCACTGCGCCCGACCACATTCAGGTGAGTGGGAGAAAGACTGAGTGGCCTTGTAATTTATTTGATAACAAGAATATACTCTGGCTGTCTCCCCTCTCTGGACCCAGAAAACCACTGCCTTTCAGTGTGGAGGAAGGGAGGCATCCTTATCCCCCTCCTGCATGACGTCCTAGATCAAAATTGAGGGCAGAACTGCTCTGTTCCTTCCATTCCCCAGAACGGGGCTCTGTGAGCAGAGTCCCCGCCCTGAGCGCCTGAGCCAGAGGGCTCTGCGGCAAGCGGCCATACTTGTCGACGTGGGACATGTTTTCTGCCTGGGAACCCCACGACTGACTGAGCGCCTGGTCTCTGAGAAGGGAAGGCGAGGGCCGAAGTGCCAAGGACACACAGTCCCGAGTCCTCCTGGACTGGAGGGCCTGCAGGTCTGAGAGATCCCACAAGTGTAAGAGTTTGTGGGCTCAGGAGCTCCCAGATGAAAAGTGGAGCTGAAATGGGGACGGACGTGACCACACCACAAGCCAGGAACCGCACAGAATCTGACGCAGAAAGCCACAGGGGCCAGCGGCGGGAGGGGTGACCCTTTATGACCTCTCAGAGGGAGAGGACCTTGGGACGACTCAAGGAATGATCGAGGGTTGGGGCAGGTAGGAGGGAAGTAGGGTATTTTGGGGTAGGAAACAGCTAAAGCAAAAGGAAGAAGTGGCATTAAGACAAAATACTGTCAGAGGAATCCTCCTAAAACCAGCACCCCGATGAGGCAATCAGCTGCACGAACGCCACAGACGCTGGCCCAGAAGACAGGGCGCAGAAGCGTGGAGCTGGAGACCGCTGTCACCTTTCCAGGCCTGCTCCATTCAGACCAGCCTCCTCTCGGTCTCACGAACCCGCCCTGCAGGGTGTCATCTCTGGGTTGCTTTGGCCGTACCCTCAACTGGGACTCCCCCTCTGCACCACCCTGACCCTCCCACACAGGTGGGAATTATGCCTCTCTGTCAAAACCAGCTCAGATGCCTTCCTCTCAGAAGATTCCCCCGGGCACCTCTGTCCAAAAGTGAGCTCCTCAGCATACCTCCAGGGGAACAACTCCTAAGCTCAGACCTAAGTTCCAGACACAGAGCAGGTCTCCCCTTGCTGGACTGCCAGGTGTGGAGGCAGGAGCCCTGCCCTTTCTCGCCTGGTCCTGGTCCTGGTCCTTGCAAGGCCTGGTGCAGGGCAAGCTCAGCACAGGCCAGATGGCTGCACGGGGACTACCAAGGGCCTCTCGGGACGCATCGCAGGGCCCGGGAGACGCGCCTCAGCACCAGCACTGCGCCGTTGACACAATCGTGAAATGGCCAGGGTGCCTGGCTGGCTCTGTCAGGTAAGCTTCCGACTTCAGCTCAGGTCATATCTCACGGTCTGTGAGTTCAAGCCCCGCGTCGGGCTCTGTGTTGACAGCTCAGAGCCTGGAGCTGCTTCAGATGCTGTGTCTCCCTCTCTCTGCCTCTCCCCTGCTCACGCTCTCTCTCTGTGTCTCAAAAGTAAATAAAGATAAAAAATAAAAAGATAAATAAAAAAACAACAACTGTGAAATGGTACTACTGCCAAAACCCCACCATAAGGTTGGCCTCAGCTCCTCCCAGAGAGCCAGTCAGTCACTGGAACAACGAAACGGGCACTTTTATGTAAACACTGGTTCACAGTAATTGTAAAATGCCTTTCTTCCATTTCCTTCCTAGAATCTTGAACTTTCCTCCTGTGAGGCGACCAGAGAACAGGGGCAATTGTTACAGAAGCTTTTTGAAAACTAGGGTTGGCTCTTGGGCAAAATTTCTGGAGCGCTGGAGGACACTGCGCCCTTGGAGGCTGGTCCCAAACCCGCGGCACTTTCTAAAACAGGCCTCGGCTATTCCCTTCCCCACCCTAGTTGGGGGCTGTCTAGGGGCTCACGAGGGCCCGCTCTACTTCATCGCAGGGTGCCTGCCTGGGGGCATGGGTGAAATGGGGAGCGTGTGCGTTCATCAGGCTGGAGGTGTCTACGAGTGTGGCAGTGAGGACACGAGACAAGTGCGCGTGTGACGTAGCTGTCGCGTGAGGGGTGTGTGTGAGCAAGTCACTGTGGGAGGTGAGAGCGTCACCTGAGAGCTGAGTATGTGAGGGGTGCGTCTTGTGAGGGTGAGCCAGGGTGGGTACACACCAAGTATCCTATCCAGGGAGAGGCTCTGGGCCCTTGCCCTGGGCATCTGGAATCAGGCACCCCTTCTCATCTGTACGGCTCCTCAATCCCAAAGCAACAGCATTGAGACGTGTTATTAATAACAGCTGAAACAAATAGCCGAGCACCGGGGCCCTGCTAGCCTTAGTCTTTCTGGCAAAGCTGGGAGGCAGATCTTATCTCTGTCAGAGGTGTTTCGAAGGAGACTCAGAATTTCAGGTACTTGCCCAAGGCTCTCCTGCCAATGAGCAGCAGACGGGGCTCCGGAGCTGGGGGAGCTTGAGCTCAGGCCTGTGTCCTGAACCAATCCAGCCCCCAAGGGCTCGGAAGCTGCCTGATGCACGGACACGTTTTCTAAAGGCAGTCGGGGATGGAGAGGCCCAAAGTCTACAAAGTGGCTCCATTAGCTCAGCCGTCTCAGCAGCAGCAGGAGCTCCTATATGCTATGCGTGCTTTTTAATTCCACTTGATTCTATGTTCTTGTGGAAAACAGGCTATTACAACAGAAAATGGTCTTCAAAGATCACCATGAGGTCCATTTCCCTTGAACACTAAGACCCAGGAAGGCCGCTGGGAGGGACGTTTGCATATGTGACATGCGCACTACATACTACTTAGAGGCATTTGTGCAGAGAGGGGTTGGAGCAGCACAAAGGTAGCATGGGGAGTATGGGCACGCCTTTTACTGGCCTCAAAACAGAGACAGCGTTTAAAGATTTGGGGTCGGTGTTTAAAGATTTCGGTTTCCTACAATGGAATTAATACAGGTTATGTTAAAAAGCCAATGGCTCCTTCAACAAACGAAAAAGAGCTGAGGGTTTAGGATAACGAGAAAACTACAGCAGAGCTCCTATTGTGTCTGCCTGCAACGCAAGTCCTGCAGCTGACCTTCCACGGAGCGCCGTGAGGACACCCCTCAGAGTTGCCACACACGCCATCAGCCCTAATCTCGCATAATGAAAATGCATATTCTGATGCAACATGATCCCCTTACTGAGGAAACCTAGAAGGGCTGGGTGGTAGCTCTACCTGCAATCCTCCAAACCTGGGCGAACTGCACGCCTTCACAATTTCTCATACAAATAATGCCACCAGAGCTAGCCAACAGAGTCTGTTCGGTGTGGATAATGAGGCCAGTTGGCAGAGCAGGTCAAGGTATGACTCAAGGCTCAAAAAGGTGTGGGGAGGGGTTATTTTTCACCAGGGTGTCGCCCCTAAAGGTTAGGGTGACTTGGGAAATCCGATATCCTGGGTCTCCTGTGAGACTGTGTAATGAAAATGCAGAAACAAGAGGCCGGGACAGTGACTCCCATGCTTCTAGGAGGAATCGCAGTGAGTCTTTGATCTCTCCCTCTCTGGGCTGGTTTTGAATAGTCATTTCTGTTATTGTTTAGATGGAACTTTGGGCGGAAACGGCTGTCTGCTCACGAGCAGTGTTTTTCTGAGAAGATCCCCAGGACCCCTAGTTTTCGGAAACAAGCTGAAGTAATACAGGCTTTGCCCCTGTGAACCTCGAAGACTTCACCTCTGGGGGAGAACCGGCCCCACACCCGAGCCTGCTCAGCATCGCATGTGGTCCTCCCTCTCTAACCGGATTCTCTAAAAGGACCCGTCTCCTCGTCTCTGTCCCGGAGCCTCGCGGCACAGTGCTGTACGGAAAGCCGCTGGCTGCTGTCGTTCGCGTCTCTTTCTGCCACATTCACCCGGCAGGGGGTTTAACGGCTCGAGACTTTGAAAAGCTGTTGTCAAGTCGTGAAAGCCCGGAACACTAACACGGCTGAAATGGTTATTAGCTGGCGGGAAACGTCCCCTGCATTCTAACACCTCCATTTAAATAACAATGACAGAGCAAATAATAACAGTAAGAGCACACTCCATGCCCTCGGAGCCATGATTACACCCCCCCACCCAAAGCCTGTGCGGTCCACAGCTAATCTATACGGGGCCAAGGACTGAGGGTGCAGCCTTTGGCTTGGTGCGCACGCCTGGTTTTGGAGCCGGCCAGCAGGGGTCGCCCAAGTCATCCACGACACCCTGGATAATTCCTTTAAACAATCCAAGGCATAGACAAAAGAGCCAAGGGGGTTCCTTGCTCTATTAAAAGCGCTGAAACACATGTATTTGCCAAACGGAAAGGTGCAGAATTAATTGGAAAAGAGATGGAACTTGTATTCCTCAGCTCCCTTGGGGGTTTTATAATTAATAAATATTTGTAAAGCCTTAGATAAGTATGAAGTACCATATATGTGCTAAACAAAACAAGCTTTTATAAGCACCAGAATATACTTGTGGTACATTCCATATTAGATTAAAGAGACGAAAAGTAAGAATAAGAGAAATGATAATAGTACCACATACTGACCCTCTATCATGTGCCCGGTATTTCCCTTATATTATTTTCATCACAGTGATCCATCAAGGTGGATGTCATTATTATTCCCAATTCATAGAGCGTTTTGTTAAAAGCTCTGTGAGGTTCAGTCACTTGCCCCAGGGAGTCCAGCCAGTCAGTGGAAGAGCTCAGATTTAAACTGGGCTTCATAACCAACCCTTCCAGACTCCCAAACTGGTGTTCTTTCTACAGCCCTTTTATATAGCCAGCATACCGAAATGTATGAATTCCTTACTCCAAGGATTCCCTTTGGGAATCCTACCATGGAAAAAAAAAAAGACCAGCCATTTTCAAGAATAATTAATTAAGTACAAATTGTATAAGCAATACCAAAAAAAAAAAATTGAGTTGGCTATGGGGCTTCTAAAATAATGTCTCAAGTGCTTTTATTTCCTTATGTATATTCAATACTCTATAAAATGTCTACAGATGTGAAAATTATAGTAAATGTGTTCTGCAGTCTTAATTGCTAAACGATTACAAAGTAACTAAACAAGAGGTGGCAGGTTGCCCTGTGGCTTTATTCGTCTCTTTCCGGAGAGCCGCAAAATCATAAAGTCTTCTCCGACACAACAGGTTTCTATGGTTACGCGAGACGTAAATATATTATATGTCCTGTGCGACGGGAAAGGACCAGCCAGGCGCTGTGTGTGCAGCAGACCCCCAGAGGGGAGCACTCACGTGGATGGCACTCCACAGCCAGCTAAATATTTGTTTCTAGGTTTACAACAGGGTAGGAGCAGGAATAAAAGCTGTTGGTGCTAGAGACTGCCGACATCGCTCGGTGGCTGTATCGGCATGTTGGTCACAAAGAAAGGCAAAGAATGAAATGGCTCCTGCTGTGTCAGGCTTCAGAACCAGGCCTTAGCGAACCGCGTGAGGCAGAGGCTTCGTCCACCGTCCCTCTGGATCACGATGGCCCATCCCCTCCCACTGGGCACCTGCACAGAATCTACTTGGATCCAAATTATTCTGCTGGTGGTCTGTTGTTTTTTTTTAACCTTAAGGAAGCATAACTCCATAGTGGCTGCTGAGAAACCAAACAGGAGAAGTGGTTTCCATTCGAGATTATGGATAGAGTCGAGAATTACTACCCCTGAGTCTAGGATTTACTACATGTATCACGAGAAGCAACAAATTGCAATATCCTGCATCATTAAGGCTCAGGATGGAATATTGGAAAATTCAAATTCAAAGAGCAAGGGTAATAACAGCTTAGATCGCCCCGGAGCCATTTTTATGGCATGAATCGTGAAGCAACGTTAACTGGAAAATGCTGCTGCCCATTAAACAGAATCCCTAAGCCCTAGACTCCCCTGCTTAACCCCGAAGGGCTTCGCGGATCGCCTGCCCTTGACAGCACACATTCCAGGGGCTCAGGATCCTGGCAAGCAGGAACTGAGGCAGCCACGTTAGTTTTTTCCTTTTTAATGATTAGAGAGAAGAAAAGGAAGGCAGGTCAAGAACTCCTAGGGAAAAAAGAAGCAAGCTCCTTTGGCAAGACTGTTTTTACTCAAAGACAGTGCTCCCTGGTATCATTTGGAGCAAAGAGTGATGCCTACTGATGGACATTTTTGCTTTTAAGGTTTTCAGAATACACTAAACAATTGTTTTAAATGTAAATGTAATCTGGTGTGTGTTAGCCAAGTGAAGGCTTGAACAAACCCCTGGAACACTTACCCAGTCAGTCAAAAGGGATGATCTGGGCCAGGAAAATAGCATAGGGACCCCCGTTAGCAGAAGAGGCAAGTACGCATTATCTGGCCCTTCTTAAGAGGAAGTCAGGAGGCCGGGAAGCGTGGTGAAGGCGGGAATGATGAGATGGACCAAAGGTAACCCCAGGACGGCCCCACGTGCAGCAGACCACTCGCCGAAACAAGGCCTCCTAATGAGTAGTTTGCATTGATTTGAGGACGTGGAAATATCAGGCTGAGGCTGTTGTCAAAGGACCCTCCTGGGTGTCAGACCATCTCAGCTGGCCGTTTTCTGTGCCAAACACAACGCGAAACCAACATTTCCGGGCTGAAATACAGGGTTCCAAGTGTGTCATTTGGATTTCATTTTACAATCAGGGTTTGAGTCTGTCTTTGGCCCAGATAAAAGGAAAAGTGGGTCGAGACCAAACCAAGGATGAGATAAGGGTGTTGCAAAGAGACAGAGCAGAAAGGGGATGGTGACGGCTTCCAACTCATGCACCCGCCATCTTGTCCCCTTATGTCATGTGACACTCCTGAGAAGCGGCCGACACCCCGCTGTGGGTCCCCTCCAGCACACATCTGCTGCCACCATCAGCCCAGCTCATGTCACTCTAGACCCTCAGAATGTCCCGCCCTCTCATTAGATGTCCCACATCACCCCCCACCAATAAACTCTGCCCAGTACTCGTCTCCTGGATGAAGGCAATCTGTCTGACTACTCTTGATTGCCTCTGAATACCCGGATCCTTTCATCCAACTTTTTGATGGTTTAATTATATGAAATATAAGACTGACGTTCTGCTCTAAAATGTTATCAATAGTTTCACAGAAAGGTTGAAAGAGGACCCACAGCAAAGAGAGGCTCCTTATCTTTGAGGCCACTATGTTTTTGGAGTGCCATCCTGCCGCAGGTCTGCGCTGGGTCCATCCCACTGCTCCTGTGTGTTTGCACAAGTTCGGCAAGTCTGGCAAGTGGGTAAAAGCCATGATAAATCAATGTGTTTAGTAGACAGTGCTGAGTGAAAAGCACAGTGCAAAATAGGTAATTTCCATTCATGCATGCATCACATACGTGCCATGCCCTGTCCATGAGGAGACAAGATAGGGAGTTACATGGACACCATCTCTGTCCTCCTAGAGCTGCCGGTCAAAAGAGAGGGACACAAGGAACTACACACAATAGTGCTGGGTGACCGGTGGGCAGCAGGACACTCAAGCTACACTTGGCGCCCTTGAGAAGCTATGGAATGGTTACTGGAAGAGATAAGGGAAACAGACACGAAGCAACTCCATATGTGTGGAACAAAATGGGGCAGAATGGAATGGCTGCAAGTGTGGGTGGCCTTTGGAAAAAAGGAAGAAGAGGCATGGTATTTGTGGGGTTAGAGAAGGTAAGTTCCCTGAAGGATGCCAAGGATTTAGACGAGAGGAAAGAAAAGAAGAATAACAGACCTTTGCTGAGCATCTGCCGGAGCTCCTGACTGTGCCAGGCACTTCCTGGACATTCCCTAGCGTTAAGGCTCACAGCTCTGTGAGATAGGGATCAGAACGCCCATGGTACAGCTGTGAAAAAGGAGTCTAAAGAATGGTAAACAATTTGCCTAAAATGGCACAGACAGTAACTGGTGAGGCTAAGATTTGACAAAGTAGAAGGACTTTCCCTCTATCCATCCACCTGCCCTCCCTTCTCTCCCCTTTAGCATCACTGTCCACACGAGGCTTCTCTACCCAACACCCACCCGGCACCCATCCCCTCATCCCTAGATCCCACTCGTGGTCCTTTCCCCATGGCAACTGTTCTAATGTGCTTACTGGATATAATTTTGTCTGAACTTCTACCCCTAACTCTAGACATAGGCATTTTAATCATGAAAGGGTTACTGTATTTTGTCCCTTTTCTTCTTTTTCCATGATATTTTTAAGATATATATGTCCATGCTGCAATTCTACATCTTCCCAAAAACTCTATTATGAGAAAATTAAACATAAAGGAAACTTGAAAGAATTTTATAATAAATACCCAAAATACTTGTTGCCTAGATTCTAACATTAACATTTTAGTAAAATCGCTTTATTGCATATCTATCCAACTATTTTTCTCTTTCCATTCATAAATTCACTTTGTATTTTGGATGCAACTCAAAATAAATTTACAGGCTTCAATTAAAGTTCCCCTAAACACTTCAGAAGGTATGTTACTGGAGTACGATATTTGTTTATAGTTTTTAATTTAAAATTTATATATAGTAAAAAAGTAAAAACAATTACATAGGATGAACTGCACAAATCTTAACGTACATTCAATGAGTTCTGACAAAAGTATGCACTGTGTCCACAAACCTATCATGATATAGAACAGTACTCTCACCCTAGAAAGTTCCTTCGGGCTTCTTCCTAGTTAGTCTTTGCCCTCACCACCCCAGAGGCAACCGCTGTTCTGATTTTTTCCATCATAGGTCCATTAAGCCTGTTCTACAACTTCCGACAAATGGAACCATACAGTACATACTCTTCTGTATAAGGTTTTCAGGCAGCAAAGTATTTTTGAGATTCAACTATGCCGTTGTCTGTATCTGCAGTTTGTTGCTTTTCATTGCTGAGTATGACTATACTATATGACTTCTGTTGATAGACACCTGAGCATTTCTCGTTTCGGGATGATCTGAATAGCGCTGCTAATAACTTTTATGTAGAATCCTTTTTCTGAACATGGGTTTTCATTTCTCTTGCATAAATACCTAGGAATGAAACTGTGGGCACATAGGGTAGATACATGTTTAGTTTCATAAAAGCTGCTAGAACTTTTTCCAGGGTGAATATATGTTTATAGCCATTCCAATACATAAATGCTCCTGATGCTTCACCAGTGTCTGTGTTGTTGGTCTTTTGGGTCTGACCCATTCTGGTGGGAATGTGGTATTTTCTTGCGGTTTAGCCTACATTTTCTTGATGACACGTGATGTTAAGTATTTTTTGGATCGGTATACTGCCATTGTAACATAACTTTATGAGTTGTACGTTCAAATCTTTCTTCATTTTTAAATTGGATTATTTGCCATCTTATTATTGAGTTGTAGGAACTCTTTACATATTCTGGGTACCAGTCTTTTGTCAGATATATGATTTGTACCTTGATTATTCATTTTATTCATGATGTCTTTTTAGGGCTATTAAGGATTAAACTGTGATGGAACCTAATGTATACTTTTTTCTTTTATACCTATTATTTTCTATGACCTGTCTACCCCTAAGTCAAAAATGTACTTTCCTGTAGTTTCCTCTCATATTTTTGGCTATTATGTTTAAGTGTATGATCTATCTCGAATTGACTTCTGTGTTTGGTATGAGGTAAGGGTTGAGATCCATTTTTTTTCCCATGGGGACACCTCTTTGTTCTAGCACCATTTGTTGAAAAGACCTTTCTTTCCCCCATTGGATTGCTTTGGTATCTTTGTCAAAA
Source organism: Paguma larvata (assembly GCA_030068075.1). Lineage (NCBI taxonomy): Eukaryota > Metazoa > Chordata > Mammalia > Carnivora > Viverridae > Paguma > Paguma larvata. The sequence continues at coordinate 65,864,626 of CM057835.1, forward strand.
ATCAAATGACCACATAAGTGTAGGTATATTTCTGGGCTCTCTATTCTGTTCCACCAGTCTTCCTGTCAATTCTTGTGCATCACACTGTCTTGATTACTGTAGCTCTATAGTGAATCTTGGAGTCAGGAGGTATAAATCCTTCTACTTTATCTTTGTTTTCAATATTGCTTTGAGTATTCTAGGTCAAGGGCCAGCAAACTTTTATGTAGGGCCAGATGGCCATGTGGGGTGTGTCATAACTACCCAGCACTGCTATTACAGCAAAAAAGTAGCTATGGATGACACATAAACAAATGAGTGTGGTTGTGCTCCAATAAAAGTTTATTTACAAAACTGTGGCTGGTCCACAGGCCACGGTTTTTGAACCTCTATTCTAGGTCCCTTGGATTTCCATGTAAATTTTAGGACAGCTTATCAACTTGGGGATTATGATTGAGATAGTGTTGAATCAATAAATGACTTAGGGGGAATTATCATCTTAACAATATCGAGTCTTCCAACATGTTAATAGAGTAAAGTATATTGACTGATTTTTTTAATGCTAAACCACCCTTGAATTCCTGGGATAAACCCTACTCTGTCATGCTACATTCAGTTTGTTAATATTTTGCTAATTATTTTTGCACCCATGTTCACGAGAGATATTCTTCTGTGATTTCTTTTTTTCCTAATATCATTGTCAGATTTTGGTCCCACAGTACAAATGAAAGAGCATTTCCTCTGCTGCTTTCTGGAAGGATTTGTATAAAATGATGGGGTTTTTCTTAACTCTGACAGAATTAATCAGTGAAACCGTCCAGGTTTCAAGTGAGCTTGTTGTAAAATGTTTTTTAATGAGTTAAAATTTCTCTGATATGGGGCTATTCGTATTTTGTTTCATCTGGTATTGGTTTTGGTAGAATGCATTTTTCAAGGAATTTTTCCATTTCATTTTAGTTGCCACATTAATTGGTATAAAGTTGTCCATAATATTCTCCTATCCTTTCAGTGTCCATAAGATCTGAAGCAATTATGTTTCTTTCAGCTCTTACATTCATAATTCATGCCCTGTCTCCTCTTAGCCAGTCTCACTAGGGGTTTATCAATTGTTTGCTCTTTTCAAAGAAGCAATTTCTAGATTGATGATTTTTTTCTACAACGTTTTCCTGTTTTCTCTTTGACGCTGCTTTTATCCTTATTATTTCCTTCTTTTTACTTCACCTTGGGTTTGCTATGTTCTCTAACTTTTCTAGGTGTAAACTTAGGTCATTGATTTTGCATCTTTCCCTGTTTGTAATACAAACATCTAAAGCTTATAAATGTCCTTCTATGTAGGTTTAGCTATGTGTCACAAATTTTGATATGCTGATTTTCATGATCATTTATTAGAAATATTTTAAATTTCCTTTTTGTTTTCCTCTTTGACCTATGGATTATTTAGAAGTGTGTTTAATTTCCAAATATCTGAGATCAGAACACATACTCTATAGTATTTCAATAATTTTTAACTTACTGGGATTGATTTTGTGATCTATCTTGTTGGAGGTACTATGGGCACTTGAAAAGAATGTGTATTCTTTGATTTGGGGATATAGTGGTCTATAAATATAATTATTAGGTCAAGGTGTTTGATGGTGTTTTTCTATCATCTATGTTTCACTGGTTTTTAGGGTTTTCTAATTGTTTTATCAAATTCTAATTGTTCTTTCAGTAAAGAGTAGTGTTTAAATCACTAAATACAATTGCAGAAATATCTATTTCTCCCTTTAATTCTATCAAATGTTGCTTAATGTCATTTGAAACTTTGTCACAAGGCAAAAATACATTTCCGTCTTTATGTATTTTCGGTAAATTAATTCTTTTATCATTAAGAAATGTCCATCTTGGGGCACCTAGCTCAGGTCGTGATCTCATGGTTCATGGGTTCGAGCTCCGCCTCAGGCTCTGTGCTGACAGCTCATGACAGGCTCATGGATGCTGTCTCCCTCTCTCTCTGCCCTTCCCCAGCTCGTACTCTGTCTCTCTCTCAAAATTTAATTAATTAATTAATTAAGAAAGAGACGGCCCTCTTTATCTTTGGTAATACTCTGTCCCAAGGTCTATTTGATCTGACTGAAGGCACTCCAGCTTTCTTTACACTTCCTGCTGGTATGGTATGTCTTTTTCCATTAATTTGCTTTCAATCTACTTGTATACAGCAGATATTCTGGTTCTGCTAAAAGACAGTCATTTTGATATCTCTCCTTTAAGAATTACATTTAATTTCTTAAAATGTAATGAAAGTGCTAATATGTTAGATGTAAGTCCTACCGTTTTATTATTTTCTGTTTGTTCCCTATGGGTTCTTCCCCCTCTTCCTCCTCTCCTACCTCCTTCTGGACTATTTGAATGTTGAATGTTTTCTAAAATTCCTTTTTAATCTATATTGGCTTTTTAGCTATACATCATTCTGTTTTCTAAAGCGGTGGTTCTAGGGATTACAACATCCATCCTTTTCAAAGCATCGTTTCAAGTAAAAAAGTAGAAACCTTGGAACCGACTGGTCCATTTCACCACACCTCCAGTTTTCATCATATAGTTGAGATACGTAGTGCAGCCATAGTATCAACATCATGGAATGATTGGATTTTTTAATTTTTTTATATCATCTCTTTTTTAAAATTTTTTAATTATTTATTTTTTGAGAGACAGAGCACGAGCAGGGGAGAGATAGATAGACAGGGAGACACAGAATCTGAAGCAGGTTCCAGGCTCCGAGCTGATAGCACAGAGCTGGACACGGAGTTTGAACTCATAAACCATGATATCATGACCTGAACTGAAGTCAGATGCTTGACTGACTGAGCCACCCAGGCGCCCCTGTTTTATATTGTCTTACGTACTTTTAAAAAAGAAGGGGAACCTAGTCTTTTGTATTTACCCATTTATTTTCCATTTCTGATAGTCTTTATTTCTTCTTGAAGACAACAAGTTTCCACCCAGTATTTCCCTTCAACTGGCGAACTTCTTTTAGTACTCCTTGTAGCTTAGATCTTATGATATAAATACCCTCAGCTCTTTTTTGGTTTTAATCTGAAAACATCTTTATTTTGCCTTCATTCTTGAAAGATTCTTTTTCTCTTTATGACATTTTTTTTTTGTTTACTCATTTATTTTTGGAAGAGAGACAGAGCATGCGCACACGGGGTAGAGAAGGAGAGGGAGGGGGAGAATCCCAAGCAGGCTCCACACTGTCAGCACAGAGCCTGATGCAGGGCTCGAACTCACTAACTGAGATCATGACCTGAACCGAAAACAGGAGATGGAGGCTTAACTGACTGAGCCACCCAGGCATCCCTGCTCTTTACAGAATTTTTGATTGACAGTTTCTTCTGTCAACATTTTAAAGACATCATTCCAATGCCTTCTGCCCTCCATCCTTTCTGATCAGAAGTTCACGTCGCTTGAGTCACTGCTCCCTTCTGAGTACGCTGATTTGTTCTGGCTGCTTTTCAGAATTTTCTCTATCTTATTCACAAAAGTTTGGCTTATGATGTACCAAGGTATGGCTTTTTTCTGATTTATTTTGCATGAGGTTCTCTGAGATTCTTGAACTTTTAAACGTATGTCTGTCACCAGACTTGGGAATGTCTTGGTCATCTTCGAATATTTTTCCAACTTCATACTCTCATTCTCCCTTTTTTCCCTTGGGCTCTAATTACATGCATGTGAGATCTTTTGATACTATCCCACATTTTTATCAGACTCTCTTATTTCCCCTTAGTCTTTTTCTCTCTCTTAAAATTAGATATTTTCCATTGGTCTATCTTCAAGTTCACTCTTTCCTTTGTCAATTCCATTCTGCTGTTGAGCTCATCCAGTGAATTTTTAATTCTAGATATTGTTATTTCTCAGTTTTAGAATTTCCATTGTGTTCTCTGTTGAATTATATTTCATGTATTTCATTACATTACGTATATTTGAAATTTATCTGATAGCATTTCTTATGTATTTTATATATTTATATGTTATTCTGTCTTATATTTTCATTCGTCGTGAGTTATAAATGCTTTGAAATCCTTGTCCGCTAATTCCAACAGCTGTGTCATCTCAAGGTTGGTATCAGTTGACTGTCTTTTCTCTTAGAATTGAGTCCCATTTTCCCACTTCTCTGAACATCAACTAATTTTCCAATGTATCCGACACTGTGGAAGTTATGATGTGAATTCTGTCACTCTCCTCTAAAGAGTGTTGATGTAGTTGTTGTTGTTGTTAAGTAGGCACTTGACTCGATCGGATTCAGATGGAAAAATCTCTCTGGAGTGCCAATTCAAGTCCCAGTTCCGTTCTATCTTGAGCCGGAATCTGCCCCAAGCATTTGCGGTTCAGGGTCAGCCAGACACGCAGGCAGAGTTTCTACACACACTGTGGTGGCCTTGAATACTGTCCTCTTACTCTTCAGACCCGAACGGCTACAGCATTCTGCTGAAGGTGTAAATGCCAAATGTGGCTGCTGACGGTGGCCTGACCTTAGGCTAAAAGCCATAAAAATGGCAAACACACTCTGTGCCATTCCTTCTTCTGTGTTTTGACACCCCTCCGGAACCTGCTGACGTGTGTTCAGTCTCTAGAACCTGCAGGTAGGTGGTATCCCCCCGCCCCCACTAAGATTTTAGTTGTAATCTGCGGGAGGACTGTCCTGGAAGGCACCCCTTATGCCATGGAGATACCAGAAGTGGAACCACGACACCACCCCATCGCCGCACAATGTGCCGTGGTGTGCTTCCACAGTTCACCTAGCTGCTCTGCTGGGGATGCACGTCCAGGGCGAGTCCCACTCCCCGGTGACATAAACAACACATTCTCTCTACCTCGCGTGTCTGTGGCGGGAAGGCATCTGAATGAAGATACGACCCCGAGCAAAAGCAAAGAGCCGGTATGTGAGGAGGCAGAGTAAGAGCTGAAATCAGTCACCACAGCCTCGTCATCAGGGGAGCGGCAGGAGGGCTGCGGCTTAGGAGAACCCTTGTCCTTGCAGGGGGTCTGTTGTCTGGACAGCACAGAGACAGCGGCCCATGAATCTGTCTGATGTCCTTTTTGAGCTCGGATGTGATGCGGTATGAACCAGGAGAAGCATGCTTGGCAGGGGTGGCGACAGATGGAAAAGAACTGACAAGGGCTTATTACGTTTTCTGTGGAAGAGGGAGGGGTGCACTACTGATGGGCACTTTAAATGTAGTCCGCGGGCCGGCCCTCGGAAGCGTGGAGATGAGGGAGTGGAAGGAATGTTCAGAGCTCTGCGTCTGTGGTCTGGTATCTTGCGAGGCTGGTGGTGTCACTGACACACAAATCGGGGGGAAAAGACTGGCTTCAGGCTTGGAAGCAGTCTCTAAATAACCTCCCGGGCCTCTCTAACTTCAAACCTCTCTGATTCTATGTTTCCGAGTGTGGTTTTAGATTGCGTTATTTATGTTCTGAAGCTTATTTGTGTTACTTCTAGGCCTTCATCTTGATGGTGACAGCCTGAAAGCAGGAAGTAAGCTTTTCCCTCTTTAATATCCTTTGGTATTTTCAACAGAGTTTGACACTGGAGTTGTCATCTTTTTAATAACTACTAATAATCAAGACTTGTATGTCTTTGCTGCATCTTTAAATAAATAAAGTATCTCTATCCCGGAGATAATAACCATTTCTGCTCTGGCCGCCCAGTCTGGGAGGCAACAATGAGGGGCAGAAATAGGCACAGGGCTGGATTCGAATTCCAGCTCTACCAGGTTCAAGTTGTATCACCACTGGCAGTTTACTTCATCTCTCCATGCCTCAGTTTCCTCAACTGTAAAATGGGTTAATACCATCCAGCTGACAGGGCTGTGTGGTATCCAATGGCGCTGGTAAGGCACCTGGCACAATGCCTAGAACAGAGAAGGGCTCAGAGGCTGGTTGTAAGGAGAGATTTTTCTTGGGGTGGGTCTTTAACGACCCCTCACCACACTGCTTCTTCCAATATTTTATTGCAGGTGAGAACAAAAGGATTAAAATCAGAACAGAGTCCACTTGCAACTCAAAATGGACGGTAATGGAGAAGAGCCCCCTTCACGTCGGCCTTGCATCACTGGAGGGGGAACAGTCGAGCGTCTCTGGTCTCATGCTGCCACTGATTAGCCGCAGACATCATGAAAGGCACTTACTCTCTCCTCACCTCAGTTTTATGAGCTGTAAAATGAAGATAATAATACCTGTTCTTATCTATTTTCCAGATTGTAATAAGGGTAAAATGAGACATGGAATAAATATATGTTACGGCTATAAAATATCAGGTAAAATCAATATTTTATTGTTAAACAGGCCTAATTCCCCTCCCCGGAACTTTCAGCATCAGCTCCGTGTTGATCAGCTAAGGCTGCAAAGCAGGTTTACTGCACTCACTGTCAAACACTGCGGCTGCCATCCATAGGCAGGAAGACGGACGTATCAAGAGTGAAAGGGCAGGGCGCCTGGGGGCTCAGTCGGTTAAGCACCCGGCTTTGGCTCAGGTCATGATCTCCAGGTCCGAGAGTTCGAGCCCCGTGTCGGGCTCTGTGCTGACAGCTCAGAGCCTGGAGCCTGCTTCGATTCTGTGTCTCCCTCTCTCTCTGCCCCTCCCCCTCTCACACTCTGTCTTTCTCTCTCTCAAAAATAAATAAACATTAAAAAAAAAGAGTAAATGAGTGAGATTTCTTCTCTGGAAAGGTACCCGGGAAACTGTAACACTGGCAACTCCAAGGAGGAGAATTAGGTGGTGAGAGAAAGAGATGAGAGGGAGACGGTTCGCCATTTTCTCTTTGGAACTCTTGGATTTTGTACCATGTGCGTGTACCACTTCTTCAAAAACGAAAGTAAGACATAAACAGTGAGCGGACAGGAGAGGCCCGTAAGAGAGCCATCGAGGCATCGAGGCACCATTTTGCTACATCGCAGTCGGGAACGCGTGGCCTTCCCTGTCACATCCAGAAACCAACGGCGCCTCCAGCACCCGCATGCGGCCCCCTCGCAGAGTCCTGGCGGCAGCCGCTGGACCTCACGGGCCAGCCAGGACGGACTCCCACCCCGCGGTATTTCCTCTCAGCGGCTACGGACACACGTTCTCTTCCCAGAGCGGCACGGGCACGGGTGATCACGCTTCCCGCCAAGACGAGGTTCTTCCGCAGACGGGAGTGAAAGCCCACGATGCCGAAGAAGGTACTGGTTGTTCTGCCACGGCTCACGAGCTCCAGACTCAGTCCTCGGTGCTCTCTCCACCGACGTGGTGTGTGCTCCGAGGTCACTGAGAACCTTTAACCTACGCGGCCAGTCTTTCCGGACTCGGCTGCCGTAATAGCATTACCATTCTTCGTAAACTCATCGGGCCAACAGGGGTCAGGCACGCTAACTGTGGTCATCTTTCATTTTAGAAAACACCCTGTAAGGCCGTAATAATTTAAGAAAACAGGTCTTCAATGGCTAAACCGAGGGCCTGCAAGCTTCGCTGACAGCTCGGCAGCTGCGGTCCTTTAAGACAGCTCCTGTGCACCCCTCCTCTGCCCTGCAGGAAAAGGAGACCATTTCTTCCTAGCGTTTTTTCCTTTGTTTTCACTGACACCATGACAAAAGTATTCGATTTTAATTCTAAAAGTAAATCGGCTAGAAAGAGACTTTGATACTATTTCAGATGGGAGGCTATCTCTGAGTCCGGCCCTGGCTGGGTCGGGCGGGTTTAAAGAGAAGAGGTTTTCAGGGGCTCCTGGGTGGCTCAGCCAGTGGAGCGTCCAACTGCGGCTCAGGTCATGATTTCACGGTTTGTGGGTTTGAGCCCCGCATCGGGCTCTGTGCTGACAGCACAGCCTGCTTTGGATTCTCTCTCCCCTTCTCTCTCTTTGCCTCTCCCCCCCGTTCATGCTCTCTCTCTCTCTCTCTCTCTCTCTCTCTCTCAAAAATAAACATTAAAAAAAAGTTTTGGAAAAAAAAATCAAGAGAAGGGGTTTGGGTTTGCACTATGCGCAGCTAAAAGCTTGCTGCCCCCCTGAATATTTAGGGAGTAGGTACTTTTCCACCAATGCGAAGACATTACTAGGAAAGGTACATATGTAACCATCGACTTACTTACAGCATCTGCTAGACCAAATTAGGATGTCATTTCCTAGTTTCCCCTAAAACAGGAAAGCGAACCTTCCCCTGCTGGCACACACAGTATTTCTTGCTCAAAGGCTCAACATGGCTTTTGACTGACCCGCAGGTTTTTAAATGGCTCTCTTCTTTTCCTTAAAATGACAGACAACTTAAAATATTTAACCTGAAAGCCTCAGACAGAAAGGGCACAACGATCTTGAGTCCTCACTGGACAATTTGGACCATAGGTCTTTCTCAGCTGCAAACATCCGGCCCCTGGCTCCAGGGTGAGCCCCCTCCCCCCTCCCCGCCCCGCCGTGGTCACGTAGCACCTGCCTCCTTTGCACCTGTAATAACGGGGTGTTGGGTCAAAATTCTTCCTACACTTTATGTTTCGACTGTGCTGTCTATCCTGCATCTCCGTAAGTGTGGCAGCTCCCTGTCCCTTGCCTCGGCTCATGCCGTGACCTCCACCTGCGTTTCACGCTGCTTTGTTGGCATGGCAAAGACCCGCTGCATCTCTGATTCAGCTCAAGCAGCACCTCCTCCAGGAAGCCTCTCCTGACTGAGCCCTCCCTGAGGCACAAGTGGCTTCCCTGACGTCTGTGTGCCTCTCCCAATTTTCTCGTAATTATTGACAACCACAATAATCGGCAACTACATGTAGGCCTTATGTGTCCAGCTCTATTGTACCGCTTTTGGGCATTATTGTTTTATAGTTACAAAAACTCCATGAGATTAAACTGCTTGCCAGAGGTCACGCAGCTAGTAAGCAGCAGGGACAGGACTGGGTATGTTTGCACATCGTTTCTCTCCTATTAGGTGGAGAGCGCCAGGGCGCCTGGGTGGCTCGGTCAGTTAAGCACCCAACTCTTGGTTTTGGCTAATGGTCTTGTGTTTTTGTGAGTGCAAGCTCCGCGTCAGGCTCTGCACTGGCAGCATGAAGCCTGCTTGGAATTCTCTGTCTCCCTTGCTCTCTGCCCCTCCCCCACTTGTGCTGGCTCTGTCTCTCTCAAAATAAATAAATAAACTTAAAAAAACATCTTGGTGGGGAGCACCTTGCAGCAGGAAATCTATTGATTTCATCCCCTGTAACCCTAGTACCCAGCAGTGGACCAGGCAGACAGTATGCATTAGCTGAATGTGTTGAATGGATGTCTCACTAATTAGGTTTCTCACAAATCAGACCGATGGCAATATGCTTCTAATAGGAAATACTAAAAATTCCAGCTTCAAGAAAAGACTTGGAACTTTGGGGAGCAGGTGAACTTGGTGCCCGTTGTAAGATGAATGCTGGCCCTTTATGAAACTTATACCTGTGCTTCTGGATGTCTCTAGTTATGACACCCTGAAACCTGCTGGTCTGTCTCCCCAGGGACAGGAAACGAGTCTTTCCTTTGCACTCTCGACGCCCAGCAGAGTGACTGGCATTATGGGGACGCTCAGCAAACAGCTGCTGGCTGAATAAACGGATAAAAGATTTCAAGCTCTATCTGGACGCAAGGCTAACTTACTTGGAAAGATGCTTCTAAAATTGTCCATGCTGTCTTCATTCCAAACACTTCCCAGCTCTTCTTGCCCCCAGAGTTGCATCACACTAAGTGACACCTTATTTATGTCTTCTTTTCTATCTTTTTCTTATTCCACTTTGACTTAAGCAGCTTCAGATGTATCTTGGAACCCACGTGCCCAAGCTATGTAGAAGGAGGCCAGTCTACTCATACATTATTGACTTAAATTGAGCTCATCTTAAAGCTTAATGTTAGCAGGAAACAGCTCACAGCTTCATTCTCAGCTCAGATCTCATTTCTATAAATACTGTTATAAACTCCAGGCAAACACTCACATGTCTCAAACATAGGAAAAGTTCTGTTATAGTCAAAGGTTTTGCCTTGGCCTTGGCAAAACTAACAAGAGCTTATCCACCATAAATACTTGCCTCCTGACAGAGACAGATGGCTTGATGGAAAGAGCTGCAGACTGGAGGCTGGGGGCCTGGGTTCAAGTTCTGATTTTATTCTTTAGCTGTGTGACCTTAGATGTGTCCTTTTCTTGAAAGGAGGCAGCCTACCAATCTCAAAGGGCTACTGTAAAGATAAACTGAGGCACTATATATGAGGATGGCTGGTAGACGTTCTGGAAAGTACCACGTACATAACAGGTGGTGTTGTTATTGTCAGAGCTGACACGTCTCTCCACTCTGAGCTCCCAGATGCTTGCTTCTCTCTCCTCTCTTCCAGTCCCACGGGCAAAGGGCTTAAGCCTCTGAAGTCTCTAGTTCTTTAAAATCACGTCTCTCTTTCAAGTAAAGTCAAATATACAACAGATCCAAGTCTGTTTCAAGGTTGAGCTAAAATCACCGAGGCAATTATTTAGGGAGAGTTCAGGGAATTGTATGTAAGATTAAACGATCACTTTAATGTTTGAACAGCAAATATGTAACTTCTCAAGGACTGTTGAATTATTTCTTTCATGATATGTCTTGATATGGACTATTTTCATTTCAAGAAGCTTCTAGGGTAATGAAGGATTTCTTTTTTGAAAATATTCTTCAAGTCAAAGGACTTTTATTTCTCAATGAGAAGCCAGTCTCCTTGCTCTCAAATTCACCATAGTCAGATTATTTAAATGATGTGTTTGACTGCACTGGGACAGAATGTTTTTCTACTTTTTCATCTTGTATATTTTTCCATTTTTTCTTCCTTCCATTTTACTGCTGAGGCCAGCAAGACTGGAGAATACGCAGTATTGGAGACTCAGTGGAAGTTTTCAGAAGGGGAGGAGAAAAGTCAACCAAAACCTCCAGAGGGACAGCAAAAGTCTGCAAGGGCAGTGAATGCGGTCTTTTTCTCGTCCTCAAACAAGATCACTTGAAGATGGAATCCTAGAGCCGCAGGAGGCGTGCTGGCACTCTTTGTTTATGAGAAGGCATTTCTAAAGCCCACCCTTGAATTCCAAGTTTAGCATTTAACTAGCTGTGAACCCTTGACAATTCACTGAGTGGCTCCAAGTTTCAGCTTCCTGCTACGTAACACGGGGACCACAATCACAGCCTCAGAGGATATTAAAAACGTCTAGGAGTTTGTACATCTGTGTCTGACAAGTGGAAAATGGCCAGTTGAGGCCACTTCCCTCTTCTTTAACCTGAAAGGTCTTCATCGGGAGGACCATTCATTAACTCGGCATGGCAGAGCACCCACCAAGGCAGATTGTGCATCTTGGTGTATTAATATTATTTAATAGCATAAGATGAAATCAAAGTTGTATCCATCTACTGAAAAATCCTATTTACCATGGGAAACTGAAATGACTCGTATTTTACAAACTCTGGATTCTTTTGCCTGTTTGGACCCATTTTTGAAGACAAGTTAGACAAATAGCTGTTTTTCCTTCTTGCAACTTTTCTTCTGACTATAATTCTCAATCTCTTTTAAATTTAGCCATTTCTAGGGGCGCCTGGGTGGCTCAGTCGGTTAAGCGGCCTACTTCAGCTCAGGTCATGATCTCGCAGTTTGTGAGTTCGAGCCCCGCGTCGGGCTCTGTGCTGACAGCTCAGAGCCTGGAGGCTGCTTCAGATTCTGTATCTCCCTCTCTCGGTTAAGCATCCAACTTTGGTTCAGGTCATGATCTCACGGTTTGTGAGTTTGAGCCCTGCACTGGGCTCTGTGCTGACAGCGCTGAGCCTGGAGCCTGCTTTGGATTCTGTGTCTCCCTCTCTCTCTGCCCCTCCACTCTCTCTCTCACTCTCTCTCAAAATAAATAAATTTTAAAAAAATAATAAAAAAATAATTTAGCCATTTCCAACATTTGAAAATGCTGTAATCCAAAGCCCTTACCCACTATAAACTATGCTGAATTTTTATCTCTGGGGCTTAAAACTCAACACTGAGTCAAAGTAGACAAGAGAAGGAGACAAGAGAAATACAATAAAACATTAGTTTATGCTTGAATGAAAGAAAGTTTGTACACACACACACACACACACTCTTCTCGTACTTTTTCATTTTACTGTGGTGTTAGCCCAGTTTGCTCATTCTGTGTCTTTCTTTGCAAATGGTTTTTCTCATACATTGCCAGACCAATTCTAGCATTGATCAGAAATGTTCCTAGCTTTATTTATCCAAAGGATACAAAAATGCTGATTCAGGGGCGCCTGGGTGGATCAGTCGGTTAAGCATCCGACTTTGGCTCAGGTCATGATCTCGCAGTTTATGAGTTTGAGCCCTGCATCGGGCTCTGTGCTAACAGCTCAGAGCCTGGAGCCTGCTTCAGATTCTGTGCCTCCCCGTCTCTCTGCCCCTCCCCTGCTCATGCTCTGTCTCTCTCTGTGTCTCAACAATAAATTAAAATGTTAAAAAAAATTCAAAAATGCTGATTTGAAGGGGCATATGCACCCCAGTGTTTATAGCGGTGCTATTAACAACAGCCAAATTATGGAAAGAGCCCAAATGTCCATCGACTGACAAATAGATGAAGAAGATATAGCATGTATACATATATATATACACACACACATACACACATACACGACGGAATATTACTCGGTGATCAAAAAGAATGAAATCTTGCCATATGCCACAATGTGGATGGAACTAGAATGTATTAATGAAATAAGCCAGAGAGAGATAAATACCATATGATTTCACATATATGTGGAATTTAAGAAACAAAACAGATGAATATAGGGGAAAGGAAGGAAAAAGGAGATAAAAAGAGAGAAGGAGGCAAGCCATAAGAGACTCTTACATACAGAGAACAAATGGGGGTTGCTGGAGGGGGGTCGGATGGGGCTAAACGGGTGACAGGGCATTAAGGAGGGCACTTGATGGGATGAGCACTGGGTGTTATATGTAAGCGATATCACTAAATTCTACTCCTGAAATCATTATTACACTGTATCTTAACTAACTTGGACGTAAATAAAATTTGAAAATTAAAAAAAGAAACCTTCCTAGCTTCAGCTTTCATGTAATTACAAATAAGCCATGTTTATACGGAAAAACGAAAAGGGAGGCCCATTTTATCTAGTCGCTCAGTGACTCGTTCCCCAAGAGCCAACTACGTTCCAGGTACGTACTGATGGCAGATGAGACAGACCCAGTCCCCACCCTCGATGGGCCTCTAGTCCAGAAGGGGTGGGGGAGATGTTAGAAAATGCACCCTACGTAATAAACAACACTGCAATTAGCGGCAACCCAGAAGGAAACAGGGAAGCCCACAGCAGCAGACCTATCCGGACCTGACGAACGGCTTTTTCTGAAACTACCTCACAGAGACCTGCGTCCTCGACGGGCACGTGGCACCCGAAGCATCGCTAAGGAGCAAGCCCGAAAGGCGAGGGTTTGTAGCGGGTTTGCGGTGAGGGGCCACGGGAAAAGGGATCGATGTCACGACCACTTAGTTTTTTCGTTTCATCTTCACAAGAAAAGCTGTTTCCAACCTGGAGGTGACAATCGTATGTGATGTATACAGTTTCCGCCTGGTCACTACTAATCGATAAATGTATATGGGGGCGCCTGGGCGGCTCTGTCGGCTGAGCGCCCAACTTCAGCTCATGATCTTGAGGCTCAGGAGTTCGAGTCCCACAACGGGCTCTGTGCTGACAGCTCAGAGCCTGGAGCCTGTGTCTCGCTCTTTCTCTGCCCCCTCCCCACTCATGCTCTGTCTGTCTCTCTCTCTCAAAAATAAATAAATAAACATTAAAAAAGAAAAAAATGTCTATGTTAACTTACAGTAAGATCTGAAAGTTATCCCATGCTTATATTCTTTCACGGACAGGATATGTCAATCCAACTTCTGGTTTTAGGTGGAAGTATCCACTGTTGCTTGATCCACCTGTGACACTGAGGGTGAGGACACGGAAAATGCACTGCAGCCCAGATCAGCAACATGCTTGAGGGGGACCCCGTGATGAGGCAGGGAGGGCAACAAGTGGGGGACAGTTATGAGCCAAGTCCTGAGGTGGGAAGGTACTCAAGTGCTCCCTAAAAGCAGGAAGCTTTTGTGAGGCCGCCAGAAAAATGAAGTGTTCTCTCCTGATGTTTCTAATTAGCAGTGAGATGCGCAGCATGCTCAGGAATAAAGAAAAAGACAAGTTTACGATGATAACTTTGTCTCCATCAGACGGTATGTTTTTGGAAGTGACAGATCCTTAAATCAATTCTGCCTCTCCCTGCTTATTAGCACCGACTCCTCACTGCATTAGCATAAGTCTATCAAAAGCCAAAAAAGAACATCTCATTACTTCTGAAGCCTTAACGAGTTTAATATGTTCCTGTGAATCCGCAGAGTTTCATGTGTTGGCCTAAGGGTGGAGTTTTGTAATGTGGATGTTAGTTCAAGGTCTCCATTAACTACCAGATCTGGGTAAGTCCACCTCTTTGAGTGTCTGGGATAATACCCAGCCTTCATGCTACTGCACGAGGGTGGGAGTGCGAAAGAAAAGGCCAGACGCTAACTCTGAAACACGCATAGTCCTTTGTGTTATGCTTTGCTACACAGATGATGACACGCAGACCGACCGGCCATTAGCTACACGGACGATGACATGCCAACTGTACATTAATGGTACTCTACCGACCATGTATCAGGAGCACAGTCCGCCCACTTTGGACACCCCCCCCCCCCGCAGTTCGTTCTTGCCCTCTGTTACCCACTCATCCAGTGAACCTTCTGGAGGCCTCTTAAGTAGTAGGCACTGCTAAGAGCTAGTATCTATCGTAGAGATAAGACATGACCGCATGGCATTCGTGGACCCTCCTCGTTGGCAGACTGAGCTAATTTATACGACCGAATTCCAGTTAACCAACAGGGATACATCAGAGTTCAATGCATGGTGTGCCCAGACTTTTCTAAATCCTGGATGGGAAGCAGAGAGAGGGGAGGGGCAGGGGGGAGCTCCACAGCGGCACCCTCTATCTTGTCTCGTCTCCTTGGTACCTCCCCGCATTCTGGCTTCTACCCACCTGTGTGTGCAATTCCTGCCTTCAGGAAAAGCAGCGCCCTGGGAGAAAGAACCCCAGGGGGTCCTACACTGGCAGAATCAGAAAGCAAGAGCACAGTCACAGGGACTGCGTGCATGGTGTGGAGGCGGCTGGGGAAGAACTGGCCCCTATTCGAACAGAGAGTTCACACCAGGAGCTGGAGGGGGACAAGCTGTACTGGACATCAGACCCCAAGGACGAGCTTCATCTGTAGGCACCCCTTGGCCACCACCATGCTCTGCGGGCCACGATGTGTGTGGAAGTGCCCGGATGGCAGAGGAGCTCTCAGAAAAGCCCTCCGGCAGCAAAGGGCCAGAAGCACTTAAGGAGGAGAAGAGGGCAGGAAGGCCAGGCTGCTCGTGGGGACACGCGTGCCATGGTAAGAGCCTGGCCCAGAGCGGGAGAGAAGAGAGCAATAGAGCTCGAATAGAGTTTAGTGACTGATTAAATAAACAGCAACAGAGGAAAGGGAAAGTTAAGGACAAACGATTCAAACCCAAAAAACTAAAGAACTTGGGGAGAAAAGATGAAGGCCTTAAAATAAATGGGAAAAATTGGGACTAACCGTGCGCCAGACTGGGGAGCTGCCAGAGAAGAGGCATGATTTTGCATGTGCTGAGCTACAGGTGAATTCCAGGGGGGAGGGCAAGCCTAGAACCCACAGGAGACAGGGGCCAGTCACGGAGACGTGTGCCCTTGAGGGAGATGAGGTTTCCAAGGGAAAGTCCAGTAACCAAGGGTAAGTGACAAGAAGAAAGAAAGCCATCGAAGGAGATGGAGACGTGCTTGCAAAGCCTTGCCACCTGGGTGTGTATCTATACTGAGGGGAGAGAGACACAAGGAGAAAAATGGTCGGCCATCAGATGCCGAAGGGAACCAAAGCATGAGGCCTGAGCAAGGACCATCCTTTTTTTTTTTTTTTTTTTAAGTTTATTTATTTATTTTGAGAGAGAGTACAAGTGGGAGAGAGGCAAAGAGGGAAGGGGAAAGAGAGAGGGGGGTGGGGAATCTTCAGCAGGCTCCATGCTGTCAGCACAGAGCCCCATGTGGTGCTTGAACTCACAAACCATGAGATCATGACCTGAGCTGAAACCAAGAGTCGGATGCTTAACCGACTGAGCCAGCCAGGTGCCCCAGCAAGGATCGTCCTTATCTCTCTCCAGGTCTCCTGGGTGGGGGACAGTGGGAGACTGTGTTACTGCTCAGCTCATATTCACTCCACGGGAAAGAGACACTTCCTGCCCCACTGATGTCTGCCTTGATACGTGACTTGCTTTGGCCAATGGAACATGAGTGGATGAGAGGTGAGCAGGCCTTTAAAAGTGTCTGTTTTTCTTGGTCCTTTGCAATCCTGATTTCTGCTATGAGAAGAGTCTTACCTGGTCACCACTGGTCACAGAAAGATGACCTAGGTCACAGGGACCTAAGCCCAACAGGCAGCCTAAGGAGAACCAGCCCAGGTGATCTGCGGCCCCAGAGCAAGAAATACATGTTTGTGGTTACAAGTCTCTGAAATCTTCAAGTGTCCATGACACTCCTGGAGGCAAACCTCACTCACACAATGTGTGCCATGGGCCTGACACGGTAAAACGCACTCTTTTAAGGACAGCACCCCTCCAGGGTGTCCTTACCACCGTGCTCAAATCATAAAAGTACAAACGGGATGAAAAACAATGCCTATTTTAGGCAGTTCAAAGACGAAACTTGGTGGCTATACTGGGGTCATTTTCCCAAAGCAAGGTAAGTCAAGAGTTCTATATTAAATGTCTTAATTATCGACTGTGAGATAAAGCTGCACAGAATCAATCAGAAAGAGAAGCCGGGGACTTTCACCGGGGCAAAGGGCAGGACATACAGAGTCAGGGATATTGAGATTTGATTAGTTCAAAGAATTTTTGCAAAATTGGTCATGGCACCAGCCAGCCAACAGTTAGAAGTGAAACTGAGAAGGAAGAAATGAATGTCTCGATTGGTCAACAGATTTGCCCCGCCCTTTGGGACCAGTGAACTTTAAAGCTGTGGGGCCATGAACAAAGGATCTGAGATAAGAGACAAAAGAAGAACTGTCCGGGGTGCCTGGGTAGCTCGTTCGTTTGGGCTTGACTCTTGATTTGGGCTCAGGTCATGATCTCCTGATTCACAAGTTGGAGCCCCTCGTTGGGTTGAGCACTGACAACACGGAGCCTGCTTGGGATTCTCTTTCTCTCCCTCTCTCTCTCTCTCTCTCTCTCCCCCCAGATAAATAAATAAACTTAAAAAGAAAGAAAGAAAGAAAGAAAGAAAGAAAGAAAGAAAGAAAGAAAGAAAGAAAGAAAAAAAGAAAGAAAGAAAGAAAAAATGTCTGGGGTTTAATAGTGTCCCTGCAAGGTCTTCATGGCCTCTGCCAAACGGGCCCCCCACCTGTGGCCTGGGTACAGAAATGTCAGGCCCTGGCCCAGGGAAACCCAGGCCATTCACAGCTCCGAGCCCCACACGGGCTGAATGACAGGCATGTAACCCTTTCCCCCGCATCACTGCTGTCTGCTTTTTGTCTTTAGGCTGATTCCACCATTTGCCAGATGGTAGATGGGATAATGGGAAACTCCCATGGATAATGGGAAACTCAGCAATTTCAAGAATTCTGCTTTTTAAAAAAGTTCATGAGAAATATGAAAGGGGAGTCAATTTAGCTATTTCAGAGGTCAGACAAGAAGACCGACTACACTTACCCACCCCTCTTGCTAAGCTGCCGACATCCTAAGAGGCTTTACCGAATGCAACTTTCTGAGCTTATTTTGTACTGAGCCTTTTAGGAGGAATCTAAATCCTGGAAATCAGGGGCCCAAGACCAGAGTCTACAGTGTGTTCCACTCATTTCTGCAGCTGTGTGTCTTCAGTGATGTAATCCCTAACCCGGCATCATCTGTGTTTTCCCTCAAACACATATAGTGAGCCTGCGTGAGTCACCTCATGGGTAAAGCCTACCTTCTGGAACCCAGCCATGTCCCAAGAAGACAGACCACAAGAGACCCAGACAGGTAGACCCGCCCAACAGAAAGGGAGCCCAACTTCAGATCTTGCCAGAAAGAGGTGAGCCTCAGGAGGCAGCAGCTGAGGGACTGTGCTGCGGAAGACGGTTCTGCAGCAGACACAGACGGACCGCCTCTTGCAATCTCACCCATCATCGGGAGGCCTGGGGCCCTTTCCTCCTCTGTGCTCTAGCCTGGAGAGGAATTCCTTTGCTCACAGCGACTTTTCTCCCCTCACTCCTCAGGGCCCAGCTCAAACGTCACCTCCAGGGAGGCCTCTTGAACCACGGCCTTACCTGCAAGTAGGCAGAGCGAGGCGCAGCCTTCTTGGTTTAGACCTTTATCGTAACATTTTGCACGTGGTGGATTAATAATTTACACATTTGTTGCGTGTTTCACACTGTGAGCTACTGCAAGGCCACGGATTCCGGCTATGATTCAGGCACCTACCTCCAGGCCAGGCACCAGCTCCGACACAGATCGGCTGCAAGCTCATGAAATATCTTCAAAATGGTACTACCCTGATTTAGAACGAAACTGGAGACTCTTTGTTTTAAGAAACAAAATAAATGCCCCCAAATTATTACATCCACTCTTTTACCTCACATAATTCTGGAAGCATTTTGGGGTAAGAATAAAATATTTGATTTTTAAAATAAAAACTTACCAGGTTGGATTAATCAGAAGGCCAGTCTTGATTAACAAGAAGCCAGAATTATAAAATACTACAAAGATAATTTTAAACTTTCAAATACCAACTGCAACTTAAAGTAAGCCAATGGTATGACGACAGCAGTCCTTGGGTCCTTGCTTAAAAGAACAGATACACATAATTTCAATCCGTCTGTTGACTGTCCATCTACATGGATTAAATATGTCCTAGTTGCAACCTGGCTTTTGCAATTTATTTAAGAAACCTGCTTCCCTCCCCCCCCCCCCATTTTGGGGGTTGGAAGAATCTTTGGTTCAAGACACCTTTTCATCATTAATCTAAGCATGGCCTGCTTTCATTGACTGATTTAGTAATTTTTAATAATAAATGCTCACAAAACCACTCTGCAAAACAAACTGCAGAGAATAATATATATCTTATCGTTTGTTACCTCCCATGGAGCCCATCCCCTGGCTCCCCAGCCCAAGAAGAATCCCATCACAAATCCCATAGTCATGGTCCCCTGCCTGTTCTTTCTATACAAGTTTTATTGCATCTAACTGTATTCCTAAAAGCAGGTTTTTATTTTAGTTGTTTTAACTCTATTAAGAGGACAGCAAGCCATAGGGAGTATCTGGGGATCTGCTTTTTTCTCACCTATTCTATTTCTAAGATGCAGCCACAACTTTGGGTTGGTTGACTGACGCTCATCTCTTTGCTGCTTAGTATTCCATTTTGGGACTATTACTCATCCACTCTCTCGCCGTTGGCATGTGAGTTGCCAGCATTTTGCTACAGTTGTAAAAATTCTTGCTCACGTACAAGAGTGTCTCTCGGATATGATGCCTACGGGGTACACCTGGGTCAAAGGCTGGGTGAGGACTCAGCTTCTGAAGGTAATGCTAACCTGTCTTCTGATGTGGTTGTGCCTGTTTACTCTCCACCAGCCGCACAGAAGGTACCTCATGGGCCCACATCAGCACTTGGCCTCGTCAGACTTAACCATCGCCGCCTGTTTACCAGTCTACAACTAACTCAAGTCATCAGCATTTATGAATTGGTACAACCTAAATTAATCCATGAAGTCAGAAAATGCACTGGATTATAGAAGTAACTTGCTGTAAAAAATTTAGAAATACAGAAAAGCACTAAAAGAAACAAAAATAACAGCTGTAATTTTTCAAGGTTTGATATTCATTACAAGAAAGAATATTTCCCCTATTATGAGTGCAGGCTATAATTGCAATTTATTTAAAATCCCTTGGGAGCACTCCTTCCAGACCTACTAGTCTGCTCACCGGTCAGCTTAGCATCGCCAAAGTGCCACTGCCCTGTCCCAGGTGCCAGGCAAACAGCAAGACTCTGGCTAAACATCAGAATTAAAAGCTGAAGACGTGTTTTGAAATTCATAACATCTCCCTTATGGGAGGTTCATGTTCTATACAGTGGCTTCCATCTACGCCTCTTTTGATCTGAGAGGAAGGAAGGGACTGGAATTCTTATTAAACACTTAATAAAAGCGGTTCTTTTATTTTAAATCCATTTTCAGAAACTCCTTTGTAGCCCTGTACTTCCTTTCGGCAGCAAGATGCCATTAAGGAAAGCAAAAACGGTCTGCAGAATAACAAGGACACCACAGCCAGGCTGTGCGTAATTGAATGAAGGTGTTCCCCAAGGCACGGAGACTCAATTTCTAGGGGCACAGTGTATCTTACATCCACGAGAAAGAGAGAATCGGTAAATCAGCCCAGCAGGGACAGAGACTCTGCTCACAGCACATCTTCTGGTGACCGAAACTCAAATTTATGGACATGTCACTATGGGCCAGGCACTATGTTAGCAGTGAGCATTCAGAGAGGACACAGCACCTGCTTTCCGTGGCAGCACCATCTGCCCAGGAAGACACACAAGTCAGGTGATTATGAAGCAAGGAAGAACGAAGCAAGTGCTATGATTAGGCGCCATCGAGGGGGAGCAGAACCCTGATTTGGGCGTAGGGCCCTGGGTGGTCCTGATGGAAGTGGTGCGGCTGAACAGGGCTCTAGTGGGTGATTAGAATTATTGTAGGAAAAGTAGGGCGACTCCGGCAGCAGGGAGAAGGACTTGATTCACTCGGAGTCAGCTGGTTGCTCACTTACACAGTTACTAAGCATGTACCCTGTCGCAGGACTGCCCCAGGCCCTGGGTATGCAGAGGTGAGTGAAACAGACACGGAAGCTTCTGAAGTCACCACTGAAGCAAGAGTTGGAAGGATGAGAGGGAGCCGGCCGTACCAACAGCAGCAGGAAGAAATTTACAGAGAGAAGGAAGGGCATGAGTAAAACCTTAAGGTAGGAAGGCCCTTGGAAGAGCTTCGACAGTGAAAGGGGAGGGGCACGGGGGGGGGTGGAGGCACACAGAGACACGTCAAGCTGAAGGAGTAGAGGTGCCATTCAAAGGGCAGAGGCCAGATCATCTGGGCTTGCAGGGTGCCATAAGGAATGTGAAGTCTAAAAAACATTGGAACCTTTGAAGGGGATTAAGTGTGTTTGGGGTACTTTGTGATGGGGAGAACAAGGAAGCACAGTCCCAAATCTATCTATGAAGGGTCACTCTGGCTGAAGGGGACTGGGAGGCAAAGAGAGGAGGCAGCAGCAGTGGTTCAGGACAGAGACAATGGGGACCTGCACTGTGCTTATAATGGTGGGGACAGAGTAGACAGATTCAAATGTATCTTTAATGCCTTTGCTTCCATACTGTGTTTCCATAGTGGCCACAGCATTTTACATTCCTACCAACAGAACACAAGAGTCCTGACGCCTTCACGTCTTTGCCAACACTTGTTATTTTCTGATTTTTTGATAGTGGCCATCTTAATGAGTGTGAGGGGGATACCTCATCATGACTTTTTTTTTTTTTAATTTTGAAAAAGAGAGAATCTTTTTCTGCAGGTTCCATGCTCAGCACAGAGCCTGATGCGGGGCTCGATTCCATAACGCTGGGTCATGACCTGAGCCGAAATCAAGAGTTGGATGTTCAACCAACTAAGCCACCCAGAAGGCCCTCTCATTGTGGTTTTGATTTGCATTTCCCTGATGATTAGTGACATTGAGCATCTTCCCATGTGCTTGTCAGTCATATGTATATCTTCTTTGGAGAATGTCTATTCATGTCCTTTGTCCATTTTTGAATCAGATTATTTGTTTTTGTTCTTAGGCTGTAGGAGTTGTTTATATATTCTAAACATTAACCTCTTATCAGATCTATGGATTGAAAATATTTTCTCCCATTCCGTAGGTTGCCTTTTCATTCTTTTGATTGCTTCCTTTGCTGTGCAGAAGTCTAAATTTGATGTAGTTCCACGTGTGTAATTTTCCTTTTGTTACCTGTACTTCGGGCGTCATAGCCAGGAAATTGTTGCCAAGTCCAACGCCACAAAGCTTTTCCTAGGAGTTTTATACTGTCAGGTGTTATGTTTTAGGTTTTTAATTCATTCTGAGTTAACTTTCATATATGGGGTATGACAAGGTTCCAACTTCATTCTTTGGCATGTGGATATCTAGTTTTCCCAGCACCATTTGTTAAAGAGACTATCTTTTCCCCTAATATGTAGCCTTGGCACTCTTGTCAAAGATCATTTGACCTATATGTCAGGGTTTAATTCTGGGCTATGTTATTCCATTAGCCTGTGTCTTTGTCTTTATGCTAGTACCTGACCGTTTTGATTACTGCAACTTTGATGTTTTAAAATCAGGAAGTATGTGACTCTGGCTTTGTTTTGCTTCTTCAAAATTGCTTCAGCCTTTCTGGGTCCTTTGAGATTCCACATGAATTTAGGATTATTTTTTTCTATTTTTGCAAAAAATGCCATCAGTGTTTTGATAGGGATTACAATGAATCTGTAGATTGCTTTGGGTAGTAAGGACATTTTAACAATATTGGTTCCTCCAATCCATGAATATGCAATGTCTTTCCATTTACTTGTGTCTTCTTTAATTTCTTTCAGCAATATTTTGCAGTTTTCAGTATATGTCTTTCACTTCTTGTGTTAAATTTATTTCTAAGTATCTCATTCTTTTTGATGCTATTATAAATGGAATTGTTTTCTTAATTTCCTCCTATTACTATACTATTAATATAGTATAGTAGAATTATACTATATTAATGGAATTGTTTACTTAATTTCCTCCTATACTATTCACTGCTAGTATATAGATATGCAACTGATTTTTTTTAAATGTTTATTTATTTTTGAGAGACATAGAGGCACAGTGTGAACAGGGGAAGGGCAGAGAGAGAGGGAGACACAGAATCGGAAGCAGGCTCCAGGCTCTGAGCCATCAGCACAGAGCCTGACGTGGGGCTCGAACTCACAGACCGAGAGATCATGACCTGAGCTGAAGTCGGCCGCCCAACCAACTGAGCCACCCAGGCGCCCCTGCAACTGATTTTTGAGTGTTGATTTTGTATCTTACAACTCTGCTGAATAAGTTTATTAGTTCTTTTTCTTAAAACGTTATTTATTTATTTATTTTTGAGAGAGAGAGAGAGCATTTGCAAGCAGGGGAGGGGCAGAGAGAGAAGCAGGCTCCATGCTGTCAGTGCAGAGCCTGATGTGGAGCTCAATCCCATGAACAGTGAGATCATGACTTGAGCTAAAATCAAAATCTGGATGCTCAACCGACTGAGCCACCCGGGCACCCTTGTTTATTAGTTCTAGTGGATTTTTTTTTTTGGTATAATCTTTAGGGTTTTCTACATATAATATCATGTCACCTGTGACCAGGCATAATTTTACTTCTTCCTTTGCAATTTGGAAGACTTTATTTCTTTTTCTTGCCTAATTACTGTGGTTAGGACTTCCAGTACTATATTGAATAGAACTGGCAAGAGAGGGCATTCTTGCCTTGTTCCTGATCTTAGAGAGAAAGCTTTCAGTTTTTATCACTGAGTATGATATTAGCTGCAAGCTTTTCATACATGGCCTTTATTATGTTGAGGTAATTTCCTTCTTTTTCTAGCTTGTTGAGTGTTTTTTTTTTTCCATCATGGAAAGATTTAAATTGTGTCAGATGTCTTTTCTGCACATATTGAGATGGTCATGTGGTGTTCTTCATTCTGTTGATGTGGTATGTATTACAATGAGTGAGTTAAGAGGGAAATGGGGAAACTCAAGAGTTGGGATTTAGATATTTTAGACGAGAGGTGCCTGGAAGATACCCATGCAGAGATGTTTAGTGAGTAGCTGCACTTACAGATTCAGAGGCTTAAGATGCCTGCCTTACAGCAAAGGCGGGGAAGCTACTGGGTACATTTAGAGGACAGAGAGAAAGGTACGGTAGCTGGAGCGTGGTGTTCACCAAGAGACAAGATGGAAAATAAACCCAGAACGCCTTCCTAGAGCTAGATCATGGTGCCAGGCTTCAAAAAGTGGATTTTATTCTCTGTAAACCGATTACAGAAAGGTTTCTTTTTTTTTCCCCCTTTGAATGACAGAGTTGCTTACTTGCGGCTCTTTATTCCTAATTTAAAAAGTAATAAATGCCCATTGTGAGAAAACTGAAAATAAGGAAGAGTATAAAGAATAAAATACTAAGCATCTGTAATTGCACCATCCACCTAAAATTACCACTAACACTACAGCCCGTTTCCTTCCAAGGATTTTTTTCTTACGTTTCATACCCATATTTTATATATATTTCAAAATTTAAGTTATATTATATATAATAATTCTAGATCCTATTTTTTCCATATAATGCTTTGTCACAAACATTTGGCTATGTGATTAAAAATTCTCTGTAGGGGCGCCTGGGTGGCTCAGTCGGTTAAGCGGCCGACTTCGGCTCAGGTCATGATCTTACGGTCTGTGAGTTCGAGCCCCGCATCGGGCTCTGTGCTGACAGCTCAGAGCCTGAAGCCTGCTTCAGATTCTGTGTCTCCCTCTCTCTCTGCCCTTCCCCTGCTCATGCTCTGTCTCTATGTCTCTCAAGAATAAATAAACGTTAAAAAAAATTAAAAAAAAATTATCTGTAAACATAATTTAATTACAATGTAATATTATATTGGATATATATAAAACAATTTGACATTCAATTATATGTGGACATTCAGGTTTTTGAAATTTTCTATAATATATAGACCTATTATAAATATTCCTATGTACACTTCTTTACTCCATTTCCAAAATGAGAATTTTGGGGCCACAGGGCATTAACATTTTAAAGATTTTTGATGCTGCTGGCAAATTATTTTTAGAAAGACTAGATCAGTTTATATCCCTGCTGTACAGACTGCTCGTTCACTGCACCTTTATTACTAGTAAGCATTATTGCTTTAAGAATAGTTAACAATATTATAGATAAAAAATAATTTATCTGTCATTGATATTTTCATACTGTTTTCACGAAACTGTGAGGCAAAAACCAGAGTCTCACAAAACTCCATTCTAGTACATTCGAACCCTGCCACTGCAGTATTCAATTGTGAGTTTAAGCTCACGAAATACGAACACATTCCTAGTAAGACTGTTCTGAAGCAGGAGATAAGACCTTACTTCTGGCAGTCTAAACTGGGCATGGAAGCTGCCAAGGGCAGCCCAACAGAGCCATGCTAAGCATTGAGCTCGCTACCCGACCTTCTAGAGATCCCTAAAGACTCATCCTGACTTGTCCGTATAGAGCAGAGGAAAAGATTAACGTGGGGAATATAAGCCAGTTACAGTCCCTCCACTCTCCCATTGATGAAGAATTGAACTATAACCCAAAAGCCATTTTTTTCCATTCGAAAGTCACCTGGAAGCAAAATTACTCAACCCCCAGTATCATATAAAAGCCCGGGCTGGGCACAAGTGTTTGGAGTTAAATAGGTACCCAATGGGAGGTGAGGGCAGGCATTGGGAAGAGTCCAAGGGTAGTCCCCTTCCTTCTTATGATGAATCTGAATCTAAATTGGGATTGAGTAAAATCTATGTTTTCACACAGGGTCAGCCCTGTCAGGGTTGGCTTGGACTGAGCCGACTCAGGTGTAGCCACCACAGGGTCACATGGTACAAAGCAGGTGCTCCAATAGCTGTGGAAGGGAGTGGGGGGCAGCGGGAAGGATAAGAGCATAAAGACTGCAGGTCTGCTGTGGGAACAGACTTCCAATGGAACCTCGAGTCCCTTAGCCAAGATTCTCTCTTTGACAGAATGGGCACTGCCCAAATCTGCTCTTGTTTCTCTCCCTCGTTCTGTGTTTCCACCGCTGGCCAACCATCCTCTTTAACACTCGCCTTGGATATTCAATACCTTAGGTCAGGTTACAGTGGAATCAGACTGTCGGACGTGCCTTTCTGTCTGCTGAAGCAGCTTTGTACAGCCCTGGCCTAACCTGTTTTATGGTCATGTATCATTAAATTTTGAAGAACAGCCTTACTTCCAAGTTCTTGGGGTTCCCGCACTGTCAAGCCCCTGTAATTAGCACACTGCTGCCCAGGTTGAGGAAAGGGATGCTCCGGGATGCACAGCAGCCTCAGAAGAATAAGACAACAGTGTGTGCATGTGGCTGGAGCCTGTTCATACTTCATGCACACAGAAGCTGGAGATGACATCCTTACATGCTTCGGCTATTTTCTCAAAATATGACATTAATTTTGATAATTAAAAACAGAACAAGCAGTGGCCTGGGAGTCTGGGTGAGATCTCTGTTGCTGTGATCCTGGCTCTGACACTAACTTGGCTGTCAGCAGTCTTATTCCGTGCTGGCTTCTGTTAAATACAGGAGTTCAGCTAGAAGACCCCACAGCATCTTCCACACTTGACATGACATTATCCAAGTTCATCTAAGAACTTGTCTCCAACTTCCTAAGTATTCCAAAGATCAGTCCAGCTGCTGGCATTGACCAACGCACACTCAGGAGTCTGGGGTAAGCAACTCTACGGAATTATGGGGATATCTTAGGATTTCCATGATTTCGCAACTGAAATCACTCGAGAGACAAGCAGATGTCCTGGGGACTCGATACCAGCTAACAGCAGATTCTCTGACATATGGACCTTCTCGACACTTGTTGAGCACAGGACAGACTGAGACAACTGGAAATTCTGCCACCACCCAGCTCGATGGTACCCTCTTCTTTCGATTTCCTTAAAAGCGGGGTGCTTATGGAAATGATTTTCCGTATATAAAATAATCAATCATGATAAAATGTTTCCATAAGCATATAGCTTTTATAATCTTTGCAAAAAGCACTTCCCTTCTCTAGTCTCCATGCTGGGAGTTCGACTTCCTTCGCCTCAGTCCCACGGCACACAGATCTGTGCACAGATGCTGTCACTAGTGTCAAATTACTTTCCCGGACAGCTGTTCAGCTACAACAAGCAAACTCATTATTAATCGGGTTATAACCCCCAAATCCTCTCAGTTTTAATTAGCTGGGATGTGAAATTCGAAGTCCTGCGTATGTTTAAACATTCTACAAACCCTCCTTAGAAAATGGGCATCTCCGATGAGGCCTTTCCTTGTCAGAAAGGAAATTACCAGAAAGAATAAAGACAGCCCACGAAGGGGTTTGCACTCCAGAGACACATATTTGTTTCTCTTGCAGCAATTGTGAACAGACTAAGCATAAAAGTGCAAACTCCAAAAGATTTCTTGCATTTAGGTCGAATAGGCTGTTTACAAAAGAAAGAGAGAAAAAAGCCAACAACGTTGGGATTGCACCTGAAGAAGGGGCTAGGGAGGTGGTACCACTTGCCTTGAGTAGTAAGACTCCACCCCCAGGGCCTCCCGCACACTGGCGACATGCTGCTCCAGGGCCGAGCTCGTGGCTGTTGGGAGGGCCGCACTACTGGCAGTCTGGAAGTCACTGGAGTTTTCCGCTGTGTTATCGCCCAGGTAGTGTTCATGAAACTTCAGAATTCCTGAAACAGGATGGGCACAGTCAACATTATGCAAGACTGGGGTTGAGGGAGGAGAGGTGGAGGGCAGGGCGGGGACTTCTCTGGCAAGCATGCCATCCAAAGCGATCTGGAAGAAAGAAATCCTTCACAAAGAAACGTGAAGAAACCCTGAAATCTGGGGTCATAAGAGGGCTTTCTGAAGTTTGGTCAGTGCCCATTTCTACAGCTTCCGCCATCAAATTTGGTGCTTGAAACCAGGAAATGCGACATGAGGCTTCTGCTTTTGAAGATATATTCAGAAGCTTATGGGATGATGGTGACTTCATATGTATTTTGAAACAGCTGCTTCTCAGAGGCACCAACGAGGGAAGGTTTTCCTTCCCGAAGTGTGCATGAACATGCCAAGGTATGATCTCCCCAGAAGCCGAAATCCTGAACACAAATACAACTAGCCAAGTGGAAACTGTGTTACTCAAAGACCTTTCATTTCACAAAAGCAAGGCAAAATAAATGTGTAGTACAAAGGCCAGATAAAAAGCGCTTTAAGCCATTTTTAAATAAGACTAACTGGTCAACCATCATTAATGGATTAAAAGAGCAAAGAATTATGGCTGCATGAAACTGAAGCGATCCACAGTGGTTTTCTGGCAATAAACATAGGACATATTCTCAAACGGTAATGGGGTGTGTCAGCCCTGGAAAATGCTGGTCCTTTCCGATTGGATTAGAGCCCCAGTGAAAGCTTCAGAGTCTCATTAAGAGCAAAGAGGAAGGGAAAGAGAAACAATTGGAGCCTCATTATACATGGCTCCTTATTACAGAGATTTGGATAGACCACCTGTCAAGTCATGTCCCCAAAACACAACAATGACAGAGAGAAAGAGTTTGACACCTCATCACCAGCCGTGTCTTCCCAGGGATCAGCGCCCCTCTGGGGGCTGGGATAAACACGGATTCGCTCCACCGTAGCTGACACTCACCAAACCACCATGAACATCACAACTCGAACCTTCAGCAGAGAAAGGTCAGAACGTCTTTATGGAAAGCCCATAAAAAACATGGGATTAAGAGGAAAAGATTATACAAAATAAGGCTGTGGCACAGAATGTATAGGCAGGAGTGCTCAGAAGCCAAGAAGCATCTGAGAGTTGTCATTTATCCATCATATCTTTTTTTTTTTTTTACATCAAAGGGATAGAAACACAATCAAGAAAATCTTGTCAATTCTCCCTGGCAGTTGAACTTTCTGAAACCGGCTTACAGATAGTCAAGAAGCCCATTCTTCAAGATTCCCAATTATAAGATCCGCTTCCCCAGTCAATAAACCCTAATTGGATCTGGTGCGTCTCCAACGTGGTGAAGCCATCAGCATTTTATTATGCAAAAAATATGGCCCTAACAGCTAATTAGTGGTTCTGTATTTAGCGAAACTGTTTCAGCCTGAACATTTAATGCCGATTTAATCAAAGGGGATTTTTACTTCTAAAATAGATTTACAACAGAACCGGTTAAAATGGGTTCTGCTAAACTCAGAAATTCCAACCATAAGACTTCGTTTATATACTGCGACAAGAGTTGCCATTCTCATTTTAGCCTGTTTACCATGACAAAGGGTCACAATTATTAAATCATATCTAGAAAGAACTCGTTAGGACTTACAGTCGGGGCTTTATTAGCTAATGAACAACAGCTGCCTAAAAATAGGGCTGCTAGGGAAATTAATCCTCCTGCTCTTTGTGTTCCTTGATAAATGCTTCCGCATTCACCAGCGAGGAGCAGCGATTTCTTGGGGGGAGGAGAAAGCTGGGCTGTCTCATTAATTGACCGCCCCACCGTGGAATACCGGCTGTGGCTGAGGTTTTGCTGAAAGCCGACGTCGGCTCCTTCGTCTGATCTATGGTAACGCACCTCTTCCACCACTCTTTGCTAGACTTTCACAGTCTAGCATCTTAATTGCCCGGTTCCCACAGAAAGAGATCTCACCTGCCCCAGGAGCAAGCAGCCAGCTGTACAGGTAGCCGGCGGCCAGGGAGTAGTAAAGCACCAGTGCCCTCTGGCCATTAACCATCTCTAAGATCTGATCGATGGTGACGGGCGAGTACGGGTCCGAGTCCTGCTGTCCTGTCTGTCGTTCTACCAGAAGATCGGCAAATGCCCTCGTCCGTCCTCTTTCTGCCACAGCCAGGGCTTCATCATGATGGCCTAGGACACAAAAGTCATATGGTGAGGAGTCCCTGGGGAGTGTTTGTCCCCCGAGGGCCATCGGCCACAGAGGTCCTGGTGGAAACCTCATTGTCTTTGCACTCCTATGTGGGGCATGGTCTCAGTTTTGACATCCTCCCCACCACGCCTCAGATGCTGAGTACAGTGTCTGCTCTTCCAAAACCCCCCAGTTTCAGGGGCACTTGGGTGGCTCAGTCTGTTGAGCATCTGACTTTGGCTCAGGTCATGATCTCATGCTTCGTGAGTTCTAGTCCCACATCGGGCTCTTGGCTGATACCCTGGAGCCTGCTTCAGATCCTCTGTCCCTCTCTCTCTCTACCTCTCCCCTGCTCATGCATTCTCTCTCTCTTTCTCTCTCTCAAAAATCAACATTAAGAAAAACATAAAACCCCACAGTTTCAGATTCCACACCACTTTCCCCCATCTGCAGCCACACTCTAAGAGAGCCCACTTTGTTCAGAGGATGGTCCTCAGCCCCGCCCGTTCTCCAGCCCACACGCTGAGCTGCTCCCTGGCCTCCTGGCATCTGACCCCATTCACTTTAGCTATTTGGACCTAATGCTTTGCACTCAGTTACCCCCCTCACTTCGCTGCTCAACCTCAATTCTGATTTGGCCTCAGGAGACGAGGCCTACAGGACGTGCAAAGTCCTGACTGTCTACCACTCTTAGCTGCAGCCCCTCCACCCATCAAATTATCCAGCCCCACTTGCACACTGCCCCCCCTCCCAAGTTATACCTCTCTGCCTTTACACAAACCAGGCCCTCTGCTGAGTGGGTCCTTTCCCCTTTTCACTGACCTGGTCTCAAAAGGAGGGTCCTAACAGTCACCCCACCTATCTCGAAGGGCTACTATAAAGATTAACTGGCTTATTCAAAGTACCACACAGAGAACAGGTGATGTTAGCACGGCTGGAGGTGCTCCTTCATTCCATTCCAGGCTCCCACCACTCGCTTCTCCGCACTGCCTTTCTAGTTCCCAGGGGACAAGTGTTTAAACCTCTGAAGCTTTTAGTTCTTTGAAATGGCTTCTCCTCAGTCTTTCAATCCAATTTCTGAGCTCACTTTCCCTAAGACACTAGTCTGTTATCTAGTTTAAAAGTTAATGCACAAACGTGCGGGCACGAAAAAATATCAAGCAACATGCTTTCAAGCGAGGACTGTTTAGAGTGTTCAGAAGGAAAATAATGCAGAAGCTTTGCTTGCATCATAAACAGAGGTACGGAAGATTTCCTAGAACTAAGGTCCAAAAAGAGCGTAGGCAGAGGCAGGAGACCAGACGCTGCTGCTCCCAGACACGTCCAGGATGCCTAGCTTCCTGCGGTCCCAGCGTCAGAAAGGGGGGATTTATATGTGTGAATGCAAATGTGTTCCTTTCCCTATTAAGTTATTAACTGGAACAGCAGGGATGATTTCTGTGCACATTGGAAAATCGGCCCCAAAGTGTTAGGCAGACTTAACACTGTGATTATAATAGATAATAAATTGTAATTCCAGGCAATGAGCACGTTTTCAAGGGGAACTTCTGAGCATTCCCAGACACGCAGCAGAGGCCAGGTTACTGACGAGGCCTTGACATCCAACTTCCAAGACCTCATCAGTTCTGCCGAATACCTCCTCCACCCAGGTTCTGGGTTGGGGGAGATGGTCTGCAGAGCCGGACAGGCCTGAGAGGAGGCAAGGGCAGGGGGGCAGGGACAGGCGACCGTTTAGGCCCCGGTGAGGGAGATGCATGCTGCCCCAGGGCAATGCAGCACCCAGGCCTGGGAGAATTACCACCGACCGTGTCCCAGCCCGGAGGGCAGACCCAGATGGTCAAGATGTTCACTCGATGGCAAAGTAAAAGCTGTGTGGCAGAGGAGACAGGGAAGAGGCCAGGCGTCTTCTCAGGCACGCCCCCCAGGTATGAATGGTGAGAGGAAACCTGGGGGGGGTAACACCTGGCTCAAGCTTCTCTATCCCCAGGACACTTTCTCTGGCTCCTGAGTCTGCCTGGCAAGACGCTTTGTTTCCACAGCACCTGAGTTTCTTTTACCCTAGCTCCAGTCACACCATACTGGACTCACGGACTTCTGCCTTTCAACGGGCTAACCGCTTCTTGAGGTCAGGAGCCAGGGCTCCAGGGCAGGCACACAGCCCGCATACAGGGGGTGCCCTACAGATACTTGTCGAATAAAGCGAACAAAGGCTCAGTGACGCAGTTGCGGCTGTGGCTTCGTGGTCTGCCGTGACAACACACTGTATCTGGTCACAACAATCACCGGACGACTCAGACACACAGGTGCACTCGCACGAAGCGGCACCCCAGCCGCTCTCACCCAGGCTGACGAGCACCCGCTGCAGGGCCTGGTAGGAGGAAGTCTGCAGGTCAAAGAGGGAGAGTTTGTAGTCCGTGCTCAGCTGCGCCTCGTGTCGGATTGTTTCAAACAAGGCCGATGCCCTGTAGAGCTGCAAGCAGGGCACAGAGAACGTTATTCACTCCCCGGAAACCACCGTCCGGCTGTCCGCCGACTAGAGACAACTTCTACACACGACTCGGCACGCAACATAAAAACGATTTTTTAGAAGGTTTCAAAGGAAGAATCTTTATTTCCAGGTAGGTCCTTGTGGACCTGAAAAGGCATCAATCGGATCACACCCTGTAAATGAGAGTTTCTGTGCTCAATTAGAGTAGGGGCTCTAAAAGACAAAGGTTATGGACTTACGGTGCAAAAGTTGTGGGGGAGGGAAAACCCAGCTATTAATCCGGTCAAGCGCTGATTTGGATTAAAACAAACAAAAGCCCTCTCCTCTTGTCATCAAGCCACACAATTTAGCACCCAGGCCTCAGGGAGGCCAAGGACTGGAATGAGAGCAGGTGGGGGGCAGGCAGGCTGGAAATGGCCAAGGCTGGGGGGACGTGAGCTAAGGCAGCCACACTCACTCGCAGGAGGAGAGCAGCTTTTTGCTAGTAGTTCAGCTGAATCAAACACCACCCTCCACAACAGTGACCAGGGTCAGGTCTGCCCTGGACAAACACCTCTGGAGACACACCTGACCACAGGGACACCTGCAGGACCAGATGCTTTATGTTCCTAAAAAGGCACCAATCTGCTGGGGCACCTGGGTGGCTCAGTCGGTTAAGCAGCCGGCCCTTGATTTCAGCTCAGGTCACAATCTCGCAGTTCATGAATTCAAGCCCCACATCAGGCTCTGTGCTGCCGGCATGGGGCCTGCCTGGGATTCTGTATCTCCCTCTCTCTCTCTGCCCCTCTGCACACTCCTGCTCACTCACTCACTCTCTCTCAAAAATAAATAAAAAACCAAAAAAAAAAAAAAGATACCATCATGTGCTGCTTTAAGTGGCTTCTCCACCAATGAGACAAGACTTTTCTCTCTTTTTTTACATTTATTTTTGAGAGAGAGAGAGAGAGCAAGGAGGGGAGGGGCAGAGAGAGAAGGAGACAAGAATCCAAAGCAGGCTCCAGGCTCTGAGCTGTCAGCACAGAGCCTGACTTGGGACTGCGACTCATGAACCGTGAGATCATGACCTGAGCCAAAGTCGGACGCTCAACCGACGGTGCCACCCAGGTGCCCCAAGACTTTTCTCTAATATTTATATGCTGGAAAGAGTACAGAATTTTAAGTTCATGCAAATTTAAAAGATGGAAAGAATTTGGCTCAGGTCATGATCTCAACGG
Source organism: Paguma larvata (assembly GCA_030068075.1). Lineage (NCBI taxonomy): Eukaryota > Metazoa > Chordata > Mammalia > Carnivora > Viverridae > Paguma > Paguma larvata. The sequence continues at coordinate 65,898,111 of CM057835.1, forward strand.
CTCATGAGTTTGAGCCCCGTGTTGGGCTCTGTGCTGACAGCTCAGAGCCTGGAACCTTCTTTGGATTCTGCGTCTCCCTCTCTCTCTGCCCCTCCCCCACTCATGCTCGCACTCTCTCCCCCTGTCTCAAAAATAAACATTAAATTTTTTGTTTTTAAATGGAAAGAATTCCAAGACCAAGAGACTTAGACTTAGTATCCCCAATTCTACCAGTAATTCATTATGTGACTCTGGGCAAGACCTGGAGCCCCAGTTTCTTCTTTTCTATAAAGGAGATAGTTGTCATTCTACCTCATGGGGTTATTTGAGGAATAAACTCAGTGAGTGACCATGCTTGAAAAACTGAAAATCGCTATAGCAATATAAGTTTTAATTTTTAAAACAAGGAAATAATTAGTTCTTTAAACTGCTTTTAATAGTTTAAAAAGTAAAGTAAAATACCATAACATTCTAGGACGTCATGGCACAAATTCCTGAATTATTTCTGTCATAAAATGCATGTAATTTCATATTAAGGTTCAATGAGGAACAGTAGCACATAATACAGGGATTCCAAAGAAATCACTGAGGAATCTATCATACAAGTGAGCAAGAATCTTCACTACGGTGCAGCACGTCTGGGCTGGAGACCCTGTACACGCACCCAAATGTAGAGGTTAGCACCTTCTAGCAAATGTCATCACCACTGGGACGGTAATCCCAAGGGCTTCCATGCTTCCAGGACCAAAATCCACTCGGGACGGGGGTTCTCCCGCTCACCTGGTGTTGGGCCTCCTCCAGATTCCCACTAGCCCAAAGGGAGAGACCAAGACCGTGGCGAATTTTGGCTTCATCTTCTCTTCGGCCCAGTTGCTCAGCTAACCTTAAACCTGGAATCAGAGAAATTTTAAGGACACATTGAAGACAGACAATTCCACCTCGCCAAGAGCCCTGATGGGGCATTCTGCGGCAGGTGGGTGCAAAGCATGCTAACAACACAGCTAAATAAAACGCAGGACAAACGTAGACTCGGCCAGGGCAGAGGAAGCATGCTCTTCAGACCCTGTGCTGGTAGCCACCTTTCCAGGACACTCCAGCACGCCCCAGCAAGAGCTCAGGGGATGGCTATCAGCAGGAAACAGGTTTGCAGGGCAGGCAGAAACACTGAAATGAATGAATCTAACCTGGCCGCCCTCCCAGACGTGAAATCCCCAGCTTTGCACATGAAAACTCCTGGCCTATAAATCTATCTAACCTAATTCTTTGGCAGGCAAAGTCTTTTTCCTGACAGTTCCATAGTCAGGTGCAGAAGCCAAGCTAATACTTCTTCCAACCTCATGTACCTAGCATGCAGTCAGCGTTTATGGGAGACACATCTGATGTTCTCCCCAAAGCAGAACGCTCACACCGTCTGACCCTGCCTTCTGTTCCTGATGCCGCTGATGCATGTCATGTCCAATCTGTTTTCCTTCGAGGTGGAGGCTTTGATGTGCCCCAGCAGGGTTGTAGAACAAGTGCTATTATGAGTTGAAAGCCTTAAATGAGACTGTCCTCATTCTAATGGCCTTCAGAGAGACACCTGCAGTTTGGGTCACTTACCTACAGTAAGCTTCTGGCTTTCAGGACACTGGCCGCCTCCAGGGCTTTGTGGGAACCAAATCTGAGGGCAACCATTTATTGTACTGGCCACTAAGCAGTTCTCAGGATGGCTTTGTCCTCGTGATCTGGCTCTGCGCTCGCAGGAGTTATCTTGTGCGGAAGACACCAGGAAGGCCCCCGCACCACAGCTACACACAGAGGCGGGATTCCTTTTCTGCCTGATTTAGAGTGCACGGGGCCTGCCTCTGCGCACGCTGGGCTCGTGCAATTCTGACTTGGGAAAAGGAATGGAGTCAGCTGAGACCATAATAAAAGTGATATTCAGGTTCCTGCTCATAAAATTTCTGCATTTCAAAATGCACAGAACTCAGAAAACTTAGAAACGCCACATTACGTTTAAATCGTGTCACCGGGTAACAAACTAATGCTTGGAAATTACTCCCATTTTACAACACTTCCTCGAACAGGAACAGAGATGGGAGAAGACGGTTCTTGGTGTTTGCATCTTCAACATGCTAACCATATTCATTCTTCAATATAGCTGTCCCTGCTAGAACCGGGTCTATGAGTCGGAAGTAAAATTCATTGAGGTAGCCTCCCTAGAAAGTTCCGTGTGAGCAGGGACTTTGCTCCCCGCCGGATCCCCTCGTGTGGGACACCCTCCTGCCCATAGTCAGGTTCGACAGTGAGGCGCTAAAAGCCACTATGAGGCAGACGTAGTATCTGTCCTGCCTGTTCCTATCTGCCTCTCTGCCTCTTAGGTTTGACCGGGACGCGAATACACATCCCCTGGGGCACTTCCACAGCAGTCTCAGAGCGGCCCCACCGGGAGGTTCTGGTGCACTGGGCAGGGGGATGCTGACTTGCGGCCCTCTCTGAGAGCCAGGAGAGAGAGAGACAGCACCAAGGTGGTCTCTGACTGAACTGCTCCCTCAGTGCAAGACGCTGCGGACATGACTCGGAGCTCTCGGAAAGGGCCTTCCAGGTGTCTGAACCTGTGAGAGCTCATGAGACGAGGCACCTAACTTGGCTCATGAGACATGTCAGGCTCTCTGGTGGAGCGCGTCCACGGAACAGACACCAGGGAGATGCCACAATAAGAATTTAGATCTCCACGAGACTTAAAATTACAAGAAACAATAAAGTCGAAGTTTCCCATAAATATGGAATTATGTTACAAGTCTCGGGCAAAAGCAGCTGCTTTATGGAAACAATATTTCCAGAAGTACAAAAGAACGCAGCTGAAAGGTTGTCATATGCTGGGCCTGAATTGAATAGTTTTCACAAAACTGAAAATCGCCCCCAGTCTGTTGGAATTTTACCACAGTCAAGTTTCGGGAAACCAAAAGCCAACTCTCATGTTTAATGCATTGAGGCAGAGCTGCCCCTGAGTGGGAGCCAAATAAGGTCTAGGAAGGGGCTCCCAGCCTCTCGGTGACCTCTCAGCCCGCAGGCCCGAGCAATCCCTGGTCTGTGCGGAGGATGACGGCGAGCCATCAGCTCCTGGCCCATTTTCCACTTTGCTTCCTGCTTCCCTCGCTCCTGGCTTCCCAGCTGGGGCTCAGGCGTAATGGGGAATATCTGACTGCTCCAACCCGCCTCTGTGCCCGGGAGGTCAGAAACAGCTCCACGTAGGGTCTTGCGTGGTTCCGGGGCTGGAAAACTTGGGCTGGGCCCCATTCCACCCCAGACTGACCATATGGTCAGGACCAAGCCACTGGACTCTGGGCCTCAGGTCTTTTGGTTCTAAATGGGAATAAAGACACACCTCCCAAGGTTACTGTGAGAATTAAATCTGATTAAAGAGACTGTATGTGCAAAGATCCCTGGAAACTAAAAATGAGAGTTTTTACTTGAAGTCAGCAACAATTTCCTTTGACTAGTGAGCCAAGAACATCATATCCGCCATGTTTCCCTCCCGGGATGGGAGGATGCCCATGTGCGTGTGTGCCCGTGTGGGTGGAAATGCTTTCCAGAGGAGCAGCTGCGTGGAACCTGACAACAGCTGACTTGGGGGGGGGGGGACGGGGCAGGTGACGGAGGGGGAAGGGAAGGAGGAGGAAGAGTAGGGCGTGGCAGGAGCAGTCACATTCTGTCACCTGTGCCAGGCACGAGGGTGCCACGGCACCAGTTCAAGCACCGTGGACAATTCGCACCCGGAAGGAAGCCCGGTCGACTGCTGGGATGATCTCGGGATCAGATCTCGGCTGCCGCATCAAAACGGACTTCTATACAGTTTTGTTACAGTTTACATATTTTCTAGAGGGACGACAGGGCTTGGAATGGATGGGTGTTGTCCTCTGATTCAGGCCCTAAAATTTTACATGACTAAATCTCACTCGATTCCTCTTGTGTGGGAACGTGCTGTTTGCTCTGAAGAGCAGGGAGGGTATCAGCCTCTTGGGCAGATGGCTACCAGAGTTCCACAACCCGGGTAACGCACTCTGGGCAATGGAACGCCTTTGTGCTATTAAGGAACAGCCAGAGGGGCACCACGGTTTTGGGGCTGAACTAATGATACGGCCTCTGAGTTCCTCACTCCAAGCAGAGGTGGCCACTCAAATTGTGCACCCTTACTTCCGAGTAGACGCTGAACTCGATCTCAGAGTACACCGAGAGACCACCCAGGCCTTTTCACTTACCTTCCTGTAAGTACATTACTGCCTGGGAATAGTTCTGCAAGGCATGATGGGTCCTTCCAAGGCTACTATATGACACCGTCTTAGCCACCAAGTCATTCATCTGTGCCGCGATGCTCAAGTGCTGTTCTTGGTAGACCACAGCCCTCTCGAAGGTGCCCAGGGACTCGTATGTCAGGCCCAGGTTCCCGTAGGCTCGCCCCTGGCACGTGGGGTTATTGGTTTCCTCCGCTATCTGCAGGTCGAGCTGGTGGTACTGCAGGGCTGTATCATACTCCCCCATCTGCTGGTAAACGCCACCGAGGCCACAGGCCGCATCACTTTCCAGCGCTCGATCTTTCATCTCTCTAGCAATGTTCAGCTGGCGTTCCAGGCAGGAAATGGCTTGTTCATAATTCCCTAATTGGCTGTGCAGACTTCCTAGCTCTCCGTAGGCCTGGGCTTTATTAAAGGCCTCCCCGAGCTCATGGGTGACCACGAGCCTCTTTTCAAAGCACACGAGGGCCTGCTGCAAGCTCCCCATTGCCCTGTGGGGATGTAGACAGAAAAGCAATGATATTATTTTGTGCAGGTGCAGACATGCTAAAGCCCCTGAGAAAATGAAAAGCATTTGTCACTGTCACTTACTATAGAAGCTCTTAACTCCTCTTCTAGCTAAAATCTATCATGTGCCCTTAGAGTGAGATACAGGGGAATTTCATAATCTAGAAAGCAATTCGAAAGTCATCTCTTAGTGACCTTCCCAAGAGCTTGAGATTCAGTGGGATATACACCCCAGAGGAAACATAAAATATATTAATAGGCACAATGATAGCAAGTGAACTGTTTGGTTCTTTGGGCCTCCCAATTTCCACTACCGCTTAGACTATGTTTTTGAAATCACTTTACAATGGCTATAAATCTTTCACCCTGAGCTCCTCGGAGCACTCTGTGGGTGATGATTTAGTTTGACCCTTGCCCTTCCTCCACTCCAGGAGCCCTAATCCCCTGCTGAGCTGGAAGGGCCGTAAATTCTGCAGACATAGACACCTTCTTGGGTTCCCCACATTCAGAAGGAAAGCATCGCCTTGGCCAACGGTGTGTCTTTTTGTGCTGCTAAGAGATGACATGATAAGGCCGGGAAGAGCGTGGATCTTGGCGGCAGACCAAGCCAGTTGTGTGGGGCACGTGAATTCCTTTCCCTGAGCCTCCGTTTCTGGATGATAGTAAATCCCACATCCCATAGCAGATCATAGTCAGCGTAGAGTAATGCAGGACTGCCATAAATATTAAGCAAGATATCACTGCAAGGTGCCCGGCATGATGATGACAGTGGATGTTTATTCACTCCTGCCATCCGCAGGTGACTTTCCCTAAAAGCAACAAAGCGGGAGTCCTAGTGATCGGTGGGGATAGATGTTGTATTAATAAACACATTTGTATAATGTGAGGGGCCTTCGGAAAATGTCAGGTGAATGGATGCATTCACCTTTCCCGTTCTCATTATCCCTTTTATCCTCCTCATTATGATATAGTCAAAAGAGCAATGCATTTCGGGTCAGACAGCCCTGGTTTGACTCTGGGCCGTCCTTTCTAAGCTGTGTAATCTTGGACGTTGGCCCAACGCATCTGGGCCTTAGTCTCTTCCTCCGTAACATAAGGGTAATAACATCCCTGCTAAATTCACAAAATCATTGGAGGAGCCAAATAAGACACGTATGAAAATGCTTTGTAGTTAACAAGCTGTCATGCAGACTTAAGTTGCCATTAATGCCACAGATGCTCTTTGTGCATGTCATCAACCACATTTGTCCCCTGTCACTTTTACCTGTGTCCATTTCCTAGCCCCCGGTAAGCCTTGGCTTGGTCTTGCATGCGATTCAGACTCTGGGCAACAGACAGATATTGTTCATAGTACTTGACGGCTTCCTCGTAGTCGCCCAGGGCCTCGTAGCAATCTCCCAGGTTGCCGTAGGCCCGGCCCCTGTCGAGCACAGACTCATTTCCCCTCAGCTGCTGCAGCATGGCCAACTGCTGCTCGAAGTAGCCAATGGCTTCTTCCATCACGTTCATGTTCATCTTTGTGATGCCCATGTTGCCATAGACCTGGGCTTCCAGGCTGGGGTCCTTCAGCTTCTGCCCTAGATCCAGCTGCTCTTCATAACACTTGAACGCCATTGTATATTTCCCCAGGGCCATGTAGACAGCAGCCAGGTGCCCGTGAGCTCTGCACTCCCCTGGCAAATCGCTCAGCTCCTGATAGACCTCCAGTTCCTGCGTGTGATAACCCAAGGCCTTGTCGTATTTCTGGATCATGCGGTATGCCGTGCCCAGGGCTGCATATGCACTGGCTTCCAGTCTTCTGTCCTTTACATGGTGAGCTAAGCCCAGCTGCTGCTCATAGAATTTTATTGCACCGTTTATATCTTTTTTACAGATGAATATATCACCCAGGTTCCCTAGGGCTCGAAACTTGGCCTGGGAATTATTCAGAGACTGAGCGAGGGACAGTAGGTACTTTTGACACTCTTCAGCTTTGCTGAAGTTCAGCAGAGCCTTGAAGGCTAGGCCCAAGTTGCAGTAAGCTTTTGCCTGGCTCAATTTGTCATGAAGGTCTTTGGCCAGCGCCAGATCCTGCTCATAGTACTTGACTGCCTCCTGGTAATTTCCGAGGCAGTAATGGGCATAGCCGAGATTGTGGCAGACCTTTCCTTCTCCTTCCATGTCTTGAAGATCAGGAGTGAGCCGGAGGTACTGTTCATAATAGGGGGCGGCCTGGACGTACTCTCCCCGAGAGCAGTGGAAATTGCCCAGGTTGCTGAGGGCCCGGGCCTCACTCTGGATGTCGCGGAGCTCCCGAGCAATGTTCAGGTGGTTCTGATAATGTTGCAGGGCCCGGTCGTGGGCACCCAGGGCCTGGTAAGCCACGGCCAGGTTCCCGTGGGTGGATGCTTGGGAGGCACGGTCATTCACTTCCATGGAGATTTGCAGCTCCTGCCGGTGGTACTTGACGGCCTGGTCGTACATGCCCAGAGCGCTGTAGGCGTTGCCCATGTTCCCATAGGCACGGCCCTGGGCAGCGTAGTCACTCAGCTCCTGGGCAATGCACAGGTGGGTCTTGTGGAGTTTCAGTGCGGTATCATAATCGCCTTTCATCTGGTGTATGATTCCTGAGAAAGAGAATAAAGGAACAGAAAGAGGTTAGAATAACTGATGAGCAATCTGGGGGGGAAACATCATTCGCAACCCAATTTATACTCAAATACAATCCAGATGAATTAGAGAATTTAAAATAACAGAAGGTAGCATTAAATATTTATCAGCTCTCCAGAGGGGAGATAGCTTTCTAAGCTTTGAAGCAACAGAAAAAAAAAAAAAAAAAAAAAACCCAACCATGGACAGATTTGATTACAAAATTAAGAAGTTTTGTACCCAAATAAATATCTAAAATTTAAAGGCAAACACAATGCTGGAAAACATGTGAAACATACATGACAAAACCCAATAGCTATTGTGTATGAAGATACATGGCTTGATTAAAAAAAAAAATCAAAACCCTAATTTACTGAAATAGGCAAAGAACTGTAAGTGTGAGCAGACACCTCACATCCAAAAAACACAAAGAATAACCACAGGGGAAAATGCTAATTTCTTTTAATAATCAAAGAAATGCAAAATAAAGCCATCCTGCAGTACCATTTTCCTTCAACTAAATTAGCAAACAAAGAGTTTCAGCACCACCCTATACTGAGGAGGTTGCCCCGAAATTGGTAAACACAGGACGGGCTGGGACATCAAGGAGGAGAGACTGTGAGGAGCGGGATGGCAAGAGCCACAAACTCCGTCCTGCTCAGACCCCGCAATCCTACTCCGGGGAATATATTCGAAGGAAATCACTTGACAAATGTAAAAGCTATTAGCATAACAATCTTCACTGCAGCATTCACAGATGAGTGGGAAACCAGAACCATCTGAAGCGGCCAACACTGGGGGCTGTGGAAGTACATTTCGGTGGATCAACTCAACAGAGGATTGTGCGGTCATTAAGAGATAATTATGGAGACTATGTAGAAAAATGCGGGGGGGGGAGGGGAGTTCTTAGGCTAATAAGCGGAAAAAGCAGAAAACAATGCCGCATGCTCCCTGTGACAACATCTAGGAAAATAAATGTATGCATATGGACGAGACCTTGAGGGGATTATGCAAAAATGGAAACTGTCACCTTGTGAGGTGATGGCATTTGAATGGTTTTTTTGTTCCAAAATTTCTTGTCATTCTGCTCTATAGCTTTTATAGTGGATAATAACAGCACTTTAAACAACCCTCCTAAACGATGCTATAGCTGCTAAGCTACTGTTTCTACAAGCAGTTCAAAATGGGATATATCATCAATATAAAATACATAAAGTAGTTCCAAAGGAGGGGTATCATCAAAGTAACTTGGAAGGCGCCTTTAAACAGAGCCTGGTTCATCCCAGTGGGGCCTGGGGTAGGGCGGGGGGGCACTGAAAAAAAAGACGGACAGAATCTAGTACATAAACAGGTTTCTCCTTGCCCTTGGATTTGAACATACTCTTCCATGACAGTGCGTGAGCTTTTCAGTGGCGACCCAAACACGCAGAAGTACGAAAACTCAAAAACACCAAGCTGGGCTCTTGCTAAAAGTCTAAACTGAAAATAGACACGCCAAAAAAGAAAGCTGTCAAAGTGCAGTCCCCAATTCTCGTATCTCTGTGACACGTTTCATTCACTCGCTCATGCGCTGAGCCCAGATTTGCCGAGTGCTAAGCCTTGTGGTAGGCAGAGGAGCAGCCGGTGAAACCCGACACAAGGCTGCCCTCAGAGAGTGCAAGGGCAACTGGAACTGACTCCATTGTGTTCTGTGTCCTCCACCTTGAGTCTCCAGCGCCTGCGCAGAAGCTTGACCTGTGGGACAGGACCTTTGACCCTTCCTCAGCCAATCGGCTAGAGTCACGACCATCACCCCTCCCACTGCCCCAGACCCCTTTAAAACTATTGTGTTTTGGGAACACGCTCTCTCTCTCGACCCACTGCTGCGTCGGTGTGGTAGGAGATTGAGCTCGAGCTAGCTCGATTAAAGGCTCTTTGTTCTTGCATCGGACTCGGCTCCCTGCTGGTTTTTGGGGTCCCCGAATTCTGGGCATAACAAGAGCACACAGGGTGTATAAGGGCGACAGTCAGGAAGCGAACGAGGTCAGCACACATCAGAGACGCTGAGGCGAGGGGCCAGAGAGCAGCATGTGAGGAGCATGTGAGGGCTGCTCATCCGGCCCGATGTCCCCTCCGGTCCCGGGTGGAGGTCCGCCCCTCCACGGGACTTACCGCTACCTCTGGGCCCGGCCAGCCCTTTGATGTTAACTCGACTCGGGATACTGGATAAATCATTTAGCCTCTCTGAGCTTTTCACAGTTCATCTATAAAGGGAGGAAAATAATAATCTCGATGCCAATCCTAGAAGGGCAGCGGTGAGGATCAAATGAAATAAAGTATGTGCAAGGGCACTATAAACCGCAGACTAAAATTTAAATATTAGTTACTGAAGTTAGTATAGGCTTCCAGGAAAGGCAATTCTCAAGGTGGGAGAGATTAAACAAACCATGGTAATTAGACTATGTATTTTCTTATGAGAGTAAAATATTTCACAATTTAAAAATAACCCAATCTACCCCCAAAACCAAGAGCACACTATATACAATGTATGTTAGCTAACTTGACAATAAATTATATTTGAAAAAAAAACTCAGTAATTCATGGTTCTCCATGTAATGGAATAACATAGTGCCAATAAAAATGGTGAAGTAGGGGGGCGCCCGGGTGGCTCAGTCAGTTAGGCGGCCGACTCCGGCTCAGGTCATGATCTCGCGGTTCGTGAGTTTGAGCCCCGCGCTGGGCTCTGTGCTGACAGCTCAGAGCCTGGAGCCTGCTTTGGATGCTGTGTCTCCCTCTCTGCCCCTCCCCCATTCATGTTCTGTCTCTCTCTCTCTCTCTCTCAAAAATAAAGAAACATTAAAAAAATTTTTTTTAAATGGCGAAGTAGGAAAAAAACCCTTTTGAGTTTGCCCTAGAACAAATGAAACTTCATTTAAAAAAATGGTGGGGCACCCGGGTGGCTCAGTTGGTTGTCTGTCTGACTCTTGATTTCAGCTCAGGTCATGATCCCAGGGTTGTGGGATAGAGCCCTGTGGTGGGCTCCGCCCTGAGTGTGGAGGCTGCTTAAGATTCTCATTCTCTGTCTCTGTCTCTCACCCTCCGTTCCTCCGCCCCACTCCTCTGTTCACTCTCTCTCTCTAAAATAAAATTTAAAAGAAAATGGTGAAGTGGAAGATTTCATAACAACATGGAAAAAATTACAATGCTAGTGGAATATACAGTCACAAAACAGTACATTTTAATAAAGACATTAATGTGTTTATATATATATATATATATATACACACACACACATATGTATGCTTACATTCGTATGTACACATACAGTATACAATTTATTTTAATGTTAACAGTAATAATCTTTGGGTGGTTAAATTGCAGGTTTTTTTCATTTTGCTTATTTGTAATTTAGGTGGGGCTTTTTTCTATGATAAATGCATAACACTTGGTTTAAAAATTACTGAAAGTATTTTTAAAGCTCTGATCCAACGAGCAAAGTGATATTCCTGGTGACTGGGTCAGGTCACTCCCTGGGTTGGTGATGTCACCGGTATCCTTGCTGGGAGGATCGGGTTTTTCCAGAACCTGTCTCAAGGTTAGAAACTCTAAGCTACCCAAGAGGCAACACCTTAGCATCACCTAGAACCCCATTAATGAGGGAAAATTCTTAGTGATAAACATTTCAGTTCTAAAGACCTGAATTTGGCCTGTATCCCTAAATTGCCTTTATGTACAGAGAAAATTGTTAGATTTCGAATTGCCGGGAATCCTTCAAGGAGATGAACCATTTACTCCCTCTGTCCTCAGCTTCTGCGTTTCTGAAATGAGTGAGAGTGAACATATCTGCGCAGACGAGAGTCTGCGGTTGGGAACAGAGTCAGAGCTGGGGAGGACGGCAGGGGTGCCCACGTCTCCCTCTGAGCACTTTCTCCCACAGCGAAGCCTCTGCACTGATTCCCTCCCCTCCTGCAGCTTTCAGATTTCTTTGCAATGATTTTTAGAGCCAATATGATCATTAGTTGGTTTGCACGATGATGTTAAGATGTTAAGCTGCATGAGACCTTCAGAGAAGGCAATGGAGGCAGGGGAGGAAGCTTGGGTGTTTTGCACCCTTTGTCCCCGCCACCGAGGACACAGGTCTCCCCGCCACCGAGGACACAGGTCTCTCTTGCTGGCCTCCCCCATGCCCCTTCCTCCAGGAAACTGGCTAAGCGTCGGGAAGGCATGTGGCCATGGAAAAGGCACAGAACTTGAAGTCAGCAGTCGTGTTTTACAAGCACAACGGGAATGGCTCCCACCTTATTTGGCTGGGTACCTTTGGGATAGTCACTTGGTGTCTCTGAGTCTTTCTTTCTTTCTTTCCCTTTCTTTCCTAACTGAAAACTTTTCGGTGGTTTTGTTTTCTTATTTAGGTCAGGTTACACCCTCTCAGAAATGGTAAGAGAAACATAAGTATATCAATAAGCTTTGTGACCTACGGCATGCTGTCTGAACGCGGTACCAGCGGTATTCAGAGGGCGAAAGGAAGGAAAACGAATTCTGTTTCCTCTCATGGCCTCGAGAGTCTGGCCTGGTTAATAGGGAGCAGTTGGGATGATAATGGCTACCCAGGGTTCAATGAGTTGTGGAAGAAACTGCCTGCTGGCGATGGCAAAATGATCTGACCCCCAGCCAGCCTGCCCGCGCATCCCCGCCCTCCTCCCCCTCTTCCTCGCCTGACACTTCCCGGGCTCTAGGAAAAATCATCGGAAGGGTCTAAAAACAAAGACTTCCGGACGCGGGCGAGGGTGAGGGGCGATGGCCCGGCTGAGATGGGAATTTTTTCATCTTGCCCTGGGTCTCCACCGTCGCGGCCTCTGCCAGCCTGGAGAATGCTGAACAGAACGTGACACGCTCTTGGCAGCCGTTCTCTTTGTTGAGGCAACATAAAAGCGGCCCTGAGAACTGCCAGCAGAGCGGCTGCACATGCTGAGGAGATAATCTGCAGATCCTCCTTCCCTTTCGAGACCACAGCTTGATTTTCCAGGGCCGTCACTCAGATGAAGACTTACAGAGAGCCTGTCAGCAGGGGTGTGCTAGGTGACAACGTGCCGCAGGGGAGGGGGATTAAATGAAGATTAGTGGGGCAGAAGATCCTCACAAAGCCGAGTTCCCACAAGGGCATGTGGAGAAAGGACACATGCGTGTGGATTTATACGTCTCCACGGTAGGCCTGCGCCTCGGCGTCAGGAATGCCTGGGATTAAGAATATCTACTTCAAAAGCTGTTGGGAGGGCCCAGGAGATGATGCTTAAGAGAAGCCAGCACAAGGGACTGGGACATAGTAAATGCTCAATACAGTCTGCTTTGTATTATTAACCATGACCAAGGGGAATGGGATGAGCCAGGCAGAAGTTCTACTGAAGTTAGCATGTTCAGCATTTCGGCAGTGACTTCCGGCCGCCTTTTCTCTCACAAATTCTCTGGAAGCAGGATCTCGGCCTGCCTCCGCAAACACTGGAGGTGCTCTTCTCGCTTACCGACAATATGATTGTTCTGATTATGAACAGTATGTGATCCAGGCGGGGCTTTAAGAGCTCGTCTGTTCTCTCCCGCTGCTTTCCAGCAGGGCGGGACCTGCCCCAGACTAGCCAAAGCCCCAGCTATTCTCCAGGGAAACGATGAGCCGGAGGAGCCGGGGGAGCCGGAAGAGGCTCTCCCTCAGGCTGACTTTATGAATGACGTGACCCAGGCCCAGTGAGAGGAAGTGAGGCCGTGGCCGAGTGGAGGGAGGGACTCTAGGCGCACAGGCCTTCAGCTGTACCAGCCCATCTGCTTCCAAGCAGGAGGCATAAAGGAACTGTTACGAGTCTCCTAGGTGGGACACGGGGCAGCAGCCGTGCTAAAAAGTTCTCCTCTGTTAGAAATGCATCTAGAAGTATTCACAGAGGAAACGACACGGTGGCTGTGGCGTGTTTTAAAACCACTCCAGCAGGGGAGAAGCGCGAGCACGTGTGGGTGGGCAGGCGCGGGGGCGGTTATGAAAACAGATGAAAGCGGATTAGCAAAATGTTGGTAACTGGGTAAGGGTATGTGGGGGCTCACGATGCCATTCCCTCTGCTGCGTGTGGGTGTGTGTGTGAAAAGTTCCGTAACAGAGAGATAAATCAAGTAAACAAGATGCCCAGACAGATCCGCGCTTCCACGCCCTTCCGTCATTCCTTTCCCACAGCTGAATCCTGATGTGGATATTCGAGTTCATTCTTTCTGTCTTTGGGACCTCACGAGAGGAAGAAACCAGCCGGTCACCAGCGTGTATAGGTACACCAGCCTCCATATCCCTTCTCCGGGCTGCGACGACTGAGGCAACACGGTGGCTTGTCCCACCACTTGGAGATCAAAGTCATTGTCACAATATTGAGCTTTTACCTTTGATTTTGAAAGATCAGCACCCACTATTCCAGTTCCTTAGGTTCCCTGTGTCCTCTCCCTCTCAAGTCACCACACAGTTTTCCCACGGTGTACCTGAAATGTCCCTAGGCTTGGAGCGGGAGGAGGGGACGGGCCTGCCTAGGAGACAGACGGCTGAAACCGAAGGCATGAGAGCAAAGTGCTCTGTGTTGGACATGCAACCAACTGGATGTTTGTTCTCGTTTTCTGGTGTCTATTTATGAGCCTGGAGACCAGCCCACTATGTTTGCCAGTGGAGGACAGCAAAGGCACAGAAATCCTCGCATGGACCTAATTCCCTAATTAACCTCTCCGGTGGTTTTAGCCACGAGCATCTCCCTGGTGGGTGAGCTCTTCTGAAAACCCGTGCCTGGTCCTCTACTTGATAATCTCCTTCACGCTTCAGAACGATCCCGTGAGGTCACTGTCGTGGTCTCAGAGAAGTTTCAAGAGCTCACTCGGGCCCGTGAAGCTCCAAGTGACAGGACTGACACCGGGACCTCGGTTCTTCTGACTAGGGGTCTGTGTTCTCTCACCCATCGCCGTTCTGGAACGAAGCTGGAGCGCCTCCTAGTGAAAGGCGGCCATGATTTTGTACCCACTTCCTCCGCGTTAATGCTAGGACTCTGTCGTGGCAAACCAATCTTGTGGCAGCTGTAAAAGAGCAGATTGCTGGTCTGGCTAAATCTGTATCTAAAGCGGGAGGTGTACATCGGAGAACAGGAAATCCTAAGAGAGGCAGGAATGCAGGAGGAGGGGGCAGATGTAATCATTCGCGGGGGCGCCACCTCTGGAGAACTCTGGGGCCATCGCGCGTCTCTTTGTCATCATTTATCTTAATTACATCTGTCTACTTTTTCTCTCCAACCCACCAGGCTCTTCCCGTTCCTCCAAGGGGTAAGTGAAGTTAAGGGCCTGTTATCTTCTCTTGCTTCAGCAGCAATTGGAGATGTCTTCTGTGACACTGAGTTCAGTGGCACTTCTGTCGCAGATGCCAACTGCCCTCCCCTTCCGTTTCAGTCCTGAGGAGCCCGCTGTCACAAGGTAGAGGACATCTCCCTCCCACAGACAGACTCCACTGGAAACTGTCTTTTCCTAACCCCTGCTTTCCTGAGGTGTAATTGACAAAACTGTATATATTTAAAGGATAGGATGTGATGATTTGATATACGTATTCACTGTGAAATGATTACCACAATCACGTTAATTAACACATCCATCACCTTTTCTTGCCGTGAGAATACATAAAGATCTATTCTCTTAGCTACAATAGGGTATCGCTAACTGCAGCCACCACCCCGTACGTTAGGTTCTCAGAACTCATTCCTCTTCTAACCAAACTTGCAGGAAATACAATGCCGCCGAAAGAGACGCAGAGAGGCCCTGTTCGCTCAACCCCTGGCCCCCGCGGCCCTCCTTAGGCTGAACAGAGGCACAGTTAGTTCCTGTGTCGCCCCCTCTTGCCACTATCCCAAAGGCGAGCGCCGAATGACAGTGACAAGAAGCCAGCCTGGGGCCCGCTGGAGCCCACGCTTATTTCACTGCCTTCATACACGGCTCCGCTTCCTACTTCCCTCGGGAGTTAAGAACCAAGACTGCAGGTGAACAGCTCGGAAATTCCCGGGGCCTGTACGGCTGTACATCCTGCGGCAGTGGGGAAGATTAATTGTGCCACGAAGTAGGGGAAGTAATAATTAAACCTATTAAAAAGGAGGTGGCTGGAGAGGGGTGCTCCGGAGATGGATGACGAGGTAGGAAGTGCTGGGTACAGTCATCCCTAACGGCTGTGGCCTGGCCGCTGTGAGAGAACTTGGTGGGAAGCCCGGAGCGGAGTGAAAAATACGCCGGGCCTGCCTGGCAGGGCCCCGCCATTAGTCACTGTTTGGAGAAGGCAAAGTGTGCCTGGTTTTCATTCTGGATCACAGTCAGAGGAGGGAGGCACCCTCATAAGTTAACCATGCAGAGAATGTTACAGGGAGTTCGTTTCAATACGAAACAAACATTTCTTTTGTTTCAAGGGCTGGGGTTGAATCACTGAAATGCAGAGATAACGGCTTCTGCTCCTCCCTTGAGCTGAGCCACAGAAAACTGGGCCCGTCGTCCTGCCGGGAGGACCTTCGGAGCCCCTGTGGCCTGCCGAGCCGAGTGCAGACCAGTGACAGCGGCACTCACAAACTTCGCGGACCGGCTCCGACCCAGCCGTTCTCCCGCCCCATGCGCCCTACACCACCCTGGCCAAGAAGCAGCCGCATTGGCCCTTCGGCTCAGCCCCGCCCTGCCTGGTAGACCTGACTGTCCCAGTCCCATTTGCTTGGTTTGGAATGCTCTCCCCCGCACCTCCCCCCCCCCCCCCCCCCCCCGGCTGTGGAAGGCTCTGTAACGTTCCCTACTCGTCCTCCTCTATACCCAGACGTGTATTTCGCCCTGAGGAGAACTCGAGCGTGGCCAGGCGGCTTGTTTTGCCCAATGGAATGTGAGTGGAAGCGCTGTGCTCCTTCCAGACAGAAGCACTTAAGAGCCGGAGGACAATATCCATGCTCTCTCTTCCCCTGCCTGCCCGCCTGCCTGCCGAGGCTATGTGTTCCAGATGGCACTGCCACTGCTGGGAGGCCCGGGTCCGCGAGGAGCTCGGAGTGTCGCATGAGCCCGTGGGGGCCTGGGCTCCCGTGAGCACAATGCCCTGTTGTTTGGGACCACTAAGATCCGTGGGCTGTTGCTAAGGCACCAGACTCCAGCACATCCTCACGGGTCCAACATCAACCTTCTAAGCCCTGGTCATCGCCTACAGTTTCAAATTGTCCGTGTCCAGGGAGAGACACCTACTAACAGAAGCTTCCTGAGGGGATTTTGAGCCGTCCACCCCTCTGGATGTCCTGAACCCTAGCCCTGAATCAAGCGAGACCACTAAAATCTGTAACTTGAACAAACAGCCTTGAACCCACGCTGATCGGGCTTCTGAGAATTGAAGTTTAATCTTAACACCCTTGGTTTAGTTGATCTTTTATTCAAATTTGTTATTAGAAAAAGCACCCTGAAATCTATTATAAATTATTAAATTATTAAACCTATTATAATCTTTGCTACTAAAATCTTAGTTATACTACAAATTTTGTTACCATCATCCTGTATATAAAAATGTCTCTTGAGAAATTGCTTTTAGAATTCAGCTTTCCTGAGGAATTCTATGCTCCCATCTTTTGGGTTAATAAGAATTAGGTGCTTCTTTTTTTTGCTTTGGCCACAAGGAAGCTCTTCCCTAAATATGAAATTCTAATATAACAACCATGTTAGCCCATAGAGGCGAATACTGTCCAGTGCTCTTAGGAAAGTAACTCCTTTTCCTGGCCTCCTGCTTTCACCCCTCTCGGATGATGATTATGAAGATCAAGTAAAGCAGTGAATGCCAAAGTGTGATCCTCTATCTTCTAGGGGCTGGTATTATTCCAAACAGCTTCAGTTACCACGGTCCTCGATATTACAGATAACAAAATCAAAATATGCCGCTCCCAACACCATTATTTTAGTGTAGAGTGTAATTCGCTCTAAGTCTTAGATGGCATCGTTTTTCCAAAGCGAGTCCACCAAAGGGATCCTGGGAACAGTTCCTCTCATCCAAGAAGAATACAAAATTATGGGCTCCTGAGGGTATTACAGCCAAGCTCTGCACGTGACATGAGAAACGGGGCCCACTTCCTGGAGGGCCTCAGTGTGTGCACGTAGGAGAGGGGACTCCTCCCTCCCCCAAGGACATGTGAAATGAGGCGGGCATTTTGGGTTGTCACAGCATCTGGGAGCCCACACTGGCAGGCTGGCAGTGGAGCCGGGGGGACCAGACGGCCTGCCCCATGCGGGAGAAGTCCCACACAGTGAAGGACCATCACACTGAGGCCAGGAGACCACACTGAGAAACACCAGATACTCTGAGATGATTTTATACCCCGCCACTAATTAATAATCAAAAAAACCCCACAAAAAAACAAACAACAAAAAAAAAACCGACATCATTTCTGTCCTGTCATCCAGCTGAAGCTGTTAAAATAAATCATCAAAATTAATTAATTGGGAAGTATTTTGGCTGGTATCCAGTAATTTAAGCAAAACACTGAGAAACTAGGAACCTTAATTCTAAAATCTGGCTTACTGACTGAACCTTAATTTTAAAATCTGGCTTACTGACTGACTGCCTTCCCCAGTTTCTTACTGATGAAATGTAATTCACTGAGAAGATAAATTAAAAGACACCTACCGAGGCGCCTGGCTGGCTGAGTCAGAAGAGCATGCGACTCCTGATCTCAGGGTTGTGAGTTCGAGCCCCACATTGGGTGTAGAGATTATTTAAATAAAAACGTATAAAAAATTAAAAAAAAAAAAAGACACCTGTAATGGGGCTTCTTTCCAATTTCATTATGATAATTAATAAGGGAGAGGGGAACCTTCCTAAATAATAAAAACAGTAGTCGCACTAGTAATAGTGACAATAATACACAGAATTCTCCTTTGTGAGCTCACTCAATTTCTGACACCAAGAACCAACTGTGTGACTCCCAAAGGTGTAATTCCAGCCTGGACTTCTCTCTGAAATGGTAGTCTCTGAACCCAACCGTGTACTAGATGGACCTCAGGTGACCTAAAACTCGAGGTTTCCAAAGCCATTTGTTGAATTGCTGAGCAGAACCCAAGGAAGCACTTAGTGGCACCTGTCAGGTTGCAAGGGCCTCCATTAACTTCCTTGACTCTAGGACAAGGCAGGGCGGCCGGGGTCTGCTTTCAGACACTCACAAAGCCACAGGGCTGCTCAGTTACAGAGCTAGGACCTGAACCCAGGCTCACTCCCCCCCCTTTGCCCCACCCAGCCCCCTTTCCCCTGAATTATTTTGCCTCCCCCCCCCCCCCGCCCCGGGCCCTGAGGCAGCAACTGCTGCAGAATTCAGCTGTGCAATCTGGGGTGAGGACAAAGCCCATCCCCAGGAATGCGCCATTCCGTCGGCCCAGAGAGGACAAGAAGATGGCGCAGTGTGCCCAGAGCAACGGGGAGCCTGGAGCCGGACAGGGAAAGGGAGGAGCAGCAGAAGAGCTAGCCAAAAGAACAGCCCTTCAAAAATGATTTCACTTTGCAGATTCAATTGCAAAGACAGATGGATTTTCCAGCCAGGCTGGAGAGCAAATTATAAAATCTGCTTTCCCAAGGCAATCGGGTCTGAAAAGCTTCATTTAAAAAAATTCACACTGGATAGAAAACTCAAACTCTATGATTGTGTGAAGGGTTCTAGCTAGATTAAGCATAATGCTATCAAAACAGGTGATTCATATATCCTGCTCATTTTTCTGTTAGGACATGGACTTTTGGTGAGGGCAATTTCAAAAACATGGAAAAGAGCAAGGTGGGATTAAAACTGTGCATCCGTTTACTGCTTTCCGTTTTTCTTCTCTTTCTGCTTAATTGAGAGGGATTTACTTAGGAAATTAGAGGCTCCTGAGGCTGGCTCACTCATGCATATCACAGAGATGATATTTAAACATGTCGTACTAGAAAGCTCTTGGGAACGGCTTTAAATCTGAAACCCCATTTACCTCCTTTATTCAAGCTGTAGACTCACAGGATAAGGGGGACCTGTAGAAATCACTGAAAGTCGGGCTTCTCAGAACATTTATTAGCTCTTGACATAGCTCAACCTTGCTACATTAGGAAGGGGTGGACCCCTGTCTGTCTATCTGGCCAGGTCAGCTGTCCATCTACACTCTGATCTCTGGCCGACCATGTCTTCCACCTACAAATAAATAAAAGAACCACCTAATCTCTCCTCCTCTGATTGTATACAGGGACATTAATGCAGAATATGATTAGCGTCGAGAGCCAGAGCAGACAATTTTAAAGCTTCTGTGGCTTTCTTTTTGTCCTTTTGGTGTGCATATTTTTACATTATTGAGATTCTATAATGACCAAAATTGAACATAATAATCTCGAATATATTTTTCAACTATACAAATAATACATATCCAAAAAAGGCTTCTAGAAGACAGCAAACTTTGGCTCACCCAACACTCATTTTCAACTCCCTTCTCCCTAGCTGCCCCTGGCTAGGGGGCTGGAGCACTAAATATTCACTTTCCCAGTCTCCCTTGCAGTTGGGGTTGGTCAAGTGATGCTATCATGGTCAGTAGACAAAAGCAGGAGTGTCCTGGCATTTTAGAAAATAAATAAATAAAAGGACGCTGAAGCAGCTGACTCAGTATCCCTTGCTTCTTCTGATTTGAACAAGTCATGATGCCTGGAGCTTCAGCAGCCACCATGTGACCATGAAGCATAAGGTACTAGCCTGAGTAAAAGGCCAAAAGAATTAGTTGCAGAGTAATAGGCCCTGTTATCCTTAACCTCTGAACCAATGTCAGAAACCTCACACTGTTTTGTGAGAAAAATAAGCTTCTGTTGGCTTAAGCCATTTAAATAAGATTTTCTGTCTCTCAGCCAAAGGATTACTATTACCATATTCAATGTCGGAAATACGAAATACAGAAGAACTCTCTCCTACTTTGTGACTGTCTGAAATAATCATTGCTAACATTCTAGTATGGTTCCTGACAATCTGTTTTGGTGTTGGTGTCCACTGTTTTGCTTATATTATCGAGATCCTATTATATGTACTGATTTTTAAAGATAATGAAAACAAAGCCAGGTCTTTAAAGGAAGACAGTAATAAAAGAATTTTGATGACAGATTATCTGCCATTAGGTCTTTGGTTGACATTAGGTCATTTGATATGGGTGTAGACAGTCATCATTTCTTGTTTCTTAGTAATGAAAATGGCCACTTCTCTAAGCTCTGCTTTGTAGAATAAAAGAATGCTTTCAGTTCAGTAACCCTTCCGACAGTGTTTTCACAATGTAAAAGTTAACTATGCTTTTTGTTGTTGTTTTAGAGACAGAGAGAGAGGGCACGAGTGAGCATGAGCAGGGGAGAGGGGCAGAGGAGGGAAGAGAGAGGACCCCAAGCAGGCTCCATGCTCAGCACGGAGCCTGACTCAGGGCTCCACCTCATGAACCATGAGTTGGACACTCAACCAACTGAGCCACCCAGATGCTGGGCCAGAAGTACATCAGTGATGGCTTTGGGGGATATTACACCGTACAAGAGACTCTACTGGAGACCTGAGGTGAAGGATGTGGCCAAAGAAACACATTTTCTGGTATTGGTCAATGAGCCAAAGAAGGGCAGTTGACAGGACTATGGCAGGTTCGAACTTCTCTTGGCAAACACCAACCAACTAGAATGTGGCAGCAAGATGGGAAAAAGATGACCCTCAAGCCCTTTGCTAATATCTCCTAATTCTCGTCTTTGCCTCCGTTCTTTTCTTCTATATTCTAGCAGAGCTAGAATACTCCACCTCACTGATTCAATTTCCCATCAAATCTCTTATGCTCAGTTCCACCTTTATTACAGGCTTTCTATTGCTAGGTTCCTTGCAATTCTTCCTTCCTTTTTAAAAAACATTTATTTATTTATTTATTTTGAGCTGGGAAGGGCAGAGAGAGAGGGAGACAGAGAATCCCAAGCAGGCTCCACACTGTCAGCACAGAGCCTGATGCAGGGGCTCGATCCCACAAACTGTGAGATTGTGACCTGAGCCGAAACCAAGAGTCGGAAGGCTTGACTGACTGAGCCGCCCAGGCGCCCCTGCAATTCTTCCTTCTATAACCCATCTTCTTTTCCAGGTGATCGTTTCTCCCCACATCGACCTGTGTTCTCCTTATTTCCTATTCCATTTCATGTCTCGCATCTACTGAGAATGCTAAACTTGAGGGGCACCTGGGTGGCTCAGTCGGTTAAGTGTCCAACTTCAGCTCAGGTCATGATCTCACGTTCGTGAGTTCAAGCCCCGCGTCGGGCTCTGTGCTGACAGCTCAAGGTCTGGAGCCTGCTTCGGATTCTGTGTCTCCCTCTCACTGTCCCTCCCCTGCTCATGCTGTTTCTCTGTCTCCAAAATAAATAAACATAAAAAAATTTTAAAAAAGGGAATAAAAAGAATGCTAAACTTGTATAAACTTTTAGTTCCTACAATAAACCATTTTTAAAGGTCTGCTTACCTTCTGAAAATCAAGGTTGACCCTCCTTTATTCTGTAGCAATTTTCATTTATTTCTATTTTTTTTTCCTGTTTGACCTTCAACTAAAGCAAGCTATATCTAATATTTACTCATAAATAAAGTACGTGGTTTGTGCTCCAGTGGGATTTGGCCCCATTCTCCATGAGCTTGGGTGCTGGCCAAATCCTGGTCTTGAATCTATAGTTAGATGACAGAAGGATGATAAATACAGTGTCTAGCTCAACCCCGGTATATAGTAATAGCCACTTAAATAGCTAAAATTATTGAGAACTTACTATGTGCCAGGCACCATTCTAGGTCTTCTGTATGTGTTAATGTAATTCTCACGAGAGCATATGAGTTACGTACTAGAATTATCCTCACATTCCAGATGAGTCAGAGAGGTTAAGGAATTTGCCCAAGGTCATACAACTAGAAAGTAACAAGCTGGGATTTGAACCCAGGCAGTCTGATTCTAAAGTCCAAGCTCTTTTTTTCTTTTAAATTGATTTATTTATTTTGATTTATTTATTTATTTATTATTTTATTTATTTTAAATTTATTTATTTATTTATTGATTTATTTATTTGAGAAGGGGCAGGGAGAAAAGGAGAGAGAATCCCAAGCAGGCTCCTCACTGTCAACAAGGAGCCTGAACCATGACATCATGACCTGGGCCAAAATCAAGAGCCGGATGCTTAACAAACTGAGTTACCCAGGCGTCCCTGAAGTTCAAGCTCTTAACCAGTATATGATAGCATTTACTGGCATATGGGCAATAAACCCGTGCTTCTGTGAGCAGGATACATAGGTAGAAAACGGGGAGTCGGTGGGGGGGCACTACCTATGCCCAGTGACTCCTAAATCCTCTCTAGATGGCTCACCTGAGGTCAAGTCATGGGTCTTCAGTTGTCTCAGGTTTTCATTGCATCAACTTGGGATGGGGGTGGGGGGAGGTGATTCTCTAGGACAAAGTCCTAGGGCTTCTCAATGCTGAGAAGACGGACCCTAAACTGGATGGATTCTGAAATGCTTATCCAGGCTCACCTTCCATGTCTCACCAGTGAGAACCCTCCACCCCAGCCAGCTCTCCGCTGTGTTCTTCAAAGGAGTGAACTGAATACACTGCACACCCTAGAGAAATAATAACAGTGGCAATTATGATGACTGAGTGTTACACAGATCTTGCCTCCAAAGAGCTCACTATGCTCTCATCTCTCTCTTCCCTTTATCTTATAGTATTACTCGGAGGGATGCAAGGTTATTAATCATTCATCTTCCAGATGGAGAAACGGAAGTACAAAGAAGGGAAGCAACCCACTCAAAGTCAGACAGCTGGTGACGGTTAGTATGTACCTGTTTCCTATCTCATCTCTTTAGGATCAGGTCCTGAGAGCCCTCCAGAGTGAAAAATAACTTGATTTATTAATCTCTGTTGGCCTGGACATAATTCGCTAAACTGCCTTTATCATTCTATCAGCAAACATTTACCATAGTGCCACAGTGGGTCTCAGGGATAAGACATGATGAACACGAGGTACCTGAGCACAGCCTGGATGGGGAGGCAGGATCACAACACAGGGTAGTATGGGAATGAAGATGCCTGCCAGCCATACCCAGAGCCTCCAAGCACTGCCAGGCGCTTGCCCCGATGACCAGTGATGCTGCCCAAGTCTCTTCTTCCTTTTCTTTTTTATTAAAAAAATTTTTTTAATGTTTATTTACTTTTGAGAGAGAGAGAGAGAGAGACAGAGGTGTGAGCAGCTGAGGGGCAGAGAGAGGGAGACCCGAAGCAGGCTCCAGGCTCTGAGCTGTCAACACAGAGCCCGATGCGGGGCTCGAACTCACGGACTGTGAGATCATGACCTGAGCTGAAGTCAGACACTTAACCAACTGAGCCACCCAGGTGCCCCTGCCCAAGTCTCTTCTAAGTGGGGGGACAAAAGAATAAAAAATGCTTTCACGCGGTGCCTGGGTGGCTCAGTCGGTTAAGCATCCAACTCTTGATTTCGGCGCAGGTCATGATCTTGCGGTTTGTGGATTCAAACCCCGTGTCCAGCTCTGTGCAGACAATATGGAGCCTGCTTGGGATTCTCTCTCTCCCTCTCTCCCTGTCCCTCCCTCGTTTGCACACATACTCTCTCTCTCTCTCAAAATAAATAAATAGACATTTTAAAAAATGCTTTCACACCTTGAATCCAAATAGTGCAGATCAACACTATGACAGCCTACAAGAGAATTCGTATTTCCTTTTAATATGGGCTTATCTGCAACAGTCCGTAAAGGTCTGTGGGAAATGACTATCGCCAATCATTAATAAGACATGTTAATTGGCTTAATGCTGATTTTTTTAAAAAATCACTAATGAAATTTATTTGGCATAAAAATGAATTCATAAGTAACTCACAAATGCTTTAAACATACTGATCCGTTAAATTTTTTAAAATGTTGCATAGCTCATTACAAAAAACTGGGTAAGAAACAAAAGGATGAGTTTTCTCTTATGAGGCATCTGCATAAATTAGGTGAAAAAAACCACCACACTTGGGGCGTAGAGACTGCACGTACCTGTCTACAATCCTTAGAGGGTCTGGGGAAATGGAAATTAAAAAGCAGCAAAGTCGCTATATTCTGTTACTGAAAGACACTGCATCCCTGAGGCAGAAAGCAACACACAAAGCAAGAAAGAATACTTTGTCCTAGAGCGGACTGGAGATGCGAGGAGAGAGAGAATGATCTGGCTCCCTCTCCGGACAGGCAGATGGGAAATGACTCGCCACAGCACTGAGTGGTTTCTGCACTGACCGCAGTCCCCCAGTTTCTGAAGTAATGAACAACCCATCGTGACAGCAGTTCTTAACCTGCAAGCTGCCAGGTGTGGCCAGTGAAGGACAAGCATCATTTCCCCAAAGAACGAGCGTGGCCTTTCCTTAATATAACCTAATCATGAAGTTATTCAATCGAATTACTAGGCTGGACATATGCAAGGTGATCAAAATCACAGGTGTAACTGTAGCTGGCTTGACCATGGGCAACTATGGGTTTCCAGTGTTTTGTAACCCGA
The DNA here is from genome assembly GCA_030068075.1 of Paguma larvata. NCBI lineage: Eukaryota > Metazoa > Chordata > Mammalia > Carnivora > Viverridae > Paguma > Paguma larvata. The sequence goes on from CM057835.1 coordinate 65,923,052, forward strand.
TGCTGGGCAGGAATTCCAGCCTCTCATGGTATTTGAGGTTAATCCACGTTCCCTGTTCCTCTTCATGTCCCGCTTTCTACAACAGTTCATTCAAATACAGAGTGACTCCAGTCTAAGGAGGTGCAAAGGCAGTATTTCCACAAAAACGATGGTAGTTCTTGAGGTCTGCTGGCCTGAAGAGTCGCTCTCTAGTCTGTCCTATATAAATTTAGATCGAAAACGGAAAGGTCTATGCCTGACCCTTCTTGTGGGAAGGGTTGCCATTCTGTAAACATAGGGTCACAGCAAAGTAATCGTCTAGTTTTGTATTTTCCATACCTGACTCCACAGAGTAGCTGTGTCCCATGAGATGCCCACAGAGGTCTGAGACACATGTGTCTTCCGTGGTCAACTGTATGTGAAGCACCGAATTAAACCAAGTTAATACAGGACTTCTCGGAGCCCCTCAGATGCTAATATCTGCAGGATGAATTTCCTGGAGGGGGATCTACTATCCCAAATTATTTCATCACAGAAAGATAGCTTTACCCACATCTCTCAGAAGAGGGATTCTATAGAACAGTTTGTGATCTAGCCAGTTTTTAAAAATATATTCTAATAAAGTAAAACACCTATTGTTTAGATTGATTCTTAAAAGGTCTGATATAACTATCATCATTACAAAGCCAAGCCCTATTAAAAACACATGTTACTGACACAGGCACCGATGAGTCACAAGGCCTGGGAGACACAGGTAGCTTTTCTTCAGGCTGGGCTGACAAACAGTCTGTCGAAGATGGAATCAGTCATTTTGCTGAAATTTTGACATATGATAGCATTTACAACTGAGGGTCTGTAAGAAGCATAACTGTATTATTTCACGGAGAGTAGAGACAACAGCCTAAGGAACACAGCATTACACCTTCCCCAGTGTGCGGATTTTATATACCTTTTATTGTAGAAAACGGTAGCAAGATCAAGAGTCGGATGCTTAACTGATTGAGCCAGCCAGGCACCCCTAATATATTGTTAAATAAAACGTATTATTAAAATGAATCTCACTTTTTTTCCTTTTAAAAATGTGTCTCACATTCAGATTACAAACGTGGCTCACACGATCTGCTGGGCTTTGCTGCTCTAGCCGGTCGTCTACCCTTCAAGACTGTGAGTTCTGTGAGGCGGTGACCCTGCCTTCTTCACTCTCAGAGCTCAGTGTCTAGCGCACATCAGAACCAGCACGAGTCTTTGTTGAACTCACTTGAATTCCCAGGGAAGACTCTGTAACATTAGACCCTCCTTCTCAGTGTGGCAGACGGAAAACCACATGGGCTTTCTGACGCTGTTTCGAGTTGAATCAAAGCTCCAGCAATTGGTTTACTTTATCTGAACCTCAGTTTGCTCACCTGAGAAATGGGGTAAGGTGAGGACTAAATGAAATACTTGTATCATGTATGTAAAGCACATAGCCAGATCCCATCGATGATGGAGGATTAGAATTTTGCCCTTTTAAACGTTTCTGTGCCTAATACTTGAGACCCACTTGCAGTGCTACAAGATTTTAAGTAAGGGTGACTGGAGCTGAGGGCCAAGCCGTGTAAAGAGTAAGATAAGAGAACTGTGCTCATCATAAAGATAACAGAAGGTATCTATCTGCCTTTAGACATTTAGCCATATATCTGGGGCACCTGTGTGGCCAGTCGGTTAAGTGACTGACTTCGGCTCAGGTCATGATCTCATGGTTCATGGGTTCAAGCCCCGTGTCGGGCTCTGTGCTGAATGCCTGCTCGGAGCCTGGAGCCTGCTTCTGTGTCTCCTTCTCTCTCTGCCCCTCCCCTGCTTGTGCTCTGTCTCACTCTGTCTCTCAAAAATAAATAAATGTAAAAAGTAAATTTTTTTTAGACATTTAACCGTATCTCGAAGGACACGGTCAATTTTTCTTTCCCTGAACACAATGCGATTGTTGTGTTTAACAATGCATGGAATGCTTTAGGTATTTACACCACTACTCTGTCAGCCATCATAAAGTCTCCTCATGCAACAAGTGAACCGAGGCAGGTGAGCTGTTCCTGATGGAGGTACTGTCAACAGCGCCGAACAGAGAGACATTTAGTCTGTCTGTACATCAGTGGGTCTCAACCTTGAAGGACACAGTAGAGTCAGATGGGACTTTAAAAATCCCAGACCGCAGACCCATTAACTCAGAACCCCTGAGGGTGAGTGCTATGGTCTGAGTGCTTGTCTTCCTGCCATATTTATATATTGAAACCCTAACCCCCAAAGGTGAGGGTATTGGTAGGCAGGGCACTGGGAGGTGAGCAGGTCATGAGCGGGGAGCCCTCACGAAGGGGATTAGTGCCTTATAAAAGAGGCTCCAGAGTCATCCCCAGCCCGTCCTGCCATGAAGCTGGAAGAAAGTCACCCACTCACACACAACCATGCTGGTACTCTCATCTCGGACTTTTTTTTTTAAGATTTTATTTTTAAGTAATTTCTACACCCAATGTGGGGCTTGAACTCACAACCCTGAGATCAAGAGTCGTACGCTCCACCGCCTGAGCCAGCCAGGCGCCCCACCCCTCAACTCCGACTTCTATCCTCCAGAACTGTCAGCAGTAAATTTCTGTTTTTACGCTACTCCATCTGTGGATATTTTGTTCTAGGAGTTTGAACACACTAAGACAGAGGAGTGGGCATTGATGTTCTGTAACGTCTCCCTGGCAGTCCTAAAATGCAGCCAAGCCTGAAGTCCACTGTAGTACTCCCTTCTTATTCTAGCATGTTCTTGAACACTTGCAAAAAGCAGGGGCTCTGAGATCAGGGAAGCACGCAGGCTCAGGCTCTAGCATTTCTTGGCTGTGTGATCTTGGGTGGCTTACTCACCCTCTTGAGCTTCGTTTTCCCCGACTGTAACTTGAGGCGAATAGTCCCTTCCTCGTGAGGTGTGGTGAGGGTAAGCGGGTCTGATCACCTGTGCGGAGTGAATGGTGTGTAGTGGGGGCTTCAGGAATGGCTGCGGCCATCATCGTTATTCCCCTCCCCTCGGGGGAGGTGATTCCTGCGTGTGGCGAGGTCAGTATCACGTTCTCCTCTGTTCATGCTCTGCTGGCAGGGGAGTGATGTGCATACAAGCACTTTGCAGACCAAGACCAAGACTTCCCAAACCCTAATGTGCCCGAGAATCACAGGGGACCTTGTTAACATACAGAAGCTGATTTCCTAAGTCTGAGGTGGGGCTGAGGGTCTGCATTTTTAATAAGTTCCCAGGAGATAAGATGCTGCTGATCCGTGGGCCACACTTGGAGTACCACGACCGTAAAGGGGAAAGCTCTTTATAGAAGTAAAACACCACTACTATTTCCTTAACGTACCTTCGGGAAATATCATCATACACCTACTCTCCTGAATCTTCGAAATGTTTTTTTGAGAGACTTTATAGCAAGTTTAACACCTATAAAGAAACTAGTCTAAGTCAGAGATCCTATATGGAAACTTTAAAGATTTAAGCTCGTTGGTTTTCTCCTTACAGGCTTTCCCTTTTGCTATTAGTCAACATCTGATTCAACTTAATGAGCACACATCTGGATCACAAGAGTGTGGAAAACACACTTGCCCTTTTCCCCAAGAATGAAAGATATTTCTCCCTTCGTCTGCTCCGGAGGAAAAGCGGAAGATCCATGAGTAACTGCGAGGAGCTCTGGGACTCCCCCACCACCTGTGGACAATAAGAATGAACTGCCTCTTTGATGCTTCAGAAACCTCCCTCGTCTCGTCTTCATAATGACAGTGGTGCCTCCCAACACCCACAGTTCTCTTTTAGCATAATAATCTCACATTAAAATAATGTGTGTGCTCCCTATCACAGTGAGAGTGGAATGTTGGTTTTATACATATGGACCCAGCTTTACATAGAAATGTCCTCACAACATTGTGCACAAGAAACTTCTGGGTGAATCAAACCCTATTTTAGATGCAGAAAAACAGCTGGCTAATTAAGGTGTCTATGTAAAATAATTTTGAAAACCGCCCTTCAAAATCTACTCTGTCTTTTGGAAAATCTGGATTTCCGTTTTGCTACACAAGTGGAGCGACTCACCTCCACTGGTGATCACTTCTACAGAGGTTCCTCCAGCCCTACTGATCCTGTTCTCTTGCTTTTTGTGGGGGGAATACAACTCTGTCTGTCACCAGAGAGGAGCAGGCATTTGGGTGCTTTGGGATAACAACTCCGACAGCCAGGATGCCCCACAAACATGCACTGGTGATGCCTGCTATGTAAGTAACTAACTCAGTGCTAGGTGCTGGAGGTGTTCAGGTAAGCGTCCTGAACCGGCTCAGGTCATGATCTCACGGTCCGTGAGTTCGAGCCCCGCATTGGGCTCTGTGCTGACAGCTCGGGAGCCTGGAGCCTGCTTTGGGTTCTGTGTCTCCCTCTCTCTCTGCCCCTCCCCAGGCATGCTGTGTCTCTCTCTGTCCCTCAAAAATAACAAATAAATGTTAAAAATTTAAAAAAAAGATTTATCATATAATTGGGTATTATGTTGAGAGGCTTGATTCTTTTTCTAAGCTTAAAAAAAAAAACCCGTCTTCAAGGTAAATACTTTTTGGTTAAAGACCAGTTCCTTGATCAACTTTATGAGATTTATATATCTACCATGTACCAGCTCTGTGACCTTGAGTAAAACGCTTACTCTAAGCCTCAGTTTCCATATCCATAAAATGGTCATAAGACCTACTACAAAGGCTTGTTCTAAGGATTAACTGAGATGCGCATTAAGGGCTTAGCACAGTCCCTGGTATGGAATCATCGCTCAATAAATGGTAGCTCTTATAACTGTTATTATATGGCACTGAATATTTAATTGGTTGTTATGATTATTTTCTTCTGTCCCTGGACTAATCCCTAAAACAGCACTGGGAGAAGACACCATTTATTAAAATGATTGAGAAATCTTTGATTTCAGAAAATTGTGGCCATTATGCAAAGTAAGCTACAGACAGACCACTAATGCTATGACATCTCCCGGACCACAGTCTCCAAGGTCACTGACGCTCTAGGGAAAAGGAAAAATGTTCATCTATATCCAGCCAAAAAAAAAAAAAAATAGAAAAGAAGAGAATGAGAATGAGAAGATAGTAAATAATCAACTGCAGAAGTCGGGTCCTTGGACCCCGATGTCTATCCTTTGAGAGTGGCGAGGTGGAGTCCATCAGGCGCTATCACATTTGTTGCTCCTTAAATCTATACATTGTAATAAGGCAGCCCTTTTGAGACAGAGCAGAGAGAGAAGCATTGGTGGTCACTCATCTGGTCATCTCCATGTCCATCATAAATGAAACTCTCAGCCTGGTGACTTCAGTTGGATCTGCATTATAGCACTGAAACATACAGCCGGGGGACATGTGTGTTTCTCTTGGCTTCGCCATGAATCAGTTGTGTGAGCTCAGGCTAGCCACAGATCTCCCCCGAAATAAGCTTTCTTATCAGTAACATAAAGGAATTAGACTAAACAATATTTTATTAAAAGCTTTTTCAATTCTGATACTTCATGGTGCTGAGATCCTTCCAATGCTAAAATATGCTAATATTCTGATTTTCGCACATGTCTCTGACAGTGTCTGGAAGCTTGATTCAGGTCACAAGTTACCTGTACCAAAGGGCAGAGGCCATCTCAAATTCTTCGGCAAATACAAATGCAGTAAACCACAGAATTTACTACAAAAGCCAGTGGCTTTTGCAAATGCCTCCAAGTGCTTCTGGAAGTCAAGTAGGTTGAAGAATGAGAAGAGTTCACCAGTTTGGGGACCCAGATTTGGCATGTTGAGACCGCATGAGCAAAATCAGTTGTTTCTCGAGGGTTCAGAATGGTAACCAAGCTTTTGACAAGAGCAAAAAAGCACTGTTCTCCATCCCAGCCCTGACTTTGGCTGGCTCAGTGATTTTTTTTTTCTTTTTAAATCTTTTACTTTTAAATAATTATACTTTCACAGAAAGTTGGAAAGACAGTATGGAGACTTTATTTTCTAGAATAAATGCCTAGGAGTGGAATTTCTGGGTCATATGGTAAGTCAATGTCCTTCAGGGTGGCTATACCATTTTGCATTCCCACCAGCAAAGTAGCAGAGTTCCAACTGCTCTGCTATCTCACTGTATTTGGAATTATCAGATTTTTATTTTCATTTTTCTATTCTGCACCAATTACTATGATTGTGGGATTTTTCTTCTTGAGCCTGTTAATATGTGGTTTATGTTGACTTATTTTCAAATATTGACCCAGTCTTGCATTCCTAGTATGAACCCCTCTGGTCATGGTTTATAATTCTTTTTATATGTCGCTGAATTCTATTGGCTGACATTTTGTTAAGAATTTTGGATCTATGTTCATTGTATATACATGCATATATATGCATATAATTTTCTAAAATGTTTTTGCTTGGTTTTGGCATCAGGGTAATATTGGCTTCATAGAATTGAGTTGGGAAGTGTTCCCTCCTTTTCTATTTTCTGGAAGAGATTGCAGCACTGGTGTTAATTCTTCTTTAAATGTTTGGCAGAGTTCTTCAGTGAAACCATCTAAACTTAAAGATTTCTTTTTGGAGAAATTTTTAGTGAAGAATCCAATTTGCTCAGCAGTTAAAAGACTATTCAAATTATCTAGTACACATTGGGTAAGCTGTTGTAGCTTGTACTTTTCAAGGAATTAGTCCATTTTATGTAAGTTATCAAATACATGGGTGTAGAGTTGTTCATGGCATTTTGCTGTTCACAAGGCCTATAATGATATTCCCTGTTTCATTCCCAATATTACTAATTTGTGTCTTCTATTTACCTTTGTCAGTGTCGTTACATGTTTGCCAATTTTATTGATGTTTTCAAAGAACAAGTTTTTACTTTTATTGATTTTTCTCTATTGTGTTTCTGTTTGCAATTTCATTTGATTTCTGCTCCTGCCTTTATATTTCCTTCCTTTGTCTTGTTTTGGGTTTATTTTGCTTTTCTTTTTTCTAGTTTCTTCAGGTGGAAGCTTAGGTTATTGATTTGAGACATTGCCTCTTGTCTGATGTAATCATTCAGGGCTATAAATTTCCCTCTCGACACTACTTTAGTTGACTCCCACAAATTCTGACACATTGTATTTTCATTTTCATTCAGTTCCATGTATTTTTTTAATTTTCCTTTCTTTCACCCATTCATCATTTAAAAGTGTGTTCAGTTTTTAAGTGTTTGGAGATTTTCTACTTATCTTTGTTACTGATTTCTAGTGTGATTCCATTGTGATCAGAGAACATGCTCAGATTTCAATTATTGTACATTTGTGGAAGTTTGTTTTATGGCTCAGGATACCGTTTACCTTGTTATATGTTCTGTAGGTGTGTGGAAAGAATGCATTCTTCTGTTGCTGAGTGGAGTGTTCTGTAAATGTCAGATCCAGCAGGTTGGTGGTGTTGCTGGGTTCTTCCGTATGTATTCTTGCTGATAGGAGAGTTGTCTGTATTTACCTATATTTTTGCTCTTATGTTCTTCCTTCCTAATGTTACAAAACTCTTTCCTTGAGTGTTTTCTTTCTGTTAAAAGCACTTCCTCTGACCATTTTAGAGTAAGTCTGCTGAGGAAATATTCTCTTAGTTTTCCTTCAGCTGAGAATGTATTAACTTCCATTTTCACTGGTTATAGAATGTTGGGTTGAAACAACTCTTCTTTCAGGATTTGAAAAATATTGTGCTACCTCCTCTGACCTCCATGGTTTCTGATAATTCGACTGTCATTTGAATTGTTTTTCCCCTATAGGTAATGTATTTTTTCCCTCTGGTTGCTTTTAGGATTTTTTTTTTTTGTGTGTGTGTAGTTTTCTGAAGTTTGACTAGGATGTGTCTTAGTGTAAATTTCCTAGGGTTTGTCCTAGTGAAGTCTGTTCAGTTTCTTGAATCTGTAGGTTCACATTTCCTGCTGGTTTGGGGAAATTTTCAGGCACTATTTCTTCATATTCTCTTTTAGCCCCTTTCTGGGACTCAAATAACACAAATGTCGGATCTTTGATTATAGTCCACATGTCCCTCAGGCTCTACTCATTTTTTTTCGGTCTGTTTTCTCTTTGTTGCTCAGATTGGATAATTCCTATTGTTCCATCTTCAAGTTTATTGATTCTTTCTTTTGTCCTCTCCATTCTGCTGTAGAGCCCATCTGTTGAGCTTTTATTTCAGTTACTGTATTTTTTAGTTCTAAAATCTCCATTTGGTCCATCTTCATACCTTCTATTTATTTGCTGAGGCTCTTCATTTTTTTCCATTTGTTTCAAGCATGTTTCTAATTGCTCATTACAGCATTTTTGGGATGTTTGCTTTAAACTGTTAGATAATTCCAACATCTGTGTTGTCTTGGTGTTAGCGTCTATTAGTTGTCTTTTCTCATCAAGTTTGAGATCTTCCTGGTTGTTAGTATGATGACTAAGATTCACTTGAAACCTGACCTTTTTGGATATCATAAGATTCTGAATTTTATTTAAATATTGTGTTTTGGTAGGTAAAGAGGAGATTACTGACTCGTCACTGCCAGGTTGGGGTCGAAGTGCAGGTCTGTGCACTTAGCCTCTGTTGAGGGAACTTTCTACTATGGAGTTCATAACCATCTGATGAACTGAGGTCCCTAGCTGGTCTACCCTCTTCTTTCTACCTTTCTGAGTGTTGTTTGCTTTATGTATCCAGGATTTTTAGTTTTACTTGAGAGGATGGAAGAGGCATTTTTGTTTGCTGGGTGGGCGTGGAAGTTTAGCCACAGCTGATATTAGCCTGGCGGGGAAGGGTAGGGTCACCTCATTACTACTCCTCACATGGCCTCTACTGATACCATGAGAAGGGGGGGCCTTGCTACTACACTCTGCTGAGAGGTGGTACAAGTCCTGACTCTCCAGTGACCCTTTGGAGAGGAGACAGAAGGGGTACCTTGTTCCTGCTGGGTAAGGGTGTAAGTATAGGCTCAACATGGGTTAACCACTGACTTGGAACGGCAAGGGGGTAGTGGCCTCATTACCACTGATCAGTGATGAAAATCTTGACTCTCTACTATGTCCCCTTGAACCCCACAAGGAAGGGGAGGTAAGAAAATACATGGTTACCACCAGGTGATGGTGGAGACCTAAGCTCCTCACATGGTGGGAGATGAAAGTCTCACCTGACAGGAATACAATTTCTGGCTTCTCACTGGTCTTCTCTGGCACTGCCCCAGCAGATGAGCTGAGGGCCTTGTTACAGTCTGGCAAAGGTGAAAAGTGTCTGCTCTCCACCCAGCCTTTGCTGATGCGGGTGGGGCCTCACTCCCTTCAGTGGTACTGGCTGGAGTACGGCTGATTGTCTGACAGCGTTCTGTCCTGGTAGACGGAGTTTTTGGCTGGCGAGTACGCTTTACTCGAGGCTTCTGGGAGACAGGAGGGGTCATCTGCACCCACTGGCTCTCCAGGTTGCTATTTTCTCTAAAGTCCAGTCTGGGATATGTGAAGCAAAAAAGAGACCAGGGAGCTCACCATCATGTCACTTGTTAGCTCCTAAGGTCCCTAAGTCACCTGCCTTCTTCTCTCTACCTGAGTCTTCTTATGTTTGTGTTACACATAATGTCTGGAGTTTTTAGTTGTTCTTAGTGGAAGAAATAAGAAAAGTATGTCTATTTCATTTTCTTAGAAATGGAAGCTGGTGGTATAATCTTGAGTAAGTCATTTCACCTCCCTAATAAAGAATCAGTGTGCCCAGTGCTTAATAAAGGGAAACTCAGGAAATGATGACTAAGGTAAATCAAATGAAATTGAAATGTCTTAAAATGAGAGTTTTGGGACGCCTGGGTGGCTCAGTTGGTTAAGCATCCGACTTCAGCTCAGGTCATGATCTCGAGGTCCGTGAGTTTGAGCCCCACATCGGGCTCTGCACTGACAGCTCAGCGCCTGGAACCTGCTTCAGATCCTGTGTCTCCCACTCTCTCTGCCCCTTCTCTGCTCATGCTCTCTGTCTCTCTCTGTGTCTTTCTCTCTTTCTCTCTCTCTCTCAAAAATAAACAAACATTAAAAATTTTTTTTAAAAAATGATGACAGTTTCATCCTGATTTGGGATGAAGAGAAATTAAGAGTGAATCAGTTCATGCTACTCTATTTGATTTCCAGTATTACTCCCTTAACAACAACAAAAAAAGCTATAATAATAATAAAAAAAACTGTACCTTTTACAACTGAAAACGTGCTTATTCACATTTTAAAAGGAGTTTTTACAAAATAAGCCCAATGGTTTCTTAAATCCATTAATGAGCTGAATCATAAAAATTTTACCCTCCTGATGATGTATTCCCAGTAGTTTTAAGCGGAGTTGTTGAAAAGTCAAACCCCAGCACTAAGAGGAGCTCTAGAGCCGAGGGAAGGAGGAATCCCGGGGAGGGTGTCACGGGTGGCAGACAGGGCGAAGAGCTCAGGTAAAGGACGTGTCGGGAGGGGCTGGCATGCCGTTTGGAAGAGCACTGGATACTTTGGCAAAAGAAACTGAAAAGAGAGGCGCGGGGAGAAGGCAGATGTACAGCGCTTGAAACATAGACGGGGTTTGAGAAGGAGACCCGACAGGAAGGGGAACAGAGAGGTGTAGCCAGGTTTGAAAGGGAAGGGAGGGAAGAGAGGCATTTACACCCGACAGCTGCTGCGAGTACTATGTACTTGCTATTCTGTCTGCTATTTCAGAAGAAAGACCAAAAAGCCTTACAAAGAGAAGACATATATGGAATAAACACACCGAGGAAATAACTCCGAAATTGATTACTCTTTTAACTTTATATACTATAAAGTCGTGCTTCTCGACCTATCTTGTGAAGGGCCGGTTTGGGGGCTCTTTGCTTCGTGTAAGCTGTTGCAGGTCACCACTACTGTGAAATGCAACGAAATACCGCGGCAAGGTCCAGTTGCCGGAACACTTGTTCTTGTTTTCCTCTCCTTATCTTCTCAGGGGCAGGGAAGAGATAGTTCCCAGACCGGCTCTGGCCCAGGCCTGGAGCACCAGCGTTCCCTGAAGCTGGACTCGGGGCGCACAGACCTCAAATTCAAAACCTGACTTCTCAGTCGAGCTCCAGATGTCCGGGGAAACGTCTAACATGAGGGCATTCTGTTTCCGCGCCCCTGCTTGTATTAATCAGGGTAGGCTAGGTGACACCGTCACAAAGAACGCTCCGGGCTCAGAGGTTTACCACATGTCTGTGTCTTGCTCACCCCGCATGTCCGAGGTGAGTCGGCAGGAGGTTCTGTTCTGCACACTCCCCACCTCGGTGGCTGTGGCAGGAAAACAGACACGGTGCATTTTCCACGGCCTCGCCTTTTATTGGCTAGACGTAGTAACCTATCCTTGCCAGGGAGGCTGGGGCAGAGGCGTGCCACTTTAACCATAAGCAACACAGAGGAAGGTCTGTCCAAGTTCGAAGGGAAAACAACTAGCGTAGCGCTGCCCCCTTCCCTCACTCTGGTGTGCCGGCCGAGGGGCACGGAAAGGGACAGGCGACTCTTACTTAACCAGTATTCTCTTGGCTATTGCTGCCCTTTGTGTAGGCATTTAAACGCTGACTCCCGTTTGTGGGCATCTCTTATTTATTTATTATTTGAGAGAGAGAGAGAGAGAGAGAGAGAGAGAGAGAGAGAGAGAGAGAGAGAGAATGCAAGCAGGGGACAGGGGCAGAGGGGGAGAGAGAGACTCCCAGCGGGCTCCATGCTCAGTGTGGGGCCCGGACGCACAGGGCGCGATCCCACGGCCCGGCTGGGATAACAAGCTGAGCCAAAATCAAGAGTCGGACATTCAACCGACAGAGCCCCCCGGGCACGCCTGTGGGAGTCTCGTATAAATTGCTGAGAGCCCCTGGGCAGAGGCCCACGCGTGACGCGATCCCTGATGTGGGAACCCTCTTTCAGATCCCACCAGCAGAGTTCCACCCCGCGGTTTCACGCCGCTGGGGTTTCCTCGGCGTCACGAGAGGGCTTCTGGAGAGCTGTCTCGAGTCAGCTTGTACACCCTTCGGTCCATAGGAAATCCGTGTGCGTTTGACTTGCCAAATGAGCGAGTGCCCGTTCTCAGCTGCTGGCCCGCCTCCGCTTCGCCCCTCTCCCTCAGGAAGGTGCAAACCGCGGAAGGCAAATTCACTACAGGATCAGGCACCTGTCTGAAGACTCTGCCTCCCACTCCCTCGGGCACCACGGATTCGCCGCTCGGTTCTCTTAGCAGCCCCTTCTCGGCTCGAAGGGGGTACCACTACTTTCCTCTACCGGGAAGTGAAGTTTGAACATTTCTCATGGCATGGGACGGACTTCCCCCAAAGTGAGTGGCCAAGTGGGAGAGAGCCAAGCAGAAGCTGTATCCTTTTTATGACTCTGCCTCGGAAGGCGCACAGCACCACTTCTGTCATATTCTATCAGTGAGAAGGGTGTCCCTAGTGATCCACCTTCACAGGAAGGAGACTGAGATTCTCCTCTTTGAAGGAAGGGGGGTCGGCGAATTTGGGGACATATTTTAAAATCACCACACTCCTGAACACTTTCTAATTCAGTCTGTGGCAATGAACTCATATCAACCAGCCAGACCCGGAAGCAAACAAATGTCTGACACAGAAATCATTATAATCTCAAGATATTGTAAAAAGCTGTCAGAACTCTGCTTTTGTAAATGTTTAATAATGGGTAACAGGATGAACTGCTAGACTCTTGGGAAATGAGATCCAAAAATCTTCAAATGTTCCAATAAATAAATCTCTTTCTGCCACAAATTTCTTAAAAACCCGGAGCAAATGTTTACAAGTATTTGCACAAGGGAAAGCTTTAATACTACTAAAGTAAGAGAGTCGAAAGTATGAGACTGTATCTTTCCTCCTACCCAGGACCACCGTCAAGACGCCCACTCCGGCAGAAGCCCATCTCTCCATCTCCACGGATGATCAAGGAAGGAAACAATCCAGGAACACATTGCTATTCAGAATCGTAATGATTCGGTCAATGCAGCTCTGGCTTCAATAGCTTGGGAAAACCCCGAGGCTTATCAAGGCCAAACCACCGGCCCAGAGATAACCCCACAGGGAGGAGAGGAGAGACCCCGTGCCCCTCTGACTCTACAGCTGTGTTCCGAATCACTAGGTGGCGTTGCCTCTCCTAAACACCAAAACCTAACTCGATATGCAGGAAAGATCAGAGGTGGCTTCTATTCCATTAAAAGGAAATCAATAGTGTTGAACTGAACTCAAAGGTACGAACAAAATAGAGGACAGTTCAAATGAACAAAGAATAACAATGACCGCTAGTTCTCAAAACACAGATGCTTAAAAAGACAAACACGGCATGAATCACAAGGCTCCAGATTTTCCTGCTAACTGTTGGGATTTCTGAACACCTGCTTTCCTCATGCATTTGGTGGGGGTGGGGGGGGGAGAAGGGTAGGGTGGGTGGGAAAGAGGACAGGGTGGAGTTGAGGGGATTGAGGGAGACGCATGCTACCAAAAGAGACACATGTAATGAAAGCCTCCCGAGGGTCACGTGTTGTGTGAGGGGGTGCAGTCCAAGCTCAAAAGGCCTGGCGCCAGGCCTTCAAGTAGCTCACAGCCCAGATGGGAGGAGAGGCTTGAGAGAAATAAGAACACCACGTCGTGATACATGAAGCAACAGAAGAAGGAAACAGCGCTCTATGAAATGAGCAAATGCCTCTAATACCCAGTGAGTTCCACTTCTGTGGTTCATTCCTGAATGGAGGAGAGAATGGGAAGGAGGATAATCCCACAGATGCCAGGATACGATGGCCTTAATCACTGTTCTTATTTCAATTAAAGACATGTTAATCAGGACAGCTTTTAGAAGTACGAAAATTGTCAAAAATTCAAAGGCTTTCCACGGCAGGAGGGAGATTAAGGAGAGTAGGCCTGATACAGGGAAGGAAAATAAAACAGAAACCCATTTGCCTGGGCATTAGAAACGCCGCGTCTTCACACTGCCTGGCCACGAACCAGCTCTGTGATTTTGATCCCTCAACTTCTCTGAGCTGCCGTCTAGTTTTGATCCGTTCTGTTTTTCTAAACATTAAAGGGATCGGATTATGCAATCACCACGGTCCCTCTCTTGCTCTAAAATCTGTGATCCCAGTGCTCAAGGGAAGCCTCTTTCCCCCTCTTAGGTGCCATCTCTCCCTGCACGGTTCTCTTCGGTTTCGGGCCCCAAGCCAAACCTCTTTTCTCTCCCCTGGTGGCTTGCCTCACGCTAATACCCAGGAGCACAGCATCGACCCAGGTGCTTTCTGTGGAAGGATCTGCCACAGGTCCGCAGCTCCCGTGCCAAGGAGGCTGGTCCTCCGGCATGGTGGCCCCAGGGGAAGCCTGCTCATGGGTCTGGAACTGGGGATACTCCCGGCTTCCTGGGCGATCCTGGATATGTGAATTCCCCGCCCACCGGGTCGAGGGAGTCTGCCCTGCCTCTCCACAGGGTTACTAACGGGGACAGAATGAAGCGGTTCATCAAGCAGTGCGCAAACACAGAAGACTGCGGTGAGGACCACGACAGCTGACTGCTCTGGACCGACTGCGGGGCTCCTTGGGCCAGAAGTCCTGCCGGGACAGGGCTGTGTGCCGTATCACTCCCCGAGAGGAAACGTGACGCAAAACAGACACGGCCTCGTGGCTGCCGTGCTGCTGAATCTCCCCCCAGAGCAGAGAGGGGCTCTCGAACTAACAAGGTCCCAGCAGACTTTCTCTAAAGAAGCTTTTCATGTTACGGTGAACTGACAGCAACGCCGTCCACATCAATCTGACTCAGATCACAGTCTCCGGGACGCACCATATTAAAAATTCTAACTGTAGAACTTTTCTGTCACTTCCCACTTAGGTCAACATTCATGCCACCCACTGTCCCATGTGAAGTCCCAAGGAGTTAAGATCTCTATCTGTTAAAATTGACTTCTGGACCCCCCAAAAGAGTTTCATGGGGCTATGGGCATTTAGAGTCATTAAGCTGTCCATCCAAAGGTTGGAACTTTCCAGAAATGGCAAATTTCATGTACTTCTCCTCTCAATAAAGGAAAAGATTAGATGCATAATTAAATACAGTTAATTTTTACAACTCCCTTGAATATTTACACATATAAATAAACTCATAAATCAGAAATTAGTATTTTTTCCAGATCAAATTCTTGAGTCTTGAATTTTTACTTGGAAAATATGGTTACTGTAAATATTATAAATTCTGAGTTAACCAGTATGGTCATAGACTATAAAATTGTAATTTTTATTTTTTAATTTTTATTTTTTTTTGAGAGGGCGAGAGGGCATGCACGCAAGCAGGGTGGAAGGGGCGGAGCAAGAGGAGGGGAGAGAATCCCAAGAAGGCTCCACTCTCAGCCTAGAGCCCAACGTGGGGCTCGACCTCAGGACCCTGAGATCATGATCTGAACCGAAATCAAGAGTTGGACGCTAAACTGACTGAGCCACAGAAGTGCCCCATATTTAATTCAAATGCAAAAGACAAAGAAGAGGAGCAGGAAGGAAAGGAGGAACGACATGGATGAAACACTAAACACATCCACGCCAGCAGGGCTTTACTAGCTGCATTTTCACAGGCGGCGAAGCTGGCTTGGAGAGGTCCAATAGCAAGTAAGTTACAACGGTGGAATTCGAACCCAGGTTCGGCTCACTCAGAAACGCACTCTGCTCCCTTCAGGTCTCGGCTCAAACTTCACGTCCTCACAGAAGCCTTCTCTGACCTCACCACCCAGGACATCCCATCCTGTACCCCGACCCCCTCCTTTCTCTCCATCTTCTTGCTGTTCTTTTCTATCCCCTACCCCGCCTTCATTTTCCTTCATAGCATTTATTTATTTGTTTAAAACCCAGGTCTCCTGTACCGGAGTGTAAGCGGCGGCTCCGTCTCATTCATGGCTGCATCTCTCATGCCTAGAGTCGTGCCTGAGACGGGGTGCTCACGAAATAGAAAACCAACAAGTGAATAAGAAATCCTAAGTGCATGCGTTTTCCATCGCACCTTCCCGGAGGGTACAGTTAAGAAAGCAGAAATGTACACTCACATATACATCCTACTTCAGAGTTCCGTCCACACTCTGGGTGGTGTGATCGTAGAGTAAAGGTTCAGACTGACCGTGGAGACAACACATCAGCATTTGTAATAACAGACGAGTGTGGCTCTTATCCCTGCATGTCCTTTCCATCAGCTCTGTAACAACCACGGATACACAGGACTCTCTTCACGAAGGGTCCAAGAACTCGGTGAGGTGATATTTATCTTATTTTTGCCATGTGAAGGACAACTTAATACCATGCAAACCTCCCAGATTCTTCATATAGTTGACTCCACAACCACCAAGCCCCTTCTGACTCCGACAAGAGCCACATCGACTCGAGAACAAGCGCTACATCGATTACACCAAAACGGCCTCTTTGGTCCTTCTGAAGTGACTGCAATGTTTGGCCCACTTAAATGATTTTGCATTTAAAGTAGGCTCTGTTTCCAGGTCCTTCTGAAATAGTTGGAAGATACACCTAATAAAAATGCATTTCAATAAAAAGGAATTAAACCGATTATGGAGCTTTTGGGTCACCTGGGCTTATGTGAGAGTTACCATTCACGATCTCATCAGGCACTTACCCCAGGAAGATAAAACTTTAAAAAGAAAGCGATGACTCCAAGGGTACATCATGAGGGCACACACCTACTTTATTCGGATAGGATGAGTGTCCAATAAATGCTGATTCGCTAATCACGGATAGCTCTAACGTAACAGACACTCTGCTGGGAATCACATGCCTAATGTTCGGCAGTGCGGCCTACGACAGAGGGTGAACCGTGGCTGTGGCGGGGCGATGCTGGGGGAGGGGGTGTGCTCTTCTTCCCGAGCCCCATAAGCAGAACGCTGCTGCGCAGACCTATTGTGTGTTTTTATAATTACCCAAATTCTCTTCCTTTGTCAGAATTCATTCTCAGCAACAGCTTGAGCAATGTAGCAATCATGCTCTGAAATGACTTGTAAACCACAGACACAAATATTTGGGCCAAGAATGTGGAATCCATAGCTGTCACATTCCATTATTTCTAGTGGAGCAAGTCACTAACATTTTGGAATCTGGATCATAAATTATGCAGGGCCTCAGCAAAAGAGCTGAGGACACAGACTGCTATAATAAAATCCCTGTTACTGGAGCCATAAAAACAGAACAAAGGAAAGGCAAAGAAGAAAAATCAGGGCTGGCCTTCTCTGACAGTCCTTGTCCACCATGGTTAGTGGTTTGACAAAATGAAAATGTCACATTTGGGAAACCATCAGACAAGCCAAAAAGGATAAGATGGGCATACTGTCATTCATAAACACCACCACGAGATTCCCCAGAATAAAGCGAGCCTTTTGAAGGCAGTGTGAGTGTTGACATAAATTGAAGTCCTTAAACGTACGACAGAGCCATCTGTACCTTTTTCATGAATCTCGAAGAGGGGGAGATGCCCTTCAACCACGGCACCCGGCAGCGGCCACATCTTCCGTGGGTGTCTTACAAAATGGCAGAGGAAGAAAAGCTCCATGTCATCGTGTAATCTGGAACAAGTCCTTTCTCCTCTCTGTGGGAACTGGGTTAATGGCAGAGCGGGAACTAAAACCCCCATCTCTTCACACCCAACCCACTGAGTTTTATCTTGCCTAAGTGATGCCTCAAGCACAGTAGGTGTTCAAAATTATTTGGTGGGCAGATGAGTGGAAGGATGAGCCGATGTTTGGGTAAATGGATAAACAGACAAATAAATGGAAAAACAGAATCAACCTCTGTGTGGTTCGTAGTCTGAAAAGGCCAAAGAGAACACACCATTCGAATACTTTAGAAATAAAGAACTGAAAAGCCAGACAGATCATATTTAGCAACCATTGCTAATTTGACTCCAAGAATTCTTTTCTTTTTTTTCAAGTCTAACTTTGTGTTGGAGAGCACTAGTGCACGTGTGTGTGTGTGTGTGTGTCCCCAAAAGAACGAGTGTGAGAACGAGCATAGGTCAACGTGTTTCTTAAACGGGACTGTTATTATCTGAGAACACTGAATGCGACTCCCTTCTCTGAGGCGCACTGTGCACGCGGGAGAACAAAGAAGGTGGAGTGGCCGAAGGCCCTCGCACAGAGACGGACCGGGTCAGGCATCTCCTTTACAAGCACACCGCTGCTTCTGTAATTATTACAAACATATTTAGAAGAAAACAAAATGTTTTTCAAGATCACATAGAAGGTCTGAAATGTTCAAACAGCAAAAAAGGGGGGCTCAGTACAAGTTAAAACCATATAAGGGAAAAGTTATTTTTTTCGCCATCATGGGAGGAAACTCTTCTTCTAGCAAATCCCACAGCACAAAAGGAACTAGCTCCAATCATCTGTCTAGGTCGGGAATCTTCAAATCTTCCACAGAGAAAAACTACTTTAAATTTCCCCAGAGCCTTGACTCACTCAGGAGGAGGGAAAGGGAGGCAGAGAAAAGAAGGAAAAAGGCCTAGTGATGCCAGCAGGGCCCCGGGGCAGAAGGAGGTCTCGGTGCAAGGCCAGCCATGATTTCTTGAGGCTGTACTGGTGCCCAGCATCGGGCAAAGCACTTGGCATATGCTGTCTCACTGAATCCTCACAGGAGCTGCAGACTGGACCCCTACCCAGGAGGTTCTATTCTTCACTTCATTTTACAGACGAGGCAAGAGAAGCTTGAAGAGCTTCTGCGGGGTGGCTCAGAAGAGCTCAACTGGGCGAGTGTCTGACTCTTGATTTCCCACCTCATGTCATGATCTCACGGTTTAGGAGTTCAAGCCCCACGTTGGGCTTTGCACAGACAGCATGAAGCCTGCTTGGAATTCTCTCGCTCTGCCTCTCTCTCTCCCCTCTCCCACACTCTCTTGCTCTCTCTCTCAAAATAAATAAATAAACATTAAAAAGGTTTAACTCATGTCATGATCTCACGGTTCAGGAGTTCAAGCCCCACGTTGGGCTTTGCACAGACAGCATGAAGCCTGCTTGGAATTCTCTCGCTCTGCCTCTCTCTCTCCCCTCTCCCACACTCTCTTGCTCTCTCTCTCAAAATAAATAAATAAACATTAAAAAGGTTTAAAAATGAAGAGCTTCTAGAATTTTCCCAAAGCCACATGTTCCTAAATGGCAGAGCTAGGATGCAAACCCAGGCCTGCCCTGTCTGACACCAAAGACTCAGGTTTTCGTGCCTCCTGGCCGCCACGGCCTCCCTGCTCTCTGAGAATCCCAGGAAGCTGTGGCCTTACCAAGCTTCATAGTGGAAGATGGTTTAGAAATCTACCAGGTATGCCTTCAAGTTCTGTCAAGACTATGGTCTGAGATCACTGGTCAGAGTTTTAAAAATCTGGGTTCATCGTCACAAAACAACTGGCAGTTTTTTTGTCTTTCTTTGGTAAAAGCCTTCTGGGAAGCCAAAATTGCTGTGCTATGGTCATTCCTTACCCACGTCTGCATTTTAACATCCAGCTAATTGAGATGAGTGGAGACATCTGTAAGCTTATTTCAAAAGAGACAAATCTCTCCCAGCATAACAACAGCAGTACCACTTACCGAGTGCTTGCTATGTGCTAAGCACTACTCATCAATTCATGCGGCATCAAAGATTAACAGGCAGAGAGCTAAGCTCGGGGAATACAAATGCATCAGATGGGGAGCCCGCAGCTCCTCCCAGGGCCTGCGGCCCGAAGGGAGAGACGGGGGCGGGAAGCCCGAGCGGGAGCGTGCTCCCGCCTGTCAGGCACAGAGCACTGCGAGGGTGCAGAAGAGCGCCGACGTGGTGGGTGAGAGCTCCCAAACACCTCAGGATGGAGCCCGAGAGCCGAAAAGATTAAGTAATGAGAAAGGCGCACAGCTATGGAATGGGACGACCCGGTTTGCCTCACCTGGAAGCCGCGCTCTGCCCACCACTTGCTGTGGCCTCGCAGGGAAACACCCCCTTACGGCTTCTCCCACAGGTTCTCATCTCATGAGGGAAAAGCTGGACTGACAGAACACACCGACTTCAAAGTCCTCAGGAGGGCTGCACTGATGTGACTCTTACTTGTTTAGTATCTGACAGGCATCAAAGCATTGCACATTCGCGTTTTCACTCTGAGCTTAATCGCCATCTTAGAAAGAACAAATTAGATGGCCTTTCTATGTCAGAAAACCGAGGCCCAGAAGAAGAAGTGATTCATGAGAGCTAAGGTTCGGAGCTCTGGCTTGGGCCCTCGAGTGGCTAACTCCCGGTCCAGCCGTCTCTGAGTCACAGAATATTAGCTTATCATACCTGCTTCACTTTTTCCTTTCTCGGTATCCGAAACTGACTGCTTTACCCCAAAGATCAGTAAATGGGTGCAGCAACGTTAGACTCTGGGGTGCGTTCTCTCTTAGTCGATGTTTTGATTTGGATTGTCTCCATGGGTCTCTTCCACTTAAAATGTCTCTGGTCAGAGGACGCAAGCCAGTGACAACAGGGTTTTCAGCCAGAGATAAGGAGATCAGAAGTAGGAGCGACGTCACCAAGATGGCAGAGTTGGGAGACTCCAGCCTGTGCCCCCCCCCCCACAAAGACCAACAGGCAGCTGTCCATGAACAAAACAGCTCTGAGAGAGCTCCGGGGTCCACTTACAAGACTTCAGCAACACAGTGGGACAAAAAACTTGGGAATAATCTCATACAAAGGAAAGGAGTAACGGCTTCGATTTGCCTGCATCGTCCCATCTCCCAAGCTAGCACAGCTCAGTGCCAGAAGGGAACTTTCCCACTAGAACTTTCTCCCTTAGCTGAGAAAAAAAGAGCAGGGTCAACAACGAGCTTCCCAGTCTTTTGGGGGGGGTGGTGTACCACATGATGTCTCTGCTTCGTTTAACCCCACCTCGAGGCCAGCAAAGCCGGGCACATACAGAGAAGGCTAGGAACACGGAAGAAAAGTAGGGCCTACCAGTAGCTGCCACACGGCAGGGAGGTCTGTGATTCCCAGTGAATTCCTCTGTAGAAGACCGCGTTGCTTTTACGAACACTTGAAGAGACCAAGAGCCAGCACAGCCACTGCAAACTATCTACAGATTTCACCGGGTTTCAACCCATACCTATTCAAGTTTGCGGATGCCAGCCACCTGAGTGCTCCCTCATTCCCTCACAGGAGCCCAGGAACTGCATAAGAAGGCCGCATAGGCCCCTGCTGCTGCGCAAGTGCAAGACACCGGCCTGCTCGCCTGCACCTGACCCCCACCACTACAGGCATGCTCGGGGCTAGCCCCGCCAGCTGTCCACCCGCATGCCTCTGGCCTGACTCCCATCCCTGGCCTCCATTGCCATGCACACAATCAGAGGAAGACTGAGCAGCCATGAGAGAACACAGCGAAATGCAAGTGGATTAAAGTCTCCAATCAAAACGCATAGACTGGTTGAATGGAGGAAAAAAAACCAACTATATGCTGCCAATAACAAACTCACTTCAGTCACAAAGACACATAGAGGCTCAAAGTGAAGGGATAGAAAGATACTACGTGCAAATGGAAACCAACAAAGAGCAGCAGTAGGTACATTTATATTACACAAAATAGACTTATAAGTTATAAGTAAAAAACTGTAATAAAAGATAAAGAAGTTCATTATGTAAGGATAAAAAGCTCTATTTGTCAAAAGGATATAACAACTGTACATTAGATAGGTGTCCGACATGGGAGCACTTACACATATTAAGCAAACATTAACATCTGAAGGGAGCAACAGACAACAACATGATGATAAAAGTAGAGATTTTGATACCTCACTTTCTTTCTTTCTTTCTTTTTTTTTTTTTTTTGATACCTCACTTTCAACAACAGATAGATCATCTAGACCAGAAATCGATAAGGAAATCCTGGACTTACATGACACTTTGGACCAAATGGGCTTCAGAGACATCTACAGAACATTCCAGCCAACAACAGCAGAATATATCACACTCTTCTCACACACACATGGAACATTCTCTAGGACAGATCATATGTTGGGTCAGAAAACAAGTCTCAGCAAATTTTAAGATTGAAATTATACCAAATATCTTTTCTGACTACAATGGTATGAAACTAAGAAATTAATCACAGGCAGAAACTGGGAAATTTTACAAATATGTGAAAATTAACACACCTCTAAACAACCACTGGTCACAGAAGGCATTAAAAAATATCTTGAAACAAATGAAAATGCAAATACAGCATGTCATAACTTAGAGAAATTTGCAAAGGTAGTACTAAGAGGCAAGTTGATAGTGGTAAGTGCCTACATAAGAAAAAAGGAAGATCTTAAATAAAGAACCTAACTTTACACCTCAACAAACTATCAAAACAAGAACAACCTAAGTCCAACGTTAGCAGAAGGAAGAAGATAATAAAGACCCAAGGAGAAATCAATGAAATAGGTAATAGAAAAATTATAGAAAAGATCAGCAAAACTAAGAGTTGGATTTTTTTAAGATAAGAAAATTGAAAAATTTTTAGCTAGACTTATCAAGAAAAAAAGAGAACCAGATCGATAAAATATTAAATACAAAGGAGACATCACAACTGATACTACAGAAATACAGAAGATTATAAGAGGCCGTTATGAACAATTACATGCCAACAAATTTGACAATCTGGAAGAAATGGGATAAATTCCTAGAAACATACAACCTACCAAGACTGAATCATGAAGTAATACAAAATCTGAACACAACGATAACGAGAGATTGTATCAGCAATCAAAAATCTTCCAATAAAGAAAAGTCCAAGACCATGTGGCTTTGCAGGTCAATTCTAGCAAACATTTAAAGAAGTATCAATGCTAATTCTTCCTAAACTCTTCCAACAAGTTGAAAAGGAGGGAACACTTCTGAACTCATTTTACATAGTCAGTATTACCCTGATACCAAAGCTGAATAAGGATATTACAAGAAAACAAAACTACAGGCCAATATCCCTGATGAATATACAAGCAAAAATTCCCAAAGAAATACTAGCAAACTGAACCCAACAACACATGAAAAGACTCATATACCATGATCAAGTGGGAAGAATCACCTCAAAGATGATTTAACACATGCAAATCAAAACTACGTCACATTAATGGAACAAAAAACAAAAATTGTATCCTCTCAGTAGATGAAGAAACAGCATTTGACAAAATTCAACATCCTTCCATGACAAAAAACAAAACAAAACAAAAAACCTCCCAACTAACTGGTAAAGAAGGAACACACTTCAGCATAATAAAGGTCATTAATGACAAGCCTATAGCTCACACCATACTCGGTGATGAAAGGTTGAAAGCTTTCCCTCTGAAATCAGGAACAAGATGGGAATGCCCACTTTCACAACTCTTATTCAAGAGAATACTAGAAATCCTAGCCAGAGCAGTTAGGCAAACCAACCAACAAACAAACAAATAAAAGGCATCCAAATCAGGAAGGAAGATGTAAAACTGTCTGTTTGCTGATGACATGATCAGCATATGGAAAACTCTGAAGACTCTACCCAAAACTGTTAGACTTAATAAGTGAATTCAGTAAAGTTTCAGGATACAAAATCAACATAAAAAACTCAGCTGCTGGGGATGCCTGGGTGGCTTAGTTGGTTAAGCATCTCACTTTGGCTCAGGTCATGATTTCACAACTCGTAAGTTCAAGCCCCACGTCAGGCTCTGAGCTGTCAAGCCTGCTTCGGATTCTGGGTCTCCCTCTCCCTTTGCCCCTCCCCTGCTCATGCGGTCTCTCTCTCAAAAATAAAAACATTAAAAAAAATCAGTTGAGGGTGCCTGCGTGGTTCAGTTGGTTAAGCGTCCGCCTTCAGCTCAGGTCACGATCTCATGGTTTGTGAGTTCAAGCCCCACGGCAGGCTCTGTGCTGACGGCTCAGAGCCTGGAGCCTGCTTCAGATTTTGTGTCCCCCTGTCTCTCTGCCCCTCCCCCACAGGCACTCTGTCTCTCTCTTTCTCTCAAAAATAAATTTTAAAAAAAACATTAAAAAAAATCAGTTGCTGTAACTGCAGGGTCAGCAACTGAGTTTTATATGTTGATTTGATTTCCCGATTCAAAGGGGCACATGCACCCCAATCTTTATAGCAGCACTGTCAACAATAGCCAAAGTATGAAAGGAGCCTAAATGTCCAGTGACTGGCAAATGGATAAAGAAGATATGATATTTATACCCACACATACATACACGCACAATGAAATCCGCCTCGTGATCAAAAAGAATGAAATCTGCCATTTCCAACAACGTGGCTGGAACTAGAGGGTATTATGCTAAGTGAAATTAGTCAGCCAGAGGAAGACAAATATCATATGATTGCACTCATATGAGGACTTTAAGAAAGAAAACAGATGAACAGAGGGGAAGGGAAGGAGAAATAAGATAAAAACAGAGAGGGAGGCAAACCATAATAGACCCTTAAACACAGAGAACAAACTGACGGCTGCTGGAGGGGAGGTGGGTGGGAGGATGGGCTAAATGGGTGATGGGCATTAAGGAGGGCACCTGTTGGGATGAGCACTGGGTGTCATATGTAAGTAATGAATCACTGGGTTCTACTCCTGAAACCAATACTACATTGTATGTTAACTAACTTGACTTTAAATAAATAAATTTTTAAAAATCAGTTGCATTGCAACATACTAACAATAAACTATCAAAAAAGAAAACACTCCCACTTATAATAGCATCAGAAATAATAAATACTTAGGAATAAATTTAACCAAGGGTGTGAAAGGTCTACATGCCGCAAGCTGTAAACATCGTTGAAAGAAACTGAAGGGACAGATGGATGGAAAGGTACCATGCGTTCATAGGTTAGGAGAGTTGACATTTTCAAAATGTCCATACTACTCAAAGCTATCTAGAATCACTGCAATCCCTATCAAAATTCAAACAGCATTTTGCACAGAAATACAAAAAGCGACCCTAAAATTTATATGGAACCACACACAAAAAAAAAAACCCTGACTAGCCAAAGCAATCTTCAGAAAGAACACAGCTGGAGGTATCACACTTTCTGATTTCAAACTATATTATAGAACTATAATAATCATAACAGTATGATACTGGCATAAAAATGGACACACAGACCACCGAAACACAATTGAGAGCCCAGAAACTAACTCACACATCCATGGTCAGCTAATATTTGACAAGGGAACCAAGAATACTGGGTGGGGAAAGGATAGCTTCTTCAATAAACGGTCTTGGGAAAACTGAAGACCCACAGGTAAGAGAATGAAATTGGACCCCTATCTTACACTACTCAAAAAAATTAAGTGAAAATAGATTAAGGATTTAAATATAAAATCTGAAACCATAAAACTCATAGAAGAAAACAGGGGGAAAGCTCCCTGACATCAGTCTTAGCAAGGATTATTTTGGATGTGATACCAAAAGTATAAATAACAAAAGCAAGAATCAACAAGTGGTACTAAATTAACCTAGTAAGTTTCTACAGAGCAAAAGAAACAATCAACAAAATGAAAAGGCAACCTATGGAATGGGAGAAAATATTTGCAAACCATAGATCTGATGAGAGGTTAATATCAAAGTTCATAGGAACTCACACAACTCAACAGCAAAGAAACAATCTGATTTTATAATGGGCAGAAGACTTGAACAGACGTTTTTCCAAAGACCTACAAATGGCTAACGAGCACATGGAAAGGTGCTTAATATCACTAATCATCAGGGAAGTGCAAACCAAAACCACAATGAGATATCATCTCACACTGGTTAGAATGCTGTTATCAAAAAGACAAGAGCACCTGGGTGGCTCAGTCAGTTAAGTGTTCGACTTCGGCTCAGGTCATTATCTCATGGTTCTCGAGTTTGAGCTCCACACGAGGCTCTGGACTAACAGCTCCGACTTCAGCTCAGGTCATGATCACACTGTTTGTGAGTTTGAGCCCCGTGTCGGGTTCTGTGCTGACAGCTCAGAGCCTGGAGCCTCCTTCGGATTCTGTGTCTCCCCCTCTCTCCACCCCTCCCATGCTCATGCTGTCTCTCTTTGTCTCTCAATAATAAATTAAAATGCTAAAAACATTTTTTAAAAAAAAGAGAGAGAGATAAATGCTGAAGGATGCAGAGGAAAGGGGAGCCCTGGTGTACTGCTGGTGGTTATGTAAACTTGTGCAGCCGCTAAGGAAAACAGTATAGAGGTTTCTCAAAAGATTAAAAATAGAACTACCTTAAGATCCAGCAATCCCACTTCTGGGTACATATCTGAAGATGAAAACACTATCTCAAAAAGATAATCTGCATTCCCAGGATCACTACAGCATTATTCCTAATAGTCAAGACATAGAAAATAGTTAAGCATCCATTGACAGGTGAATAAAGAAAATGTATTATACATACACAAAATATATAATAAATATATAATATATAATATACATTAATATATACAAATATATATTTTAAAGTGTTTTTACATTTATATATATGTTATATACAAATGTATATTATTAATTTTGTATTAATATATATAACATATATATGTAATGGAATCTTAATCATAAAAAGGAAGAAAATTATAAAAAGAAGAAAAAAGAAAAAATTGAAAGCATTATGCTAAGTGAAAAGACACAGCAAGACAAATGCTGTATAATCTCACTTATATGTGGAGTCTAGAAATATCAAACTCATAGACAGAGGATAGTGGTGGTTGCCAGGGGTTGGGGAATGGGGGAAGTGGAGAGATTTTGGTCAGTTATAAGAATAAGTTGGAGAATCTAATATATAGCACAATGACTATAGTCCACCACACTATTTTGTACCTGCTGTGAGTGTGGAGCTTTAATGATCTCAGCATAACAATAAAGGGTGATTGTGTGAGGTGAAGTGTGTTTACTAACCTTATTGTGGTAAAACATTTCACAATATATACATGTATCAAATACTCACATTGTATAACTTAAACCTATACAATAGTTGACGGGTGGATTCTGTCTCAAAAAAAGCTGGAGGGGAAAAAAGAGAGAGAAAAGAAAAAAAATGTACTGCTGGCCCTTAATAACCACCTTCAACTTTCAATGGATCAGGATTGTCTGAAGGGTAAGAAATGCTATGTATTTCAGTAGTATTTTCACCTATCTCTTAGCATCTTAGTTTTGGATTAACAAATGGTATACTCTTCCCACACACCATATAAAACTATGATGATGACAGCGATTATAACGTTATTGAGCAGTTATTATGTGCCAGGCATTGTGCTAAGAGCTTTAGGCACATTAACTCATGGTGCTATAATTATGCCAATTTCACAGATAAAGAAACCAAGGCAGAGAACAACTGAGCATCTTGTCCAAGATCACAAAGCCCATGAGTGGCATGGTTGGGATCCAAAGTCAGGCCATCTGACTCTAGCGGTTGAGATTTTCATATGCATACTAGGTGCGGGTGACTCTCTGTCCTGTATCCTGGTGATGCCTGGGACTGTCCCAGTGATAAATTACACAGCCATCCTTGCTGTACAGTCCTGTATAGTCCTGCAGCGTTGCAGTGAAGATGAGCCATTTGTGGATGGCACATCTTAGTGATCAAAATGGATAGAAATCAGCATAAAACCTGAGTGGTTTCTATGAGACCAGGAAGGAGAAAGAACCGTCCAACAGGATTCTTACGCAGAACGTCACTGCATCAGAGGGCAGAAGGGGAGTAGGGGAGAAAGATCATACGAGCACTCGCTAAAGGATTTAGCATATAGGTGCTTCTGACTCCCTTTGTCACACACAAAGTAGTTTAAGTTCTTCGCTGATGACAAAGAGGGTCTCTTTCTCCATCAAGCATTTAAGAAGTACCAGGAGTCGTCAAGGCAGACATGCCAGCTCGCCGGATGGTGCTGTGAACTGGAGAACACCATCTGTTTTGTTAAGGTTGACAGTCTGAAATTTCTGGTTAAACTCCAGATCTTCTTGTTGTGAAGGGCTTGATAACTTTTAGTCCATTACCTTCTGCTTACTGAGTCACAGAGCATATTATATCTCCCTCCAGAGCACTCCAACAGCTGGGCCATGTTATAAGCTGTCTTTGTCTTATTTGGTATTAGATAATGGATTTGATGGGACTTTCCATCTGAATCAAGAAAATGCAATTACAGAATTGCTGTTGTTTCAAATAAGTGGCCAACTCTGACATTCTGGCTCAAGAACACAAATCCGTTACTTTTTTGCCAGTGGGGCTGTTCTGATGAGGGCTCGCTTTACAAGCACATTGGACACATAACAACAACCCATTTACTTCACTTTTTAATTGCTCTTGGAAACATTTTAAATGGCACCAAAGCAATCTTTACTAGAAAATGAAAGCGTTCACTTCCCGAGAAACTTAACTCTTCAAAGGAGGACAGAAAGGACCACTTTAGGAAGTTCATTGAAAACTGAGCGTCTGTATTCAGGAGCTAACAAAGCTGTTTCAGAGTCAAGTGGGGACAGGCTGAGTCAGCAATACCCACTAGAAGTTGCATTCCGGCTTTAATCCAATTCAACAAACGCATTTTCTGCTGTGTCAGAGAGGGCCTTAAGAAGAATTTCTGGAACAACATGCTGAAAATGGTTCTTGGTGAAAGCTACGTTTTGACGGCACCATGAAATTACTAATTACGCTGCAGAGAGTCGTAAACACTTGAGCCTCTTGTGGATTTCATGCTGGAAAAGAGGGGAGCGTTCAGGTCGTGGTATACGAGCAGCCAGGCTTCTGCCCTGTGTTCCGTCTGGCAGTGTGGTACGTGGGCCCAGCATGAAGAGGGAAGAGTGAGACTGAAGAGAAGCCGTGGATACAGGGAAATGCTCAATTTCCATTTCTTCCAGTTACGATGGCAAATGGTCCTAGTCACTCCAAAGTGCTAGGGCTTCAGCTCTTTCCTAGATAATTTCCGGCATTCGCTTGATAGAGGCCGTGGGCATGAGGTAGAGAGCGCTGACTTTAGGCTCAGGCAGCTCAGGGCTCAGAGTCCGGCTCTACCACACACTTGCTGGGGACCTTCGACAACTAACCTCTCTGTTCTTTAGGTTTTTCATTTCTAAGTGGGAATAAGAAGCCATATCTTTGTGAATTTTTAAGTGGGCCAATAAAACTGCATAAGAAACTACATCAAGTACAGTGCTCGCACACTGGGGGTATTCCGCGAGCGTCGCTGCTTTCACTATTACCATGACTTCTGTGCTACTTCAAAGGTGTGCTGGAGAGATCACAAAGGCCTTTTCACACATTCTCTATGAAACCTGTTATTTGAATACCTAAAAAGTGCAGCTAGTATCAGTTTCCTAAGGCTAAGTGTCAAATGTAGAGAATAGACTATTAAGTTCACGTACTTGAAAGAAGAAACAGTGTGATATTGTAGTGATTTTCTTGTCCAAAAGTAACAAATATTAGGGTTCTTCAAACCCGCACAAAGAGCCTTGCTTTGTAAACTTCTTGGCTAAAGATCCAAAAAGGTTAATATATTATTTAGTTAGCCCACTAATCAGACTGTCTCATTTAGCTATCAGGCGAAGGACTATGTAAAAGAAAGAGAAAAATCTGCTCAATCCAGTATTCCTACTAACTGTAAGGAGGAAAATTAAAATAGTATCATAAAACCTAATCGCTGCCTGCTGGTTTCACTATTTCTCAAGCTGATTATATTTTTGGTTCATATAAAAGGCTTTAGGAATCAAGTTCCGGCTTCCATATACATGGTCTTTCCATGAAAACATCACAGAGTTTCAACTTTTTAGAGCAGTAAAGGGTTCAGAGGTCATTTATACTGATGAGAATGTGAAGGTCCAATATAAAATATACAGAAACTGCCACTGTCCCCAGAATTAGTCTCCCTGGGCGATGGGATCAGAGGCAGCCGAATGCCGTCTGAACTTAAAGGAAGTCGTAAGGCACAAGTGGATGAACACAGCAAATATGAAAGAGGGGAGAAGTTATTTGGACTTAAGACTCCAGTTATTAATTCCAGGCATTTTCCATGGTGCTTGGCTCTCACCATCCTTCGTCTATTCAAATTACACATGTGCTGTGCCCTCTGTGGACCAAACATTGGGCACTAGGCAAAAAGGACACAAAAAATTTAAGATACATATCTTGCCCCTTCTTGGCATTTACGATCTGGTTGGTAAGTAACGATGACACTTACTAAGTGCCAAGGGGAACACCAAATTTCCTGGAAGAGCCTGAGAGCCTTGATTAAGACTATAAGACACCTAGCTGAAGTGTGAATAAGTAAGACTTTGCAGGCTTGACAGAAAGAGAAAGATATCCAGGGTGGAAGAAATGACATGAGGAAGCCATGGAGGAATAAAAGTGCTCAGAGGTTTGGAGAACAATGAGTGTGAGGGGTGAGAATGGCCGAAAATGGCATCAGTGAGATAAACAGGGGCCAGTTCCTCACAGAAGAGCATTAAATTTACACCCTCATCATCCTTTCTGAAATCACAAAGGACTTTCCCTGTGAGCACTTGAAATGCCTGTTTTGTCTACCAAACAGCCACTGGCATGGGTTCTGGTACACAGTAGGTGCTCAATAAAATTTTTCTGAATGTTGAGGGCTGTCAAAAAATATATATGCCGGGTGTAAACAGAAAAACTCAGTTTTATCCTTCCTCCTCAGGGAAACACCCAGTTGTTCATTATTGTGTTTCTCTCCTGGGAGCCTTGTTTACTACTGACACAGAACATTGACCTGACACTTCTGGTCAGCAAATGTGGGGGGGGGGGTTTCCCCACAACAACAAGCAAATCGCAGATACCAGCTGGGTGTCCCACAATGTAATTCTGACGCGATCCGCCCAGAGACGGCGTCAGCCCTCACAGGTAAGGGCTCGGTCTCACAGGATTGCCCTGCCCACACCAGACGCCAGCAGAGAACTCGGGTCAGTACCCACGCTGCCGACCGGCCCGCTACGGTTGGTGATTCCCCATACACGACCTTCTCCTCAGGTCTGGCTAACTTGCTAGAGCAGGAGCTCAGGGACACGCTAATTTACACTTGCCAGTTTATTACAGGATACGATAAAGAATACAGACGAGCCATCAGATGAAGAGACACACAGCGCAGGTCTGGGAGGGTGCCAAGCCCGGGAGCTTCTGTCCCCCTGGAGCTGGGGTGCATCGCTCTCCCGGTGTGGATGTGTTCACTACCCTGGAAGCTCTCAGAAGCACCTACCCGAGGATTTAATGGAGGCTTCCTCTGGTCGGCACGATTTCCAGCCCCTGCCCTCTGTCTAGGTGGCGCTGAAAACTACAACCTTCTCACAGTGGCCTGGTCTTTCTGACGGCAAGCGCCAACCAGCCACCATCCAGTTCACTCAGTCACCTCATTAGAACAAAGGCGCTCCTAGTTCTCACCACGTATTAATGAGTTACGAGGGTGTTAGGTGCTCTGTGCCAGGAACTGGGAGCAGAGATGCATGTTATATGTATATTATTATGTTGCACCGGGCCTAGGATTTGGGACTTCATCCTGAGGTCAATGGGGAGCTCCTGCAGGGCTATAAGTACAGAAATGATTTCATAAGACTTGAGCGTGGAGCAGCTGGGCTTCTGAGAGGGTTACCAGGGAAGGAATGTGGGGAATAATCTGGAAGAGAAGCTGGGGGCCGACATGGAGGGAAATGCTGTAATGACCCAGGCAAGAGGTGACAGTGTCTGAAAACAGTCTTGCAGATGCAAGTTGCGTGGGGAGGCCAGTCCGGGCCGCGAGGGAGGGAGACGGGGGTCCCAGGATAACTTCGAGATTCCCGGGTTGGGCACTGAGATTGTGTTGCTGTTCTCAGAAAGAAGGAACACACAGCATGAGGTCACAGACCTGCAGAGAGACCTCTTCCCAGGCCTCTGGATGGGAGTGTGTAGGAAGCAGGAACAGACCCGTATTTCAGAAGGAAGTCTGATCTCTCTCTGCCCCTCCCCGACTCGTTCTCATTCTCCCTCTCTCTTTCTCTCGCAAAATAAACAAATAAACATTAAAAAAAAAAAGAAGAAGTGAAGTCTGAGTTTGGGCAGGTGGTGCCTGGTAGCGAAAGTCATGGGCCTGGGTGGAACCACGAAAAACATACCATTCCAACCGCACTCTACCTCCAGAGTGCAAGTGTTCTTAAAAGAAAACCTTTAAAGCATAACATGTTGTCGGAAAGGTATGAAATTGTGAGCATGCAATTCGGGAATGTGGAGAGCAGAGCCACATTCAGATCAAGCAGCAGCACACCACCAGGATCCCGGCGATGCACTTGTCAGCGGAGGCACCGCCACGGCCACAGCTGTGCTGGAGGCTTAGAGAGCGGGAGCCTCCACCTCTCATACAAAGATACCTCTAACAGAACCCACCATCTGGAGAACCAAAGAGGCAGTCTGAACCATCGCTCGCTATACCATCTCCGAATGTCTCAGAGCCCCGATTCTAACGCTCTACATTTTCTGCTGTTATTTCAATTTTCTGAAAAAAAAAAAAAATTGGTCAAAAGTAAATTCCTCCAAAGTCACCCCAAAACAGATGGCTTCCTTAAGGAACCAACATGAGACTAAAAGCGGAGCCAAATGACTCTGGAAGAAAGACCCAAAGCTCATCGCTGTCACATAACATGGGTCCAGTGTGCGGTGTCCGGCACAGATGGCAGGACCCAGGGTCACGTCTGTACCCGCCATCGCTGGCAAAGCAAGGGGTGACAAGGGAACTGCTACAGATGGAAAGACTTAGGGACATGCAGGTGTGGGAGGTGCCAGCGCCAGGTGTGGGTGGCAGGAGCCAATGACTAACATCATTGCGAGGCTTCCCTGCTCACCACATGGTGCCAGGCAGCATCGCTCACAGGAAACAGCCACAGAAGAGGGACTGAAAGTAGGCTGTGTGCCAAGGTGGAGATGCTCCTGGCAAGCAGTGCCCACCTGAGTCTGGGAAAACACAACTGTGTTCAGAAATCAATGCTCTTCAAAGCGATCACTCAAGTGTTCCTTTCTGAAGTCCTAACAGAAGTGTTATCAATGCTCAGGACCGGGCTGCCTAATGGGAAATGCCCCCATGGGGGCTTTTGACTCATAAACCTATTCAGCTTCACATGTTCATAATCATTTGTGTAAAGAAGAAAAAAGCTCCAAGCACTAATTAGAAAGATAGAGCTGTTGTATTTTCCTCCAGATCACCTTATCTTCTTTATTCAGTTCTTGAAGACTCAGCTATTAAAAGAAATTAAGTAATTCATCAAGCCCATTTCAATTACCTGCTGCTGATAACATCAGATTACAATTAGCATCTACAAATGAACCAAGTGCCAACTGCCAAGCTGAAACATAAGCTAATTTACGGCGAGACTCTGCCTGCTGGAGACAGAACTCAGGGAGCTGGCAGCAAGCAGCCACTTCATTATTCCAACGCCAGTTTCGCAGCCTCTCCTGCAACGGTCCAAGGTGCGGCTCTGACCAAGATTTACCGCCCCGTCTGCCTCTGCTCACATGTTTACAGACGCACTGTATCTGTAAGCAAATCACAGCGCCTTTTAAACAGCAATGTCTAGACAAGCAGGGTGACAAATCTTGACCTCGAGTAGAGAGTAAATATTATTAATATT
The DNA here is from genome assembly GCA_030068075.1 of Paguma larvata. Taxonomy (NCBI): domain Eukaryota; kingdom Metazoa; phylum Chordata; class Mammalia; order Carnivora; family Viverridae; genus Paguma; species Paguma larvata. The sequence continues at coordinate 65,956,589 of CM057835.1, forward strand.
TATTAGGCGCTGAGAGGTGTGGGGCACAGCACAGGACGTGCATGTCACAACCTAATGAGGGTCTGAATCATTTTCTGTGAATCCTCGGGTGCCTGATCAGAAAAACTCCTGTCTTGGTTGAGGCTCTCCATTTCTCATTTTTCCTTTCAGACAGGGAAAGTGCATTCCTGTTACATTCTTTCGGATGCCTAGAAATATCATTTTCCAGCTCTGGGTCACTTTTTTTTTTTTTTTTTTTTGGTATTTACATTTCCCCTTTTCATGACACTTAGTAGGAACTGCTTTGAATGGAAAGCAGAGGTGCGTGCGTTGGCCTCCACATGGTGGCCACTATTAGATCCTGACGACCTGTGTAGTCCCAGCTACGCTGCTCAAGCAGAAGAACTAACTGTTCAGCGCATGTGCAGGCCCCGGAGGGAACCTGCAGGCTGTATTCAAAGACAGCATACAGACTCGAGTTTGGATCTTGTCACTGCTGCTTAAAAACCGAATTTGAGCCAGCGTCTTTCCTTCTATGCCTACCACACGGCTAGGTAGTGAGAACGAAATAATGTGTGTAAAGTGTCTATCTCAGTGCAAGTAGTCAATAGACAACAGCTTCTCTGGGAAAAGAGAAGGAAGGGCTCTTCCCTCCCGACGGTGCTATCCTTCTCTAGGAACACTGGTGTTTTGTCCCTGGGACAAGCAGGGACCACTGCTTCACAGTGACCTATAGCACTGCTAGTGGTGCTGCTGCTTCTCCATCTCTAGTACGAACGGCTGGAGCTGGGGTAGCGGGCAGGAGGATGGTGTGCGGAAGAGGAAGCATCATTAGCTCTGAGCCCTGGGCGGGGAATCCTGGCATGGCTCCTACTGGAATCCGCCCTTCCAGTGGGTGTGTGCCCTCACAGTAGGATCTGTGGACATGGAAGTCAAGACCTGAAGTACAGCCTCAAGTCTGCCTCTTACTCTAAGTCTTGGGTGAGGCATAAAAATCCATTAATCTCTGAATAACAAGAGCTTACGTCACGGGGCTGTTAGAAAGACCCACAAGCCCTGTAAACCACAAGTGCAGTGGGCTCACATCGCTACGTCCAGAACCGAGCCCATACGGGGCGCCTGGGTGGCTTCCTTGGTTTAGTGTCCGACTTCGGCTCAGGTCATGATCTCACGGGCTTATGGGTTCGAGCCCCGCATCGGGCTCTGTGCTGACAGCTTGGAGCCTGGAGCCTGCTTCGGATTCTGTGTCTCCCTCTCTCTCTGCCCCTCCCCCCCTCACATTCTATCTTTCTCTCTCTCAAAAAATAAATAAACATTAAAAAAAGTTTTTTAAAAAAATGAAAATGGTAAATCCCACTGCGGATTTCCAAAGAAAAACACTCAGTGTAAATTAATTACTATTTATAATTATTACAAACATTTTATCTATAAAGCCAGGTCTCTCTCCATCTCTCTTCAACACAAAAATTGAAATGTGAAAAACAGATGAAATAGAGTGATTGTCATATTATAGAATATTTCTTCTCATACAAAAGAATTTTATCATAAGATTTTTTAGGATACTGAGTTTTATGTATGTTCATAGTCATGATTTAATCCATAAAATTTATTCAGAAATAATATATTATTAAGGTACAATATGTGTATCTATTATGTAGATATATATGACAGTGTCGTTCCCTCTTTCCTTGGGAATTCAGAACTTTCTGGTTCACATGGCCAAAATTTAATTTTTAAATATAGTTATTTAGGTGACATTTCTTAAATCTTAGAATTAGAACAGCTGAAAGTCACCGCTTCTGGCAGTGATCATTTGCTGCACTGCAAACGAGAGGCCTGACGCGGACCTCCAAAGAGCTACCAAACTTTCACTCCGACATGCGGCTCCCAGGATGCTTTGAAAACATGGTACCAAGGAGGCCAAGCATTATTTTATGAGATTTTAATGAGTCTTTCATGCTGTGGATCTCTTGAGACTAAATGGATCGAATTTTTTTTAACCTACCTGGGCTGTGCTTTTCTCCTATGTAAAATTAATTAATTCTCCTGACCTCACAGGTTTGTGCAGAGGATTAAATATGAAAGTGGATGCCAATGTGGCACAGAGCAGGTCTCGATACGTGCTTGTTAGATGGAAAACCATAAGCTCCATCGGGGCTGGAGCTACACTGGCTTTTTTTTTTTTTCATTACAATGTACGCACTAATGTGCCTACCTCATGACTAATGTTCAATAAATATTCGTTGAACAAAAGAATGAACAATTAAATGAACCATTTCCTTTTCTCTCCCAAAGAAACTACTTTCTAGATCTTTTTGACTAAAAAGGGACAGTTATTTTTTAAATTTCAATTATTTTCCATAGATGGATTATTAGATATTTGACCCCAGGATTTGATGGGAAGTACTTTCTATCTCTCATATTTGACCCAATACTAGAAACAAAACCAGCCCGGGCACTGTTGTATGTGGGAAGTGGCTTTTAAAATGTGCTCACCTTCATACGTACTCCAGGGGCATACTGGCAAACTAAGAGGTCACCCTCATCTGGAAGGAAAGCAGAGAGAAATAGAGGGAAGGGGAGGGGAGGGGAGGGGAGGGAAAGGAGAAAAAAACAAAGAAAAAAAAGGAAAGAGGAAAGGAAAGAAGGAAGGAAGGCATGATTAAATTAAGGGGTTTGAGATGAGACTGTCCTAGATTGTACAGGTGGGCCTGATGTAATCGCAACAATCTTTATAACATGGATGCAAGAGGAGTCAGGGCAGAACAGAGGGCTGTGCGGTAACAGAAGCAGAAAGGAGTGGTGCACTCTGAACGTGGAGGAAGAGGCACAAGCCAAGGAATCCAGGTGGCCACTAGAAGCTGACTGTCCCCTAGAGCCTGCAGAAGAAATCAGCCTTGTTGATATAAAAAATTTGTGTCCGCCACTAAGTTTGTGGCTGTTACAGCAGCAACAAAAATTTAATACAGATAGCCAGAGGAGTGGGGCTGTCATCGACAAATTTAGGAAAGCCAGAAGAAGGCAATTTAAGACAAAGGTATTTCACATCTGGACTCACTAACTCTGACAGATCAGCATGAAAATCACACGGAGAATCCACTAGGCCGACAGAAATTTGAAGACGCCGCTCAGGCAGGAGGTCAGCGCTGGTGCACGTGGGTTTAGAAACAACGCACGCCGATGCCGTAGCTGAAGGTATGTTGGTGAAAATAATAAAGGGAGATATACAAAGAAAGAACAGAAAAAAATCAAGGAACAAAACACAAGAACTCTCACATTTAACAAATGGCGATACAATGGAAAGGAACCGTAGAGAGAAGGTAGACTAGAAAAAGCAGGCTGCAGGAAAGTCTATATACTATGATAGAGGTTTTGGAAAAAAGGAACAGTCTGTAGACACGTGGATATGTGCTGCCATGTGTTTATGTGCATGCTACAAAGGTCTGGAAAGATTCTAACCAAACTGTTACCAGTGGCCGACTGTGAGGAGTGGAACAGGGGAAGGTAAATGATATAAGAAGGGGGAGCTTTTTCTGCTTATATACTTGGTATCCTAAGATTTTTTTTTTTTTTTACAGAAGTAAGTACCACTTTCGTAACTTTTTAAAATTGCTTATTTTTTTTAAAGGGACAATGAAAGCCAATGCAAAAGGTCCAGAAAGAGCAGCCGAGAAGGAAATCCCGACAGTGGGGCTTCACAGACACTAGAAGAGGAGAGAATGCCAAGGAAAAGTTAGTGGAGCATACCACTGCGGCATAGGATTAGGGAAATCTAGAGCTGTCGAAAGACTTCTCACAGATCACCGTCGATCTTTTTCAGGGGACAGAGGTACAAGTCAAACTTCAAGGGGGCCAAAATGAATAGGAGGAGCTCCGCTTCCAGCGATGGAGGAGCAGCTCCTTTCAGACCAGCCCACTTAACGCTATAAAGTCGGGACGCCCTGAAGGATGCAGGGGGAGGGATCTATGAAGAGACACTGTAACCGAAAGCAGTGAGGAACTGTAGGAAGGTTGGAGTTGACCCTTTGAAGAAAGGAATGGCTGAAGAAGTGAATGGCATTGGTTAAAGTCTATTTTTGACATGCCAGGGAGCTTTTTTTTTTTTTTTTTTTTTTTTTTTTTGTGGAGGGGTGGCCAGAGGGAAAACCCCAATTAGTAACATGTGGTCAGGCTACAACACGGGTAGAAACACAGTGTTACCGGCTTGAAGAACTAGAAGAATGAGCCACAGTGGGGAGCCTTCAATTCTGAATATAAATTCTACCCCAATCTCTAATTCCTGAAACACGCACATGCAAGGCTGAATCTAAGGAACCCAGTTAAAGCTACAAGATCAGAGCACAGATTTCAGGTGCCACCCACCACAAAGACTGAATTTGGAGCTTGAATGAAGCCAAGGTAACTGGTAAAAATCAACAACAAAATACTGTTAAGAGAAATATATCATAATCCACAGTCTCTATAAAGTAACATTCACAATTTTGGATATAATCCCATATTATTAGATATACAAAGAAACATTGAATGTGGCTCATATTCGAAACAAAAGGCAATCAATGCACAATTCTGGAACTATACTAAAAGCCACTGAATTACACACTTCCAACTGCACAGTGGGTGAATTACATCTCAATAAAGCTGTTACAAAACAACAACATTAACAACAGGCAATCAGTAGTGTCACTAGATTGCACACCTGAAACTAAAACAACCCTGTATGTTAACTATACTGGATTTAAAAAATAATAGGGTCTAACCCTGAGATGACTCACACAGAATTAGCAAACAAGGTTTTCAAAGCTTTTGTAATAAATAGGCTTGGCTAGGTAAAGGAAAACTAGACGTAGTGAGCAAACACCTAAATCTTAGCAGAAAAACTGAAATGTTTATTAATAGAAACAAACAGAAATTCTAAAGCTAAAAATACAATATACGTCTGATAAAAAATTTGCTTACGTAGTAAAGAATTAACCTTGCCCAAAGAGAGGTCTGGACTTCACCCTCCGCTCTGGGGAGCAATCTCTAAGCCCTCAGAGTGCCCTGCCTAAGAGTGTCTTTGTTTACCTGAAGGTGTGGACTATGCCAAGTAGTTGGTGCTAATACTGTGATTTACAGTGGGGGCTTTCCGCTCACCCTTCTTCGGAGGGCTGGAAATGAAGGTCGCCTAAGCAGGTGGTAACCATATCTATGTGACCAAGACCCAGTAAAAACTGGACACCAAAGCTCAAGTGAGCCTCTCCTGTTGGTAACAGTCTGTGCATATTGTCAGATACTGTTGCTTTCAGACACTGGCACTGTCTGTGACTCCACTGAGAGAAAAGAGCCAAAAGCTTCCTGCTTAGAACTCTCCTCCCACATGCCTCTTTCCTCAGCTGACTTTAATCTGAACCTTTCGTTGTAATAAACCATAACCACGAGTATACCAGCTTTCAGTGAACTCTGGGAGTCTTTCTAGTGAATTACTGAACCTGAGGGTGGTCTTGGAGACCCATGCTCACGGTTGATGTCTGAAGTGAGAGTAGTCTTGGAGAATCCCAAACTTGGCATCATGGATGGGTTTAAAAGCAGACTGGAGATGACAGAATAAGGAGTTAGTGAACTTAAAGACAAATTAACAGAAATTTTCAAATCTGAAGAATATAGAGAAAAAAACACTTAAAATGTGAACAGACCCTCAGTAATATATACCACAATATTGAAAGACTTAAGAGTCTCAGGAACAGAGGAGAGAGGGAATGGGCAAGAAGAAACATTTGAAAAAATAATAGGTAAAAATTCCCTAAATTTGAGGAAAGATCTGTATCTGCAGATTCTAAAGCTCAAGGTACCAGAGTAAGGAAAAATACAATGAAATCCACATTTAGGCATATCACAGTAAAACTGCTAAAAATCAAAGTTAAAGAAAATCTTGAAAGCAATCAAGAAAGAATTAGCACATGCTCTACATACTTTCAATTCTACTGACATACCATCAAAATAACAGGGACCAAAAAACAATGGAAAGACTACTTTAAACTGCTTTTTTAAAAAATTTGATCAACCTAGAATTCTGTATCCACCAAAAATATCCTCCAAGAACAAAAGTGAATAAAGACGTTTTTAAGTAAGTAAAAATGAAAAGAATTCATCACTAGCACACCTGCACTATAAGAAATGCTACATGAAGCTCTTTAGACTGAAGATAAATGATACTAGATGGAAACTCAGATCTCTAGGAATGATTGCAAGTACCATAAGTAAGTGGGTAAACAGAAAACATTTTTCCTCTTAATTCTTTAATATAACCGTATAGAACAAAAAAACATTGTATTGTGAAGTTTAAACGAATATAGAGGTGGTAATATATGTGACAACTATAGCATAAAGAACAGGGAGTAAGGAATCAATGGGTTTGTAAAGTCGTAAGGTACTTACATTTAAGGGAAGTGGTATGATATTAGCTCAAAGTAGACTGTGAAAATTTAAGGATAATATAACACAATCCTAGAGCAACCACTAAAATAAATGCAAAGGGGAGGAGCTCAAAAGCAAATAGACAAGTTAAAATAAAACCTGTCTGATTAAATTAACCACAGGTGGTAGGAAAGGAAGAACAGAAAATAAAATGTAAATGGGACAAACAGAAAACCAATAGTGAAATCACAGACCTAAATATAACATCAATAATGACATTCAATGTCAACTGGGTGAAATTCTCTAATTAAAAGGCCATAATTGTCAAAATCAATAAAAAAGCAAACTCAAACTAGATATTATCTGCAGTTATCAAACTAAATATAAAGACACAGATTAAATAAAAAGTAAAGAGATGGAAAAAGATGGGCCATACACACAGTAAGTATAAGAAGGTAGGAGCAAGTATATTTGTATCAGATAAAGTAGACTTCAAGACAAAAAAGTATGACCATTGACAAAAAAAGGAACATTTCACAACAACAAAAGGGCCAATCTGTCAGGAAGACAAAACACACAAATGAACATTTGTCCAATGACGGAATTTCAAAGTCTATGAAGCCATGTTTCACAGACGCAAACGGAGAAACAGACAACATCACAATAATAGTTGGAGATTTAGGGGCGCCTGGGTGGCTCAGTCGGTTGAGCGACCGACCTCGGCACAGGTCATGATCTTACAGCTCATGAGTTCGAGCCCCTGATGTGGGGGCTGTAGCCTGTAGCCTGCTTCGGATTCTGTGACTCTGTCTCTCTCTTCTCCTAACCCTCTTGTGCTCTGTCTCTCTCTTGAAAATAAATAAACATTAAAAAAAAATCGTTGGAGATCTAAGAATCTCCTTCATAGCAATTGACAAAACATATAGATTTAAAAAAAAATCAAACCAGACAAAGATGATCTGAGCAGCACCATCGCCCACCGTGACCTGACATCAATGACGTTACACCCGTTGAAATCCTACGAAGTATGTTTTCTGACCACAACGAAATTAAACTAGAATTTGATGACAAAAATGTGTCTATGAAAATCCAAAATACTTAAAATTAAATAACCCTTCTAGGAGGTAAAGAGAAATCACAAATTATCTTAGAATATTTTAAGGTCAGTGAAGATAAAAACATAATACAGAAAAATTGTTAGATGCAGGTAAAGCAGTGTTTAGAGAATATCTCATATCTATATCTATATATATATTTTTTTAATTTTTAATGTTTATTTTTGAGACAGAGACAGAGTGCAAGCAGGGGATGGCAGAGAGAGAGGGAGACACCAAATCAAAACCAGGCTCCAGGCTCTGAGCTATCGGCACAGCTCAAACTTTGGGCTTTGAACCCACCAACCAAAAGATCACGACCTGAGCCAAAGTCAGATGCTTAACCAACTGAGCCACCCAGGTGCCCCAAGAAAATTTTATATTTTTAAATGCTTGTATTGAAAAGAAGAAAGGTCAAGAGCAATTACCTGAGGTTTGATTTTGAGAAGCTAGCAAAATAGGTAGCAAGAAGAAAATGATAAAAAGGAAACCAGAAGCAAGTAAAATAGAAAAAAGACAAGCAATAAAAAAAAAAAAGGCAAAAATTGGTTCTTTAAAAACATCAAGAAGACTGATAAATCTCCAAGTAGAATGATCCAGAAAAGGGGAGGGAAGGTGGTTTGCAGGTGCAAAATACAAACTACCAATAACAGAACTGAAAGAGGGGACTTCACTAGATAGCCTACAAGCACTAAAAGGAAAATAAGAAAATATCATAAACAACTTCGTCACTCAATTCAACACTTAAATGAAATGAGCAAAGTCTCTGGAAAATACAACTTATCAAAACTGACACAAGGTGAAAAAGAAAATGGAAGGAATGGTCAATACGCACAGCCTTCTCAACTTCAGGTTCCAAGCCCTTCACGTATCCTATGTGCCACTGACTTGCCTTCCTTAAATACCTTGTCTATCTTCTTACTCCTACATTTCAAAACCTTCGGGAGTCTCTGCTAGCGTATCTCATGCCTCGTTTTCATACTAATCTGCCATCCTCTAGCACATTCCTGAAGGATACTCTGCCGCATCCTTCGGATATGCCAACCCATTCCTTCACACAGCCCTTCCCATCAGTGCCATCTCGCGCCTGGCCAAATCTCACCTATTCTTCAAGGTCTAAACAGGTCTATAATGTCCTCCAAGATTTCCAGGCTAGTCTCAGTCCTCGGGGTCTTCCTTCTTGGAATTTTGTGGCAACGCCACATCACTGATACTGTCTTGTAGAGAAGCCACTGTCGTCCTATGTATTTGTCCTATTTATTTTTCCAACTAAATTGTAAGCTCTTTGAGGGCAAAGTATTTTTTTTTTAACATCTCTATCCCTTAGGGCAACTATTCCAGGATTCAACACATCGTAATGATTTGATAAATACTTGTGATCTATTGAATGAATATATAATGCCAAGAGCTTATTTCTACGGTTCTTATCAGACTCTCTAGGCTCTCATTTGGATCTCAATACCATCTTCAGAGTACTCTCCGGGGATTTGCGAGACATTTTCTAACCATGACAGTCATGAAACACATGGCTACAATGAGCAGAGGTAGAGGCGAAGGAGGAGTACTGACATTATATAAATAGACAAGAGGGTGCCTTAGTTTTGTCGGTCATAAGAAAAAGGGGCTGAGTTTTATATTCTGCTGCTACTAACACCTGATCAGCATACACTAATAGCCATAAGGTCACCGTCTCCTTGTCCTCTCCCTGCCCTGAGTCCAGGTGGACACAGAACAAACAATGGGGTCAGGGATGAGTTCAGCTCGTACTTGCAAACACATCTGCTCCTTCCATTCATTGTGTACCCACATCTGCTTGAGTAGAAACAAGATAACAACATCTTCTAAAAAGCAGCCAGTTACCAATACTTATTGTCTCTCACCAGGACATATAAATTCCGTCAAATTTACGTCTTAATTATAACCAGGTACTATCAAACAGTGACTGCAAATCTAACTTATTTAAATAGATCATTCAAAAATAATTTTGCATTTATACTGAAACCAGCAGCGTCATTTGTGACTACACATACTTTTGAGGAAAAAAATACGTTTCCTGTGGCATTAAAGTCACCAAGTAAAGAAATCCCTTTAAACAAAATTCTTCTCAAATTCCCTTCCATTGATGACTTCCTAGCACCTTCTCTTTCATTTAAACCAAACATTCCCTCTCTCTCTAATTAGATAAATCTGGTTGCTCTTCTCTCTAAACAGATTACAAGGTTGGGGTGTTTTCTTTTCCAGTATTCAGAATTCTAATCCTTGCAGCACCGTGATGGCAGGAAGGATCGTGTGATTTAGAGCAGGCGGGCTCTAAGGAAATATATCCACAACACACACAATGTGGAGAGCCTTTTGAATACAAACACACAGATTTCTGTAAGAGATAGCGGGCTACCTCAGCTATTTCCAGCCCCACGGCATTGACCCTGAAATCCTGCAAGCACTCTTGTCCTTACCCAGATTGGAAGACGCTCGCCCCTCTGCGGCCCGGTCCTTGAGATCCTCAGCAATGCCCAGCTGCTGCTCATGGTACTGTTTAGCTCTCTCCAAATCCTGCATGCACCTGGCAGCATGGCCCAGGCCGGCGTAGGCCCGCATCTCGATGGCCTTCTCCATCAACTCCTGTGCCAGCTCCAGCACGTAGTTGTGGTAAGACATGGCCTTGTCAAAGTTCCTCCTGTAGTGATAGGCACTGCCCAGGTTGCTGTAGGCCCGGGCCTCTTCTCGCTTATTCCCCAGGTCCTTGGCTATCTTCAGATGCTGCTCATGGCACTGCACAGCATTCTCAAAGTCACCCATGGCAATATACACAGCTCCCATGTTGCCGAGTTCTCGGGCCTCCTGAAAGCTCATCTTTGGACTGCTTGGCAAGAAGCACACACTGTTTGTGACTGGCCAGTGCATTGGGGTAGTCACCAATGGCTGTGTACACGTGGCCCAGGCTGCTCAGGGCTGACGAAGCTGCCTGGGTAGAGAAAGGATAAAGCAGAGAAATGAAAAGCACATCAGACAGTGGCTCCGGCTTGGTTTGCAGGTAAGATGTTCAGGGTTCGCCTGTGACCACCCAACTCAACTCCTAATGGCGTTTCTATCAGTGGGCTACAGACCTGTGCAGAACTGAAAAAGAGCCCATCCAAACGGCAAGTTCCTAATAAAAGACAATTGTAGTTTAATCAGTAACTTTTAATACCTCATCTCATAGAAACAGGCTGTGTTCCATAAAACCTTCATTTTAATTTAAAGACTTATTGACATTTCTAGTATTCTGTTAATAGCCATTAACCTCTGTACTATAAGAAAATGTTGAGTAAAACCAGAATTAATTACGACATATAATATAGCATAGGAAATTCATGAAAAATCCATGCTTGGGTCTTTGCACTCCTGGGCATTTCTCTAGTGTTTTCTCCCAAAGCAAATGGGCAGATTAGTGGTAAGGGAGATGTTGAGGATGATGATGGATAAATTTGCGACTCAGGACCCACTAGAGGGTCCTGTTCTCTAATCTTTGTTCCCTCACCGGGACTTCATCAGTGCTGATTACTGTGGAGGGCTTAGCTTTGGACAAACCCCAGAGGAAAACAATGGGGGGTTCCAACCTACACCTCTAACGGATGGGGAGGGGTCCCACTGGGCCTCAGGGCCTCTTTTCAGGCCCACACTGGCTCTTCCAGCTTTGCCCCTCATGCCTACAGGCTCTTCTGACCCTGGCCTCTGTGCACAAAGATGCTACCTTCCTCACCTGCTCACAATGCTGGCCTCGCCTGCGGTTCTTGTGTAAAGAAAAGTAAGTAAATGAGCCCTTTCTGTCTTAAAGATTTTCAGAAAAGGACTGTAGGTTGAAGAGTGAACCCAACAGGGACAACAAAAACAACAAGAGTTACATGGGGTCTGGAATCTTCCCCAAATGCATATAGTCATGGATTCTAGTCTTCTCACTCCTTCGCAGAGACATAAAAGGGAAGTTACACTGGGCTTTTACTAATCTCCTTTTGTCTTTTTGTTTTATTGTTTTGTTAAATTGTTAATAGTTAAGTGTTTATTTAAATTCCAGTTAGTGAACATACAGTGTAATATTCGTTTCAGGTGTATTCAGCGATTCGACACTTCCATACAACACCCAGTTGTATGCTCATCACAAGTGCCCTCCTTAATCCCGTCACCTATGTAACCCATCCCCCCGACCACCTTTTGATTCTACAAGTTGGAGACTTGCCTACCCTTCCCTTCCTTCATCCTGTGCCTACAGCTAAAGCCATGTATCCTCCCTTCTCCATGATGAACCCTCCTTCCGACATGAGCATGTGATCCTGGCAGAAGGGAGGGTGTACTTGGTCACAGGTAGGCAAGTGATTTCCACTAGGGCCTCCAGGCTAGGGAACAACAACGAGGCAAGGCTCCCACCTGGAGTAAGGGTATTTCTTTATGAGCTGTGTTCTTCATGCTCTTCAGAACACGTTTATTAGTATTTTATAGAAGCGAGTGATTTGTTACTCTATTTCCTTGCCTGAGAAATAGCAATTCTTAATCAAAGTAACTGAATGTTTGCAAATTGTGTATTTGCAAAGGGTTCCACATCATTTTAAGTTGTTTTGATCATTTCACAGACGTTCCAACAAAGAGATTTGGGAAAACAAAGGGAAATAACTACTTAGAAATTTACTTTTTTGGTTTTTTTCTGAGTAGACCAGAGTAGAAATGATTCCAGAAGAGTCACAATGCTACAGTAGTGTGATTCTAGCAGAAGCAGCAATGATGTCACCAAAGAGCATGCCATTCGGACACGTCCTGGCCTCAGGTTCCCACCTCAGGAGCCTCTCTGGGACCAGAGGTTAGAATGGCACATCAGCACATTCACTGCGCACGGGCCTTTCTGCTGCCTGCACCTCCCCTCCCCCACCGACAGTCTCCTTTTCCTCCTCTGCTGCAGGCCCAGAAACTCAGAGTCTCCTTCCTCTTCCTCTGTAACTGGCCCTCGAGCCTCACTCTCTGGGGTTCTCCACCCAAGCCCAGTTAAGGAGCAGGACACGGTCCACTAACCCTCCCGCCTGGAAATCTTTGCTGCACACAGATTTTTCACTAAGAAGCTAGTGTCACTTAGAATCAGACACACTTGGGGTGCCTGGATGGTTCAGTTGGTTAAGTGCCTGACTTTTGGTTTCAGTTCAGGTCATGACCTCATGGTTCATGGGATCGAGCCCCGTGACCGGCCCTGCACTGACAGTGCGCAGCCTGCTTGAGACTCTCTCTCTCCTTCTGTCTCTGCCTCACGCCCTCTTGCACTTTCTCTCACTCAAAATAAATAAACTTAAAAAAAAAAAATCAGACACATGTGATTCAAAATCGTCCTGCCTTTTACGAGCTCTGGGATCTCTGGGAACCTAGCTTCTCTGAGCCTCAGTTTTCCAGGCAGGCATTTCTACGTCCCGGCAGTGCACCAGGACTTGAGTGTTTGCAAACTCGGCTATGAGCCTCTATCAAATGTAAAAACCATAAATAATTCACTAGATAATTCCAAATTGTAGATCTGGTTGGAGGCATGAGCCCTCGAACACTGCAGGGGCTGGATTTTATAAGGCCTGGGGCAGGCACAACACCCTAGGCGTCTCTGTTCTTAGGAACTTCCAGCTTATGGCAAATGACAGGCGAGGGATCTCCTGCTTCGGTTTTTCACTTCTCTAAATGCCAGGGAGACACAGGACCTCAACGGCTGAAGCTCTCTGAACACAAGGAAAGGGAGAACTGGGGCATCTCCCCCCTGGGGTGTGGGGAAGCGAGGGAAGGGCTACTGTACTCGCTCTTCCCGGGCACCCTCCAGTTACCAGGCAGAGCTGTCACGCTGCGGCTCTTCGTGGCAGGTGTCCCGGAAACCAGCATCTCTAGAAAGGATAATGTAATTTAGCAAGCACACATCAGAGCCTCTGAAATTAGAGAGGCAGTCTGGATGCAGTCTAAGGGTGGAACGGGATTTGGAGTCAGAAGCCCTGGCTGTGGAACCTTGAGAAGTCACTTCACTTCTTCGCCCATGTTTCCTTTACATGTAAGTTGTCCTGATGGAGACAGCGTACATACTTCCCAAGGCAAGGGTGGGATCAGGGGAAGTAGTGCGTGTGAGTGTCCTGCAGAAACCACAAAGACCTCTGTGAGTGCAGCACTCAGGTGTGGACGGGTGGTTTACGACTGCGAGCTGGCTGGGGGAAGCTCTGTCACCTAGCAGAAGCTAGTAACGGCAACTGAAAACATCAGTCATTATGACCAAACAACTATATTCCTATCAGTTGCCACAGGAAATAAAGTCCAGTGTTTTACAGCCCTTGGGCAAATAACATGGGGTGATATTTATCAGCTAAGTGAATTACAAATTAATCACTTGTCTTTGTTTCTGTTCCTGTAGAATAAGCTTAGATCTGAAACATGGTTTCGGGCTGTTAATGAGAATCTGAAGACCCACTCTCTATGGGGAATCACAGGCCCCACCTCAAGCAGATGCTACATTTGCCACTAAGGTTCACGCTGCCTTTGTAGATTAATCTCTTTGAGATTTTTGTGCTAGAATAGCAGCAGCTGCTTCCCACAGTGGAAACATTTTGGAACATCTGTATTTGAATACTAAAACGCACACAAACAGTTATGCTAACAAACTATCTGGTTGGGATAAGACAATACTTTTCTCTTTCTACAGGATATAAATTACTCGTGTTCTTGCCAAAGCGTGATATCCAGCTGTAGACAGAGCACACAGGAGTCATCACCCTTTGCTCTGTGACCTGAGTATTTGCAGAAGAACTACATCTGACAAGTCAGCTCCGTGAGACTAAAGAAGGAAATCTGCTCACACGTTTTCAAACCGCCTTTAAACTTTTAGCTTGAGACAAAATAGAGAAAGTTATTTAAACTATCCAAATTACAACCACACTGACAACACAACCAAAAAGATTATTTTATTTTACTTTATTTTTCCATTAAAGATTATTTTAGAGCCCATACTTGTTTTCCTTCACATCCAGCAACTCCCTCCCACCTCTTGCCAAATATATTTTTCATATGGGTTATATTTTGTGGGGAGGGGAGATTAACTGCACAGACAGAGAATACTGCAGGTAGTTTTCTAAAGGGGGAAATATAGGAGCACCTGAGTGGCTCAGTCAATTAAATGACTGACTTGGGCTCAGGTCATGATCTCAGGGTGAGTTCAAGCCCCACATCGGGCTCTCTGCTGTCAGTGCAGAGCCTGCTTTGGATCCTCTGTCTCCCTCTCTCTCTGCCCCTCCCGTGCTCGCTCTTGCACGCGCTCTCTCTCTCTCTCTCAAAAAATAAACAAATACTTTTTAAAAAAGAAAAAAGAAAAGGGAAAATACACCAGCTAGTACCAGAAATGTGGTTTCTCTTCTTTACTGCCTAAACCCACATGTACTTGTACTCCCTGCCTGAAAGTTCAGCGTCCACAAACCCGAAGTCCTGGGTTAGCCCACCAGAACCCAAGAGGGAGAGCGACGTAGAAGAATGGGGACAGAATCTCAGATCAGGCACACACAGGTTCACTGAAAAAACGTGTGATGCTGCACAAGTTATCTGACGTCTTTGAGCGCCAGTTTCCTCATCTGTAAAATGGGACTATTAATACTTCCAATGCTGTGGTGAGTACTAAATAAAAAGTTTAAAGATGTGGTAGAAAATGACCGGAAAATAGAACATAAAATTATGTCACCAGAACTAAAAACACAACACAAGAAAGAAGCCTGCTCCACTGACAGTGAGATGTGTAACCACCTTCATACACTAGAGCACATCACTCAGATTATTCTTCTGTAAATGCAGGCACGTGAATTCGCTCACATATGAATTCGCCTGCATATGAATTTATAATTACATATAAGCAACCAAGACGTCCTTTCCCCAGCGGCATTCCAGATCACTGGCACATCCGACACCTAATGTTGCTAAAAGCACTTTACTTCAAGTGGTCAGAGAAGACACAGGCTTTGGCATGATTAGGGTCTGTTGGTTGATTTGTTCATTTGTTTGTTCATCCATGAAGAGTCTCCAGGCTTACATAAACATAGTCAACTAAGTTTTGACAAAGGAGCAAAGACAATTCAATAGATAAAGGATAGTCTTTTCAACAAAGGGTGTTGGAGCAACTGGACCTGCATATGCAAAAAGTCAACCTAGACCCAGACCTTAAATCTTTCACACAGGTTGATTCGAAATGGATCACAGACCAAAATGTAAAATGCAGAGCTTTAAAACTCCTAGAAGATAACATGAGAGAAAATCTAGGGGACCTGGGGTTTGGCAATTGAGTTTTCAGAAATAAGACCAAAGGCATGACCCATGGGGAAAAAAAAACTGATGAGCTGACCTTGATTTAAGTTAAAAACTGTGTTCTACAGGGGCACCCAGGTGGCTCAGTTGGTTAAGCATCTGACTTTCGGTTTGGGCTCAGGTCATGATCTTGCGGTTTCATGAGTTCAAGCCCCGCATTGGGCACTGTGCAGACAGTGTGGAACCTGCTTGGGATTCTCTGTCTCTCCCCCTCTCAAGCCCTCCCCTACTCATGCTGTGTATCTCTCAAAATAAATAAATAACCTTAAAAAAAAAAAAAAACCTGTGCTCTACAAAAGATACTGTTAAGAAAATGGGAAGACAAGCCATAGGCTGTGAGAAAACATTTGCAAAACACACATCTGACAAAAGGGTTGCATCCAAAATATGCAAACAAACAAATAGATAAAACCTTAAAAGTTCAACAATTTAAAAACCCAATTTTAAACCGGGCAAAAGATCTGAATAGAAACCCTCACCAAAGAAGGTATCAAGATGGTAAATTAGCATATGAAAAGACGCTTCACATCCTATGTCACCAGGGAACTGAAATCTAAAACCATGAGAGACCACTGCACACCTATTACAATAACTAAACTCCAAAACACTGACAGCACCAAATGCCGGTGAGGATGGGGAGCAGCGGGAACTCTCTTTTCATTGCTCATGGGAATGCAAATGGGACAGCCACCTTGGAAGACAGTTGGACAGCCTCCTACCAAACTAAACATGTTCTTACCACATGATCCCGCAACCATGCTCCCACGTACTTACCCCAATGAAATAAAAACTTATGTCCACACAAAAGCCTGCACATGAATTTATAATTACTAAAAACTGGAAGCAACCAAGACATCCTCCAACAGGTAAATGTATAAACCCTGGGACATCCCTACAATGGAACATTATTCGGTGCTGAAAAGAAATGATGGAGCCACAAGAGACATACAGGAACCTTAAATATACATTGCTTAATGAAAGAAGCCAGTCTGAAAAGGCTGCATACTGCATGATCCCAACTACTGACATTCTGTAAAAGGCAAAACTACAGAGAAAGCAAAAAAACAAAAACCAAACCCAAACAAAAAAAAACACACAAAAAAACCAGTGGTTTCAGGGAAAGGACAAGTAAGTGGAGCACAGGGGATTTTTAGGACAGTGAAACTATTCTGCAGGATACCTAAGTGGTGGACACAGGACCTAACGCATCGTCAAAGCCTGTAGGCTGTACAATACCAACAGTGAACCCTGATGTAAACGATGTCAACTGTGACTTTCAGCCAGTGATAATATACCAGTACTGATCCGTCATCTGCAACCACTGTGTCACACTGACCCAAAATGTTGAGAAGAGGGAACCGAGTGGAGGAGAGCAGGCATGTGGGATCTCTCTGTACTGTCCGCTCAATTTCCTATAAACCTAAAACTGCTCTAAAAGATGGAGTCTATTAATGTAATGATTTGAGAGCAAGAAGCCATTCAGACCCAGGAGTAGGGGCAGTGGCTAGAGGGGAGGAGGGATGGAGAAGTCCCATCTGTCCATCAATCTGCAAAACCTAAAGCATTTTCCACATATGTTGCTTCACTTGATCATTGTGACAACTCTTGCAAGTGTGTCTATCATTATCACACACATCCTGAGATAACACTAGACCCACGGTGTTAAAGGGACACGACTGAAAGTACACAATTGATACAAAGCCAGGTTCAGACCACACACCTCAGACCCTAGCTCTCATACTCTTTCGACTTCATACAGTTGAGCCTCCACTGAGGAATTTGCAGTCCACCCAGCGGGGCAAAAACGGCCACTAGTTCGTGCGGGGGCTGCTGACATGATCAGATCCGTACTTTCACGTATTTCCACGAAACAGATAAAACGAAGGAAGACCAGGAATCCCAACGACACGATGCCTGACTGAAATAAGACTAGTTAGAATATCGTAAGATTTATTTGAAGCACCAATGATACTAATGCAGCCTTGGAGCTGTTCACAGATACTCTGGCTTCTCTCCTTCCAAGCAGGTAAGATTCACATCCCCGCAGGCGGGAGGTCATGTGGGAGGGGCTACGTGACCTTAGGCCGATACATGCAATCGCATCCAGGCAAAGCTGCAGGAACCAGTGGACGCTGCACTGCGTCCTCTCTTCTCTCTGCCACACACTGCTTCACCAGGATTGAACTTGAAGCGACAAGCATGACAACATGGCACAAGCCCTGGCTGACCCGTAATGACTATGCAGTGGGCACGAGAAAGAATTCTTTGTTGTTTTCAGCCACTGAGAGTTGGGGATTTATTGTTACTGTAGCATAAGCTGACTTAGGCCTTATCAATACAATACTTCCCAGAAATCAGTAATTTTCATGCACTAGTCATCATAGTTAGTTAGCACTACCTAGTCAATCAATTATTTGAATTACCATGTTTCTGGATGATGAGAGTTTAGGCACTTACCAATTACCATAGGCTATGGATGTTTACATTTTAGATA
This sequence comes from Paguma larvata, assembly GCA_030068075.1. NCBI lineage: Eukaryota > Metazoa > Chordata > Mammalia > Carnivora > Viverridae > Paguma > Paguma larvata. The sequence continues at coordinate 65,974,874 of CM057835.1, forward strand.
TTTTTATAGAAAAACTAAATCTGAGATGATTTGGGTACTAAAAGCAGAACTTAACTAATCTTCTTAAAAACTCTCTTTAGGGGCGCCTGGGTGGCTCAGTCGGTTGAGCGTCCGACTTCGGCTCAGGTCATGATCTCGCGGTCTGTGAGTTCAAGCCCTGCGTCGGGCTCTGGGCTGACGGCTCAGAGCCTGGAGCCTGCTTCACATTCTGTGTCTCCCCCTCTCTCTGCCCCTCCCCCGCTCATGCTCTGTCTCTGTCTCAATAAATAAACATTAAAAAAAAATTAAAAAAAAACTCTCTTTAAAAACTTTTTTTAATGTTTATTTTTTGAGAGAGAGAGAGAGACAGAGTGTGAGCAGGGGAGGGGTCTTAACCCAGAGACAAGTGCCTACTTGGTAATACTTTATCCAAATTGCAGGCCTCTTTAGAGGGAATCAACAGCCACTCCAAGGGAAAACTATAGAAACAGGAGACTGAATTGTGTCCTGTGGGGTCTGTGCACTTCTACAGTCTGAAATGACACACGCTCTCTATTTAATAAGTATACTACAGCTTGACAATCCACCCTTAATCTGCAACTGAGCTGATAAAGTAAGTCTGTGTAAAAGGTTAATAGTCATGAACACTTAGAGTGACCTACTCAATAGTCACACAGAATCAACTGGACAAAAACACTCAAAAGAAATTATTATCTGTATTATTGAGGACACTGTCCATGGTATCACCCAATGTCATCTTTTTAAAGACCAATGGAAACATCTCTTCCAGATTTCACTGCTTCTACCAAGGAGCTGCTATGGTTTTCTCTTTTTAAAAAACTGTGAATAGTATAAGTGGTCAAATTTACCTTTGTGTTTGGATTACCAGGAAGCTCATGGCTCGATGCAGAGTCTCCCTTTAGCAACCAGAGAGAATCCCAGAATATGTGGGGAGACTTAAATACCACACAACCAGGCAAGTTTTAATTACATTTCGTATTCTTCAATCATTTTTGTGTGGTGCATGCTCACTAACTGGTGCTGGCCTTATTATACTGAATCTATCTAGTTTGTCCCAATACCTAGACCTAGGATTCGAGTCCTGTTGTGCAGTTGTTACCAAAAAGGAAAGAGGGTGATTTGTGCACATCTGAATTCTTTCCACCAGGTACTATTCCATAGTGGAAATAGTTGGTTTGAATCTATGACTATGAGCTTAGAGAGTGGTTAGTGATCATTATAGCTTCTCCATAGTAATCTGTCAGCCTTTTCTAATAGTGTGGGGCCAGAGGAGCTTTCATAATAATTATTTTTATCAAAATTATATTAGGGTTGGAAGAATAACACAGTGTCAGAAAGATCTATTACCTAGACCTAAGAGTTGCTATCACAGGTGATAAATTATTTATAATGCCCAGCATTAATATAGCAATGTTTTCGAACCAAGAATTTGTAAATGTCCTTTGCAGATGCAAATTAACAGATTAATAAGGAAACAAGCTTTCTTGTATGAGAAGCTGAGATGACAGATTAGCTATTAAGAGCAATTTATAGGTCATAAGATATGAAAGTTGGCAAGAAACACCACCTCGGCTGGCTCTATAAATAGTAAAACTGCATTTAGTTTCCCAGAGGTATCCTGTTAGACATTTTAATTATACCATAAAAACTGCCAGAATTTATAATGGTTTCATTTTTTAAAAAACTTGATGCTCCATGTAAACTTGATGCAATACAACAGGCATCTGTACTATGCGCTGTGACTGCCAAGCTGCAGCCCACAGAAGAGTGCGCACTACTGCTCACGAGGGTCTACAAGCGATAAGGTTGATGCTGAACACCAGAGGAAAGAAATGCTACTCCCTGACACCTCCCCCAGGTCACTTCAGGGTTCCTCTCCCTCCCTCACATCCTAACACCTCCCACTGCAGCTCCAAGCTATCCACCTAGGACGCTTTTTCCAAACAACTACCTCCATTCTCCACAGCTCTTGGGCTACAAAATGGTGACCACGTAACAATCCTAGAATCTTGGTAGTCCTTTTAGGGAGTTGAGTTTATCTTGGCTTAAATTCTGTCACTTTCTTGAAATAGTTAAGATCATTTTTGGAAACGTATTTCCCACTCTCAGTTTCACCCACATTTTCAGTTTTATTTGGGGGATGACAGGCAGATAACCTAGTCCCAAATAAGTTTTTAATGACATAATTCACTCAAGTTTCTTACGCAATAATTTGACCTGGGTTACGAGACATATTCTGCCATGATGTTGTCTTAGTCCAATCAAAACTGTTCCATTCTACACTTGCCAGCCAACTTGACTTTGAGCAGACTATAAAATATTGTTCTGTAAGGAGCTGGAGTATACTCAGTCACCCTTTGAAGACAGTACTTACACTGAATCATAAAATCTTGGCTTTGGCTGGGCAGGATATAATGGAGAAATTTGGAGACAGAGACAAACGGAAAACATGTAAGTGTGCAAATGCATATAGAAGAGGCAGAAGAGACATTTTTTAGAGGAAAGAAAGCCCAAGAAAGGACAACCTATTTGCAGGGGCCAGCACTTAATGATTTAAGCAAGAAATTTTTAAATTGGATGGAAAGGAGACCGCAGGGACCCTGGAAATATGTTAAGAAATTAAGAAACAACTGAGAACTTCTGCTACCACCCAGGAAGGAATATCAGTACAGCCCTCTCACTGTAAAGGATAGGTCCTAAGGCAGGCTTCAACCTGAAATGCATGGCTTCTGACTGTTCGAGATAAATGACCCACAATCTCAGCTCTCTGTACATTTGCTCACTCCAGCAAATTCAACTTCTATCGCCATTGGATGATTCCAAACTCAGATTTCATAACAAGAGACAAAAAAGTTTAGACCTTGAAGAGATCATTGAATCTACCAGTTTTCAAATTCTGCTTAAACCAAATTACAAATACGTGTGATTTGTGTGATTAAAGCATACTTGTCTGGGTTAACTCCAACTAGGGTTACTCTTCTCCCCAAGCATTAAGAGAATCTATAGCACCCTGAAGGATTCTTTAGAGCAGAGTTTAAAACCACTTACTACGATAACTCCAGGGTCTTTCGATGTAGAAATTAAGGCCAAGTGATGTCAAATACGTTGGTCAAAGGACAACCCAGTAAATGACCAGCAAGGGCGAGACTGGAGCCTAGGTCTTCAGGTACCCCACTGGTACCTCCTCACTCTGCTTTGCAAAATCCCACCAAGGCACCTTGCAGTCATCTCAACCTCAAGGCCTCCCTGCCTTTCCCAAGTCTCCTTCACCCTTGTGACTTCCACGATCAAGAGAAGAAGTGAATGCTATCACTATTTCTTTCAACCAGTCAAAAGTTCAGCATTATCTATCCTTCACTTCTCCCTGTCTATGGCCCTCACAGTCAGCGGCCACCCGAGACCAGCTTCGTTAGTTAGATTCCTGAAATTATTAGACTAGTTCTCATTTAATAATCTCTACTCTAATGCCAATGGTTTATATGCTAGATCCACTTAGAATGAATTTCTGACATTTTTATTTTAAATAATAAATATTATATTTCAAAATTATGTGACATTGTTAACAGCAGAGGTTGGTGATCCATTTTAAATACATGCTGCTTTTCGCTCTAAAATCCCAGCCGGCTATTCAGTGACAAATTCAACGGCAAACTTTAATTAAACTTCAGTAACTTCTCTAACAGCTACAGAGTCTGTCTCCTGATTAATAAAGGACTTAGCAATGCCAAGGTAATACAGTGATTAGAACTATCTAGGTTTGAATACTCTCTCTGCTAGCTATGTTCCCTTAAGGAAGTTACTCTCTCTGTCCTTGTTTCCTTGTCTGTAAAGTGGGGTAATGATATCTGTCTCAGGGGATTGTTATAAGCAGTCATGTAAAGAGCTTAGAATTGTGCCTGGCACATAATAAGAATTGTTACTGCTAGCTGTTATTACAGATGCTAAATACCAATAAAATTGAGTAAATTAGGTAATTTTAAAGTCATATATTTATATTCATTTAATCTGTTTTGTACATTTATTTAAAATTTAAATGCACTAAATTAGTGCCTTCCTTTGCCTCTCTCATTATATTAATTTTAAAAACCTGAAAATGTCATTTCCCTTGTGTTGCATTTGTCACTGTTCCTTTGGCACAAAAATTATTTGGGCATGCGAACACATAACATTCCTTTTTGGGAACCCCCAAAGAAAGGAGACGTTACACCAAGATCTAAAAAAGGAAAATAACACAGTCACTGAAGAAAACCAAAATTTTAATTAAGATGCTAGCTTATTTTTTTTAATATTAGCTTACTATAAAAATATCCAAATTGACATTAAACACAGGTTATGCTGATAGATAAAATTTCTAATTATAAGTATGATCAAATTTTTCATCATGTTAGTTTTTATATTTGTTTTTCAGTGGTATGCTTGTTTTGGATGAGAGTGAACACCAGAAAATCTATTAAGGTTTCCAAGGAAATACGTTCTAAAGCAAAAAGAGATGATTCATGTATTTTCTACTTAAAGCAATAAGAAAAGATGGAGGACAGGAGTGAAGGGAAAGGAGCATAGCATGAGACAGGTTTAGATGGGGGCTTCTGGAAGCCAAGAGCTGTCTTCTTCATCTCTGTAACTTCAGCCTCTGGCACACCTCCTGGCACTCAACAAACACCTGAAGAACAAAACTGATGGTCATGGGACTTGCGGTTGGCACAAGGACATAAAGGAAGAAAATTCTATCCTCCAAGGTAAGAAGGTCAGAATGAGTATGTGGTACCAGCACCTCTGCACCTATAGTTCTCTGTAAGCAAAATTCTGGTTCACTAGAACTTTCCTACTCAGGTGCCACCTTGGTATCTGTCTACGCAGAACTCATGAATCCCCATACTCGTTCTTGCTCTTCTTCCACCTGCTACTCCTCATCCAATCGGTCATATTCTTTTTTTTTTATTAATATTTATTTATTTTTGAGAGAGTACAAGTGGGGAGGGGTAGAGAGAGACAGAAAGGGGATCCAAAGTGGGCTCTGTGCTGACAGGCTGACAGCAGCGAGCCTGACGCGGGGCTCAAACTCACGAACCGCGAGATCATGACCTAAGCTGAAGTCGGACGCTCAACCAACCGAGCCACCCAGGCGCCCCTCAATCAGTCATATTCTTGCTAAGTCATAGGAGATCTCCCTTTTACTTTGGCATTGTTCACATGAAACATAAAGAGACATAACAGGAGCCGCTATTATTTTTTGTTATATTACTATTTTTCCTAAGAATAATTATTAATGGTACTCCAGATTAAAGTCTAAGAAAATCAGTAAAATTCACATTCTTTCTGGGTGCCATTAAAGTCTTTCTGAGAAAAAAAAGTATGTCATAAGTATGACTGCTATTCAGTGAGAGCCGGGCACGCCACATTTTGTCAGTTCAAACTTACCATCAAGAAGCACTTTACAACATGTACCACAAATAAAAGGACACCAATTTTGCAATTAAACAATGACGGCATGCTTAATCATTGAATTTGAGATCATCCTGATTTCGGAGATACTAAAATGTGAAAAAATATGTGCGTCTTAGAGTCAGTGAATCATGATATACCGGCTGCTTTAGTTACATCGCCCCAAATCCCCACCAGGACCTACGAGGTAGGAATTTCTACCTTCATTTGCAGATGAGGAAACAGACAGCATTAAGCAACTGGTTCTAAGTCAAACAACTAATAAACGGCAAGGTTGGGATTTAAACCCAGGCCTACCTAGCTGCAAATCTGAGTGTTTTCATCAGGCTGCAATTCCTCCAGAAATCTCAGACAAAAAAAAAGTGGGGAAGAAGGCAGAGGCATTGGCTCTGAAAAGGACTCATTATTATTGCTGTTTATAATCAGGTGCTTAGAATAGCTTAGCAGGCAGGTGTTTCTAATTTGCCATATTTAATAAAAAATGGCTATTGTCAAACTGTATCACAAACTGGATACAGACTCGGAATTTTATTAAGACTGAGGGAGAAAACACCTGCAACAGTTCTACACCGTAGTAGCACCTTACAATTTTTTATTCCCTCTACCCTAGATAGAAAAACGACCTGTAGACATCTTCAAGTTTGCCAGCCTACCACGGGTCTAAAAAGAGATGTATTTTATTTGATTAATACTATCCTCAGAACTATATATAAATGTTGACATATAAAGTGAAAAGTTTAGGGAGTGTGCCAAGTCTAGGACTGGTTAATGTGTCTGGCATGTCTGAAACATTCCAGAAAGCAGCTCCCAAATGTCTATAATTACAGACACTCAGAGGATAGGTTCTGATTCAGGTTTAAGTTTACTCTATGTAGAGACAGCGGTGATTTTCCACAGTGGCTGTGAGTTCAGGCAGGACCATTTAAAAGTCCCTTAGTAATGTATGTATGCTGGGAGCAGCACAGGAAGGAAGAATTAGCCCAACTCCTAGAATGGCAGCATCCATCTCCAGAAGGTTCTACTCGAAGTCTTAAGGTATCAAAGAGAGACTACTGGGAAGTGTCTCATTTCATGGAAACCTCGGAAGCCTCTCTCTATGAAGACACCCGGGACCAGGAGTGGGTTGGTTTACCTGGCTCCTAGTGGATGCTGAGAGGGGAGGTAAGACTGGGTCACTGCTACAGAGAGAACGCACTGGGAAGGAGAAGGTGGAGGAGTGAGTGATGACACCTGGAATGACGCCCGTTCCACATGGGGGTGAGGATACAGACTCTTCCTGCTCTGGCTTCTCCCCAAGAAAGTAGCGGCACATTTTCCCCAGAATACACACATGCTGTATAATATCTGATTACAGGGAAAGTTTATTTCACTTTTATGGTTCAGAAGAGGAAGAGAGAGGGAAGAAATAAGGAGACAACCGGAGGACGAATAAAGTTTTGCTTCCAAGGCCTAAGATTATTCTACTGGTAGTGACTCTCCAGGTACCTGCTTATGTGCCTGAACTTCAGAAGAACAGCAGAAATGCCAAAACGGAGGCATTAAGTGATGGTAAGGTTTAAGATGAACATGTAGAAGGAATGCAAAATTTTAAAAACTGGAAAGAAGTAAAAAAAAATACTAAAACATTAATCTATCACAAATAATGTTTCACTAATGTGAAAGTGTGACACCTGGCATTTAATTTAAAAGAAGCACAGAAGCTTACTTTGCATTCAAGGAGTTGTCCAAAAGACAGAACTTTTGATTTTTTTTTAATCTCATTTTTAGTGTAACGAAATTAAACTTGCTGAACCGGTTGTAAGAGGCAGAGGCCAGTATCCACAACCTCACTCTGGGCTCCAGTCAGGGACCTGTGTCTCTCCCAGCAGAATCCAGATGTGCCCAAGCGCGAGTCACATTCCCCCCTGGGATGCTTCCTCCTGCCTCTTCTCTCTAACGAGATAAACAGTGGCCCTCACACTTCTCATGGGTGCCATCAGAGGCAAAATCAGAGCAGTGCATTAAACATGCGTTGGGTACTTGAGAGCTGTGTGGTGATTAAGTCAGCTGGGGGCATCAGGGATGTGCTTCAGGGGGCTGGTAATAAGAAGCAGGGAGATATATTCATCATTGGATACTTAATAAAATCCTCTGCATAACAATGCCCACTGGGAATTCTAAGTAACCCGAGCATACTGTGAATAACAGCTGCGCTCGAAGGAGCCGGGCCTCGCCACGGTGGCAGACTCTAGACTGGCATCGCAGGCACTCTGCTTCCAGAGACATCAAGAAAACAAATGCTCTGCAAAACTACCAAAGAATAGCTACCATTTATTGATTCATTCGTTTATTCAACAAACTTCTGAGAGCTCACTACGTCCTAGGCCCTGGGGATAGAGAGAAAAATAAGAGAAGGCATCTGCCGTAGAGTCACGCCCAGCTTAGGAGACAGACAGGCAAAAAGTCAGTGCGCTAGACCTCTGAGTGACTTGGGCAAATGGAAACCCCCACGTTTCTCGACTGGTCAGAAACCCCAGTAAAACAACAGTGAAAGAATTTTTTTTAAGCCGTAAGCCCATAAAAACAAGAAGATTGAGAAAGATGACAGCAGAGGAGAGAGATCCACAAAACTCTGGAAGATGGAAAGCAGACGGATGGGAGCTGATCTAGTGGGACAGGAAGGACGGAAACCAAGCTGTCTGCAAGGAGGGTGCCAAGTGCAGCTGCAGAACGCTGAAGACGAGAGGGGACTGAGGCACTGAGGCCTCTGAAGTTCAGGGGAAGGTATTCAGAGCTGAAACACAGGATGGGATATAAGCTTATATAAGAAGCAATGAGAGCCTAGATCTGCTCCCCCACCCTGGCAGAAGATGGAAGCCTACTTTCTGCAGACATTTAGAGGTGAAGATAGAAATGAAATGCTACACTAAACCACAGGGAGATGGTGAAAATCCACATTCTGAATGGAGAGATTCTTTTCAGCAGGCACCCCTCTCCACATCACAAGCCCCTTCGCTCTGCTCAGTTTCCTTGTTTTTTTCAAGATTTTTTTTTAAAGATTTTAAGATTTGAGAGACAGACAGACTGAGAAGAGGAGGGGCAGAGAGAGGGGCGCAGAGGATCCGAAGCAGGCTCTGTGCTGACAGCAGAGAGCCCCAAGCAGGGCTCGAACTCATGAACCATGAAATCATGACCTGAGCTGAAGTCGGAAGCCACCCAGGCGCTCCTCTGCTCAGTTTCTACCATGCTGGCGGCTACACGTATATATTCTGGCGGCAGACTAGCAGTTCTGGGGACATGGGTCCAAAGAAAAGATGTGTACATATAAACATGAGGGGATTCCCCAAATGAAAAAACAAACAAAACAAAACAAAAACCCTCACAGTCTTTTCAACCTGCCTTGAAATCTTTCTGTGCACAAGACCCACCCACGCATAGAGAGTCTCCTACCAGGTTTTAGGGCCTCACTCCTCATATGAGCAGTCAGCCAAAGATTACCAGACATTTGAGGGATATTTCCTCAAAGAAAGACACTGTCACTGAAAGACAGTGACCAAAATGACCAAATAAACAAAGAGCTCAAGAGGCAACAGATGTAATGAAAGGATGGGGAAAAAGAACTTCCAAAAATTATAAAGTCTTCAGGGACGTCAAATAACAGACTGCAGCCATGAACTTTTGAATGCCACACAAAAGAACTTTCGGAGGACAAATGAGAAGCGTTCACTATTTTAAATGACAGCAGAAAATAGCCAAAGTAAAGCAAAGTGAAGAGAAATATGACTTCAGGAAGTAGGATTTTTAAAAACAAAGAAACAGAAAAGAGAACAACAAATAACACAATTAGAGTATTGATCCAAGAAAACTCACATCTGACTAACAAAAAGTTCTAGCTGTAGAGAACAAAAAAATGGAGAGGAATAAATTACAAAAAAATTTTAAAGACAATTTCCCATAAATTAAGCACATGAGGTTCTAGACAATGAAGAAGAAAAAAGACCCACTACGAAATGTCAGGACAATAGAAATAAAGAAAAGATCCTAAAATATTCCAGAGAGAAAGATCTGCCAATATACAAATAACTCGAGATCAGCAGCATTTGGCTTCTCAAGGGCAATCGAAAGCTAAAAGACAGCGGATCGGGGCGCCAGGGGTGGCTCAGTCGGCTGAGACTGAGCCGTTGAGTTTCCAACTTGGGCTCAGGTCAGGATCTCACGGTTCATGAGTTGGAGCCCTGAGTCAGGCTCTGTGCTGACAGTGTAGGGCCTGCTTCGGATTCTTTCTCTCCCTCTCTCTCTGCGCCACTCCCTCACCCCCCACTTTCCCTCTCTCTCAAAAGTAAACATTAAAATAAAAAGACAATGGATCAAATACAGTCAAAACTTTAGAAGGAAAGCAATCTAATCTAGAATTCTACTCCTAGCCAAACTACAAATCAAAGTTGAAAGCAGGATTAAAGAATTTCCAGATACTTAAAGTCTCAAAAACTTTCCCTGTCATGCATCTTTTCTCAAGGAACTAATGACAGTGTGCTCCAGCAACATATGGGTGTAAACTAAAAAAGGAGACGCAATTTAGGAAACAGAGGTTACAAGACAGGAAAGAGGCAAAGGAATTCTCAGGATTCCTGGGAGGGAAGTCTCAGGGCAGCTGTGAAGGGCCCTACGGGACAACTAGTCGAGCCTGCAAAAGCCTGCAAGAAGGATTTCTCCAGAAAAAAATAAAAGGTATAGATTACCTGATATATTTGGCTCTAGAAAAGAGTTTTATAGTTCAATTAAAAGCTCTTATGTTATTGACTGGCACATAAGCAAAACCACAGCAACAACAAAAATGAAACGACTAATTCTAGTTTTGCAATACAGAAAGATTACCGGGGCAGTGTGGAGGATTGACTGTGGCAGGGACAGGACTGGACATAAGGAAGGTAGGAACTGAATGACAAGGTGGGAGGAAGTTATAAGGGCCTGAACCAGAGAAACAGTAGAGGTGACGGAGGTGGGGCCAGCTTAAGGGAATGGAGGGCTTGGAAGGGAACTTCAAGCTCAATCTAGAACCTTTTTTTTTAATGTTTATTTTTTTATTTTGAGAGAGTGAGCACATGCATATTGGTGGTGGAAGAAGGAGAAAAAGAGAGAGAGAAACCCAAGCAAGCTCCACACTGATAGTGTAGAGCCTGACGCACGGCTCCATCCCACGAGCTGCAAGGTCATGACCGGAGCTGAAATCAAGAGTCAGCTGCATAACCAACTGAGCCACCCAGGTGCCCTCAATCTACAACCTTAATCACAGAGTGCTGCTGAGAAGAAGCTAAGGCAAAGGGAGAAATTTTAAAGAAAATACATTCATCATAATTACAGTTAATTAACTGGGTAGAGCACTCAGTTTTGCTCTTCTCATTAACAAGCCTAAGTAGTTTCAAAAGAACTCAACAAATCTAGTTACTAGTAGACCGCTCTGCTGGCTCCTTTAATAGACAACAGAATTAGGAAAGTACTGTTATTTCCCGTTTTACAGACCAGGCATAGAGAGGTGAAGTAATGTTCCCATGGTCACATAGCTGAAGAGTGTCAAGAGATTCAAACCCAAGCCGGCTGTGTCCACAACCTATTCTCTTCACTGTAGTGCTTACTCTAATAACTACTTAACATAATAATTATTGCCTAGGAGCCCATGGGTGGCTCAGTCGGTTAAGCTTCCGACTCTTGATCTCAGTTCAGGTCATGATCTCACGGTTTGTGGGTTCGAGTCCTGTATTGGATTCTGTGCTTAAGCACGGGAGCCTGCTTGGGATTCTCTCTCTCCCCTTCTCTCTGCTCCTTCCCAAACCTCTCAAAAAGAAATAAAGTTAAAAACTGAAAAATAATTATCACCTAGTATCAAAGTACTCTGTGCCAGACACTAGCCTAAACATTTTACATATAATTACACACTTAATCTTCAGAACAATCCTATGAGATAAATACTATTATCATCCTCATTTCACAGGTAAGAGATAGCGTGACTTGCCCAAGGCCACCCAACCAGTAAGTCGCAGTGCCAGGATTCAAGCCCAGTCATTCCAGCTCCAGAACGAGCTGTGCTACAGTGTGCCGCCCCACGTATGACTGTACCATATCACCTGCTCCAAAGTTGTCTTGGTTCCTCTAAATCTCCTTCTTTCCCTCTATCCAGTGATGGGCAAATCCTCCTGAACCTACCTCTTAGGTATGTCTAATGTAGCACATGCTGGCCACCAAACACGTTTTATTTGGTTTACACACAGTTGCTTTTTTTTTTTTTTAATTAGGAAACCTCATATAAAAGTCCAGGTTTACAACCTCCCTGTGAACAACACAGATAGGACAGCGCCGACCCATACTGTCACATCAGAAACCATCTAACTGAGCAGCTGTCCTGGCCAGACAGCGCACACACGCACTTCCAGCGGTCCCCATGCCTAAGCACGCTTCATGCACTCATCTACCACTAGATGCGGCACCGCCTGGATCCTCTTGGGCATCTGCTTTTTGAGACCTCTGTCCTTACCTCACACCGCTCCTACTCTGGGCCTTTGTTTCTCAACTGCATTTGCTTTCACAGCCTCCTAATGGGTCCTACAACCTCTACCTCCTCCATACTACTCCCTTAATTTTCCTAAAGCATAGCTCTGATTATGCCATCCTTTTGCTTAAAAACCTTTGATGACCTCCCAGTGAATACTAATCTAACCCCTAGGCTTGGCAAGTAATGATTTTCACAATGTGATTCCAACCTCCTTTTTGACTATTATCTCCCTCCTTACAACCCAGACCTCCTGGCATATTTGTTGTTCTCTAAACATCCACATCATTTCCTGCTTTGAGGCCATGGTTCATATTTGTCTTAAATTTTTAATCATAAGAAACATATTTAAATGCAAGTTTATCTTTTCAAATTATGCTAAAGGCTTCTTTAAAAATCCTGGTTATAAGATCAATGGAGAAATAAAAGATTATCAAGAAAATGGAAATGGAACAATTGGTTAAAAATATGCAGTTCTTCAATATAAATAAGATAGATAAAAAAGGTGAAACATGAAAAGAAGAACACCTAGAAGAAAATATAGGTGATGACTTAATCTCTGAACGGGGAAGGACTTTTAAGTCTAAAAACAACAGAAGTCCCAGAGAATAAAATTAAAAGATATGACTGTACAAAAAATTTTAATTTCATTATGTCTAAAACATGGCAAACATCACAAAGGAAATTAAATGGCAAGAAAAAAATAGCTGCCATGAATAAAGGATGAAAAGAACATACAATTCACCAACAGAATGTAAAAACCCAAACATGGAAAAATTCTTTTTCATTAGTAATCAAGGGAACACAAAAGAAAATGAGATTCTACTTCAACTTTCAAATAGCAAAGTGTAAAAAAAAATTTATTAAAACAAAACTCATTGTATCAGTGAGAACAGAGTGAGGCAGGTACTCTCCTGAGCTGCTGATAGGAAGACAAACTGATGAAGCCTTTCTGAAAAGCAACTCGACAGAACAGATCAAAAGTCCTAAAAATGTCCTTTGATGCAGTATTTTTACTGCCGGTCTCAAGATCAGGAATTTTCGACTATGGCACAGGTGATATTTTGGGCGGGATAATTCTTTGCTGTGGGGGGCTGTCCATGCCTCGTAGGGTGTTTAGAAGCACCCCTGACCTCTACTCACTAGATGCCAGTATGCCAGTAGTTCTTCCTCCAACCCTCCTCCCTTCTCCACTGCTGCACCAAGTTGTGACAACCAAACAGTGTCCCCTAGGTGAGGGGCGGGGGCCGGCAGTAAACAAATCTTTCTCATTTGAGAACCACCGTCTATACAAACAAAATGATGAGGAAGTTAGATGAAGATTTTTGTAGGTAAGTTGTTGCAACATTGTAAGAAAAAATTATAAACATGTTAAATGTTCAATATTAACAGAATAGTTAAATAAATTATGGCAAGGTCGTACCGTGAGGTACAATACAGTTATTTCTTATTTTTTATTAATTTTTTTAATGTTTATTTATTTTTGAGAGAGAGACAGAGTGTGAGAAGGGAGGGGCAGAGAGAGAGGGAGACACAGAATCTGAAGCAGGCTCCAGGCTCTGAGCTGTCAGCACAGAGCCTGACGCAGGGCTCAAATTCACGAACCGCGAGATCATAACTGAGCCCAAAGTCGGATGCTTAACCAACTGATTCACCCAGGTGCCCCCAGATAGTTATTTCAAACAGTGTTTTTAAAACGATAAAACAAAACAAAAAAAATTCACCAGAGAGAATAATGCCAGCTGCTGTAATGAACACCAAATTTTTACTGACTTAGCACAAAAAAAAAGTTTATTTCTTGCACAGTTCAAGGTGGTGCCAGATTGGCAGAGGCAGAATGGGGTGGAGGTGGGCTCTGTCCTAAACAGGGCTTCAGAAACCCTGGCTTCCAGCAATTCTGCCATCTTCACTCTGTAGCTTCCAAAGTTACCTGTGTGTCAATGTCTACCTAGCAGCTGGAAAAAGAAACTGAATGATCATGGCTGGGGATTTTTTATGGGCCGGACCTAGACTTGGACATTCACGTTCTATTATCTAGAACTGGGCCACAGGCCACTACTAACTGCACAGGGTGCTGGCATATGAAATCTAGTCATTGGTCCAGAAAAAAAGAGAAAATAGATTTGGTAAACCAATAGTTCAGTCTCTGTCCAAGTCATTATACAATGTTAAGTAAATACAGTAGAATAATACACTGTATATACAATGAAATCACATTATCTGTATGTGTTCCCAGAACCGAGAGTAATACCTTGCAACCCAGAAATTCTACTTCTAAATATATTTTCTAGAGAGATACACACAAGGAAATAGGTATGAAGACAATAAAAAAAAAATCACAAACAGCCTAAATGATCATATGGAAGACAGATTAAACTATGGTAAACCCATAACATCGAATTCTACTCATAAAAGAAAAAAGGTTAAACTATATGAACCAAGTTGGAGACATCTCTAAGGCATACTGTTAAAGCAAAAAAGTAAGAGAACAATAAAGTATGGTATCACATTTAAAAAGTATAAAACTAGGGGTGCCTGGATGACTCAGTCAGTTAAGCATCCAACATCAGCTCAGGTCATGATGCAGAGGTCTACAGGTTCAAGCCCTGCGTCTGGCTCTGTGCTGACAGCTCAGAGCCTGGAGCCTGCTTCAGATTCTGTGTCTTCCTCTCTCCCTGCTCCTCCCCCATTTGCACTCTGTCTCTCTCTCTCTCTCTTCTCTCTCTCTCAAAAATAAACATTAAAAAATTGTTTTAAATAAAACTAAAAATTACAAAGCATAAAACTAAATTGTGTGTGTGAGCATGCACGTGTTCATAGAACAAGGTCTGGAGAGGGTTTCTCAACAGTGGCACTATTGACATCTAGGACAAAATAGTTCTCTGTTGGATGGGCAGCACTTGTCCTTTGCCTTGGAGGATGCTTGGCCACGGCCCTGGCCTTCACCCACTAGATGCCAGTAACAACTCCGCCCACACACGCCCGCTCCCAGGAAGGCACACACTAACTGGACAAGAGTGTTACTCTGGGAGGACAGGGGGAGAGATGGGGGAGGAACAAAAGGTACATTCATTTTACCTGTGATGTTTTAAAAATTTACCATGAAAATCTATCCATGTATATCTACATACTTTTTAAAATCAGGAATAAAATAAAAGTAATTATTAAAAGTAATTACCTTTGAGTCACAAAACAATGGTTGACATTTGTTGTTTCTGCATAAGTTATTTACATATACAGATCTAGAAAAGTTTTAAATAAACTTTATTTTTGAAGAAAATGACAAAGACTGAAAAAAATACAGAATGTTAACAATGCTTGCAGATGGAAAACGAGTTGACACGTCATTTTTGTTTGTCTTTTTGATCACTGCTTTCTAAATTTTCTAGAGCAGTATGCACTAATTTACAATTCAAAAAAGTTTTGCCTTTCAGAAATCCTAGTCTTACTACTCTGAATTAAACAGAGCAGTCCCGAGAGAATAAGTTAGGACCAATGGGGTCAGAGAGAGAGCACTGGCGCCTGGCTCCTCTTTACCAGGCAGCTCAATACCCCAGCCACGGAGATCCGACCCGGGGCTGGGGCTGAGCAGTTTAGAACCGGGTTTACAACTGTGGGGCTAGAAGACAGCTCCTCTGAGAACTTAAGAGCCACAGGAGGGCAGTTAGGGCCCAGAATGGGGAACAAACAAACCAATAATGCAGTCTTGAGGGCTCCCATCTCCAACCAGCAATTGAGGAGCAATATAAACAGAGTGGCTGGTTAGAAGGCTGGAAATGGCCTGGGGCCGCCGCTAGGTAGGAGAGAGATTAAAACCTCTGCTGACATAAGCAGTTCATAATAGGTTCTCAGAGACTTGCTCTACTTGATTTACAAGTAGAAAAGTTAGGTTGTGCGTTACTCTATAAATAAGTAATATTTTTCATTTTTATTTTTTAAAAGCACGATTATATGTTTGGGGAATCTCTGTCTTCTGGACGATCCATTTGTGAAGGAAAAACAGTATTTCATTCAGCACCCACTCCATGCCAGACAGTTTACATACACTGGCTTAACTTAC
The DNA here is from genome assembly GCA_030068075.1 of Paguma larvata. Taxonomy (NCBI): domain Eukaryota; kingdom Metazoa; phylum Chordata; class Mammalia; order Carnivora; family Viverridae; genus Paguma; species Paguma larvata. The sequence goes on from CM057835.1 coordinate 65,990,899, forward strand.
GACACGCTGGAGTTGGATGGTGTTGTCCCACTTCAAAGGTTGGGAAACTGAGGGCCAGTCAGGTCCTCCAACAAAGAGCGCACGGTGAGGAAAGTGTGGGAGCAGCAACGGATAGCTCCCGAAATTCATTCATCCTAACAACCAAACCAAATTTTCTGGGTACGTGTTACCTGTCGGCTAGGCTGGGAGTTGAACGAAGACCATGATAAACTCTGCTTTCTTTAAGAGTAGAAAGCTAGCATGGAGCAAGACTTCCAACAAGAAGTTGCTGCACGGTGTTCGATGAGGCCTGGGGAAGTGCCGGAGAGGAGGTGAAGACAGCGATACCTAACTGGGTAGGGATCAGAGAAGGCCTCCGAGAGAAACTGAAGTTTAAAACGCGGCCTGGACCATCAGGTACGCGTTGTTGAGACGAGGCTCCACATCACCAATCCTCAGGGAGATGAAAATCAAAACCTCAGTGAGATATCACCTTATCCCTATAAGAATGGCTATTATCAAAAGAGAGAGAGAGAGAGAAGGGAGAAACAAACAACAAGCGTGGGCCAGGATGTGGCGTAAAGGGACCCGTGCACTGTTCGTGGGAATGTAAATTGGTGCAGCCACTATGGGAGGCAGTACAGTGGTTCCTCAGAAAATTAACAAATAGAACTACTTTACTATCCAGTAGTTCCACTTCTGGGTTTTATCTGAAGAAAACGAAAACACTATCTCAGAAAGAAAGATGCATGGACCTCTATTTTCATTACAGTGTTGTTTTTTTAAATGTTTACTTATTTTGAGAAAGAGAGAAGGAGAGAATGAGTGAGGAAAGGGTATGGAGAGAGAGGGAGAGAGTGAATCCCAAGCAGGCTCTGCACTGTCAGCACAGAGCCTGATGCAGGGCTTGAACTCACGAACTGTGAGATCACGACGTGAGCAGAAACCAAGAGTCAGATGCTTAACCGACTGAGCCACCCAGGTGCCCCTCATTATAGGGTTATTTTTCAATAGCTAACATATGGAAATAACCTACATGTCCTATAAGGGATGAATGGATAAAAAAAATCTTGCTATACACACACGCACACACACACATATACACACCATGGAATACTATTCAGTCATAAAAAATGGAAATCTTGTCATTTGTAACAAATGAATGGACCCTGAGGGCATCATGCTAAGAGAAATAAGTCAGAAAGAGAAAGACAAAAAGGAGCTCATAGATATAGAGAATAAACAGACTGGTGGTCGCCAGAAGCAGGGAGAGGGGGGTGGGGAGGTGAAGTGAACTTCCAGTTATAAAATATGTGAGTCACGGGGAGGTGCTGTACGCCATGGTGACCATAGTTAATACTCGAGTCTACGTCTGAAAGTTGCTAGGACAGTAGATCTTAAGAGTCCTCATCACAAGAAAAAAAAATTTGTAACTGTGAGGATGGATGTTAACTAGACTTATTGCTAGGTGGGCATCCACAGTATATACAAACACCAAAGTATTATGTTGTACATCTGAAACTAATGTTATATGTCAATTATACCTCAGTTTTAAAAACAGGGTGTGGAATAAACCTTGGGAAATGAGTCAAATTAGAAAGGTGAGGTGAGGGCCCCTGAGTGGCTCAGTCGGTTAAGCGTACGACTGGCTCAGGTCATGATCTCACAGTTCCTGAGTCCGAGTCCTGCATGAGGCGAGCTCGAGCCCCACATCAGGTGAGCACAAGCCCTGCTTCAGGTGAGCCCCACATCTCTCTTTCTCCCTTCCTCCCTCCTCGCTCTCTCACTCTCTCTGTCCCTCACTCACGTGCGCCCTCTGTCTCTCTCAAAAGGAAAAAGAAAAAAGAAAGGTGAGGTGAGGTGAGGCAAGTTACAGGGTAGGTGGACAAAAAGCAAGAGGCAAGAGAGAGCACAGGACTTCCAAGTTACTTGGAAAAAACTCAGTATAGGTGAGGCACTGGATGGAACGGAGAACTGTGAGGAAGAGGATGAGGCAGGACGACAGGGGCAGCTGGAGGAGCGCCCAGCAGGGAGGACAGAAGGCGGAACCGAGCAAGGAAAGGGTGTGGTGTGGGTTGGAAGCAAACAGCTCGGAGCGGAGCCAGTGCGGACGCAGAACAATCAGGTAGAAGGCTGGGTGTACCGAGTCCAGGTAGAAGATGAATGTGGCTGGAACGGAGGTCATGGCCCCGGCATTAGAGAGAAGTGAGCAGACTCGAGAAATACTGAGGAGACGGAATTTACTGAAGCCAGCATGAGAGTGGGGCTTCAGCGGCCAAACGAAATCACCCACCCACGGTGAGTCCGTATTCTGTGCTCAGCCCTTCACACGGCGTCTCGCGCGCGTCACGGGAGAGGTCCCCTCGCACCTCATCCCGTGATGCCCTGTGAGACAGTGTCTCACCTCATTTCACAGAGGAAGCAGAGGCTCAGACAGCTTCTGAAACTCCACCTCTTCTCATGGCTGTCAAGCGGCATGGCTGGGATTCAGACCTTGGTCGCCTTGATAGGTGTGACTTCGCAGAGCCCTGGCTCTTTTCGAAACACCATCCCGCCTCTCAACAGATTCCGGGGACACCTGGGCGGCTCGGTCAGTTAAACATCTGACTCTTGATTTAGGCTTGGGTCATGATCTCACGGTTCGTGGGTTCAAGCTCAGCATCTCGTTCTGTGCTGACAGAGCATAGCATGCTTGGGATTCTCCCTCCCTCTCTCTCTCTGCCTCTCCCTCTCAAAATAAGTAAATAAACTTTAAACAAACAAATACCGAAAGGCTGAAATCCTGCTTTCACTCAAGAGTTTAAAAAAAGAGAGAAACAAGGATAGGTAGAATTCTCTTTGCCTCCTCATTCTGTACCTTAGATTTATAAAGCTATAAAGATGTCACCCTAGCGGGGATCTTGGTCATCCGAGAGCCATCGAGTTTTATAGCTGTCCTAGAGGGACTTCAGAGGCGCACGCACTGTCTCTTTCCTCCTTCTAATGGCAGTGCCACCAAACTTTCTATGTGGTAATTCAGAACTGGTCTTCTTGGCTGTTTTTAATTTTTTGACATCTAAAAAAACATTTTAACGTGTGTTAATTTTTGAGAGAGAGAGAGAGTGCAAGTGGGGGGGGGGGACAGAGAGAGAGGGAGACACAGAATCCAAAGCAGCTTCCAGCCTCTGAGCTGTCAGCACAGAGCTGGATGCGGGCTCGAACTCACAGATTGAGAGATCATGGCCTGAGCCGAAGTCAGATGCTTAACTGACTAAGCCACACAGGCGTCCCTAATTTTTTGACAGAGGAAAGCATGAAAAGACAATTATATAAGGAATGCCTATGACCTAGCCTTAACGAATCTTAACATTCTCCCATATTTGCCTCAGATTTTTCTTTTCTTTTTTAAGGGAAAGAAACACTACAGATACTGTTTACCTCCTTCTCCCCTTGCGGAGTAACCATTATCCTGAGTCTCCATGCACATTTGATACTATTACTGTTATTATGAATTCCTAAAAATTATTAGTGTTTTTGTATGTTTTCAAATTTTATATAAATGGTAACACCGAACGTATCATTCTGCAGATTTGCTTCCCCACGCTTACTTGCACATACTTGTATTTTTCAGTGGAACACAACGTGGTAAAAAGAGGCAAGCACGGACCATAGGGTGGCCCGGTGGGCATCGTGGCTTTTTCACTGGGGCGCTCGAGCCAGCCCGGAGCTCCAGCTCTGTGATTTGTAACATGGAGATAAAGAGCTAAGCAAGGCTATCGGGGTGTAAGAGAGTTCCTATCTTTAGGCCCGGCACCAAGCAAATATTCAGTCAATGGTAACCAGTGTCTGTCACAGTAAAATAGTGTACACTCAATAAATGGGACCTGTTTTCACTGTAGCTTGTGAAGCTCTTCCCACTTGTTCAGGAATCCCACATCTCAGAACGGCGCCAGGGCTCCCACTGTCTGACTGTGCTCACGGAACGGGAGCTGTGCTGACTTCCAGGTCAAGTCCCTGTGAATTCTTATATATTCTCCTCTCTGGCAGGGCTTGGCCTGTTTACTTTAATGGCCAAATTAAACCGCTAAATATTTGCTCTCTACTGAATGCCATTCTAAAAGCCTAATCCTGCCCCCTAGCCCTTTCTCCTGCCACCTCTCCTGCAGACTAACCCATCCCACTAGAATTCTGTGTTATTCATAGATTTGATGAGCATTCATCTGTGTTTTCAATAAAGATGCTAAACTTGGGCCCAGTACTGACACCAGCAAAAGCATTGCTGTCTGTGTCATGCCTGCCTCACCCATCACAAGCTTGATATTGTGCCTTCAAAAGCTCTTCTGATTATGTTATTGCTCCATAAAAAAAAGAAAAAAGGTAAAAAAATTTTTATTTGTTGCCTTTTTTTAATGCCTCATTCCACTTCTCACACCTACCTCTGCCTTTCAAAATGTCATTCATTCTTCACGATTCCTCTCCACTGTCAACTCCTTGGTAAAATCCATCCTGACTTTTCCCTCCCCGACACGGGTAAGGATTTCTCTCTCTTCTCAACACCCAACCATGTGCCTGTTACACGGAGCTCGGCAAGTAGTTAGCCCTGTGTAGCCCTGATTCTCTGCAAGCTCCTCTCAGGAAAGACATCCTCCTCACTTCTCACGGGACTCAGAGATGCTCATTACGAATGTGCCAAGTTGAACGCAGTAACTACTGAGACTTGGTGCGCTGGGATGGGACACGAGCTCACATGCAAACTGCAGCTACCACACAGAGTAGGCCAATCTGCTTATTCTGATACCCGCGAGGATTCAAGGTTTTTGTCTGCGGGGTATTAATAATAACTACCAGCAGGAGCCCCTGCCATCCCTGGTCCCGTATCTGTGTTAGTTCTATTATCATATTAACCCTGAAAGAGAAGTGGAATTGTCCCCACTTTCCAGACTGTAGTAGAACTATAATTCACATCCAAGTCTGTCTACCTCTGGAGCCCATTCTCTTCCCACTCTGTGTGTCCAACATAATAAACGCATAATAAACACTGACTCACGAAACAACTACCTCCCATACAGAACTGGGACTGAGGCAAGGGGCACGATGAGTAAGTAAATCAGGAAGTCCTCAGACACAGCCAAACATTAAGTCATAAAAAACTCATAATCTTTCCCAAGATTCCCAAGCCTCTAGTACTTCCAACCCCCAGAAAAAATCCCAATCCATTTGGGATATTAGTTACAATAAAAACTTATTAAATACTTACAAGTGCTCAACACTACAGGGAATGCAAGAAAAACACTGCTGTGTACCTATGCTCTTTTCAAAGAAAATTAAGTGTCTAAATAATGAGGGCTCCAGGTAGCAGTAAATACTACTTTATCATTTGCATTTCCCCTACTCTCTTCTTAAAACTGTGTATTATCGGGCGCCTGAGTGGCTCAGTCAGTGGAGCATCCGACTTCGGCTCAGGTCATCATCTCGTGGTTCGTGGGTTTGAGTCCTGCATTGGGCTCTAAACTGACAGCATAGAGCCTAGAGCCTGCTTCGGATTCTGCATCTCCCTCTCTGCCCTTTCCCTGCTGTGCTCTCGCTCTCTCGCTCAAAAATAAATAAGCAATAAAACAAACAAACAAATAAACAAAACCCTGTGTATTATTTATTTAGTCTCCTGGATTTGAGACCAATTGCTAAAAACTAGTATGTTCCAGGTAAAATATGATAGCATATGGAGAGCAAACAACCAACTCACTATTGGCCCTATTCCTATCATAAGGGTTCTCGTGAAATATTATCTATAGTTTTTTCATGTTTCTTTGCTCCTTCTTGGACTAAAACAGGGAATAAAAAGGGCTTCAACCTTTTAGATGTATACGGTGAAGATGAAGAGATGCTCTTTTACTTTAACGCCAGAAACACACACACACACACACACATGCACACACGCACACACATACACACATGCACACACATACACACATGAGCACACACATACACACACGAACACACACATACACACATGTGCCCACACACACAACTCTATTCAACCTCATTTACTTCTCCATAGTAGATCTGGATTTTTTTCCTTATAAATATCTATCCTCAAATTTTTAAGACTCATTTTTCTCAGAACCTCTGTTCAACGTGGCACAACCAAAGAATTAATACATGTGACAAGACCACGAAAGATCATGTGCACCTGAAGCCCAGATGAGAATTTACACCTGATGGTAATTCTGCCTGGCTGCCCATACTCCAGGGTCAAGTTGATATTAAATTTTCATAAAATGACACTTCCATCTAGTGGCTTCCAAAGGACTGGAAGAATTGAGATTAACGTAGGAAAATATCAGAGAGGTGAGTGATTGACCTATTTGGCTGGTATGAATTAAATGAGAATTTTCAACAATTAAGATGTTAAGTGAACAAAAGAATAAAACATTTGATGGGATATATACAAGTTAAACAGGGCAGAGCCAACTCTGAAATTAGGGTATGATTTCCTAGATCACGGAAGGAGGCCACATAAGCCCAAATTCTCTTCCCTTCCTCATGCATGAACTCCTTTAACAGGCCACAGAATCATTTATTTCACCATTAGAGATCCAGCTTAAATGGAAATAACCTCTTGAAAGAAGTAGCACATTGATTTTCATGAAAAACATTGATTCCCCTCTTTCCCCACTGATTCATGCTAAGGTTTAAGTATATGATGAGTGCAAGAGGGTTACTGCAGACTCTGTACAACCCCTAAATAGCCACGAAATGTTAAAAAAGAGGGGAACATTACTAGAAATTGAGAAAGCGAGAGGTAGAGTCCTAGGGTCCAAAGCAAAACATCATTGCTTTACAATTCCACCTACGTCCCTTGGAAGCCAGCTTGCAGAATCTACTCCCATGACTATTCTAATTATGAGCTGGGTCAGCTGTGAGGTACTCTGCAGTCATTGCTAATAAAAGTACAAAAGCCTATGATCGCACACTGGTAAGTGATGGTAAATACATGCATCACAGAAGGATGGGAAAAACCCTAAGGCTTTGGTCAGCAAATGCTCCAGTCTCCTCAGATTTCTTTGTATATAATATCTGTTTACTGTGAGCCCTGACACAAGTTATGATCATATAGCACCTCCAGATCTTTTGTTGTTTAATTCTATCGAGAAGTAACAAAATGTGTCCACTTTCTAATCATCTTTCAACTTTAATAACATTAGATGCTAATTACAGTATTTGTGCTAACCCAAGCAGCAGTTAAGTGTCTAGAGCCAATGCAAGAGAACATAGTTTGTCATATAGCTCAGACATCAGGCCATAAAGGAAAATTTAGCCTACTCTGCTGATGTACAAATCTGGTTAATATGTCCCTTGCACTAGATGAGCTCTGATTAGTATTTTCTCTGTTAAATCATTTAAGATCTGGGAGCCGCGTTCTGCCTTAACTACGCTCGTGCCTCATAAACAAAAGAGATGGGTCTTCTCATCAGGGCTTTGAAAAGTCACTGAATCCTGGCTACAGGGAAGCCAGAAGAAGAAAAGTGACACATTCCTACTCTGGGAGCCACACTATTTTCTAGTTGTCATCCTCATTAGTACTTTACTCAGCACTAGTGCAAGAAACAGCCACTCAAAAGTAATTTAAGTGCAACTGACTCATGTTGTTACAGATAATGGCCAAAAGTCTGTGCTCTGGGCAGAAGAGGGGAGGGGCCACGGCAGTAAAACTTGAAGGACAGAGAAAGGGCTAGTCGAGGCAAGTAATTCATTCTAACATTTCAACACTGGATAATATATATCGTTATTAGGTAAATTTGGGACAATCCTCCAAATGTAAGTGATATTTAGACTGTTCCAGTTGGGTATTATCCATTACCGAGGTTATCTATGAGTTGAATATAGTACCCTTAAGGGGGAAATTCTGAGTACAAATAACTAACAAGCCACTAAGTGCTTTGAAGTGATGCCACTTGATTTCATGGGGCTGAGTAGCTGTAAAAAGGGGCACAAAAAATAGGCCTTCAATAAAACTTCAATCACTATGGGTTAATTCATCCTAACAATCACTGTAGCATTCTGGTAGAAAAATACAAAGAAAACCTCAGAAAACACTGAGCTGCAAACACTATGCTTGGCAATACATCACGGTGAAAAGGGCGAGGGGCCGCCTTTGGCACCAGAAAGATGTGGAAATGGATCTCACCTCTACTATACTACTTAACATGCATGACCTTGAGCAAGTGACTTATTCCTCTGGGTTTCAGTTTATTCAGGCTACAAAACGAGGCCAACAACACCTACCCTTGTAGACTTTTAACTATGTAAACCCACAGCAGAACACCTAGAACACAGCAGGATGGAAGAAAAAGATGTTCCTAAACTCGGCATAAGAGCTGTCAAGATCAACATCAAAGGGTGGGCCTCAGAGACACTGAGAGCCAGAGGCCGAGACATGGTTCAGGGACGCACAAGAACGCTCTCTATTTTCTCCTGTGCAAGGAGTTGACATAGTTCACACTAAGCCTGGTGGTGGACCCAGGAGCACCCTTAGTTTGTAAATGTACTTAAACAAAGCACATAGCCTGTAAGTGCGAGCTCTTCTGGAGCAGTGGTTTCATCCTGAAAATAAAAGGATGTGTGTGACTCGTCAAGCTGTATTCATTAAACATGTACAGCCTTGTGAACATCAATCATACCTCAATAAAGTGGTTTAAAATAAATAACAAATAAGGTATAATAGTTTTTAAAAGGGCTATAAAGTAGGAGGTACTCAACATGGCAGAACTCGACTTCCACAGGGATGCTCTCGGGAGGCTGTGTACCCTATAGGCAACCAAGGGGCAATGAAAACACGGTGCGCGGCACCCCTAACCACTCTGCATTAGCCGCCTGGGTTCTACGAGCCCTATGGACATGATACAGTAATTCTAGAACTTGCGGGAGGTGTGCGGTTGTATGCGTGGTCTCTTACCCCCATTCTGCAACATGCCTAAAATACTGCAAGGTGCTTAGAATTTGTTAAATAAATAAAGGACACACAGACTTCCCAAGAAGCGCTGACATCTACCAATCCGAATTTCTTAATGACCAAAGACAAAGTAACTTAGTATTAGTCAAATCTAATAGTGCTTTCCTATGCTTCTCGTTCTCCTCCTTCACCAGCCCTCACGGAAACTCGGCCCTACACTGGGCTCCTCAGCCCTATGATATGTGACTGAACCAAAGAAACGGCAGAGGCCGCTGGAACTGCTGCACACTCACAGCGTGGGTTGGTAAAAACGGCACCATACCAGAGGAGTTGGCAGAACCGGGGTCAAGTCCCAGCTCTGAGTCTGAACAATTTCTAACTTCTTGTGCCGCAGCCGGCGTCCAGGAATACAAGCAGCCACACCCTTACATACGACCTCGCCTGGCTCGCCGGTCAGAGCTAGAGCCTACACTTCCACAACACTGACTAGTCTTTTCCACAGAAATTAATAACCTATGAATTCAAGCTATAACAACCCACGGTCTTCTAAAGTACAGTATTTTGACTTCTGACCAAAATTTAAAAAACATATTTTCAAACCTCGAAGATGGGAAAAAGCTGTTGTCAACAACCTGAAGCTGACTCTAAGACTTGGTAAACCTGAAATGTCAGAAACGGTGTGCCCAGATTTTAGACTGCAGGTGCGTATCCTCTACATACTAGAGGGTCAATCACCAATCATTCAGAAGAGCAATTGCTCATTAGAATCGTCTGGGACCTGCCAAGGAAAATTACTTTATAGTCACCGACTCAAAACAGGTCAGTTGAATTAAAAGGTTTCAGACACACGCTCTTGTCGATCAGACTTAGCATACACCGAGAGACCACGGCTCTTATTGCTTCACAGTGATCTATAGACGGGCTACCATCACACTAGCTGAGAAACTTTAGGGGAATCATTTCACTTCTCTGCACTTCAGTCCCTTAGCTATAGAAAAGGAGACAGGGTCAGGTGCTCTACGTGGTAGCTTTTAACACTGAAATACCACGTTCACTCATGGCTGCTACCCCTGTGCTACCATTTCACACACTACTGAAGGAAGGCAGAAGGTTGTTTGTTTTTTTTTTTTTAATGTTTATTTATTTCCGAGAGAGAGAGAAAGAAAGAGAGAGAGGAGCAGGAGGAACAGAGAGAGAGGGAGACACAGTCTGAAACAGGCTCCAGGCTCCGAGCTGTCAGCACAGAGCCCAACACAGGGCCTGGACCCATGAACTATGAGATCATGGCCTGAGCTGAAGTTGGACACTTAACCGACTGAGCCCCCCAGGTGCCTCAGGAAGGCAGAAGGTCTAATGATGGATCACATTAACTGCCTTTTATTGTGAAAAATGTCTCCCATTCCCTCTTTGTTCCTTGTCTCCTTATTTGGCAATTTTCCTCCCTACAATAGTGGCCTCACTATGGAATTTATCTCTAAGGAAATTAAAGCAAGGCCATCTCAGGTTGGCAAACCTCTAAAATGATTTTAAAGCATGGACACGTGTGTATATGAGGATATGTTTGTGAGCATACGTGGGAACAAAACCATATTCTCTACTTCTCTTAGGGATACTACAAAAATCAAATAAAGTAAGATGTACGGAAAGAACTGTTACTTATTAGGCATAGTGCATATGTAAGGCATGTATTTATTAACTTTTCTTATTCTTATATACGAAGGGTCCCTTCAAATCAGACAGAAAAAATCCAGACTTTCAGAGACAATAGGCTCGCTAAATTCTGACTCACCAAAAACTTACATACTACAAAAGAGTGAATGAAAAGCACCGTACCATTCAATAGACATTTTTTGGTAAGCTCTTACCCTTTAGCAGCGCCTATGGGGCTAGGGGCTTAGGTATACACACACATGCCTGAGTTCTGAGGGGACAGGCACTTGGGTCACTGCTGTGTCCTCAGCACCCAGCATAGCAACTGAGAGGGGCAGGGGGGCGCTGAACATTTGCAGAATGAATGAATGAGACATGGTCCCTATCCCTGAAGAGTTCAGAGTACAGTATGGAGACTTGGCACCTGACGGGTGCAGTAATTATTATTGCTGATTTGGAAAAAAGTTCATATGGTCACAGCATGAAGGAGGGGGTGATCAATTCAATTTGGACTGGGTTAAGTGAATGAGTGTGAACGGAAAGTCAGAAAAACCTTTGGAGAAGAGGTAAACTTGGACTGAGCCGTCGGTGCATAAACCCATTAATGCGTCCGACTCTCCTTGAGCCATAAGGTATTGGAGTGAGACAGGTGGTAGGTACCACATGCAGTTGTAGAGTGGGGTGGTTATGTCGTCTTTGCCCTACATAATTCTATTGTGCTGAATTTACAGGCCTTACATGGCCTCATTTACATATGAGGGAAAGTTTAAAAAAACAAAGCAAAAGGTAGTCACTGAGGAAGAAGAGATATTGGCAGCTTCCACAAAGACCTAGCAACATTATAGTCATTAATGATCCTGATGTCCACTAAACCTGTTGATGATGGTAAATATTAGTTTCAATAATAAACTTCATGTGATGAAAACATTTAGCTCAAATGTGGAGAACATATTAAATACCCACAGATGTAGGCAAGAGATTGGATGTAGTCAGTTCCAGCATATTCGTTAGGTGTTATTAAGTGGCCCAAGTCAGAGAACTCGCTGCTCCTAAAAGCTGAGTGTTAACGACTACCCAAGATACACATCGTCCTAAAGCTGTGGTCCCAAGAATCACTCTACTACATAAGACAGATGGAAGGGGAATAATTAACAACTCCAATTTATATTGCTTCTAGACTGCAAGGCTAAGTAATTATTTCAATGGCAAGTTTGACTGCAACTTACATAAACCGGTCAGTAAAACAGTCTACGGTTTTGCACCATTAAAACGGAGTGTAACTTGCCAGAAGAATCTACAAATGGCCTAACAATAAATTCAGACATGAATATAAAACAAATTTCACTACATACTTATTTATATCAGTTCAGCCAAGTCACATCTAATTTATGGATTCTATTTACGAGAAAGAAATTGTTGTGATGGAGGAAAGTGGTAATTACATATAATCTCCTAATATCATCTGACTTCTTTCTTAGTAGCAAAATCGAGGCTAATACAGAATAAAGGTGAAACAGGCTCATCGTCTTTAGAGATTGGACTATGTATCTTTAACGCGGGTGAGGGGCATTAAGGAGGGCACTTATTGGGATGAGCACTGAGGTTACGTATAAGTGAAAAATCCCTGGATTCTACTCCTGAAGCCAAGACTACACTTAACTAACTTGAGAATAAATAAATAAGTAAATAAATAAATAAAGTGCTGTACCAAGTTTGTCTGCTTATAACGTTTCATTTTTGTTTCATAATAAACATGTAGGTATAGGAAACAACACAGTATAAAACATCAGTTCTAAAAACACTTTTTGGTCTCAGGACCTCTTTCACACATCAATATTTAATATATGAGAAACTAAAATTGCAAGAAAATTTAAATATTAACCATTAATAATAATAAACCCATTACAGGTTAATATAAATAACACATTTTTATGAAAAGTAATTTGATTCTCTGAAAAAATAGAATAATGAAAATCGTGGCATAATTTTATATTTTTTAAAACCCTTAATGTTTGCTTAATAGAAGACAGCTGGATTTTCCTATCTGTTTCTGTATTCAATCTGTTGCAATTGATGTTTGGCTTAAAATATATAAAATCCAGCCACACATATATGGAAGTAGAAAAGGGGTAACTGTGAATATTGTTCTGTATTACTACATAAAAACTTGACAAGTGATAATTTTTCAGAGGTTAGCTACAATGTGGAATCTGAGAATGTAACAAACTTTCCATACTCAGTTAAGTTAAAATACATTGGTCTATCTTACACTTTGAATGGAACTTTTACCTATTCATTTGGAATATCACACATTGGTTACTTGGAAGATACATCCACTGAACGTAGAAAATCTTCCAATGTTGACACACTTCATGGTACCACATGAAAATCTCACCATCAATCTCATCAGGAAAAAAAAGCATTGGCAAGTCAAACTCACAGTCACACTGAAGAATACAAGTTTTCCAAAATTCTAAGTTTTCCTTGAAACCTTGAATTGGTAACAAATAATATTTTTCTTGAAATGATAGGCTCATTCATTCTTTTCATTCATGTTTTAATTGAAGCGTAATTGATATACACTATCCTATTCATTTCAGGTAGGTACCATAGTGATTCAATATTTTTATACATTACAAAATGATTCCTATGGTAGGTCTAGTTACCTAACCTGTCACTGTATGAAGTTTTTACAATATCATAGATGATATTCCCTATGTTGCAAATTACACCTCCATGACTTATTTGTAACTGGAAGTTCAGACCTCTTAATCCCTTTCACCTATTCTGCCTGCCTTCCAACCCCTCCCCTCTGGTAACCAACAGTTTGTTTCCTCTGTCTATGAATCTGTTTCTGTTTTGTCTTGTTTATTTTTAGATTCCATTTGTAAGTGAAATCACACAGTATATTTATCTCTGACTGAATTCACTTGGCATAATACACCCAGGTCTGTTCATGTTGCCATAAATGGCAAGATTTCATTCTTTTTCATGGCTGACTAATATTCCAGTGGGGGTTAGGGGAGATGTATAATTTTCAAATATCTTCTCCCATTCAGTAGGTTGTCTTTTCATTTTATTGATGGTTTCCTTCACTGGGCAAAAGCTTTTCAGTTTGCTGTAATCCCATCTGTTTATTTTAGCTTTTTATATGTATACACATAGCCAATCTGACAGATCTGAGGTGATAGCTCATTGTGGTTCTGATTTGCATTTTCCTGATGATTAGTGATATGCCTGTTAGCCATCTGTGTATCTTCTTTGGAAAAAATGTCTACTCGAGTCCTTTGCCCATATATTTTTTTATTTTTATTTTATTTTATTTTATTTTTTGTTTCATTGCACATTTTATTTTGTTAATTTCCCACATGTTCTTCAACAATCATGAAATGATCTATTTGGACTATACATGAAGCAGTTGCTCTTCCCAGAAATCCCATAATCTAATGCAAGAGAAAGTGCATGCTGATGTTTAACTGAACTTCAAGAAAGTCTTCTTTTTATTATTTTTTATAATTTATTGTCAAATTGGTTTCCATACAATGCCCAGTGCTCATCCCAAAAAATGCCCTCCTCAATGCCTGTTACCCACTCTCAGCTCTCCCACACCCCTCATCAACCCTCAGTTTGTTCTTAGTATTTAAGAGTCTCTTACATTTTGTCTCCCTCCCTCTCTGTGGCTTTCTTTTTTCTTTCCCTTCTTCCCCTCCCCCATGGTTTCCTGCTAAGTCTCTCAAAATCCACCTATGTGTGAAAATCTATGGTATCTGTCTTTCTCTGACTGACTTATTTCACTTAGCATAATACCCTCCAGTTCCATCCACATTGCTACACATGGTCAGATTTCATTCTTTCTCATTGCCGTGTGTATTCCATTGTATATATATATATACCACATCTTCTTTATCCATTCATCAGTTGATGGACACTTAGTCTCTTTCCATGATTTGGCTATTGTCGAAAGTGCTGCTATGAACATTGGGGTACATGTGCCCCTATGCATCAGCATTCCTGTGTCTCTTGGGTAGATTCCTAGCAGTGCTATTGCTGGGTCATAGGGTAGCTCTATTTCCATTTTTTTGAGGAACCTCCACACCGTTTTCCAGACCCTTTGCCCATTTTTTAATCAGGTTGTTTTGTTTTTGATACTAAGTTGTGTAGATTCTTTATATATTTTGGATATTAACCCCTTATTGGGAGAAAGATTTGCAGTTATCTTCTCCCGTTCAGTAGGTTGCCTTTTCGTTTTGTTGATGGTTTCCTTTGCTGTGCAAAAGCTTTTTAGCTTGATGTAATCCCATTTGTTTATTTTAGCTTTTGTTGCCCTTGCCTGTCACTCATCATTCTGGATAAAATCTCTCCATACACTAAAGTCTGGATAACCGGTTTTTCTGTCAGTCATTCTTTCAAGTAAAAAAGAAAAAAATGTGTCCATGGAGGAAAAAAAAAAAAAAAGCCACTCAGCTCACAACCCAAACAACTGCACGAGTGCTTGTCTTCTAGACAACCACAGACTTGGGTCGGCATGCGGGAGAGAGGTGACTTATACATGCCACCCATTTGGTCACACAGAATATTAAAAAGACATGTACTTAAGGATTGAGTTTCAATAAAACTAATGTTTTTTACGGCTTCACTGAGGACATTCTTAAGTGAAACTGGACTTTTTTCCCCTTTTAACTGCAAGTGTATAGCAGTGAAAAATATAATGACTTCTAGTACAGTTTGGTGCTGCTGCCCAGATTCATGCTAAGGCACCAGGGGTTCCCCCCCCCACCCCGCCCAATTGCTTTTGTACCAGGAGTGCAAACATCAATGCAGTAAAGACAAAACAAACCCCGCCCCCCCACCATCGTGAATAACACCTTAGTACTATTATGAACGTAATTTTGACACTTTGCATTCCCTACAAGGATCTCAGGGACTCCAAGGGGCCCACAGGTCAGACTTTGAGAATTGCTGACACATAAGAAAGACAGTACTGAAGTCATTAGGATTTAAATTCTGTCTCCGAGACTTACCAGCTGTATGCTCTTGGGCACATTACTTAACCCCTCTGGCCTTAGTTTGCTCATTTAACAAAATGAAGATTTAAAAATAACTCCATTTCCCAGACCTGCTATGAAGATCATATGAGATGTTAAACAGGTAGAAAAGTACCCAGTAGGTATTCGTAAAATGTTATTTTTAACTCTCTTTCCCTTACATAAAATACAGATTATCCCAGGGGTGCCTGGGGGGCTCAGTCAGTTAAAGCATCTGACTCTTGATCTGGGCTCAGGTCGTGACCTCACAGTTCCTGAGTTTGAGCCCAGTGTCGGGCTCTGTGATGGAAATAAGGAGCCTGCTTGGGATTCCACCTCTCCTTCTCTCTGCCCCTCCCCCGCCCACGTACGCTTGCTCTCTCTCTCTCTCTCTCAAAACAAATGAATAAACTTCAAAAAAATACAGATAATCCCATTTTTGCATATATGCTAAAGAGGCTAAATGATTGAAGACCAGAAGCGCTAAGAATCAATAGGAAAATTACTATAAGAGTAATGCATAAGGGCATCTGGGTGGCTCAGTCGGTCGCTTAATCAATTCCTGATTTCAGTTTAGGTCAGGATCTGAGGGTTTGTGGGATTGAGCCCTGGGTCGGGTTCCACACTGACAGTGTGGAGCCTGCTTGGAATTCTCTCCTTCTCTCCCTCTCTCTCTCTGCCCCTCCCCTGCTTGTGCTCATGCTCTCTCTCTCTCTCAAAATAAATAATCATTAAAAAAAAAAAAGAATGATACATAAATAACAGATATAATCTGTTTTGAAACTGAAAGATTTTAAAATGCTTTGGACAAATGTTTATATTTTCTGCCAGTGAACATTTGTAAACTGTCTCACTTCCAATGTGACAGTAACTACTCATGCTGAAGCATTTATTACTATACTTCAGACACTACTGGCACCTTCCCCAACACTTTCAAGAATACCTTTAAGAATGCATTTGCTTTTTCTTTGTTCTCTGCCACACACAAGGTTGCACTCAACGTAATGTCTGTGATTTTCGAGTTTTCCCTACTCCAGCTGCTGGATCCCATCTGGTGTCCTTTACCTAGGACACCTGTTTCAGGAATGAGACAATAAAGGTGATGAGCCAGTTCCTTGTAGAAAATAAAAATTTCCCATTTCCTTAGGAATGTTAGTAGGAGAGAGAAAAGAAAATGTTTAATAAAGCACAACTACACATCTAATTACCAGATGTCGAGTATTTAACCAGAACAGATACTCTAACTGCGCTATCTTGTTTTGCTCCACTGAGACATTGTATTAGTTATCTATTGCTGCATAACAAAATTACCACCGGCTTAGTAACTTAAAATAACACACATTTATTATCACGCAGTTCTTTGATGCGGGAGTCCAGGCGCAGCTTAGCTGGGTCCCCTGAGGGGCTATAATCGGGTGTCCACCAGGTTTTTCAGGTGGGGAAGGATCTGCACTCCTGTTCCTGTAGTAATTGGCAGTATTCAGTTCCTTGCAATTGTAAGACAGAGAGCTTCATTTTGTTGTTGTTGTTGTTGTTGTTGTTGTTGGCTGTCAGGAGAGACTGCCCTCAGCTCCTTAAGGCCGCCTGCGGGGCTCTGCCACACGGAGATCCTACTTCGTTCCTAGCGGCCAGCAGGGGAGAGACTCCAGCAAGGTGGGCCCCATGGTCTTACATAACATAATCATGTACGTACAGTCATGTGTATCCTGTCATTTTGCCATATCCGATTGGTTATAAGCAGGTCACAGGGGAAGGGATTCCCACATTCAAGGGGAAGGAATCATACAGGGGCATGAACATCAGGCTCATAGAAACCACGTTAAGAGCGTGTGTACCAGATACACTGGAGCGTGCAATGAGGCCTGTGGGAACAGAGAGCAGTGGAGAAGCGCCAAGGTTAGGGTGAGAATACTTCATGAATTTGACAGTTGTGGGGAGGGAGATGACAGGCCTATCATCAATATAAACTTATACCCATAGAGATGCAATAGGTCCAGATGAGAACTGAGACAGTCCTGCTGTACAAGACAGTCTGATCTGGTGGGCTGGATACAACTGTGAGAATTAGCAGGCACCTGCAGTAAGTAGGTGACGATGTGGTACAGCTCCAGAAAAGCTGTCAGATGGAACAGGATCCTGGCGAGCAGCGGGACTATGGAAAGAAGAACCTAAGCTCTAGGAGGAGGGCTGATAAGAAACACACTCAGTGTCTGGGCTCTAGCTGAGGAGGCAGAAGCCTACAGCAAGGTCTAGTTCTGGGAACTGGAAAGCTAATTAGGAAACAGAGCAAAAGCCTGGTCACAAAGGACCAGGTGAACAAGTATACACCAAAGGTCCAGTTACAGAGCTTGTGAGTGTCTGGGCATACTACAGTTTTGGGCAGCAAAACGAATTCTAGATTCCATCGGTTAATAACCCAGAACCACTTTTGCTCCAGAAGACTGACTTGGCCAGGGACTAAGGTGAGGCTGAACTTTAAGATACTGATACTGAGAGCGAAGCAAGAGAAGACAAGAGAAGACAGAACTGGTTCCTGATAGTTTGTCATTCCATAGGACACTGGAGTCCATAGGACACTAGAGTCTAAATCCACAGTATGGTATACGTGCCACCAACATCCAGCCTCAGTCGGCCCATCTAGTCTTATTTCCCTCTGTGTTGACACTCCCTAGATTGAAACCACTGGAACGGCCTGCCATGTCCCAAACATAGCTTGAACTTGCATGCCTCTGAGTCTTTGTTACCTCAGCCTGGAGTGCCCCCTATCTCCTCCATGTCCATCTAGGGACTCTTACTTACCTTTCAGGGCCTAGTTCAAATGCTACTTTCTCTGTAAGATGTGCCCACTGTTCAGACTGCTGCTGTAGGACTTACCAAGTTATGACTGTTTGCTCTGTGTGTCTTTATCTTAATAGTTTAGGGGAATGAGAAGGAAAAGCCTTTATCTACCCACTCAACTTTGTGTCCTGGAATGTGGCTGGCATCTCATGGTTACTCAGTAAAAGTTACTGAAACAACAGACCCAACAATTAAATCGTGTTTTATTGATTAGGAGCCTAATTCTGTTCACCTACCCTCACCAACACCCCTCATCCAGCTGCTACACACCCACTTCTGCGATATTGACGGCAGCTCTCTGTATATGCCTGGGTTCACATAACTGCTGCTCTTTAATGGGCATTAATGCAGTCGAAGCCTGACCCTGTGGGCTGAACAAACAGCACTAAATCTTTTATGGACAAACTGCAAATCTGCGTGCACAGTCAGACATTTCCCCTGTTGACCCCGAGCTCTGATCACCAGATGTGAGAAGTAAAGCAGGACGCGACACCCACATGTTTTCAAAAGACAGAAAATCCCAGGAGCAGTTCCCCGCTGCCACCGTGGGTAACCCAGAAAACCCACACGACCTGGAGGTGATTTTAAGTCCCTCTCCCTCTGCTGACAAGAAAAACATAAGCCTTGGCACTTGGTATCTTTAGCGTATGAAGCTACAGTAAAAGTATTTCCTCTTCGAAATTCATTCTGCATGTGAGAATGGCTTCCTTCTGCCCTTGCATGTGAGATTTTAATGACTAAACCTAATGTACAAGCACAAAGTTGGATCTCAGACACGGCAATGACTATTTCTGAGGCTGGTTATTGAGTTTAGCACTAAAAATGCTCTGAAGCTATGTCCCTTCACTGGGGCAAGAGAGGAAAGGGTTATTTATCTTCCTCAGACATACACAACAGTATCAGTGTATTCTCTTCTACGACAAAAGATTTTAAGTTGAAATGAATCCTTCAAATCTGATTGTTAACGTACAAGATGACCCCTACAGGGAGTGGCTGGAAACAAGGTCTCGGCTAATCTGCATGATCCCTTTTTGGCCTCTTAACATGGATATTAAGCCCTGGAAATGGGAACAAATTATGCACACATCTTTTCATTTTATTTTAAAATATGCATAGATCCAGGTTTTAAAATGGCCCTTTGGCCTACGACAATAAAAACTCCATTCATAATGAGGAATAAGCATTAGATATGCTGACCAAAAAAAAAAAGAGAGAGAGAGAGAGAGAGAACTAATTTGCTTAATATGTCCTTAGAGGCGGTCTGGCGGAGAGAACATGTCCAGGAACTGGAAGGCCCTTCTGTCAAGATGCTCTGAGCACAACACTGAACACAGCAGGTGCATTCCGTGGGGAGAGTTGGCGAGAGCCAGCACCTATTGTACCATCATGGCTGTCTCCTTGCTCTTCAATCCTTCCTTCTTTCCCTTCCACAGACATTCACTGAGAGCTTACTCGGGGCTATTACTACAATAGACTCTTGCCTCCAAAACCAGAATTTACATAGCAGCATAAGTAAGAAATTGAGGATGTGAAAAAGGAAGTTTTAAATCACAGTAGGTGAAGCCAACAAAGTCGCTTTGGAAAGCATACTTGGCTTACTTCTCAAAAAAAAAAAATCAAAATTGAGAAAATATTTATTTCCACTGTTCATTGTTAAAAGTTTAAGGAAAGCTATTATGATGATTTTGGCTTTTAGAATCCACTTCCACGAGCTTCAAACATCTGTGCATTAGAACCTAACTACGTGAACTGGATGTGATCTGTTTTTACGTCCCTACAGTCGGCCGCGGCAGTGGAACTTCCTGAATGATTAGAGTTTGAGCTTCCCAAAGAGATTTATTTGAAATGGTCTCACTGTTAAATGGCAAGACGTATTTTATTGTAAACAAATAACAACCAAACAAGGGGCTGATTTCAAGATTTAATGTGTACTTGATATCTATATGAATAAACACTTGCCACTATATCAGAAAAATGGAAAATAAAAAGGAATAGCTTTCTAAATTAATGCAGTAAAGTGTACAAGAATTTTACATACACTAAGATTAGGGTAACAAAAAAATTCACCAAAATCCTGATATTAAACTTACTCTTTTACATGGCCTTTGGCTTTTGTGGTCAGATCCCATCAGACTAATATTTACACAGATATTAATAGTTCATAAAACACTTCCCATGTGATTCCCTTCGATCCCCCACAGCAGTGGTTCTCGACGAAAGCGATGTTCCCACCGAGCACATCTGGCAATGTCCAAAAACATGTTTGGTTGTCAACCGGGGTGGGCGTGGGAGTTGCTACTGGCAACTAGTTGGCAGAGGTCAAGGGTGCTGCTAAACATCCCATAAAGCACAGGAAGGCCCCACCACAGAGGAGGACCCAGCCCCATGTATCGATGCTGAGGTGGAGAAGGCCTGCATCAGCAGTGCTTCCTTAGCATGCATATGCATCGTGTGAGGTTAAAACGCAATGTTTGGGGCAGGGCCAGGGATCCTGCATTTCTCACCAGCTCCCAGGTGATACTGATGTTGCCGATCCATAAAGTACCGAGGTTCTATACCACCACCGGCAGTATTCAGTGTGCCTGTCCTGTGCAGCCCTTCTCAAGACTCTGTTCCCACTCCCCGGTGAGTGGGCTACATGACTCCATCCTTCCAGCCGTGGTTCATCATACCTCGATGAATCCCAGATCCCAGCTGAGGCAGTCAGATGACCTCCTGTGAGAATCTGTTATCAGGCCTCAGGGACTCAAGAGTTTTTGCTGAAAACTAGGAGCTAGCAATCAATTCTGGAAACTAGAAACGTGCGTAGGGCTAGTTCAAGAACACACAGTTCGGGATACTTGGCCAATGTGCAAAGACAGACAGAAGGTTCTAAACTAGGGAGGAAAGGAGAGGGTGAAAAGGAAGAAGGGAGGGAGGAAGAGAATGCCTGATGAGAGACAAATATGAGAGACAGATCTCACCTTGGTTCCAATCCCTCCTGAGGCTCCAGCTGAACTTTCTGCCTCAGAATTCATTAGATACTTCTACATCCTGTGATTACACTCCCTTTTTTGCTTAAACTTGTTTAAGAAGGTTTCTTTGCTTAAGATTATGGATTCCTGACTAAAATGTGTTCACAACGACTGTCCTCAACCTTGCGATGTGTAACTATGGCTCAGAGGTTAACAAACTTACGCAACGTAAGTAAGAATCAGTAAATGGCAAAGCACAAATTCTTTACCTCCAAATCCCATGCTCACTAAACTACACAGTCTGCCCATTAATGATCCCATAACAAACCTTACAATTATGCCATATCTCAGAGAAGGACAAGAGCTCCTGAAATTTTCATCCCATGAGCCCAAGTTACTCGTTCTTGTTTCTACTGGGGGAAATGTCTTCAATCATCTCCTCAAATTGAGATAAACTAACTTTCCTGCCATGAGTGAATAATAACACATATATTAAAAGAAAGTATAGTGATCTGAAGAAGGGTAGAACTGCACAGATAATTCAAAACAGCATGCAATTTATTTACTGAGGTAACTGACATAAATTAAACAGCATACATTTGAAATACGTGTACGATTTAATAAGCTCTGACCTAGGCATTCATCGTGATAGGCAACATGGTGAACATATCCCATTACTCCCCAAAGCTTCCTCATGCCCCTTGGTAACTCCTACTCTTCGGCCCTCCTCACTTGTCCCCATCCCCAGGCAACTACTGATTTGCTTTCTGTGCCTAAAGATTACTTCGCGTTTTCTAGAGTTTTATATAAATGGAATCATATAGTATGTACTCTGTGGGGTAGGGGTAGGTATCTTTACTCAACATAATTGTTTTGGGATTCATCCATGCTGTTACAGGTACTGATAGTTTGTTCCTTTTTATTAGTGAGAAGCATTCCATTGTTTGATATAACCACAATTTGTTTATCCATTTGCCTGTTGATGAACATTTGGGATTTTTTTCCCAGTTTTTTTGGCTATTACAAATAAAGCTGCTATGAATGCTCGCGTACAAGTCTTTGTGTATGCGTACGCTTTCTTTTCTCTAGCGTAAATACTAGGAGTGATAGCGCTGGATAGTATGGTAGGTGTTTACATTTTTAGGAAACTGCCAAGCTGTTTTCCAAAGTGCTGATACAATTTCACAAGCTCGGCAGCAGTGTAGGCGACTTCCAGTTTTTCCACATCTTCAGCAAAACGTGGCCTATCATTTGTATCAGGTATGTGGGGTTGGTTGTTCATTGTGGTTTAAATTTGCATTTCTCTGAAGACTACTGGTGTTGAGCATCTTTTTATGCTGTTTTTGCCATTGATTTCCATTCTTCAATCAAATGTCTATTCACCTCTTTTTCCAATTTTTTTAAAAGTTTATTTATGAGAGAGAG
Organism: Paguma larvata; assembly: GCA_030068075.1. Lineage (NCBI taxonomy): Eukaryota > Metazoa > Chordata > Mammalia > Carnivora > Viverridae > Paguma > Paguma larvata. Next base: position 66,013,701 of record CM057835.1, read on the forward strand.
AGAGAGACAGAGTGTGAGCAGGGGGGCAGAGACAGAGGGAGATGCAGAATCCAAACCAGGCTTCAGGTTCTGAGCTGTCAGCACAGAGCCTGACGTGGGGCTCGAACTCACGAACTATGAGATCATGACCTGAGCTGAAGTCGGTCGCTTAACCAACTGAGCCACTCAGGTGCCCCTCTTTTTCCAATTTTTAAATTGTGTTGTTTTTATCCTCTCGATGATACCTTTCAAAGAGCATAAATTTTTATTGTGATGTAGTCCGATTTATCAATTCTATTTCTTTAGTAAATATAGGGCTATCTAGTCCATGTGTTTATTCTTGGGTGAGCTTTGGTAGTTTTATCTTTCAAGGAATTTGTCTAGTCCACCTTAGTTTTCATATTTTTTGGCATTAATTGGCATAAATCATAATGTTCCCTTATTATCTTTTTAGTATTTATACCAACATCCATTATTTCATTCCTGATACTGGTAATTTGTGTTTTCTCTGTCTTTTCCTATCAGTCTGGCTGCAGCATAAATTTAATTATTTCTCAAAGTTTGCTGATTTCCTGGACTTTCCCCCTTTTTCCTATTTTATTGATTTCTGCTCTGATCTTTACAATTTTCTTTCTTCTGCTTACTTCGAGTTTAACTTACTCTTCTTATTGTAGTTTCTTCAGATAGAGAAGCTGAGGTCATTGATATGTGACATTTTTCCTTTTACAATATAGCCACTTAATGCTATGAATGTCCCCCAAGTTCTGCCTTTGCAGCATCCTGCAAACTTCAATAGGTTGTATTCTCATTCGGCTCAAAATATTTACTAATTTCCATTTTGAATTCTTTAATTCATGACAGAAAGGCTCAATACTAGCCCAGGAACATAAAGCAAAGAAGGAGAAAAGCTGGAATTTGAATACGAATCTACCTAATTCCAAAGCCCATGGTCTGGAATCACCTGGCTGTTACCTAACATGGCAAATCATTTCGCACCTCCATATCTTCATATGTGGGGCTATTTCTCCCAAAACGCCCTTCTTTCACCTAACTAGTATTCAGCTTTTAAACTCATTTCAAGCATTTCCTAAATAAATAAACAGAATGAAAGCTGCTCATTGTTGAGGGGTTACTAAATTCCTGATAACACACACAGCTATCTCATTTAGTCCTTAGAGCAATCCTGTATGATCAATAGTATAATTCCCATTTTAATGGTAAGGAAATGTCCAAGATTATAAGCCAGGCAGATGTGAGATTTAAACCACTTTCTAGCTCCAAATCCTACTGGGGAGTTTGAGAAGGTCTAGGAGCAGGGTGCCTAACCAAAGACATGCATCACAACTCCCTAAAAAACTTTTCAAAAATGTACATGCTCAAACCAATTGCTTTACTATACACAAATAATGAATAATCTGAAAAACAAATCAAGAAAACAATTCCATTTATGATAGCATAAAAAATAAAAATAAACATAAATTGAATAAACAAATAAATAAATTTAAGAGAACAAAGGACTGATACACTGAAAACCACAAAGTATGGCTAAAAGAAATTAAAGAACACACACCTAACGACAAGACATCCCATGTTGATGGATTAGAAGACTGAGTACTGTGAAAATGACAATACTACCCAAAATGACCTGCAGATTCAATCCAATTCCTACAAAATTTCTAAGGTATCTTTTGCAGAAAAAAAAAATCAGCCCATCCTAAAGACCATATGGAATTTCAAGGGACCCTACGTAGCCAAAATAATCTTGAAAAAAGAAAAACAAAGTTAGAAGACTCCTACCTCCTAATTTCAAAACTAGAAAGATAGAGCAATCAAAAACAGTGTGGTACTAGCATAAAGACAGACATATGGACCAATGGAATAGAACTGAGAGCCCAAAACTAAACTCTCACATATATGATCAATGGTTTTTCCATCAGAGTGCCAAAACCATTCGGTGGGGCCGATGACAGTCTTTTTAACAAATAATGCTGCAAAACTGGATATGCCATATTCAAAATTCACCCATAACTGATCAAAGACCTAAATCAAAGAGCTACAACTATGAAACTCTTAGAAGGAAATATATAGGAAAATCATTATGGCCTTGGATTTGGCAATGGTTTCTTAAATATGACACCAAAAGCAAAGCAACAAAAGAAAAAACAGAAAAATTGAAATTCATCAAAATTAAAGACTTTATGCAAAGAACACTATCTAAGGAGTGAAAAGACAATGCAAAGAATGGGAGAGAATATTTACAAATAATACACCTGATAAAAGATTAATTTTCAGAATATATAAAGAACTTCTGCAACTCAACAACAATAAAAAAATCAAACAACCCAGTTCAAAAACAGGCAAAGGATTTGAATAGACATTTCCCCAGAGAAGCTATACAAATGGCCAACAAGTATATGAAAAGACATCTGACATCACTAGTAATTAGTAAAATGCAAATCAAAAGCACAATAAGGGGTGCCTGACTGCCTCGGTGGGAGGAACATGTGACTCTTGATCTCACGGTCAAGAGTTTGAGCCCCACATTGGTATAGAGATTACTTAAATAAATCTTTAAAAAAAATCCCAATGAGATACCACTTAACACTAACTAGGACGCCATAATGTTAAAAAAAGAAAAGAAAAGAAAAGAAAAGAGAAAAGAAAAGAAAAATAACAAGTTTTGGTGAGGACCTGGAGAAATTAGAAGCCTTGTGCTCTGCTGGTAGGAATGTAAACAATGCAGCAGCTGTGGAAAACAGTATGACGACTCCTGAAAAAATTAAACACGGGATTCCCATATGACCCAGCAATCTCACTACTGGGTATATACCCAAAAGAACTGAAGGCAGGGACCCAAACAGACAGTTGTATAACCATGTTCACAGCAGCATTCTTTACAACAGCCAACAGGTAGAAGCAACTCAACTGTCCGTCACACATGAACAGATAAACAAAATGCAGGATATACAGAAAATAAAATATTATTCAGACTGAAAAACGAAGGTAACTCTGATGCATGTTATTACACAGATGAATCTTGAAGACATTATGCTTTGTGAAATAAGGCAGACACAAAAGAAGAAAGATACAATTCCTTTATAAGAGACACCTAGGGTAGTCATATTCCTTTGTAAGAGACACAGAGAGTAGAAAAAGGAAGTAGAGTGGTGGTCACCAGACGCTGGCACGGGGACAGGGAGAAGGATGAGAAGTTAGTGTTTAACAGGTGCATAGCTGGGGCGCCTGGGTGGCTCAGTCAGTTGGGCGGCCGACTTCAGCTCAGGTCATGATCTCGCAGTCTGTGAGTTCGAGCCCCGCGTCGGGCTCTGTGCTGACGGCTCAGAGCCTGGAGCCTGCTTCCGATTCTGTGTCTCCCTCTCTCTCTGCCCTTCCCCTGTTCACGCTGTGCCTCTATGTCTCTCAAAAATAAATAAACATTAAAAAAAAATTAAAAAAAAATAAATAAATAAAAGGTGCATAGTTTAAGGTGATAAGATGAAAAAGTTCTGAAGGTGGATGGTGGTGATGGCTGCACAATGTCAATGAACTTAGTGCCACTGACTATACCCCTAAAAATGGTTAAAATGTTATGTTTTACCAAAATAAAAAGTAAATTTAAAAAAAGGACACATGCTCAGACTATACCCCAGATCTGAGAAGAGTCACGCTAAGACAGTGATGGCCCCTTTATGGGTAGAAATTATTTTTTAAATTTTATTTAAATTGGCAAATGGAATAAAAATATTTTCCAGATTACTTAAAAATAAAAATCATCCCACAGTAAGATAATCAGATTAGTTTCAAAGGAAAAGATAGCTAATATTGGATTTCTTTAGAATAGATTATCTACTGCCTTTAAAAATCACACAAAAAGGGGCACCTGGGTGACTCAGTGGGTTGAGCATCCAACTTTGGATCAGGTCATGATCTCACCGTTGATGAGTTTGAGTCCCGAGTCGGGCTCTGTGCTGACAGCTCGGAGCCTGGAGCCTGCTTCAGATTCTGTATCTGCCTCTCTCTCTCTGCCCCTCCCCCACTCACACACATACACACTCTCTCTTTCTCTCTCTCTCTCTCAAAAATAAACGAATACTAAAAAAAATCAAACACAAAAAAACCACATAAGCCCTCCATTTTGCTTTAAAATAAAAACTTTCTTTTTTTTTCTTTTTCTTTTTTTTTTCTTTTTTCTTTATTTTTTTTTACAATAGTTTATTTTCAAATTGGTTTACATATAACACCCAGTGTTCATCCCAACACGTGCCCTCTTTAATGCCCGTCACCCCCTCTCCCCCTCCCTCACCCCCTTCCCCCTCCTCACCCTCAGTTTGTTCTTAGTCTTTGAGAGTCTCTTATGTTTTATCTCCCTCCCTCTCTGTGTCTTTTTTTTCTTTCCCCTCTTCCCCTCCCCCTGGTTTTTGCTTAGTCTCACAAAGTCCACCTATTCGTGGAAACATATGGTATCTGTCTTTTTCTGACTGACTTTAAAATACAAACTAAAAACTTAAGTTAAGATAGCTAAAATAAGGGGAGACCCAGTGGATCAAGAAGATAATTAACTTTTAAGAGCTGTAATAATGAATGACTAGCAACATTTCTAGCAAAGGCCAACTCTAAAACTATTCAGTTCAACCCGGTAGCCCTATACTAATGCAAACAAATAAAATATGAACTGACTGGCTCATTTGAATACTCTGGATTCAATTAATTTCATTTTCTTATTCTCCTAACCATTTATTTGAGATTGTATAACTAAAGTCAAGGGATCCTCAAAACAATGTTCCAGGTTAGTAGCAGGCAAAAAAGCAGGGCTTCCTAAGGGCTGCCAGTCACAAAAGCTGATTCCCCATCAGCCCCTTCCATCCTATCAGCACAAGAATCAGGAATGAAGAATGATCACCCAGGGTGGACAGAAAGAACTCTAAAGCCTCATGCTGAGCTCTCTGGGTCAGACACAGCATAACTTCTCAAAAATCTCCTCTTCTTCCAGATATAAATGATGTTTTCCATTCTCAATGAGAGAACTGTGAGAATTACGGGTCTAGAAAACATTTTGAGATGTTTAAATTTCTTAAAAAGGGGAAAAATTCTACTGCTAATGACTACCTCATGATGTGGTAATAAATAGGATACACACACACACACACACACGTGCGCACACACACACTGTGTCTGGGTTCCAGACGGAATATTCAAAGAGTGGGAACCTGCTCTCCAGCCTGGTCACCAGCTGACAGACGCCAGTTGGAAATTAAAGAATGGAAAAAGCCATTGTGACGGTAGCCTGCATACTGCAACAGCAGATTCTGATCAGCGTCACTTCTGTGAAAAGGAACAGATCCTGACAAAGAAAAATGCAGGCTCTTTTTCTGCTTGCAACAGTCACACCAGCCCAAGCGGCAGTATGATGTACAAGAGAGACAGTGAGAGACTGAAGGCAAATAGCCCTGGCCACAGAAAGGCCCCTTCCAGCTGAGCCGAGGCAGAATGTCCAGCGGACAGGCGGCAGTACGTATGGAGCTCCGCTGGCCATAAAAGGCTTATTGATCCTGCTGAAGCTTTCTGCAGGTTATTAAATCCAACTCAAGAGATCCAGACAAGACTTATTACAATCCATTCACAGGTGAATGCAACAGAAGACTGCACCTTCACACCAGGGGCAAGTTCTTTGTCTCTTCACTGCCCAGAAAAGAAAACCACCTTCTTATTCTCAAGTGATAACTTGGATATCACAGGAGATCCTTCAAAGGAGATTCCTCCAGAGCATTTCCTTCGCATGACATGACAGAGTCATCCACGGGCTTTTCTTGTATTACACTAATATTTGGGGACCCAGAGAGAGGCTGGAAGGGGTTCAGCAGAAATGGGGTATTTTCCCTTGGAAGTACACCCTCCTAGCACTAGCTGGGAAGGGTCTCAACATTAAGTCAAGAGTAAGTTGAACCCCAATTTTTTCTTTATGGGCAGGAAAAGTTTCCTAGACCTGTAAACCCTTGAGCTCTCATTCATTCCAGTCCCAGGATTCTAATCCTCCTCAGCAGAGCGCAGTGACCTAATAGGAAGTCTAACCACATTACTCAATTCTTTGTGTGAGTTTTAGGCAAAAAAATGTGTACATAAGAGAGATGTGTATGACTACAGGGGAAGCTTGTACTGGTAAAACAGGTTTCAACTTTTTTACAGGTATGAATGACAATAAATATTAGGATATAACATTGCTGACCCCTCTGTCTGCACTTACTTAGGTATGTTCTAACGTTAGTATCTCTAACTTTTTTTTCAAACCTGTTCATGCCACAGATGCGGACTACAGAATTCAGCACATGTATTTCCAGGCTAGAGACTGGGGCTGGGGGGAGCATGCACAGATGGATTAAGCATTGTCTCTGCACATGAGGAACCAAATGTCCACAGGAGGAGACAAGATACATAAAACAAATGCCCATATGAGATGATAAGTGCTTTAATACAGGAGCTAAGGGCACCTTAAGAGAAAATCATAGCATCTGAATCTGGGTTTTGAACACAAGGCAAGAAAATGGGCCCAGAGTCTCACTTCTAATTTTTAATTCCAAATCCCTGCAGAGGTCAAAATGCACAGCTTGTATGTATAACTCTTCTAACTCCTCCTAGAATCACAAGATAAATCCAATACAGGAGGGGCTGGTGTCTGTAGATCACAGCTGGGAACAGCTCCGAGTTCTGTTTGGTTTACAAGTCCTATGGGGGGCCGTGGAATGTTAGCAGTTTACACACGGTTGATGGGGAGAGGCTGTGCCAGAGCCTTCAGGACTCAGCTCCGGCAGACCAGGCATGGCCGTTAGGAAAGTCCATGAAAATAAATGTCTGGAAGGAAGATATTTGTTGTTCCAAGGAATCAAAGAAGTCAATCATCAGGTCATTTACCCTTCTAACCATATCTTAATTCCAGCTTTGATAATATCAAAAAAACAATGAAAAATGGTTTAATTTATTTCAAGGAAACTTGAAGTATCAATCGATGGCTTGAAATTTTAAAGGAAGTTTTCCTTCTGATTTGGTCCAAGGCTTAAATATTTATTCTATGCACTTATGGGCCACGGTAGTTCTCATAGTGCTGAGAAAGTATCCAGGAGAGAACTGGGGACCATGGAAAATTTTTTAAAGTAAGAACCTATAGCCATCTAAGTCAAATATAAATTTTCTTTCATCAGCCAATCCAATGATGGGGAATGCCAGCCTCCAAGTCCTTTTTAAGGGAAACTGCTTCTTTATCCCAGCTCCTGACGAAAGCCACAGCTGGCCATGTTGACTGCCACAGTATTTCAACCACTCATCATAGCTGGTTGAATCAGCATCGGCATCTGACCAAAAGACAGCCAATCAGTTGGATGGCCATGGTCTGGTTTGTGGTCCAGAATGAAAAAAAAAAAAAAGCTCCAATCAGATTAATCCACTTTCATGAATTTAAACTAATAAATATTAAGAGAATGAGGCAGTTAAGAGTGTAGCTAAAGCTGAAAGGATACGTGAGAAGAGAGGCCTCAGGGGGGAGCTTTGGGGCCACGGGCACTTACGGCAAGGGCATATGATGACAGAAGGACTCTCAGAGAGCAGCAGAGTCCTCAAGAAAGAGATACTGATTGGCTCATGGGATGGAGCAGCCAAAGCTAGTGGTCCTTAACAGAGTTTCTATTCCAGGGTCCATGTATTCTCATATGAAACTTATGTTTTCTTAACGCATTTTTCACAAATTTGATTCTTGTTCTTTTTTTTTAACTTTTTTTTATGTTTATCTATTTGTGAGAGAGAGAGAGACAGAGCACAGCAGGGGAGGGGCAGAGAGAGAGAGAAACACAGAATCCGAAGCAGGATCCAGGATCCAGGCTCCGAGCTGTCAGGACAGAGCCTGACGTGGGGCTTGAACCCACAAAACACGAGATCATGACCTGAGACGGACACTTAACTGACTGAGCCACTCAGGCACCCCTTACAAATTTCTGTTTTTTGAAACCAAAAGAACTCAAGTACAATCTTCATTTTATACAGGAAGAAACTGAGACTCGGTGTAATTAATTATATAATCAGTTGAGTGGTAGGGCTAAGACTGATTCCTGTATGTGGCTCAAGACAGAAAAGCTACGTGAACAGATAAAATAGTTTGACTAACAGATCTTGCAGATTTATGGCTAAATGTTTTTTCTGTTATTTGGGGTTCCTTTGATGACATTACATTGTTTATGTAGTTTTTAAAGTTTGCATTTAAATTCGATTTATATTTACTTTATTGTAGTATAACTATTAACAATACAATATTCTTTGAGCATTAAAATTCTGGATTTTTTTCATTGAAGACTTGGGAGAAAATCAAGTATATTGGTAGAAAGAGTAATCTAAAGTGCTCCCAATAAATTTATATTTGAGTTTGGGATATTTCTTCATACTTCACTGCTTTTAGATAGTACCATATATATCACATAATTATGTTCGTATTTTAATTTTTTTAATTTTCCTTCATTATAAGAAGATGTCTTTATACCTCATGCCATGCACACATTTTTATCACTGCACTATTTATACACTCTTCTAGAACACTGCCATGTTATTTAACATGTGAGTATCTGTCCATCATATAACTAGTGAAATAGTGAAAAATAAAACGATAAAAAAAAACAATCCAGGGGTTGATTCCCGAGTTGCACATATGTATTCCGAGTATTGTTAGACATTAAAAATTCACCAGCGATACATTACGCCACTCAAAGCCATGTGCCATATTTGTTACAAGAGCACAAGGAGCCATAACTAATGTGCATTCTACAGCCTAATACATCACTGGCTAAATGACAATGCAAGAACTTGCTAAAATTGTTAGGGAAAAGGAAATTCACCAGGACCCGAAACTCCACTTTCTATTACACTAGCCTCGTCTTCTAACTTAAAGACCTTACAGTAGGAGGGAGAGGCTGAGATCCCCTGAAGTGTTTATCCATACCTAGTGAAACGAAGGGGTAAATAGTTTACTTATAAATTAGACCTGCAATGCTGAATCATTCCAGGGGGGTGAGAACTCACACATAATGAGCTCTTACGATACGCTCACTGACAGGCAATCAGCCAATGATCACCTCCAAGTGAAGTGTGATCTTTACATCACCTTCAAGGGAAGGGCTCATACGTATTACAAGTGCTTCTTCTTGGAGTCTTTTTGGATACACAGTATGATGAGCTTTGAGTCCAATAATATTAGAAAAGGAAAGACTGGGGTGATTAACCTAGCCCACTCACATGGCAGGTGGGAATCAAACTCCACAGAGATGAGCCAACGCTTCCATAGTCACAAAGGGCCTCATGGCAAGGCCACCCCCAGTCTCCAGAATCACTTTCTCTCAGGCCAGACTTTACTGTTCCTCTAGTTAATCTCATAATATCTCATTGCTTTATTTTTTTATTTTTTCCATTCTAAAATAGGTAAGACAAGAGACCAGAGAAGGAAGTAACATTTGTACTAACATTTGATATCTCATCTACTGCCTTTACTCAACGCCAGGTAGGAAAGAGGTTTCTCTCCCACAGAGACTCCACAGTAATCAGTGGCAAAGTTAATGGCCTCTGAATTTCAGTGTTTTACTTGTCATTAACAATTTCTTATATTTAAGGTGAAACACTGATTTAAGTAAGGTTCTACCTAAAATGGGATAAGATGGCATTTAAATATGGGCTTTCAAGCTATGAAGGAAGACTAGCCCTATCAGATATGAAAACACACCAAAAGTCTCTAGGTTGAAACGGTGCGGTAGTGGCACCTGAACGAGTGAACAACAGAATACAAAGCACATAAGGAAATTTCCAATATGATAATGGTAGCATCTCAAGGCACTGAGGCAGAGATGGACTTTTCAATAAATGTTGATGGGAAAACCAAAGAGGTTCTGGAAAAAGATAAAATCGGATCCATACCTCAGGTCCTCCATGAGAATAAACTCGAAAGGGATCACAGATAAAAATGTAAGCACTGAAATCACAGGACTGCTCCACTGTTACCTTGGGTAAGGTGGGAACTACATTTCCTAGGACCTCTTCCCCAGAAGGTTTCAGGTCGAGTAGGGCCACAAAAGGAACTAGTGAGAAATTCCGAAGGCAGAACTGAAGCAGCAGCCACCACTCTTGGAGAGGCGTCCTGGTCTCATGCGGCCCTGGTATGTTCCAGGGCGCCTTTCTCCACTGCTCCCCAGCCGGGTTTTCATCCTCACTGCTGACCGAGAGCAGGCCCAGGCACCCCCCGCCGATGCCACGCAGTAGTTACACCAAGGCATCAGCTTCCCCGCAGACCCCTCCACGAACTTCCCCTTCACAATCCCACCTCAGTAGTGGAACGTGCTCAGCTTCCGAGACCCCTTTCCAAGCTCCAGCGTGTCCGCCGTGCCAGTGCTTTAGGAGGAAAGATCCGTGACTTCTCCACTGATCCACCAGACCCTCCTATCTGGACTTTCATTTCCTTCGTTACTCCCACATTTGTGTAAGGTCTGACATATTAACATATTAAATCCTTTATCCCCTAACATTCAGAGTGGATTTGTTTGCATGGCTGTTGCAAGTATTGGTCCTGGAAGTGGAGTTCTAAGGTAACAAAATGAAAGAGAATGTAGAATTTGTTCTCTTCCCTTTTTTTTTCTTTTTTTTTTGAGACAGAGAAAGCATGAGTGGGGAGGGGCAGAGAGAGAGAGGGAGATAAAAAAAAAATCAAGCAGGATCCGTGCAGCCAGCCTGCAAGCACGGGGTTCAAACTCATGAAACTGAGATCACGACCTGAGCCGAAATCAAGAGTCGGATGCTTAACCAACTGAGCCACCCAGGCGCCTCTGGTTTTTTTTTCTGACTGAACTTAAAGGTATTAGCGACCCTGTAGCCAGTGTTAAATGGGATACTGACGGTGCATGGAATACAGTGGGGAGATGGATTACAGAAGTATTACCTGTAGCCACCAGGGCAAGAAGCTGCTGGCAAGGCCTACATTAGTGGAAATAGAGTATAAAGACTGAAAGCTTGGGTGACTGCTTCTAAGCATGGTTGGAGAACCTGAAGACAGAAAATTATGAGCTCAGCATTTTAAATTCCCAGCCCAAGGTCAGAGTAGGGAACCAGAAAGCTTCTATGACTATCTTGAAAGAAGCTCTTATTTTCGGAAGCCAGGTTTAAGATTTTTGAAAAGTAACGTTGGCAACACTAGGAAGAAACGGGGCACTGAAAAAAGAGGATAAAGCCACATGGGCATATGCTAATGAAACTGAGGACCTCAGACCCCAAGGGTATTCTTCCCCTGCCTGATGACCTACAATCAATAGCCTCCCCTGAGCAGCTGGCTTGAAGAAGATGCTCATCTTCCTTGAGACCCGACCGCACCCCTGTCCTCCCCATTGCTTCTAGACTAGGGTTTCTCCATCCTGGCAATCCTGACAGTTTGCGATGAGGAACTGTCCTATGGGAATGTCCTGTGCACTGTGGGATGCTTAGCAGCATCCCTGGCTTCTATCCACTACATTCCAGTAGCACCCACCCTGTTGGGACCAATAAAAAGATCTCCAAATATCCCCTTGGGGGGGGCAAAATTGCCTCCAGTTGAGAACAACTGTTCTAGGCCAATAACTAGTCTCACATACTGGCAGCTGCAGGGGTGACATGTGAGGAGGCACCAAACACCAGCGGAATTACATGATTTGGTAAGTTCATATCACCAGAAACCTGATGACCGTATTTGAGAATTGATCTTAATGGTGCTACAGTGAAAGGAATATAATGAAGGGCAAACTGACTCGTGGAAGTTCACTGAGCCTGAGCAACTGGCAGTGGCTCCAACAATTTTGGATGACTGAAACCTGGCACTTCCGTCTCCCCCTGTTCCGTTTCCCCCACATTTATCCTGCCTTCTTCTGGATCAAGTGAGCAGTTTTTAGGATTTCATTTTCTCTCTTCTATTGGCTTATTAGTTCTCTCTTTCTCTGTCCTGTCCCCCCACCCCTGACCCTTCCCCCACCTCTCTCTCTCCTTCTCTTGGTGGATGTTCTCACAGCCTCTTCAACTGGGATTCTACGACAGAATGAAGCCCTAATGCCCTAAGGAATGCATTGTATGTAACGCTTTAACTCTTCTCCTATGCGTTGTAGAATGGTACTAATTACATTCTGTCCTTAGAAGAATTGAGACAACGGTCGCTCAAATAATTTTCTGGGTTCTGCAGTTGCAGTAAGGAACTCCACTGGAGAAAGGCTGCTAGGGTTTCCAGTATACATCTTTAACTTATTATAGTCTACCTTTAAATAATATTACACTGCTTCTATATAATGTAAGAACTTGACAACAGCCTCTTGTCCTTTGAGCTAGTATAGTAATACATACTTCAACATGTTATAAGCCCTGCAACACATTACTATTGTTTCTGCTTTACACGGTAAATTATCTTTAAATAGAAAATACGAGGGAACATGTCCGTTACATTTACCTCCATATTTGCATTTTAAGTTTCTCCTTTGTGTGGACCCGAGTTTCTCTTTGGTATCATTTTCCTTTCACCTGAAAAGCTTCCTTTAACAGTCACCTCATGCAAGTCTGCTGGCAACAATTGTTTTTCAGCTTGTGTTTGTCTGAAAAAGTCTTTATTTCATTTTCACTTTTGAAGTATATTATTGCTACATAGAGGAGTCTAGGGTGACTGGTTTTTTTTTCTTTTAACATTTCAAAGATGTCATTCTATTGTTTCTGGCTTGTATTGCTTCTGAGGAGAAGTCAGCAATCATTTTATCTTCTTTCCCCAGTATGTAATGTTTTTTTTTTTTTCCTGGCTGCTCTCAAACATTCTCTTTATCACGTATTTTCAACAGTTTGATTGTAGTATGCCTCAGCGTGGGTCTACTTTGTGTTTTTCCTGTATGGATGGTGTTTACTGAGCTTGTTGGCTATATAATTTTCAAATTATTAGGAAATTCCTTGGTCATTGTTTCTTCAATATATGTATGCCTTATTTTGGGAATTCAATTACACATGTGAGAGAACACTTAAAAATTCCAATGGACCACTGAGGCTCTATTAATTTTCCTCGGCCATTTTTCCTTTTCTTCAGTTTGGACGGATTCTATTGCTCCACCTTTGGAGTCTTTGGTCTTTCCTGCAAGCTGTGTCTGATCTGTTATTAAGAGCACCCAGTAATTTCTCAACGTCGATGTTGGATTTTCCCAATCTAGAAGTTTCCTTTGGTTCTTTTTGATAGTTTCCATCTCTCTCTTCATTATATCAAATGTTCTCTTTTAAATACTTGAGCATATTTATTATTATCTTTATTTTTTAATTTTAAAGTATAGTTGACATATTAGTTCCAGGTGTATGCCACAGTGAATTGACAATTCTATACATTAGGAAATGCTCATAGTGCGTAAGTGTGGTTACCCTCTGTCATCATACAAAGTCATGACAACATTATTGACTATATTCCCTAAACTATACTTTTCATCCCCATAACTTGTGTATTTTACAACTAGAAGTTTGTAACTCTTAACCCCCTTCACAGCCTCTGCCCATTTCCTCCATCCCCTTTCCCTCTAGCGATCACCAATTTGAAATCCTTGAACATATTTATAACACCTGTTTTAAAGTACTTGTGTGTTAATTCCAACATGTGTATCGCTTATTTGCAGATCAGTTCATTTCAAGGCTTCCTTTGAAATCTGTTAGGATGGGCCCAGCATAGCCTTTACCAGGGATGTTTAGTCCTACTCCTGGTCTTTTTCGAGTCTCTACTAAATGCTGTGGGCATTCAACCAGGTCTTCCCAGTCTGGCCCTGTGGTAGTTGCGGTAGTTGATCAATACAGCTTCCAAGTAGTTGTTTTTGTCTGGCACCATGGAAACCGACCTTATGAGAACACAGATTTGCACACCCAAAGTGCACACCCAAAGACCTGGAAGATCCGCATATCCTGATTTCCAGAAGTCTTTCTCTTTTCTGCCCTTCCTGTTGCTGTTCCACAAATTCCAAAGACTTCAGACTCCTGAAACTATGATCTATTTTTCCTCCACTTGGTGAGGCCACTGTGTACTGTTTGGGCTCCATTCCCTGCACCATGACCTAGTAAGTGCCTCTATGTAGAACCAGGGTAATTTAAGACTCAATTATCTTATTTCCTCTCTCTCAGGGATCACAGTCCTGTGCTATTTGTTTAATGTTAAAAAACAGGGTTTTTTTCATGGGTATTGGCCAGTGTTCTAGTTGTTTACAGTGCAAGGACTAATCTATTCCTCATTATTTCATTATGACCAAATCAGAATTTTCATTCTTTTTCTTTCCTTTTTGTCCCTCCCTTTCCCTTCCATCTAACAGAGTGTAGTCATATAACTTTCTACAATGAGAGAAACATTCTACAATCTTCTCTGTTCAACATGGTAGCCAATAGACACATGTGGCCACTGCAAAGTTAAAAGTGGTTAGTAACTTCTGGTTTTAGTTTTAAAATGTAGAACACTGGAAAGAGCACCACTCCATCCCAAAGTAAGAAGAAAACTGGATAAAGTATAAATCACTGTGTTTTCATGAACTCATCGGATGATGGAAGTCACAGGGCAGACGACTAAACTGAAATCTAGAGAAAGACAAGCAACTTTAGAAACAGGCCTAAGCATTTTCTACCTGACACATAACCTGTCAAACACCATAAAGTCAATAAGAAGATTAAACTAAAAATTTTTAATCAACTGCTAAAGGCTTAGTGTCGTCTAGCATAATAATGTAAAGCCCCCTAAAGAATATCAACACAGAGGGGTTATCATTCTCTTGCGCCCTCTTTTTCCTCCAGAATCTACCAGGTTCTCACAGGGGAGATCAAAGAAAAAAGAATGGAGATGATATTCTCATGACGCTTTAGAGGATTTAAGCCCCCAAGGGTTAGTTTCCCCTTGCCTGAGACCCCATAGTAGCCTTTCCTGAAGTAACTGCCTTGAGGAAGAGGCTAATCTTCCTGAGACCTACCCCGACCACCATGCCCTCACCACATCTCACTGCTTATACACCAGGGTTGCTCATGATTGGCACTATTGATATTTGGAGACACATAATTATTGTGGGGGCATCCTGGGCGCTATAGGATGTACACATCCTAAAGCAACATCCCTGAACTCTGTTCATTATATGACAGAAATAAATGAATGTAACTGTATTTCAAATGAATAATATAACTATATCAAAGAATGGGAACTAACCCAAGGAACTCGCAAATCAAACTTTTGAACTTTTGATTACACACCCTCAGACAAAGACAAAAACAGCCCTAAACAAATACTGAACTCCAGTTAGGGCGTGTATTTTTCACAGTAGTGTGAATTGGTACTTCTGCAACCAATTTTTGTACTCAAAAGGACTGAGAAAATGCACTGAGGATAAGAGAAGTCTCGTTTCTCACTACGAAGAAAGGAATTACAAATATATAAAGAAGGAAGCCTAGAATGAACACTTGTTATGGTTTAGACTGAAAGGGGAGGTGTCTGCAAGGTGTCAAGATTTTTAATACATGATTTTTTAATACAGTTAAGTGTAGAAATAGCTATAGACGTACACGTGTGTGTATATATACACATGTGTGTGCATGTGTATGGGCACAAAGATATATAGAAAGGAAAGACAGAGATAGAGGTATTATGTATGCACCTACTTTTCCTCACCTTAGTTTACAGAGAGGAATATTGATAACTCATTAGCAATCAGCACACCTCTACTTAAGATCGTGATTTCTAAAAACCATTCTCCTCCAAAAGGAACCAGGGATAGCTGGAGAAATGGTGGGTTCTGATACTTGGGCAGGGAAAGCAGCTTGGGAGCCCGGAACATCCTGTTCTACCAGAAAGTAAAGAAATGCCCCCCCACCCCAAAAAAAAGAAAATGTCAGAAGGACACAGGAATCAGCTTAAAAGGGTTCTCAAGTCTGGACAACTTGAGCATCAAATCAAATTAAACAAAAAGAGAAACAGACTTTTAATCCATTTACCAAAGTAAAAATAAGAATCCATGAGACCATGCCAATATAAATGAATAAATAAAGGGTAGAAGAGGGAAAGCTCTTTTTTTTTCTGGTAAATGTCAACTAACAAAAATAGAAGGGATAAACAGGAAATACATGTAGTCTAGTCTCAAAATGTATCCCCACAAGTTACTTAGAAGTTACAAAGAAAAGAGTATAACTTCAAAGTAAAGACCTGGCAGACCCCCACCTGAAGTAAGGGGCTGAAATTCACCTGCCCAGGAATGAGGCATTCCAAAACCTTGTGGCTCCTGAGAGGACACACTGAGAAAAGTGAGCATCACTTCTGTAGGATTCCGGTCCCCAGAATGCATAACTGTAATCAAATCATCAGGACACATCACAGGAACCCAAACTGAGGGAAATTTTACAAAAGAAATCGTCTGCACTCTTCCAAACTGTCAAGGTCATGAAAGACATAGAAAGACTGAGAAGTTATTCAGATTAACAAAGATTAAGGGAAAATGAAAACTAAGTGCAAGGTATAATCTTGGATTGGACTCTAGACTAGGAAGAAAACAGCCAGACTGAATGTTATTGAGACAATTGACAACACTTAAGTATGAGGTGTGTGTGTGTGTGTGTGTGTGTGTGTGTGTGTGTTATCCTTATTCCTAGTAAATACAAATCAAAGAGTTTAAGGGAAAAAGGTAAATGTTGATAATATGCTCTCAAAAGGTTCAAGATAAAAAAACATAGGGAGAGAGAAAATACAATAACGCAAGTCAAAGTAATGACTGAACCTGGGTAAACGGCACACAAGAGTTCCTTGTACTACTCTCTTTTTTTTCATGTTTTTTTTTTAAGTTTCCAGAATAATTAACATGCAGTGTTGTATTAGTTTCGAGTGCACAATATAGTGATTCAACAGTTCTGTACATTACTCACTGCTCCTCACGGTCAGTGTGCTACTCTTATAACTTTTTGTAAGTTTGGGACTATACAGAAACAAAAAGTTACCAAAAATGTGCTTCCTCTCCTCTCATGCTTCCAATACAGGACTTGAAGTAGTTCAGTTAAAACAACGTAAGAAAGTGATCATGAAACCAGAGAAAGGTAAATAAAACAATCAAAGGATTGTATCACATGGTTATATACTAAAAAGACCATGCTCTTTTGTAACTTAAAAAAAAAAAAAACACTAAGGGAGGATATGAATGAAGCATTTATAATCACAAACAGGATGGTTGAACACTAGAAATACCAGAAGCTTAAAAAGGGTACTTTGAAGAAAGGAAGGATTCATTAATTAAATGTCACAGCAGGGGCGACTGGGTGGCTCAGTCGGTTGAGCGTCCGACTTCGGCTCAAGTCATGATCTCGTGATCTGTGAGTTCAAGCCCCATGTCAGGCTCTGTGCTGATGGCTCAGAGCCTGGAGCCTGCTTCAGATTCTGTGTCTCCCTCTCTCTCTGCCCCTCCCCGGCTCTCTCCCTCTCTCTCTCTCTCTCAAAAATAAATAAACATTAAAAAATTATAAATAAGAAGACTGATCCTTGGCCACAGAGTTTGAAAAGCCTTAGTCTAATACAGTGTAAGCTTTGATGCTCCTATCATGACTACAGACTACAGACAACTACGGAGCCAGGCAAAGTAAGATCTGAGCTGGCAGGGAAATTCCTGGGAGTCTTAGGTCTGAATTACAGGGAACAGGGAACAGATATCCTCTGTGCACCCAGCTATCTGCTTTAGTGACCTCACAAGCTATGTGCAGGGGGTGGGAGCCGGGCCAAGTGAGAGTATCCTCTGGTACAGAGAAGACAAGCAGGCTAAGATAAAACTGAACAGGAGAGGGGATGGGGCAGCTCAGACATGGAAAGAGAAGTAAACGTAGGATAGCTTTTTCCCCAAATCCCTTGAACCTAGACAGTTCATCAATTCATTCAACAAATATTTATTGAGCTCCTAACATGCGACAGGCACTGTTGTAGGCACAACATAGAGAAATCTCTGCCTTTGTGGAGCTTATATACTTTTTTTGAGAGAGAGAGAGAGGGAGAGAGAAAATGAGAGTGTGTGGGGGAGGGGCAAGCAGAGAGAGAGAGAGAGAGAGAATCTTAAGTAGGCTCCACACTGGGCGTGGATTTCATGACCCTGAGACCATGACCTGAGCTGAAATCAAGAGGCGGACGCTTAACTGACTGCGCCACCCAGCTGCCCCTTTGGAGATCATATTCTAAAGGTAAGAAAAAGGCAGTAAGAAAAATCAACTACTATGCATATTTACTTCTCAGAATCTAAGATGTTACTGAGTATTAGATGAATCCGAATGTCAGAGATGTCAAAGCATGAAACATATATACGCCAAGAAGCAATCAACGTGGCAATAAATTAGATGGTACTAAGTTCGGAGGAGAAAGTAAAACTGGCAGGGAGGCCAGGCAGGGTTGGGGCAGGTTTGAATTGAGGCCTGGAGGATGTGAGCAAGCGAGCTAAGCAGAGAATTGGGAGAAAAGCACAGCAAAACCACCAAGTCTAGATGGAGGCCAGCCACCGCTTTACCGTGCAGAATGCTTCCACAGGACGGTGGGATCCACTCGGAGAAATCTCTTCCTACCAGTTTACAGTCCGCCTTTGTCTCCTTTCAACTCTAGGAGAAATATTTTACTGAGAAATACTTTACCTCAATTTTTTAAATCAAAAGGCGGGCCAAGAATATTTTAACTACAGAGAGGAAAAAGACTCACGTAAACACATCACTACACCTAAGTCAGAGAACAGACAGATACATGCTACCGGATGCCTGAACTGATCGCAAGATTATTCTCTTGTTAGCAGGGTATAAAGAAGGGAAATAAAAATCTGAAAAAAGCTTCTAAAGAGAAACCTGAAGCTGTACATTTTCTTTTCCCTAAGTACTAAATGCATGCTCTGAATTCTCGGCACCTC
This sequence comes from Paguma larvata, assembly GCA_030068075.1. Lineage (NCBI taxonomy): Eukaryota > Metazoa > Chordata > Mammalia > Carnivora > Viverridae > Paguma > Paguma larvata. Next base: position 66,032,606 of record CM057835.1, read on the forward strand.
TGCTTCCAGGGGCTCTTGATACATTCATTATTCAATGTTTTTAATTCACGACAAATTACATCCAAATTTCCTCACTCATGTTCATTTATGGGACATTTTTATCTTGTCATCCTTTTTCATGTACCATGCGAGCAAGAAGGGAACATCCAGCACAACATACCCTTCAGAAACAAGCTAATGGCACAATTTGGTGTCAATTTCACAGCTCAGTGAAGTGAAAGTGATCTAGCTGGCCATCCACACACCTAGGAGGAGGTCTACTGAGAGCGCCCAGCCTGGATGTTCCCTGTGTCATGCCTACAAGCAAGATAAGTTCAAGTGGAGACATTACGTATTAAGAGAGAAAGCAGTTATCATTCAGATGCCCTTACGGCTTGCTAGGACAGAATGCAGAGAGAGAAAGCAGGCCAGACCTTCATTTTTATATTGTGGAAAGTTGTTTTTCACAAGTCATGCCTACATTCACAAACGGCAGGGAACAGAAGCTTCCCTTTGGGGTTATGATAACATTTAGAGGCAGAAATTTCCTTTAACAGATACATGAAAAAATAACTATTTTAACAGTTTTCCATGCTTCGTGATGGGGAAAAAAACCATAGACTTCCAACTATTTTTAATATAAAACCAAAATGCAGTAGGAAGATTACATACCTCCTATTACTAACAATTACCGTAATACCAATACTGTCATTTGTTAGCACACAATAAGGACACCATTCCATCCCTAAGCTGTTTCTACAAAGGAGAGAGGTAATATTAATTATTTCCCTATTTTACAGAGAAGGAAGCTGAATCCAAGGTGATACAGTTAATACATGATACAGTCAGAACTGAAACTCTGCTTTTCAGTGGGGGGATTAGACTAGATAGTCTCTGGGGCCGTTTTGTGATTTTTAACATTCTGTGATTCTTAGAGGAGCTAATCTTGTCACTTTGCATATAATACCCTGCATGGCCAGGTGCTTGTTTCTTGAGTCAGTATTGTATCCCCCTTAGGCCCTAGCAGGCCTGTAAGTGATAATGATCGCAGTGACCAAGTATGTGGCAACTTCGTACATATAAATGAACTCACTGAATCCTCACACCAACCTAAGACATGGAAACTATCCTCATTTCCTCTTTTTGAATTTTTTTCAACTTTATTTATTTATTTTGAGAGAGAGAACATTAGTGGGGGGTGGGGCGGTGACAGAGAGAGAGGGAGAGAGAGAATCCCAAGCAGGGATTCTGTCAGCACAGAGCCCAGTGCAGTGCTCGAACTCATGAACTGTGAGGTCATGACCTGAGCTGAAGTCAAGAGTGGGATGCTTAACCGACTAAGCCACCCCAGTGTCCTGACCCCATTTTCAAACAAGAAGCTGAGGCTCAAAAGAGCCAAGCTGCAGGCCAGTCACAATCTAGTGAGTGGTGAGTTCGGCTTTCACCCCAGCTCCCAGACGTGAAAGCCCCTCTTACTCCTGTTTTGCTATCTGGCCTCCAGGAGGAATGGTGAGGAGAGGGAAGACCAAGTATGGCAAACTAGTAAAAATAATAAGATAGAATAAAAGGCGAGGATATGCTATACTTCAATTTTAAAAGCTTTTCAACCACCGTGTACACATTCGAGCACCTGGTTAAGGAAATGCATTTCTTGAGAGTAAACAGCACGCAAGCACACGCTGAAGCCATGAGAAACTACCAGAGTCCGGGCTGAGAACAAGATCTGTCTGACTCTGGACAGCCGTGCCAAATAAAACAGCACAATGATTAAGACCGAGATACGAAGCACTCTTCCTACGAGATGACTTTTCTGCTAACTGTAAACAACAGAAGATGCGACTGCTGGGTGCCTCTGAGGCCCACAAGAGACAACACTCCATAAAGAGCGTCTCTAGTGACAGCCTTTACGAAGGAAAACAGATCGCACGGTTTGTATATCTGGGATCTTCAATCGAGGAAAACTGAAGGAGTCACACTGCCGGCCAGTTCTTCAGCAGGAACCTTCTCATCATGTGGGTGTGTGAGGCACTGGGATAAGGGATATAATGAGAATCAGATGTGACGGTGTCTGAGTGAGGCTCAGAGCTGCTTACAAGGCGGTTCACCTCAGTTCAAGAAGCACCACTGGCTGCCTGTGCGCTGCTTGAGGCACTGGGCTGGGCACCGAAGGGTGCGTGGGGAAACGCACGCAGGCCAGCCTGCAGGACACAGAGACAGGAACTTCTCCTGTTTCAGCGTCTCTACAGTGAGAGAGGGCCTACCTATGACAGATGACATCTCACCGTTCTCCCAGCACGCGGAGGAGGAGGCCAAACCTAGGCTGGGGGAAGAGAAATAGGGAAGGCTGATCTAAGTCTTACAAAACGAGAATATTTTACCTTCACAAAGAGGAGAGAGGCCTTGTCAACGAGAGGCACAAAGAGGCAGAGGTCAAGGGAAGGCTGACGACAGTCTGATACATGTGGATAGCTAACAGCAATTTAGCCTTCCAGAGGTAACAAAAGGGATGGGGCCGCAGAGAAGGCAGAACCTGGTCTTCAATGATGTTGACTATCATGAGTCATTGAAAGGTTTCAGCAAGGTAGATACATGGTCAGATTTGCATTTTAAATACATTTCCCTCCAGAAGCACCTAATAAAATGCTTGTTCTTTGCAGATGAGTTTGGATATTCTTAAGAAATAATATCCTTGCATAATAAACATTCTAAAAGAACTAAGTCACAGTGTTTGCTGCTTCCTTGTAACAGGGCCTGAGCGCCAGTCAGTATCAGTAAGTGGCCTATGATAAATGACCCATTCAACTCTGTAGTAAGGCTGGGGACAGAGAGGGGTCTGAAGTGTCCCTAATGGAAACAGCATGTGTTCTTGTATTTGTATTCACTGAACACACCACATGTGGTGCCCACACATGGCTGAAAACTCCAGGAAACCTTAGAGCCCCCATCTATCTCCCTGACAGTTCTCACTGTAGCCAGCTTAGAAACCAGGGGCCAAGCTGGGCGGGGGGGAGGTGAATTTACTTTAATCTCGACTTCTTTCTTGGGGTCTCATTCGCCATGGAAAAAATGAGAGTTGATTCCAGAGGTGTTCTTTAATTAAGGAGGACATTAGAATTTAAAACAAAACACAATTCTCACCTCAACAATGCCAACTATGAAAATACCGTGAAGGTAGCCAATACATACCCTACCATATACACTACCCAAATAAATAGGTAGGTTTCTTTTTTCCAGCTCAATAGTCAGTAAAGAGGAAAGACTTAGAATAAGAACCCACTTTCTGGTTATAGCTCTGCCCTTCATAATATACACCCGCTGAAGCCACATTGCAGTGAGTTCTCCACTGATGTTTACTTAGGGAGAGAGAAAGGATCCTACCCAAAGTGCCCTGCAAATCTATATGGCTTCTAATCCATGAGGTTAAGAATAAAGATCCACAGTCTTACCTCACATCATAGTTCTCCTCATTCATTTTGTGAAGGACTCATAATTCATTAGCCTAGCTTCTCCACTTTTCCACATAGTAAGAACAAATGAAAAACTTAAAGCACTATGGTGTATTCAACACAGAGAGGAAACACAGAACCATGAAAGCTGTTTCCTTCTATACCAACCTTACTAGACATAAATACTACTCATGTTAACTAGCAATAGGTAGGACTCGCGGGAATATTAATTCCTTAATGCCCCAAATTCTTCCATCTGTATTGCATGATTCTTTATATAGCCTAATAATCTATTCCCAGAAGAAAAACACAAGAAGAAGACAAACGAAGTCCCGTAACTGGGGAAGTGAGAATAACACAGAGGTCTGACAGCACAGCTCTTGAAATGAGACCAACCCAGGTTTCAGACCCCCAGCTCCACCGCTCGGGAGCTCTAACCCTGAGCCTGCTCGTCTGTAAAGTGAGGCCAAGAACGGCATTGGCCCCACCGGGTGACTGTGAGGATTAAATGAATACATGCATAAAAAGTTTTTGCTTCAGTATCTGGCACACTGAAAACATTCGATATATGTAAGCTCTAATTATCTTTATCGTCATTGCTTCTCAAAGGGTACAAGGTGACTCACCATCCCTGCAGATCTTAGAAGTAGGTAGAACACAATCTCCCACAGGTAATTTTAAAAAAAATACATCTTTAAAATTAATTTTGAATTATACAAGTGGTACATGAAGACATTCTCCTTCGCCAGAGATAATTTAAGTGAATTCCTCCCGGGGAGTCAGAGGGCTGAATGAGATAATGTCTCGTAGTCTCTCGGAGCTCTAGGAACTGATGAATTTCCCAAGGACAAGGGCAAGAGGGCAGCACCTCCGCCAGGACTTGTCATGCAACTGGGATTCAGCCAAGCTCCACTTCCCCCGGCAGAAGCCTTGTGTGCCCTCTGTGGCCGCCTTGAGCTCTCGTGAGCCGGGCAGGCCCTTCACGGTAAACACAGTGTCCAACAAAACGAGAGGATGGATGTGTTTCCAGCTCAGGAACCTTAATAAAAATTCTTTATCTATTTTATTGAAAACTCCGTTCTGAGACATTACCTCAGAGGTCAGGCCTGAAGACCAGCCACTCACTCACTATTTCATGTTGAGACCAATTCACTGTTCCTCCGAGCAGCATCTTTGAGATTTCACTCCTCTTGTTGTGATTAAAATGAGGACTCTCAGTCACTTGAATATAACATTTCAATTAGCATTCAACTAAGAAGTTAATTCTACACATCAGAGAGGTGTCTGATGTAAGTAACTGGCAAATCTCGGTCCTGGAAGACAGTCGTGCGATTCATAAACCATTTTCAATACTTCAAAGGCCTCTAGGAAACTGTAAACTGTGCAATCTAACTAAAATGTCTCATTTCTCTACTGGGCCTGGAATTCCATCAGCACGGTACAGTCGCGATGCTATTCATACTGATCATTTCAGTGTGATATTTTCTGGTTTAATGTCCTTAGAGGGCATAAACGAAAAGCCTGTATAGGCATTCTTTGGTTTATTTATTTATTCATTTATCATATTTCAAAATTCAGAATTCCACTCTACTCTTAAGATTTCAAGGTTAGTTTTCTGATTATTCTCTTTATACCAACACTTTTAAAGAAAGACTACTTTAAGTTTAACTTAAACTCACTTAAATGCTTTAAACTACAGGGGCACTTGGGTGGCTCAGTCAGTTGAGTGTCTGACTCTTGATTTTGGCTCAGGTCATGATCTCATGGTTCGTGAGAATGAGCGCCACATTGGGCTCTGTACTGACAGTGCCAAGCCTGCTTGGGATTCTCTCTCTCCCTCTCTTTGTTCTCCCTTCTCATGTGTGTTCTTTCTCTCTCAAAAATAAATGAATAAACTTTAAAAATGCTTTAAACTACATTTATAAATTTAATATATTCAGTTCCCTTTTGAAGTTCTCTAGTTATCTGACAGAGAGTATAGGTAATTCTTATAACTAAATGTTCAAATATGATAATTTTTGGGCTCTCTAAAATATTCCAATATTGTTTACAAACTTAGGAATTCAAACTCAAAATCATAAGTCTAATCGATTACTCAATTACATATATTAAGAACCACAAGGCTGACCCATTAATCTAATTGGCCAAATTCTCTTAAATTTTCAAAATATATATTCCCTAATGCAAAAATATCAATCTTTGAATTTGAATCGTTCTATATTTTAATACATAATTCTAAAGCGATGCTTACCCAGTAAGGAAATGCTTATGCCATCCCAAACAATCTTGAGGCTTATCTTGGGAAGTAACTTTAGGGGTTAAGTCAGCCGCCTGAGGCTGCATCATGGCCGAGAGCCCGGCTGGGATGCAAGCCTCCAGATGCAGACACGGGGAACCTGTTCCCACAACCCAATGGCAGCGCAGGCCACTTCTGTGGCTGGCATGTAGCAGACTACAGAAGCTAAAGAAGGAGGCAGGCAACCAGCCCAGTGCTTGAGTTATATCACTATCTCATTTACAAATCATCATCTTGGTGACTGTGCCCTTGATAGGGAATTGGAATCTGCGTGTCATAAGGCAACATTTGACTCAATGGTCAGAGCTTTTAAGAAACAAGGCCATGAGGGGTTTTGACTGGCATTACTTTAAAAATGAGAGACTGAGGGGCGCCTGGGTGGCTCAGACTTCAGCTCAGGTCATGATCTCACCGTCTGTGAGTTCGAGCCCCGCGTCGGGCTCTGTGCTGATGGCTCAGAGCCTGGAGCCTGCTTCGGATTCTGTGTCTCCCTCTCTCACTCTGCCCTTCCCCTGCTCACACTCTGTCTCTATGTCTCTCAAAAATAAATAAAAACGTTTAAAAAAATTTTTTAAAAAATGAGAGACTGAACTTATTATTATTCAATACTTTGTTTGAAAGTCCAACTTAGGGGCGCCTGGGTGGCTCAGTCGGTTAAGCGTCCGACTTCGGCTCAGGTCATGATCTCACCGTTCCCGAGTTCGAGCCCCACGTCGGGCTCTGTGCTGACAGCTCAGAGCCTGGAGCCTGTTTCAGATTCTGTGTCTCCCTCTCAGTCTGTGCCCCTCCCCTGCTCATGCTCTGTCTCTCTCTCTCTCTCTCTCAAAAATAAATAAACATTAAAAAAAAAAGTCCAAGTTAAAAAAAAAAATGAGAGGCTGAAGAGATACACAGATGGGAACCATAAAAGGCCTTTGAGTAAGAAGTCTGGAAGCTACTGGTTTAGACAAAGAATTGGCCAAACCCCGCCCACCACCTATTTTTATAAATAAAGTTTAATTGGAACACAGCTACGCCCATTTGTCTATGGCTGTATTTATGCTACAATAGCCGAATTTCATAATTTCAACTGGCCCAAAAACACCTATAGTATTTACCACCTGGTCTTTTGCTGAAAAAGTTTGCCAACACCAGGGTTGGAGGAACAGCCACAGAACTGGAAGCGAGAACTGGACTCTAATAGTGCTAGAGGAAATAAAAATATAGTATGTATGAATTACTGACTAAGAGGTCAAGTGATTCACAAATACATGGTGGCTTAGGATTAGTAATTAATTGATCAATCTTAACCAATTTATTTAACCTATTTTGAGCTGTGTTTCACAGTCTCATGTATGGAACAGTAATACTTATCCTAACCAATGATATGAAAACATGAGAAAATGCATACTATGAAACATTAAAAGGGCTATGAAATAGGTTACTTCCATTCCATTGTCCATGAAAAATATCCTGAATCAGAAAACTCCTCCTCCCTCCCTCCCTCCCTCTCAGTATTCCATATTCCATGTGATTAAAGGCAAAACACAGGGGCGCCTGGGGGACTCAGTCAGTTAATGTCCGACTTTGGCTCAGGTCATGATCTCACGGTTTGTGGGTTCGAGCCCCGCGTTGGGCTCTGTGCTGACAGCTCAGAACCTGGAGCTTGCTTCAGATTCTGTGTCCCCGACTCTCTCTCTCTGCCCCTCTCCTGCTCATGCTTTGTCTCTCCTGCTCTCAAAAATAAATAAGAAAACATAAAAAAAATTTTTTTAAAAAAAGGCAAAACACACACATACCAAGACCATGAGCATGTATGCCAGACCCCCAAGACTACTGGTTATTAGCCACGTCAGCTAGCTGTAAGACATTCTCCACTCAGTTACTAACTTGTTTTAGGAGAGGAAATCAAACTATATTGTATGCAGTGAGGACACAAGTCACAAATCGCTACAAAATTATTCAGCAACATAATTTGTGCATATGAATAGCATACTACAACTGTCTTTCCAAAAGAGCCTTGGGCCAATACGATACGGAGTGATTTCACTGCTATCTCTTCCTCCAACTGAAATGATAAGGCAATTCCAACAGTGTCAACAACTCCTGTCCCACTACCCAAGAGTAGCAGCACCACTCGTTAGCATCACTGACAACTCCCTAACAAAAACAGAACTCCATTTTATCACTGAGAAAGAAGATGATGAGGTCTCCAATCACTGTTTTTAACCTGCCACACCTGCCCTTGAAATGGTCTGAGTTGAGAATGGCCGCAAGATCAAGAAAGGAGGGGAGGAGGCAGATGATGGCACGTATTTCTACAAAACTGAAGCCAGATAATTAAGCTCTAACTGCCATGATTAAACTCATAAATGCAAATGGCGGTGTCTCATCTTCTAGAAGCATTTATCTAAATGAAACAGCTGAAACCAGAGAGGAGCTGTTCATTTGCAGTAAGTTGGATGCTGGGATCTTTTTCCCCCTCATTTCAGACTGCCAGGTTCATCTCCATTTAGCACTGCTGGGGTCTTTGAAAGATGAGGACATTAAGGGAAGACTCGGGTTCGTGTTCAAAGACCACAAAAGGCCTGGCACCATTCTCTGGCAGCAGCCGACTACGGGGGCAGATGTGATGGTAGTTAAGTCACCCGGCAAGCCCAGATCAATGTTCTGCCCCTCTGCTGCCCCCAGCCCCCAACAGGAGTTATTATATACTTGTTTTAGAAACATGACTGATGCAGCACCAGCAGTAGCAAGCCAAAGAAGAGCATGATGTGGATGTAAAGATACCCAAATACACACCCTCCCGTTAGACGCCAAGACAGGATTTAGGTACTCCAGGGCTCGCTCATTCTGTAAATACGGTTTGTTGTTGCTAGTGTTTTCTGAAAAAGTTACATCATTTTAAAGACACCTGCGAAAAGCTTACACAGATATTTCAGAGAATTAACTGGAAAACAAAATATTAAATGAAAATTAAACACTCCTGAGGAGTATATATTTCCACTTCTGGGAAATTCTCTAAATATAACTTAAGGAAAATTCCACCATATAAAATATCTGTACACTCAATTTTTTTTTTTTAGAGGAAGACATTTTAATAATGTAATGGAAACAATTTGACTTCCAAATTTTAAGTAAATTTAAGTTTTGCATATCTAAAACTTAGAGAAATAGTCATAGCATGGCATTTTCTTGAACTCATTTTAATAACAGAGTGATTCATCAAGTCAGATTTTATTCACATTCCAAAACACCAAAACTTCAAGTTACCTAAATCACCAGTAGGTAACAATACAGTGTCCCTGCAACACAATGATTATTGCTCCCTAACATGTTATACATTATATATTTATTTGTTCACTACCTCTTGCATAAATGGAAGCTCCATGGGGCAGGGACTTGGTTGTCTTAGTCACTACTGTGACCTCAGCACTCAGCATACAATACCTGGTACATAGTAGGTATCCTATCTATACCTGTACGAGTATAGCATGAATGAACAGTGAGGATCTTAACTATGTACGGTGGTAGGGACAGAGAGGAGATATCTAAGAGCTAAAACAGTATTTCCTGGCATCTGGCTGGAGGAGGAGTTGAGGGAGAAAGAGGAAGAACCTATGGTAAGAGGCCCAGGTGTCCTTTGAATGACCAGGAAAGCAGTGTCATCATGAAGTGGTATCAGACATTTATGGAGAGAAATGAGTTTCGAGCGGAAAGTAATGAGCCCAGGTTTAGATAAGCTTAGTTTGGGGCACCTTAATGTGTGTCTGGTAGGCAAATGGATATATGAGGAAAGAAAGGGTAAGTCTGGAAACACATTTTTGTTAATAGTTACAATGCTGAAAATATATGGGATCATACAAAGAGAGAATGCAGAGAAGAACACAGAGAACAATAAACTCAAAGAACTTCAACATCTGGTGAGTGGGTCTATTTGGGAAAGCCCAAGAGTGAAAGTGAAAAAATTCAAAGCACTAAAAGAATCCGAAGAGGAAAAAGTCAAGAAAGAAGAACATCTCAAAAAGAGTGTCATTCGGGAATACTGAACATGCAGAAAATGCCTGGTAGGAGAAGAGGCTGAAAAGTCTCCCCGGGCCTTGATAACATGGAAGTTGGTCCCTGAAAATAAGGGGTGGTATAGTATGGAAGGAAAAGACACACTACAGAGAGTAACTGAAGCCTGGATGTGGTCCACCTCCCACGAAAATACATAGAAATGTCAGCTGTAATGACATGTTAATCTCCCAGGTGCTAGAAACAGAGGGAACCCAAAACCAAAATATTAACTATGGGAGCCAACAGAGTGGTGGTCCAGGGGACTGATGAGGAATAATACCTGAATGGGGAGGAGGAAAGCTGGCCTGAGGTTCAAAGGAGGCAGACAGACAACCAGAACTGAGACTCTTATATAAAGCAAGGACCCTGAGGAGGCCTCCCCTTTGTCCTCCCCACCACCAACTCCAAGGAACGCAGACCAGAAAACCTATCCCTGGAAGACAAAAGAAACCTTGTCATCTGTCTTCTGCATACAAACACCACATCCAGGGGAAAATGAAGACCCCAGGTCCGGGTGACGCACAGCTGTTGTCTGAATTTAAACCTCCCAAATTGTATGGAATCACAAACCAAGAAACCAACATGAAGAGCCAGTTCTAGACCAGGGAAAACCTCTAATTTCTTCAGCAGAAGTCAACGCAGAGTCAATCCAGAGGAACTCCCAGGACAGGTGACTGCACAGTTTGAACAAGAAAGGCAATCATCATGAGGGAGTCACAAGACACAACAAATTGAGAATCTGAACCTCTGAAATGTGACAATATATGTGTGGATGTCATTAGTATTAACACCAAATATTTCCAGCCTTTGGCCTCCGAGGCACAGAATATTGCACCTCTTAGCCCACTTGTAGGTGAGCAACATGTGTTTGTTCCAGTGTAAGACCCTCCTTTTCACTCTCCCATGGCACCCAGTGATGCTCAAGACGGTGGCGCTGATCTCCCAGTCTGGGCCTCCAAGTAACTACAATGAGCGGAGACTCTCTGATGGCCAGCAAAGAACAAACAGCATTAAAAAAAAAAAAAAAAAAGAAGCACCTTTGTTGTTCTAAACCACTAAGATTTTAGGGTTGGTTGTTATTGCAGGATACCCTAGCCTGTCCTGTGTGAAATGAGTTTGGTTTAGAAAAGTTTATAAAATAAACATTTCAACATGATCAAAGAGATTTTTAAAAAAAAAGGGTGACTAGAAATTCGGAAAGTGTCAGTACTAACTGTAGATCTACAGATTATGTTTTCGAGAACTGTGGCCCACACTGGTAGTAAAGAAATAGCACAGTAACTAACAGCGGGCACAAGGTCAAGGGAATTTTTTCCTAACACAGAAGAGACTTGAAGATAATCATGCGGATGGTGGGGAGGAGAAAGAGGTTAACATTAAGTGTTAAAGACAGAAAGGAAAAACTATGTATCACTTGCTCACTTTTTTAAGCTTTTCAAGCAAATCTTAGAGAAAGTGGATTCTGGGACGCCTGGGTGGTTCAGTCAGGCGCCTGACTCTTGATTTCTGCTCGGGTCATGATCTCACCGTTTGTGGGATCCAGCCCCACATCAGGCTCTGCATTGAGAGCTTGGAGCCTGCTTGGGATTCTCTCTTCCTTCTCTCTCTGCCCCTCCCCTACTCACACACACACACTCTCTCTCTCTCTCTCTCCCTCTCAAAATAAATAAATTTTTAAAAAAATTTATTAATAGAAAAAAATTCTTAGCTAATTCTAACCACCACTGTCCTCGGAGAAATCTTACTTCTTTTATGCTAATTAAAAGCCACTGAGTAAAAGGCCCCCAAAATTTTCCCCAAAGAATAAAATACTTGCTCTCTATAAACTTTTTTAGTCCTCCTATCTTCCACATTCATCAGCAGAAACCAACTATAAGTTTATAAACATACTACAGTTGGAATTAGTTAGAGCCCTAAAGTGGTGGACATTACTTAGCAATGCTCTGGTAACTGGTCTCCGAGAGCTGTGCCCTATGATGAGTAATTTGTTCTTGAAACTGTGAACAAAGGCTGAATGTTCTTGGGTCAAACTGGAATTTCATGCTATAAGGGAAGTTCCTGTTCTAGAATTACACCCAAGCTGTTAGATTGGGATCTTCAAAGATATATTTTCGACAATTTACATATGTTATTCAGTCTTATTATTTCCTTCATTTACCAGAAGAAGTCGAAGAAACAGTCAAATTGAGGACAAAGATGTACTACCTTGGGCAGGCCCAATAATTTTTCATCTTTATCTCAACTGTATTAGTTTATGAGACCTACATATCTTTTTTGCTAGTATTAGCACTTTTATATTTAAATTTCCCATTTATTTTTATAAAGTAAGGGCAAAATCCAAAATACACAAATAATTACATAACCTCACTTGCAGTACCGATGGCAATAAGACATCTGCAAAGTCTAAAACTGGTGAGTGACCTGGATTCTTTCACAGAACACATGAAAAATACTTGCAAATTCACTGGACAGTAACGCCAACCACAACGAAAATGGCTAACGATTTATAAAGGAGGTGGGGCGCCTGGGTGGCTCAGTTGGTTAAGCGTCCGACTCTCGGTTTCAGCTCAAGTCATGATCTCGCGGTTTCATGGGTTCCAGCCCCTCATCAGGCTCTGCGCTGACAGTGCGAAGCCTGCTAGGGATTCTTTCTCTCTCTCTCTCCTCCTCTCTCTGCCCCTCTCTCTGCCCCTCCGCTACTCACGCTGTCTCTGTACTTCTCAAAATAAAGTAATAAACTTAAGAAAAAGTAAAAATGTTATAGGAGGAAACTCAAAGGCTAACAGGACTATAGGTAGATGTTCAAATCCGTTAGTAAGGAAAGAAACACATATTAAAACGCTAAAGAGGAGGCATCTTATTCTTGTTAGAGCACCAACAATTAGAATGCTGAGGAATGCCAGGTGTTGATGGAAACAGGGGACCCAGGAACGTATTTGTGGGTGTACAGACTAATACACCTACCACAGGGCTAATCGAGTATACGTCTATCCTGTGACCTCGTACTTCCACCTCTGAGTATACATTTCAAAGAAACTCCCACACAGGTCCGGACGTACAGGTCCAGAAAGGAACAAAGGTGGTCTCCAAAGCACTGCCTGTGGTGACGGGAAGCTGAAGACAACCTGGCTTTCCACCGCCGGCGGGGGCGTCGGCTGGTAAAATGTGGTGATGCGCACAGGGCAGGGGCCTCCCGCAGCTCTTCAGAAGCAAGTCGTTACTGCTGCACTTGCTGTAACCTCCCTCCTTACCCATCTGACTTTCTTTCTGGACTGTGAGCTCTTCAAGGCAGGGACTGGATCCTGCTCATCTTTGTATCGTGGTCCTCATACGAGGTTCCTGACCCATAAGAGATGACTCATTAAATAGTCAATGAATGAATAAGAATGAATTTAATAAAACTTTTAAGATGCAAAAACAAACTGCATACGAAGTCTAAGAATACAATTTTCACTTCTACGTAAAACGACAATTTGACAGTAACGGCGAGAATGGTGGCAGTTTCACATTTTGTTTTTTTCCGTTTGTACCCAGAGTGCTAGAGATAACAAAGTAATTGATGTCGGTTCGGAAATGCTTAGGTGTGTCACACAGCTATGAGAAATGGCTGTATCTCTAAAATATAAGACAAATGCTAGAAAAATTTAGTCCAGACTATTGTAGATATCCTCAGATCAAATCACATTTCTAAGGAAAAAATGTGTTTCATGTTCAATGGATGGAGCATCAAATGTGAAAAGACAGCTCAATGGGTTTGCATCGTGATTTTTTTAAAAAAAGAACCAGCCAGCCACCTTTATGTATGACGTCTAGAATCCACTAAGAGCAGCTATAATGGAAATGTCAGATGAAACTACTTCACTATTTGCCTTTAAAAGTGTTGTGCTGCATTTTAAAGACACTTAGATATTTGGCATTAAAAACTCTGGTGACAGGGTCACATGATTTCTCTCAGAGGAAATTGCAGGGAAAGGGGACAGGACAGCAGCAGACGCCGTCTGGCAGTGGAGGTGGAGAGTCGGGCTTCAGCCCCAAGCCCCCCGCCCCTGAGGCCTTCCTCTAATCACAACAAATCAGCTGTCAATGCATTTATCAGAAAACTGTCTTGCCACGATTCTGGTCTTTTCGGTTCACGCCGTGTTCTCTTAGATGAATGTTTCAGAGAAAAGATGGGAAGAGACGGGGAAGACGTAGTAATTGATCAGGAATTAGCAGAGTTGGTGCTCTGTTTAGGGCACTCACATGTCCTAAAGCGTAACCTCATGAGACATAAATGTACCCCTGAACAATTCTCTCTCTAGGAAGCAGGCGTGGGAGAAGTGAAAAACTGCTGGCTGTGATTTTGAACTACAAAATTTTGCATTAAAGGGGACAAATTTTGGACCAACTCTCCAGGACACTACTGTCCCTTCTTTTTAGCTAATGGAACAGAAGAGGTGTGTTTTATCCATCTGGAAAAGAATGAGGCTGAAAGTTTCCTTCTTATTTCCTTTTGAGAACTATATAATGGAAAGAAATCCCAACAAGTCAGATAGCTAAAAAAATAAAACCTCTATTTCTTTGTGGCAAGAACTAGAATTATCATCATAGTACAAAGTAAGTTTCCAACAGTTAGCCTACGACTGTTTTCTTTTTTTTAAGACAAGAAAGGAACTCATATTAACATGATGGATTTGGAAAATAAAAGGTGAAATTATCAAAATCCAGAAACCAAATGAACAGGCTTTGTAAAAACAAAACAGAACAAAACAAAAATAGCAATAACCAAATCTATCAATGGAAAAACAGCATCTCCAGAATTAATCTGGTGTTTGTATAACTTGTTTGGCATGATTGGGCATCCTGTAAATACGTGCATAAAGTGTGATAGGCAGTGTCTCCCGGACCCGGAACCAATCCGGCTCTGGACTAGGGGGTCATTCTCAGGTCACGCCAGAGGGCTGCCTGGTCTTTTCACGTGAGACTGGTCGTAATTACAGGAAAGAGCAGCAAAGTACTCTACATCGCCTACCCCTATTTCCAAAGCATCATTCCTAACTTCCTCCTACTTCTCCTTATTACTCTTGGGCCTTAGAAAGAAACTGTCACCGCACTCACTATACAAGATCACAATATGACTCTTGTCTCCTCATCCAGGAACTTCCTGGAGAGGGTCCTTCCATTCTGCTGTGCCTCTGATCCCCCTGCTGGCCCGCTGGGGATGGAGGTGGTAAAAATCTGTACCTTTCTCTTAGCCTGAGGAGATCACTCTAACCTAGATTCTTGAGTTCTCCCAAGGACAATTAGCTCATCCAACAAATACTTACTGAAGATCTACTATGTGTGATGCATTATTTTAGATGCTGTGGATACAACAGAGAACAAAATACTACAAAAAACACTATTGTCATGGGACAACATTCTAGGAGGAGGAAACAGACAATAAAAAAATTAAATGAAGTAAGGATGTAGTTAGTAGAGTAGAAGGTATCACCTGCCTTGGAGAAAAATAGAGCAGGAAGAGGGATAGGGAGTGTTGGCAGCAGGGTGATCTGAGCAGGCCGCACTGAGAAGGACCAGTGCACCTGAACCAGAGGAGGGAGCAGCAAGAGAGCTGAGAGAGAAATAGAAGATGTGAACTTGAAGGGTCTTAGAGGCCACTGTTAGGATCTTGGCTTTTATTCTGTGAGATGCAAGCTTATTTTAGTGGTTTTGAGCAGCAAAGAGGCATCTCTGTCTGAGTTGCTACTTTTTTTAAAGTTTATTTATTTATTTTTGAGAGAGAGCAAGCGAGCACAAGCTGGGGAGGGCAGAGAGAGAGAGGGAGAGAGATGGAATCCCAAGAGCCCAACACAGGGCTGGAACTCACGGACCATGATGACATCATGACCTGAGCTGAAATCAGGAGTCGGAAGCTTAGCCAACTGAGCCATTCAGGTGCCCCTGAGTTACTGTTTTAACTGGATCCTCCTGGTAGATGCTAGCCAGTGTTCCACATAAAAAGAATTCAAATAAATTTTGAATTTATTAACCCTCTCCATATAATCCTTTTATGAATAACAAACCGCCTTCACACATTTAAAGCTCTGAGAACTCCTGCTGGAAAAAGCCTACTAAGCTTACTTTTTAACCTTAGGTATCACATACCCACTACGTCCCTAGAACCCTTTCATTATTAGAACGCCTTCTCACATCTTACACAACCAGTTCAGAATCCAGTCCAGGGAACACGGGGCTAGATGGTCTTTTAAGGTCCTTTGAGATCTAATATCCTAAGTTTCTGTATCAGAAATATTTTAATGGAAGATTCCTAACTAAACCGCTATTGTACATGGTCAACAAAATGAATTATGAAAAATAGATGAAACGACTTCAGGCTTCAGATATCTATCCTTTCCCTCTCTTGCCACAGTGAAATAATGACAAAGAGAAGGGAATCAGGAATACTTGGAAGCGAAGTCAGCAAAATCAGCAAAATCCCTCAACATACTGTGATACTAGGCAAAAATCAAAGTTAAGGTCATCAGTTCGAGTAAAGACTCCTCACGGGCTCTTGTTTGTCACCTAGTAGTTCTATAGCTTGAACTATTACAATTAACACAACCCTGCAGCCACTTGGTTTGACACAACCCCGTAGCCATTTGTATCTGACACAAATGTTTATCTCGGCTACTGACTTTGTAAATTAGAATTTATGCAAACAATAGTTCTAAGCCACTAAACTAGAAAAGTAGAGTTTTCCACACTGCAGCAAGGCTAAATTAGAATTACATTTTTCAAAGCACTATATTCATTATCCAATTTGTTTCTTTGATCTTCTCTTATTCACATCAAAGTATCCCAAATAACTCTCACATGTCCACAGTATCTCTTAGTCACTGAAACTTAATATAAACAAACGGCCTATTTCTATAGCTTCATCTCGGATACAATTAACTATGAAATTTTCCTTTTAAAGTTCAAAATATGTATAAAGTAAAATCAGTCTTAATGAAGGGACACAGACTGACAGATCTAGCCTAGGACTATTTGTTAAGAATGCTGACAAGTTGATACAGAAATCACTCAGTTAAGCCCTCGGGCAGAGACTGGCCACCAAATATTAGCCTGAAGGGTCTGATTTTTCTGTCGCAAGGGCAGGTAAACATAAACAATCTGTCATCCCACAAACCCCAACTGACAGTGAAGAACAGGGCCTTCCTCGAGGGGAGAGGTGGTTCATGCGCCTGGAGAAGGACTACCAGAAGTCAGTCCCTCATGAGACCACGAGAGGTCCAATGTGGTTGGCAAATGAACTTAGTAGTACAAGGTACAAGCCAAGTTACAGAGGCTAAATCAGGATGGAAGGCAGGGGTGGGTCAGGAATTAGGACTGGAGAAAAACAAGAAGACGAGGGCACATAAGCAGAGAAGGTGGTCTGGAAGAATTCCAGAATAAAGGTTATGATGGACAAAGTAAATTTTAAGGAGGCCGCAGGATAGTCTTTCGTGGTGAAGTTTATTGTTAGGTGTGGAGTGAGATGAATAAGAGATGAATAAGACAGTTTCTGGCATCAAGAAATAAACAATAATAATAACTAACATCTATTACATCCTGACAAGGGACTATGCATGAGGTTAATGTGTTACCTGCATTTAATCTCTTTAATAGCCCTGTGCAGTATTTTCTATTTTTATTCCTGTTTCACAAATAAGTAAACAAAGGCTTAAAGACATTGAAAAGCTAACTCGAGTTCTTAAAAAAATAAAACTCATACAACTCAACAGCAAAACATAAACAACCCAATTAAAAAATGGGCAGAAGATCTGAATAGACACTTTTCCAAAGAAGACATCCAGACGGCCAACAGGCACGTGAAAACACGTTCAGCATCGCTCGTCACCAGAGAGCTGCAAATCAAAACCACAACAAGATATCACCTACCCCTGTCAGAAAAGCTAAAATCAAAAACACACAAATAACAAATGTTGGCGAGGATGTGGAGAAAAAGGAACTTTTGTGCACTGTTGGTGTGAATGTAAATTGGTGCAGCCACTCCGGAAAACAGTATGGAGGCTCCTCAAAAAATTAAAAATAGAACAACCTTATGATCCAGCAATCTTACTTCTAGGTATTTATCCGAAGAAAATGAAAATACTAATTCAAAAAGATATATATATACACTCCCATGTTCACTGTAGCATTCTTTACAATAGACAATGTATAAAAACAGCATTAAGTGTCCATCAGTGGGTGAATCAATAAAGATTACACACACACACACACACACACACACACACGATGAAATATTATTCAGCCAGAAGAAAGAAGGAATCTTGGAGCACCTGGGTGGCCAGGTGTCTGACTCTTCATTTCGTCTCAAATCATGATCTCACGGTTCATGAGTTCAAGCCCCCACATCAGGCTCCATGCCGACGCGCAGACAGAAAGACCAACTCAGAGACTATTGTCTCTTTCATCCTTTGTGGAACAACTCAGAGCATAAAAAACAATTTTAAATGTGTTCAGCAGAAGGTGACGAGAGCTCGGACGGGGCCTAGAGCCCGCCTTGGCGGTTGAGGATGTGAGAGGGGAGCGGGGCTGCCAGGGCTCTGCACTGGGCCTCGGGATCCGAGAAACCACAGAGACCACAGGGAGGGGAGAGGACATGAAGAGCTCAGCCCTGGACCTGATGAACTGAGGACGCCAGCGACACACACTGGCAGAGCTGTAGGGGCACGACGTCGAAAATCAGGGTTTGAAATTTAGGAACAAGGTCTTGGATGAAGATACAATTCCAGTGATTTCTTAATGATTCCTCATTTTCCCTCACAGATAACAGTACTAAATATTAGGTTAAATCACACAGAACTAGCAATATTCTATTTTTTTGATCTACAAAAATGACAATTTTAACAAGATGATCTACTTTATCCATGAGCTCCTTGGAAAAGTACAATATGTGAATATATAGCATTTGTAAAATGGACTCTGCAACAGATATTTCACAAAGAGTCTGAAAGAAATGAAGTGATTACCATATATGTATGTTTCCTGTGCCCATTGTTTTTTTAATGTGGTTTTGAAAAATTATTCGTATTAACAACTTACACAAATTACACAATTAATGGAACTGTAAAGACTGATGGATTGCTCAATTGTAATTTCAAGCAAAGGTCTTTTGTGGGGTCATGCATACAGTGCATCCATCCTGTGATGTTTCTGCCTGTGTGAGGAACTAGAAACTCCAGCTTTCCAAACGGCTTATCGGTGCTCATTAATTCACTCCCTCCCAGGCAGTCTTTGTGGAAGGAAGCAATGAAAAGAGGTGAGCACCAGATCAACTGCTGAAATATTTCCTCAGAGAAGGCACCTGTCTCCACATGCGCAAAGCCTACTTCTGTGGCTTACTGTGAAAATTAGAGAAGGTACTGCATGTATCCCATGGGACACGAGAGGCTTGGCAAATGGTAGCTAACCCTATTAGGTCACAGTTTTGCCAAGTGGCCAGCTGCATTACTCAAAAACCATTTCCTATGCCAGGCTGCTAAAGATTGACCTCTACCAACTTATTTATACACTTAGAGTTCTGACGACAAGACTCATATTAGAAAGCGTAATGTTAAAACAAAAAGTCAAGATCATTTGGCCACGATAACACAGTAAATGAGACATATACTCAGAAAAACTATGCAGTAACCACCAAATCATAAAAATCTCACCATAGAAAATAGCCTTAAAAACTCATCAACATTCTTTCAAACACACCGAGATAGAGGTGAAGAAGCCCAAATATTTCAGAGATAGCAATAATGATTAGAGTAATTCAGAGTTCTGGTCGATTTTGGGGGGCATTAAATGGAAAAAAAAATATGAAAGTGCCAGGTAAGCTAATTCTCGTCAACCTTCGTTCTGCTCTTCCTTCTGAGGACATGGACAGTAAGTTTATTACTTCCTCAAAGGAGTCATATTGAAAAGAATACATATTAAGATATTTGTAACCTAGGGGTATCATTTTAAGTCATGCTCATTTATGAGATGAAGCCACCACACTGCACTGATAGCCCCAATTCTTCGCTCACTGAGGATGTGGTGTTGACTCTGGGCCAAGTCAAGGCCATTTGCTTAGGCCAATGAGATGTCAGCAAATGTGATCTAAGCAGAAGCTTGACACGCACTTGTTCTTCTGCGTTCACCTTAAAAGCAAGCCCAGGATGATCCACTCACTGGAGGATGAGACACATGGAACAGAGTCTGTTTGATGCACTTGTCCCAGGGAAAGTCTTGGATATGAGAGAGAGGCCGGGGATGATCAGAGAAGCTGTCTAGCCACTACCTAGCTGACTTCAGCTGACTGCAGGCATGGAAGTAAGTTCTGCTGAGCCTAGCTCTGATCAGAGATAAACAAGCAAAAATGAATGTGCATGGCTTTATGCCACTATGCTTTTCTGGATGTTTTGTCATATAGCATTACTGTAGCAATAGGAAAATGATACACATGATTGTTAAGCATGTGAAAACTGTTTCCTCAGTAACCCTACAAAAGCCCAGATTCCACCAGAATGACTACATGACAGCATCTCTACAGTGATACGAGTTATGTGTGTGTGAACAAGGATTTGGGAAATCATTGTTCTTAAGGTGTTTGTAAACAGATTTTACATGAGTAAAATCAAGTAAGGGACCTTTCCTATTATACTATTTTTAACCTCAAAATCAGAAGGCATCAATGATATTGAGTTGCTAAGATTCTGTCCATCTGAGAAAACTATCTTACGTAGTAGTTGATTTCCTAGATGTGTGTGGGGGAGTAGTAAGGTATTATACTAAACACAGGCTTAACGATCTACAGTATCTTTCCTATTTTCAATTTCTGTGATTGTTTATTCTATACCTTGAAAGAAGCCAGTTACCTAACTATACAGAAACATTAGTTTCTACCGAGAAGGAAAAGCAACTGGATCTCCAGTCCTATTTCCTGGAAAGACTTCTCCAGTATTCGAGGGTCTAATCTTGGCATGTCAATCTAGAAGAAACTTTATAAGTTGGGAAATTCATTCCTTTTAATAGCCACGCAAGACACTAAAGCAGCTGGGTGCCAGGGCAAATCACACTTAGCAAACTGGAATAAGGCAAGCCAAAATATCTGTTTCTGAAATTTGGTGGGAGGAAGGCCCAAGTCATTGTTTTCTTGCGATCCTTTACCTATGTCCAACTCTTTCTGTAACCAAGAGAAATAAAATAGAACAAGAAGAAAACAAGGACATCTGAGAGTCATAATACTGAATGTGCTAAGGATATAGAATATTTGGAGTTCTTCAGAGGATCGTCACAGAAATTAACCTAACACTACTGACTCCACTGTCCAATCACCACACATGAGTTAAACCAGGCGGTACATAATCAGAAGTGGGCATTCTCTGGACATATTAAAGCCAATAACATCAATTAGAATGTTTCTAAATTCAAATGTTTTTGTCGAGGTTTCAGGTATTGTTCCTGCAATCTCTCTACAGTGATTTATATCCCACATTCCTATGTAGCAGTACAGGACAGAGATCACGTCCTTTGGGACTAGGGCTGGTCAGCTACGGTGAAATGCTTTTACTGACATTTTCGAAATTTAATATCAGGTATTTTATCTTATTTAAACCTAAAGGGCATGTCGAAGTCTAGTTGCCATCAAGAACAGGCTCTTTCTTGTCCATTTAGGATAGAGATGCGTACTCTGTACACTCAAGAGATTAAAAGCAAATGGAGTATGTGAACCAGATTAATGGTCTGGCCCCTGCAGTCCTAGCAGAGAGTTTACTCAAAATGAAAGCTTTGGATGCTGATCCAACTTTTTAGATTTAACCAAGGTTCTTGCTCGAATGGCTCTTGTAACTGTATTCGTACTGAAATCCTCCAGCTCATTCTTTCCAAGGCTGCTAGAAACAAGAATATTGCAGAGAAATGTGATCCGGACTACTGCCTGCAGTGGGCGCAGGAAAGGCATACTACAGGTTCAACAGCAGGGACACAGTAGGGTGGGTGCCAAGAAAAATCCTCTTAAAAGACTGATTCATAAGGCTGGGTAAAAATCTTTTCATCCGGGTCACTGAAACACATCCTTGAAAGCAGACTGACTTCGAGACTCATCTATGTTGGTGATATATGTGGGAATGAAAGCCAGTTGCCACGGTAATGCATACTTAGTAGCAAGAACCAGTGAACCAGAGCAGGCTCTGTGACATACTAGTTTGAAAATATCTGATTGTAAGAGAGAATCCGTTTTCCTTTCAAGCTGTAATGAGAATTCCAGATCTTCTACAAGTATGCATTTAATGGGAAACGCAATGATCCTCACCGTACCTTCACGTCTAAGTCCTACTTTTTTCCCCCCTTTTACAGATGAATGAAGAATTTTTTGTTAGTGGTGGAGGCGCTCCCTATCTAGACATCTAGTTTCTTAGCTATTAGCTCATAGACGCCCTTCACTTACTTGGTCTTTTTGGGAAAAGCAGTAACATTTCTTCTTCAGTCAAAATTGTTTAATTTCTACTTCTCTATTTTGGCAAGAAAGAGGAACACATTTATTTACGACGGCAATCTACTTTTTCTGATCCATTTTCTAATACTTAAAAAAAATCTCCTTACACTTAGGATCATAAAGGAAAGACACCCTATCTTTAATAAAATGCCTAATTCAGGTCTTAATGTGCTGGCCAGTGAATACTTGAATACTGCCAATACCCAGCGGCCTTCTGGCAGCCGTGGGCCTTCTAAAAGCTGTTCTCTGGCAATAGTCTTTCACGCAAGCACTAATTTTATTATAGCGAGTTTATGATTTTCTCTCATTTCCCTGCTATTTTTAAACGTGGGGCTGTAATAGGAGGCGTCTAGAGGCCCACGAGATGAAGGAACCATTACACACTGTTGGGTCTCTGTGGTATCAGTGGCCTTTGGGAGCTAAGAATTCAAATGCCATGTCAAAGAGTATTTGCATACAGGGTCCCTCAGGGGAACACTGCCCAACGAGAAACACATTGCTTTGCTCTCTTCATTTTCCTTTTAATTTCTGCTTTCAAGTCCTTGTGGTCTCTCAACACTCCTCCCAGTTTTGTTCTTTAAAGTTATTTTTGTACATTGCCCGTTCTTGCCAGACCTATTTAGCTACATTTAACAACACTGTCTTGGGAGATGAGTTTTTGACTTCTTGCATCATGTACCAACACTAATTGCCGTAAAACAATAAAGTGGCTCGTGATGTGAACAAGACCTTGCAAGAAGGAACACCAAAGTTACTAGATGTCATTCTACATGTAACTTTGGGATATAAGCTTTCGGAAAGATTGGCTCTGAATTTATTATCCTAATCTGAAAAAAAATGTCGGGAAAAGTAGAGTGATTTTTCAAGGATCGTTTACCGGAATAAAGAAAAACATTTGTGAAATGGTGAGGCGAAGAATCATGTGCTTTTCTTATAAGCTTACTTTATTTCTTTTTAAATTTTTTAATGTTTATTTTTGAGAGAGAGAGAGAGAGAGAGAGCACAAGCAGGAAAGGGGCAGAGAGAGAGGGAGACAGAATCTGAAGCATGCTCCAAGCTCTGAGCTGTCAGCACAGAGCCCGACGTGGGGCTCAAACCCACGAACCGTGAGATCATGACCTGAACCGAAGTCGGACGTTTAACCAACTGAGACACCCAGGTGCCCCAAAATCTTACTTTTAATAACTGAGACAAGTGGCGCTCTCACATAGGGAAGTGATAACTGAATGCCCTGAACGCGACATGTGGCACCCGATCAATCTCTACGGTTGGAAAAGTGGGGCGAAGCCCAGGATAAAGCCTAAGCTGCACAATGATAAACACCAAAGAAGCACCCTTACTTTGAGTTAGAAAGAAACGTGTGAAAAAGTGAGAACACTGAGATGGGGACTGGGAAGCCGCAGACTAGTTCCAGATCTACTCCTCGTCAGCTGGCTACACGGACAGCCGTGCAAATCGGCCTCTTCACCTATAAAATGAGAAAAGTGCCAGAGATGATCTCCCTGAGTCCTTTCCATCTCCCAAATTCTATTTCTGGAATTTTATGTGTCTCCACGCCTGGATACAAAGGAATCACGGATTTATTTCCTGTTGCTTACCTTGATGGAACTACTAATTTATTCCCTATTGCTTATCTTAGCCATTTTCACTTCTTATCATCTTAATTCTTAGGAAGAAAGTAAAAGGCAAAAGACAAAAAAGAGACACACTAGGGAAACATTTGAATCCTAAAACTGCATTAAAAAAAAAAAAGGAGCAAATATTGGAAATGTTACTCTTCAGGGTTACATTCATTCTAGAACAAAACAAAACAAAACAAGACAAAACAGAAAAAAAACCAGAGAGATGAGAAAAGTCACAAGCACATAAAATTATGGCTCTGGCAATACTATTAAACAGCAATAATCCCTGGATCAGACGTTGCCTAACAAACGTACTTTGTCTGGAAAAGCTGCCAGCCCAAAGCAATACTAGAATTCTTTCCCAGACTGTCATCAAGTACAGATTTCAATCTGCCATTTTAAAAATAAAACAAACAAACACTTTCAAGTAGCTTTTACATACAGAGGTCAAACCCAAAGCAATATTTATTCCCCATTAATGTCTTTTTCTATTTACACATTTCCATTACCTGTGTTTTACTTTTCCTAACATAAAAACTAAAAGGCGAATTGATATGCCACCCAGATGCTACTTCATCCCTCCGTGGACAGTACGAAACCAGGGAATCAAGCTATGCTACTGTAAAGTGACTGTCAGTGTGTCCTCTATGGATCCACAAACCAGATCAAACTCTCTGGCCAGCGTCAGCTCTGTTCACCCTATGGTGCGTCCTCGGAATTTACAAATAAGTTTATCCTTTGTAATAGCAGGTATCAACATGACTGATAAATAAGATTAAGATTATCCAAACATTCTGGGGTGCCTGGGTGGCTCAGTCGGTTGAGCGTCCGACTTTGGCTCCTGTCATGATCTCACAGTTTGTGGGTTCTGTGCTGACACCTAAGAGCCTGGCGCCTGCTTCAGATTCTGTGTCTCCCTCTCTCTGCCCCTTCCCTGCTTATGCGCTCACTCTCTCTCTCTCTCTCAAAAACAAACATTAAGGGGGCACCTGGGTGGCTCAGTCGATTAGGCGGCCGACTTCGGCTCAGGTCATGAACTTGCGGTCTGTGAGTTCGAGTCCCGTGTCAGGCTCTGTGCTGACGGCTCAGAGCCTGGAGCCTGCTTCGGATTCTGTGTCTCCCTCCTCTCTGCCCTTCCCCTGCTCATGCTCTGTCTCTCTGTCTCTCAAAAATAAATAAACGTTAAAAATTAAAAAAAAAACATTAAAAAAATTATTTAAAAAATTAAAAGATTATCCAAATATTCTGAAAGTAAAGACAGTCCCGGACAATATTTTTCAGTTTAGCACCCATTGTATGTGATTCTATAGATAAGTCATATATATCTTATTCTTCTTGGACACACCCATGGAGCTAAGTTACTGTAGTTAGTAAACACTTTTCTATAGCGCTAGAGATGGGCATAATCTGGTAATGTTCTTTATGAATTTTCCTCTCTAGATTGAAAAAAACTCATTTTATACATCCAATAAAAAGGGGGGAAATTTAATCTTAAATGTGGGTATGGTAAAGCACATACATAAGGGCTTCCTGGATGTGCTCACGATTTTACAGTGTTACAACAACTTCAAAATGTAAGCTCTTTTTTAACAATATAAAGTCCATCAGAGCACTATCATCACTCAACCGGGTCAAGGTTGAGTTGATTTTATAGAATGCTGGTTAGACATGGTTTATGACCTCAGTAAGTGAGTAGAAGTCACAAATACTACATTATCAGCGATGCGGTGTAAAAGCCAATGGACTAGAAGCTGAGAGTCCCTGATATGAGAACAGCCGTTAACAGGCTGTATGTCCTTGGGTGGGTCTTTCTGTCATACGGTCCTCACTGTCTCTGCTATAAAATGAGGTCAAGGTATCTCTAAGATCCCTATATGATCCCAAAGCTGTGATTCTAAATAAAAAACATCAGGAATCAAAATATTCATTGGTAAAAAGTACTTCTAGCTATGACAGACTAATTTGTAGCAAAAGAATTAATTTGCTAAACACAATTGGAAAAATGTTGGATTGAAAAAGAGACCCATTTGAAGGTACTGTTGTGGTACAAGGCATTCAAGACTTAAGTGATCAAGATCTTGGACAAACGAAAACTCACTGAGGGGGAGTGTGATGTCCTCTGAGAAATTCTCCAATTTGAAAGGCTCACAGAAAAACGTTGAGAGGTCAAGCATCAAGTGGCTACTATGAAGCACAGAAACTTAGAGCTTTCAGCAATCACAAGGAACTAAGGAGATAAAACCTGAAGTTCAGGACTACCAAGGAAGTCAGGATTTGACCAATTTACAGAAAAGAGAGTCCAGGAGCCTGAGCCATCTTTACCCTCAAGACAGTCACTATTTTAGAACCGGCACACACCTACGGGAGGAGGAGACCGGTAGAAAGTAACTGCGGTGAACCATGTCGCTGGCATTCCCACGTACTGGTAAGGTAAACACTGGCGCCCTGCCTCTGCCGCGGCGGTGGGTCTGGGAAGGACCCTAGGTTCACAGCTGGGGCTGGTGAAGGAGGAAAGCCGGTAAGTAAAGTTGAACAAGAAACTGATCGGTTTGAAACCTAGCTCCAAAAGAATTCATTCTTACCTGCATTAGGATGATCTCCTCCCCTAAATGCCTATCAGATATTACAGAAAATTCCACCTAGAAGAAGATAATATCATTGAGATCTCAATACTTTCATACAAAAAGGCAAGCATTCAATCACAAAATGAGCCAGGCACAACAAAAAAGGACCAAGAAAAAATGAGAAAATAGAAGAAAAAGAAGAGAAAGAAAATAGCAATAAGCCCATGAATTATTAGACATGAAATTTAAACTGTGATTAACATGTTCATGAAAAAAATGATAATATGGAGAATTTCAACAGAGAAGTAGAGAATATATGAAACAACAATCAAACTGATATTCTAGAAAAATAAAATCACCTAAATTAATGTGATAGGTGGGCTTCATATAAATTTATAAACAGCTAAAGAGAGAATATTTGTGGGGCACCTGGGTGGCTCAGTCATTTAAGTGTCTGATTCTTGATTTTAGCTTAGGTCATGATCTCATGGCTTGCTGAGATCGAGCTCTGCATCAGGCTCTGCACTGGCAGCGCAGAGCCTGCTTGGGATTCTCCCTTTCCCTCTCTCCCTGCCCTTCTCCCACTCTTACTCTCCCCCTCTCTCAAAATAAATAAATAAACTTAAAAATAAGATCTATATTGTGATCTGGAATACAGGATAGTAACAACACCTAGGCAGAAACACACAGATAAAAAGGATGGAAAATACAATGGAAAGCATAAGATACAAATGGAACGTGGTGAAAAGGTAGAACTTACATGCAAGTGGAGGCCTAGAACAGGAGAAGAGAAGAAACAGTATAGAAGCAATATCCGAAGAGGTGACAGCTGCCAATACTGCCGTACTGATGAAAACATCGAGCCGCAATTTAAGAAGCTCAGTGACTGTCACAAAGAAATGTCACAAAGCAAACCGTGGCTAGCAAATACCATGGTAACAGGGCTGAAAACTGAAGACAAAAAGAAAAAGCAAGAAGTGGGGGGGACATCTTCATAGGATCCATAATAACACTGAAAAAGAGTTTTCAAAAGAAAAAATAGAAATGATCAAAATGAATAAATAAGTAATATAAAATAATATATATGTCCATATAATAGAAAACTATATAGAAATGAAAATACATGAACACTCTACGAGCATCAATCTTAATGAACCTAACAAACATAATGCTGAGCAAAAGCAGGCAAGCACAAAAGAGGATATACTATATAAATCCATTCGTATAAAGTTCAAAACAGGAAAACCTAACCTACGCTATTACAATCAGAATAATGGTTATCGTCGGAGGGTAGGTAACACCGGAAGGAAACAAGAACCGAACTACCAGGTTGCTGGTGACATTCTAGCTCCTGATCTGAGTGAGGTTAAACAGGTATGTCCACTATGGTCACTATGCGTTCACTTTTCTGTGTATATGCTATAAAAGCTTACTTAAACATATACACACATTAATATATAACTGTAGTCCTTAAATCGCAAATTCATTTCATAAAGGATCCATACACAATTTGATTCTTCCTTTCTATTTACTGTTTATATCTTCAAACTACCCATTCTTTGGGTTCAAGAATGAGATAATCTCAGAAAAAGGAGATAAAGCTTTTAGCTCATCTACAGATTATAAAGCGACCAAGGTGCTGAGGGCCAAGCTGGAAACTTGATCACATAAAATGTTTGTTTCTATAAGGAAACAATTTTTTTCTAATGTTTATTTTTGAGGGGGGGTTGAGGGGGGCAGGGACAAGGGCAGAGAGAGAGGGAGACATAATCTGAAGAAGGCTCCAGGCCCTGAGCTGTCAGCACAGAGCCTGATGCAGGGCTTGAACTCACAGACTGCGAGATCATGACCTGGGCCGAAGTCAGACGCTTAATTGACTGAGACACCCAGGCGCCCCTTCTATAAGGAAACAATTTCAAATGGAAGCAAAACAAAAAGACTCTAAAGCAAGAGGGAAGTAATTATTTACTAAGAGCAACACCCCCCTCCCCAAAGAAAAGAATATGGATTGTAGGAAAGATGCTAGTAAGGATGCATTAGGAGATGACTAATTTGATAGGATGGATCCAGAAAATAAACACAGTATCTTGAACCTCACAGGAAGGGGTCCATGTGTGATAGACAGAAAATTTAGTGAACACTGGAAGACCAAGAACTTTAAAACAGCATGGACTATTGAGGCTGCATTACCTAAGTCTTCTAAGAAATTCTCTGTTCCTAAAGCAACTCTCAGAAAATCCATCAGTCTGGGGTAAAAGCCTTATTAGCAAAGCCGTTTCTCACCACGTGTATTTCACTTGAAACAAAGAGAGCACCCTTAATAAATTCTCACCACCATCACGAGTTTCCCTGACACAATCAGGACATGCCTTGTGATAAACACTGTTAACAAAGCCGTATTTTTTTTTTAACATTTATTTATTTTTGAGAGACAGAGACAGGGCGCGAGTGGGGAAGAGGCAGAGAAAGATGGAGATACAGAATCTGAAGCAGGCTCCAGGCTCTGAGCCCTCAGCACAGAGCCCAACGCAGGGCCGAACTCACAAACCATGAGATCTGACCTGAGCCGAAGTCAGCCGCCCAACCGACTGAGCTACCCAGGCACCCCCAAAGCCATATTTTCAATCTGGCAGTTGTTCTCTCCTCATCTCTCTTCCAGGATCTCATATGCAGTGAAGATGGCTTGAAAACTGGACAGTGTTAGGAACCAGAAACCCAGTGCGGGCTCTACAGGTACTGACTGTTCTTCCATTCCAATCATTTAGTAAAGGAAACTCTTATCAGACTCTGGGGAGCCCTGGGAAAGACAGTCACTGATAGAAATATTCCTACTTGAACTTAAAATTGTTCTTACATCAAAATGCCCCCTTCAACCTCTCCTTTCTGAAAGAAGGCACTCCAGCTGGTTTTTTGGTGACAGTGAAGGTATTCTGCACTAAAGGAGAGTAATAGATGTTAACCTATGGTGGGAAAAGAGGAAGTTTCTTTTAAAAAAATTGTTTTTCAAACTCTGCTGTTAACCACTGTTCTCCATTAAACTGAGATGGCGAGAAAACTGAACCAGTAGCTGTGGTGCTAGATGGAGCCTGGCAGGTTGGTTTAGAAAGGCTGGCCAAGTGGTTCTGATTCTTCAGCTGAAGCAGCGACGGACTACAACAAAGTCCATGACATACAAAAAGTGACAGGCTTTGGAGATGGCTTTATAGATGATTAAGAGATCAACAAAACGGGGACTGTCACCACTGTTTTTATAGGGATACTTCCAATGTGTCAATACTCAAATATTGGCTAGCCTAAACCACTGGGACCAAGAAATAGTAAAATTACATATCAAAGGAAAAATAAGCAGCCCGCTGATTTGGAGTCAGGAGAGAGATGAATCTGAACTGGTAAGATTTGATCAGAGAAATAGAAGTCTAAGACTGTCAAGTATAGACAGTAACCAGAACTGCCCTAACAGCTTTCACGACTGAAGAAAAATACTGGCAGTGACTCCCACGGCACCTAACACTTAAGTGACTAACCACGTGCTTTATGCTAGGCACTCTGCTGCATACTTTATTGCATATTATCCCTATTTTATGGATTAGGAGACTGAGGCTGAAATAAGTCTAAGTAATTACTCAAAATCACACAACTAGATAAGTGTCAGAGTGAGGACCCAGCCAAAGTCTGTGCGATGCTAGTCATACTCTTATAAATTCTGGTCAGCATAATTAATTCCTTATATGCCACGTATTTCTGGAGAAGTTGGGAATGCTATTGTCTTAAGAATTTTATCCATCCTGTAATCATTTTAGCCTCTTGGTTTGCCTAGTAAAACCTGCTGAAAGAGTTAAAAGATAAAAATTTAGGCTTAACCAATGATCACAAATTCTAAACAGAATCAGTTTAATTAACTAATTAGTAAAGTATTATCAGAGACTAAAATGGTAATAAAAGAGAGAGAGAGAGAGAGAGAAAGATTGATAGAGACAGAGAGAAAGAATTCTTGGCTCTCTTAACCTCAATTTTCCAGAAAGGCCCAAAGACATTCTGCTACTCCTCTAGAAACCAGGGGACACCTGCTTAGTGAGTCTGCAGAAGAATGTGGATTAAGAAAGAAAAGCAATAAACAATTCAATGGTGATTTCTTTGGGATGTTATTTCTCTGTAGAAAAGAAGAACTTTGAGATTTATACGTGTTTTATGGTAATTAAAGTGTTTTTATTCAGAGAGAATAAAAGATTCTGATTAGTGCTTTGAAAACAGACTTTTTGATAGTGAACTAAAATTGAAAATAAGAAATGATTCCTAATTTGGATCATCTGTAGCGTGGATGGGAGGACATTGTTCTCACAATCTATTCTCATCAGATTTTAATTGTTGTAACCCACAATGACATAAAATTAAACAAACCTCAGTGATGTCCTTACAAAATTAAAATGGACTGTCGGAAATTATGGCTTTTGTTGTTGTTTCTGTTTTGGAAATTATCTTTTTAAAAACTGGACACCCAGGATAGATTTCATTTCAGCAAGGAGCAATGATCTGTACCAAAAAATTTTATTTCAAGTAGCTAGCAGAATGTGTTTCATATTGTTTTCCAAAACGAGGACTCTAGTACTTATTAGCTAGCTGTGTGATCTAAAGAAAAATCCTTCTGCAGCCTTACTCGTCTCAACTAGTTAGTAGGAATAATACCACTAATTTGCTTCGGTTTCTCCAAGTTTTTATGGTTCAGGAAAAGAGAAGTCCAAGGTTAAAAACCGAGGGAGTGCCAGTTAGTCCAGCAGCTGTTGTGTTGGAGCAGAGGCCCCCCAGGTGGGCCCCCCGTCATACCAGAATGGCAGTGTCTTGCCATTACAGATTGTCCTTAGTGACTTTAGGAACAATAGCCCTCAAACTCCTCTTAGTCCTGTGATAATGCTGCCACCTCCAATAGGTCAGATTCTATCTATTTCTAAGTCCTTTAATTTCAACTCTTTGTGCTCAAATTTCTTCACTCTTGGTTCAGCTCACTGTCCCTAATAATGGTACCATATGCATTACCAAGCAGGAGGCTTTTGGTGTATAGCCCGGAGAGCCTGTCTCTCTGGGAAAATACTGAAGAACATCACATTATATAAAAATCTACTCCTCATTCTAGGATTTGTGAGAATATCATGAAAAAAAAGGTATAAAAAATAAGAATATGTTTGTAAATAGTAAACATCTTAATCACATACACATAATTCATTATCACTGATCGTCATTTTAGATAACTAGGGCACAATGAACATTCTACAGCTTGGATCATTACAGACAACACATCGGACTACGTTAGGATCTTTAGAAGTGCCACACGTGATCACAAAAGAAAACTCTTCTTAAATATAGCAAATTGAAGCAATTCACTGTTGATCTTGGGCAGATCACTTCATTGCTACAGGCTCCCTGTTCCTTAGGATAAAATGAAAGGGTTAGCTCTGGTGATTTCTAATAAACCGCATAAGATACTTTTTTCCCTGAGACCTATATCTTACTCCCTACCCCATCCTACCACCTGATGGTAAGGAAGAGGTGAATCTCCACAGCCAACGCTATAAGAAAAGGTCACTGGCCACGCAATCAAGGTGAGCGCCCTCACGTTCACTAAAGCAAGAGATCAGACTGCACTCGCTCCCTCCTTCCACTCACACACCCAAAGTACTTTACAAGGCTATTGTGCAATTCATAGATTACCGACATTTAGTTAAACCTGGTTTCGCCAAAATACGAATATTTTGCTGCAGTGCTGTTCCAGGATATGCTGGGTAAGTAGAGCGAGGAAGGAGTGGGGAGTTGTGGTAGGCTCTTGTCTTCTGAGCATGGGGCACAGAGATAGCAGCATCCAGTGAAATTCATTCTACCCAGTCAGCTCCCCCAAAAGACTGAGCACTAGAATTACCGCTTATCCCTGTTTCACCACCAAATCCTTTATTCTTCAATTTTTCTAACATTTCGTGGTGAAAATTACAAAGTAAAGTTTTAAGAATTGTACAGTGAATACAAATATATGATACATGAGTATATTACCATTTCCCATCAGCCTGGAAATCCTCCTTCAATCTTTCCTACAGTGCAGTTCTGTTGAGAGTTTTCTTGGCTTTCACTTATCTTTACATACCTTCTTGAAACATCATTCTTGAAAATTCTTTTTGCTCACCCTTGAATTCTGGGCTAACAGGGTTTTGTTTGTTTTCCTTTCAGCATTTTAAAAATTGTGTTCTGTCTTCAGGACTCTGTTATTTCTCATAAGTAATCACTCATCATCAGTATAGTTGGTCCCTCTCTTTGTAATGGGTCATTTTTCTCTGGTTACTTTCAAGAGTTTTTTCTTTATAATTGGTTTATAGTCATTTTCCTATAAGTTGCATAGGTGTGGTTTCCGTTGTATTTATTCTGCTTGAATTTAGCTGGATTTTTAGAATCTATAAATTAATTTTTACAAAATTTAGGGGCATTTTAGTCACTATTTCTATCATCTTTTTTTCCCCATTACTTTATTTCTGCAACATGTATATGTGTGTGTGTATGTGTGTGTATATGTTTATATATATATGTTTGTACATATATATATACATACATATATATATCATCCTTTGGTATTGTCCCACAAGACACTGAGGCTCTGTTAACTCTTTTCAATCTGTTTTCTCTCATTTTCAGATTAGATCAGTTCAATTGACCCAACTCTGGCAATAAAGGTATTAAAAATAGGAAATTATTATTTAGAATAGCCAAATTATGGAAGCAACCCAAGAGTCCATCAGTAGATGAATGGATAAAGAAGATGTGGTGTATGTATATACACACACACATACATACATATATATATATACACACATATATACACATACATACACACACACAATGGGATATTATTCATCCATAAAAAAATAACAAAATCTTGCCATTGCAACAAAACAACATGGATGGATCTAGAGGTATAATGCTAAGTGAAATAAGCCAGAGAAAGACAACATTTGATTTCACTCATATGTGGAATTTAAGAAACAAATGAACAAAGGTAATAGACAAACCAAAAAACAGACTCTTAACTACAGAGAACAAACAGATGGTTATAGAGGGAAGGTGGATAGGGGGATGAGTAAAATAGGTGAAAGGGATTAAGAGTACACTTATTTTGATGAGCACTGAGTAATATATGGAATTACTGAATCACCATATTGTACACTTGAAACTAATATAACAGTGTATGTTAACTACACAAGAATTAAAATGAAATTAAAAAAAAAAACAGAAAATTCATCTAGTGTTATTCCCTTCTTCCAAGTGTTAATTCTCCTTCAATTTCCACTGCCTTTTGGTCACTCTCCAGTACCTCCATGTAATTGTTTGTTTTCTATTTTCCCCAAAGTTCATAGTTGCTAGATGTGGCTGAGCTACACTGTCATTATCAGAAGCAGAAGCTTCCCTCTTTTCCTGGGTATCAACAGAAAATACAGATGAGTCTAGTATAAACGGCAGGTACTATGGAAAAATGAAGGTGGTCTGTGATTCACACTGATGCACTTTTTGCCTTCTGATGAAAGATTAGAGCTACATAAAACTCTAGTAGTACTACCTGATAAAACTTTGAGATAATAGATTTTTTTTCTGTGATATCTGATATGGTGGCCACTAACCACATGGGCTATTGAGCACTTAAAATGTAGTTGTTGTCACTGGGGAACTGTTTACCTTAATTCTAATTAATTTAATTTAATGTAACTACTCGTGGCTAATGGCTACTACGCAGGACAATAAAACATCATCTGATCTGGTCTTCCTGTTTACAGATGGTGACCAGCAACAAGAGGCCTTCCAGAAGAAGTCTATATATGGCCACTAGTTGCAAAATCAGGATTCAAATTTAGATCTCCTTATTCCTAGTCTGAAGTTTCCTCTACTCTGTAGAAGAGACTACAAAACACTCAGGCTGGAAGAGGATACCCAAAAACAAAAAGGGTGAAATGATGATAAAGCAGAACTTGAAAAAATTCGCTGGAGAACAGAACAGCTAGGGCCAGAATGATTTGCAAACATAGCAGACATTACACATACATACACACGTATTCACTGGGTGTGCAATTTCTTTTGGGCCAATAGCTATTTTATCAGTATGAGAAAAAGAGCTTTTTATAAGTCATTACAGGCTCAAAAGCTCTGGCTCAGCTCATTTATAATACAAAGTACAAAGAGCACAATCAAGAAATTGATGTCCTATCTCCATTCCTCACAAGTGTCTACTTTCCAGCTCTTCAGTGATGTGAAGAGTTACAGCTTAAGAATCTTATTTGTTTCTTAGAAGCCCATAAGATACACACCACTGAAAAGGTTGCCAAGCGTTCCCCTCCTGAACTTAATACTCCCTATGAGGATATGGTTCTCTGCTAAAATGGAATGCTTTTTACCTTTTAACCTACTCTCTGTACTACTGGAAGTAAAATAATTATTTCACTACATTCTTTGTCTCTGTCTCTGTGTGTGTCTCTCTCTCACCCGCCGCCCCCCTCCCCGCAAATTTTTGTGTGGATTTCATACTAATAAACTAATGCACACAGTGTAGAAAATGCTGTAAAAAGATCCAAGAAAAATAGCATTGTTTTCAGAGAAAGAACTGTGGTCAGGATGATGTCATCAGAAATTGTCTAATTAATTTCCTGTAGCTACATCCTAAAGGAAATCTGGAAGGATCAATTTTCTCAAAAAGTCAAGTAGTCCTTTGGCAGAGAGAGGGGGTAGGGGGCAGTAACAGGTTCCTAAATTGACAATGATCATCATTTACCTTTAATTTTTAAAATCACAAAGAATGAAATTTCATTTAAAAAACCTTTTATGTGGCAGATATTATCAGAATATAAAAAGTCTCCTTATTGAATGTAAACTTTAGATTTTAGTTAGTGACACGAAGTAACTGCAGAAGAGGAAAGCAGTTACTTAGTTGATATTTACAACTGGGCTTCCTAAGTCTTCCTCTCCAGCTCTGAATAAAATGAAGACCACCATTCCTAAGAACCAAGGAGATGAAAACACTCTTTACCGACTATAACCCTCCATGTTTCTCCTCCAGGCTGACAGGCAGTTATCAATGCTGGGCTGGAACACTGCAGACGGCTTACCAGAATATTTGAGTCTCTTGAGGGCAAGAACAATGGCACATTCACCTTTATACCCAAAGGCATTATAGCACCTGGGGCACAGTAAACATGTGTTGAATGAGTGAATGAATGAGATTATAGCTATAAATAAGCTATTCTCCTTTCCCTCCAGAAGCTGCCAATTACACGATGGGGAGAAGAGCACCATTACAAACAAATGATAAATGCTGTAACTGAGATATCACTAGAGGCTACACTTTGCCAGTCATGTTGAAAATAAAACTAAAAGACTGGTATCAAGTGCTTACAGGCTTAGAACAACCTTTTGTGTGTGCGATTTGGGAAAATCTTTTAATTTAAAATGGGTATAATAGCTGTGCACCCAGCAGGCCCACTACTCCTAAATGTATACAAAGTGACTTGTATGTATAAGGTCTTTTATATTGTGACCATGTTTGTGGAAAGAAAAAAAAAAAAAACCTCCCTGAACATTCCATCAGCAGACAAATGGCACGTCCCTAATACCCAGCACTCCACAGAAGCTCAAAGGAACATGGTTGATCTATGTGTGCGAACATGGAAAGAGGTTTAAGACTATTAAATGAAAACACTATTTGTAAAACAATATCGTATTTCCACATATGAAGAACAGAACCATAATAGAAAATGGGCTAGAGCCATGCTGCCTAATACAAATATAATAATTTAAACTTTCTAGTAACCACATAAAAATGTGAAACAAGAAAAGTGGAATTAATAACATATTTTATTTAATCCAGTGTATCCAAAATATTATTATATTGCAGTCAATATAAAAACTTAGTAATGAGATACTTTGCATGCTTTGTTTTCATTCTAAGTCCTCAAAGTTTAGTGTGTATTTTACATTTTCAGCACATCCCAATTCAAACGATTCACGTTTTAAATGCTCAACAGCCACATGTGGTAGTGGCTGCCACTGTGGGCAGTGTAGATCTAGAAGGGAAATACTTCAAACTCGTGAGAGGAGCTATTTCTGGAAAGGATAACGTTTTAATCTTTTACAACAATAACTAATTCATATATTACTTAGTAGTAAAAACGTAAAAATAAAAAACAAAGTGGTATGGGAATATAAATGTATGAGCAAATTGACCTATTCCAAGGGTTGTTGAATAGGTGGGGCAAGGAGGAAAACCTGGGAAAAATAAAATTTTAAAATACCATTTATAACAGAGAACAAACTAGTGCTTACCACAGGGAAGATGGGCGGGGGGTGGGTGAAACTGGAGTACACTTATCATGATGAGCACTGAGTAATGTATAGAATTGTTGAATCACTATATTGCACACTTGAAGCTAATACAACACTGTATGTTAATTACACTAGAGTTTAAAAATAAATAAAATACTACTGAATTAAAAGAAAATAATAAAATACCATTTACAATAAAAGGCACATGTGCACACACACACACCTAACACCTAAGGATAAAACTAAAGGAAGATATGCATTGAAAACTATAAAACATTGCTGAAACAGATTTTAAAAGGCTTAAATAAATGGAGAAATATACCATGTTCATGGACTATTAGATTCAAATATATTTATAGATTCGATGCTATCCTAATCAAAATTCCGGCGGGATGTTTGAGTGAAGGAAGGGGGAACTATAAACTTATTCTAAAATATATACAGTTATTTACATGTATATAAATGTAGATAACTTGGAATAGCCAAAGCAATTCTGAAGAAAAACAAAGCTATTAGAATTGCGAGATCGGCATTCCATACTCATTAAAGAGCAGCAGTTAATTAGGCAATATGCCATGGGCATAGACACCGATATCAACGACACAGAAATGAGAGTCCTTACGTACCTCATACCTGACTTATGACAAAAGGGGCACACAGTACATACCGTGAACATATGGTTCTGGGTTAACTGGATACTCTAAGAGGAAAAAGCTGAATTTTGATCTTTACCCCAAACCAAACACAAATGTAATTCCAGGTGGAAGGAGATCTAAATGCAAAAGGTAGAACAATAATAAAGGTTCACGGAAGAGTATTTTCATGACCTTGGGACACACAAACACTCTCCTAAACAGAACACAAAAGGCATTAACCATTAAAAAAAAAAAAAAAAAAAAAGGATTGGCAAACTGGGCTTCACCAGTATTGGTAAACTGGGCTTCACCAATTCAATGAATTAAAAAGATAAAAATTTAAAAAGAGAGCTTTCATGGTACAGAGACAATTCAACAAAACCTGAATATGGAAAACATTGCCGAGGGGTCAGAGAAGGGGTCTTTTATGCAGAGGGCCAGAATGAGTGGATATGGAGGGTAAAGTATAAGGCATGTTTAACAAAGTATGACAAGCAGGCTGGTAAGAACAGATGCTAAGGCGTGTGACATACAGAGTAGCTGAAACAATGGGAAAAGGTTATGAAGGGTTTGGACCTTATCCGAAGGCGAGAGAGAGCTGTCAAAGGCTTTAAGCAGGAAAATGGTGTGATCAGAACTAAATTTTGGGGACATAACTCAAAGATCTCTGTAGATGATGGATCAAATTGAGAAGAAACTAGAATCAGGGCAGAGTTGAAACAGATTCCACAAATTACAGCATTACATTTTCCAGTGTGATAAGAAGTAGCAAAGCTACCTAGCAAATAAACAGCACTTTTTCCAGGAGTGTTGAGTTTACTTGGCTATCTCGGGGAAAACAATTTTACACTGAATTAAACTCTGATATTACATAGGCATGTGCAACTGCACGTGACTCATTTAAATAATGGTGCCAAAGATAATGCCACAAGAATGTTATTGTGTCTGAGGCACTGCTGCTAAGAAAACACTTTACATGGACTCATTTGACTCTCACAACAATAAAGTAGTTACTACTAGAATCAATTCCTCCACTAACTACACACACAGAGTTATCTACTCAGATAGTTGTGTTCCCATATGCCTTGCTCTTTTTACTTCTTGTTTAGTTCTAGTTTATTTTATTTGGAGAGGGGGGAGGGGCGGAGAGAGAGGGAGACAGTGTATCCCAAGCAGGCTCCATGCTGTCAGCGCAAAGCCGGATGTGGGACCCAATCCCACAACCCTGGGATGATGGCCTGAGCCTAAGTCAAAAGTTGGACCCTTAACCAACTAAGTCACCCAGGTGTCCCTTTTTACTTTTTATTTATCTGCTATTAAGGCTTCACATCCTTTATACTGCTGA
The DNA here is from genome assembly GCA_030068075.1 of Paguma larvata. NCBI lineage: Eukaryota > Metazoa > Chordata > Mammalia > Carnivora > Viverridae > Paguma > Paguma larvata. The sequence continues at coordinate 66,071,359 of CM057835.1, forward strand.
TGATATAACTTGGTATAACTACTTTGGAAAACTGGTAAGAATTAATAAGTCTAAACATACGTATGAAGAAACACTGCTGATATTTCCCAAAAGATATACACAAGAATGCTTACTAGCAGCTTTTTCATAAAAGCCAAAAATGAGAAATAACTCACATGTCCATCATGCCTAGAAGAGTTATATAATTTTCAAGGTCCCATGGTAATAAGTGGCAGAGCTAAAGTTCAAGTTTGCCTCATATTGAAGTTCATATTCTCAGCCACTGCACTATACTTGAAAGAAATTACCTACTTCACGGCAGCAACTTCAGGCTAGGCTCATACAAGCAGTTGACACCCTCTCTTCCTTACTTGTAGGAGAGTACGTGTTGGAAAGAGTGGGAAGTTCTGCCACAGTCCAGGTAAACGATGGCATGGTGGAAGGGAGGACCCAGAAAGGAGGTTGCCAGAAAGAAGAGACTCCAGGAACAAGCCAAACGTGAGAGTTCGGTGGCTTGAGCAACAGGAGGACAAACGGCGAGTGCAGAAATAGGCACGCACAGAGGGCGACGCTGGGGTGTCCAGGAGGCAGTTGGATAAAGAAATATGACACCCAGGAGAGAAATCAGACTGAGGGAAAAAGCTTCAGAGTCATCAGCATATTTGCACATCAGATTCCTAAATAGAGAACAACATCGCTAATACAACATAATTTATGCACTCTTCTGACAATTAATATTAGCTCATAGGAAGGTCTCTGTGGGCACCTGAAATTAATTTTCAAACCATTAGAGCAGATAGAAGGTTAGTTAGAATGAAAAATTCCTGTGGAGAAGGTATCACCTCCCCTATTTTCTGAGACTAATTGTATAAAAGAAAAACCTACTGCTTTTTAAGGTAAGTGGACAGAGTGCTTTCAGGCAGTTATCTCGCTATTTGGGAAAATATTAAAATATTTTTTATATTTTAATATAAGATATAAAGATATAAAATGCAGAAAGATGTAGCTTGGTATCCTCATAGCCACAGCATTCAGAGTGGTTAGTTTTTGCTTCAAAAGTCAGCATCCTATATTTTATTTCTATATTAAAATAATGCAAAAGGGAAATCAAGGTACATTTTGAGGTCACAGACACAATAGTAGGATAATCATAAAAAGTACCTTCTCTGAGGGGGCACGTGGTGGCCCAGTCTGTGGAGCGTCCGTCTCTTGATTTTGGCCCAGGTTATGATCCCAGAGACGTGGGATCGAGTCCTGCATTGGGCTCTGTGCTCAGCATAGAGCCTGTGTAAGACTCTCTCTCTCAAGAAAAAAAAAAAAGTATGTTCTCTAGCTTTTTGTACTCAAGAGGAAGAGTGATTCTTTTGGGGAGAGTTCTCGAAGTTCCAACCAGTGTAATAATTAAGAGAAAAAAAAGTAGTGATATAACATAAGGGAAGAAATACACAAAACTATCATTATTTGCAAAAAATTCCATTACAAGAAATTTCACAGGAATCAACAAAAAATTATAAGATATGAAAGAATTTTCACATGGCCAAAATATGCAAAACATGTAAAACAAACACCCTTCCTGTATGTCATCAGTACTTAGTTTTGTTTTGTTGTGCTGTGTTTCCTTAAGATTTTATTTTTAAGCAGTTTCCACTCCCAACGTGGGGCTCAAACTCACAACGCCAAGATCAAGAATTGCATGCTCTAATAACTGAGCCAGCCAGATGCTCCCATCAGTACCCTAGTTTTAAAAACCCACATGCAACGGAAAAAAATATCCTATTTCCAATGAGATACATTAAATATCTAGGAAAACACTGGACCGAATTGTCTAAGTTCTTTACATATTTTAGATCTTAATCCTTTATTGGATACATAATTTGCTAATATTTTCTTCCATTCAGTAGGTTGCCTTTTTGTTTTGTTGATGGTCTCCTTTGGTGTGCAAAAGCTTTTTTGATGTAGTCCCAATATTTTGTGGGGTGTTTTTTTGTTTCGTTTTGTTTTTTGGGTTTTTTTGTTTGTTATTTTGCTTTTGTTTCCCTTGTCTTAAGAGACGTATCTGGAAAAATGTTGTAGCTAAGGTAAGAAATTACTGCCTGTGTTCTCTTCTAAGACTCATGTAGGTCTTAAATCCAGTTTGAGTTTATTTTTGTATATGGTGTTAGAAGTGGTCTAATTTCTTTTTTTTTTTTTTTTTTTTTTTAGTTTATTTATACATTTGAAAGAGAGAGAGATGTGGGAGGGACAGAGAGAAAGGGAGAGAGAATCCCAAATAGGCTCGGCACTGCCAGCACAGAGCCCAATGCAGGGCTCACACTCACAAACCAGAGAGATCGTGACCTGAGCTGAAACAGAGTCAGATGTTTAAGTGACTGAGCCACAAAAGTGTCCCAGAAGTGGTCTGATTTCATTCAACATGTACGGTTTTCCCAGCATCATTTACTGAAGAGATTGTCTTTTCCCCATTTCATATTCTTGCCTCCTTTGTCATACATTAAATGACCAGATAAATGTGGGGTTATTTCTGGATTCTAGATTCTGTTCCATTGATCTATGTGTCTGTTTTTGTGCCAGTACCATACTATTTTGATTACGACAGCTTGGTAGTATATCTCACAATCTGGAATTGTGATATCTCCAGCTTTGTTTTTATGTACCGTAATAAAAAGAGGAGATCATGTCATTTGCAACAACATGAATAGGACTCAGGGAGCATTATGCTAAGTGAAATGAGTCAGACTGAGAAAGACAAATATCATTTGATTTTACTCATCGTAAAACTGAGGAGTTGCCAGAGGGAAGGAGGTGAGCGGATGAGAAAAATGGGTAAAGGGAGTGGGAGATACAGGCTTCTAGTTATGGAATGAGTAAGTCACAGGAATAAAAGTCACAGCATAGGGAATACAGTCAATGATACTGTAATAGTGTTGTGTGGTGACAGATGGCAGCTACGCTTGTGGTGAGCAGAGCATAATATATAAACTTATAGGAACCACTATGTTGTATACCTGAAATTGATGTAACATTGTGTGTCAACTATATTCAAATAAAAATAAATAAAAGTATAGATCGCTGAGGGGCATAAAAGGTGAAATGCAAGAGATACCAGGCACCTGAACACAAGACCAACTATTGAAAGGACATCAATTTATCCATAATTAATATATAAATTTAATGCAATCAACAAAGTGATTTTAAAGTTTATTTGGAGGTATTGAAGGGAGACAAGAATATTCTAGATTTTTTTTTAAAGAATAATGTTAGGAAACTTATAGTAGATATAAAATGTGCAATAAAGCAACGATAATTAAAACTGCATTAGAACACAAATGGTCCAACAGCTCCCTGGGCTGATACTGCAAGGCCCTAGTATCAGATCAATATTAAATAACCAGCATCAAGAAAAATAAACACAAAAAAATAAAATAAGCAAACATCATAACAGAAAAAAAAACAAACAGGATGAGTATTCAAGCTTTTTATAAAAGAAATTTTTAAAAATAGTCAGCCCCAATAGCAATCAAGGAAATGCAAAGTAAAACAGCAATATACCACTTTTTTGTTTTACTTACGAAGCTGACATTTTAGTTTATGTTATTTATTATTTAGTAATGGCAAGTATTGGCCAATGCAGGGAAACAGAACCTCTGATACATTGCTGTTAGGACTGAAAACAGACATAGCCTTTCTGAGAGCTATTAACAGTAAGTATCAGAAGCCTTAATACGATTTTTCCAAGCAAGCCCACTTTTAATAATTTGGCCAAAGGAAATGGTGAGAGATACTTTCAAAGATGTATCTACAAAGATGTTTTTCCAGATTTTATAATACCAAAAATTTTGAAACAAACTAAATATATAACAGCAGGGGTAGAGTTGAAATAATTTGTGATAAAGCCATAAGACTTTCAGTGGAACATTTCATAAAATGCAGAAATGGGGGCGCCTGGGTGGCTCAGTCGGTAGAGCGTCCGACTTCGGCTCAGGTCATGATCTCATGGTCCGTAAGTTCACACCCTGCACTGGGCTCTACACTGGCAGCTCAGAGCCTGCTTTGGATCCTCTGTCTCCCTCTCTCACTGCCCCTCCTCTGCTTGCACTCTCTCTCTCTCAAAAATAAATGAAATGAACATTTTTTTAATTAAAAAATAAATAAAGTGCAGAAAGGTAAAAAGTTAAGTGGAAAATAATTAACAAAAAACAAGTTATAAAAGCATCACAGTAGGATTTCAATTTTTGTTCAAATAAACAACTATATGTGCGTATTTGCTAAAAGATTTTACACAAAATATTGGAAGGATGGTAGGCTTTTGGCTTATTGTCATGAATTTTTTACGTAACTGGATGAAACTAATAAATATTACCTTTAAAAAAAACTAAGAGTCTGTGACTAAAACAAACAGGACGGTAGAAAATAGTATCAGATCTTTGCGAATGGTATGGACTATCTTAGCCCTCGTGACTGATGTGAGGGATAACACGACTGATACGCTGACCAGGTTTTAGAACCCTGCACGCCAATTTCTATGTCTCACCCAGGGGTCAACTTGAGTTCCTTCCACCTGTTTCACAAAGCTCGCCCAGGTCTATATCCGGGAATCTCTGTCTCCTCTGGCATTCGAGAATCTTGGCAGTGACTGAAGAGACTGTTCATTGCTTATTGCTCACGCAGTGTTTTACTACTTTTGTTTCATTCAAGTTCTGTCTCAAAGAGAACATCAGTCCTTCAAGAGAGAAGACCCCACACCATTGCCTAGACCCAGAAACCTCAGCACAGTGCTCTGCGCATGTTAGGTGCTTTGCGAGCAGACATCACACTTCACCAGATTACATCACAGAAGACTGGCCAACTAAAACTTTGAATGAAACGCATTACTCTAATAATCCCTTTGTATGTTCCTTTAAGTTCTAGGCCAATATTAACTCCAGTCTTAAAAACTATTGGCTGGTTTCAGGGATGTGGGAATAAAGATTTCCAGTTTAATGCAGGCAAACAAGCAGCTGCAACCTTAAAAATTAAGGGGGAAGGTAAGAAAATAACATTAAATTCTCAAGAAAATGAATGGCACCCTATGATTCCAGAGGCAAACACAACAGAAGAGACACAGTGAGAGAAAAGAGGAATTCTATAGGTCAGTCTAGAAATCAGATAAATATGCTTTGGCAACAGAGAGCCAGGGGCATGGGCTAGACAGAACATCCCAAAACAAGACTTCCACTCTGGCTGACCTATGGCTAACCAGCAACCAGAATGGGCAACAGTGAAAATGAAACAGCCAGGACGGGGATGTAAAAATTATTCCAGTTTTGATAATGAGAAACTTTGAAGAGAAAATTAATGGAAGAAAAAAAGAAAATTAATGGGATTTTCACCTTGGAAAAGGAGAGGCCACAGGCCATTAATTATGGTAGCTGAACATTCACTATCTAGTCCCAGAGGGGTAAAATCAGTCTTACTTATACATAAGGAGGGTTTCCCAACAGGCAGGTTTGTGAACTACTGTGGTGGTGGTGAAGTAGAGGACAGAAGAGGGGGACACAGGGTGATTGCGGCAGGCAGAAACTTGAAGGTGGGAAGACTGGGGGAGGGAAATGGTGCCAGTATTATCTCTAGGTCCCTTCCATCCTTCTAATTTAATGATTTCTTAATAAATTATTTTACAGCAAACGTTTATAAACCCCAGATAACACAGGCTATAGGAAATTACACTATTAAGAAGAGGGAAGGCAGAAAATTTTCACTTCTCCTTAAAAAGGATTATCATACCTATGATAATCCTATGCCCTAATTACAAGTCTTTTGACCCTATCCAGTAATTGGGCTAATATATATGCATCCCAAAGGTCAGGAAAATAAGAGTATAAGTGCGGCTCTTGACATATTTATAGCCATCTGAGCCATCACTAAAGCCTATGCTCATTTAGTTCCTAAACCTGGCTCTCGATGCCATCAGTATATCTGCATCTAGAAGTCTGACCCCTCTTTTCACTCCCTTAACATCAAGAAGTTAGATTATCTGGCTTTTAAGAACTGTTCGTAAACTAAGAGTAAGCAGGCAAAGAGAAAAATATACAGTATTATCTTGAGAATAAAATCACCTTCGTGAGGCTGGACATGAGTCCATTTCCCTTCAATGATATATTTTGGCAGCTTTCAAAGGCGGTTTTCTGACATCCATGGATGAGAGAGACTTTATGGAAGCCTCTCCCATTCCCAAGGGGAGATTCCAGCACATTGTTGAAACAAAGGCTTTTTTCTTCCCTGGTTCTTTCCTAGTGACTGACCATGTTCTAGAGACTTGAAGATGCTGGGTCATTTAAATAATGTAATTAATCTCTATAATGTCTTACAGTGAAATTCTAAGATAACTAAATATAATAACTAAATATATTTCTCAACACATAGACTGATGCATAAATTTGTTATTGCCTCTGCTATTATCCTCCTCTTGTTAGTAATATTATAGTAGAAGCTACCATTTATGGAATTCCAAGTACCATGCTAGGCACTTTAATATATATATTATTTATAATCCAATCACAATTGTGTATGGAATAAATACGAATCATTATTTTCTAAATAAGAAAACAGAGGCAAAGAGGAGTTAAGTAATAACTTCCCCAAGATCCCCAAGCCAAGACGTACTAGAAAAGGGATTCCAATCTAGGCCTATTTCACCTTAAACCCCGCCCTCTCTCCACTTTGCAGGCACTTTCTCATTACACTGCATCTACTGGATAGCAGCTCTCTGAAAATACGACATTCCGTTTCCCTATGAAGACAGACAGTGATCTTTATCATATATTTCATGTCTCTCAATCAGACTTCACATACTCCTACCACCTGAGCTAAAAATCCACCAAAGACACAACCCGAGAGTTTGCAGTAATAACACTCCAAGTCAAATGAAGCAAATGTGTGTTTCTTTAACGTAATGGATATATCATGAAGACACGGTTCTTTGTTAACTTTACATAGGTCTCTTCCTTTCGTAGCTGAATGGAGTAAGAGCAACGCGTCTAACAATGCAAGCTGTTAGATCCTGAGGTCAGGGACAAGTCTTATTCACCTCAACATCCTCGAGGTCTGTACGTGGTAGACATTCAATACCTGATTGCTGATGAAAGATTGAGGCAAAGATCATCAATGTCTGAAAATAACATTTTAGGGTACCTGAAACATTCTGAACAGCAAAAAAGCCTTCATGTTTCTGGAAAAACGTATAAGGTCTGCAGGTAAACTTCCTACCTCTCGGTCCTTGAGTTTCATGGCGAGCACCAGCTGGTGCCTGTGGTGAGTGAGGGCCTCCCGGTAATTTCCTTTGGAGAAGAATGCAGAGCCCAGATTCCCATGAGCTCGGCATTCTCCTGTCTGGTCACCTGGGTTGGATTTTAAAAAAAGATAAAATTTCTCTAAGTTATAGTGTCAATTTGTAATGCCCACATTAATTTAAGAACCACAGATTTACTAGCTAAGATTTTACTTCCCTTCTTTTAGAAAAGTACTTTATTCTTCTACAAGACTCTATGTATTAAGTTATCGTCCTAAAACTTGAGTCTCTGGACAATAACTGTTGTAACATACGACTACAGTCAGGGATGTAGGCGTCCTGGAAATGCGAGGATAAAGAATTTGATGCAGACCAGCTGCAGGGAGTCAGCTCAATGCTCTGCTAATGACCTCTGGTTCTGAGCAGCCATCAACTTGTTGATGCAGTCATTTAACTACAAACCTGCTATGATGTGTTGCTTCTTTACAAGTATGCTGATGGCAGACTTACCGTGTCTCTGCTCTTACTGCCGTCCCGCCAGCCACTGAAGAACTGCTGGAACGGCCACCGTGATCATAAGCCACACCTGTTCCACAAGTGCGGAGACGGCAGCACAGAGAGCTGAGGCAACTTGCAGAAGGCCATATGGCTGGTAAGCGGCAGAGCCAGGAGGCTAAACTCAGCAGTCTGGCTCCACAGGCCACACTCTTAGCCCCCCTCCCCCCCTCCCCCCCGCACTGTACTATCACCTCTGGCAAAATGCTGATGCATTCTAAGGTCGGCAAAAATTAGAATTACGATGAAAGATCCACCCGTCAATACTATCATTTGGGATATTAAAGCTGTGAGCCCAAATCTCTGAGGAGGGCAATGAATATGTTAATCCCCATCTCTTGGCCTTTTGGGAGTCTTGGTATCTTGTTATAAGAAAAGCCTTGAAGACCTAAGCATTCTAAAACACAGAATGTTCTACAGACACGCTCACTTTTCATTGCATGTGGTATCCCTATTCATGTCAGGCTAATCAGTTTTCTTTACTTCCTTTCTGTACTGAAAAAAAAGACAGAAGCATACCCTACCTAAGGTCTTGGCTACATCCAAGTCCTGCTGCATGTATCCAGTACTCTTCTCTGTGTTTCCAAGAGACCAGTAAGCACTGCTCAGGGCAGAGAAAACTGAACCTCTCAGTTTGAGGCTGCAGGTGCCAATCTTGAGAGCAGCTTCTAAGACAACCACAGAGGCCCCATGATGGCCAGCTGTCAGGAGTTCCTGCCCAACCACAGATACGACCACAAAGGGGCTCTTGTCCAGTTTCATTTTCTGAAGCTGCTGATAAGTGGGCTCGAGGGAGTCTGGAAAAAAAAAATGGAAATGAGACTGTAGGATGACATACAAAACAGTATTTTGTAATATGCTTTAAAACATAAGTTTATCATAACTTTTTATGGGCCACTGCGAGCACAAACTCTTCGACCCTTAATCCAGCACCACCCTCACTGTCCGCTTATCCGTAGGACAACGCTATCCATAACCCCAACGTCCGTCTGGTAATTTCCTTCTCCCCACTGCACATGCGTCCACCACACTCACCTTCCCCTCTAGTCTTTCTTTGAATATGGTGCCACTTTCCCTGAACAGTTCTCCCTCCTGCTGTCCTCGCAGAATCTTATAAGCACAGGGGCAGCACCTGGGTGGCTCAGTCGGTTAAGGGTCTGTGCCTTCACCTCAGGTCATGATCTCATGGTTCATGAGTCTGAGACCCCCATCAGGATTCTCTGTCTCCTTCTCTCTCTGCCCCTCCCCTAGTCACACGTGCTCTCTCTCTCTCTAAATAAATAAACTTAAAAAAAAAAATCTGGGGCACCTGGGTGGCTCAGTAGGTTAAGCCTCTGTCTTCGGCTCAGGTCATGATCTCACGGTTCGTGAGTTCGAGCCCCGCATCGGGCTCTGTGCTGACGGCTCAGAGCCTGGAGCCTGCTTCGGAGTCTGTGTCTCTCTCTGCCTCTCCCTTGCTCACACTCTATGCCCCTCTCAAAAATAAACAAATATTAAAAAAAAAAAAAAACTTACAACCACATCCCTCAAGTTCTGACTCTAGCATGTGGTATTCTCAGGCCCTCCAGCTCACAGTACTTTTGTATCAAAACTTCTGCCGCATTTTTATAGTTAATACTGTGCAGTTTGACATTTAACTATTTTAGACTTGTTCCATGTGTGTTAATTTTTAAGACATTTCCCCAGCTAAATCTGAAGACCACTGTAGGAGTGCTTAAAGGTTTATAGTAATTCTACAGCAATTGGCACAATTTGGGCACTAAATTGAAAACTTACCATTGTCACGTAGGTGATAGTCCCTAACACATCTGGTGTTCAATAAATGTCTGTTCAATCGGAATCTGAATGGCTGAATGATAAAACTCCATCCACCTTTTCTCTAGATGATGCAATAAAAGAAGCTCTCCCAATAAAATCCCCCATCATCTTCCCGGCAGCCCAGTGTCCACTGCTGCTTCTAAAACCAGTATGACCAAATAAAAAAGTATTAGGGCGCCTGGGTGGCTCAGTTGGTTGAGCATCTGACTTCTGCTCAGGTCATGATCTTACAGTTTGTGAGTTCGAGCCCCGTGTCAGTCTCTATGCTGACAGCTCAGAGTCTGGAGCCTGCTTCGGATCCTGTGTCTCCCCCTCTCTCTACCCCTCCCCGACTTGTACTCTGTCTTTCTCTCTCTCTCAAAAATAAATAAAACATAAAAGAAAAAAATTTTTAAAGTATTACCAGTTTTTGTTGTGGTGACAAATGAAACCATAAAAAAATCATCTGAATTTGCTAAGGTAAGACGGAAGACAAAATTAATGTTAATCGCATTTTATTTTCATGTGGTATCTGGAAAGGACATAGACTAAGGGGTCAGAAAGCCACAAAAAGATTCTTTCCACTTGAAGCTAGGTTTGAATGTGGATGACCTCTAAGCACCTTCTCTCCCTTCTCCCATTTTTTTAAAAGACAGTTGCAGAGCCAATGGCTATAACCCTACAATGATGTGGCACTTAGAACGCATTTGTTAGCTTTCCTGAAAAACTATTTCACGTTAGTTGTTCCACTGTGCTCATGTAAAAAACTATTAAAAGGCTGGTCTCTTTAAATCTTGAATCTCTCGGCCTACAGCACTGCATTAAAATGTAATTTTTACAATTTATGACTTTGAATTTCAACTCTACACTAAGGAGCTCTCGTCTGAATCAACATTACCACAGAAATGTCGAAACCTACTGGTGCCTAAAGCATTTTCCCCTTCAATCAGATCACTAAACAGAGAACAAAGAACATTTTTACACCTGTCAAGATGCAAGCGTGCACAGTACCAGTAAACACTAGCTAACCAATAGGGTTAAATACAGGCGTAAGCACCCAGGGATTACTGGAATAGTAAAGAACAGTACCATACTGACATAAATGTGAACAGAATTTAGTGGTACCCGCTGATGGGTTTGGCAGCCAATGATGATCACATTAGCATCCCACCGGTCAATTAGCAGAAGCAAAAATAATAGAACTTAGAGATGAAAAGACCTTGAAAATACCCATTTTATAAATGATGAATCTAAATACTGAAGTGATTCATCCAAGGTCAGACAGCTTGGGACAGAGCCAAGACAAGAACCCATTGCAGGGCTCTCAGTCCAGGCTCTATGATACCATACCAGGCAAAATTCTTAGTGGTTGACAAAAGAAACCAATCTTGGCTGGTTATAAGTATAAAAGAAACGCACAGAGGAGCAATTGCCAAGGGCAAAAAATCAGGCCTCCAGACCCACAGTCAAAGTCATGCCACAAAAGCTCCACAGTAAAAACAACATGACTATTGCAACTCAACACAGGAGACCACAGGTTCCAATGCTGCTCCACCACTACTCCGTGCCACTCTTAGAAAACAGTTGTCACGTCTGCCAACCAACACCACCAGAACAAATTCTGTGCTATCCTTTCTTCTTTGAACCTTTAGCTGCTGATTCAAAGGTGGGTCCTAGCTGCAAAGGAGGATGGGAAAATTAGGATCTGATATTTTCAGTTTTTACAGTGGAAGGCAGCAGGCAGAAGTATAACAGGGAATTCCCCAAACACAGCAAAAGGGTTTGGACACAGAGAGCCCAAAATGACTAACAGCCAGCAAAGATACCATGCTTCGACTGGTGACTTTTCTTTTAAACATGGCAAGCATGGCCAAGTTCAAAAGAGGAGCCTTCTAATTGAGCCGCTAAAACTACATTATGGTATAAAGAAGACAGAACGCTGCCATAGTCGGAAGACTGAGGAAATACCTGTAAGTTTACCCTCGCCAAAAAAAAAAGAAATCGCCAAAAAAAAAAGAAATCCTCAATTCTACAAATTTTCAGTAAATAAAAATGAAGTCGGATGTACAAGAGGTAAAACATAAAATTTCCATTTGCGGTATATAGGAAGGAGAGCATAAAGACATTAAAAGATAAATTAAATGCAAGCTCATACACAGTATATGTCACAAGAGTTTAGAAAAGGGAGTGACTATTAAGGACAATCAGAAAGCTTCATGGAAGCATAACATGATTAACTGAAGAAAGAGTAGGTAGGACTTAGACAAGTCTTAATTTTTTTTTTTTCCAGAGAACAGAGGTTATTTTAAGTAGAAGTTTTGTCCTAAACAAAGGTCCCAGAAGAGGATAGGAATGATGAATAGGCCAGCTTGAATGGACCAGAGAACATTACAAGGAAGGAAGCAAATGTGGGATAATAGAGAAAATACTTAGCTAAGAACAAAGGGACCTGGATTTCAAACCCCACGGCTTCGGTCTCACTTGGTCAAATGTACAGATTGGGATTCTAGTGATAGTTACATAAATCTATACGTGTGATAGACATGTATATGTCTATACATACTATGTACATCTATGCATGTGCACAGATATATACACAAAAGTCCATTTCACTTTATGTAAATTAAAATTTTTAATGTCAAATTTCTCGGCGTTTGGCAGTAATTATGTCTCCTTGGCCCACACTCACTAGTCAGAAGTTCCAGTTAGCAGGTGTGCATGCTTTTCTTAAATAAAAGCGGTAGGACAAGTTTTCCTATGTATAAAAAGTACAGGCTAGATCAGTTATCTCTGAGATTCTTTTCAACTCAACTATTCTATTATTCTAATTCCTACTCTACAGTAAATGCAGGCTCTTAGTAAAGGGACTAATTTTGTGATTTTTTTCAGGCGAGGTGAAACAGAGATTTGGCAGCCTATAGCTTATTAACATGTTTTTCCTTCTAGAAACTATGCATGATATATGAAATAGCCAATGCTAAACCAACTCCATAAGAATGCACAGGCCCTCTACAACATTCACTGAACACCAGTTATGTGCTTTCCAAATGCATAGCCTTTAAGACTTTAAGATGAACATAGTCACATTTCCTGACACGTGAAGAGCTTGTAGGAACACGGCAGAGATCATTAATAAGCAATCGCACTTGGGTAAGACATATACTGTATTTCATCACTTCTGAGATACACATTTATTCACATACCAACATCTCTGGATTTGGGATTTAATATCTCCGAACATGATAGTGCCTCACAGTGGTATGTCACTTCTGTGTCTAAGCGGTCCAACAAGAGCTCTTTCAGTTTACATAAAATAAAAAGTTAAATGACAAGAAAGAATTGTGTCATCATTTAAACATCAACTTTTTTTTAGTAATATATAAAATAACGATATAACGCTTAAGCCAGAATTCCTAGCATTGGTAGAATTCTTAGCATTCTCCTTTCCCGAAAGAGAAAAGTGCTAACCCTACCCATGTAGGTCTGGGAATTCTTTCCACAGGAAGTGACTTCTTATTAGAAATTAAAGATATAAGGGGGCGCCTGGGTGGTTCAGTCGGTTAAGTGTCCAGCTTTGGCTCAGTTCATGGTCTTGAGGTTCATGAGTTGGAGCCCCGCTTCCAGCTCTGTGCTGACGGCTCAGAGCCGAGGGCCTGCTTCAGATTCTGTGTCTCCCTCTCTCTCTCTGCCTCTCCCCCACTCGTACTCTGTCTCTCTTTCTCTCTCTCAAAAATAAACATTTTTAAAAATTAAAAAAAAAAGAAATTGAAGATATAAGAAACAGGGTTCTTCAAAAACTGCAGGTTGTTTTATTTGTGGTTATCTTGGAGGTGAGAATGAAAGAGAGGAAGGATCTCTTCTACAGAGGAGGCTGGCCTCTATCCTGTAAGCAATGGGGAAAACAAAATTATGAATAAGAGAATGACTGATCAGACTTACATTCTAGAAAGTTCATTCTGGAAGGAAAGCAAAGCATGGACTGGTTTAGGAGAGATAAAAGCCAGGAAAACCAGTTAGAAGCAAAATCCTGAATTTTCAATGACAAAACAAATGTAGACAAGGGATAAACTTCAGACACAGAAAAAAAATTATAGAATTTGAGGGATAAATGCATTTAGCAGACACAATACCTTATTCCAAAGGAATGATACTGAACTCCCTGTCTCCTATGGACTACCTTCAAGGTAATTAACATTTTTTCAGACTTGAATTTGTCTATGGCACTATGAAGACCTTCTGGAGACTTCCAAATTACCCTTATGCCATTTCTATACATACGTAATTAGAAAGGCTTCGATTTTCCTAAAAACCTCATGATATCACTACCAATTACTCTTGGATACGCTAAAATATAGCACTGAGCTGCAAATCCAGAGACTGAGAAAAATAATCCAGAGATGAATCTCCAAAACAGTGACCCAAAGAGAGAACAGCAACTACTGAAGGTAAGAAAGTAAGCAAAATATGACGAGGGTAGAGTATTTCCAAAAAACAAAATTTAGAGGTAAGGTTCATGACATGCACTTAATTTTAATTTTCATATTTTCTTAGGGTAATTCATTAAAGAGGAAACTAAAAACCACTGGGCTTGTCGCAAAAGAACAGCTACTGTAGGATTCCACTTACATAAGGCACCCAGAGTAGTTCAATGCAGAGGCTCAGAACAGCATGGCAGCTTCCCCCAGCCAGGAAGAAGGGGGGTAGGGAGTTATTATTTAATGAGGACAAAGTATCAATTCAGGAAGATTTGAAAAAGTTCTGGAGATGGATGGAAGGTGGTGACGACTGCATAAGGCCATAAATGGACATAATGCCCCTGATCATTAAAAATGGTTAAAATTGGTCAATTTTATGTTACATATATTGTACCACAATTAGAAACTTTCGATTTATACAAAAAAGTGGAACTTAATCCTCCTCAAAAAAAAACAAAAGGAAAGAAAAGAAAACAACTGACATGTTTAGCACTTTATTTAAGCACTTTGTCACACTTTCCCAGGTTTGTCTGTATAACGTTTCCAAAAGGACTCAGAAGCCTTGCTCAGAAATAAAGGTAGGAAACAAGGAAGTCAGAATGGGTAGAAAGTAAGGAAAAGGCAACAAAACTCAGCATACACACAAGGCAGTCTGCAAGGCCTGGCCCAGTTCCTCCAGGTGGCCAGGACCTGGGCTCTACGCTTCACGGAGGACAAAGCAAAAGGAGAAGGGATCGCTTTTAAAATTCCCAAACCTTTAAAGAAACTTCTTTAATGTTTACTTATATTTGAGAGAGAGAGAGAGAAAAAGGGCTAGCAGGAGCGGGGGAGGGGCAGAGAGAGAGAGGGAGACACAGAATCCAAAGCAGTCTCAAGGCTCCAAGCTGTCAGCACAGAGCCTGACGTGGGGCTCGAACCCATGAACTACAAGACCATGAATAACCTGAGCTGAAGTCAGACGCTTAACCGACTAAGCCACCCAGGCACCCCTAAATTCCCACATCTTTAAAATAAAAATACACCCACTCTCAAGAGAAATGCAGCTCTGAGGCCTGAGACCACATTTTCCAGTGAGTCTCGGCCGGAGGACCACGTGTGCGGTACAGCCTACATTCCACAGTGCCTGTGGTACATCCAAGAGCAGGCATACCATGGCCACGACGTGCACTCCTCAATGGGGGGCACATCACACTGAGGAGGGGAAGGTGGCCTGCAAGGACCAGCTTACACTTTCTAGTGCTGGGTTCATCTCCCTCTGACGGGTAAGGACCGAGGTATAGAGAAAGGAAGGAACCTTGCTCAGTCAATGAGATAGCAAACGGCAGCACTGGGATTCGGTTCCAATCTTTTTTTCAACATAACATTTCAGAATCAGGCCTCCTGTGAAGCGACTGCCACCTAAAAGAAAATCAGAGGGAAAGAGCTCACCGAGGGGAGGCGGCAATTAGGCAAATAAAAGGTGAGCCCCAACTTGACCCTGAGAGAAAAGCTTATACGTTCAGCAGCCATTTTCCACCAGCGCTCCATAAAATTAGCTTCCCTGGAACCTCTGGAGCTGGGAGAAACACCACGACAGGTGACAGCCCATAAACGTAATAGTCTTTAGATTACCGAGTTAACGGGAGGAGAGAAAATATACACAAGAGAACCCTCGGCAAGAAGCAGCCTTGGCGTCTTTGGAGGAACGAATAAAGGTAAACTCAATCTCGCTTTGTAATTATATTACTGGATTTGGCTGGCAATGGTACTACGCTATCCTATCCAAATCTGCATAAACATTTATAAGATACAGTGTGCTGAGACTGCTGACAGACTATCTAAAAAGGAGGAACGGAAAATATGAAAGGGTAACTTGAGAAGTCATGAAAAAGAGTATCATTTTATATTCATGCTTATTTTTACATTTTCATTAATGATTTAAGGAAATACATTATATATAAGGATGTAAATATATCCACAGGAGAAGTAGCTGAACTGATCTCTTGGCTGGTGAACACGAGTGAAACCATAAAAATAAAGTAAAATAGACTTATTAATTCACTTAGCAACATCAGCAACACCATAAAAAATCTAGTAAGTTTCAATATGGATAAATAGAACATATTTATGTGGGAACAAGGATATATTAATGTCGATTGGCCCTACCTTTAAAAATAATGAAATCTTGGGGTGCCTGGGTGGTTCAGTCAGTTGAACATCCGACCCTTGGTTTCAGCTCAGGTCATGATCTCACAGTTCATGGGTTTGAGCCCCTGCTTTCTCTCTCTCTCTCTCTCTCTCTCTCTGTCCCTCCCCTGCACGTGCGCTCTCTCTCCCTCAAAATAAAAATAAACTTAAAAAAAAAAAAGAAATCTTGAAACTTCCCCAAAAGGCCAAACCACAGGAATGCTGTGCCCATCACTGGAGCTTTGATTCCTTCTAGAAGCACCTTGACTAGGGAGCTTTCTCTGTTGCATTTAAGAATTATTTTTTTAAAAAGACAAAAAACAAAAAACGATAGAACAGATCAGACCTATACGTAAAGTGACCCAAACTGCACAGATCCCCAACAACGGCAGGAACTCAGGAAGCTGCAGGAGGCTAAAATAGACAGTGGGTAAAAAACAGGCAGCGAATGAGGACAGATTTTGTGAACTGCACCCATATGACAAGAAGAGAGGCCGTTAAGATGCGAGACGATGCACAGAACAACCCCATGCCGAGGAACAGCCTCCACAAAACGGTGGTAAGAGAAGCCCACCTGGAACGGGTACGGTGGTAAAAGCAATGCTAAAAATAAATGAGATAAATCAAATGGCCTTAAGGAAAGGGAAGAAAATACTGAAGGGCTCCAGGCACCTGTAAGATGCGGCTTTCTCCAGGGTCGGCCTTAGGTCATTCGGTGTGAGACAGGAGAGAACACGGCACTGAAAACCCTAAGGCGGACAGCAGTGCTGAGCTATTTCTAGCAGTGCGGGAAGGTTTTCTCACATTCATCTGAACAAATTGCTTCAAAGGCAAAATGGTAAGTATGATTCTGCTGATCTCAACACATTCACTCCAATACTCTAAGGCAGCAGCAGAAACACCTCAGAATAAAGAAGTGGTATCTTCATGAACTAATACATATATATATATATAATCCATGTAAAGTACTTGCAGAGGGTACAGGGAGAGAGTGGAAAAATGCCAGAAAATGGCGAGGAGAGACAGATTGATTTTTGCTGTTGCTGCTGTCCACTTCCCCCTCCCGCCCAGCCCTGGGGCTCCAAAGCGCATCTGTTCTAAGTCAGAGTTTATTAACAGCAGGTCCCCCAGTGAGAGAAGCCATTAGGTTCCTACAAGCAAAGACTCAGTTTTGTGTGGGGTTAGAAAATCACATGAGGAGAGATTTCCTTATCACTGTTTTTTCTAAAACATGAAATCTTCAACTTTCAAGAAAACATGTTTTTATAGCTATGAATTGCCCAGAGACGGAGTACCATTTAGTTCATCAAACTTTTACTTAGCTTTCATTTTGAGCCAAGTAGTGTACGAGCCAAAATATTAAAACTATATAATTCCACAAATATTTTCAGAACTAGATAAGATGTCTAATGACACTGCCATCAAAATGTTTAGGTTCATTCAGAAACGTACCATTTCAGAGACAAAAAAAAAAGTTCTGCCTGATATAATCTAACTAACATGGAATATTATTAACTGTCTACTGTTTGCCATCAATCTGCCTTAGTGTCTCCATCACTGCGAAGATGACTGTTGGTGTACCCTTTCAGCCCAAACTGTCCAAGAGCTCAGTCAGCAAAAATCAATGTTCCTCAAAGTGAAGTCACTCGGTTTTGGGCCTTAAAACTCCTCCCACCAATGGTACTATTTCCAATCCATTATTTTTCCAGAATCCCAATTGGTATAAAACAGAAGTAACAACAGGAGAAAACCATGTAAACTGGTGTCTGTCTTTTCTCTTTCCTTTTAATTTGACACAGTTTTTTCATGTTCCTCTGAAAAGTGTTAGACGCAGCCTACAGTTAGACCCGTATTTCCTCTTATGAAATATTAGAATATCTAGTATCTTCCCTTATTCATTTCTAGATGGCATATTGGTCCAACTGAGAAAATCAATTTACTACTAGAAGTGCTGTAATTTAGAGGTACAGAATTTCAGAACTATTTTTTAAAAGGTATTCTCTGGATAACCCTGAAATCCAGAAAAGTTAATTCATTTAAACTAGTCATCAAGTTAGTTTATGAAAAATTTAAAAATATAGTCCAGGTCCATAAGCTTCTGGGCCAGTGGCCTTACCACCATCCTGTTCTGCCTCATTAGCATCAGCTATTGACAGTGATTCTTCATCTTCCTTTGTGTAAAATGTCCAATCTTTGCAAATTTGATAACCTACCAATTCTCAATGTCTTGGTCCAAAGTCTTCAGAGGCAAGAAATGTCCTACTTTAAATTAGTGTCAGACCAAATAGTTTCATCATACTTACCTCTCATGGGAGACTTCATGGCCGCTTCTACCATTCCCACCAGAAGCTGGAGGCTCTTGGGGTCCTGAGCCAGTCCAGACGCAAAGGCTGCCAAGGCATCGGCATGACGCCCGAGGTACTGGAGGGCAACACCCTGTCGGAAGTATGCCTGGAAAGAAAGAAAAGATATCGCGTGTTTTACTTATATACTACGCTCCAAGAAGGCCGATGGTGATTCTTTATTAGAAAAACTGCTCAGCAGACCTAAGACTGACATCGTCTTGGTTCAAAAACCTAGCAAATAGTTTGAAATCAATTCTGATTTCTTCCAGCATCATAAAATGTTAGCATATTTCTTTCAAAGAAATAATATTTTAAACTTTCACTCTTTGGTGCTCCTGGCTGGCTCAGTTGGAAGAGCATGCAACTCTTTTTCTTTCCTAATAAATTTTTTTTAATGTTTACTTTTTTTGAGAGAGAGAGCATGAGTGGAAGACAGGCAGAGAGAGAGGGAGACACAGAATCTGAAGCAGGCTCCAGGCTCCAAGCTGTCAGCACAGAGCCTGACACAGGGCTTGAACCCACAGACTGCGAGATCATGACCTGAGCTGAAGTCGGTCGCTTAACCAACTGAGCCACCCAGGCACCCTGAACATGCAACTCTTGATCTTGGGGTCGTGAATTCAAGCTCCACATGGTGTGTAGAGATCACTTAAATAAATTTTTAAAACTTAAAAAAATTTAAAACTTTCACTCTTGTCACCTCTAGATCATTTGTTAATTTTATCACATTCTTTGGCATTTATTTACAAATCCTTTTTAATGTTTTTTTGATAATTTTTAAAATATATTTTATCCCACCTTTAAGCTCCTCAGGGATAAGGTGTTTGGAAATTTCTTTATATCTCACCAAAGCATCTGGTACAATGCAAGATAAATGAGAGACACTCAAATTCTGATTATTTCACATTTTCCTCTTTTCTATAATTAAAGGGAGTAATCAATGTGTGATGGTTATTAAGATAATTTTAATAATGAGTGATATAATATGGCTACATTTAATGTGGTGTTTCAGACATAATATTTAAAAGCTGTTATCTAAAATATGTGTGTTTTCCTTAGAAACAAAGTAAGATTACTGGCCTTTGTATTCTTTAATTGGATTAGTTTAAAAACTATTATTATCAATTCCGATTAGAAGAAAACATCCTTCCTTTCAGCTAGTTGCGGAAAGGGCCAGAAAATTAATAAAATATTTAAATTTTAGAATAGTCTTAAGAACATGCAGTTTGTTTTCAAGCACACAGAGTCAAAAGAAGTAAACGAGCAAAATGTTACTAGTATATAACCAGGTAAGGATCTTGTACCTGATTAAATGATACATAAAAATGACATCAATGGGGCACCTGGGGGGCTCAGTCAGTTGAGCGTCTGATTTCATCTCAGGTCACAGAGCCTGCTTCAGATCCTCTGTCTTCCTCTCTCTTGGCCCCGCCTGGGTGGCTCAGTCAGTGAAGCATCCAACTTCGGCTCCGGTCAAAATCTCACAGTTTGTGAATTCAAGCCCTGCATCAGGCTCTGTGCTGACAGTGAGAAGCCTGCTTGGGATTTTCTTTCTCTCCCTCTTTCTCTGCCCTCTCCCACCTGTGTCTTCTCTCTCTTTCTCTCTCTCAAAATAAATAAACTTAAACATTTTTTTTAAATGACACTAATATATTCATTGCCTATATAGCATCCGTTTCTAAAATACTTGGCCTCCAATTTAACTTAAATACTCTAATATATGTTTGTAACACAAATTTAACTTTTTCAGTCCAATATACTTTGAAATTGTCACCAATTGTATCCACGGGATCTAAATGAAGTTTCAAACAACTCCTAAAACTATCACTCAATAAACTTAATACATAATTTTATAATTTTATATATTACATACACATGAGAGAGAGTACTTATCATGTTTATAAAACATGTACTTACCTTATTTTATTTTTATAACTACCCTTTGAAGTAATTTAAGACAGGTAATACTATTAAGTGTTTCTATTACAAAACAATCCATAAACAGAATGAATCCTCAATTATGGGCTATTCAGACTTCTATTAGTTTAAATGACTAGCAGCTGTTAAAACTCAGATCCTAGTAAGACAATAACCTGTAAATGCACTTTCATTACTAATTCATAAGATCATTTCCTTTCAATGGACTCAGCCACTGTTTTAATCTTTAATGTGTTTATAGACATTTTTCACTACCCTTTGCATGTCACATGTTAGGTGATTTCTAGAATCCAAGAGGCATTATATAACACATTCCAAATAAAACAGCTATAGTTTAGCTTTAATACAGCATTTCTAGAAAATGTAAACTAAAAAAAAGTAGAGTTATTTATATAATGTATACACATGTATTTATGCCAAATGCCTGTAAATTATAATTATTATTTATAGAGAGATGAAAATGTCTGTGGTCACTGATTTCAGGTATATATTTTAAGAAACAAAAATCTATTGTGGCAATCATTTCAATTCCAATTCCAATACATGTAAATCAAATCATGCTCTATACACCTTCAACCTATAGTGCTGTTACTTCAATAAAATTGGGGGGAGACAAACACACAAAAATCTTATAGTAGTCTCAATGAATTCTGATAACTTCTTGTATATTTAAAACAAAACTTTATCGTTCATTACTGTACTGAAAGAACAACCAATTTCCCTGTCAGACAATGAAATCACTGAAAAGTATCATTTATCTATTCCGTCTAGGTAGGCAAAATCCAGTGTTAAATGCAAGTTATGGTCTCAAGTTTGACCCAGTAGGTACACAAGAAGAGTGCGCCCGTTTTGTTTTCTTAGGGCACTCAGAAACGAGCTGAGAAAAGGTACGACTTGGCCATGCTGCCCACAATCTGGCTTCCTTTCTTTAGAAGAAGGTTTCGAAAAGAGATGCACGAGAGAAGACTCCAAGGTCTCACTTGCACCCCTCCAGAATGCCCAAGACAACCTATGTAAGATTTCCTCAGTGAGAAGCTTAAAAGTTGTATCCCTTCAAGACATAAGCACAATTAGTCCGAACTCACAGATTCGGACATCCCTCAACTTTTTTCCATATGATACTCACCGCATGATACTCGGCTATTTGTAAATAGCTACTGAATAAAAATTAGTTCTCTATACTTTTGTGAGAGAAATGCCACTATGCAGTTCCCTTGATGATAATAAAACATAGACTGTAGGTTACTGTGATCGAATAAAAAGAAAGTCACACAGTGTGCCTGACACAGAGTAAGTACACAATAAAATTAGCTATTATGGATATTAGTTACTGAAAAAAGAACTACAAAAAGAATATGTAATTATAGACCAACAGAATATAAAGGGAGTCCAATAAATAGTTTAAATATTTTATTATTCAATATAATATCATTAAATTCCTATCAAAGCTTCATTCACTTCTCTCCCTGTTCCCTAAAAGACTGTTTGCAACTGGGAACCCACTGCTTTAAGGCTCCCAGACAAAATTTGAACCACCCGACCGAAACAAATTAGTATTATCAGGTCTTGGGAGATGTAGCAGCCACCCACAGGATCCTCTGCTAGCCTTGTCCAAAGGAAAGGTCAAGATGGGCTGAGAGTCACAGCTATTTCCCATAGCTTCAGAAAACTGATCTGATCTGTTGTAGCCCATCTGCTTCTCCCCTACTGGTTCCTGCTACTACTTTTTCTCTTCCCATCACAGGTTTCACAGGAAGCTGCTTCATCGGGGAAAGAAGCAAATTTTGATCATTCGGGATTGAGCAGGGGTAGTATACGGGCAGCAGCGGGGGAGGGTGGGGCCCAGGAAGCCAGGTTCAACACTTGGTGCCCAGCCAACCTCAGATAATACACCCCTCTGCCTCAACAATCCCCTCGCATACACCACATTCTGGCCACGGGTTATGCAGCAGATGGAAAAGGAAGGGCAACATGGGCTCACTACTGAGAGCACCTATACTGAGAACAATGGTTTTAACTTAAAGCTTTAGCCTAGAAGAGAAACTTGGAGGGAGGTGGTGACGCCGGGACTAAAGGTGGGATGCCTAGAGTTTCAAGCGCTCGCAGTCATTCACTTCTTGTTGTTCATCACAAAGAATCCTCAACGGATCAGTCCAGACGTGCCACTACATGACCTCACAAATAATGCAAATACAGTTGTCTTACCAGAATAAATTTCCATGCTTCCTTCCTTCCACCAACATTTCCTAAAAATCTATAGCATCAGGCACTGTGATGTGTGCCACAAACAAAAAGAAACAGTCAGGACTCTTACCCTCCACGACTCACAGGCTAGAGGGGAAGAATATGAAGAGCTCTAAGTATCTCGACTGCTGCCTGCAGTAACCACTTACTACCAGCAAGGGCTTCTCATACTTTAGCAGTAATGAACACCCGTAACTAATGACGAAAGTATTTATGCCCTGTTGCTAAAACTGTTGATACTTGCTTGCTTTTTTATTGTGTAGCCCTTCCTCTCATCTCAGAGAGTCTGCAATGGACTGAATGTTTGTGTCCCTCCACATGCTGTGTTGGAACCTAACCCCCACCGTGACGATGTTTGGAGGTGGAGTTTAGGGGGGTGTAGGTCAGGAGGGTGGGGCCCTTATAAGAGACCCCAGGGCTCCCCTTTCCCTTTGCCACATGAGGACACAGCAAGGAAATGGGCCCTTACCGGACACGGACACCGAATCTGCCGTCACCTTCATCTTGGACTTCCCGGCAAGCAATCAATGTTTGTGGTTTAAGCCCCCCACCTGTGGTATTTTGTGCTAGCAGTCCAGATGGACTGAAACAGGGCTGAAGTACAAATACTCAAAGACTAAATATGGGAAGCAATAAGTTATTCACCCCTCAAGCACCCATGGAGTTTGACCATAAACCTTTACTTCCAACATTCCATTTCTGATTTCCAATTATTTTTTTTCCTTTGTTTTAATGTTTATTTATTTTTGAGAGAGAGAGAGAGAGAGACGGAGTGTGAGCTGGGGAGGGGCAGAGAGAGAGGGAGACACAGAATCCGAAGCATGCTCCAGGCTCTGAGCTGTCAGCACAGAGCCCAATGAAGGGCTCGAACGCAGGAACCATGAGATCACAGCCTGAGCCGAAGTCGGTCGCTTAACCAACTGAGCCACCCAGGTGCCCCTGGTTTCCAATTCGAAAATATCACACTGAACTCAGTAATAACACAACATCCTACTCTCCCATAGCTCAAATGAGTGATGAGGTAAATTACTATGCTTGTAGGTTCATGTGTATATTCAGGACATAAAATATAGAACAAATACATGTAATACACAATGCTACACAAAATTAAGTGTGTTTGCTTACATGTACAATCTATTACTCAGTTCAATCACTCACACATATTCTGCTTCAGTTTAATCAGTACTTTCGCGTGTTATACTCTAATATTCCTAATCTGTTTTCCACTGTTTGAATTTGAACATTTTTTCATTTTCTAAAGAATAAATAGGTCTGTAACACGGTGATGCCCCTGCTGGCCAATCACACCCCCTGCCACCACATCACCACCACCTTTTTCAACAATGTTTATAAATTGTGTAACTATTTTACTGAATTTTCCTTTACGATTTTATTTAAAAATGAGTAAAAACAGGGAAAATAGAAAAGCCAATTCTAGTTTTTTAAAAGGCAGCCACATTAATCTATAATTTAACATAACTGGTTCAAAAATGAAAATGATTACAGGGTGCCAAAAGCAGAAAAACTTTCACATTCCTGGATGTACACGGAGCAACTAACTATGGCTGTGTTATGATGGCAAATAATAAAATTATAGAATATGCGAAAAATGATTCTTAAAAGGAAAGGCCTGATTTGAGATTTTATTTTTTAGTTATCCAGGAATCAACACTTTCCACTCACTGAACCTGTCAATCTCTGGTTTAATACTATCCTACTTAATGTTTTATATATTTGACTTTCATATACTTCTTCAGGAATGCCTTGTATGGGAAAATAAAAGACTGTTACTTAAAATAGATATGCATATAGGCAAAATGTAAATATGCACACATTACCCACCATAAAATTTATTATATAATATAAACTACACATGATATCACACAAAACTGTGATTACAAAAATGAAGGCACAGGACCCATATCCTTACTAAGTTTTCACCATCTTACATCAAATAGGCACCTGTATAGATACACAAATGCAAATTAACTTTGTTATGTATATTGTTTTAGAAAAATGGAGAAAATAATAGAACTTTTTGCAGTAATAGAAGTGTTCTCTATACTGTCTAATAATGGTAGCCACTAGCCAGCCACGCTTGGCCAGTGAGCACAACCTGAGCCGAAGTCGGTCGCTTAACCTAAAACTAAAGTGACAAAGAAACTAAATTTTAATATTTTATTTCATTTCAATTACTTTAAATTTAAATAGCCACAGGTGGCCAGTAGCTACTGCACTGGACAGTGCAGTTCTAAAATTAGGTCTTCCTCCAACAACAGACCTCCAAAGACAAATCTAAACTAAAAGTTGGAAGGGAAGATATTAGGGGCACCCGGGTGGCTCAGTCGGTTGAACGTCTGACTCTTGATTTCGGCTCAGATCATGATCCCAGGGTCACGGAACCAAGCCTCACGTTGGACTCTGCACTGAACGTGGAGCCTGCTTAAGATTCTCTCCCCCCCACCCCGTCCCTTTCCCCACTCGAGCTCTCTCTATCTAAAATAAAAAGAAAAAAGAAAGGGGAGATATCAAACAAGAAAATAACTACTGAACTAAAGCTCTGAATGAGAGCCTTGTGTCTTTCTCCCAAGGCGGCTGTGGTGGAAGAGAAAGGACTCGTTAGGCTGACTCTGGAATCCTGTCCTGATTACTTTTTAGCTGTGTGCCTTTGGCCAGGGCACTTAATTTAACTCCACCAAACTTCATGTTCCATTTCCACTTACAGAGAGGACAATAATGATGACCTCCAAGGGTTGCAACAATGATTACTGACTGATATCACATGAAATATAAAACACAGAATAGCCACTTTTA
The DNA here is from genome assembly GCA_030068075.1 of Paguma larvata. Taxonomy (NCBI): domain Eukaryota; kingdom Metazoa; phylum Chordata; class Mammalia; order Carnivora; family Viverridae; genus Paguma; species Paguma larvata. Next base: position 66,096,939 of record CM057835.1, read on the forward strand.
AAAAAGTTGAACAGAACTGAATTTTTCACTAACTGTTACTCTAATTTGGTATTTGCTATTTAATCAAGTGGCTCATCTGCTTCACCACCTTTTGATCGGAAATCACCTTTGGGGAAGTGGGTGAGGGACTGACAAAAATGAGATACAAAACAAAAATTAATGATCATAATGATTACCTTGAGTCACTAGGGAAATAGTTAACTTATGTTTGGCATCTTCTGTGTAAGAAGCCTGTAAAGTAGGAAATGCGCTTGAAGGAAATTTTAAAATCTTAAGTGTTTTTAAAAATGTCCACACTTTGGGGCGCATGGGTGGCTCAGCTGGTGAAGAAGCATCCAAGTCTTGATTTTGGCTCAGGTCATGATCTCACGATCTCGATCTCCATCTCGTGACCTCACGACCATGAAATCGAGCCCTGCATGGGGGGCCTGCTTAAAATATTCTCTCTCTCTCTCTCTTTCTCTCCCCTCTGCTCCTTGCACATTCCCACTCCCTCTTGCTCGCTTTCATTCTCTCTCTCTCTCAAAAAAAAAATGTTTACACTTTGGCAGTTGATTGGGTAAGCTTCAATTTTCTAGTAAATTCATTATTTGGGAAAACATCATATGCAGTTTTAAACAAGGTACATTGACCCGGGTGAAAAAGAAGAAAGAGGTGGCAGAAAATAGATAATCAAAAATCTATCTGTAGAAACACGAAACAGTCTTCCAGAGACTTTATTCTGATAGACCGGTTATGAGAATTACAAGGTGTTGTAAGGCCCAAACCTGACACCTGTTTTAGAATTAACGAGAGCCCCGCCTTACCATAGCAGTCCTGCCACTGTAAATCGTCATTAAGTTCTGTGGCATATATGTGGGTGCTTTATTCCCCCCCAGTGTCTCTGGTGGCTTACCGGACCACACAGTGCTTTCCGTACTGTATCACTAACCCTCATGCCAGCCTGCAAGAAGTTCTTATAATGCCTACTGCACAGAAGAGGTGGTTGTGAACTTGTCCCAAATCACACACTTACAAAGTGAGACAGACCCGCTGCCAAACTCTTTTCTCTTTCTAGTATTCCACGCTACCTCTTTGATAAAAGAGTTAATGGTGTGTGTGCAATTAACCTCTAAATCAAGGTTTTTGTCTGGGAATTCTTGTGCTCACAAAATTCACCCTATGGAGGCAGAAATGAAGGAAAATCAGAAATGACACAGAAAATTTATGAACATGAATATTTAATCTCTATTCCATTAGCAACCGTTGATTGTAGAACAATTTTTAATGAATTGAATGGAGGAAAAATTCATTTCATTAACCTTTCATATAAATGTATTATTATTGAACCAAACAGGCCACTGTACTTGCAACTCAGTTCGATGTTAATTAGATTACAGGCATGAGGCTTTAAATCATCGTGAAACAAAAGGAGCCATCAGCAAGCTTCTCAGCCAATGCTTGTTTGTTTGCTGGCTAAAACGGATTTTTACCTGCAATACAATTTGCTAGGCTTCTTTTATTTTCTGACGTTATCAAGTGAATTTCTCTTGCTTCTGTCTGCTGACACTTCATATTAAAAATAAAAATAAAAATAAAGAAAACCTTGAGAATCAGCAAAGAACACATTCTTCATGTAGCAATATGTTTTACCTGCTCAGCTGGGAGTAATCATTCCTATCTCTCCAGAAAACTACACTTCTATTTTTCACTAGTCTGCCTGATTACATGCTCAAAGCACATGCAAGAGATTGGAAGCTATTTTAGCAAACACCATTATTGAGTTTGCAACCCAGAGTCAGAGGCCCAAATGGCCTAAACATAATGTTCTACCCAAATCTGCAGCTGTGAATTGTTTTTCTTCCCAACATCGGCTCTGGGTTCATTTAATATCAATTTCTAAAGGAAATCTGCTCTCAGTCCTGATTGTTTCATATTATACCAGCTAGTTCCCCAAATTAATTTTTAACTAATTGTATCAAAAGTGTTCAGGTAAAAAAATTACAGGGAAATCATATTTTAAAAAGAAACTGGAAATCTGATACGAAGGTAAAGAAAAGATGAAATGACAACCAGTAGTTAAATAACTAAGTAGGTGTCATTTTCTAGGGCTGGAAGGACTCTCAATGTTAATGTTTATGTCAGATTATAAAACATGTGTACCATCATCTGGAGTTTCTCTTCTAAGCTTTAAAAATAAACAGTGAAGGAAGTCTGAGGTCCCCTAGAGCAATGGTTCTGAACTTTCCATATCTTGTGCCTTCACTCCATGGGTGTGGCATAGGAGGGGTGTAAAATCATGCCAAGAAGAAAACCAGAGAACTTCCTGAACGTTCTCCAAGAAATCATCTGGCTTTCACATGAGTCCTATGCCCCTACCCTACCAATCGTCTCCAAATCCTGGAACACAGAGTTTGTGTGCCTTCTTCACACACAGAGCCTGATCCGGGGGGATGTGGTGAGACCAGAAGCAAAACGGAAAAAAAATAATGGTGGGCAGAGAGAATGGTGGATGTGGAAAAGCAGTGAAGCCAACAATGTGGGGAAATAAAAAAGACTGAATTCCCACCTATCTATTGAAAAAAACAATTGGCATCTCACCTACCATAATGTAGCTATACCTAAACCAATGCAGATTAATGGGAATCCATTTCTTCCAGAAAGCAGCCTATCAGCAACGATTGCCGTAAGTACTGTATATTGGAATATAGGAGTTCTACCTAAGGTTTCTGAAAGCAGATGAAACTCCACCATTAGCAACTCACTCCATGATTTTTCTAACAACCCTTGTTTTTCTCATAAAATTCTAACTTAAATGGGAGTCCACAGCATTCTAGCATGGAGAAGGGCAAAGCTATACAATGCCATAACACATCTCCTGAAAACTCACATTGGAAGTTCCTGGGAGAGAATTTTTTAAATAAATGAACTTTATTTTTAGAACAGTTGTAGATTCACTGCAAAACTGAACGAAAAGTACAAAGAATTCTCATATAGCCATTGTTCTGACACACTCAGGACTTCCCCCACTATCAACATCTGCCCCATGGTGGTACCTTTTTTTTTTTTTTATAATCAATGGAAATTATTTTTATATGAGAAATTCTAGAAGAAAATGAAGAGCTCACATCATTTTTTAAAAAAAGAAAACGTAAGGAAACGCCTATCTCCACTCTGCCAATAGTCCTAATCCCTGGAAGAGCCCCTCTCTTCTGACTGCAGGTGTTTGGCGAAGCAAAATTTGAGAAGCACTGCGTACACCACAGGCAACCAAACCTTTGTTAATGGCTTCGGCTGCTACCTCGCAGGAGGAGTCTCCAGAAAAGAGTAGGTACTGGGGAGAGAGACATGAAGAGGGTGACATGAGCGAGAGGTGAGAGCAGACCTGAAAGTAAGAATACATGCCCCCAAAAGGTTTGCACAAATATTTCATTCATGTTTTTCTAAATGACAAACTTCACTGCCTCTATCTCTGCCCTTCCTACCTTATGTAATCTTTCCACATGGGTGCATGTGTGTTAGGGCAGCACTTGGCACAATGAAAAACAAGAAATAGGAAAATGCCTGCCTTTTGATACTTATTAGCACAAAAAGGTAACCATACACTTTGTATCTTTTCAAAAGAGAAGGGGGTTCCATTTCTAGGCAAGATGGAATAAACATCCAGCATTTGCCAGCGAATACAACTATATCCTGGAAAGACTTTATGGGACAGCTCTCCGAGGACTCTGAACAGTAAATGGTAGCCGATGAATTACAGAAAGAGTCCAGAATTCAAAGTAGTACCAAACCAGCAATGGGTTTTCCATTTTGTTCTGTTTATCCTTCCCATCTGGTATTACCCGGCTTGGATTCAAAAGCAGCTCAAAATAAGGAAGTACTCATTGGATTCAAACGGAAAACACTCCAAAAAAAAGTCTCTTCCATCTGGTCAAAGAAGCAAAAAAGAGAACTCCTGAGGGTAAGAGTGGAAAAAATCCTATGTTTTAAATCCTCTTTCCATTCTTTCCCAGTCTACACTTGAGGCAAGTAACAAGGGATAGCAATAGCAGTGGTTGCTGGGCAGGCATCCCGAATCCTGATGAAGGGGACCCTTTTCTCTGATCACAAGAGCTGTGGTCCCAAGAGTACAGGAGGAGTCCCAATACTTTTTTCTTTCTCTCTGCCCTCTCAGTATTCAATGCCTCATACAGAAGTAACGATGGGATATGCCAGGCCAAAGCAGGGAAAGTCCCAGTTTGAGTTCAAGGAAGGGAAGGGAGGGGACAGCCAGAGAGCTGAGAAGTGTCAAGGAGATCAGATATAGGAGGTACCTTTTGTGAACAATCCCATAAAGAGGTGTTATGGATCTGACCCTAAAATAGTATACCAAAGGTTTGAGAACGAAACTCTAGGATATAAACTACCACCTTGTTCTCAGACTGGCCAACAGGTGATAGATACAAAAAAAAAAAAAAAAAAAAAAAAAAAAAGGTCTTAGTAGAACTAGAAAGGCTCTGAAAATTTAACTTGACATTACAACAAAAGTCCGTAAAACGTGGGTCGGGGCTTATACCCTGAACCTAACCAGGTCAACTGTTTATTAAAACAAAATAACAAATAATGACGTGAGCTAATCTAGCTTTCCCCTTAGACAAGAAAATGGCTTTTATTTTATGGCTGGAAAAACTAAGGTAAAGAGGTTCAAGTTCATAGTGCCGTCCTCTGAGCACATTACCCCTCTGAACAGGCAGTTCTTTTTTGCACATACTATTTACAGAGACTTTAATCCTGAAAGGGTTTATGCCAGGGACTCAGGTTTCCCCTTTTCTTTCTTTGTTTTTGTTTTCTTAGGTAGTTATTTATGTGACTGTCCTCCTAACTAAATGGACCAATCTGGGCATAAACCATTTTCTCATTTTCTCTGCTTATAGAAAGGAATGGTTTATTTCAGCACTACAGATAACATCTTGAAGTCTCAGGAGGATGACAAATTGAAACAGTCTCTTTCTTGCCTAACATTTCTTACCCAAGAGTCAAGTGATGATGTTAAGGAACAAACCTCTCTTCTCCTGACAATTTGCACTTATTTTCTTAATAGCCCTGCTAAGATTCAATGAATTTCAGTTTGCTTAGAGCCTACTTAGTGCCTGCCAACAGGCACAGGAAGCTCTCATTCATCAGCATAATAGTCCTTTTGGTGATGCATTCCTATTGAAATTATGGCAGCAATTCCAAAAAAGAAACAGCAGAGATGGGGCAAATGAATTCCCTTTCAAAAAGAGCCATCAGAACAGCATAGCAGCTCCTACATAACTAGAAACTTAAAACATTATTTTGATTGAGAAATGTTAGGAAATTTCATTCAGGCATCACTTAAGTGTAATATATATATCAAAGATGGTGAACATAATATCAAATACCTACTCAATGGGATTATCTATATTTTACAAAATCATCTGAAAACAAGCACAACCACCAAAAACAACTATGTAGTAACTCTATTAAAAAACCTAGGTCTTGGTAATCGTCCATAAACAGTAACATTCACAGTCAACTGGTGTCTGGATTGGCTAAACAGTTCCAGATTAACGCTCTTCTTTGGGAGGGTCTCTTGCACCACATAATTCTGGTATGCCATTTGATGGGTACCTTTTTTTGGAACAAGGATGGATTCTGCATCTCTCCTGAACATTACAAATTGCTAACATTGGAAGTTCCCTCTATCATTTGAGCTCTCTATAAAACTTTTAGACCGAAACATTTTCTAGTATCGTTTGTTGATGAGTTTCAAACTGCAGAATCAAAATGATCTCACATTTTTAATTAATTTAATCTTTGGTGGGTTTTTTTTTCTATAACTGTGTCACATTTTATCAAAAATGTGTTCTCCACCTACTGTATATAAATAAATTCCGTGCTACAAGGGGATATAAGAAGAGATCATTAATCTCAGCTTTCAGAAAGCATAGAGTCAACTTGGGGAGATATGTAAAAACTGCACATCAAGTAATTAAGGAATTATTTCAAAGCAACATATAAACCAGTACATGGAACTGAGTATGGGTCTTTGCCAACTTACGAAGGAACTACCTTCTGAAACTTCGCTTTTGAGTCAGTTGCTCAGCACGTTTTATGCATTTTTACCATAAAGAGAAATTATGCTGTAAAGTATAGTTATATTACCCAGCCAGTTGACAATGATCTACTTCAAACAAAACGTCAGCAGACCACAGTTCTAGCAATATTACAGTAAGGATCGGAAATGGAGCTGATATTTGTTAGTTTTCGGCACGCTCCTTCACATAAGCAATGTTACTTATTAGTCTTAATAATTCTGTAAGATAGACTATGTCTTTCTTTAAAGATGAGGGTCCTAGGGCGCCTGGGTGGCTAAGTCGGTTAAGCGTCTGACTTCGGCTCTAGTCATGATCTCGCAGTTCATGAATTCGAGTCCCGTGTCAGGTCCTGTGTTGACAGCACTGAGCCTGCTTGGGATTCTCGCTCTCTCTCGCTCTCTCTCGCTCTCTCACCCCTCTCTGCCCATCCTCCACTCATGCTTTCTTTGTCTCAAATAAGTAAATTTTTTTAAAAAATTATTTAAAAAAAATAAAGCTAAGGGTCCTAAGGCTAATGTCACTTGCCCAAAGTAATAGCTTGTAAGCGACAGAACACAGATTCAAGCCCGGAACTGTCTAACTCTGAAGCCAGGTCTCCATTCCTATAGCGCCCAGCTTCCTGCTAAAACATTGACAAGGAAACACTTTTTCTGTGCTCCAAATGGGAATGTCAGGAATATGGACCACAGACCGAATGCTCTTGAAGTACAGAAACAGTGCCTTTTCATCTTCGTATCTCCAAGGTGGTTATCTGACACAGAGTCAGTACCCAATGATTACTGAATGAACAAACAAATGAACGAACGAATTAATGGAAAGTGAGTTCTTTCAAAGCAGGGGTGATTTTTTATTCATATCTACATACATACAACCTACCACAGAGATATAATCTATCCATCAATAAATATTCATTAACCTAAGAATTCCATTCCACGAGCACACCTTCTCTCATTCTGCTTTTCCTCAATTTGCAATCCTGGCCGCTTCCACATTCATGCCGTGAATTCAATGTCTTTCAAAATCTCAGCTCTCTCCTCCCTTTGCTCAGACGTTGAAATCCAGAAAGACTAAATCCATAGTTACATCTTTTATGTGGCTCAGCATGCTCCCCAGCCAGGACAGATATGAATTTAACCTAGCAAGCTTTACCCATAACGCTCTTGGATCTCTGAGTTTGAAAAAGATGCACTGCCCCTTGGGGAGAAATTATCCAAACTAATATCAATGAAGTGGATTTATCCTGTCCAGAGGAAATGCAAATGCATTTGGTTGCATCAACTTTCTGAAACTACACTTCTAAAGCAAATTAAGGAACCCATTTCAAGTTGTTTGAAAGGAATGTTGGCTGACACTTGCAAATTAGTCTTCTACGGAGAAGTAGCTCTAATTCTGCAGCTGATCATTTCAAATGATCTCAGAGATGAATATTCAGATCCTACATCAATTTTTAATGTAATGGATAGAATCCCCAAAGCTTAAAAACTAGGTTCTACTTCATAATCTGTCATTCTCTCTACCTTCTTTCAGGATACATTAATTTTTTAATAAGTTCTTTTAAGTAGCTCCTAAGATACATTTTTAACCACTACAAGTTCAAAAACGATATGCAAAGCCCCTAATTTAGTTGATATCTTATGTAAAGAATTCTTATTAATTATAAAATTATGACCGTAATTAAATAAGAATATAGAAGTGACAGAAACACAGGTTCTGAAACTCTCACACTAAGAGTCCTTGAAAAAAAGACAAATCATTTTCTTAAGCTCCCAGATGAACACATTTAATATCCTATACAACCATGTTGATTATTTTCAAAATTATCCTGAATATTATTAATGGCAAATGTTAAACTACCAAATATCCTGTAACATTGATAACTACTCTCCGAAGACATGGCTCAGCAATTTCAGTGCATATACTTCATGAAACAAGAGAACCAGCAGTACTTAAGAACAACACCAAAATCTTCATTCCCTTCAGCACGATTGGCTCAGAGCAATGAAAGAGAAATACTTGTTTTTAAAACATGCTTTATATCTACATTTAAATGCCTAATTAATCCTAATAATTAAATGCAACCACTAACCACTTTCTTCGCAAGATCTCTTTTTTATTTCCATAAACTCTGGAATTTAATGGAAATCATTGTGTCATTATGGCCAGGGTAATAAATGCCTATTGGTCAATAAGCTCTGAACCTTAACAGGCAGTTAACTAATTCAGTTGGAAATAAGACCAATAGTTCTAATGGCCTCTAATTTCACTGCAAGAGTCCACCCTTATGAACTATAGATGGTTTTCCCCGAGCTCCTCCTATGGCAGAGGACAGCAATTTAAATGTAAAAAACATGCATTTGAAATTCAAGCGCTTACACGGATTTTACTTGCCAGGGAGACCACAGATCAGAAGAGGTCCTTCCTGAAGAAATATTTCAGCTCAATAAGCAGAGCCAATGCAAACAAAACTAAAATGATTTTAAATTACAAGAGCTCAATTTAGTCTGTTTGAAAATCATTCAAAATTTCTTACGGTTATTTCAAGCAATCTGAATAGTCTGCTTTAAAACTGGACAAAAGTAACAACTGTAAAAACACCTTGTAATCAAAACAAAAAAGGGAGGCTTCGAAAGTTGATCTCTTCCTGCTGTCTCACTCATCCTCCCCTGAGAGTGAAGGCTTCTAGATTTCAACATCAATAGATAGAACTTGGTATACGGATATCAGTATACTGGAAATCAAAATAGTCTGGAGATATCAGTATCCACTCAAAACCTGATCCTTTTAGCTTTTGTATCACATTGCAACAGCAGAGAGAGCACTTCAAGCGATGAGGTCAGAATGTCCCTTTGCCCTATGATGCCAGGGGGTGACTTCTACGTGAAAATGAACGAGGTTATGTTCATTGTTCTCCCAACATTCAATTCTAACCTGAATTTGGTGCTTCCATCCACCCTTCAGCAGTAGCTATACCTACTTCTAGGAAAATCTCTTAAGAGCCCAAACTTACTTAATTTAATTCAAAATTTAAAATCTTGCCAAAATTCAAAATCTTTACACATATTCATCACTTACTCTGTTAACTGAGGTAAAGGAAGTTAAAGTTCTCTGGTACCAAGTTTTTGACAAACCTAAAGAAAATAAATTGCTGTATTTTCTACTCTCTAGTTCAATCATAATCATATTTCCCGTAAAACATTTAGACTAGATTAATCTTCCTGATAGCACAGCAATTAAAATAGTAACAATATATGGTAGCAAACTAGAACGCTGTACAGGTAGTAAAGAAACCTTGGGCTGGTCTTACCCTTGTTACTGACCTGCTTTGTTAATTTCAATTACTTTCCCTCTCTGAGCCTCAATTCTACCATTTCTAAAGTGAGGGGTTGGGTAAGTAATCTCTTAAGGTTCCTTAAAACTGTAACATTCTAAAACCCTACCTCTTCTATGAGATGAGATCCTTATTTATAGAGTGGCTAATTACTAAGGCATTCCAAATACCTCCTTAATACTTCCGCATTCACTATCATTTAGAGCCTTGTGATTACCATATTCAGTTTCATTTCAATGTCTCCTTTTCAAACACCTTCTTCCTAAAGAGAAAACCTAATGTAAGAGTTTTGTATAAGAAATTTGCCACATCCATCCCCCACAAAGGAAGGGAAGCTTTTCCTTTTAACAAAACATTTGCAATTGGCAAAGAAGGGTGTGAGCCAGTCTATTTCTTTCCATGTGTTAATGAACCGCCCACTGCCAAATGGAACTCTTTCCTTAATAACCAGACCAGCAAACACCGTTTTCTGATGAAGTAAAATGACAAAGTACTAATTAGAAGGAACCTAATCTGAAGTCACAATTCTCATTAATAGGAAGTTACTACAGTAATTATTAACAAGTCACATTATCATCAGACCAAAGAAAACGTCAAAATTGATTTATGCATTCAGGAGTCTCTAATAAATAGGGCTTGCATCCAAGGTCCTCTCTAAAATGACCAACATAAAGAAAATAACATTTTACAGGTTAATGAATACCTTGAAAAGAATCACATTTTTCGTTCCTCAGATGCCTTTTTCCAATACTAAACATACTCTGAAATGTTGAATTAAACTAGATGACCAGAAAGAGAAAATACTTTAAGGTCTCCAAAGAGTATAACATGCAAGCATCTCCAAAAGCCTACGACTATCCCAATGAGAACTAACACTCTGACTATCGGAAGATGCATCTATCTTCAAGGTCAAAAGAATACTGTCTTAGTTCAACTGGCTAATTAAGATGAATTGAAGATAAATGAAAACAAGAATTGTGAGCACTTGGAGACCAATATATCAAAACAATAGAGCAAGGGAAAAAGCTGCTCAATTAATTGCAAAGTCATAATGAAATGGGTACATTTCATATTTCTTTTGAAATTTGTCAGACATCCTGATTTTTATGGTGTTTTGTTTTGTTTTTTTTCCAATTTTGGACTAGCTCAGCCTCTATCATAAAAACATTTTCATGTTAGCAAATTTTGGTATGTATTTGTACTCTGAACAAACTCTTAGAAGATGTTGTTTTTGTGTTAAATTTCCTAATTGCTGCATATGGTCTAGGGTTAAAAAAAATATGTTCTCGGAGCATAATTAACATGTTAGTGTGATGGTGACATGAGAAGGTAATAAGGTGATATGACTTATTTTACAGCTAAGTTTGTAATTTGGACTCGAGTTCTTTATGCTAATACATCTTTCATATTATGAATCAAATAAAATCACATATTTCTCAACAAAAAGGTAGAATAAGTTTTAAGATGTTTCTTTCAAAGAAAATTAAATTGTATTTACTTTAAAGTATTTATTAAAGAATATGTGTTCGTTCTAGAAAAGTTAAGAAAAATATAAAAGCACAACAAAAGTAAGCTCATCATTTAATCCTACCACACAGAGATCACTTTGATTTTAGCTTTTATACTGCCAATATTTTTCTATTCAGACCTAAGACATATATTATTTTATTATACTTGGAATTACTCTAACCTTTTGTTTTGGCTTAAATTGGTTTAAAATAGTGATTTGATTATATAATCTTCACAGACAAAAGGAGACAAAGCAAGATGAAGTTAATCTACAAGACCCAAGGGTTTATGTATGTATGTATGATACATACAAAAGTGTGTATAAAATCAAAATTATGTACAGCTGCATATATGTAAAATCATGTGTTAAAAACTCATCTTTCATACAGATCCAATCAAATTTATATTTTGAAGCTGAAATCATACCATAATTTTGTCAAATGTATCCAAGCAGCATGCCTAATTTGTAGAGCAAACTGTTGATCAAATTACAATTATAGAATGGAAACTATCAGATAAGAGAAACCAGAATAACTTAAACTATAAAGTATTTTTCAGACAAATGTGAGAAATTAACATACACACATTCAGACCTACACTAAAATTTTTATTAGACTCACAAGAGGAAATTCCAAACACCTTTTAATTCACATCAGCCTCTGCTAGTAGAGAACCAGGCTATTCTTACAAAAAAAGTTAAATGAAAAGAATTTTTTTCACTCAAAAACTTCTAGTTGGTGGCAGAAGGTGGCAGAAGGGAATAAGGCACAAAGGCGTAACAATGTCCTCAATTTAATTCAAGAATTCCAAAGGATTACTTTTTATGGAGCACAGGTAAGTCTTTTTTGTGAGATTTGTAGAATGTGGTACTGGAGATGAATATAATTTCATCTGGAACACGTGCAAACATCTATAAAAATCTAGTGAAGCCCATTCTGTGCAGCGACATTTTCATGGAGTTCTGTTGTCTGTGCAGCAGTACAGCTGCTCAACAGCTTTCTAATGCCAATATAAAACTAGTTTCTACCTATTTAAAAAATTACATGAACACTAAAAGTTTGGATTAACCCAGTGTTCTGGTATTTTTAATTTCCTTGGGAGCTTACAGAAAGGATGAAGGGAAGGATTCTTTACTTCAACATTAAGTATATGCTGTTGTTTATATGTGAACACAACCAAAGACAGATATAGATATAGATAGATACAGATAGAGATAGAGATATATAGACACAGACATGGATATAATCACTACATATTACTATATATATATATAGTAGAATTCAAAAGAAACAAACAGCACTTGTTATTTGAAACAGCCTTAGTCATTCTACCAGTCATTTCGTGTCCATGAAAGAATGTGCTAACCACACACACAGCCGTCCTGTGATCACTGGTCTAATAATCTAGTGTGGTGTCTTATAACTCAGAAATTAGCCCATGTTCAAAACAAGTGTGTTTAAGCTGCATTTTGAAGAAGAACCACTAACCAGAGAGAATGAAACACATATCTCCTGAGGCAATATTACCAAGAAAATAACAGCAGATTCAACCATGTTTTCTCTAAAATAACCTCAACTCACAATTTCTTCAGCTTTCCTTCCGGATACAAAGAATCTGATCTCGAGATATTTTTGAAATAATATGTGTAAGACTCAACACATGACAAATACCTTGCCACTAGTACTGAACCATGATCCTACCTACCAAACCCAAGAGTCTAAAAGCATGAAGGAAACTGTAGGGCTAAGTCTATCGAACATGCTGAAAAACAGGGAATGTTTAGAAGAAACATAACTGAGAATAATAAATCCATTCTTCTGACTGGAATTATTAGCAATGAGAATTATTATAATTAACAACCACACAGGCATTTCATTTATGCTCCAATCTCAAAGTCATTTTATAATCATCCTAATTCTATAATCTGCATGAAATAAGATATAGCCCACCATTGGGATACGGAAGTTTCCCAAAGGGTTGAGAAAATGAGTCTCCCGGACTTTAATTAGGAGGAGGAAGGGGGAGTTTTCTCTCCTTTCATCTCCAGAGGAACTGGTAAGGATCTAGCTCTATGGAAATCACAAGTTGAACTCTTTCATGAATAAGGAGTGGAAGAGGAAGGGTAAGAAGGAAAGGCCCTTACATGTAGGATATATTATATAAACTACTGCCCTCAACCACCCTGAAGCATAAGAACTAGTCATTTATTTTTTTCAAGTGAGGGATAGGAGCCTCCGCAAGGCTGGGCACCTTGCCCTATGTCACACACACCCTATTACCAAATGAGCTGGGATTCAAACTCAGATCTGACTTTCAAAGCCTCTGCTCTTTCCCATTGTAGTGTGCCGCCTCCCCGACTTAAGTTTTATTTAGCACGGTTTAGTCATAATACCTTTCTGTATCAAAATAAATAGCTTTAACCAGCTGGTCTTAATATTACAGGAACTGAAATTAAAAAGAAAAACCCACAACAGCCACAAATATTTGAAACCACAAAGGAATATGTCATACTACAGCCAATAAAGGGCTAGTTAACAGAACTTCCAAAGCTAGACCCCCAAAATAAAAACTCACGGGAAAGAAAAAATATAATAACCATTGCCAAAATGCTAATAATCACCCCCTAAAATTCCTCATTCAGTACATGGGACCATGGACTCCTTGAGTCCAGAACCATCTCCTTTCCCAGCCCTCCTGCTCTCCTGTTTTCCCCAGCCCCACTGTCCTTAGAGAGCTAAGGACACAGAGTTAGCTGAGGTGCCTGCAATGACCTTTTATGGATCTGCCTGAGCTTGCTCAGAGAGCCCCAAGGCAAAGCAACTTGGAGCGTCTGGCAAAGAAACTCATTTTTAGTTGTTTTTATTTTTAAAAGAAAACATCATCACAAAAACATTAATGCTCCGGTTACATAAACAAGAAAAATTTCTTATGAAGCTCACTCTTTTGTTTTTTTCAAAGACTTTTACTGCATAGAAATCAGAATTTAAAACCCAGAAAGGCATATTATATTGGTTTTTCAAAAACTACAAAGAACCATAAAACTACAGGGCTTGAAGGGATCTTAAATAGTTACATAGTCCATCATTTCACTTCAAACAAAATTATATTAAAGTATTTAAAATAATTGAAAATTCATTCAATGTTAAAACGTTTTCTCGGAAAAAAAGTCGGCATTCACAGGCAAGAAATTATGTCATGTACAACTAAACTGAATCATTCATTCTGTCTTAGAAACCTGTACGTTCCTACTAAACCTTCAGGGTAGGAGTTGGTGGTAGGGATGGTTGGTGTGGAAGAAAGGAAAACAAACATTAAATTTCAGGCACTAACTACCTTGGATTTTTTTTAATATATGTTATCAGTTAATCTCTATAACCATCTGTGCGATAGGTATGATTAGCCCACCTTACTGAGCAGAAGGTAAGGTTCAGACAGGTAAATAAATTGCCAGAGACCATAAGGTAACAGGTGGCAGATCTGGGACAGGAACTCAGGTCAGTCTAACTCTTCACATGTCCGTTCACACCTTATCATTCTTTATACCAGATATTACTAACCTTGTCAAAATGTATGGGGTACCAAAGTTTTACCCTGCTTTCATTCTAATGGGTCACACTGGATTAGGGACAGCAACTGGAATAGCTGGCGCTGAAGACGTGTGTTGGCCAACAGCTCTTACTGAAACACTGGGTCTACTTCATGCTCACTGGAAACATCTAAAAGCCAGGAGGGGCGCCACCAGCTCCAAACTCTCACCAGAGTTTGAGAATGGCATTTAAACTGGTTGGCAATGGACCACAGAATATCCGGGAAAGATCCAAAAGCTACTACCTGTTAGGGCAGGTGGCTGACAAAAGTCCCTGCAAGTGACAAGGAGTGAGATTTGTTGACATAACCTCCTCAAGTAGCCCTGAAATGGCCTAACTGTGGTCCTTGGTACATACTTCATAGATGGCCAGTCTCCGTAACACACAAGATTTTCTACATATAGACAATGCAGATAATTTAGAGGAAGAGGAACAGGGAGAGAATAGAGTGAAATAAATCTGCACAATCCAGGGGCACCTGGGTGGCTCAGTCAGTTAAGCGTTCGACTTCAGCTCAGGTCATGATCTCATGGTTCCTGAGTTCAAGCCCCACACTGGACTCACTGCTATCAGCTCAGAGCCCGCTTCGGATCTTCTCTCTGCCCTCCCCTGCTCACGTTCTCTCTCTCAAAAAATAAATAAAACATTAAAAAAAAACATAACAAAACAATGTGTGATCCATTGTTCCAAGGAGATGGGGTAGGGGTGGAGGGTTGGACAAGTGCACTGCATAGCACAGCAACAAAGACAGCAACCAATTTATTAAAAGGAAACGACAAAAAAACAACAAATAAATAAAAACAAAAAAATGTGAAAATCAAGAAAAAAGCAAGCAAAAAGAAAAAAAAACAAAAATATTCAGTGAGGTAATCAGGGTGGAAACAAACAAGATTTTTTTTTTAATTTTTTTTTAATGTTTATTTATTTTTGAGAGACAGAGAGACAGAGTGTGAGTGGGGGAGAGGCAGAGAGAGGGTGACACAGAATCCCAAGCAGGCTCCAGGCTATGAGCTGTCAGCACAGGGCCTGATGTGGGGCTTGAACTCACAAACCGGGAGATCATGACCTGAGCCGAAGTCAGACGCTTAACTGGCTGAGCCACCCAGGTGCCCCAAGATTTTAAAGGAAAAGCTCTTGAAAGTCCTTGCTCTCTTCTCATCTGAACACACTGGCTCCTGTTACTTACCACTGTTCTCCATTTATGGCGCACTCCGTTCAATTTCATATTTCATCCCTAGGGTTTGGTTAATAGAGTTTCACCACAGGTAGGTTGAGATGCAATGATCAATATATTACTCAGCACTAATGTGCATGCATAAAGCACCTAACTGCCCCAGATCAACACACTTACTCTTAACTGATTTGGGGCAGGGGAGCCCACGGAGGAGGCCAGCAGGAAGAACAGTACCCATGCCGACTCACACATTTTGGGAAAGGGACTTGATGCAATGGGGCTTTGACATCTCCCTTCAGAGCTATTAGATTGGTATCAACCAATCAAAACAAAAAGCAGGCCTGCCATGCAAGTATGAAGCAAACAGGAAAGGGCCAGGCACACGCCTTTCCAGTGTTCCAAGTTAGTCTAGAACCTGTACCTTAGTTTCAGACAGGCTACCTTGTGCTGGAGGGTTATGGTAGGAGAAAAACCCCCCATAAAAGTTCTAGATGAAAACAACCATTACTCTCCTAGACACCAAGAACTGCAAAACTCATAGATGTCTCATTTGTCAAAAGAAAATATGAAAGCAGTAGCTGTACCCTCAGCCCCTGTCCACATGCATGGTGGCCCTCAAGTCCTCTCACGTGCCTCCCATCCTTGAAAAGTGGAATATAGCGGAGGGGCTCAGGCTCACTGAGACTCCCAGAAGATACAAGGTACAAGCCTAGCCCAGCAGGCCTCCTGAGGTTATTTGAGCCCAAGATAAAGCACAAAGATTTCCTAAAGTTCTTGGAATTTTCTCTCATGTTAGAGGAGGGGAGGCTTCACTGAAGCCTAGTGGAACTAGACCAACTTCCCTATGTTTGAATCGAAACAGGGCAGATATCCACAGGCTGAAGATCTACTCAATTATTTGGGGGCTGACTTTCAAACATGTGGAGCTTTCATTCATGATCGAATGCTATTTAAGAGTTATAGACTACTGCCAACCAATCGATGGCTCCTGATCCCACACTCCCTGCTCAAGTGAACATGGAGACACGAAATGTCAGGCTCTTTAAACATGCCAACTGGAAATCAAAGTGAAACGCTGAAGGAGAAGTGACAGCTCGGTGTTTCTCTCTGGTATAAATTCCCTGATGTTCCCTCTTAAAAGAATCATCCCAGCCCTTTCCTGTTTGACATTTCCTTCCCAGCTCAAGCTAAAGTGGGCCCTGTGCATAATCACTGATGAACTAAATGCCCACAAGACCACCTCAAGTGACACACACAGTGCCCGGACACAAAAAACAAAATCAATAATCTGCTGCTCTATGTCACATGGAAATCCTGACTGCTGTCAGTGGACAGGAGGAAGAGGCTTGGGGGTTGCAGTAAAGACAATTAGAGCCCTTGGACAAGCAGAGCAGAAAGTAATGAAATCTCCCCAAGTTCATCCGTTACACACACACACACACACACACACACACACACACACACACTTGTGAAATGAAAAGGCCATGTAGCCAGAGGTCATGCTTTTCCAGTCTGCTAAATTAAAGTGACTGAAAACCTCTGTAATTACATAGAAACAGATGAAATTGTTATCTTAACTAAATTGTAAATGCACTTTAAATGTCATAAGTTTTGATGCGATTTAATATTTTAAATGGACACTGCTCAGTAGGGTGACTGATTTTCTACCAAGCAGATGGGGACATAATCCATGTCCATTACCAAGACTGAACAAACGCCCATCCATCTGCCTGGGCAGGACAAAAAGACACTGCAGAGAAAGCGAAGAGCAAACCCTCTCTGCCTGGAGTTACAGGAGAGAGCACTGGAGGGGAGCCAAGAGGCCTGAGTTCCCATCTCGGGTTACTCTGTGACCTCAGGCAAGTCACAACCTCTCTGGGCCTCAGTTTCCTCTTCTGTGAAACAGAGATCACTAATCCTTGACATACCTGTGTCGCAAGTTACTGTGAGGACAAAATGAGATCAAATAAGTAAAAACGTTCTGTAAACAGATACAAATATATGCAGTTATTATAATTTATGCCATTATGTACCGGGGGTTAAGTAGGAAAACAAATTGTTTCATGCTGTAACCCAGAGAAGATTTGAATTAACTTTCTACTAATAAGTTGGTTTAAAAAAAAAGGTGGATGAATGGCACGATCCCAGTGCACTTCCATTAATCCCCCAGAGTCCCCGACACTTTAAAAATTAACCCAGCATACGTTACGGTGAACATGAGACAGCAATGTTATCTTCAGGTACAAAACCAGCATACCTGTCCAGTATGCACTCAGAAGGTTGAAAGAGTAAGTTAATGTACTTTTTTTCGTATCTAACTCGTTAGCAGAGAGCGACATAAGCACTGGAGAGAAACAGATCCATTATCTCTCACCTTTCTTTGTCCCTTCCTACACACACAGTATATAAAATAGCAACTAAAGAAGGCTATAAGGGTGGGACTTGAGTGGCAAGTTTAAACATTAACCACATTCCAGATAGCACAGTTGTCTCATAGGTATTTTAACTTATTTTTCTATTATGTATTCTGTTAACCTAGCAGATTTACTAGCCATTATAGGAATTGAAGGGATTGTGTCCATGAATTAATATTGTAAGAAAACCTGGATCTTTATTCTTAGTTTCTAGGCTTTTTGAAGTACTAATAGTATTAGTTATCTGTTCTCAAAAAAAAAAAAAAGTTGTTTGTTTCATGGTTTAATGTGTTTTGCTCAGACTCCAAAAATTTGCTTTGGGGTTAATCACAAGAATGGAAAGTTTTAGCTTCGATGAAATATTTTTTGAGGTCTGGATTAGGTTAAACTAGAATATATTTCACACTTTGAGCTGTACAGGACTCCATGGACAAAGCTGTATTTTTATAATCGGACTTTTTTGTAATCAGAGGCTCCACCAGACTGCTAAAGGGGTCCGTCCCTCCCCCCCCACCTCAACACACACGCACACACACACAAACACTTAAGAATCCCTGAGTTTGTGGGAAGTCATCACAACAATGCCATCAGAAACAAAGACAGCTGGAGTTAACGTACCGATAGTGGAGAAACAAAAAATGATTCAAGAGCTATTTAGGAGACCCCCCCCCCACTCTGCCCAACTTTAGATTTTAAAGCACCACTCTATGCACATAGAGGAACAGATAATTTTTTATAATAAATAAAGTTTGAGAATTACTGGTATAATCTTCAAGAAACATTTCTCCAAAGCTGTTCAGAAAGGATTGATTGGGAACACAGCACACAGAGTACGTCCTAACAACCTGTGCTCTGCAAACAAAAGAACTCACTCTCATAACAAACAGATCTCAATTTTATATGTGTAGAAAAGGGGTTGTTTAGACCATCTGAAAAGGAAAATACCACCTAAACGAAAAGGAGAACATCATGTCTTAATACAGTCTACCATCGCTTCAGCCTTGGGCTCACTTAATCTGAAGAATTCCATATATGCTCTGAGAGGTGAAAAGCCTTTGTGAATAATTGAAGACAAAATAATGAAACCCTAGAATGTCAGAGACATAATATAGTTTTGTAGAATTCATCATGGAGCTTTTAAATTCCCAAATACTACATGCTGAATAATTTATTCCTGTGTCAATATGGGGCCAGCAGATGTTCATTCAAAGCCAATATTAACCCTCCTCAAGCTGAAGAGCAGAAAAATAGGCTCTGCCTGAGATGCAAAGAGGCACTTAGTTTAAGTGAGATTATCTTGGTATTTATGGGAAAATTAAAGCAGCTTTGGAAGTCAAGAAAAAACACACTACTTAGTCGGCGATCTTTTATCAAAGTCTGCTTATAAAGATAAGGAGGTGAATTTCATGAAAAAACACAAATGGTTGGTACAGGGGGAGCTGATAACACTGCTCTTTCCTTTCAGAAGGATCCCTGGGGGCCTTTTCGCTGATTCTGTCTAAGAATATCTTTTAGTGGCTTATTGATACGTACCTCCCTCTTTGGATCACTAATTCCTGATGCAGTTTTGAATTCTCTACCGTGTTTTGGTTTCTGGGTATCTCCCTTCTACAACCCACACTCTAATTCAGTTCTCTTTGATTAAAATACGTTATGTAGTTCATCTAAAAAGAGAATAAGGCAGGGAAAACAAACAAACAAAAAAACTAAGCAACAATAAAGTTTAAAGTCTCACCAATGATCTATTACATTTCAAAACCGGAAACCAATGCCTTAGATCTCATATTTGTTCAGTCATTCATAGCTAGTTACTGAGTACCAACTCTATACAAAGTTCGACACTAGAGCGGAGAAAAGAGGAAATGTTTAGTCAAAGATTCTAAAGACCTATTAGAGAAATGTACATGTACATGTCCAGATACCTGCAGAGGCTTCTAATATGACAAAAATGGTCTACTGGGCTCTTTTGGAAAGACAGCAGGCAATCTGAAAACACAGAATGGGTAGAATCTATGAAAATAATTTTAGGCTACGTGTCCAAGCTTGTATCTAAGGAAGGGAGCTCCCAAAGTGCTAGAAGACAAAGGAAAGACAGAGTGGTGAGCAGGAGCTAAAGCCAATAAAGCTCCCAGGAAGAGTGAGTATTGGAATTAGTCATAGGCTTCAGCCACTAGGAGGGGCACACTGATGCCACCTTGGGGAGAGGTGCTCGGGTGACACTCTTCATGCATGCTGCTCAGTGGACATGAACTACCTGAGTAAAGCCAAGAGTCACCAAGGTCTGCCCACGGAGACTGGAGAAGCCTCACCCACCACCCAGAGCGGTGATGTAGACGGCAAAATCTGCACCACAAGAGTCAGGCATCCTTCAACAGACTAAAAGAAACTTTAAGACAACTATGTTTAAAATTTTGAAGAAGACAAACAATGTAAGAGAAGTAATAAGGTAAAAATGGACAGTCTGAAAAACGACCAGGCAGATTTTAAAAAGAATCAAATATTAACTCAAGAAATAAAAGGAGGAAGGGATCGTGTTTGGTGGAGAGGACCTCAATAGGTAGCCTGAACAATACAAAGCAGATAATTAGCAACTAGGAAGATTAACCCAAGGAAATCACCCAAAATGCAGGACACCTGGATGAGGAGATAAATACAGGAAAAAGTTGTTGAGACAAGGAAGACAGAGTAAGATAGTTCAGAACACATCTAACAAGGGTTCCAGAAGAGAATACAGAGAAAAGTAAGAGAAAGACATCACTGAAGAGTTATTACTGGAAGAGATCTCATTTTACAAATGATAAAGCCCCAGCCCAGAATCATCTTCAGTCATACAAGCTTGTTAGAGGCGAAGCAGGCAGAACACAGAGCATCAGCTGCCCACTCTTCCATTATCGAACATAAAACCAAAAGGATAATCCCATTAAAAAGAAACCACACAAGCCTAATTTTTTTTAGTTATCTTATTATTTGAGTATTAAAGCGTGTCTGACTTTGCACTAGAAATCCTTACATGTAATTACATTTGATTTTCACAACAATCCTATTTTTATTTTCATTTTACAGTTGAGATAGCTAAGGCTCAAAGAGAAATCATTTGCCCAGTCATACAAGTAGTGAATGCCAGAGCCTGATTTCAGACAAAGGTACATCTGATCCCAAAAGCCATACTCTTAATCACCATATAATAATGCCTCTATAGTGATCAACTTTAAGATAATAACATCTCTAAAAGTTACAAAGATCACATTTATTACACAATGGTCTCACTGTATACTTGGAGCATAATTTTTTTAAGAATTGTACATCAGTGGGTGGCTCAGTTGGTTGAGCATACAACTTCGGCTCAGGTCATGATCTCGTGATATAGAGTTTGAGCCCTGCATCAGGCTCTGTACTGACAACTCAAGAGCCTGGAGCCTGCTTCGGATTGTGTGTCTCCCTCTCCCTCTGCTCTTCCCCTCTTAGCATTCTGTCTCTCTCTGTCTCTCAAAAATAAATAAACGTTAAAAAAAATTTTTAAAGAATTATTGATCAGTTTAGTTTATTTTGTATTGCCTCATATGTTGACAACTACAGGAAGCTTCTAAAAGGACTTAATTTTTGGGAGTACTCACAATTTTTTCAATCTGCTACTTTTAAAATTTAAATGAATGAATGTAGGGGTGCTTGGGTAGCTCAGTCAGTTAAGTGACTGACTCTTGATTTTGGTCATGAATCTCACCATCCTGAGACAGAGCCCTGCATTGGGCTTCAAGATGGGTATGGAACCTGCTTAAGATACTCTTTCAATCTCTCCCTCTGATCCTCCCCTACTCCTACATCCTCTCTCTCTCTCTGTCTCTCTGTCTCTCTCTCTCTCTCTCCCAAAATAATAAAATAAAATAAATTCCTTCAATTTATTTCTATTTCTATTTCTGCCTTATATTAAAAACAGATAGAACAAAAACCTATCCTAAAATTCATATGGAATCTCGAGGGTTCCCAAATGGCCAAACTAATCTTGAAAAAGAACAACAAACTTGGAGGACTCATATTTTGACTTCAAAACTTATACAAAGCTACACCAATCAAAACCATGTTATACTGGCATAAACAGAGACATAGGCTAATGGAATAGAATACAGAGCCCAAAAATAAACATTCGCACATATATTCAACTGATTTTCAATATAGGTGCATTCAACACAAGTCCATTCAATGGGCAAAGGACAGTCTTTTCAACAAACGATGCCAGGCAAACTATATATCCACATGCAAAAGAATAAAACTGGACCTTTATACCACATATAAAAATTAACTCGAATGGATCAAAGACCTAAACATAAGAGCTAAAAAGTATATAACTCTTAAAAGAGTTCATGACATTGTGTTTGCTAATGTTTTTGTGGTTACAATACCAAAAGAACAGGCAACAAAAGAAAAAAATATATACAAATTGAACATAATCAAAACTCATGTAACAAAGGATACTATCAAAAGTGAAAAGACAACCTATGATATGGGAGAAAATATTTGCAAATCAAATATTTGATAAGGGATTAATATCCAGAATATGTAAAGAACTTTTTCTTTAATTTTTAAATATTAATTGTATTTTAGAGAGAGAGAGAGAGAGAGAGAGAGAGAGCACCAGCAGGGGAGGAGCTGAGAGAGAGAGAGGGAGACACAGAATCTGAAGCAGACTCCAGGCTCCGAGCTGTTAGCACAGAGCCCGATGCAGGGCTTGAACCGCGAGATCATGGCCTCGGCCGAAGTCGGCGAGTAAGCAACTGAGTCACCCAGGCGCCCCTGTAAAGAACTCTTACATTCAACAATAACAAAAAGCTATCAACCCAACATAAAAATAGGCCCAAAACTTGAAGAGATATTTCTCCAAAGAAGATACAAAAATGGCCAACAAGCACATGAGAAGATACTCGATATCGTTTGTTCTTAGGAAAATCAAAACCACAGTAAGATAGCACTTCCCAATCACAAGTGTGGCTAGCATCAAAAAATGGAGGAAAAAGTGTTGGTGAAGACATGAAGAAAGTGGATCCTACTTTCTTCCACTGAATTACAGGTGGAAATGTAAAATGGTGTGGCCGCTATGGAAAAAAGTCCAGCAGCTCTTCAAAGAGTCAAACGCAGAGTTACCACGTGATCCAGCAATTCCAATTCTCAGCATATATCCCCCAAAAATAGAAAGCAGGGACTCAAATAGATACTTGTAAGCCAGTGTTCATAGCAGAATTATTCACAGTAAAAGCCAACAGGTAGAAACATCCCAAATGTCCATTAACAGATGAATAGATAAGCAAAATGTGGTATACACATACAAGGGAATATTACTCAGCTGCACATGAAAATGAAATTCTGATGCATGCTACATCATGGTTGAAGCTTGAAAACATTACACTAAATAGAGAAAAAAAGGAGGAAATTATGCTAAATGAAATAAGCAAGATATAAAAGGACAACTATCGTATGATCTCAATTCTATGACGTATTTTTAAAAGGCAAATTCATAAGGACAGAAAGTAGAATAGAGTTTACCAGAGGTAGGGAGAAGGAGTAATGGGTAATTAGTGTTTAATGAGTACAAAGTTTCTGTTTAGGGTGATAAAACATTGTGGAACTGGAGAGTGGTAATATTTGCACAATTACAAATGTACTGATGCTACTGAATTGTACACTTAAAAATGGTTAAAATGATAAATTTTATGGTATGTATATTTTATCACAAAAAATAAACAGAACTGGCATGTGACTCACAGTATGCCTCTTCCTAATGTTACTGATACATACTACCATATCTTAAACGTTTTTAAGAATGAAGAAAAATACTACCTTACTAACAGAAGTATGGGTATAAGTATTTAAAAACAAAGAATCCCCAGGGGCACCTGAGTGACTCGGTCAGTTGTGCATCGAACTTCTGATTTCAGCTCAGGTCGTGATCCCAGGGTCATGGGATTGAGCCCTCCATTGGGCTCCATGCTGAGCTTGGAGCCTGCTTAAGATTCTCTCTCTCCCTCTGTCCCTCTCTCCTGCTCACTCTCTCTCTCTCTAAAGTATAAATAAATACACAGGATCTTTATATAATCTCAAAATAATAATTATTGCTATTATCTGTTGTGCACTTAGAATATGCCAGCCACCATGCTCAAATAAACTTCATAACAGCACCATGTTACATATTAGTATCATCCCAACTTTATAAGTAAGGGAGATTCACAGAGATTATAACCTATTTGCCTTTATTTATATATACGCTATAAGGGAAAATATTTTTAAAAAATAAATTGGAGAAGTATTTTTTCCTCTTTGAAAAGTGAATTATCATAGAACGCTTTCTTGCATTACAAATTTCATCCAACATAACTTAAAATCTTAAATTGACTTTGCACATGCCAGAGTTTTTGTGATCATCTCTACTGCATCAAGAAAGGCACAGCCACACGACATTTAATTAAAAAAATAAAAAGAGGAACGAGAAAGGAAAGCAATATTTGTCAAGCATCAAATCATGCGCCAGACACTGTACCAAGAATTTTATGTATTTTATCTCATTTAGTCCTCTCAATTGGGGAGGTAGAATTATTTATACTTCACAGATAAAGAAACAAACATATAGTAATCCACAATACTCCTATTCACTACTTTCAAAATCTGATAAATATTCTATTCAAGTAGGAGCCAATTAATTCCAATTGCCTAGGGAATCAAAGAATAGTAGTCACTGCCAAAAACTGTCCCAGATACCTGACGGAGCCAATATGACAGCTGCCCCCAGCACGTCGCATGGCTGAGTATTCAAAAGCCCAACAGATCTCACACCCAAACACAGTGCGCAAGGGCAGAAGATCACGCTGCTGACTACGGAGTCAAGAAGAACGGATTGTGTGGCCTTCTGCTCCAGCACCAGCCCATGACAGCTGAAAAGACAGCCAAATACGGATGGCCCTGAGCCACGTGAAGGGGGTTCACACTGCCCTCCCGTATTTGCATATAAAGACTAGATTCTAAAGCATCTTCTGGTGCTTTGGAAAATGAAAGCTTCTGAATCTCAGTTCAAGAATGTACAGCAAAAACCATGATATACATTTTCAATAAATATGTGGAAATGATTATATTTAACTTTTACCTCTTGATCATCTTATTAACATTTAAATATGTTAATTTCTCTTAAAAAAAAAAAAAACAAAAAACAAACAAAGACCGCTTCCCTCTATTTTCTGCCCTCCTCAGGCTACCATTCTTCCTACTCTTCCAGGCCAGTCTTTTGAACAAGTCTGTTTCAACTGCTGTCCACGCGCTCAGCTTGCACTCACTCCTACATAACTCCTAACTGGCTCTTTCCTACTCCACCCTTACCAAACTGCTCTTGGCAGAGTCTCTATGACTTATCCCCATTGGGGCCTTGAAGGGACTCAGAGAAATCCCTACGGAACCATAGGGCAGAGAGTTTGAAAATGACTATACTTGAGCCTTATTTACATATTTTGTGGGGCAACTGCATAATTTGTGGGGGCCAGTGCAAAATAAACATGGGGGGCCTCTTGCTTAAAACCAGGAAAAAGAGTTTTTCCCTTTTTTTCTGTCACCTCTCTCTAAACAGGTTATGGTATTTTTTAAATTTCCTACTGAATATCAGGGCCAGAGGATGTTCATGGGTTGGTGGGTGCAGATTCTCACAGGTAATGGGAACTCCCAATGACTTGGTGCTCAGGGTACACACTGAATCCAGTCCTATGGCCATACCCACGTTCCTACTAGGAATGGTGGGTGGTAGCAGTCTCTGGACAGGAGAACGCAGCCGAGAAATCACCCAGGGAGCTGAGAAGTAGCCACTGGATCCTAGAGCCTCCATACCCACAGCACATGCTCCTATTGTCCCATCAGACTTCACTTCAAAATACAATTTTTTAAGTGTTTATTTATTTTTGAGAGAGAGAGAGAGAGAGAGAGAGACAGAGCACAAGCGGGGAGGAGGCAGAGAGAGAGGGAGACACAGAATCCAAAGCAGGATCCAGGTTCTGAGCTGTTAGCCCAGAGCCCAACATGGGGCTCAAACTCACAAACTGCAAGATCATGACCTGAGCCAAGGTCAGACACTCGACTGACCGAGCCACCCAGGCACCCCCAAAATACAATTATTCAGAATTTCAGACAATGAGCACAGCACAATAAATTCCAAGCACAGGACCCACTTCTGAGCACGAGATCTTAGGTAACTGCACTGGTTGCATTCCTATGAAGCTGGCCCTCGCTATACTTCATGATAATCACAGTTCCACCTAACATCTGCACGGAATAGTTCCAATTTCACTCTAGGCTCAAAATAAGCCTATAGAGATGAATAGATATCCTCACTTTACAGATAAAACACTGACTCAGAAGGTGAAATGCACTGCCCAAAGGCATGGAAAAGCAGGGATTAAGCCCACACCTTCTGACTCCAAGTTCTTTCCAGTGTAATGTGCTTCCTAAGCAAAGGGCAGATGGGAGGGGGTGAGAACAGTGACCATTTCTCCACATGAGCCACTGGGTTCATCATTAGTTAGAAATTATTTCTGTCAAATTTCTGTCAATTCCAGTCAGATTTGAAAAACCAATTGATTTTTTTAACATTCTAGAATTCAATGGCTTTATGTAAACATGTAGTCTATACAAAAGAAACAGTATCAGGGGCAAAGGTAGTTTTTTTCCCCCAATTTACCCCATGCAGTATGCACCTTGCTTCACCAATCTTGGACCCCCTACGCACACATCGATCACCAGCAGTCAGCCACAAAGGACTAGAGAGTCAGCAGATGAGACAATGCTGCAATATACTTTCACTACAAGAGAGATGATTCCTTGATTTAGTTGGGAGAAAGTTCATCTAAATGCCAGACAGATAGTAACACTGACAAGAAGTACTTAGCTAGGAGATATCAAAATCAAGGAGGGACCTTATCTTCTTCAACCTGACTCTTCCTTATCATCATTCCACCTATTGTAGAGAATTCAATCTATCCAGACGGTGAAATTGTTGCTAATATTCTTCATGTTAACATAAAGGACTTTATTTTGAGAACGCAACTTTCAACTCATTCGTTTCCTAATTCAGTTACTCAAAAATCTCCCCTGAAAGCACAAAGAGAGCATTTTTTGGTTGAACTAATATGCGTTTGTTACAACCATTCGCACTGGCGACCCTTCACACTGGCTGATCACCCAGAAAATATCCAAGGAAAAAGAAGTACAACTGAACGTTAGATCCAAATAGCACAATCTCTCAGCTCACTAGAGCAGAATCTCTCTCTAATACATTGGTCACAGGCTATATTACTAGCTCTTTTTATCCTATCTCTAGGTAGAAAAGCTATAATTTAAACTGACAGCATTACTTGTCATGAAGTCTGTAGGTTTACAATTTCGAAATGTCAGTTTGAACTTCTGACTAGTTCCTTGGAGCACTACTGTTTGTTTCTAAATGAGGCAACTTGTCAGCTCTGCATACATAAAAGCAGTTAATCAGCAATTTGCAGTGCAACACAAGAGGAATCAGCTGGTATGCTAATAGTGAGCCCACAAAGCACCTCCAATTAGGAAAGAAAGCCTTGTCCTAAGCCAATAATATCCTCATATATCACAAAATGTATCCTACTACTCAGTAGATGAAACATTTCATGCCAAGGAATTTACTATTTTGAAGTAATTGTCTGCCTCCACCCTGACATGCCCGTGTTCTCACTGACCTACCGTGGAGGAGCTGCAGGCAGCGAGCAGGTGGGGATCACCATGACTTCTGACCCTCCCCACTGTCGCTTCCATGCAGTTCCCAGTGCGTTTTTTTTACTTTTTTTTTCATGTTTATTCATTTGGGGGGGTGGGGGGACAGAGAGAGGGAGACACAGAATCTGAAGCAGGCTCCAGGCTCCGAGCTGTCAGCACAGAGCTTGATGTGGGGCTCGAACCCACAGACTGTGAGATCGTGACCTGAGCTGAAGTCAGATGCTCAACCAACTGAGCTGCCCAGGAGCCCCTCCAGAGGGTTCTTATTCTTGGCCCTGTCCTTGTTTACTGTTCTGCTTCCCCCTTTTCTATGTGGGCTTCATGTCTCCTGTCTTCGGCTCTCTGAGTAAAATGGGATAGGATCTTACTTGAGAAGTACTCTGGATCCTCTCACCTTCTAGAAAATGATTGAACTATATAACAAGATCCACTCCTAAAATAGTGATAATGATAACTCTAATAACCAGATTATTTTATTAGCAAGAATACCCAGCACTGGCATAGAAACACTTTGGCATAGTTCTAACCACTCACGGATTTGAGCCTCTGGACTGAATTTGAGAATACAGATGATAATACTAAAATTAAAAGTAAGCAAAATTAAACAGTAAGTCTAAAAGACTTTTAAAGGAAATGTCTTCCCTTATCTCCAGTGATTATCTCAGTTGTCCTAACAGGATCACATTGGAAAAAAAAAAAAAGGTTTGTTTGCCTGTAGTCATGTACCTCACCCACTTAAGCAATAACCTTTGTCTGTGAGAGCCTCTCAAATCAGATTTTGAATTGATCAAGCAAATGTGGTTTAGTGATTGAAGGAAAAGAGCTGCTAGCCAGAATCCAATAATCTATTTTTTCTCATATGAGACACACTTTACTGGAGTTACAGAATAGTGCTTCTGAATATGCTTCAGGGTTGTCTTTGTGCCTAAGCCGTTGGTAGGGGAGGGCACGTAGAGGGGTGGAATCCTTTCTGGATCCGATGGCGGTCACCAGCCTGTCTACTAACAGGTAGTACATGGGCAGGTCCCAAGAACAGAACATGGCTTATGGTAAGCCCACAGTCAACTGTCCACAGATTCACGCTGGTAACCAGAGAAGCTTTGTCTATGGATCACAATAGGTTAGCCTACAGGGGGAGATTATGAGACACCGGGCGGGGGGGGGGGGGGGGGGGGGGGGGCTCTGACCAGCGTCAGGCCTTGATGGCTCTTCATGAGACCATTTGGCCTGGGGGTGTGAGAGCCCGAGTACAGAGTTCTGATCTACACATGCTCAGGCTTCCCCTGTTCTGAGCAGTGCAAAGATATTGTATACCTTGAGATCATCTACTTAAACCTCTCTGCCCCCATTTACTTAAGAGAAAAATCAAAGCCCAGAAGTCATTTGCCCAAGAACCCATGGAACTAATCAAGTCATGTCTGATTCTAAAACATCTAATCCCTAATCCAAAACATTTACTTCTCCCCCTCCTCTCTCTTCTCTCTTCCTCCTCCCCTCTTGCATCTTCCCACCTTACCTTCCCCCCATGTCAGCAGCAGCAGCATTTTGAAGCAGCCAGAATCTTTCTTGAAACAAAATTTTAGCTAGAAACCCACAATATAAAATAAATTAAAAAGGGCTTGCTTAGATGCAAACAGGGAAGGGAGACAGCGTGTGTGCCAGAATCCTACCTGCTTAACTGAGTCTGCAGCCTCCTCCGGGATCCTAGGTAGAACACTGTGATCATGGGAACTTCTTCCTTGATAGCTTCCAAGAAAGCTCATTGCAAATACTAATTAGGATCATATTTTCATATAAAAGTATTATTTTCTGAAACACTGGCAAAGTATACATTGGGAAGGCAGTTGCTTTTAAAAATGTTATTTTCTTGTGTGTTTTTAAAGACTTTAATTTCTTAGAGTAGTTTCAGTTTCATAGCAAAATTGAGAGAAAGGTACAGAAATTTCCTATATGCCGCTCCCACATGCACAGCTTCCCCCATTATCAACATCCCCCACCAGAGTAGTACCTTTGTTCCAGCTGATAAACCTACATTAACTCATCATTACCATCCAAAGTCCATAGTTTACATTAAAGTTTACTCTTAGTGTTACGCCTTCTGTGGGTTTAGTCAATGTATTACAATATGTATCCGCAGTTATGACGTCTTCCAGAGGAGTGGCCCTGCCTAAACGTCCTCTGAGCCACACCTAATTTTTGTTTTAAAACGAAGTCCAACATTCCCAAAGTTGGGTACAAGGATGTCCTTGTCTGAAACTGAGAAACGCTAATTTTCTTTCAATGCCATCAGCATACACAAACAACTCTGATGTGATGCATTTAGTTAGGTGATGTTCAAAATTAGGAAATAAGGTCATGAAGTGATTGGCAGTAATGAAAAATAAGTATCATTCCTAACAGCTTAACTATTAGAAAAAAAAAGGCACAGGAACTTGAAAACACAGAAGCAAGCTTTGGGACACTATTCGTAGCAGAAAACCTACATGAAATTACCACATGCAAACACCAGACATCCATCTTATTCCCTTGGGTGACTCTCTTCATTAGTGCTAACAGGCTCAGGGCCTCCATTTGGAGACTGTTTCTGCAATGCTAGAAGAACACAAATCTTGTTCTGTTTGGTGAAGTCCATTCCCATAAACAAGAAAAAAATGAAATCAGTGTGTTGACATTAACACATGTACACACGCAGATTTGTCTGTGTATTGTTTCTAATCACTTCTTCCTTTAATTTGAATTTATTAGTCTTTAGAAATCTTGCCAAACATTACTGAGTAACACAATGTAAAATAAGTACCAAAATTAGATGCCACGTACATTTCTAATTAAATCCCTTTCATCGGGATTAAGAATTTTTTAAAACTATGTGCAAAAAGGCAGTGGCATTGAATGTCATTCACCACAAGTAGTTTATAAGCAGTAACACAAAATATAGCATATATCAACTGTATATTTATTAAACTGTATATTTATTTTTGCACATGGTTAAGAGCTAAATACTATGTAAATCTGACCCCCCCCAAAATAAGCACATGCCACAATTCAGCAGCTGTTAACACAACAATTCTTTCCTCTTCCTTTACATGTATATATGTTGAAAATACCATTCTTCACATATATTTGTTGGTTACTGTCTTTTGTTATTTTCCTTGATAATTTGCTAACTGCATTTAACTATGTAAAGACACAAAGCAGATTTGAACCAAGAAGGCTGTTGGAAGTCAATAAAGAAACCCATGGACATATATGTAGTCCTATCAAAGATTTCCTTTAGCACATTTGATGTTCTGCCCACAAAGGTGAACCAAATATAAACACAATGTATTTTCTTCTCAGTGAGTTTTTCTCTTAAAATACTCACTTCTAACTTCCTCTCTCAAGCACTGATTCTTCTAACATTTTCTTACTTAGTGAGTTCTAGCCACTGAGATACAAAGATGAATTAGTTGTGACCCCTGTACCCATCTTAGTCTGTCAAGAAAGACAGGTAATGCAGACCATCAGGACAGAAACCAGTAGAGGTCTACGGTGCTTTGGTGGCACAAAGGCAGGAGCAGTTAACTTAGACGATGGGAGGTTTCTAGGAAGCATCTGGATGGACTTCAGAAGGAGCTGATGATTCACTGGGAAAAGGGCATCTCAGGCAGAGGGAAGAGGTTGTCGGGAAAGTACAGAGGCAGGAAAGCCAATGACACAGTCAGGGAACTGAAAGCAATTCCACACAGAGAAACAGGGAGAGATGGGAAGAATCTGCTCATGGTACGAGATGAACAAGGAGAGCTGACTTGGGGCCAGATTATTAAAAGGTCCTGTTTATTTTCTAAAGAGCCTGGTCTTTATCTGTTCTCCTTTTGTTTCACAGTGCTGAGCAACATAGAAGAAAACCAGAAGGGCACAAATCCATTGTTTTTAGACAAAGGACAAAGGCAAGGCAGTGAAGAAAGGATAGACTTTTCAACAAAGGATGCTGAAACAACTGAATATCCATACGCCCCCCCCCCAATGTGGATCCATAATTCAGACCATATACAAAACTCAACTGAAATCAATCTTAGACCAAAGCATAAGACGTCAAACTATAGTAGGTCTAGAAGAAAACAGGAGAAACTGTTTGTGACTTTGGAGTAACCAAAGATTTCTTAGCTATGACACCCACCAAAAACACAATTCATAAAATGACAAATTGAAAAAATGGACTTAACAAAATTAAAAGCTGCTGCTCTTCAAAAGACAGGAGAATAAAAAGATAAACCAGAGACTGAAAGGAAACCTGCAAAGCATATATCTGATAAAGGACTTATTTCAGGGTAAAAAGAACTCTCAAAAGTCAACGAGCAGAAGACCAACAACCCAATTTTTAAAAATTAGCTAACCAAAGATGTATGAATGGCAAATAACCACAAGAAAAAATGTTCAACATCATTAGGCACTACTGAAATGAAAAATAAAGCCATAATGAGATACTACTCCTACGCACCTATTAAAGTGACCAAAATTAAAACACTGACCATACATACCAAGTGTTGGTGAGGATGAGAAGAAACTACAACTCTCATAAACTCACAGGGGGCATGTAAAATGATGCAACCAGTTTTGAAAACAGCTTGGCAGTTTCTTAAACAGTTGAACATACACCTGCTATATGACCCAGCCATTCCACTCCTAGGTATTTACATAAAAGGAGATGAAGTATATATCTAAAGACTTGTACACATATTCTTATAGCAGCCTGATTCATACAAAAACTGGAAACCACCCAAGTGTCCATCAACAGGTGAATATCTCTATACATGGAACGACTCCTCAATAAAAAGGAATGAACTACTGACCTATGCAACAACATAACTGCAATCTCAAAATAATTATGCCAGGTGACAGAAGCCAGACATGAGAATATATACTCTATGATGCCATTTCTATAAAAATCTAGAAAATGCAAATTAATTTATATAAAGGATACTGGTTGTTATGTAGGGAGGGCATTGCTGGTAGGAACTACAAAGGGCACACCCAAGGGGACTTTTGGGGATGGTGAATATTGTGAGAATAGTTTCATGGACATACACAGATGTCAAAACTTATCAAACAGTACACTTTAAGTATGTCCAGTTTATTGTATGTCAATTATATCTCAATAAATTATTTTTAAAAACCATTTAAGAGTCATATCAAGTATTAACAATCACTTCACCTCTACTCTACTTTCATTCTTCTTTGCAAGAGAACTGAATTATGTGAGACAATACAAAAAGACACTATCTGAGTTTTGCATTTTCAGACAGTTTTCCATATTTGTGACAACGTTACTTTTGAGAAAGTGAATAAAGTAGACAAGGATGGAATATGAGTTGGAAGAGCTCAAACTTTTCAGATACCTCCAGAAGCAATCTGCTATCTATAAAATAGCTGATTTCTTTATTTTGTTTATTTTTTTAACTACCCCAAAATTTTATTTGGAACCTATTTCTTCCATGATTGCCAAAAACTTAGTGATACTTAATAGTCTTATTTTTAATTTTCTTTTACTATAATGATGAAAAACCACAAAGACTGCTTCCATCCCATCACGGTAACAGGATGCTGTAATATTACTATGAAATCCCACTTGAATGTGTACACTAAAACATGTAAATGCACTGTCTAGTAAGATGCGTGTTTAAACTGACAGAACAGTGAAAGGTGCTGAAAGAATGTGCAAAAACATTTAAGAGAGTGAGAAGACTTAAAAATTTTTAACGACACCCATTTCAAGAGTTTATAAAAACAGGGGCACTTGGATGGCTCATTCAGTTAAGCATCCGACTCTTGATCTTGGCTCAGGTCATGGTCTCACAGTTCATGGGCTCGAGC
Organism: Paguma larvata; assembly: GCA_030068075.1. Classification (NCBI taxonomy): domain Eukaryota; kingdom Metazoa; phylum Chordata; class Mammalia; order Carnivora; family Viverridae; genus Paguma; species Paguma larvata. The sequence continues at coordinate 66,130,640 of CM057835.1, forward strand.
CCCACATCAGGCTCTGTGCTGACGGTGCAGAGTCTGCTTGGTATTTTCTCTCTCCCTCTCTCTCTGACCCTCTCCCACTCACGTTCTCACTCTCTCTCAAAATAAATGAAAATTTTTAAAAGTTTAAAAAAACATACCAACAAAATAATACCCTTCAATACTTCAGCTTTCCTATACATGTGTCCTAAAAAAAATAAATGTTCTAAAAAAGATAACAATTAAACCATATTAGAAGGGAAGTTGTTCCAACAGTCAAGAATGAAACCATGTCCACCCAAGGGTGCATACACTTGGAAGTTACTCTCTCAAACTACAGTAGTAAGCCAGTGTACTTTAGATCTGAAACAAAGACTTAAAGAATGTCTGGCTTTTTAAGGAGTCACCACTTTGGAGTATCCACTGCTTTTCTGTCTATTATAAACCGCTTTTGCAAAATACATACGCACATGCATGTGCGTCCCAAAACTAAAATGACAGCAAAAGAAAACCACCTAGCTCTTTTCTTAAAATTTAGATTTGAAAAGTTAATACTAGAGTAGTAGTATAGTCTAAAGGGTATGATGACAGGGGACTAAAAATGAACCAGGGTGTCAGAAAGATACTGGCCCCATTATCAGGGCCAGAGGCATGACTTACCAGGAGTAGCTCCCTCTAAGTCGACAGTGCAAGGGAAATTAGCAAGGCCAGAGAATTCTCATATCTTGAACACAAAAGGGCTACATTTAAGGGCAGACTGAAGCACATACTTGTTTGAAAATTACTAAAAAGTTGTTAGGATTTTATTATTGTTTTGTTTGTTGTTTTTAAGAAAGAAATTTCTCAATCAAAGGACTGGATGGTACTGCATGTGACACTAATGGCTTACAAATAAAACTAGGCTTATAAACCTCTAGAAAGGTAGTAAGTGATGAGGAGATCCAGGTTGTATCATGAAGGTACTTCGGCTATAGGCATATTTGAAAAAGGTTACATTCTGTGTGATCAGTTGTAACAAGTACTATAATTAGATTAATAACACATCACTCAAATGAAAAGATCAGGTGCTAAAATAGAAAGAATCCTTTCTTAATATAATCCATGTACGTCAGAGAACTGGTCATGTTTTAAAAATGAACTGGCAGGTTCTTCAAAGGTTATGCTTAATTTAAAGTATCTTTCATCAGCTTGAAAAGAAAATGTCAACTTGACCGACTAGCATGTCTTCTTTTCTTAAGTATAATAAAGATTTACAGAAGTAAATAAAATCTACAGAACAAGTGGAATTTGGCTTTTGGCATTTATATAGAACTCCTTCTTCTTAGAGTATTCATGAGGCACAGTGAAAATTATTTGAAAAAAGTTTAAATGATAGATGTTAAAAATATATACATAAGATTAACAGGAATATATAGTAAGCATGAAATGAAATCACAAATGTGCTTCATTTTACATTAAGGCTGAATTCTACCTGTAAATCAAAAATATACCTTTTCTGCACTGATTATTTGTTGTCCCTAACCCCCTTACCCATACCCTGCCTTGCTGGCTCCCTCTGTGCACCAGGAGGCCAAACTCTACAGACAACCATGGCTCTCTTACCCCCAGCTTCAGGTTGGGCTCAGCCAATAGGAGACCAGAATGCAAGAGGAGAGAGGTATCAGAGTATTTATTCCTGACCCCTCTCCCACAACTCCTCAGCTCTCTCTCTGCTTCAACGTGACTGCTTCGGCGACTTCATTCCTGCACAACGACAAGTTCTATCACACAGATTTCTTCAATGCCAGCTCTCAGGCTTCATCAGAAAGCCAGTGCCAGATATCTCATCATCCTTTTTCATCTACCTTAACCCTCCACCTCTGTAAATGATGTCTTCATTAATTTCTCTTCAGTTAAACTCTTTCCTTTTTTTGGGGGGGGGGAGTGGGAATTCAGATTTTTTTTAATTTAAATTTGTTAGTTAGCACACAGTGCAATATTGGTTTCATAAATAGAATTCAGTGATTCATCACTTCCATACAACGCCCAGTGCTCATCTCAACAAGTGCCCTCCTTAATACCTGTCACCCATCTAGCCCATCTTTCACGCACCTCCCTGCTTCAACCCTCAATCTGTTCCCTGTCATTGGGTCTCTCTCTCTTTTTTAATTTACATCCAAACTAGTTAACATACGTAAACTCTGACTTTCTATATTCTGCACTTCTTTAAAGCAAAACATACCTGTTTTGAGGGAGAAATGAACATTTTATATAAAGTTTGTCCAATCTCATATTTCCCATCTCTCCAAACCTGCGATACCAATGACTGCACATACTAATCTGCATTATCACTGAATTTATAATTATAAATGACAAATCAATTCTTATGGCAGAATATAATCACCTATAGTTTCTTGATAATTCAGTAATTTGACAGAAAATATACAATACATAAAACTTTGAGATATTGAATCTAAGGAACATTCAAACCAGTACCAGCATATGAGTACTGCATCTAACAAACCATTTATAGAAAAAAAGACTCAAATACATAAAGAGCTCAGCTTTTTTTTAAGTTATTTATTTATTTATTTGTTTGTTTTTGAGACAGTGGGGCAGGGGTAGAGAGAGAATCCCAAGCAGGCTCCACACCGTAAGCATGGAGCCCACAGCAGGGCTCAGTCTCATATACTGAGCCAACACTTAACCGACTGAGCCACCCAGGTGCCCCAAAAGCTCAGCTTTTTAAGACCCTGCATCCTACCTTGCATCCTCATTTCTTCTCCACCAAAACTAAAAGAAAACACAGCATATATTTCCAAAAACAACAGTATCTTCTAAAATAGTTATTAATTATCCTTCTGTTCAATGATAATAAGTAGAAAGTATCCACAGCACTGAAAAGTAAAAGGCACTCAACTGGGCTTTTTAGGCTTCAGATTATCTAGTATTAGATATTATGTCCCAATAGTGATAGTTTCAGGCAGCTTCACACTACCTTCTCTCCTGCTCGCACATGCTCTCTCTAAATAAAAAAATAAAGTAAATAAAAATGATTTTTTTGCTTACATTACTCCTTACCAACATTAGTAGAGATAATGGAGAGATGAATGAAATATACTGAATAATCTTAATTAAACCCAGAACATAACAAGCCCTATTTTTACAGAAAAAGAAATTTACATTTTCATGAAGAAATGATCCAAACAAGAATTTGAACAAACCAACTGCCAATATTTGAAATGTCCTTTACCGAATGACTTTAAAAATCACAGAATGTCATAGCTAAAAGGAGCCTTGGAGACCATCTAGTTGAACTCATATTTTACAGATGAGTAACTCAAGGCTCAAGGTTTAAGTGTAAGTAATTAGTTTAAAATTACTAGCTAGCTGTTCTGGACTAAATCTTGGGGGCCAATGGATGTATGGTTACAAGAAGTATGACTTCTTAAAGAGCAGTAATTAGATTCGGGAGAGGAAGTCAGCTCTCAACTAAAATTGCTGGATTCTGAATGACCACCATCGCCTTCTGTAATGCTCAAACCAGCCTGGGGGATTTGTATGCTTTTCTAATACTTTTGAGGGAACCACAATCACCTCTAGGATGTCTTAATGTCTAGAGTTCCTATGGTGAATAAAAATTCAGCACCCCAACAACCCTTATAAGGCATTGCTCCTTATCTCTGAGAACAGGGAGAAAGACGGCTTTGCCTTAGGCTCAAAATGGGAAATACGCCATCAACATCCTTAAATACTGGTCAACATTCTTCCTGGAGCATGACTGTGCCCTACAATGTAATTCTGTGAGTGTGGTGTACGCATGCATGAGAGAGAGAAAGAAAGAGAGGGAGTAGGTTGAAGGAGGAGATAAGCAGAGAGAGACAGGTTGTCAGAGAGAGGAGATAAAGGGGGAAGGCAGAGAAGGGGAAAGCAGAGAGAAGCAGAGAAAGACAAGGCAGAGATACATGGAGAAGGTAAGACAAAATGTGAAAAAACAACAGCAGAGAGAGAGAGTTGGAGAGACACACAGATCAAAAGGCAGAACTACGAAAAGGCGGAGAATAACACAGTGAAACGACACTATAAACCCTTGCTGTTCAATGCTGTCCTTGGCCCAGAAGCATCAGCACCACCTGAGAATTAGAAGGCAGAAACCCAGGTCTTATCCCAGATCCACAGAATCTGTGTTTTTAAGAGTACCTCCCAGGTGATTCAGGCACTACTCCCATTAACTCCATTTAGTCAAGGTCATTTTAACTGTTATTAAAGCGGTGAAATGACTGTTTCTATATGCAAAGTCACAGGGTTCCACCACTTGGAAACCCAGCACAAACGTTCATCTCTGACCAGGTAGCCTGGATGCAGACATACAGATTCAACCTAACCACCCTTGCTACCACTTTTGTTCCCACGGTAGGTTCACGTTCAAGAACTTAATAATAATAGCCATTTGTTTCCCTAGAAATTTTTTTAAGAGTTCAGAAAACAGGAAAACTTCAAGACTGACAAATGACAGATGTAATCAGGTAACTCTAGATTGATTGTTCATAGTGGGAAAATTTCTGAGTAGCTGCTGCTATTAAAAAAAGACCTAATTTCCTTTTTTAAAAAAATTTAAGATGTAGCACCCATCCCATGATGACACATGTATTGAAGATATTCTGCCTCTCAGATACACGGTAAACATATAGTAATTTCACTACGGGATGTTTTTATTAAACAGCCAAGCACATAATTATAGGATTTTCAGTGTAAAATTACTCCTGCTCTGAAACTCCAGCATTTCCCTCACCCACATGGCAATGTTTTTCTCTCCCTACAGTCGCAGCCATATTCCCTGAACCCTCCGCCAGCTGCCACTTTCTCTCCCCCACCTCTCTATTGTTCATGCTTTGTCTTACTTATCATTTTTTTTAAAGGAAGAAAGTAAGTATAAGACACTGGTATCTATTTTTTCCAAGATTATGCTCTTTGTTCTATGCATTGGGTAGAAACAATAACTATTCCTAACAGAGGGGCCAGGGTGGCGACTCTTGGATGCTGATGGTCAGCTTTTCCTTTTCCTTCTTCCTTTTCCCTTCACCCTTTCAATCAGCCAGGACCCCTTGCCCCTGCCAGTATGTCCTAGCTGGCAAATGTCTACGTGGGAAAAGCAGCAAGATTTGTGCTACATGGGAGCAAACATTGCAGTCAGTTTCTTAAGGTAGGAATATTTCCATCAGTAAAACATGGGTGAGCTAATATCTTCCAAAACAGTCTATGCTTCTAGCTGAAGTTTGCATTTAGCTGAATCTCTCTTTTCTTCTAATATACAGCAAAGGGGTGAAGAATACCACAAGAGCAGGGTAGGTGAGCATGAAGAGCAATTAAAAGAGAGAGTAGGAGGACACTGGATATTGAGGGGCTCACCCCTACCGATAACTTTATATTTGAAAGTAACTGTACATTATTCACTGGATTCATGTATTTGTTTATTCAAATAAATCTAGTGCCTACTAAATGCCAGGTATTGTGCCAAATGTTCAACATACAAAAAAGATGAAAATTATAAGGCAAGTTCATTCCTATTTACACACACACACACACACACCCCACCTTGGAGTTTGACTTTCATTTTAACTCCTTCAGATACTTTATGAAGCCCTTCCTTAATATGGTAGACAAAGGCTTAATTGCTTACAAGCATCCAATGTTTTGTGAAAGATGAGAAAATCAAGAGGATCCCAAATGCCCAGGCTGCTTTGTTTTACATAGTGACACTCGGCATTGGAGGGCATTATAGGTCTATGGACAAAATTCTTCCATTGCAGAAGAGGAGATGAAGAACATTCAAGTCCAGAGGTTCCAACCACATCTTCAAAAATGCCACCATTTAACATCTGCACTCACTACGTATTTTAATTATGAGAACAGGGACCCCTGTTTGCAGATTTATCACCTATAGTCATCTTTTTAATATTTTTAAAAGCTAGTTTTAAAGATAGTTATGAAAGATATAACCAGTAGCAAGGGAAATAAATAACCACCAAATAGCTATGCTAGTTTTAGAGGATGATTTGACCAAAATCAGCTTCTGAAAACAACGGCAATCTTCTGCCTAAATCTAGAAACAGTATAGGTAAAATAACAAAAACTGGTCAAAATAGGCTCTTTAAAAGCATACAACGATTCCAATAATAGGGAAACTAAAGGGAAGAAAATAAGTACCATGAATAGGCCATAATAATTAACATATAATTAACTGTCCCAAAGGAAATTCTCTCCCTGTAAGGATATTATAGTGCGGGCAAAACATGAAATAACGTTGAAGTGCTTTTTGTTTTGTTTTGTTTTGTTTTGTTTTGTTTTGTTTCTGATAGCAAACATAGAGAAACACAGACATTTTCAAAATAAGGACGAGTTTCCAAAGGGAACAATTGAAAACGTCCATCATTTGAAACATCCTGTCTCCCTTCTATGCTTTAAATTCCACAAAAGTTATTTTGAGCCTATTGCTTTGATCAGATTTAGCTGTAAGTAATTATATTTAGTCATAGACATTTGATCTATAAATGGAATCTACTAAAGGAATTACTATAACTTCCATGAAATTGGCAAATAACAGCTCCATGAGGTGATTCTAGAAAAGCTTTATCCTGGGGCGCCTGGGTGGCTCAGTCGGTTAAGCATCTGACTTCAGCTCAAGTCATGATCTCGCTGCTCGTGGGTCGGAGCCCTGTGTGGGGCTCTGTGCTGACAGCTTGGAGACTGGAGCCTGCTTCGGATTCTGTGTCTCCCTCTCTCACTCTCTCTACCCCTACCTCACTCATGCTCTGTTTCTCTCTCTCTCTCAAAAATTAATAAACATTAAAATTTTTTTAAAAAGCTTTATCCTGAAAAGGCAATGCAATAAATGTACCCTACGTAGAAGATAATTGCTTTCAAAATGAAAATCTCTCAAGAGTATAGTTACACATCTGCAATTTGAAGACAGAACTGTCATTTAACAGTGTCCTACACAAATATCTATCAATTTCTCAATAATCACTCATTTTGGGGAAGTAAATCAGTGAAAAAATTATGTTTTTCTTTTCACAGATATCATGTAAATAATAGCTATACATTGAATGCTGGCCACTAAGCAAAATCAGAACAGTAAGACTTTTCATGATCCTTTCCTCAAGAGAATATAACGTCCATCGGTGATGATACAGTATGCAAATCTAGACACAAGTACAATGTATCATGAGGAAGCAGCACGGGTGGTGCAAACTCCTTAAACAGGAGCTTCATAGTCATTGGTCTAGCTGTGGCCCTGTCATTTACTAGCTGTTTGGCCCTCAGTTCATCGCTTTTCTTTTCTGAGCCTCAGGTTCCTCACTAGGAAACAGAAATACAGACGTGAGCATCAAATAAGATAATGTATGTGAATATATTCTGCAAACTATAAAGTGATACTCAAATACCAGTAAGTGAGTTGTATAGTAAAAAGAAAAGACCACTAACAGGAAACCACTACCTAGAAAGTTGGGAGTCAGACATGATTTCAATTTTAGATCTCTGTTGTTAACTTTACTACTAGTAAAGCTAATGGCCTCCATTTGCCTACCATTTACTAAGTCCTAGCTGTGTGACAGCCATATATAAAGGCCAGCATATAAAGGGTTTTATATACATTAATTTAATTTTCCCAACAACCATATGAAGTATGTGGTGTTACCCCATTTTACAAGCGAGGCAACTGAGGAATAGGCAGGCAGAAGAACTACGCTGGAGCTTAGTAAAAGGGGAAGCAAGGATTTCAATCCAAGTCTGACTCTATAGACTGTGTTCCTAATTGTGATACTGTTCTATGAGGGTAAAAAAGGTTTCTGGTTTTCGTTTTTTTTTAAGGTTTCAAAGAAAGTTAAAATCTTCTACATTGATTAGGGTATTAAGAATAATGTTTTAGGCCTGATAGATAGATAGATAGATAGATAGATAGATAGATAGATAGATAGATAGATAAGGGAGGGGACAGGGAGGGAGAAAAACACTTTGACTAATAGTTCTTGCTTTTTCATACTTATAAGTCAGTTGAAAGTGAATCCAAATAAAAAGGACTGGCTCATGATCCTAGTTCCCCAGACTAGTTCAAGCCATCCTCCACCCCTCTGATGCCAAGAGTAGTAACTAACATTCACTGAGCACTTAGTTAGGCTCAGGAACCACAGTAAGTGCTTTATCTTATTCAATCCTCAGAAATCCATAAATATCACCTTCATTTTATAGATGAGTACACTAGAACATAGATTAAATAACTTGCTCAAATTCTGTCTCTAGGAAAGATGGAATAATAGGAACAAGACTTTGCTACCTAATTACTTAACTGAAAAACTGGGAGGAAATATACAAGAAATGACAGTTTTCAGACATTAGATAAGAGGCAGCAAAGGGCAATGATTCCTGAGAGAGGACGAAGGAAGCTGTAAGCCATATGACTGCCCAGGCAGCTCACTGCAGAGAGAGCTTTTGGCTATGGGCTCCGTGAAGGGGAAGCCAAGAAGAATCCAGCAGTCCCCTTAGCTGAGAAGACTGTGTGAGGAGCTCAAAAGGCTATGGTGGATAGAATTCACATGCAGAGTACTGGAGAGGGGAGAGCTACACTGAGAGAAAACTGCAGAGATCTTCAGAGGGTCCTCCCATCCCAATCTTCATCTTGAAAATTGATCTGCACATCTGTTTGAGAAAATTACCCAAGGCTGGGGAAAGAACTGCCAGAAAGAAGCAGGTGGAACCACTCTCTGGAAGAGGCCAGGAATATTGTTCTCACCAGCCAGAACGAAAAACAAAACAAAACAAAAAAAACTCACAATTCATGGGACATGAAGTATTCTAAAGGGTATTGCCCCAATAGGTGGGCAAAATTAGTCTAGACTAAAGGCTGTTCTGGCCCACCTAACAAATGTTAAAAAGCAAGCCTCAAAAGGATCAAACAATTTTCACGTAATTTACAACAACAAAACTTCACAACAAAAATTTAAAATATGGTGTAAATACAAAAGTAACTAGAACCCAACAAAGTAAAATCCACCATATCTGACATCCAATCCAAAATTATCAGGGGGTGCCTAGGTGGCTCAATCATTTGGGCATCCAGCTTCAGCTCAGATTATGATCTCACTGTTTGTGAGTTCAAGCCCCACTTCAGGCTGTGCTGACAGCTTAGAGCCTGGAGCCTGCTTCGGATTCTGCGTCTTCCTCTCTCTCTGCCTCTTCCCCACTCACACTCTGTCTCTCTCTGTCTCATAAATAAATAAACATTAAAAAAATTGTCAGGAAAGCGGGACACCTGGGTGGCTGAGGCGGTTGGGTGTCCAACTTCAGTTCAGGTCATGATCTTGCAGTTCATGAGTTCGAACCCCACATCGGGCTCTGTGCTGACAGCTTGGAGCTTGGAGCCTGCTTTGGAGTCTGTGTCTCCCTCTCTCTCTGCTCCTCCCTGACTCGTGCTCTGTCTCTGCCTCTCTCTCAAAATAAATAAACATTAAAAAAAATTTTTTAATTATCAGGTAATCAAACAAGCAGGAAAATACAACCCTTAACAAGGAGAAGAATAAATCAATAGAAACTAAACCAGGAAAGAAAGAGATTAGCAGACAAGGACATTAAAAGAGTTATTATAACAATATTCCACATGTTCAAGAAAATAGACAAAACCATGATCATGTTGAAGAGAGACCTGAAAGAGATTTTTAAAAGACACAAACCAGGGGCACCTGGCTGGTCCAGTCAGTAGAGCATGTGACTCTTGATCTCAGGGTTGTAAGTTGAAGCCCCACTTTGGGTATACAGATTACTTAAAAACAAAATCTTTAAAAAAGTAAATAAAGACACAAACCAGAGGTCTAGAGATTAAAAACATAATGTCTCTGATTTGTTTGAAAATGTAGAGAATGAGATTAACAGCAATAGAAAAAAAAGAAAAGATAAGCAAATTTGAAGAAATACCAACTGAAACCAAAAATGAAAAGACAATGATAATTTTTTTTTATGTTTATTCATTTTTGAGAGACAGAGAGCGTAAGCAGGGGAGGGGCAGAGAGAGACGGAGACACAGAATCCAAAACTGGCTCCAGGTTCTAAGCTGTCAGCGCAGAGCCTGACACGGGGCTCGAACTCATGGATTATGAGATCATGACCTGAGCCGAAGTCAGACACCTAACTGACTGAGCCACTCAGGCACCCCAAAGAGACAGTGTTTTAATAGAACATCAATGAGCTGTGAACAACTTCAAGGAGTCTAATGTATGTGCACTTAGAATCTCTAAAATAGAAGAGAGAGAAAAGAGGACAGAAAAAAATTGGGGGAAAATAAAACTGAAATTTTTCCAGGTTTAATAAAAGCTATTATTTTAAAAATAAAAACTATTTAATAAAAACTACAAGGCATACGAGCACCTGCTCGTGCTCTGTCTCTCTCTGTCTCTCAAAAATAAATAAACGTTAAAAATAAAGCTACAAGGCACATCATGATCAATGTTCTTAAATGCATCAATAGAGGGAAAAATCTTAAAAAGCAGCCAGCAAAAGTAAAGATTTAACATAAGAAAAACAACAGTAAACCTCTTTTTGGACACAGTAAAACAAAGACAAGTGGAGCAACACCTTTAAATCTGAAAGACATTTCTAGATTTCATGAAAATATCTTTCAAACATCACAGCAAAAAAATAAGTAAAAAAAAAGACATTTTCAGACATACAAAAGCTGACACAGAAAACAGGTAATTTATTTATCAAAAAAATAAAAGAATTCCCATATGATCCAGCAATTTCACTTCCGGGCATATCACCCCAAAACCTGAGAGCAGAGACTCAGATACCTGCACACCAGCGCTCACAGCATCATTCACAACAGCCAAAGGGTGGAAGCAACCCAAGTTTCTATTGGGTGAACCAATAAACAAAATGTGGTAAATCCATATATATGATGAAATATTCTGCTTCAGAAAGGAAACTCTGATACACACACACACACACACACACACACACACAGGTGCACGCTATAACAAAGATGAACCTTGAGGACATTTTACTAAGTGACATAAACCTGTCACAAAAAGAACAATAAGGTATAATTCCACTTACATAGACACCTAGGGTAGTCAGTCACATTCATAGAGACAGAATGCAAAATGGTGATTGGCAAGAACGGGGGGGAGCAGGAATGAGGAGCCATTGTGTTAATAGGTACACAGTTTGAGGTTTGCAAGATGAAAAGAGTTCTGGAGATTGGTTGCACAACAGTGTGAATGCACTTAACATTACAGAACTATACACTTAAAAATGGTTACGATGGTAAATTTTATGTGTATTTTACCTTATATGCGGAATTTGAGAAATTCAACATATGCACATAGGGGAAGAGAAGGAAAAACAGATAAAAACAGAGAGGGAGGCAAACCATAAAAGACTCTTAAATACAGAGAACAAACTGAAGGTTGATGGGGGTGGGTTAAATGGGTGACAGGCATTGAAGAGGGCGCTTTTCAGGATAAGCACTGGGTGTCATACGTAAGAGATGAATCACTGGATTCTACTCCTGAAGCCAAGACTACACTGTATGTAAACCAACTTGAAAATAAATAGAAAGAAAGAAAGAAAGAAAGAAAGAAAGAAAGAAAGAAAGAAAGAAAGAAAGAAAGAAAGGAAGGAAGGAAGGAAGAAAGGAAGGAGGAGGGAGGGAGGGAGGGAGGGAAGAAAGAAAAAGAAAGGAAGGAAGGAAGGAAGGAAGGAAGGAAGGAAGGAAGGAAGGAAGGAAGGAAGGAAGAAAGAAAGAAAGAAAGAAAGAAAGAGAAGACAAGACAAGACAAGACAGAAAGAAATAGGTACGTCTGGTGGCTTGGTCAGTTGAGCACCTGACTCTTGATTTTGGCTCAGGTCATGACCCCAGGGTCATGGGATCAAGCCCCACATCTGTCTCCACACTGAGCATGGAGCCTGCTTAAGACTCTTTCCCTCTGCTCCTCTCCCCAACTCATGTTCTCTCTCTCGCTCTCCCTCTCCCTCAAACAAATAAACAAATAAAAAGATTTTTTAAAGCTGAAAAAAAATTCATCATTAGGCAGAACTGCACTACAAAAAAAAAATGTTAAGGAAAAGACTGACAAAGACAAGGAAGGCAAGTCACATATCAGAGGCAACTTAAGGAGAGGCTGGACAGTTAAGTGCAACGTGGGATCTTCAATTGTATCCTAGAGCAGAAGAAGGACATTAGTGGAAAAATTGGTGAAATTTTGTATGGGCTGCAATTTAGTTACTAATATTGTACCTGTGTTAACTTACTAGTTTTGATAACTATACAATGCTTAATCAATGTGAACATTAAAGCAAGCTATGTGAAGAGTACATAGGAACTCTCTGTTCTGTTTCTGCAACTTTTCTGTAAGTCTAAAATTATCCCAAAATAAAAATTTTTTTTAAAAAAAGAAGAAAGCATTGTTAGCATACCACTTCTGAGAAGAGTTAAAAGTTCCACTGTTAATATGCATGAATAAGGTCCAAAGTGAGCATATTTTAGGTCTTACAGGAAAGAGAAGCAATTCTGTTTTGTCTGTTTTAAAAGGAGTATACAGGAGAATGAAGTCATCGAGTGCTGCTGGAACAGCATGAAAATCACGGTATACGTATATCAAATTAAAGATGCCTCCTTCCCAAAGTTGTAACACATGCAACAGTAAAACAAACCCCAAAACTAACCCAACCAGTGTGGGGATCCGGGCACATAAGAAATGTAAGAGGAGCTAAGAATAAGGAACACGCACAAAAGGAGTGGTCTGTGTAATTCTGTATGCTGTAGGAAACCCAATTACTTCTAATCAGTCCCTTCTGCTAAAGAGTAATAATCTGTTGGTTAAATTTCCATAAGAAAAAGCATGTTTTTTCCTCTACTGTTTTGTCCATGGGATACATCTATTTAATTCTCAACCTTCTTATCCACTCCAATCTGGAGAGGCAGTTTTATGGAGTAGAAAAAGCATGAAACTGACACTAAATGTACTGATCAGCTACACCGTGCCAGGCACTGGTCCACACACTTTATACATGGGTTATCTGATAATCCGTTTAATCCTCACAGCAAGCCTGAAGAGAATGTGCTACTATCCCCATTTTTACAGATGAGTGCCCTTGTCCTAACTTTTCCACTATGTCACGGGGAAAGTTGACATGAATTACAGCTTCTCTGGGCCCTCAGAAACCAACACCTGCTAAATGTCACTGCTAGCGTTTGTTGCACGCCTGCCTTACCCACCCTATTTTGAACTCCTACAGGGTAGGACACTATTTACCTTGGTATTAGGCACACACATGCACTAGATCTGCAGTGTTGAAAGCGAGATTGTTGGGTGAGAAAGCTGAACTGACTAGAAAAATGAACCACCCGAGTTTCTCACAGCTCTTACCATCATGCTCAAAAAAAAAAAAAAAAAAAAAAAGTATCAGGAGACCCAGTGGAAGGAATAGACTAAGGATGAGGAATTTGGGGTCTGGTCCCAGCTCTACCACTGATTGGCTACGTGGTCTTAGGCAACTCACAAACCTCTCTAAGATTTCAAACCAGTGCCATAGGAATTATCATATCTGTCCTTCTCGATTCAGCAGATTGTTGTGAGGGATGAATGAGTCTACTTTAAAGGCTTACTGCAAACCTAAGAGATAAAATATGTAAAGCTCCTGGTACAGGATCAGTGCCCGATGATATCAGTTCCTTCCCTTCCAACACAAAGATTCAAAGACGGAGCTGCCTTATTAGTAAATGGTGCCTTCCTGTCTGCAGCATTTTAGGAACCTGGCATTTTCACTCTGACGATACTTTTTGTGGTATCCTACAAATGTTGGTATAGAGAGTGATTCATCATGTAAACTAAAATCACGGCTTGCAAGTAAATGCAAACTGCAAATTATAGGGAGAACAGAGGTTTAAAAATGTACTTAAAAATAATAAAAACTCAAGTGAAGTCACTTAATCCAATATTTTATTGGAAATTGGACCACCTCCAATTCTCTTAAGGGTACCACAGTTTGGTAACCAGATGTTAATACTGTTCCTCTGCCAAAGAAAACTGCAAGATTTAAAGACTATTTTTTCCTTAAAAATTATGTTCTATTTATATTTCAAAACATATTTCTCTGATACCTCAATAGATTAGATTAAAAACTAAGTATCCCTTCAATCTCCACGCTGCTCGAAGACCTATCTGACGTGCAAAGGCAGGAGGCACTGGAAGAGAAAGTACCTATTCGTTATTCGGCTAAAGAACAAAATGGACAACAGCAGACAGCCAGACCCAAATTCAAATTTACTAAAAGGTAAGCATTATGGAAGCAGCCCAGACCCAATAGAACTTAATTATTCTATTGTAACTAGCAATATGAGCTTTATTAAGGGATGAGTGCAGTAGTCATGGAGGAACGTGACCGTTAGGATGATCCAAGCTATCAAAAGAAATAAAGCAAACCATCATCCAAACCACCCCAATGTCAAATTAAAGTAAATCCTCTGCATTTTCCCTCAAGATACAGAAGTGAATACACTAATCTACTGTATCATAGTAGTAATTATGACAACTATACCAAGGCATTTTATTACCATTAGACTTGGCAAGAGCTCTGAGCTGCTTCTCCACATCATCACTTGAGTATTCCCTCAACCCCAAAGCTGTTTCTGACGTAAATGAGACACGAAAAATATGATATTCACCTGTGTTATTTTCAGAGCATAGATACCAGTTCAGATTTCCTTCTTTGACAGGATGACCTATGGACCTGACCTTTGGCAATTGTTTCTAAGTTCATCAGCTATCCATTACAAGTAAATGAGGAAACAAACAAGAAAAAGAGCTGGAATGCACAACACTGGACCAAACTCATATATCTGAGCAAATAAATACCTCATCTTAAAATCTTAATTATCAGTGAATATGAGAGCCAAACTAGACCAAATCAATCTTCAAGTGGCCACAGCCAATGGTCATATTAATATCAGATAAAGTAGGCTTCAAAACAAAGAATAGAGACAGAGATAAAGAGGGACACTTCATAATTACCAAAGGGTGAATTCATCAGAAAGACATTATCATCACAGGGGTGCCTGGGTGGCTCAGTCAGTCAAGTGTCTGATTCTTGATTTCGGCTCAGGTCATGATCTCATGGTTTGTGGGATCGAACTCCACATAGGATTCTCTCTCCCTCTCTTTCTCTCTGCCCCACCCCCCTGCAAATAAATGTTTTTTAAAAGACAGTATCATCATAAATATGTACTACCTCATAACAGAATTTCAAAATTCAGGAAGTTATCTATTCTTTGCCACTAACTCATCTCACATTTTCTGGAACCCTCCCCACCAAAATTTCTCTAAGCAAGATCACCAGTAATCTCCGTGCTGTCAAATTCATTGATAAAATTCTCAGTCTCATCTTACCTGACCTATCATTTCCTCACCCTTGAAATTTGGACTCAAGGACTCCATTCTTTCTCCACTCTTCTTAAGTCTATTATCTTTCCAGTTAAGTGCATTAGACAAGAGACAGATACAGAATGAACAGTTGTGGTCATTCATTCACTGGCCACTACCTCTTGGTTTCCTTTCCTGGTTCCTGGTCTTCTCTTCTGAATATTCCAGTCCCTAATACTTGGCTCTCAGACATCTTTTCTATCGTGTTTATTGCTTTATTTATGCACTTTCTTTGATGAAAATCAAAGACATTGAGACACTTGCCTTTGCCTGCAGTAGTGATATGTTAATCTCATATGTCCCCATTTCCTCACCTCTCTCTATTTACAGTTTATGATTTCAGGGTAACTGACCAGTTATGATCTACGACTCTCAAATTTATAACTCCATTAAATTCCAAAGGTATACTCAAATCTCTACTTAGATGTCTAATAGGCATCAAAAACTGAAGTCCCAACTCCCTTCCTCTAAAACCTCTTTTATCTACATTCTTCCCATTGCTCAGTAAAGAGCAACTCCATTCTACCAGTAGCTCAGGCGACATAACTTGGTTCCATGATGTCTCTCATACCCCATATGAAATCCTTCAGCAAATCTAAGTAATCCTACTTCTTAAAAAATATCCAGAATCCAACTAAATCCCACCCCTCTACTGCTACCACTTTGGTCCAAGCCATCATTTTCTCTTGCCTATATGAAAACAAGGGCCTCCCAATGGGTCTCATGGATCTGGCCCTTGCGCCATGTAACCTACACTCCACACAGCAGCTAGAATCATTCTGCTGAGCAATAGTCTGACCACGTCACAACTTTGTTCGAATCTCTCTGATGTCTCCCATTACAATAAAATCCAAAGTCCTTCCCATAGCCTTCAAACCCGGCCTGATCTGCCCTCTCCACAATGACTTCTTTGACCTCATCTTCTGTCATGCCTTTCATTTTCTCCACTCCAGTCAAATTGTTTGCTCTCCTCCCTATTCTGTTCTAAGTACAACAAGCATAGTTCCTCCTGTGGGCCTCTGCCCTAGATGCGCTCTGCCTGAACTAGGCTTTTTTTCCCCAGGAGTCACATGGCTTTTTTCCCTTACTTCCTCCATGGGTCTGCTTATACATCACTTCTTAAGAAATGCCTCTCTATCCTACCCACGATAAAATTGCATCCCGTCCTAAAGTATTTACATATCCTCTCTCTCTCTCTCTCCCCCCACACTAGGATATAAACTCCTTGAAAGCAGGGACTTTGTTTTGTTCAATGCTGAACCCCCCATTGCCTAAATCAGTTTCGGGTATGTGATAAGTATGCATTGCAGTATCTGGCGACCCAATAAAGACATCCTCTCTCAGTTAAATGGGTATCTTCAATACTTCCCCTCCCTTACTGCCTTCATCCCTCTGAAGTCCTTTCAAGTCTACATCCATAATACTTCTTTATATTGCTCCGTTTACACTACCACTGGCTTCCCATTGTCTGTCTTCTGCAACAGGCTTACATTTCTGCACCCGACCTCTTGTCTAATATGCTTCCGAAGTGGAAAGATGACAGACTTCAAAAATAAGGCAGGTCTGGACTTTCCTTGAGCAGTCGATTACCAGCTATATAAACTTGAACAAATCCTTTCAGGGTTTCAGTTTGCTTACCTGTAAATAGAGATTAAAACTGCTTTTTTTTTTTAACGGTAGTGTTTAAAAAAGTTAAACACATGAGTATATTTTAGTTAAAATTCAAATAATAGGTAAGTATATAAGTAACAAGTGGCAGTTTCCCAGTAATACCACCCCCAATCCCACTTCCCTCCACAGAGGGAACCTCTGACAGCTGCTAACCATGTCTTTCCCAGGCTCTTCTGTTCACTGACGTTCATGGACACATCTAACACTTTTTTTTTCTAACATATTAGGATCACCATTCTAAATAGGCCATGAATAACACCTACTCTTAAAAACTTTACAAACCTTATTTTTTAAAAACAGTTCTAGGTCTAAGACTAAACAAAAGGTACAAAAAATTCCCATATAATTCCACCATACACAGAACACCTACTTTTCAGGATTCCTATGAGGAACAGACAAGAATACAGAGCATGTAAGGTTAGTAGCAGTGTACATGGCAGCCACTTCACTATCACGCATTTTCTTTCCTTTCTGAACTCTGTTCATGCATCCCCTGGCTCAAAACTTTAACTGGCTTACCACTATATATAGAATAAATCAAATTATTTTATTTTATTTTATCTTTATTTTTATTTGTTAAGAGAGAGAGTGCGTGAGCATCTCTCTACCCTTAGAGAGAGAGAGAATCTCTCTCATGGGGGCTCAATTCCACAACCCTGGGACCGTGACCTGAGCCAAAATCAAGAGTCAGATGTTCAACCAACTGAGCCACCCCGATGCTCCAGAAAAAAAATCAAATTCTTGAGTCTGGTATCAAAGGCTTCCACAGTTTGACTCTACTCTGTTTTTCCAACTTCATCTTGGCTGAGCACCCCCGTCAGGGAGCCCACACGCAAACTTCACTCCCCCCACAACTTTACTCACTACTTCTGATCACATTCAGCGTTTTCCTGTGTGTATTCTTTGCTCCAAAAGTACTTTTCTCTTCCAGTAGGTCTACCAAAATGTTGCTCTCCTTCCAAGCCCCGCTTGAATTCCATTTTTTACAAGACATCCACAGTGTTATCACTTGGCATTTGTCTCTCTTTCTCCTACACTTTCATACTACTTCGTTTATGCCTCTTTTCCCACTCCCGCTTGATTGCCAGGGACCACATCTTACTCAGCAATTAGCACAGTGCTATGCAATACTTGGTGTTCAGAAAAACTGTTGACTTCAATTTACTGACCTACACAATCACAAGTTATTCAACACTGGAAGAGAAAGCTAAAGATCAATCCCTAAAATATTTATCTCTGAATGGGTATAAGTCAAATATAAGTATTCTCTCTACTCTATGACTCTATAAAGGACTCTTCACTGAGAGCTTTTTAAAATAGGTCTTGGGGTGAAAGAGAGGAAGTATGAGAGAGAAAAAACACTGACAATCTCATAGCTATAGAATCTTAAAAATTGTAGAACTCCTCAGAAGCATTAATTTAATCTTTTTTACTAAGTTTTGTAAATTCCAGTATAGTTAACAGACATTGTTATATTCAAAAATACTGTGATTCAACAATTCTGTCCATTACTTAGTGCTCATCATGGTGAGTATACTCTTTAATCCCCTTCACCTATTTTACCTACCCTCCAGCCCCATCCTCTCTGGCAACCCATAACTTTAGTCATTTGATAATCATAAACTACACTTTGTTATTTCTTGCAGTACTTTCTTGAGCCATTTTTAAACCTTTCATCGTGTAACTTTACTTCTCATATTCGCAACTAGATGATCAATTCCATGTAGGTAGAATCTATGTCTTGCTCTTTTACAGTCTCTTCTGCAACTACTCATGTTTCTATAGCACAACTTTAGCTCATGTCAATAGAATATTGAAGTCGTATTGGTTCCTATATGATTTTTTTCCTCTTACACAGAGGAGTTGGAAGAGTAGACTAGAATTAAAACCTTCAGAAGGAAAAGTAAAATGGCTTCAGCTAGGCTGCTATGCAGACATGGCCTTTTGCTCCACTGAAGAAAAATGAAAAGGACTCCTTGTACATAAGGAATAATTTCTTGTTCTCGTCTCAGGGCAAGTCTTACCTCCTTCTGTGCCCACCACTGGCTCAGGGTTCCACTTTCAAATGCATTATCTCACACTTCTGCAAGTCAGCATTTTTTATTCTTTTTTTTTTTTTTTAGTACATTTTTAATATCTATGGCAACTTCCCCCCATGCTGAGCCGCCTGCCTGGGCTATAAAGCTATTGTTTTTTGGTTCCATGGTTCAGAATTGCATAGATTTTTTTTTAAGTAGTCTACACCTACCTTTATTTTTTCCCATAAGCTTTATTATTTTTAGCATACAATTTTGCAGAATGTACATATATCATATTATAGCAAAACGCCTTTTTATCCAAAGTCACTAGCACAGTGCCCTGGATATAACACTAAAAGTTTATTGCATTTAATTTGGAAAACTAAAGATACTGTATTTTATCACTGTTCCCATGATCTCAAATCTCATATCCAAACTGAGGGGTACCTAAAACCCCTCAGCTCCCCATAAGGAGTCTTTCCCTGCTAAAGTTTTTATTTCTCATACTAAAATCACTACCTGGACAGCTTCAGCTGATACAAGATTCAACTTACTGTTATAAAAATATCTAATCTGCACCAATATCAGTATGACTCTCGTACCCCAATAATCAACGTGACCTCTCTGTTTGGTGATGCTAAACTTCTGGACAAAATGAATGGAAAAGCCGAGACAAGAAGGGACTGTGTTCTATTCACTTTCACAGCTGTTTGGGCTACCGCCCAATCTCCTTAATGAGGGTGGTCTCTTGCTTTGTTTTCATGAAACCTATAGCATGTAGAACACACAGCATTTCAATAGTGTAGCCTTCAGGATATTATATTGTCCTGGTTGCTCGATATTTTGTCTCTCTCCTCCTCAGAACAGTCAGAAACACACTGGAGCTGTAACAGTAACTATGACTCCTCGTGAACCAGCTTAAATGATCTACTTCTTGTCAACAAGATGAATAACCAGCATACATACCATTTTAGGCAAAAGTCTCCATGCTTTAATTTTTAATTTCAAGCCTCCAAGTAGGGACTTGAGTTTCAGTTGAAAAACTTAGGAGATTAGAAGCACAGTGTACTATACCCCCAATCAGGTCTGACAATGCTGCTTTAACCCAATTTAGAGATGGCTACATGTACGTGCATATTTTCAAGGCTACAGCAACAGGATTTGTTTTTAACACACACAAATATCTACCGTACATTTTTTTTAATAAAGCAAATCAATCTCCCTTCCTTTTTCTTTTATTCTTCAAGGAGGCAGTTTTGGTGCCAGAAAACATTTTCCTTTATAAAGCAGCAACAATCCCAATATTCATTGTTATTGTGTATTTATATAAACCTGTGTAAACAACCCCCATGTCTTGTAGGGCTATGTCATCACTGACATATGCTGCTCAACCAAATTATTTACATTACAAAATACATTCAAACAAAAGCAACATTTTTAAACACCATGTACCCAAGGCCTAATCACCATTTGGATATGAACTGTGGCTCATCTTTCATTAAAGGAAGCAAAATCAAAAAAGGCACTGATAAATTTCATATTTCTTAGAATCTGAAAAATATTCACAACTATAACTCATAGTTATATGAGTTTTTTTGTCATATAGACAAAAAAAAGCACCTTTGACTTTTATTTATTTATTTATTTATTTATTTATTTATTTTAAGAGAAAGTGTGCAAGCAGGGAAATGGGGCCAAGGGAGAGGGAAAGGGAGAATCTTAAGTGGGCTCCACGCTTCTCACGGAGCCCAACGCAGGGTTTGATCCCATGACCCTGGGATCATGACCTGAGTCAAAACCAAGAGTTGGATGCTCAACTGACTGAGCCACCCAGGCACCCCCACCTCTGAGTTATGCTCTTAGGCCCTAAGTTCTAGAATTCTAAACTATCAACTTGAAAGTTCCAACCACCTCATTTTCACACAAGAAAATCTAATCCCACAGTGTGGAAGTAACTGGTCTAAGGTCACAATGCTAGAATTAAGAGGTCTGCTAATTTTGAGTACCACAGTTCTTTTCTTTACAACGTGAAAAACTGATTTTAAAGCAGATTTTGAAGTGTAAAATATTGAGAGGAATTTTTTGCAGATTTCTGAACTGTATATGCTAATTTAGCAACTGTACTTAGTTAACTCTATTTTCTTCTTATAAAGTGGTCTGTAATTCTAACACCAAGATGACATTCCCTTGAAACTCCAAACAGTTCTGGCAGCCTTTTCCATCTATTGGGATGTGCTAAGAAAATATATGCTACATTAAATATTTGTTGAAATAGAATCATTATGAAGCAAATTCATTAAGAAAACAACCAACTAATAGTCACAGTTACTAAGTACCAGCCACTATAATAAGCGTAATGCCTAATTTAACCATTAGCAATCTTAAGAAGTGAGCATTACTGATATCACCATTTTATAGATGAGGAAACTGAAACAAAGAGATTAAATTATTAACCAGGATCAAATACCACCTAGTAAATGCAGAGCAAGAATTCTATCCCAGACCTTCTAGCTACGGAGCCCATGCTCTTAACCACTAATACTACAGGGTCTCTCTACAAGGAAAGCATACACTCCCCCCAGAAAAGAACAGACATTATTTTTCTGATTACCTGAAAGTTGTCATTGAATGACAAAATTTCCAACTTCAAGGAAACCCAGAAGTCACTAATCCAAAGACCTCCACTTTAAACACAAAGGAATTGATGCTCAGAGAAGTTAAGTAATTTGCCCAAGGTCACACAGCTGTTTGATGACAGAACCTGTTGTCATTACAGTCTAATGTTCTTCCCATTATTCCTCATTGCTCCCCTCTGCTAATACACAAGCTACAGAATGTACTAGTTGAAGTAGCAATACTAGGTATTGGATGAGTAGTCTAGGAAGAAATCCTGACTTGGGGGAAGTAGAATTTCTAAAGAGTGACACATCAAAGGACAAAGTATGTATGTAATTTGGGGATTACATGTTCCACAAACAGGCAGAAGAGATTTCACTAGCTCAAAGTAAGTCAAAGACAAAGATTACATTCTCCCTTAAAAAATAAAAGATATCTTTCTAGAATTGATTGGCCCTAACTGAGCATGGCCCAGAATGACGTCTGGCAATCAAAGCAGTGTGTCCACTGCCTGGCGGTTCACACTTGGCCACATGGCTCAACTTGTAAAGGCTGTAATTCTGAGTTATCAGTTTGTGGATGCGAGCGTTAAACAAAGCCTACAGCAGCAGCCCAGATCATTTCCTCCTCCCCCCCTTTTTTAATGAAGCCACAAATTCAGTGGAGTCTGGAGATTTAAATTCTAATCATTTTCCCTTTGCCCTTTAACACTGGTGCTCCCTCGGGAACCTTTACTTCCAAGCATTACTATTCTAGGCCCCGGAATCAATAACCCACAGCTCTAAAGGCAAGAATGCCAAGTAAATGCTGTTCTCTCTCCCTCCCCATCCCAATTAAAGAAAATGAAATCTATAAGGCTGTGGAAGAGCCTCCAATAGACATACTATAATAATAAAAACCACTCAGAACACTGCAAACCAGACTAAACAAAATGCTGTACTCCACTTGCTTGCACACAGTGGCCATGCGAGAATCCGGCTGACTACATTCAGGAAGAATGCTTCTCTAAAGAGGGCGCCTATATCTCTGCCGGTCTTTTCGTCTCTGCTCCACATCCACACGCACCACGAGCGCCACCGACTCACCTTGCTCCTCTCTCTGTGCACAGGATGGGACCTACCAGTCCACAGCTGGGCATATGCGTTCCTCATTTTGCACAGAGGAGCACGGCTGTGCGGCAAACCAATCCAATATTAGGAATAAAAATAATTTGAGATTTCGACTTAATGAATATTTATTAGCTAGTTTTTGTATGCCGAACATTGAGCCACATACTGGGAACAAAGTAAAGAAAGAAAGTCTAGTCCCTGGTTCCAATAAACCTTACTGTCGAGTAAGGCAAAGAGGTAAGAGAACAAACAAAAATCTAACAACAACACCTACAGTTCTGTAGCCCTTCATAACCTTATAAAAGTCTTATAAAGCTTATGTATCCCTTTATAGCTCATTGATCCTCATGACAGTCCTGAGGTAGGTTAAGACAGTTCCCACTATTCGCACAAAATTCGGAGTCCAGAGTGCTACGAGTAAGAGGCAAGACAAGTACCACACGGCAAAGCTAGTGCCAAAGAGTGCATTTAATGAAACCACAAATACCGTTGCATGATAATTATATGAGAAAGCTCAGCCAGGCTGTGAACAGCTCTAACAGAAAAACAGTGCCGAGAGAGTGACCAAAAAATATATACCAACCAAGGATGCTTTTACAGGCTCCAAAAGTCTGTGACACCCTGACTGTAACTCTACTGAATTATTGCCGATTTGTTTAGTGCTATTCTGTTTTATTCCCTTCAATTATGTCACTAAAACTCAATTAGAAAATATGCCACAAACATAAAAAGCTGAGAAACAATGACCTAAGAACACAGAGAGTAAGGAGTGGTAGAGAACCAAGTTTCCCATCTTTCATCCAGGGCTCTTTCTATTATAAAATATGGTCTCTCCGACTGTACAAAGGAAATTCATGTCACATGAATTTCATTTTGGAAAAGACTCCTTTAATACTCCAGAGGGCTTTCAGCCCAAGGTCCCTGGGTATGTCCCAAGTCTCAGGTAGTCTCAGAATTGATCCCTAGAAGCTTACACGCCCTCAGAATTTGTGAACACAGCCCAAATACCTTTTCTTTTTTAACGTTTATTTTTGAGAGAGAGAGAGAGAGAGAGAGAGAGAGAGAGATGGGCAGGGAGAGAGGGAGACAGAATCCGAACCAGGCTCCAGGTTCTCAGCTGTCAGCACAGAGCCTGATGTGGGGCTGGAACCCCTGAACCACCAGATCATGACCTGAGCCAAGATCAACGTTTAACCGACTGAGCCACCCAGGCGCCTCAGCCCAAATATCTTAAAGGTGCCTACACCAGACTGGATGGCCTGAAAGCCCAGTTCAGACCCCATCTACAAGATGACCGCAAGACTAAAATGGCTCCAGAAACACAGGTGTTATGTAAGGTACAGTAAAAAGCTTGCCAGGCTGGAACACCAGTCCCCACCCTATTTCAAACGACAGAGGATTTGGTAAGTGCCTAAAATGGTCATCCTGAGAACCAGGAAGCCCAAGTGGTTATAGTTGCCCCACATGTGTGCTCTGGAGAGATGGAGAGAGGGAGCCAGGAAAGAAAGACAACAGAGGAGGAAAGTGTGGGAGAAAGGAGAAATGGGGAGGGAGGCAGAGAGAGAGAGAACAAATATGGAGGGATGTGGGGAGGGAGCTCTGGGAGTAAGAAATGTAAATGTGGACATGAATTAAGGGATGCGAGCTGTCAGTGCGCTCCCCCTTCCGTCAGCCTCAGCTCCTGCGAGCCTCCCCCGGTGTGAACACTTCGCCATGCGGAGGGTGGTTCTAGTGCACAAAGCATTACTTTTCCCTACACGTCATGCCCATAAGTGCGAGCCAAGTATATCTGGGGCTCAACCAAAGAAACGTTGCTTTGTTCTAACACCGGAGGAAAAATCTGCTGTGTTGAATTTACTGATCTCTAACGTGGAATTTTTAGAGGGATTTTTCAAGGTCATTTTGACTATTCCAGTTTTCACTTTCGCTACTGACTTTGGAACGTACCACCCAAGTAAGGTGTAGCTTCTTAACATTTTTCTCAGGGTAAACATGACTTCCCTGCTACCTGAGTATCTCCAGCCTTTTGCCATCATTCCTTCTCCTAATTTACAGTTTATCCTTTCCATATCCCTCTTCCTATTTCAATTTAGAGAACAGGACTGCAATAGCTGGTTCAAAAATAATGTGAGTTTTTGGGGCACCTGGGTGACTTAGTCGGTTGATCTAATGGTCTGTGGGTTCGAGCCCCGCATCAGGCTCTGTCCTGACAGCCCGGAGCCTGCCTCGGATTCTGTGTCTCCCTCTCTCTTCCCACTTGTGCTCTGTCTTCCTCTGTCTCTCAAAAATAAATACATGTTAAAAAAAAAATTTTTTTAATGTGAGTTTTTCAGCTTAAATGTGAATTGAAGAAACCAATGTGGTTTTTTTTTTTTATTTTTTAATTTCTAACTTTAGTGATCTGGCAATGAAAATTCACTGCATTGCTGATGATCCTAATATATGATGCACTTCAACTCTACCAGACTTTTTCATTCTCCAGCCAACTGTCTCCTGTCAGCCTTTGTTTGAAATTTCTTAACTCCTGGGGATTTCTGCCAAACTCTTAATACCATGAACTCGGCATTATCTCTGTAAAATTTAAATCCCAGGCTGGCTTCCCCAGCCACCCAGCTAATTTCTGAGCTCTTTCCACTATAATATGTGTACAATCTTATAAGAGAAATTAATTTTATTATCATTTTAAAACATAATTATGAAGGTAAATTTCTCATAATCACAAAAGTTGATAAATTTATCTTAAATGCTGCCACTTAGAAGATAAGAAGTTTTTATTCTTGATGTTTTGTATTATCAAAGTCACTGTACTTAAGCCATCAAGGCACTTGGTCCCTTGTCGTGCCTCGCCTGGCCCCACACCAACAGCCATCCTCATCTACAACCCAAAGGAGATTCTACCAGATAGTCCCCTTCAACAGCCAATTTTCCAAACAGCTTTCTATAATAATAGAAGCATGTGCACTGGAGGAAATTAGAAAATGCCAATGAGCAAAAAAAAAAAAAAAAAAAAAAAAAAAAAAAAAAAAAAACACACAAACAAAACACAATTTTTTAAATAAACATTTCTCATTCCCATCATCCAGCGATAGCACTGTTAACGTCTCCATGTATATCTCATTAGGTCTCTCCCTTTGGCCCATGTACACATACTTACACGCATGTTTTCATGAAAAACCCATTATACGCCACATACTCTTCTGCAGCCTGATTTTTAAAGCCTTCACCTTTCTATTTCAGTAAGTTTCCATCTCATCTAATGCCCAGCCCCAATTCAGTTCTCTCCTGGGGACCGTGGCTGGTTTGTCCAAATCAGTATCAAATCCACAATCAAATCCACAGCAGCCAATTTTTACGTTAAGCTATCTCTCCCAAGCCAGGTATGACCTGCCTTCTTCCTTTGCCAAGGGAAGTCTCTCCACCAGGACTCTCCCCCTGAGCCCCAATATATGTGTAGTTATAAATAGTAGTAATAGCAGCAGCAGCAGCAGCAGCAGCAATACCACCACCTTGCACTTGGAAACATCTCCTGGTTGTACATATAAGAGAGCTTAATGCAAAACAAAAACTTCTGGGTTAGAAGCAACTCATCCTCAGTCTGAAAAAAAACAGAACCTTCAAGTTAGAGGCTCTATCATCCAGAATGATGGAAATCTAAATGAATTTGTGACTCAATATGTAAATACTGTCTAAAATATTTAGGATAGCCCAGATGGTAAAAGCAGTAGTGACAACTCTCCATGCTACCTACTAATATATTTCTTGTTATTACTGGTTGAGGCTCCTATATTTAAAACAAGTGCATGTACATAAGAAATCCAATGAGATCCAATTTAATTTCTTCAACTCCTAGACTCTGAAACAGTTTTAAAAATACACATACATATTTAAACACTGAAAAGACAGACATTTTATCCTTTATTATTTTAAAAATTTTATTTTTAAGTAGTCTCTACACCCAACCTGGGGTTCAAACTCACAACCCCGAGATCAAGGGTTGCATGCTCTACTGATTGAGCCACTCAGGCGCTCCTTATTCTTATTTTAAATTAATGTTTCAGGGGCAGTTGGGTGGCTCAGTCTGTTAAGCATCCAACTTGTGATTTTGGCTCAAAACATGATCTGTGTAGGGCTCCACGCTGACAGCACGAAGCCTGCTTGGGATTTTCTCTCTCCCCCTCTCTCTCTCTCTGCCCCTCCCCTGCTCATGCTCACTCTCTCTCTCTCTTTCAAAAATAAAATAAATTTTTAAAAAAACTTAAAATTAATATTTCAACTTCTTTAATTCTTGTTTATATTTGAGTTGAGAAAGAAGACAGAGGTAGTAAGGGCAGGAAAAATGGGGATCAGGGAGGTGTGATAAGAAAGGTAACACAGAACAGTTTACAGTCTAAAAGGAAAACAGAAAGTTAGGTAGGTAGAGATCCAGAGAGAAGGGTAAAGAAAAGGAAAATTCAAAGGCATATTATAGCCAGTCGAGGAACCAGGAAGAGAGAAGCAAATATTTAATGACTGAATTGACCCTTCCGCTAAAGACACTGCCTTATAGTAGCAGCAACAGGGTTACTGCTCACTACGTGATTACTCAAGCAATATGTCCAAAATAACTAAAATCCAAAGCTTTCAAATGTGCCTAAAAGAAATTGAGAGAATTCAAATTCAGAAATCTATTTGTACTCCATTCATTCTCAAGTATTTGTTGGAATCCCCAATGTGCCACGCTCAGTGCGGACCAATAAACATGACTGTCACGTATCCCTGATGTCAAGATAATTATTAGCAAATTAACACAGTGTCTTTATTAGCATATCAATAGAATCTTTAAATCATAAAATATCCTTAAGACAAGAAGAAGAAGAGCCACCACCGACAATTTATCACTTTGCCCACTTCAAATAATATTCTCAGTAGGCTCAAGTCTCCTAAGAAAGACCAGTCATCCACTAAACAAACTAAACCATTAGACTCAGAGCAAAGCATAGACAGAAATCAACTAGTTTACTGATCTATCATGCCAAACCTCCATATCGACTTTTGGAAAAGATTTGTGCATTTAATTCACAGCTGCCATGCTTCAGACACAGGGTTTTCTAACTGACCCCTTTCTTACATAAAAGTCAAGATGTCCCACCCATCTGCTTACCAATCGAGTTCCTCCACCCTAAGTCCAAATTTAAAGTCTGATTTCAATACTAATTACACTTAAATGTGGGCTTCCCAAAAAGTACGCCTATCTATAAACACTAATGCGCTGGAGACTGAAGCCTTCTGCTTAACCCCTGAAACCGTAGAGCGGGAAGCGCAAACACACCACCACCACTTCACGTGAACTTGTCAGAAGAACCATTGGGATTGTAGGCTTAGGGGAACATCTGTTTTCAGTAGCAGCGGTAGATGGATGGAGGAGGAAAAAATAAGCTCCTGGTGTCTGCACTGAATAACGCCTAACGTGGTGACAGGAGACACAGGGCTTACGAGCACTGTCGTTTTTTAAAGCATAGAAGATTATTAAAAATCCTGTGGTGGCAAATGCAAAACTAAGAGCTACTAATACCCTCCTTTACCTGAAATTACTCTGGAGTGTTAGTTAAGTAACTGACTCCATAATTCGTTCTGATCATCACATGCTATTGGTTTGTGATCTTTGATAACGCGTTGAAAGCTCTCCTTCCTGGGCTTCTGTGCTTTAGAACTTTTGGCAGTACTTCTTTGTCAGCCTGTCTGTAATTTTTTTTCTTCCTCTTAAAGCACACAACTATAGAAATTGTGCAGCACACCTGTGTCAGACGGATCCAGGTTCAAGTCCCAGATCACTAATTATGAATTCCATGATTGTCAGCAAGTTACTGACCCAGTCTTAGACTCAGTTTCTTCCCCTGTAAAACAGTCATTCTAAAATCCACTTGCAGTATTGTTAGGATGTGAAGTAGGTAGCAATGTCAGCACAGTGCCTACGACGCACGAGAACTCAGTAAATGGTAGCTGTTATTATCATTAGGGTTGACGACTTTCCTCCACTTCGTCTACGCTTTGTTTCAGCTCCATTTGTGAAACTGGAAATGAACCTCAGAAGTTTTATCTCCCAACATGCTCTTACAACCAAGGTTTCAGACATTCTAGTTTTTTAGAACTAGTCAGGTCACAGACTGGTAAGAGGTCTGCACAACTTCTATACAGTCTCCCAATCTCTGGAAGGTAATTTAACCTATGGAAGTAGTCAGTCTCAAAGGTTATAGATACTGTGATTTTATATTTCTTAACTGTACGTCAATCTGTTCATTAAGCAAACCAAGAGATATACACGAGAGTTTGCCAACGGACTCTTGCCAAACTTACCAGAAGGAACACAGATTACAGTCTTTGCTCTTTGCTACTGGCTAATCGTCTATTGTCACTGGCCAAGTCCCCAGCATGACTACTACAAGGCTGACATGTGGGAAAACAACTGGCCCCCAAACCATTTTGCTGTACTCACAGACTATCTGGTTATGAACAAAGCAGCAACCCCCGTATAATACTAGTCCAAAATAAAGTCCAAAAGGGGTGCGGCAGTGAATGGACAGATGGATTCCACGTGACTCTTCAACTTATTAAGTGGACAATTACCCTGATCTCTTGTTAAACATGACACCAGGTTCTCAAGCCAAAGCTTGGCTAACATTTGTCCATGTTACCTCCTGTTTTAGGCCCTTTGTGCGGATACTGTCCCAAGTCAGCTGTCTCCACGAAGACCCATTTTTGCCCTTCCTCCACCTACTTTCCCCAAGGGCTTCAGGAAAAGCACTAAACAGGGGCCTCTTTGACTCCCAGCATACCTGGCAGCTGATCGAAGCTGTCTCTCTCACAAATGCCCTGTTTCTTCTGCTTTACATACAACAAGAGTGTAAGAGGCTACAGGAGAGCACGAGACAGGTTTTACTTGGCTTCTTGCCAAACGTGGTGAACAGTTTTGTGTGTTTCAAAGCAGTGACGGGTCTCATTTTGTCATAAAAACAATCTCTGCAGCCATTCACACCACAGGTCTAAGGAGGTCAGTCAGAGCTGGAAAGGCAATCGGAAAGACAGATTTTTTTTTTAAGTAAAGAAACATCTGCCCAAAAAGCTGAAGTAACAAGCTTCCATCCTCATGTGACTGGCTTAGCTTTTGATCCCTCTGTTTCTAAAATGACAGGCTCTAGAAGCAAAAGACATACGACCACTAATAAAAAGACAACTTGAATACAAATAAGATAGGGAAAAAAACCCAGAATATACACATTGCTTTTTTAAGACAAACACCAAAAAGGAAATGATGTTGTTGGCAGACAAGGACCGCTGTTCTACAGACACTTGCTCTCCTCTAAAAGGCACTGGCCTACCCGTCATCCCGGCCCATCCTCTACAGCCTCTCACTCAGCCCACACCCCAGCGCCTCACCTCCGGTTTCCTCCCTCTCTCCAGTCATTCTTTCTACTAACTCTCTCCCACTCACCCTTGATTTCCTTTCTCCTATCTTCTCAAGTGTCCCTATAGGACTTGTTACTAGCAACATTAACAGTGGTATTATCATTAGCTGCCAAAATCTTAATGCTCGTTTTATGAGAATTATCGAGGGAGGACAGAGCTTTAAGGAAGATGGGGTCTGGGGAAATGAGAATGATCACCACACCAAGGGTCAGAAAAGAATAGGAGAGCAGTTGTAGCATTTATTTTCAGACTCCTACAGGGCTGGAATGAGCTGTGACTGATCAAAGCAAGGCTCGATCAAATATTTTATTTTCTAATTCTTCCTCAAATGCATGGCAGGTTTTTGCTGTTTGCCAGTTAGTTTACCATTTAATAGTGTGTGTTGTCAGGACAGGAGCTCAGAGCTATCATTGAGCAATGAAGAATTCTATCTTCAAACCAAGTTTTCTTAAAGAAGGCTTGACAGTATTCAGTCTGCCAGGTTTTGTTGATTCAGCTAAGAGGATTATGTCAGTTTCTTCTCCTCTAAAATTCAGCATGCAAAAGTGCTTTTTTAAAAATGATCTTGACTTAGTGTTTTTAAGATTTTAAAATAAAAACGTCGCAGGGCGCCTGGGTGGCTCAGTCGGTTAAGCGGACGACTTCAGCTCAGGTCATGATCTCACAGTCTGTGAGTTCGAGCCCTGCGTCAGGCTCTGTGCTGACGGCTCAGAGCCTGGAGCCTGCTTCAGATTCTGTGTCTCCCTCTCTCTTTGCCCTTCCCCTGCTCATGCTCTGTCTCTGTCTCTCAAAAATAAAATTAAAAATGCTAAAAAGAATTATAAAATAATAAAATAAAATAAAAATATCGCTATATACCTAAAAACAGGTTTTCAGTCCCTTCCCAAGACAGGAAATATGATTACATAAAATAGATTAAAGTCTGTGGTTAGATATCATTTCTTTCTATTGTCCATTCAGTCAACAAACATTACTGAGTAAACCACAATGTGCAAGCCACTGCACCACCGGAACTGGAGAGGTCTATGGGAGGCCAGAGAGTGGTCAGTTATAGAGTCTGCCTTTAAGGAAAAGTATTTACACAACATGTTTATACACATAGCTACAGCACAAAGTAGGAGGAGGATACGGAGAAAGCACTCTGGGAATTCAGAGGAGGAAGAAATCAATTTCAGCTGAGGGACTTGTGGGAAAAACAGTGATAGTAGAGAGTTCAGACAAGAGGCTCTTGCACCATGTACTAGCATTTCAATATCTGTGAGCTTCTCTGGCGAGCTTGATCCCCTCTAGAATTTATAGGTACCCCATTTGTTGTCAGCATTCCTGGTCTTAACACTTCCCTGGTTCCCTCTTCCATTCATTGAAATGAAAATGTAAGAAAACAAAATAAGGACTTCAACTATTTTTTTAATTTTTAAATTTCATTTAAATCCAAGTTAGTTAACATATAGTATAATAATATGATTTCAGGAGTAGATTTAGTGATTCATCACTTACCTATGACACCCAGTGCTCATCCCAACAAGCGCCCTCCTTAAACTATTAAATCACAATGAAATTAGTAAAGGGACTGGAATACAAGCATAATTCACTCAACCAAGTCTCATGCCCTTCGAATTTGATAGCAATAATCCCGCAGCAACTAGAAAACACACTTATCTTATTAACGAGACTGGAATTATTTCAATTAGGTATCTCCACATGCACCAACTGTTAGAAATCAGACTGTTTTGAAACAGTTGTTAATGACTTAGCACGGCAAACGTTTTCCTGAATTTCAGGGGGAAATCTATGATTGAGACAGATGGGGAAGAGCCTGGCTCTGCTGTGTAACAGAGGAACAGCCTTGTGGGTCTAGAAATGCATTTTCCACTGGGATCCAGCAAAACAATCCTAAAAACACCCAGAAAGACAATCGGAAACTTTGGCAACATCTGCCACATTAAAGTTCAAAACCTGGCACCAGCGAACATCCAATTATGGGAAGAAATGCTTTAGCTCAGAAACAAGTCTCTACATTTCGAAGTCATATAACACGTACTGAGAACATCCGGAGTCCAAGGCCCAGCCCTAGTCCCCTGGTTTACCTGGCTGAATCTGTGCTCTGCCTCTACTGGGCCCTTCCCTTAGACAAGAAACAGGACTCAAAACAGAGTTCCATGCTAATGCTTCCCTTCCTGCAGGAAAGGAGGTTGTTTTCAGCCTATTAATTCATGGAAATGCTTTAAACCTTTGAAAAGGCTGTTATCATATTTACAGAAATATTTACAGGGTCAGTTTTGGCCCTCTGGGGAGGCATATACCTAGAAATTCTAACCTGTGCTGAAGCATGTATCTGGGCTGCCTGAAGCAAGTTGGAGATCTGTTCCTTCGTAGTCGTTTTTAACATATTTTATGTTTTACCAACTGGGTAAGTACTATCCTCTTGGCACTTTGTAGGTGAGTATCTACTCACCTATTGAAAACAGATCCATCAAAAAAATGGCACACTATTACAAATTCATTTATTTTAACTTGTTTTCTGGCCTAGTTAGAAGAGTAATAGTGTTCTCTTCTGGCCTGCCTTGTCTTTTCCTAGATCTGGGATACAAATACTTCTGGAGAAAACAGGAGGGAGAAAAGCAAACACAAGCACAGCAAAGTTCATTTCCACGGTTTATGGCATGCTGGGGCCTAGTAGTTCTCCAAGTCTGTGAAGAACAAAGGGCTTTTCCTGGTGTGCCTACCACCATGCCTCAGGCTCCCCAGGCTCTAAGGTTTGAAAATAGGAAAAAATAGTTATGTACATATGTACACACGTCTACGTGCACGCGCACACACACACACACACACACACACACACACACACACTGTCTCTCTGTCTGTTTCTCTCTCTTTCTCAGAATTTTATATAAGGTTTTGGTGTTTGGATAAAACAGAATGTCTTTTGATTCTCCATAAACCTGAGGGCCAAGGTAGGCAGAGCCTAGTAATCCACTTACCTGCTTCAGTGATTAAATTCATGAGCTCCAATCTTCTTTTATAAGAAAGGAAAAAATGTACAGTTGTTACAAGGTAGAATAACGTCTTTAGTCTGGGTACTTCTACAGAATATACACTGCTGTTTGCACACACAGTGAATACGAGGACTGAACTACCCTAGTGACAACTCTCTTACCTCCTCCATCTCTCTAGCTCTCACACAGCCAATCTCTTCTACTGCTGCTGAATGACCAAGGCTCATGCTACTGGATGTGGCACAGTGCCAAGTATACAACCCGAGAAGCCGAACTGAACATCACAGAGTCAACATCTTGTCTAAGGAAAGTGAGCTCGATACAGGGGTTAAGGACACAGAGTTCCAATCACCTATCAGGGTGACACGTGAGGTTGGCTCCGTTCAATGATAATACCCCAGAAAAGATGTTTGTGAATCTTTAGTGGTCTCTTATACTCTGGTTACATGGGAGGAATCACTATAGACTCAGCTACAGTTTCTCCTGTTTTGTAATCACATTTTTCATAGTAGATTTAATTAATAAGATATAAGTAAGCGGGGGGAGGGGTGCCTAGGTGGCTTAGTCAGGTAAGCACCCGACTTTGGCTCAGGTCATGATCTTGCGGTCCATGAGTTCCAGCCCTAGGTCGGGCTCTGAGCTGACGGCTCAGAGCATGGAACCTGCTTGGGATTCTGTGTCTCCCTCTTTCTCTGCCCCTCCCCCACTTGTGCTCTCTCAAAAATAAATACACTTAAAAAAAAAAAAAAGCAAGCAGGGTTCCTAAGTTGTGAAGGATTGAAAAAAATAATAAAGTTTCTAAAATATCAGTACTGAATGTGGCAAACAACAACTTGCCAGTCCCATTCACCAATCAGTTGTCTGAGCTCCTCAGAAAGAACAAGGAGATTAGATCAAGTGTCTTCTAAGGTCCCTTATACCAAGAAGATTCTGGGGCACCTGGGTGGCTCAGTTGGTTAAGAGGTCGACTTCTGCTCAGGTCATGATCTCGCGGTCCGTGAGTTCGAGCCCCACATCGGGCTCTGTGCTGACAGCTCAGAGCCTGGAGCCTGCTTCACATTCTGTGTCTCCCTCTCTCTCTGCCCCTCCCCTGCTTGTGCTCGCTCTCTCTCTCTCTCTCTGTCTCTCTCTCTCTCTCCCAGAAATAAACATTAAAAAATTTAAAAAAAAGAAGATTCCATGATTCTCAAGGTAATGTTTCATTTCATAATACAATCAGCAAATACTTTGAGAAAAATATCCCACCTTTTGTTTTTTCAGCATTTGTTTATTTTTGAGAGTGAGAGCACATGCTCACGCGCAGGAGAGGGGCAGAGAGAGAAGGGGACAGAGGACCTGGAGAGGGCTCCACGCCAACAGCAGAGAGCCCAACGCCCGGCTCAAACTCATGAACCATGAGATCATGATCCGAGCCGAAGTAAGACACTTAACTACCTGAGTCAACCAGACACCCCTCAACTTTTATTTTAAAACTCAGTCTTAAAGCCAGCGCTTTTCTGCATCTGTTCTGCAACAACCACAGACCACCAACATGCATGAAAATAACCTGGAATTAAAGTGAACTTTTCAAGCAAATCCTGATCACCTCAAGCTCTGAGGGAGATGGCGAAGAACTGCTTCTCACCAACAGCAGAAGATACAGTTACCACAAGTCACTTAAGAACCAGGCAACAAAGTATTTCTTGCACAGAATTTCTTCAGATCATGTTTCATTATTCATTAAACTTGGAGCTGAATCTTTTCTGAGCTACTGCAGGGTAAAAGAATCCGTTCCAAGCTTCCAGCTGTAGTTTATGACTCTTATCATTGCTTCCCTGTCCTCCTTGCAATGTTCTAAAATATCCGCCTTCAAGATGTGGGAGTTTCACTCCACCCTTCTCCTGCTGTGAAAAATTGGTGATAATCATGGGAAGAAAAATACCAATTGTTAAATAATATGGTTCTAACCTTAAAACTAAAAGAGAGGTCACTCTCGTAATCATGTCTATTGTTTACTGACTCCTATATTATTAAAGAGCTGAGAAAAGTACATCTTTCAGAATCAAAGAAATCCGATGGAGAGGTCATCCCATTCAGTCTCCTACCTAATGCCTAAATCTCATCACCAGCAGCCCTACAGCACATAACTGAGCATCTCCAGTAACAGAAAACTCACTGCTTCCAGAGGGAGAGAATTTCATATCTCGAGACCATTCTAACTTTCAAAAGTTCTCCTTTATATGAAATAAATAAGCCAAGCCATGTTCCTGTCATTTCCACCAACAGGTCCTTGCACTATTTTTAAAAGACAAAATTCATATATCATAAAATTTACCCCTTGCACACCTTTTAAGAAAATGTGGAACATAGCTAATTCTTCTTCCACATGACGCTCCTTCAAATACTTGAGGAAAGTACAATAGGCCCCTTCCTACTACTAAATATATCCACTTCCTTCTGTCATTTCTCATTCGAAATAGTTTATTTTTTTTAATTTTTTTTTAACGTTTATTTATTTTTGAGAGACATGGAGACAGAGCATGAGCAGGGGAAGGGCAGAGAGAGAGGGAGATACAGAATCTGAAGCAGGCTCCAGGCTCTGAGCTGTCAGCACAGAGCCCGATGCGGGGCTTGAACTCACAGACCGTGAGATCATGACCTGAGCTGAAGTCGGCTGCTTAACCGACTGAGCCACCCAGACGCCCCTCGAAATAGTTTAAAAGCCACCCCCGTCATCCACTATTTTGGCTGTGGTGGCAATTCTGAGTATACTCCAGCTATACTCATTTTAAAGTTACTTATGCTTCATCATAGACACGGTAAATAATGGATAAATTATGGAGCCCTAATAAACATTTCAGAGTGAGAAGTAACAGAGATTGTATTAATGTTAGAGAGAAAAGGAAACTGTGACTTGGTAGCACAGACCTTAGTAATAAACACACGATGTCTGGGATTCAGAAAGAATGAGGTCAAAAAGAGAATAGCCAAGAAGGCTGGGAGGAGCCTGAGAAAGTTGAAAGCAATATGATAACAAAACCGGTATTTAGTGAGATAAAATCAGGAAAGTGTTTAAACGAAGAGTTTAGGATACACTTAGGAGGATAAAAAGATAAAATATCTAGAAATAGAGAAAAGTACTAATTTGGTGAACTAGCAAATAGGGTGAATATAAAGGGTAGGATCCTTTTTCAATCTTCTCAAAGAAAAGAATTCCATCTTTAATGATACAAACTCCAATGTACAATTTTTTTCATTAAAAATTCTCCTCACCTTGGATTGAATTAAAACAAAACACAAAGACAACCTGAACAGCAGCCTCTAAAACAGTGATTTGGGTATGCTACGGCTGAGACTTGATTTTTACTCAATTATTTTCATGTTTATAAGGAAGAAAGTCATGAACTAAACTCTCTTGCTTTACAGGTAAATTTTGTTTTAATTTTTAAAAAAATTTTTAACATTTATTCATTTTTGAGAGACAGAGAGAGACAAAGTCTGAGTGGGGGAGGGGCAGAGAGAGAGGGAGACACAGAATCCAAAGCAGGCTCCAGGCTCTGAGCTGTGAGCACAGAGCCTGATGCAGGGCTCAAACCCACAGACCATGAGATCATGATCCGGCCAAAGTTGGATTGAGCCACCCAGGCGCCCCTACAGGTAAATTTTTAAATATTCTAATGAAAACCTGTTCAGAAAGTATTAATTTTTTAAACATATTCAGTAAAACTCCAGATCAACAGGTTTTAGATAAAAGCAGTATTATATTTTTATGATGCTTGGTCACCCTTACAATTTCTCTCAAGTCCAGCTGCAGAGTCAATGATGGCCACACGTGCAGACCCTAGCTATCCGGAGCCAGAAAAGCAACTGCAGTTATTCAACTCTTAAGGGAAGGCATTACCACTCACAGTTCAACCATGTTTATTATATTAGCTTAAAAAAAAAAAAGAGAGAGACTTTTCCAATAGTCCATTCCCAGAACGCAGTGTTAAAAAGAATTCGGGTTCAGAAGGTCACCTTTAGATCCATCCTCAGAACCCCAAAAAAGAGGTTCTCCAAAGGATGGTGTCCCTGCTGTAAGGAGTCATCAGAAAGCAGCACTTAAAAGACAGCACCGTGTTCCTCGACAACTACGTGAGAACTACAACCTTTCCAAAAAGGCACTGGATTAAATGATGTCGGCAGGAAAGTACCAGTTTCACAACAACAGTTAGAATGTCAGTTTAGTGGCCTTCACTTCACAGTCACGCTCTCCCCATAGTCACAAAGGCAGTGAAAAGTGGTACGTACCTTAAAGAAAGAACAGTCCTCATCAGTGCAAAAACTATGGCTACAACATCTACCGTTAGCGAGCAGTACACAAGCAGAAGCCAATGTAATGCCCAAATCATTCCATTCTCTTTATAACGATATGGGAAACAACCCAACTCCAAGTCTTTTGTTGCCAATCTGAGATCTGGCAAACAGAATTGTAACACACGAGCCTTCAGGATCCTGCTCTCTAAAAGTTCTAGACCTTGCCAGAGTTTTCTAAAATAAAGACCACCCCTCACATCAATGTTGTTTCAAAATCAAGTATTTTAAAGCACTGTAATTTCAAAGTAATAAGAACAGTACGGTGGCATAAAAGTTATGAGAAGAGATAAGGCAAGTTCACAAGTAGGTTGACAAGTCACTACTGACCCTTTTACCCTGTTCCAGCTGGAGATGGACTTCCTAAGTTCCCACAAAAATATGCCTTAATGAAAGACACAAGACTGCCTTCAGACATCTGAAGATTTGTCGTGTGGGAGATGAGTGAAGGCTGTGCCAGGCAGTCAGAATGAACATCTTAGTCTAGCTTCGTTACTCCTTGATTAGAACTACTGCAAGACACCTCAGGAGATAGGTCTTCCTGCTACCCCTTCTCCTTCCTGGTACCCCTGCTACCGCTGCTCCTGCGCCATGCAGTCAGAGAAAGACAGTAACAGAGAGAGAAAAGATGATCATGGTTCTTTACTAAGTTTAGAAAACATATCTTGGATGTTTGCTGGCTCCTAAATAAAACTAAA
Organism: Paguma larvata; assembly: GCA_030068075.1. Lineage (NCBI taxonomy): Eukaryota > Metazoa > Chordata > Mammalia > Carnivora > Viverridae > Paguma > Paguma larvata. The sequence goes on from CM057835.1 coordinate 66,168,951, forward strand.
GCTCCTTATCTTAGCATACGGGCCTTCACAATATGACCCAATCTGTCTTCCCCTGCCTTACCTCCCTCCAATTTCCCACCAAAGTCATTAAGGTCCCACCACAGTGCTCTCCACCTACCAGGGAGACCACAATTCTCACCAGAATTCTCACAATTCTACACCAGATCCATCCTTCCCGGACCCATCCTCCGCCTGACAAAACCTACTCCTTTAATGCCTGCTCTACTCTCGGAGTTCAAGTTTGTCCCTCAGCTTGCTGATTTCACGTTTTCACACATTTCTGTATCCCACAGTTTTTCTATAATCCCTTCTCTGTCTGTGCTCAGGAAGGGTGATGCTTGGTGACAGAATGGGCAGGGAACAGGGCAGGTGGGCTGCAAGTAGACAGGAATGCAGAACAGCTGCAGGCAAACATTCTCCATTTAAAACATTTTATCTAAACCTTTGATTGTCAGCTTTTTAAAAAATCATCTCACTTGCTGCATTATTTAGATCTCTAATGTCTAGGAGCACATTCAGGTGAGCTTCTAGGAAGAATCCAGGTACCAACACATTTAATTGACTCCTTTAAGATCAGACTATTTCTAAGCATCTGATGTATTATTGAAAAACAAGAGATAAAAGCTTAAATGCTATTAATAAGCTCTAGTACTTACACTGATACCGGAAGCAGCCTAGAAGGCAGCTGCAGGGGTTATAGAGACTCAATTTTGTTGTAGGAAAACTTACTTTAAATGTACAATGCAGAAGGAATGCCTTATACTTCAAAATACCTTGTCAGCATCATTTAGGATGGTAAAGAAATGAAGCTCTGTTTTCAGAAATTTTGAATTGAGGGTTCAAAAAAAACTGGGTAGCTTCTCCTACCATTCCCATGATATGTGGTCCCTATCACTTATCATGATATGAACAGCAGAACAAATGAAGAACTATTTGCTTTGGGTTGTTCAAAAGCAAAGTCCAAGGACAGCCAAATGACATAAAAAGGCAGCAGAGAGGTGCAAAGCTGTGTTATCCTGGGGCCCCTGAGTGGCTCAGTCAGTTAAGTGTCCAACTCTTGATTTTAGCTCAGGTCATGATCTTGTGGTGTGTGGGATCACAACCCACATTGGGCTCTGCGCTGACAGCATGAGGCTGCTTGGGATTTCTCTCTCTCTCTCTCTCCCTCTCCTTCCCTCCCTCCTTCAAAATAAATAAATAAATGAACATTTTTTTTTAAAAGCTGTGTTTTCTTAAGTTTTCAAGGGGATACTATAAATGATGAAGAGAAGAATAAACTAAGTCAAACTCAGAAACGATTCTCTATTTAATTCACCATGAAACCTAGACACATGTCAAAGCTTAGAAGAGCTTAAATATTTTGATTTTCACCTATTTCTGCCTAATATTAACATGTCACTTCATCGTCTAGTATTTTTGTTCTGTGCAGCACGTCTGAATGGAGACTTAATTTCTCTCCTAAGTGAAACAAGTGAACAAAAGAAAGAAGAGTGTCCTCTGGCGTGATCTCCTTCAGTGAGAATTCACACCAGGAAACGCCCTTTCAGAAAGAAACACCCCGCACGGACGCAGCCTAGTTCTCTAGTGATCACCAGTAAATCTGAAGCTGATCAGACAGTAACCGGGGAGTGCCTGCAGGAAGGAATACTTGAAGCATCTGCAATGTTAAAAGCACCCTCTAAAATAATATAAGGTGATGGAGAGTGCGGGGAGAGTCCAACACGTTATGTTCTGAGTTGAAAACTGAAACAGAGTTGGCCTATGGTGGGACAAGCATTCTGGACGGAGACGAACCACCCAGAGGCAAGTGCTCTGGAGAGGAAGGGGCATTGGAGACAAACAGGATGGAACAGGAGCCAAGAGCCAAGGTTATCTGTCCAAATATTCATATTAGTGGGGAAAGGAGGAAGAACCGAAGAGATGACAGGACAGGGACAGGCTGGTCCCTGAGGGAGGAGAAGTGAACATGCAATGACCTAAGCACCAAAAGTGGAATAAAATCCTGCTAATTGTCCAATAAATTCCCACTTTGTATCGTTCAAACAATTTCCCATTTTGTTTTTTCTTTAATGTTTATTGTATTTTTGAGAGAGAGAGAGAGAGAGAAACAGAGCATGAGTGGAGGAGGAGCAGAGAGAGAGAGAGAGAGAGAGACAGAATCCGAAGCAGGCTGCAGGCTCTGAGCCACCAGCACAGAGCCCCACACAGGGCTCAAAGTCAGGGACTGTGAGATCAGGACCTGAGCCAAAGTCAGAGGCTTAACCGGCCGAGACACGTAGGTGCCCCAAATTTCCCATTTTGTACAGAAACTTCGAGAAATACCTTCCTTTGAAATCAATGGAGTGATAAGCAATAATCGGCACAATATTTACAGCTTCTCCAAACATGTCATCAGGCTGGACAGACTTGATCAATTTACTTCTAATACTTTAATGGCATAATACATTGGATTATGGCAAAACCAATGATCTAAAACTGTATTCCAGTAAAGTAACTTAGACGGGGTCTCAGAGTACAATTCACCAGCTTAATTAAAATTGGCCTAACATGAACAGTGCCAGATGGACTGAAAAGTGGCTCTGAGATCACGCAGGAAAATGATAAAGGAAAATATGTCAAACGGGAGGCGGGCCTGCTGCAGGCGCCGGAGCTGGCGTCAGGTCTGAGTTTGATTAACGCATGCCTTAAATGACAGGAGAAAAATAAGGTAGTGTCGGATAGACAGAATTCCCTTGAGATGAATAAGAAAAATTTTAAGCAAAGAAATAACTACAGAAAAGTGGAGCCTACCCTTTGGAGTCACACAGATAAGCGATTATCATTGTTATTAGGAAAAAATAATATACGTGATATGGATTTAAGGAAAAAATTTATCATTTTATTGAATCGGAATGAAACATATGTTCAATGTGAGTCGAGAACTATGGGGAAATCACACTTGGAAATTCATTAAGAGTAGTTTAAACAGAGATTTACTTATAACAGACCATAGTGACCACAAGGTAAATATGATTTGAAACTCCCTTTCACAGAAATTATAATAATGTACTGCCTTTACAGATACATTATCCCTTGAGACCCTCCTCACGGTCCCCGAGACAGGCGAGGTTCCTTACCCAGTTCCACAGGTAAGAAGCCGAGGCTCTGCAAGGGTACACAATGTGCCCGGGCTCGCACAGCTAGCACACAGACGAGATGCCAGCAAACCTCGATGTGCTGACTTCCATTTCAATGAAAGGAAAGGGGTAACATCACTGAAGAAAGAGCTTAGGCTACTACAGTTGTACGTCTTCCTTCAGCGCTTTACCAGGCACTTCAGCCTCTAAACTGGGCAAAATTAAACTAGTGATACAACTTATTAAAAGGGCCAAAATAATTTCCAAAAAAATCTTTACAATGCCAAATGCATACATTTCCCACACTTTGCAAACTTCAATAAAAAGTTTAAGAATGTATATATTTACAAAGGGGACAGATTTTCTGGTAAAATCCTTGAGTAAGGAAAAGGACATAAAAGCTTTCTTTTAAAGAAGTTCCAACATTTCAGGGCACCTGGGTGGCTCAGTCAATTAAGCATCTGACTTCGGCTCAGGTCAGCTCAGGTTCGAGCCTCACATAGGCTCTCTACTGTCAGCACAGAGCCCACTTTGGATCCTCTGTCCCTGTCCCTCTCTGCCCTTCTCCTGTGCGTGTGTGTGTCGCAAAAATAAATAAACATTAAAAAAATAAAGAAGTTCCAACATTTCAAGATTAAAATTTGAGTTTTCCTGAATATTTCTGTATGAAAGAAGACTCTACATAAATTGCCTCATTTTAATTTGTGCAAGTATACAGAACTTTAGAAACCACATTCGAGAAGCCACTCTCAGTGGGATTTATTTATTTATTCATTTTGAGAGGGAGAGCAACGGGAAAGGGTCAGAAAAAGAGAGAGAGAGAGAGAAAGAGAAAGAGAGACTCTGTCAGCACAGAGCCCAACGTGGGGCTTTGAACCCACGAACCATGAAACCATGACCTGAACCAAAGCTGGATGCTTAATTGACTGACTCCCCCAGGTACCCCCACCCATTCTCAGTGGTTCCAAGGAGTACACTCAAAAGTCTTATTCTCCAACTCTAGTTCCATAAATTTCAACATACTAGATCCTAATATTCTATGGATCAGTTGTTTTAACTTTACCCTTTGAAAGATTTCCTCTTAGCAAAGATATTTATCAGTTGAGAGGATATTAGAGGAAAATACACTGGCAGAGTCACAATTCCCTACAGAATTCCAAACAGTCTCGGCAGGCAATGCCCCTCCATGTATCAATCTGAAGTGAGAGAAGGTATTTGGACATTGTGTGGCCATTTCCTACTGAATACAAGATACATGACCTCCACACCCAAAGAACTTTTACTTTGCTGAAGACAAACCAGAGGAAAATTTGCCAGGCTGCAAAATGGAACTTGCTGCTGTTGTTGTTGTTGTTACACTCGTAGAATATTCTTTTCTTATGTCCATCAATCTTACTGCTTTTTGATAAAACACAAGTTAGGGTGAGCTCCAGCAACATGGCCTGGCTCAGTTTCCTCGCTCTGAGACTTTAAACTATCCACACCAACCCTCGTGAGCCATCCGGGAAAACAGAGTGCACCACACTGAAACAAAAGTCTGGCTGAGATAGTAACACGCTCTGCAAAGAGAGCTGGGAACGAACATTTGAACCAAACAGGAAGACGGCAGTGAAAGGAAAGATTTAGAACCCCTCTGATAAAATGTCATTACATCGATTCGATCAACCAATATTCACTGAGCACCCTCTCCCTATATAAAGAACACATTCATAGAAAATGGCACATCCATAGCATAGCTGTAATATTAATAACTTTCCAAAAAGCAATTTTTCAAAGCAAATTTCTTTTAACATAGTCATTTTCCCCCCAGTGTGGACAAATTTCAGAAACACATTTACTTCACAATCACAACAAGAAGTACCTTATATTGATATGAACCTTGGGAAAAAGAATGAACTCACTGTGTTCTACACTGGAAAGAAATTCTAAAAAGGCAGACGACATACGGCTGACTCAGATGACTCAGGAATTTACAAGATTTAGATTCTATCTACCTACCTAACACTGTTGTAGACACGTTCACATAGTTTTATTACCAAGGCATATGCACATGCATTTTCATTACATTAGTAAGTTACAATACCCAAGTCAAGCTGCCTGACAGAAAAATGGCACAACATTTGATTACTAATCTACATATCAGGCAAAGCTATGGAAACCCAACAGCTCTGAGCCTGAAACCTCAAGATCTCTCGCTACATGGATGAGGGCAGTTGGTATGACTCTTAAGCCAGGAATTACTGTGGCTTGGGAAATATTAGCTCTCTGTGCTCCGAATGACGCTACTCTATGGTCTTTTACAAGCAACCTCTTACAGTACTCCCAACACACTAAAATATAGATCTTTATCTTCTGTCTGATTGCAACTAAGAAAACCCAGTTTTAGACAGCACACAGGTATAATCCACAATTGAGGTAATCTCTCAAGATTTGAGTAAAGAAGAATTAAGAGGAAAAACCTTGAGAAGACAGTAATTGGGCCATTGGAGTTTCTTCTCACTAATTATCCCAGAGTGGCCATTAGCTATGTAACCAAGGAGGAAAGTGTGTCAGACTTCAGCGAAGCTGTGTCTTCAGCATCTTATGGAATGCACCCTAAAGCCACTGTGTAATTAACTGCCAGGAAAATGCTGAGTGAGTAGAATAAAGAAGCTATAACAAATCAAATAATACTGCACAGTTCAACCCCCAATGACAGCAGTTGAACTGCTTAGAACTTCAAAATACTTATCAGCATATATTCCCTTTTCAGAATCTAGAGAAAACAGATTTTTTGGTTGAATGAAGAAGCAAGCAAAAATACAGGCTATAAAAGAGGCTGAACATCATGGAAATTTTCAGCAATAGGACTTTCTTTATCTAGCCACCCCTCGTAATGTTACAGGAACTTAGCTGTCAGTGGTTCTCAAAGCATGAGCCACAAGGAGCCTGCAGGGCTTTCCCAAAACTCTAAGAGCATTACACACTGAGGTCAAAAACAGAGAGAATGGACCACCAAAAAAAAAAAAAAAAAAGAGTCCCTTAGAGGAATTTATTGTGGGGCACTCTCCAATACAACCTTAAAACGTTTTAGTACATTTTTACTTATTCAACAAATATTTATTAAGTACTTATGTGCCACTAGGCAAGAATAAACTCTAATTCCACTTGAACAGTGAAATTTCAAGGATCAAATAACTAAGCATAGACTGAAATAAAACATGTCTATTTATTCTATTTTGATTTGAGAACTTAGGAATGACAGGAGGAAGGTTTCTTAGTGAGCAATAAAAAAAAAAAACAACTCATGAGGAAGTCTATTTTCTGAACCTGGCTGGACAGAATCACAGAGAACTTAAAATCTTGAACTTGAACCCTACCCAGGATGTACTGAGACAAACTGTCTAAGAGCAGAGTCCAGACTCTAAGGCCTAGATAATTATAATGACCAGCCAGATTTAAGAATCACCCTTCTATTGGATATCTGGCCTCTCTTAAAGAACCAAAAAGCTAAATAACCCTTATTAAATACGCATGGAATCATAACTAAGAATTCTATATAACTATGCAGCCACAATTACTCATTGTATCCACATTTCCCTCTTTCAAATTCATTACTTGGAAAAATGAACATCGTTTTTTAAAATACCTTCACCCCCCCATATTCACTTGTTGAAATCCTATCCATCTTTCATGACAAATGAAAATGCTATTTCTCCCAAGAAGCCTTCTCTGCAGTCCCTGGCAGGACTTGTTTCCTCCCACTGTGTTCCACACTACTTGATAACAAACAGGTTTCTTACAATCTTTCTCATATCACTCTAGCTTGTTTGCATTAGTCACCCTGACAAAAAGCTAACCGCTCTAATGGGTCAGCCTCACCTATTGAGATACACCTATTGAGAACCTCTGTATCTACTCAAGCATATAATTCCTTGGTCAAAGCAGATATTCCACACATATTTGTTTAATTGAACTAAAACTCACAAACCAGAAGAGAACTTTAGTCTTTTCTTCTGAGAGCATTATCAAGAAACACGGCGGACTTGGAACTGTTGCTGAAACACGGATGCTAAATAGCAAAGCAACCATCTAAGTAAGAAAACAACGGTACGCCAGCGTTCTGGTTAAAAGAGAACCTCGATTACGACCAAACTGACCATGACATAACAAAACAAAACAAAAAAAAAAACCTGTTTCTTTCACTTTAACTAAAATCTCAGTCCTATAAGTATAAAATTGCACAGTTTCTCTGTTTCACTTCTTCCAAGTATTATAAATACCCATATAGCTTAGAATACCATTTCCCCAGTAGCAGCTGCAAAATGAGCCTGAGATTCAGTGCAAGGAAAAGAACTACAGATAATTGTAAGTAAAAGGAAAATGTCCCCAAATCCGTACAAGATAAAAATTTATCTGTACAAGATACTCATTTATATTTTTATCAGAAGTGAAGCAATTGAGTTACCCAGCTTATCATGAAAGACTGATTTATTTCATACAAGGTAAGCTTGATTTTGAAAAGTTTCATCTTCGATTCTTTGGCAGCTGCTACTGGTGTTTGTACAGCCCTTGTCATCACCCCAGATGACTGCTGATTGACAGGACTAATAGATTCTGTTTTAATTGTAAAAGAAGACAGATGAAAGGTTTTGGCTGGATGACTAACTGCTCATGTTGAGTAATAAACATGCCGATTTCTCTCTCTCCATATTAAAAATCTATTTTAATTCACTATTAACTAATAAAGAGGATTGTAATTTTTAAAAAATGGCATGAGTATAATAAAAAGTTCATGCATATGTATTTGAAAAACTAATTTTATTTTTCTATATTTGATACCAATTAGAAATTACTAAATACAAAACTAGGTGAAAGTTAAGTACTTTCCTGGTAGTTTTTCGTCTCTGCAGCTGTAGTAATTCTCAAAACCACACTTCAAAGTACAGAGACTGAGAGAGAGAGAGAGAAAGAGAGAGCACATGCCTTAACTCTTTGATCTTCTGGCTATCTCTTTTTTCTCCCCAAGCAGTTGAAAGAAAGCAACTCTAATTCTGTTTTCATAGTCAAAAAAAAAAAAAAAAGAAATACAACGTTTAGACACAAGGTGAGCTGAGACACACCTGGAAAAGACAGCAGAGGTCCTCATTCTTTTTGCCATATTTTCTATTAATTGATATATGTTCAAATGCATCATGCCATATTTCATCCCACAATTATACACAATATTTATGACTGACCAAATAAAAAGTTCTATACCATTAAAATGGCACAAGAAAGACTTTACTCTGCTACAGAGTTGCAACCTGCAGAGCCTAGTGCTATTATTAACCAGTAAGCAAGTGTTCAGGAGAGAGCCACGACACATCCAGTATACCTGACGAGCAGTCTGTAAAGATGCTATACGACCTCCTATTGTGCTCCCATGGATTTTTAAGTATTTCTTTCTACTTTCTTCCTTGTGTTTGTTCTATATCACCTAACTACAGAAAAGGAGCTTGGCATATCCTATTCTGCTCCTTCCTTATACACACTATCCAAAAGTATGACTAAAAGATACTTTGACTTTCAAAATTAAACAAAGCTTCAATCCTGGAAAATTGATTCATCTCAGTCTAGGAAAATACAAATAATTTTGATTTGAACTTTAAAAAGAACTTTTTAAAAGTAAGAACTTTAAAAAGAATTTTGATTCCATTTTACATAGTAATCTACTGGCATTTTTTTGAAGAAAACTACAAATAAGTACACCATCGAGTCCAAAAGAGGTACCTCGTATTTCTCTGATGACTAATGAAGTTGGAATGTTTTTTCTACATACATTAGCAATAATTATCATTTTATGGCTAATTATCTACTTGAAGAAGAATATCATTTATACAAGAACAGATGAAATTATATAATTGTTTAAGGCATTTATCAAAATGTCTATAGTTGCTATCTCAAATCTAGAAGCGCCATAATAAGTTGATACTCGGGGTGCCCGGGCGGTTTAGTCATTTAATCATCAACTCAGGTCATGACTTCGGCTCAGGTCATGATCTCACAGTCTGTGAGTTCGTGCCCCACTTTGGGCTCTGTGTTGACAACTCGGATCTTGGAGTCTGCTTCGGATTCTGTACCTCCCTCTCCTTCTGCCCCTCCCCAGCTCACACTCTGTCTCTCTCTCTCAAAAATAAACATTAAAAAAAAAACAGTAAGTTCATAGTCAAGGAAAAAAAGCAAGAAATGTGGTCTAATATATATGTATATGCTTTAAACAGATTCAGTGGGGAGGTCATGATCTTCAGTTCTATTTTTCTTAAAAATAATCACTGGAATTTTTAAAGAGGAAAGGAGCAAATGAATAGAAGTATCTCTATAAAGTCCACACGGCACAAAATGTTACACTCGACACAATAATAATAACGTGAAGCTTTACACCTGAATGGCTTCCCCGCTAACTGGCTTTGATGAGCAGAAAGAGAAGGGTTCTATACACAAACAGGCAAACATATGGATGGGTTTCAGAGGTTAACAGTCAAAAGCCTTTTTGGAACCATGTAACTCAACACTACGAACACTCACATTTTTTCATTTGTGATTTAAAACCTCATATATCTCTAAATTCTATTAGTCTGCACCTTTTGCCATTCAATAACATTGAATAAGTTTTATCCGTGCCTCTAGAAGAAGCTTAAAAGCAAAAGCATTTAAAACTCAGAAAGCCCTTATTTCATAACCAACCACTAAAAGTCTAATTATTATTTTAAAAATCAATTATATTTTTAAATGTGTTTTTAACATTAACAACTCCTATCAATAAATAATAAACTATTATTTCCAATCATCTACTTTTCACTCAAGACACTGAAAGCACAGGTCAGTTTTTTTTAATGAAAGAAATCCAGCTTTTTCATCCCCTGTATCTGACATGAGATAGATTCCAGATTAACAGTCAGAAACTTGAAAACTGCTACAGATACTTGCTATTCCTAAAGATCTCTAGACCATTCCAACTCCTCCACAAAATTCACTAAGATATGACTGAAAATTAAAAAAAAAATTTACTGTTTTATTTATTTTTGAGAGAGAGAGAGAGAGAGCATGAGCGGGTACGGGGTGAAGCGAGAGAGGGACACAGAATCTGAAGCAGGCTGCAGGCTCTGAGCTGTCAGCACAGAGCCCGACATGGGGCTCGAACTCACAAGCTGTGAGATCAGGACCTGAGCTGAAGTCGGACCCTTAACCGACTGAGCCACTCAGGCACCCCTGTGACTGAAAATTTTAGATAACCCTTTTCAGACTCTCAATGGTTCTATAAATACTGGACTTCAATAATTTATGAAGCCATTAAAATAAATCCTGCCATGCAAATAAACTCTAAAGTCCATTAAGTTACATCATTACAATAGTGACATTAACCTTATCTGTCTGTGCAAAACCAGAGCAATGCTTCCAAATGCTGATGACAGCCACTGGATACCACAGAGGCCATCCTGACGAAGGGGAGGGTGGAGGACACCGCACAGCAGGGAGGAGGCACAGGGCACTAGCAGTAATCCAAATGTGGGTGTAGGTATGAAGAGGTTTAACATGAGGTTGCTGGGTAGCCAGCCGTGCTCACTCATTAGCTAAGCAACTCACAGGTGACGCAGGGATCACTGTGGTCTTTATCAAGGTCACAAATTTCTAGATCACTCTTTGGGATCACTAGAGCAATTTCAATTTGGATGTTGAATATTATATCTGGAAATGCCAGGTTCTTTGGTCTATTTAACTCGTGTAAAATTAGCAATATGAAATAATTTCAGAAGATACCCAATAAAATAACTGCATGTGAAAACATGCAATAAAAGGTACTCCTTGCATTTACTTAACAGATGCTGTGTTAAACATTAGAAAATATTACTAAGACCCAAAGAAATACATTTTCCTGCTTATTTATCATTTTTGTACTATTTATATCAAGGAATACAGAAAATTAGGCTCTTACGAATTACTTGCCCAACACACCTTACACTCCCACAATAAACAAATAAGTAAATAAACAAATGTGTTGTAACGTTTCTCATCTGCCTGCCTTTGCCTATGGCAATGTATAGGTGCCAAGTGTTGGGAACCATCTCTATTTCCCTCACTGCTCCTTTCTCAGAGGCCTCATAGTCACAGTATATACTTTCCTAAGAACACTGCATTATACTTAAATACTAATATAAGCTTCCCAACCATACCGTAGCAAAAGCGTGTCTTTTTAGGTCATTTTGAAGTCTTATTTCCTTGTTCAGGCCATGGTATAAGTCTGATAACAACTTTCTTTGAATACAGGCCCAGGGAAGAGCATCTCATATCTGATTCTGTGTTTGTGCCATAGCTGTTTCCAGTAAAGTTCTTTCTCACCACTTGGCTTTGATATGAGGTCATTTCTCACCTCTGGGCTTTACCATACCAAATTATAACCACATTTAGTCAAACATTTAGATCTTTCCTAATTTCTAGTTAGCCCTTATCCATATGTTCCCCCTTCACAAACCCCTGGATTAGATCAGTAAGGAATGGCTGCTGGCAGCTGCTTACTGTTCAATTTTGCTACCACTAAAGCATGTGAATATTTCATTGTTTAGGCACTGCAGAGACTCTCAGCAAACATTTACTCTGGGTTCTTGGATTAGAAGAACATTTGTGGTAGGCAAAAGGTAAATAATAAACCACAATGCTACTCGACCGGTGACCTAAAAGCCTTTTGACATCTGACTCTATTGCTTACTAAATCATTGTGCATATAAACAAAGATCCAACCCTTTGTTTCTACTACAAATTATATTTCAAAAACATAGTTCTTCAGTTATTTGATTTATTTAAAATAAGCTAAAGTAAGGCACAATAGTTCAGTGGCTTGTAAACTAACATAAAAAGTATCAAATATGAATTCATCTGTTACAGACTTACTAAATACGGCTGGATGTGTCACTTAATACAAGCTGCAGGAACTCTGGTTTCCTCCAATATAAGCTTATTATACAAATCTCAACTATAATGGAGTAATATCCATGATTCTTCAGTTCTATGTGACAGAAACAAAAACAAATTCAATATATTCAAATGCACTTGCTGAATGTCTTGTATAGTCAGGCACTATGCTGGGCACATGGAAGAAGAGGAGTAAGAGCCATCACTACTCTTACTGGTTTAAGATCTGGTGGGAGTAAGCGATATAGACAAGCAACAAGCAATGCACGAGTTACCTGAAGACAAGGATGGAGTCTTACTCATCATTCCCCTCTCTGATATGTTGAATGGCTGATATATTGTGTTTAACACACACATGTTGAATGAATGAAATGATCAATCAATTCAATTATCAATTGATCAAACTGCAAATATTGCTCTAATAAGGGTAAAACAGCAGAGTGAAAGAAGGGATTAATTCCAACTGGTAGATCTCAGAGAGCCTCATAGAGACAGGGCTTGAGAAGCTCTGAAGAAGGAGTTCAATTTAATCTAGCTGAGATGGAATGTGAGACTTTGGAGACAGAGTAAGGGAAAATCTTCCTAACAAAGCCCAACAATATCTCCTCAGTCTCACTTTCCCTCCGGTCCACCACTTCAACAGTTGTTGTCACCATCTCACTGGCACTGAGTGGTATGTTTTTTGCCTCATCAGCATTCAGTAAGCACTTGCTCAGTATTTGTTGAATGAATGACCCAACTTACTGGGAGTGGAGTTTGAAACACCTACAAAACATTCCTTTGGTTTTCTGAATCCATCTCATAAAGTTAGTTGGTATGCTCTAGGAATTGCATGAGGTCTCTCTCATTTTTTAAAGTCACATTCTGTATAAATATGTGGTGTACACACACACATGCACGCACACAAATGGAATATTACTTAGCCATCAAAAAGAACAAAATCTTGCCATGTGCAATGATGTAGATGGAGCTAAAATGTACTATGCTAACTGAAATAAGTCAATCAGAGAGAAAGACAAATACCATATGATTTCACTCTTGTGGAATTTAAGGAACAAAACAGATGAACATATTGGAAGGGCAGGAAAAGAGAGAAGAGAAGGAAACAAACCACAAGAAACTCTTAACAATAGAGAAAAAATTCAGGGTTGATGGAGGGTAGGGGGTGGGCCAGATGGGTGATGGGTATTAAGGAGAGCATTTGTTATGATGATCACTGGGTATTGTATATAAGTGATAAATCACTGATTTCTACTCCTGAAACTACTGTATGTTAACTAAAATTTAAATTAAAAAAAAAGTCACATTCTAACCACAAAGGGTCTCTACAATTTCTCGGGTTTCTTATTTTATATTTCCTGAAGCTACTTTGATGGAAGGGGACCACTTGGTTTTGCATCGTGGAATATTTTGACAAGACTTAGAGATGTTCCACCCACTCAATTTCTGTTCTTATCTAAGCTATCTGGCAAGAGCAGACAAACCTAATGGGCCCTCTCTGACCTGCTAATCAAGTTCAGAAATGCCCTTTTATCCAGCAGAGCTCCAAAAGAATAACAGCACCCAATCCAAAAAAAAAAAAAACAACAACAACATTGTAACCAAACAATTGAACAGTTCATACCTTTATTGGAGACTTAACTACTACACTTCATACCATCATAGGCAGTATCACACTTAGAGATTCTTTCCATCCCACCTCAAACTTACCTGCCCTTCAAAAGTCAGGAAGGGAAAGGGTGCCTGGGTGGCTCAGTCAGTTAAGCATCCAACTCTTAGTTTCGGCTCAGGTCATGATCTCACGGTTTCTTGAGTTCAAACCCCTCATCAGATTCTACACTGGCAGCACAGAGCCTGCTTGGGATTTTCTCTCTCACCCCTCTCTGCCCCTCTCCCACTCACACTGTATCTGTCCCTCTCAAAATAAAAATAAAGTTAAAAAAAATTTTTTTAAGTCAGGAAGGGAAAATGTTTTCCCAATTGTGAAATTCACCAAGGGAACTCAGCTCTCTTATCTAATGATATTGTTAAAATTTTTAGTCCTTTAATAACAAAGTGAAACCTTCATAATATTTTTCAGGAAAAACAGTAGGGAAATGTTTTAAGCACTGTAAAAATTAAATGTGAGAAAAATACTTTGGCACTTAGCAATATTTTCATATCTCTAGGGAAATGTTAAATCCAGGAACCCGATAAATGGATTTCACTATGTCACATTTTAATAACATTTGTAGCCTTTACAAGAATTTTTTTAACCTTCCCACTACTACCAATATTTTTCTATCACATCTCTCTACTCCTATAGCCTTCTCATTTTATTTCCCTCTCTTGCCTTCTTTCTTGTTATTTCCTTCTAATTAATTTCAGCCCATAGAAAATAATATTTCCATATTGATTATGTATATGAATTCTTTTATCTAATCCAAAAACAAAGATAGGTTAAGAAAGGAAGCAATTCCCAAGACAGTCTCTTTAATAAATAATGCTCAGAAAACTAGACAGCTACATGCAAAAGAATGAAACTGGACCACTTTCTAACACCATAAACAAAAATAAACTCAAAGGGTATTAAAGACCTAAATGTGAGATCTAAAACCATAAAAATCCTAGAAGAGATCACGGGCAGTAATTTCTCTTACACTAGCCATTGCAACATATTTCCACACGTCTTCTACGGCAAGGGAAACAAAAGCAAAATTAAACTACTGGGATCACATCAAAATAAAAAGCTTTTGCACAGCAAAAGAAACCGTCAACAAAACTTTTTGTTGTCTTTTTGACAACCTATGGAATTGAAGAAGATATTTACAAATATATATCTGGCAAGGGGTTAATATCCAAAATATATAAAGAACTTACACAATTCAACACCAAAAATACCAAACGATCCAATTAAAAAATGGGTAGAGGACCCAAAGAGACATTTTTGCAAAGAAGACATACAGATGGCCAACAAACACATGAAAAGATGCTTAACATCACTAATCATCAGGAAAATGCAAATCAAAAACACGATGAGATATCACTTTAACCTATCATAACGGCTAAAATCAAAAAGACAAGAAATAACAAGTGTTGGAAAGAATGTGGAGAAAAAGGAACCCTCATACACTGTTGGTGGGGATGAAAATTGGTACAGTCACTGTAGAAACCAGTATGGAGGTTCCTCAAAAAATTAAAAATAGAATTACCATATGATTCAATAATTCCACTACTGGATATTTACGCAAAGAAAATAAAAACACTAATTCGAAAAGATATATGTATCCCTACATTTATTGCATTATTTACAACAACCAAGATATAGAAGCAACTTAACCATCCGTCAGTAGAAAAAAGAATAACAAAGATGTGGTATGTATACACAAAGGAATATTACGCAGTCATAAAAAAGAATGAGACTGTGCCATTTGCAAAAACATGGATGGACCTAGAAGATATTACGTAAGTAAACTAAGTCAGACAAAGAAAAAGACCATATGATTTCACTCATATGTGGAATCTAAAAAACAAAACATGTTAATAAACAAACAAAAAGCAGAATCAGACCTATGAATACAGAGAACAAACTGATCATTGCCAGAGGGGAGAGGATGGGAGATGGGCAAAATGGGTGAGGAGGAGTGAGAGACACAGGCTTCTAGTTATGGAATAAATAAGTCACAGGAATAAACATCGCAGCGTAAGGAATAAAGTCAATGGAATTATAACAGCATGACAGATGACAGCTACACTTGTGGTAAGCACAGCGTAATGCATGAAGTTGTCAAACCACTATGTTGTATACCTGAAACTAATGTAATGTAACATTATGCGTCTATACTCAAAAAAATTTTTTAAGACATTTTTTAAAAAGTGAAAAATAAGGGGCGCCTGGGTGGCTCAGTATTTTGAGTACCTGACTCTTGACTTTGGCTCAGGTCATGATCCCATGGTCATGGGATCAAGCCCCATGCCAGACTCCACACCGAACATGGAGCCTGCCTAAGATTCTCTCTCTCTCTCTCTCTCTCTCTCCACCCACCTCTGCCTGTCTCCCCTGATCACACCCTCTCTCTAAAAACATTTAAAAACAAAACAAAACAAAAATAAAACAGAACTCAAATACAGAAAACGAATTGGTGATGAGGGGGTATGGGTGAAATAGGTGAAGAGGATTAAGAGGTAGAAGTTCCAATTATAAAATAAATAAGTCGCAGAGATGAAAAGTACCACATAAGGAATATAGTTAATAATATTGTAATAATACTGGTGACAGATGGTAACTACACTTACTGTGGTGCTCACTGATTAATGTAGAGAATTGTCAAATCATTGTGTTGTATGCCTGAAACTAATATAACATTGCGTGTCGACTATACTTCAATAATAAATTTTTTAAATATACAAAAATTTTTAAAAAGCAATTTCCAAAATACATACATTTTTATGTTATTAAAAAAAGAAGCCACATTGGGGCACCTGGGTGGCTCAATTAAGCATCCAACTTTGACTCAGATCATGATCTCATGGTTCTGGGTTTGAGCCCCACGTCGGACTCTGTGATGACAGCTCAGAGCCTGGAGCCTGCTTCAGATTCTGTCTCCCTCACTTTCTGCCCCTCCCCCACTCATGCTCTGTCTCTCTGTGTCTCTCAAAAATAAATAAACGTTTAAAAAAATTTATTTAAAGAGGCCTAATTTAGGAAATACTTTGTTGAATAAAGATGAAGTCTCTCCTTCCTTCCTTTCTTTTTTAATTGTAGGACTTCTCAGAACCCTCACAATACGCCAAATGATTCTCCAAAAAGAAAACCACGTATATAACACTTCCAAATTTCTTCAACCATAGAATTTTTTTCTTCCTCAGTGAATCTAATGGAATACACTTTGAGAACTCCCTTCCTAAATTAAAAATTAAGGAAAAAAATAATACATTCAAAAGATCTGTATATGAAAGTATTTTTTTAAGGAACACATTATGCCACAATAAGGAAGGAAGGAAGGAAGGAAGAAAGGAGGGAGGGAGGGAGGGAGGAAAGAAAGGGAAGGAGGGAAGGAAGGAAGGAAGGAAGGAAGGAAGGAAGGAAGGAAGGAAGGAAGGAAGGAAAGAAAGGGAAGGAGGGAAGGAGGGAAGGAGGGAAGGAGGGAAGGAAGGAAGGAAGGAAGGAAGGAAGGAAGGAAGGAAGGAAGGAAGGAAGGAAGGAAAGAAAGGGAAGGAGGGAAGGAGGGAAGGAAGGAAGGAAGGAAGGAAGGAAGGAAGGAAAGGGAAGGAGGGAAGGAGGGAAGGAAGGAAGGAAGGAAGGAAGGAAGGAAGGAAGGAGGGAGGGAGGGAGGGAGGAAAGAAAGGGAAGGAGGGAAGGAAGGAAAGAAGGAAAGAAAGGGAAGGAGGGAAGGAAGGAAGGAAGGAAAGAAAGAAAGGGAAGGAGGGAAGGAGGGAAGGAGGGAAGGAAGGAAGGAAGGAAGGAAGGAAGGAAAGAAAGGGAAGGAGGGAAGGAGGGAAGGAAGGAAGGAAGGAAGGAAAGAAAGGGAAGGAGGGAAGGAGGGAAGGAAGGAAGGAAGGAAGGAAAGAAAGGGAAGGAGGGAAGGAGGGAAGGAAGGAAGGAAAGAAAGGGAAGGAGGGAAGGAGGGAAGGAAGGAAGGAAGGAAGGAAAGAAAGGGAAGGAGGGAAGGAGGGAAGGAAGGAAGGAAGGAAGGAAAGAAAGGGAAGGAGGGAAGGAGGGAAGGAAGGAAGGAAGGAAGGAAAGACTTAAGGTACTACTCATTTGATTAAGAATCCAATTGTGAAAACTAATCTAATTGGAGATGGATATATAGTAAATGCACATTTATCTTCCAAAGTATAAAAGGAAATCAAACTATGATATGATAACATAGAAATAATAAATGAACTCAGAATGTGGTGAATCCTTTTAAAATTAGTTTACTTTTGGGGTGCCTGAGTGGCTCAGTCAGTTAAGTGGCTGACTTTGGCTCAAGTCATGATCTCATGGTCTGTGAGTTCGAGCCCCTCAAAAGGCTCTGTGTTGACTGCTCAGGGCCTGAAGCCTAGAGCCTGTAGCCTACTTTGGATTCTGTGTCTCCCTCTCTCTCTGCCCCTCCTCTGCTCATGCTCTGTCTCTCAAAAATAAATAAACGTTAAAAAATGTTTTTAATTAGTTGACTTCTGATAATGTGTAATAAAAATGAAAGAATAGGAGTTGAGAAAGTTTTTATTCTAGACCTACACACTGGTTATTAACCTAGACAACTTCTACACATAGTTCGATGCTTAGCTCACATCACCTCCACCTCCTCTTTTCTCCTGCTTTTCAATGTTCCCATAGCACCCCATATGTGGTACCGTTGTTATCATATTGTATTGCAATAATTTATTTTCTCCTCTGACTTCCTGTCTAGACTGTAAGCTTCTTGAGAATGGGGATCATATTATATCTGATTCTGCACTCCCAACATCTAACACTTCATAAATTATTAGTGTGCTTATAGTTAGTAAGTTAGTTGGTTCTCTCAAATTCGGCAATTACTAACTTAGCAAACATTCATAAGGTTAAACTGAACTATCCCAAAGTTTGAGATAATGGAGTTACCATTGAGCATTACTGATTTTTCCTCCTCATTATGAAACAAATAGCCAGCCTCTGGCCCTCAATAAGTGCATATTGAAATAATTACTCAATCAATTAACCCTAGTTTGACTACAAGCTTAGGTCTTAGAAAGGGCAGGACATTTCAAGATCAAAGACCTCTGGAATCATTTGTGGCTTTGGCCGCTCACCAGCTCTGCCTGAGCCTACCTAAAACCTGCTCTACTATACTCAAGCATGGCTTCTGACTGCTGCTGAGTACTGAACCTGGCATCAGAGGAGACAGAAATTTTAGCACCAATGCACCAGTCTCCGCTCACTGCAGCCAAAAGAAATTCATGTATAATGGGAAGAAACAGGTACTAATTGAAAACTCAGAATTGTTTAAGCCACCCCACCAGCTGTGAAGACTGAAATCACTTATTTTTGTAGACAATCTAAGCCTAACAATGAGTTAGTTTTCCATACTTAGCACCTTTGCCACCTATGGAGACATATGTCCATCATTTATTTTTCAACATTCTTTCCAATTAATTATATTCTAGTATAAACCCATTCTTCCCATTCCAATTTTCTGTCTTAACTACATACAAGTTACCTTTCCCAGATGGTATAATTAAATACTTAAAAATAAAAAAGTAGTCAGAATGCTGTCTTCATAAAAATACCCAGAGACACAGCATTCCTTTTAAGTCACTGCAATTACCCATCAGCCTAAAGGCCATCTAAATTTTAAAATCTCCAAGGAATACATGACAGGTGAATGCTCCAAGTTCCAGTTAAAGACTCTTTTCACCAGCCAGACTATGGCTTCTTGGGGAGTTTATTCTCCTAGTAGAGACGTGTAATTCTTTTACAATTTGCTTAGGATGGACGTGTAAGTTCTCTCCAAACAAGAGCTCTGGAATATGATTTTTTTTAAAGTGAGGACTGCATTTAACAGAAATTCAAACAGAAGCGTGAACTAAAAGGGTAATTTCAGATGTAGTGAAAAGCTGTAATGTCCATTCAAAGTAATGAAGGCACACGGCATTAATCTCCTAAAAAGATTCAAATGCTATGAGTAGAGCAATTCTATTTCTTAGTAGGAACAAATTAAGATGATTTCCCTTACAGAAATTGCCATAATTACAAGTAATTATCTTGTACTCTCTAAATTTACCACTATAGCACATTCTGCAAATATCGTTCCCTTCAAGTACTTTATTTGGAAATACCGGAGAGATTGTTGCTTTGTGAATTGTGCTACAGACCTCAAACTGATTATTTAACAGTACTACATAGTACGTGTAGTAAAGAGATGACATTCTGAAGCTGGAAAGGCTTGGAATTCCAAATTTATGATATTCCTATCATCAGGTAACTAATACTACCCATGGGAGTACAAACAAAATGAGAATGGCAAACGTTCAAAGATAAACTTGAGTCAAATGTGGACTTACACAGAAACAATGAAGAGACTCATTCTGATATGCATAGGGCAATCACGAAAAACATATAAACAGCTGCTGTAGTATTTATAAAAACCCTTGCAGAGCCAAATAAAATCCCATCATTTGCAAGCTACTCAGTTTTTCATTTTCCTTTAATAAGAAAGTGTGAGAAAAACCAGTTACTCATCAAGCATTAGGAAGAGAATAAGCATGGGAAAACCTAATTTCACCATCTTTGGGGCCAATTACTGTCCGGATTTCAGCTGGCATTTGAAGCTTATCCTCCAGCCAAACTGGGATTCCTTACCATGTTGTAAAAACATGCTCAGAGCTTGCCTTTCCCTACGTTGTTCTCACTGCCTGGAATGGCCTCCTCATCTCCGGCTGGTAAAAATCAGCCCTCCAAGTCTAGTTGAAAGGCCACTCCACCATACAGACTCTCTTGGTCTATGAATTCCTGTTGCAAACTCCAAGCCCTTCCCCTTCTTCTACCAACTCAGCTGTGATGCTGTGATCTCTCCTTTTATTGACTCTTTCTGGGGATACTTAACATATGCCACCTAACATTCCAGGTATTTGTGCACTGGCCTCATCCTCCCTTCTAGAGAAAATGTGTCTTCTGCATATTTCCATCCCCAATAGCTTTAATAAATATTCCATAATTTCATCATTTAAAAGAAATTTGATTTTTAAAATTATTCCCATTTAAAAGCATATATCAATGGGGTGCCTGGTGGCTCAGTTGGTTAAGCATCTGATTTCAGCTCAGGTCATGATCTCATGGTTCCTGAGTTCAAGCCCCACATCTGGGGGCTCGAACTGTCAGTGTGGAGCCTGCCTGGGATTCTCTCTCTCCCCCTCTTTCTGACCCTCTCTGCCTGCCTCTCCCCCATTTGTATACATGTGCACTCGCACTTTCTCCCTCAAAAATAAACAAACTTAAAATAAAATAAAACATTAAAAAAGCATATATCATGGAAACAGTCTCTAAAATGGCTACAGAATCCATTAAGAAATTATACGCATTTTAAACTCTCGACAAATATCTGGCTCTATTTATCCAAAAATTGTACAATTTTATATTAGTGTTTAAAACTCACCCATGATGAGATTAAAACCTCTGTGCCTATTAAACTTCCCCAATTTGGTCAACATAAGTGTTAATTATACTTGCCTATGTAATAGCACAGTCAGTGACCTATAATTGAAGATCTTTCCTTTAACTGTTATCTCTTAAAGCTATAATTTCTCTGTTTAAAATTTTAAGAGATACATCTATACACTTTATCCACACTTTTATCCTTTTAATCAGCTTCTAAATGTCAGTAGAATAGCCTATGGATTTACAAATTTAAATTATATATAAATTTATCATTTAAAAATTAGCTTTAGGAATTTGACATTCTCATTCATTCTTAATCCAATATGATGCAATGCAAAGAGACAGTACATACTCGCTTTAAAAAATAAAAGAGAATTCTGCTCAAATTCACACAATTTACCCACAGTTACAGTTATTTACTGAAAACACTGGTTTCCATAAGAACCCAGTTCTTCTAAATTGTTTGTTTCGTGACCACTATAAATGGGATAGCATTTATATGGTTCATTAAAATTTCTCAAGAACCACAGCTATCATCAGAAATAATTAGAACAGACACAAGGACATCCTGATCTGATTTAGTTATTTACTTACCGGTGAGGTCTATTTCACATTTGTGTAAATCTACAGAAACCATTTACTTTTCAGGTAAGTTATTTCATCTTTATTGGTAATAGTCACTAATTTTTCTTCCCTTACTCTTGGTCCTTTTGCATCAACTACTTGGACACTGAACTCGTCCTCCCATATGCAGTATGTGAAGTTTGTCACCAACATCCTCTATTTCCACTCTCAACTGTTTTTCCTCTCCCCCCCCCAAACATAGACCCCTTCTTAGAAGGTGGAGGATACTCATAAAGTATTCCCCAGACTGAGAAGGCACTTTAAGACCAAAAAAAACAAAACAAAACAAAACAAAACAAAAAAAAAAAAAAAACAGAGCAAACCACCCCACAGGTTTACCAAGTTTTATTCAGGGTCACTTACTGACAGGGGGTATCTGGCAGATGGACGATCCAGGCAACCATTCTCTACCCCATCCTCCACCTCTACTCTCCACCCTGTTTGGATCTCAAGCCACAGCTTTAATAAAGCTAGGAGCACGGTGGAGAGGTCCCGGGGTAGTTCTCTAAAGGGGCGCCATCTGGGCACCAGAGGCTCTCCCCTAGTTATCTAAAGTGGATCCTCTGTGTGCCACTTTAGGGAAGATCTGAACAAGCCTTCCTGGGTTCTGGCCAAGGCACACGTTACCCTCCAGGGACCTGGAATGTTAGCACTGAGGCAGGTCATTGCATGGGCAGGAACAAGCTGGAGGGCCAGAGACAGAGTTGGTGTTTCTGCACTCCCACACCCTGATTGCTGCTTCTTGGCTACTCATAGTCCCCATCAAAGTAACTCCATCCTCCGCCTCAAATGAGGCTTCTCAGTGACTAAGGTCCCAATGGTTCATGAATCCCTCCCTACCAGCTATGACAAGAGGGTATACAGATCCCGTATCTGAATGTCTTGCTAAGTAATAGCAAAACTAAGAGCAAACAAATGTTACTATCATATTTGCATTTTACTATGGACTTTTAAAGAATGAGCACAAAGGAATTTTAGGAAAATAAGTCACAAAAGAGGTACCTGAAAGCAAACAAATTTCTTGTGTCTTTTAAATAATACCATCTATGTAACCGTCTTTTTTTATGAACAAGCCCAACCCTAGATTCCAAATTCCTAGGGAAGTATAAGCAGCACAGCCTAGCAGGTATGGCCTCTGCTTGAAACACCCAGATCTAGGGCCAGAAGAACTACGTGGTTCTAAAGGTGGCAGTTGGGGCGCCTGAGGGGCTCAGTCGGTTAGGCGTCCGACTTCGGCTCCGGTCATGATCTCGTGGTTCAAGGGTTTGAGTCCCATGTCAGGCTGTGTGCTGACAGCTCTGTGCTGATGCCTCGGAGCCCAGAGCCTAGAGCCTGCTTCAGATTCTATGTCTCCTCTCTCTGCCCCTCCCCTGTTCACGCTCTGTCTGTCTGTCTGTCTGTCAAAAATGAACAAACGTTAAAAAAAATTTTTTTTTAATAAAGGTGCCAATTTACCCTACTGGTTGGTATTCTGCTTCCTCATCTGGAACATGAAGTGCTTCTTAAGGTCCCTTCATTCCTAAAAATGTTTTAGTCTCAATACCATAAATACTATCTAGCAAGAGCCTAGGCTAAAACCAAAAATGTTGTTTAAAATAAGTAATATTTGTGTCACTAAAAAAATAAAGTTTTAGTTACTTAATGTGTAACTAATTAATACTTAAATAAACCCCACATTCTTCAGTCACTTCTTCTCAAAGGCAATCATATACACTCCCTAGGATACACAATTCGACCATTCACATAAACTACTGCTACTAGTTCTTTCTGTGTCTGTATTTGAACAAGTTATTTAAAAAAATGCCAAGTCAGATACACCAAAGCAAAGACAAAGAAAAGAAAAACAACAGTGGTATTTATCAAATCAATTCAAATGTTTTCATTTTCAATCCCCGTGACCATGTCTCTCTCCTCAAATATCTCTAACTCTTGGTAATCAACAATATAACAAGTATCTCACTTATCAAAAGGTCATTTATTTAACCACCTCAACAATCTAAAACCTAGCCTAAAACCGGAAAGTATTTAAAAAGCAAAAAACAAAAAAACCTCTATGCTGTCAAAAGAGAAAGCCACAGTTCACACTCTAAAGTTCACATACTCATAAGAGAACTCGTAAGAGTCCTTGCTCTGAGTACTTACTTTTGTCTTAATCACAAGCTAAGACTCAGTTAGCTGGATTTCCACCCACCACAGACAGGAAACAGACACACACAACAAACCGCAGGAGTAGGCACATGACAGCAGTATTACTGTGGGCAATGTGGAAAAAAAGGAAAACACCGTACAAAGAAGACATAAGAGTATTTTAAAAGAAACAAAGACACTCTAGGGTCATTCAGCATATGAACAAATAACTCTACATTCCTTAAAAATTCCTATAGTATTGCTGTACTACAGCAACATAGAATAACTCATGTTTGTGATAATATCCTAAGCAACCAGAAGTTTATAATATTTTTAAGTTTATTTATTTATTTTGAGAGAGAGAGAGAGAGAGAGAGAGTACATAAGTGGGGGAGGAACAGAGAAAGAGGGAGAGAGAGAAGATCCCAAGCAGGCTCTGCACTGTCAGCACAGAGCCCGATGTGCAGCCCAAACTCACAAACTGTGATATCATGACCTAAGCCGAAATCAAGAGTTGGATGCTGGACCGACTGAGCCACCCAGGCGCCCCATCAATCAGAAGAGGTTTGATTCACATTTAGTAACTTCTCTTTAAAAAGGCAGAAAGTGCATAATAATACATTTTAGAAAATTTCACATCAAAAAAATGATTGAAATTTAACACAGGCTGGCAGTCAATGAATTAAGTTTGAATTAACAAGAAATTCACAAGAACACCATAGATAAATTAAAAATTAGTGTAATGATTTTCCAGGGAAACCATAGTGACTTTGAAATTAATTCATAATTAATCCCCCAAACACATTTTAGTCTTACTTTCAAGATTTATCACACCATTCCTAATCCCCCAAATATTAATTGAACCATAATAAATTTCCATTTTTGTAGGTAAAGGATGGTCAAACATCAGCAATTTCACAGAGTTCAACCTAAAATCTTTACCAAAATTATTAACAATAAAACAAAGTGGTTTGCATTTTATCTTTTCTATCTCCAGCCCGCCCTCTACCAGAAAAAGCTTATTAAGTAATGAAGACCCAGAGCCTTACCAAAATGAAAATGAGTCCACGGTCACTCACTATGATATTTTATTTCTACTCTTCAAAAACGACAATCTTATTTATATCTGCCGATCTCAACTCCAAAAACACAGCTCCAAAAATATCTGATAGGTCTAGGCTTAAGCACTCCAGTGTTTCATAGACACCACAGTTGCGCATAATCCTGAAATGTGTGTATGCATACCTGTTACATTCATTTATAAATATTTATAAAATAAAATATGCTTAACAACTAATTGTCAGAGCAGTTAAGTAATGATCCAAATAAATATAATAGACACTCAAGGCTGTGTGCGTGTGTGTGTTTTAATGGTTATTTATTTATTTTGAGAGAGAGAGAGAGAGAGAGCGAGCATGAGCAGGGGAGGAGCAGAGAGAGAGAGGTAGAGAGAATCCCAAGCAGGCTCCACACTGTCAGTGCAGAGCCCAACATGGGGCTCAATCCCACAAACCATGAGAGTTGAACCTGAGTTGAAATCAAGAGTCAGATGCTCAACCAGCGGACCACCCAAGCACCCCAGGGACACTCGAGATTTTTAGTTATATAAAGTAAGTTGGGATTCAGTCTGTTTTCAGACTCAAAATACTGTATTTTGATTTTCCTTAAAATAAGGAACACCTACATTGGACAAACTAAAACAAGAAATAATTTATCAGTGGGGGGAAAAAAAGCTATTTCTAATCTTGTCAGTGTTGGTACGCCAATATAGGATATAACCAAGTTATCCTGGGGTGTGCGAAAAAGTTTCCTTATGAGTTTCTTATTTCTCTATGCCCAGCTATTATCTTCCTAGGCTCAAGTCTACGTATACTGCATGTTGGGAGAGTACATACCCAAACATAAGGGGTTCCCACAGTGACCTCCTGGTTCCCAACTCCATTTTGGCCCTATTATTATTATTATAGGGCTCTCTATAATGTTAACTGCTCTCTAACTCAGAATTGCCTCAATATCTGTGCCTCTAAAAGTTTCAATCCCCTGACATGATATAAATCCAAAATATTTTCTCCCACAAATTAAATCATGCTAGCAATATGGGTACATTTAAGAATGGACGTTTGCTTACAGAATCAGACGGAAGCTTGAGAAATTTCAGTCCTGTAACAATCCAAACTGAGAGACATTACCAGCAAAAGCTATGTGCAGCTTTGATAATTGTCATCAAGCTTATTTCATGTACCTTTTTTAAAAATCTAAATTTATCACACAGAAAGTATAAGCCAAATGACACAATTTTATGTTTTTTTCTTAAACTATATGCTAAAAGCATAGAATACCCAAAATAACAAAGACGGAACACCCTAACACAATAAATAACAAAGGGCTCAATCATATGAGACTACTACTCTTAGCTACAAAAACCTAAAAGGCAGGTGGGGGGAGGGGGCTGCGGGGGGTGGAGAGACAACAAAAAAGTTCAGGACAAAAGATTCATATAAATCCTGAAAATGTCTGTTAAATGATGTAATTTTTATAGCTTTCAATAAAACTATAGTTTTAACACATCAATAAAAGCAAAGTCCTAAAGCTGAGACATACATTGTATTAATGATTTAATGAATTCACCGTGGAAGCTAAAGCTGACAGGGCCAGCCTGGACTTCAGGTTTCCTCTTGCTCCCGCTGTGTTTTCCACAGCGTGTCATCACTGTAACTGACTAGCAAAATGAAGGTGGCTGCTGGTGCCCTTTTTTGAGGTTGGGCCAATTAAACTCTGTAGCCTCTCACACCAGCAATGTTTACTGGCTAGCTCCTGAACACGAAAGGTGCCAAATCAGATTTTCTCCTCGCTGACTTCCTTCACTTCTTATCAAGTCTATCAACCATTCCCAGCTTCAGAATGTTCCTGGAAGTAGTTTTCTATAGATGACCATTCCTTACCAATCTTACAGAATCAAAAATATTTAAGGCTAAAGGTAATAAGATTTACTCCAGGGGTTTACAACCGTGGTGTTGCTGTACTGACGTCAGGTGATGTGTCACAAATAACTGCTCACTTTCTCTCCCCTTTTTTCAATTGGGGTGAAGCTTATATAATACAAAATTAACCATTTAAAAAAGTTGTTTTTTTTTTAATTTGAGAGAGAGAAGGAGAGAGCATGAGCAGGGCAGAGGAAGAGAGAGAGAATCTCAAACAGGCTCCACACTCAGTGCCAAGCCCAATGCAGGGTTCCATCCCACAACCCTGGAGCCATGACCTAAGCTGAATTCCAGAGTCAGACGCTCCAACAAACATTTTTTTTAAAAAGGCAGGGGGAGGGGCGGGGATGGGGCCCCTGGTTGGCTCTGTCAGTTAAGCATCCGACTTTGGCTCAGGTCATGATCTCAAGTTCGTGAGTTCAAGCCCCCTGCATCAGGTTTTGTGCTGACAGCTCAGAGCCTGGAGCCTGTTTCAGATTCTGTGTCCCCCTCTCTCTCTGCCCCTCCCCGGCTAGTGCTCCCTCGCTCTCTCTCTTTCAAAAAATTAATAAACATAAAAAAAGTCAGATATTCAACCAAGCCACCCAGGTGCCCCACAAAATTAGACATTTTAAAGTGTACGATGCAGTCACACACACTACACTCACAATATTGTGCAACTACTACCTCTGACTGTGACTTTCTCTTTTTTTTTTAATGTTTATTTATTTTGAGAGAGAATGAGTATGAGTGGGGCAGAAAGAGAGAAGGGAGAGAGACAATCCCAAGAAGGCTGCACGCTGTCAGTGCAGAGGCTGATGCGGAGCTGGATCTCACGAACTGTGAGATCAGGACCTGAGCCAAAATCAAGAGTCAGATGCTTAACTGACTGAGCCACCCGGGAGCCCCTGTGACTTCATTTTTAATGGGTGCATAGTTAAGATTACCCCTTCAATGAGTCACCCTCACTCATAGTCAATATGGTGTTCTAAAAGGGTGAGAAATGGGCAGACAAAAACTTGCACATCAGGCATCTTCAATAACTGGCAACTCAGAGAATCTTGCCAACCGGTTGAAGATCATCGACCACCTCGTTCCATAAATGCATTACATTTTTTCAAACATTCACTCATTCAATTATGACCCTGTGCCTATGCCTTAAAACCTTCCACTGGTAGAGACAGACACACTGACAGTTATAGTACAGGGCTATGACTGTAGCCCACATAAGTACAGTCAAAGGAGAGTGTGGCCAGCTATGCCCAGCAATGATGGAAGAATTCACTGAGGAGAAGACGACTGAGTCAGCTCTCAAGGTCATGACCAATAACGAATGGAAGGTAAGTTAAGGAGAGTAGTACGAGGAGAAGGGATTCTAGGCAAAGGAGGGAGTAAACACAAACGCACGGAAGCCTGGTGAGCCATGGCCAGCCTCACGTAGGATACAGTTACACCAACAGGCAAAAATATAGTAAGCGCATTTTAGGTATGAGGCGCTCCTCGTGTGCATTTTACATTGTATCCTCAAAGTCACGCTGGGAGCTAGGTGCCATTCGCATCCAGCAGATGAAGCATCTGAGGTCCAGAGAGGTTAAGGAATGGCTACCCGGTTACAAAGCGGCCGCGCTGGACTCAAAGCCAGGCAGTCTAGCCACAGAGTCCACCCTCTTCATCACTATGCAATCTACACTACGATTTTCTTTTTTCTTCTCTTTCTAATAAAATTAGTCACTTGAGGCAAGATCTTTCATGATGGAAACTACAGTCCACCACAGCCCGCTGAACTGGACGAGCGACTGATGTGAACAATGAGCAGGCACTGCTAAGGGTCCCTGGTGGCCTCTGAACCAACGAGCGCACAAGCGGCAAGCCATACTGAAAGATCACCAGGACTTAATTTATTTCTTATTCTTTTAAATTAAAAAAAACCCATAAAAACATAAGTTTTCATATTTACCTCGTAACCCAATTATTTTCTTCCACATCCCCTACCCCACGGTGTGCTTACCCACTTAGAAGACCGCTACTAGACAACGGAGAGACACAGCCGGGTTTTAAGGAGGTGAATAATGTGAACTTGCGGGGGGGGGGGGGGGGGGAGGCAGGGGCGGGGAGGAGGTTAACAATTACTCTAAGAGAAATAAGAAGGAAAAACCAGAGGGAAAAAAGAGACCAGGAAAAGAAAAATTAGGATGCCATTTGAAAGAGATCCAGCAAGTGATAATGAGGTGCTAACCTATAACAGTGGGGGGTCACATGTGAAAGATTAAATGACAAACCCAAGGACACAAGTCACGGGAAGTGCCAGAACCAAAACCTCAGTCCCTAGGTTGCACTGACCTGGAAATGGTGTGTAGAATGGATTTGCAGAAAGACCTCTATCATGAAATTTGTGAGACTTCTCTTTATAAGTACTTTTGTCCACCATATTTGATTATTTTTAAATCTAATTTTATACCATTACATCAACTATGGCCCAAACTTAATAGTATCATAATAACTAGCACAGCATAGCATTCAAGCAAATAACTATGTAAATTATAAACTTTTAAAATTTGAGACTTTGCTTTCAAATCCAGAAACAGAATACTTTATCATAGACAAAGTACAGGGATTTGAAATACACCCTTCTGTAAAAGGATTAAGCTATTCCAAGACACATATTTACGGGATGGAATCCTTACAAGTGAGCGCTTCCAAACAAGCTTTTTAAATGAAGTGCCATCAGAGAAGTCATTTAAGAAGCCAGATTCACATTATATTAATGTGACAAGTTCAACAAGATAAATACATCATATGATTCTCAAATGACATAATTAATGTAGCTTATGTGACATATTCCTATTAATGATCTTTTATTATGTGTGAACAGTAAAATAACATTAGATAAGCAATGAAAAAATCCAATCAGCAGCAGCTTTCCTGCAGGTTTTGACTGCAGTCTTATTTACACAGTGTTATCTGATACTAATCCTTGGATTTTAAAGAGCAGAAATCACTTCAGAATTGTAAACAAACATGTTTCTATGAGATGAGCATTTTAATTACTATCATTTCTGCAAGTACAAGATAAAAATAATGTGTGGCATGATAGCCTCACAGGGGAAAGTACATTTTACCAGGCCAATAAGGTTACATTAATAAAAGGATCATGACACTGAATCAGGAGTCTGGTCCATGGCCCCTGGTAGCATGTCGTCTTAACAACAAATGCCATGGATATTTTGTGGAAAGTGTGGCTATCCGCTCCCTTCCTAACATTCTCTACAAAAGACCAGAATCGAGTGTCAAAATATTCTGGTTCTCTTTAATAATCCACTACAGTATAGTATCTATGAGTCACTTGAAATATTTTGAATCTTTTTTTACATTTAAACTTCCTACTACCTCTTAGAATAAGAAAGTCTAAAAATGCAAGTTTTACAAAGTAATAGTTCTTTTTTACTTTTACATCAATATTTATTGAACAACTATATTATCCTTGGCACCAAAAAAAGGGGTATGAGATATGGTTCCCGAACTCAAGGAACTTGAGGTGTAATTGAGAGACTGGCTATGTACGTAAAGAGAGTTTTTAAAGACTGCTATCTCACGGTTTCATGAGTTCAAGCCCCAAGTCAGGCTCTGCTCTGGCATCACGGAGCCTGCTTCGGATTCGCTCTCCCTCCTCTCTCTCTCTCTCTTTCTGCCCCTCCCTCACTCGTACCATCTCCGTCTCTTTCAAAACAAATAAATAAACTTAGAAAAACTAGTTAAAAAAAAAAGATTGCTATTAACAAAAGACAATCAGCCTGAAAGAGCATAAATTCTAAATGCCCCAAGAATTCAGAGGTAGATAAAAATCACTGTGTCTCTTCAAGAAGGAGAGGGAAGAAGAGCACCTTGGTGCCAGTAACCAGAAAAGAGGGAGCAGAGCTATGGCCGACCTTCTTATATATTGAGATCACCTCAGCAATCAGCCTTTATCTTTATTGGATAAATTCCCAAGTACAATGGTGAAGAACACACATCCTGAAGTTAACAAGGGCTGGTCCAATCCTGCCATGCTGTGTGACTCTGGCTAAGTTATTGCATCTCTCTAAACCTGTTTCCTTCTCTGTAAAATGCAACATACAACACCTGCCACCTCACTGAAAAAGAATTAAATGAATGGACAGAAGAGCAAGTAGAGATGCCTACTGGCATAGCACAGGTGCTGAAAAAAATGCATGATATTAAATGTCATTCTTGCCATGATGCAATCACAGTTGCACAGAATCTTACTTTTTAAGGGAATTACAGGGTTCTGAGTGTGGAACATGATTAATCATGTTCTGGTGGTTTCACTGTAAAAAGTTTAGGAGACCCTAATTGAACACTCTGGAGCACATATCTTGAATGTTAGTATTTAGTTTAACTCAGCAAGTAAAGAAAGAGGACTAAGGAGTTCCCCTTCCACCATGTACCCCAGCTGCATTCTCAGAGACAAAGCAACCTAGAAGCTATGGCCCGTCTCCTACAGTTAGCTCAGAACTGACAGAAGCCAGGACTGGTAGCTGACAGGACACCATGACAGCGAGTTACCAACCAATCCTAGTCATAAAGCCCAGCAATAGACAAATGTTATTTGGGGCAGGCGGCAGCCTATAGATGATCCTCCTAGCTTTGTTAAAATCACATCAATCCAGAATCACTTTTCATCTGTAGCGTAAAGGATTTTTATCAAACAGTTTGGCAAAACACATGGTATGTGACTGTTCTACTACAAATGTGTTAGCAGACCCAGCCAGAAACCATGGCAATGATCTGACCATGACAGTATTCTTGCAGGAATAAGAAAATAAACCTAATTTTTGTAAAGACTTACTGTTGCCCTACCAGTTTTGAAAACTGAGTATCATCCAAAGAAGCTTCCATTTCCAATGTAGAAACGGTAAGAATTGTTCTCAAGCCACCACCAAAAAATCACACAGTATTTGATGGCTCAGCTTATTTTTTAATCTTCTATGAACTCTGCAGAATTATATCTGGATCTTTATAACATGATGATTTGGGATTATGAATACAGTGGATAAACACAACCTTCTGGTATAGCAATTTAAGCATCACAGAGTGAGTAAATACTGCAGAGTGAATCCTAACACTTGAAACAGAATCTTCCAGAGTCCAGAAATCCACCTGACTGCCAAGAATAATACTTCCGTGGTTCAAGCAATACCAGTACCCAGAGGGGTTTCCACAGACATAACCGCATGAGTTACTGCATATTGGGTAAAATAGAAAAAACAGACATTTATGAATGTATAGTTTGCAGACATCTTAAAAGTACTCATAAATATGCAATTTACAAATATAGAAGAAATGGGGGAGCACTTTAGAAATACACAGTACCTGTTTAAATTGCTTAATTATATGGTTTTTCTATGGTTTTCCTCAACCTGACTCTGATTTTGATTGGAGATAAGAGGGAGGAGATACATGGACCTCTTTTAACTAAAGTAAATGAAACCAATCTCACTGAAAGAAGCTCTATGATGAGAACTAATATATGAGAGATTCTGACTTCAGGAGAGTGTAGTGTCAGAGATCAAAATTGCATTCATTAGGTATCAAAGAAAACCTTTCGATTTACCAGGCTATACCAGAGCAGGGTTTTTAGATTCTCTAGCAATATAACAAATGCACAATATTGGAGAGTCATTTCACACAGGATTTCTCTCTCAACTCTGGCATGAAACACGGCATCGCACATCATGCCACAAAGAAAGAGTCCGTTTAGCTAGTTCAAGTAAAACACCATCCAGCTGCTAACAGAGACGGGTCAAGGCTGGGGAGGGGCACAGCACATTCAGTTCGCTGTGTTTTCCTTTAGAAGAATGTCAATAAAAACCATGGCCAAATGAGGTATTTGAAGGGGAGCCGGGGAGGGGGGGGGTAGGTCCTGCTCTGCAGTGAACCACTGGGTTCACCTAACAGCGCAGTCAGACAAGTTAGCAAAAGGGAACCCTAGCCAAACCTACAGCCGCCAACAACTTAAAGAAAGCTGTCTTTCTCCCTGAGCGTCCTAGGGTAGGGACCAGTCCCACATTTAGAAACGTTATTTCTGGGACCAATAGCAATTTATTTTGATAGAACCACTGGATTTTTTTTTCTTGAGTTCTCAACAAAGGAGCCATATTAGGAAATAATCTCGCAAAAAGCAA
Organism: Paguma larvata; assembly: GCA_030068075.1. Lineage (NCBI taxonomy): Eukaryota > Metazoa > Chordata > Mammalia > Carnivora > Viverridae > Paguma > Paguma larvata. Next base: position 66,201,988 of record CM057835.1, read on the forward strand.
AGTGCCCCCTCCCCCTCTTGCCCACGATCGATGCACACACGCCGTGCACGCTGACACGCACAGACACACACCCGTGCACAATGGCCGGCGCGCGCACTCCCGCGGGCCCACGCGGCGGCCCGGGAGCCCCGCAGGCGGAAGGCCCGGCCCGGCCCCAGGCGCCGGGGCAGGAGGCCCCGCGGCCGGGCTGCCCGGGAACCAGCTGCTGGGCGGTTGTGCTGGGGATGTTCGCCCCCCAGCGGGGCCCTTGGGAAGCAGCTGCCAGAGGCTCGCAACCTATTAACCCCTTGGGGAAGTAGGTGCTGCGACACCCACCTGCAGGGACGCTGGAATGCATGGGGGGGGGCGTGCAGCCCCAAATGCTCCCCCGCCCCCCCCCGAGACAGGGCGCCACCGAGTCCTTGGACTCTGGCAGCTCTTGGCTGGGTCCTTGCAAAGCTAATCGTGTCGCTGGCATCATGGGGCTTCTAAAGCAACCGGGTGTTTCTGAGCTGTCACCCCTGAGAGTCCAGGCACACCAAGAAGGAGAAACTTAAGAGGGCAGTGGACGCAGGCTAGACTTAGTAACTCGTCCCTGGGGACTGGCGCCAAGTCCCTAAAGGGACAGAGTTGCTTGGACCGGCCAGCCCAGCAAACTACAGAAGAGATAGAGGGACCCGGGGGCAACCGCCCCCAGTCACCCTTCCCCGGGTCGGGCATGAGGGCCCCGTCCCCGCTCCAGGACACTTACCTTCTTCCGGGGCTGCCATTTCATCATATTTGTACAGCCGATACGTGGAACATCAAGATGCTGGCTCGGGGCTGGGGGCAGATTCAGGGCAGCAGCGACTGCAAGTCATGCTGCCTCCCTCCCACCCCCTAATTCTTTCCCATATTCACTGCGAAGGGAAAAAGCCCAGGAGAGTCCAGTCTTTTCGCCTTCAGTTCAATGAAAGTATCCCCACACCACGAACACACTTCCCACCGGGCTAGGAAGTCCCAGCAGCAACCAGCGTACTCCTGCCAGAGCGGGGCATTTTCCCCCCCAGCCAAGCGCCTGCAAAAGGAGCCTGCGGCAGGGGGTCTCCAAGCCGGCTGCAGAGACCCTCCCTCAGAGAAGAGACTCAGGACGAGAGCTGCTGCAGAAACCGAGCCGGTCTCCTGCCATCCAAACCCCTTTTGGCGAATTCTCCTCTTCTCAAAAAAAGATTAGACAAGCAATCAAACCCTCACGCGCAGCCTGGAGCAATTCCCAAAATTCTGGGTGTATTTCTCGTTTGTAAAATTTAGCAAAGAAAATTCCAAAGATCTGTAATCAGAGCTTCTTTACGCTGTTTTTTCTTCCTTCTTGGCTAACTTGGGGAAAGGATCTGCCTTTCCCGAAATGCCTACCTTCCCTGAACACTGTAAATAGGAAAACTTGGTTTGTGTGTTTAGATTTTTTTTTTTAATTCCCAAGAACCTCAGTGGGGAAAGGCTGGAAGGAAATCCTGCAAGAACCCAACTCCACAGCTCAGTCTGCACTAATGACTTCCTTCCCTTCAGTGTGAGCACAGCCTGCCCAGCTCCAGCCACACAGAGCAAACGGTTTCTGGGTCTTAGTGCCACGACATCTGCTTCAAAGCAAAAAGTAAGCATACAGTTTGAGAGGCACCCAACAGCTCCTACGGAATCAGAGTCAGAAGAGACCTACGAAATCAGGAAACCATTTCAAAAGATATTATTTCGATTTGTGAGTTACATCAAGAGAAAAAAAAAGGAATAGAAAAGGGACTCTAGGCCAAAAAGCTACAAAATCTCAATGTGTGATCTGAAGAAAAAAGATTCCAGATATACTAAAAAATAAAAAAAATTAATCAAGAAGAGACTCTGCTTCTCTAAATCTAGGACTGATTTCATTCATCTTCTGTAAAATGATTCTATCCTATTTAAGGAGATACATCTCCAAACACAAGATACTATGTAATTCCACTATTATTTGTCACCCAACATGTCTATCAACTCCTATCCCACCATGAGGCTATTCTGATAGATGGGGATATAATGGCTGGTGTAAGCTACTGGAATACTAATGTACATAATAATAGTGACTGATGTACTCTGAGTCCAAGTTCCAGAATGCTTATCACTCTCCGAGTTCTATGTGCATTGGCAAGATTGGCTGATATAGGTGATTCTATGCAGCTTGGACACTAATCATATCTGATTATAAATGTTAGTAAAACACCCAAAACAGTTACCGGAAACAGATTATTTATGAGATCTTTTCTAAGCCTAAGAGTCTGAAATTCAATGGTGAAAGCATTACCTTTTTTATAATAATAATCTTAACAATTATAGATGAATGAATAGGTATTATTTCTTAAGCCACTACTCCATGCCAGGATCTGTGCCTGCATTCATTATCTCAAGCCCTGCAGGGAAGGTCTTATTGTTCCATTTTCCAAATGGGGACACTGAGATTCAGAGGAGTCATGCTCAACCAAGACCACAACACATGGACGGTGGTGGGGCTGGTCTCCAGGCCCACAATAACGTGACTCTGGAGCCCATGATCTATTGACAATGTGTATCACAGCTACCTCTCATCTCAGTAGAATTATTAAGTGCCTAAGACCCAAGCTCCTATTATTTGCCAGCCCTTGTTCCAGGCACTAGAAATATGAGTAGGAGGCGGTCCCTGCTCCTGAAATTACATACAGTAGTCAGCCATCAAATAATAACAGCAAATAACACCAATACTCTGCATATGTTCTGACATATCCAAATCGTTCCACACAGCTTAACATGGTTATCCTTCTAGCATGAAAAGTTCAGTAAACTGCAAACCAAATTCATCCATCTACCCCAAAATCAGTTTCCCTTCCCAACTTTCCCTTATCTGTCCATAGCAATGTTATCATCCCAGGATAACAAAACCTTGACTTCATTCCTTATGTTTAATTAACAAGTCCTTTCCCTTCTTTCTTAGACATCACTTTCAAATTCCTATCGCCGACCTCTGAAGCAAGAGCTTCACCAAACAAACATACATTAAGTACCCACTAGGTACAAAGCGACATTTAGGGTAGAAAGATCTAATGAGTCCCTCTGCTAGAGGAAGTTATAAAGAAGTTAGGACAAAACAGAAGACCCATAAGAAGACAACCAGGCTTTGCCTTAGTCAGTTAAACAACAAAGGACACGGTCAGCAGTTGTGCCAGGAGTCAGAAGCAGAAATCGTTGTCAACAGGGATGGTCAAGGAAGGTTTCAGAAAAGAATGTGAAATAAACATTCAGAGGAGATACAACTCATTCTAGAGCCAAAAGCCAAGGGGCTTATCACGGCCAGTAACTGACCTTCAGGATCTGGACCCTTCTACCTTTCAGCACTCGTCTCTTACCCCTCTCCTGCTTGCTTTCTCAGTTCCTGCCCCTACTGGTCACCTCGCTGCCCCTTGAGCGTGTCAAGCATATACTTGTTGCACCTTCTGTCTGAATCACTCTTCCTCCAGATAGCCTCTTGTTTCTCTCCCTTGGTTCCTTCAGGACTCTGTTCAAATTATCATACAAGAAAGGCTGTTTCTCATCATTCCTTCTAAAATAGTTGCACCATGACCCCCACACCACTACGTTCTATCTTCCTTACTCTGCTACAATTCACTTCATAGCCCTTATGACGTATATTTTGTTTGTTTAATGTCTTAATCATCCCACAAGAACAGAAATTCCAAGGGAGCAGGGACTATGCTCTTGCTGTGACACCAACACCCGGTGAAAAATACCTGATGCAATAGGCGATCATTAAATATTTGTTGAAAGAAACAATGAAAGAGAGAAAAAGGAGAACAGTATGAACAAAAGAGACAAGCATATATAAGATGTATTCACGATACACAATATTGACCTGCCTAAAATAGAAGGCTTAACTATGAGAATGTTAGAGGCAGAGACTTAGTCTTGTTCAGTTTGGCAGTCTCCTATGCCCCAAACTGTATCTGGCACAGCAGAAGTGTTCAATGTTTAAGGGAAAAAAGAATGAACGAGGACAGGCCGGGGGCGGGGGGAGTGGACAGAGAATGAGTGAAAGTCCTTTCCATTCCATACAAAGTAAAAGGTACTTTGGCAAGGTATTCTGGAACCAAATGGTAGGGGACATTGTTAAGGCAGAGAAATGTGGACTTTATCCTATAGAATCCACTGAAGGTGTTCATAGTAGGAAAAGGGCATAACTGAAGCAGCATTCTTTTATTTTTACATTCTTAATACATATATTTAAATTGTCTACTGGACATTACTATTAATTTCCCAATCACCTAGTTCCACTTGTTTTAAACGCTAGTAGAGCTGACACAGCGTTACATTAGTTTCAGTGGTACGGCACAGTGATTCAACACCTCCACACGTCACCCAGCGCTCATCTCAACAAGTGCACTCCTTAACCACCATCACCTGTTTCCCCCCATCGCCACCTCTCCTCCCCTCTGGTAACCATCAGTTCGTTCTCTACAGTTAAGTCCGCTGTTTCCCCTTTGCTTGTTTGTTTTGTTTCTTAAATTCCACAGACGAGTAAAATCATATTGTATTTGTCCTTCTCTGACTGACTTATTTCAGTTAGCACTATACTCTCTAGCTCCATCCACATCACTGCAAATGGCAAGATTTCATTCTTTTTATGACTGAATAATATCCATTATGTTATGTATACCACCTCTTCTTTACCTGTTCATCTATCCATGGGCACCTGGACTGCTCCCACAACTGGGCGACTGCACACAGTGCTGCTATCGACATGGAGTGTCTGAGCTAGTGCTTTGTATTTTTGGAGGAAAGCAGCATTTTTAAGCAATCTAATATATAACAAAATATTAACCTAAAATATTAATTATAAGGCTGTTTTTTATATAAACCTTTAGATTTTTTTAAACTATGTAAGCTATTAAAATGCTTATTACTATGACCATTTGACAGGTATCAAAACTAAATTTCAGAGGGGTTAATAACTTGTTCAATGCCACACAGCAAGCCAATGGCAATGGAAGGGCTAGAACCCAAGGCTTATAAATCAGTGCTTCCACGATGAAAGCAGGAACCTACAACTGCTTAGGGGGTCAAGGGAAAAGTTTCAATTTTCTACTCTGCCTCTGACTTACTGATGTAACAAAAATTTTCAAAAGGGCAAGGCTGGTGACACGAGTAAGTAAAACACAGTCAGGGATAAGACCGACGGGAATTGTGCATATGGTAAACCTTGAGGATACATAAATAATGGAAAAGAGGAAGCTGAGACATAACTTTTGTCAATTGATGTCTTGCAGGAATATCAGCCTTACAGTGCCAGCCAGATACTCTAAATTTTCATGAGAAGCTAAAAATTTCCTGATTTTTCACCATTTGCTCAAAAATTTTAAAGCATCCTAACAGGCCAAACAAAACATGCCTGTAGGTCTAAATTCCATTTGCATGTCGTAATTTGTGACTGCTGACTTAAGCCACTCAAGGCTTCACTTTCCCATATGTAAATTAAGGGACCTACAGGTGGGGGGGTGGGAGCGTTCTGAAAGTCATCTGTGAGTCCATATGCACACCATGCATGGCCTGTGGACTGAGGAGGAGTAATCCCCCATACCCAGACCATGTTGGACTTCATAAAAGACAAAGTTATTTAAACTGGGGAAGGGGGCTCTGAGAACAGTGGACTGTATCAGGAAAAAAGACAGAGAAAATATATTTATGTTTCTATGAAAAGACAGATTTAATATAAAACCCTAAAGTGAGAGGCGGCTGGGTGACTCAGCTGGTTAAGCCATCAACTCTTGATTTCAACTCAGGTCATGCATGACCTCCCAGTGGGTGAGTTCGAGTCCCTCATCCGGCTCTGCTCTGGCAGCACAGAGCCTGCTTGGGATTCTCTCTCTTCTCTCTCTGCCCTCCCCACTTGCACTCTCTCTCTCTCAAATAAACTTTTAAAAATTTTAAAAAATAAAACTCCAAAGTGATACAAGGTTTTAAATTCATTTGCAATCATTTAGGCATATTTCCTTTGGATCACTTATTTGTATGGCATTTCTTCCCCTGCTGTCTGGAGAGTGGTTCAGGTTTCATTTAACAGGTACCACTCCATAGAGGACCATTACCTAGAAGCCTTTAAATACCAATACAATCTTAAATCACCTTATTTATTTTATGTCTTTATTTTGCTTAATCCAAATTGAATCAGTAATTATATCTGAAATATTTATAGAATTACTATCATGCCAATATACTTTCTCCATTTGTAATTATTTATATAAAACCACCAACCTAACACAGTTCTCGTTTCAAAGATCTGATATCAAACAGCAAAAACACAGTTGCTCAGATCCGCAGCTACTAAGAGGCATTTTTACAACTGCTTTATTTTTTAACACAGCACTTCGCAAATCACTTCTCTAAAAGCAGATATTGTAAAACAGCTTTTTAAATAGTATTTTCCTCAATAACTACTTGTCTGTTCAAGTTTGAACAAAAGCAAGAAAGAGGAAATGAATGAAGAAAACAGACCTTTTTTCATTGTTGTATTTTCTTAAGATTTCCTAAGGAATGAGATGTCTATCTTTGATCACAAGGTAAATGCCTAAAAAAGCTAGCCTCATATTTATTTACATTTATTGTGTTTATACGTAGAATATTCAACTCAATGTAAAACAGTATTTGGAAAATATATTAATTTTCCTAAAGACCAAATTATTTTCAAGTATCAAGTAACTAAAGAGGTGTTAGAAAAAAGGGAGAAGTATATGAGATAAAAAAATTTTGCCTCATTAGTGATACTTCACATATTTGTTTGCTTTCAGAATGTAAAGGCTTTGCTTTGCTAAAAAAAAAAAAAAAAAAGAAGAAGAAAAGAAAAGAAAACTAAAATAAGTTGTTACAGTAAGAATTCTGCCACGACAGCCAAGCTGATGCAGGACCCTGCTCCCATTCCTCAGGAGGAAAACTGATCCAGAAGGGATCACCACTAACTTTAACCATCTCACTTCCGTCCACTGTCAGGCAGTGTCAGAGAAAAAACCCCAATCCTTTAAATCCAACACACACTGACTCAAGAACTCATTATAAACAAACAACAGTACTACAGTGTGGGAGGAGACAAAAAATGCACCACAAGATTTTTACCCTTGAGGAGATAGTAGGCTGAAGGAGAAAACAAGTAAGACAACTAATAAAAATAACAATAACAACAGCAACTAACACTTACTCATCTTGCTATTTATCTGACTCGTTAGAGCCCAAGCTCTTAGAGCAAGCTAAGCGCTAGAAGAAAGGAGTAACTAATGGTATATTCACTCATTAAGACTAGGGAAGCCCTAAAGAGTAATTAATTCTGACTGTGGTAAATAAGAAAGGTTTTACAGGCAGAGGGGGCACAATATCCTTTAAAGAAGCAGAGAAGGGGTTTGAAGAGGAGTGTTCCAGATTGAAGAAATGGAGCCAAACATGAGCCAAAACACGGAAGTATGAAAGTGTGGGTCACATTAGCAAATCATCCGATAGATCTGAAACAGATAACACAAGGCGAGGTGTGGTGGAGTTAAGGTGAGAAGGCTGTAAATGATATTATCTTCACAATAATAACTATTATTTATTGAGTATGTACAAAGTATTGAAGTATTTTATGTATTTTTTATGTCATTGATTCTAACACTTTCATGAGGAGGAACTATTATCATGCCCATTTTACAGAAGAGGAAATTAAGATTAATGGGTTAAGTAAGTTCCTAAAGTATCATGACTAAAAAGTGGTCAAAAGGAAATTTAACTCAGATTCTAAAGCCTTGTTCTTAACTCCTGACTTAAAACACAATGATGAGTGGCACAGGGTTTTAGTCAAGGTATTGGCAAATCCATTTGATTTTTATGCTAACTCTGGAAGTACTGGGAGTGACAGAAAGAACAGGAGAATAAAGACAGGAAGGCCAAATAAGTTTCTGTTGCAATCGCTCAATAACAGAGGAAGAGACCTTGAATTAAGACAGCAAAAACAGAAAAAGGGTCTTCTTAAGAGACATTTCATAAGTAAAACAGGTCCTATATACCTGACAGAGAGAACAGGATCTCAAAAGATTTCATCGTCTTTTAAGAAAAGAGACACCCCAGTAACTGAGGTAGGGCTCGCAGAAAGAACAGGGAGGTACTAAATTCCGTTTGAGACCAAGTCAGGGTAGTGATAGGAGATACACAGGAACGTGGAGAAGGCAGGTAGAAAGACGTATTGTATGGAGTCAAGGATTTATATCTATAGCTCTAGCTATAGATTTGGGGGTCATTCACATAATAATGTTATTTAAAAGTTTTTAGTTAAAATATCCTGTCAGGGATGGAGTTTGGAGCAAGAAGATAAGAAAGAGAGAGAGAAAGAGAGAGAGAGAGAGAATACAGAATTGAATCTGGAGCAATGCTATAGTCCTAAATACCAGACAATCCACTGTCCAGTGGAGCCAGGTGGGAGATCTGAGGCAGTAATTTTTATTTGGCCAATACTGCCTGATGTCGAACCTTAGATCCACGATATCCTAGTTGTATGATTTTGATTGCTTCATTTTTCTGTACCTTAATCTCCAATTCTATAAAACGTAGATCGTAATAGCTCCTACCTAAACATGACTGTTGGGAGGATTAAATTACATATATTTAATATATATGATACATTCCATACATAATGCTATATGTTTAGTATTGTTATTATTGTTTTACTGTGCTAATCTGATTTTTTTTCTTTCTTCATCATAGCATGGATTTTGTCTTGGTTTTAAGACCAACAAACTGCCAGAACTAATGCTCATGTGTTTCAGTGGTATAATCATTTTTCTTTCTTTTTTTTTAATATTTATTTATTTTGAGAGAGAGCACGCGTGCGCATTCACACACAAGAGGGGCAGGGGCAGAGAGAGAAAGGGAGAGAGAATCCCAAGCAGGCTCCATGCTGTCAGCACACAGCGCAACATGGGGCTCAACCTCACAAACCATGAGATTATGACTTGAGCAGAAATCAAAAGTTGGACGCTTAACCAGCTGAGCCACCAAAATGCCCTGATAATCATTTTTCTAATAGGACTTCTGCTTCTGTTCATAAGAGAGCAACTGGGACCAAGTATGCTCTCCTGACATAAGTAGAATATTGGATACAACATAGGAAAAATACCATCTTCATACCGTTTCAGACAGAAGGCAGCACAGTACTATGAACACTGAGAGCAGCGAAACAAATGATGTGAGCCCTATGATCAGATCTCCCTGGCTTCCTGCCTAGAGGCACTTTCTGGACCACAGAGGAGGAAGGGGATCCCAAGCAGAGCACAATGGTCTTGCTGAGTTGAGGAGATCAGAATTTGAGGACAAAATAGCTGGAACATTCAGGGTAGCAAAATGGAGAAGAAGAACTCTAAGGAGGCTACATGGACAAGGTGTTCCAGAAATCAACACACAGGGGCTCCCTGAGTTTTGCCTGAATACAAAGGTACCCAGTATAGGATGAAATTCCACAAGGCCAGGCAAAGGGAGGCCATAAGCTGAACAAGTGCCAGAGCTCACCAGGGCTGCAAGACTTTTACGTTCCAACCATCCAGAGTGGAGGGAACACCCAGGACATTCAGGAAAGATCTCAGAAACGTCACATCTTTACAGAAGGGGTAAACTAGCCTAAAGTACAATGGACCCTTGATCTATACAGATTTGAACTGCATGGGTTCACTTACACAAAGACTTTTTTTTTTTTAATAAATACAGTATAGAACTATAAACTTAACTTTCTCTTCCTTAAGATTTTCTTTTTTTGTGGCTAAGTTTATTTATTTTAAGAGAGAGAGCACACATGAGTGAGGAAGAGGCAGAGGGAGAGGGTGAGAGAAGCCCAAGCCAGCTCTGCACTGTCAGCACAGAGCCAGACTTGGGGCTCAATCTCATGAACGATGAGATTATGACCTGAGTTGAAATTAAGAGTCGACGCTCAACTGACTGAGCCACCAGGTGTCCCATCTTCCTTATGATTTTCTTACCAACATTTCCTTTTCTTTAGCTTAATTATAAGAATACAGTATATAATACATATAACATATAAAACATGAGTTAATCAACTATTTATGTTATCACTATAGCTTCTGGTCAACAGAGGCTATTAGCAGTTAAGTTTTTGGGGAGTCAAAAGTTATATGTGAAATACAAATCAAAACCACACTGAGATACCACCTCACACCAGTTAGAGTGGCTAAATGAATAAATCAGGAAACTATAGATGCTGGCAGGGATGTGGAGAAGCAGACACCCTCCTACACTGTTGGTGGGAATGCAAACTAGTGCAGGCACTCTGGAAAACGGTGCGGAGGTTCCTCAAAAAAATGAAAATACAGCTACCCTATGACCCAGCATTAGCACTGCTAGGAATCTACCCAAGAGACACAGAAGTGCTGATGCACAGGGGCACGTGTACCCCAATGTTCATAGCAGCACTTTCCACAATAGCCAAATCATGGAAAGAGGCCAAGTGCCCATCACCCGATGAATGGATAAAGAAGATGTGGCACATATATACAACGGACTACTATGTGGCAATGAGAAAAAATGAAATCTGGCCATGTGTAGCAACATGGATGGAACTGGAGGGTATTATGTTAAGTGCAATTAGTCAGTCAGAAAAGACAGATGCCATATGTTTCCACGAATAGGTAGATTTTGAGAGACTTAGCAAACACCAGGGGGAGGGGAAGAGGGGAAAGGAAAAAGAGACACAGAGAGGGAGGAAGATAAAACATAAGAGACTCTCAAAGACTAAGAACAAACTGAGGGGGAGGGGGGTAAGGGAGGGGGGAGAGGGGGTGATGGGCATTAAAGAGGGCACTTGTTGGGATGAACACTGGGTGTTATATGTAAACCAATCTGAAAATAAACTATTTAAATAAAAAAAAAAGTTATATGTGGATTTTCAACCTTGCAGGGGAGAGGGGTTGATGCCCCAACTCCCACATTGTTGGAGGGTCAATTATATACTCTAAATTCACCTTAACAAAGCTTCAACACAAACCTTGAAAGAAGCAAATTTAATGTACAAGTAACTTAACTATCTGCCAGAACAAAGTCTAACACTCTTTGAAGGAAGACCACAAAATTGAGCCCTCAATGACAAAGCCCAGCATTCATTTTCCCATGACACTTACTAACAGACATGGGTGCTAACCTGGAAATGCTCTGCTATCTCTTTGGCGTGGCAGTTAGTCTTCTATGCTAAGAATGCTATGACTGTATTACAAACTTTCTCACCTAAATAAGATCAATGAACTTATTTGGGGCTACAGTCCTGTTCCTTCTACCAGAGAGCCAGAGCCTCAGAGCATGTGTAATCTTGCTCTTACATGCTATATCAGTCTGAGAGAAATTTCAGCATATGTTACCTTCAGCTAAAATTTATAGAATTGGGGGCACCTGGGTGGCTCAGTAGGTTAAGTGTCCAACTTCAGCTGAGGTCATGATCTCACAGTTCATGAATTCGAGCACCGCACAGGGCCCTGCACTGACTGTACAGAGACTGCTTGGGATTCTCTTTCTCTCTCTCTCTTTGCCCCTGTCCTGCTCTCTCGCTCTCTCTCTCTCTCAAAATAAATAAACTTTAAAATAAAATTTAAAATAAAATAGAATTTATAGAATTTATGTGAAGTAGACTCAGTAGTCAGATATTTGGGCCAGAATGTGTACCTTTGGATTTATTAACCTTCCTAAAGAAATCCTGAGTGTGCCATGGTAGTAATTGTGTGTGTGTGTGTGTGTGTGTGTGTGTGTGTGTTAATATGCCAGTTTTACTTTAAAAAGATGCTTGAGCTTGTGCCTTATTTACTTGTGTGTTTTTACCCAAAAGAGGCTATATTTCCCTGGCTACGGTTAAAAAAAATAGGGAAAATGAACCTCTTTTCAATCCTAGGGCAGGAAATAGGCTATGAGAAAAGAAAGCAAGTAGAAATATTATTCTTGAGGTCCATTTGAAGACTCTCTAATGACTTGTTTAACTCTATATTATGAATTTTTAAGCAACCAAATAGATTGCATTCACAAAACTGACACTTTTTCACGGCGGTTGTTGAATTGCCCAGTATCTGAACTCCCATCCAGTCTGGGGAGAATCTCCCCATTAGCTAAGTCTTGATGAACACTGGAAATATCTCTCATACGGAAACCAATCGGGGGTAATTACCCCACCACCTGATAGCTAGGATGAAGGCACACACCTAGGCTCAATTCTTCGCCAGAACTTTGAATGTAAAGCAAGTTTCACAACGAATAGTGATGGAGCGAACTCACTCCAGCAGTAGCTACAGCAACATCTAGTTACTATGGTCATCGGTGCCAGTGGACCTCATCATGGTCCCCATCCTCCAGCTCAGGCACTGGTGGTTCCAGCTCTGGTACCCAGGGTTGCTGTGGCACTGTTATGACTGAGATCCAGGTACCTTTTGATTGAAGTGGTCCCAATTGTTTTCTGTTACTTGCAACTAAGAACCCGGCTGACTCACCCAGAGACATTTGATTTTGCTTACATTGAAACACAAATTTTTCTTGCATGAACAGATATGTGTACGTGCTGGAAAGCCTTAAGGCCCAGGCTTCTGCCCTCTTTTCTGCCTGTAATTACTTCCTCAGAGATCTCAGCCACTCCCGCACCTCTAAATACCATCTCTGAATTGATGGCACCCACACTGATGCCTCGAATACCTACCTCTTTCCTGAGGTAGGCTTGTATTAATAACTGCCCACCCCGAGGCGCCTGGGTGGCTCAGTCGGTTACACGTGTGACTTCGGCTCAGGTCATGATCTTGTGGTTCACAAGTTCAAGCCCCATGTTGGGCTCTGTGCTGACAGCTCAGAGCCTGGAGCCTGCTTCGGATTCTGTGTGTCCCTCTCTCTCTGCCCCGCCCCTGCTACCCTGCTAGTACTCTCTCTCTCTCTCTCTCAAAAATAAATTTAAAAAAAAAAAAACGTAAAAAAATAAAAATTAAAAAAAAAAAAAATAACTGCCCACCCAGCATCTTCACTAAGAAGTCTAGCAGAAATCTCAGACTTGCATAGCCAAAACCAAACTTTTGATTTCCCCCCACAAATCTAGTCCTTCTTTGGTCTTATTTTATTTCAATTAATGGCCTCTCTATTCATCCGGGTAACTTTATACCTAGAAATCCTACCTAGAAATTCTAATACAAATTCTGCCACTTCTCATCGCCTCTACCCCTTCTTCTTTATCCCATTAATATCAACTGGACCCTTACAATAGATTCCACGTTGCCTCCTGTGATTCAGTCTCTCCATGTAGCCAGATGATCCTTCTACAATGTAAGCCAGATTATGTGTTTCTCCTGTTTAAAATTCACTTAAGGAGGCACCTGGCAGAGCATGCAATTCTTGATCTTGGTGTTGTGAGTTTGAGCCTCACGTTGGGTGCAGAGATTACTTAAATATAAAATCTTTTAAAAAAGAAAAAACCACTTAAGGCCTCCCTTTGCACAAAGAATAAAATATGAAGCCTTTACCATGGCCTACAAGGCCCTACGTGATCTAGCTTCTACCTTTTACCATCGTCCCTTACTATACTTTCCCTTCACTGTGCTGCAGCCAGACCTGCCTTCTTATGCTTCCTTCATGACCCTCATGGTTGTAGTTATATCTGCCTGTAATTCTCTTCCTCCAAAATAGGTATTTCCTTCACAATATGCAACTCTCTTTTCAAACAGCGGGTCCTCAAAGAGGTCTCCTCACCAAAATTAGTTCCCCTCCCCACATTCGTTATATAGTCTATTAGTTTTTTCTCTTCAAAACGCATGTTATAATCTGAAATTGTCTTATTTATTCATTTGATCTGTGTGTCACCCAACAGATCATAAGGCCTATGCAGTGGTATCTGTGTTGTTCAGCACTACTGAGTTCAATATTTAGAACAGTTCCCAGCACATACTAGGTACTCATTAAATAACTGTTGCATGAATGTGTGAATTTAATGTCAGTTACATGATAAGATTAAACACACAGAATTTTCTTTCCAGTAAAATTTTCAGCAAGGAATTTATTCATTTATCAAGGAATATTTGTAAAACACCTGGCCTAAGTCTAAAGATGTTCAATGAAAAGAAATATAATATTCTGAAAATAAGCAATAATTATTCCGAAAAATAATTTTCATCCAATAATGTTTGGTATTAAAGAAATTCCAGTACTATCACTTTCTATTTTCATTTGTATTAGGGAAAATCTTACATTACCCAAAAATGGATGGATAAAAGGATCTTTAGATAGTTTAATAAATAAATTAAACACACTCTGAAATCCTTAGATGAAGTACAAATCACTTGTCAAAAGTACAATCTCATTTGTCAAAACATGAAAATGAAAAAAGAGAAGACACAGAAATAACAGGCTCAGAGCTGCCAAACTGACAGGCTGTCTTAAGTGAGGTAGTCAAAACATTCATATGCTAATTTTTTAAAGTGCTGTCTATCTGGCCACCCATATAAAAACATGAGAGGGCTTTTTCTTCTTATTTCAAAAGTATACGAATGGGCCAGACAGTGGACACTCTGATTACCAAAGTAAGCAACGGGAAATAAGGTCCTGAAGAATTTTCCACTCTTCTGAATGTACATGTAAGACGACTACTGACTGACCTGCATGATAAGTAATTCCAAAGATCCAATCCCTACAAAAACTCTTATCAATTACACCATGGAACGCAACCTCTGGCAGTCATCTGTGTATAGACCACAATGCAAAAGATAACTTCTCGTGTTAGCAGCTGGGGTTTGCTATATACGACAAATGGCAAAAATCGAATAGCAAAAGACTACCAAAATAGGGCTAAAGATTTAATTAAAGTGTACAAATATTATTTTTAATTATTTTCTTTTTTAAGTTTATTTTTGAGAGAGAAAGAGAGAATGCGAGCAGAAGAGGGGCAGAGAGAGAGAATCCCAACCAGGCTCCGCCCTGTCGGTGCAGAGCCCGATGGGGGACCCAATCTCATGAACCCAGAAGATCATGACCTGAGCCAAAACCAACAGTCGTACGCTTAACCGACCAAGCCACCCAAGTGCCCCAATTATTTTTTTTCATTTAAGATTTTAAATGATTGTCCTTCTCCACATTTCTCTTAAGCATTCCTCCCACTTGTAACACCAATAATTCTAAACAAAAGAGCAATCTCCTTGAAATGTTCCCTCCTTTGCGTTGATGGATCACCATCAAATGCACCCTTTCATGAGTCACCCCGCTTCCTGGGATGTGGCATCCAATCTAGCAAAAAAACTGAAGTTTTGTTCAATACACTTCGGTAAGAATGCTGATGTTTCTGGACTTGGATTCAGATAGTCTGCTGCTAAAAATAAGAATGACCACATTTGTAGGATTACATTTGATTATATGATTACATTTATGTAAAATGTCCAGAACAGGAAAATCTATAGAGACAGAAAGCATATTAGTAACTGCTAGGATCTGAGGGCTGGGGAAACAGGGGTGGCTGCTAACAGGTACAGAGTTTCTTTTAGGCGAGATGAAAATGTTCTGGAATTGGATAGGAGCTGCACAACTTTGTGAATATATGAAAAAACAAACGCTGATTGTACACTTTTTTAAAAGGCTGAATTTTATGGTAAGTGAATTACTTTGCAATAAAGCTGTTATTTAAAAATGTGGTCAGCTTCCTCCAATTCACAAAGAAGTTAATATATAATTCTCTGCACTTAAAACTTTTCTCTCACAAATTTCAGTCTTTGGCATGAGCTATCAATTTGTCTTCTAGCACCAGACAACAAAAATAAACAATTAGCGAATGACTGCTAGCATGAAAACTTGAGAAAACAAATCAACGTTCATAGCCGAATGACTACTTTATTCACAGATGTGTGCTGATGATAGAAATTTATTATAAGTATGTATCACCGAATCATTTTCCAATTATCATTGTCTATAGTGCATGTGAAAGATGTAATAAAATGTCACCATCTCGTAGCATTCTGCCAAGAACACCATGGCTGTATATGGCGTCTTGTTTAGACACATAAGAGCCACTGAAACAGAAGAAAGCTAATAAGACCAAATAAAGTTGAAACGAATCTTTGTCTTTATAACAACATATACTGGCCGAACATATCTCATCCATGACTACAAACTCTTAGAAAAAACAACCTTCGCACAAACCTTTTCTCAACCTCACAAAAAAAAGTGCGTGGAAAGGTTGTTTCTTAAAATCCTCACCAATTTAGCACCACTACTTCAAAGATAAAATTTTAAGATTCCAATCCTAAAACACAGTGCCTATTCTAAGTGTTAAAATCTGTTCCAACTTTAAAATAAACCTAAAAACAAAATAAAAAACTCTACTTCATAAAGCATGATCCAAACTTAATGGCAAATAAGTCATAATTTGCAGGTCTGAAAATCCAAAACCCGTGTTGTACATAGAAATTTCTAGCTTCTTAGAGGTATTCTTACGTATATGAATTTTAAATTGTTATAACAATCAAATCAAATAGTATCATACTGTTTTAATTATTTTTTCTTAATTTTTTTAATATTTATTTATTTATTTGGAGAGAAAGAGAGCAAGCGTACGGGAGGAACAGAGAGAGAGGAAGAGAAAGAATTCCAAACAGACTCCATGCTGTCAGCCCAGGGCCCAATGTGGGGCTCAATCTCACAGAACCATAATATCATGATCTGAGCAGAAATTAAGAGTCAGATGCTTAACCAACTGAGCCGCCCAGATGCCCCTTACTATTGCTTTTTAAAAAATATGCTTTATTATATTGTAGGATTAATCCCCTTTCATTAGCTTTATTTTTGAAAAAATCATCAAAATAATCTTTGATATTCTTATTCATTCTTCCACACAAATTTCAAATTAATCATGTCAAATTTCAGGAAAAATTTAATTGATATTTTTACTGTTTTTTTATATAAAATCATACATAGTTCTTATTTACATTATTCATAAATAATTTTTGCTCTGATAGATGTGCCTTTTTTCCCACTAAATTTTCTAATAAGATGGAATTAGAAAATTCCACCTATAAGTGGAATGCTACTTATTATATTGAAGTGTTATTTTTTTCTAGTATCGTAGTCAACTTACTTGGATTTTCCTGGTATAAAATATGTTTGCAGTAAATATTTTTGTTTTAATTTTATACAAAAATTTGTGTTAACATTTTACCTCAAAAACTTAGAGTATAATTCAAAATAATAATAAACCACATTTAAATGAATAAGAAAGCAGTGCCTAAGGTTTTCTAGAGATACAAAACTAAATAAATTAAACAAAGTAACAAATTCATCCAAACGGAAAAACCAAACCTATGAAAGTAGATTTTAGCTTGAAGGTAGTATGGACTTCATTTCAAATTTAATTCTAAAAACCACTCTTAAATGGGTGAGACAGTTTGAAAAATTCCAGATGTATCTAAGCCTGGCTTTCAATAACTTTCTTGATAATCTCCCCTGAAATAGAAGTTCTAATACAAACCAGGATTTTGGTAAAGAGAAAAACATCAAAAGATATGTTCCTGAGTAAGAGGCTTAATCTTTTTTTTAAGTCAGTTCCTGAAAGACAGTATTAAAATGTTCACCAGAATAGTAACAGCATACTCTGGCTTTATCAGATCATTAATGTCTCATGCACCCCAGTAAAAGATATTGAACAAAACATCCAAAGCCCAAAAGGTCTCCTAGCTGCAGGTGTGTGGGGGGGGGGGGGGGTAACGTATGTGTGTTTTGACAGAGGGGGTGGGAGTGGTAAATCGTTTCATTTGGGAGTTTTGTATTCCTACTCCAAGATACTATTTTTTACCTAATAGCCTAAAGAAGGTGAATGGAACCTGACAGAAACTGCCTTGTTCTATAACCTTTCTCTCAAAACAGGGTCGAAGTGCCACATGCTTCCCTCTTCCAGGTCAGGCCCATCCATACTCCAAGACCAGATCTAGCTTTTTGCTGAAAGTATGTATCAGCAGGCTCTCTTCTTTTTTTTTACTGCTACTGCTCCATATTGTGCAGTTGCCTTGCCTGTGTCTTAAGTCTCCAAACCTGAGGTCTGACTCCTTGGTGCCCTTACCCAAGTATTTTTCTTCTTTGTCTCTATATACCCATAAATCTGAACCAATGCCTGGCTCTTGCCCTCAAGAAGACCTTGACACCTGACCTACTATCTGGCTCTGATATTTGGCATGTGTCTTCTTATTTAGACTGTCCTCTGGTCTCACTGAGGGCTCCTGGGTGGCACAGTTGGTTAAGCATCTGACTTTGGCTCAGGTCATGATCTCAGAGTTCGTGGGTTTGAGCCCCGTGTCGGACTCTGTGCTAACAGGTCAGAGCCTGGAGCCTGCTTCAGACATTATGTTTCCCTCTTTCTCTGCCCCTCACCACCCGCCTCAAAAATAAACACTAAAAAAAAAAAAAACTTTTAGATTGTCCTCTATTCTCAAATACTCCAGGTGTGGCTGTAACTATCAGTGTGGCTGCCCTTTTAGGAAATGTTGCTTGTCTTGGGAGGAAAAATGAGGAGGTGGAGGAACATGTTTATTGAGAAAAAGGGTTCAATATAAACAAATATACATTTTAAAATGCTTAAGATGCTAATTGTGATGACATGTACTTTACCACCATAAGAAAATTGAAAATAAATACAAAATAATAGAAGTGAACCTGAGAATCTATAGGAAGAGAATAACTATTTGATGGGACTGTAAAGCAGACTACTTCTATCAGAATGAAAGAATAAGTGAAAAAAGGCAGGTCAGAGTTGAAGTGTGTTAACATGAAGGCTTTAGTACTAGGATGTTTGAGTATAGAGATAAAGCCAGGGGTAAGATAAACGTTGATTACAGTAAGATTTTTTTTTATTTAACTAATTTTAAAAGTTAAAATTCGGGACACCTGGGTAGCTCAGTCAGTTCTAAGCAACAGACTCTTGTTCTCTGCTTAGGTCTGGATCTCAGGGTCGTGAGTTCAAGTCACGGAGACTACTTTAAAAATAAACTAAATTAAAAATGTATTGTGGCAAAAATGCAAATAGAAAGGTATAAAATAAAATTTCAAACTCGTCTTTTCACTGCCAAACTCTTCTATGGAAATAGAAACATTTTTGCCAACTCACATGACAGAATACTTTACATACAGATTTGCAATTTGCTTTTCCACCCAAAAGAATATCTAGGACAGGGGCGCCTGGGTGGCTCAGTTGGTTAAGCATCCAACTCTTGATTTCAGCTCAGGTCATGATCTCACAGTCTGTGAGTTTGAGCCCTGAGTCGGGCTCTGCACTGACAGTGAGGAGTCTGCTTGGGATTCTCTCTCTCTTCCTCTCTCTCTGCCCCACCCCCACTCACACACACACTCTCTCAAAATAATAAAATAAACTCTTAAATTTTTTTAACGTTTATTTATTTTTGAGAGACATAGAGACAGAGTATGGGCAGTGGAAGGGCAGAGAGAGAGGGAGACACAGAATCTGAAGCAAGCTCCAAGCTCTGAGCCGTCAGCACAGAGCCCGACGCGGGGCTTGAACTCACAGACCGTGAGATCATGACCTGAGCTCAAGTCGGCCGCTTAACCGACTGAGCCACCCAGGTGCCCCTAAAATAAACTTTTAAAAAAAAAAGAATACCTAGGACACTTCCTGAGGTAATTCTTCTAATTTTAATGGTAACATTATATTCAAAACACAGAGACTTAACCACAGGATTTGATTGCCTATGTCTGGTCTGCCTCTTGGGGACTATCTGGCACACTCTCTGCTTGTTCCTCATTGTGGCCTCCCTGCCCACTGTCATTACTGCATTTCCTATAGTCACCTTCCAATTGTCTAAAACTTTGTTACAAGCAGAATTTCTATCATTTCATCTTTATATCTCTAGTACCTGCAACAGTTGCCTAGTCAACAGTGATACTTAATTGCTTACTTTGTTGAATAAATGATCATTGACCTATCCATAAATAAATGGCTAATGAGTGACAGAAATAGCATTATGAATTCTCAATCTAGCTCTCTCTTTCCACTGGAACTTATGGTTCTATTGAGTCTTTTTTTTTTTTAATGTTTTTATTTTATTTTTGAGAGAGAGAGACAGAGCACTAGCTGGGGAGGGGCAGAGATAGAGAGGGAGACACAGAATCCGAAGCAGGCTCCAGGCTCTGAGCTGTCAGCACAGAGGCCGACGCGGGGCTCGAACTCACGGACCTTGAGATCATGACCTGAGCCGAAGTCAGCCGCTTAACCGACTGAGCCACCCAGGGCCCCTATTGAGTCTATCTTAAAAATACCCTGCTACCTACAATATAAAATCCATTTTTTCCCTTGGTTTTTAAGGTCTTCTATAAATCTGGGCTTACTTTCTCTTGCCAATCCTAAACCTCTCTGACTCTAAATCAGGCTACCTTAGTCTATAAATAATGGTCTCTCCTCTGCCCTCTCCACCAGTTATGCTCACCCTGACCCAGGCCACGGTGTAATCTGTTACCCCATTCTGGAACTCTCCCCTTCCTTATGTCCTGCCAACCCCGCCACAGCCATCATTTGCCAGCTAATTCATCTCATATCTTCTCTTCTCTAAACCTATATTAAAATTGTACTTGGGGCAACTGGTGGCTCAGTCAGTTAAGTGACTGTGGCTCAGGTCATGATCTCATGGTTGGTGAGCTCGAGCCCTGCGTCGGGCTCTGTGCTGACAGCTCAGAGCCTGGAGCCTGCTTCGGATTCTGTGTCTCCCTCTATCTCTACCCCTCCTCTGCTTGTGCTCTCTCTCTCTCTCTCTCATAAATAAACATTAAAAAAAATTTTAAGAAATGACAACTTGATTTTGAAATTCAAAATGAGACTAAGTTAGGGATGCCTGGGTGGCTCAGTCAGTTGAGCCTTCGACTTCGGTTCAGGTCATGATCTCGTGGTCCGTGAGTTTGAGCCCCGCGTCGGGCTCTGTGCTGATGGCTCAGAGCCTGGAGTCTGCTTCGGATTCTGTGTCTCCCTCTCTGTCTGCCCCTCCCCTGCTAATGCTCTGTCTCTCTCTGAAGAATAAATAAACATTTACAATTTTTTAAAAATAATTAGCATACATAGGTTGACGTTAGTTGTTCTCTATTGCATATTTGTTAGTATTTTCTCTCCTATTATCTCTTGCAAGTAGGACCTATATTTTAACAATAATAGCTACAATTTATTGAGCAACTATAATAGGTTGTATTATTTGTTCAAAATACCCACTTCTGTTCTCTGCCTGGCCCATCCAAAAAGAATCCCTTCCTCTGAGGGGCGCCTGGATGGCTGAGTCGGTTGAGCGTCCAACGTCAGCTCAGGTCATGATCTCACAGTTCGTGAGTTTAAGCCCCACGTTGGGCTCTGTGCTGACAGCTCAGAGCCTGAAGCCTGCTTCGGATTCTGTGTCTCCATCTCTCTATGCCTCGCTCCCACTCATGCTCGCTCTCTCTCTGTCTCTCTCAAAAATAAATAAACAGGGGCGCCTGGGTGGCTCGGCCGGTTAAGCCTCTGACTTCAGCTCATGTCATGATCTCACAGTCCCTGACTTTGAGCCCTGTGTGGGGCTCTGTGCTGGCGGCTCAGAGCCTGGAGCCTGCTTCAGATTCTGTATCTCCCTCTCTCTCTGCCCTTCCCTTGCTCACGCTCCGTCTCTATGTCTCTCAAAAATAAAAGAGAAACGCTAAAAAAAAAAAAAAAAAAAAAGTTTAAAAAAAATAAATAAATAAACAATAAAAAAAATTAAAAGAATCCCTCCTTCTGAGAGATTGTTTGGAGATTCTAGGAGGGGAGTGCTCCTTGATGTATACCTTTGAACCAAAGAATGGTCCTCCTCTTTGGGAGAAGATCGGCCTCTTCAACTGAGCTTGCAGCTTCAGGAGGGACACACGTGGAGTGGTGAGGGAGGAAGGGGACACTGCCTAGCCAGCCAGATCAGCCAAATCAACCCCGGCAATCAATGGGGCGACAGATGGCACAGCCAGATCACCCTCATGTCCAGCATCCCTCCCTTTGAGATGAGTAAAATGCCTGCTCCAGTGATGTGGGGCTTGGCCATATCACTAGCTTCGGCCAACAGAAGGAGGAAATGGTGTGTGCTGCATCAGGACAGAATCATAAGGTCTACCACACAGTTCCATCATGTCTCTTTTTCCTCTGCTATGAGACCAGCATGTCTCAGATGGGGCTGAGCTCAGTCTGGGTCCTGGAAGAAAAAATTGTAGGGCAGCCAATCGACCTATAGCCGATGTAGAATATGTGATGTGATGAGAACTAAACCTCTGTACTTGTAAGCCACTGAGATGTGGGCGTGTCACCCCAGCATAATATAGCACAAGCTAATACTCCCCAGTAATCCTTCCCGTGCTGCTTTACCCACTCCTAGCCTCCCGGTCTATACAACATTAGAAATTCCAAGAGGTTACTTGGGGAGTCATATGGTCTTCCCTAAACCTAGTCCAAGTAGAGCTGGGGGCTTCCAAGAAATTAATCATAAAGATTGAGAGTACTCGTGGTAAGAAGAGACGGGCACCTCATTCCCCATCTGGAAAATCAGTTAGGCCAGCTGTTCAGGCATTTTAGAACACAGATCTGTGGGCCCCGTCAGGCCCAAACACTTACATGACTAACAAATTTCCAGGGGATGCTGATGCTGCTGGTCTAGGTACCACTGTTTAAGAACAACTGGCTTAGACAATGAATAATCGATCAGGCCTGGTAATTCGAAAGAACCAGCAGAGAGGCGGCAACAGTGGAATCCCTTAAACTCCCATCACTGGCCTGGGAAAGATGCAAGAATTTCCAAAATTTAGATGCCACTCAAGATAGCTTGAGACATCTTGCTGGTATCCCACCCCAGAGGGCTGCCGCGGGGCAAGGACACTCCAGCAGCAGGAAGCTTCAGAGGGCACCACTAGAGGTGGAGGCTGAGAGGCTGGAAGAGACAGAAGTGGAACTTAGTCTCTCCTATTCAGAAACTGCAATGGAGAAGCTCCTGGAAGGTCCTCCAAAACATCCATACATGGGATTCCATAAGAGAACTAGCACTTTGGACACCTGCCAATGTTGACCAGAGAAACTGCAACCATCAACAGTGAGAGAATGACCACTGACCAGTAAAGTGAAACACTGAACCCTTTCCAACCCCTTCCTTCTAATACAATGGAAACCCTAGAGACCCAAAGGAGATGGGAAAGAAGTTTTCCAGATGAAGCCTGGGCCACTGGCTTCGGAGAAAGAAGAAGGGAAGAACTTTAAACTGTATGGAATATTGGAGTTTTAAAAGGGACCAGAATGAATTTTTTAATACCCAAAAGCACACAGAAAGTTATGGAATCTGGAAACTGCCCAGAAAGAGGGATTTGGCAGAGCATGGTTGAAACAAGTAATTGTAGAAAAAGAAAAAAGCATGTCATGTCTGTACTCCGCAGAACTGGTGAAGAAGCCAGATGCTAACTTACCATATCGGCACCTTCATTTTCCTGATTACATGCATATCTTTTATAATCTCTTGATGATGCTTACTTTTCAATTTTCTTCAGGAAAGACTTTTCCTATCTTTGAAAAAGACTAAATTAGAATGTGATAAGATTCTATTGGTCTTCATTTGCTCACTTCAGAAGAGAAAAAAGAGAAAAATGTCTCAGACTTGTATCTTCATTAGAACAGAATTTAAAATGAAATAGCCTCTTTTTCTCCCAGTATCAGGACTGGGATATCTTGTAGGATATCTCTACTTTTTCTCCTACCTCCCCTGTTATCACTGCATTTTTCAATACTAGAAAAGATGATACTTGCCAGTATTGACCCTCCCAGGGTTTTTATATCCAACTAACTGAACTACAGCATTCTTCACTGCTTTAATATCCTCTTCCAGAACAGAAGGAAGCAATACCACTTGGAAGCCATTTACATTAAGTCAAATTTCAGCTCACAAAAGAACCTGACGTGACACTGTGATCTTTTATAGACTTAACACCAGATGCTTTCCAATTTATAGACTCCCCCAAAACTTCAGATTCTTACTGCATTTCTGCACCTTGGGGTCCAGTGATCATATACAATCAGCAGAACTATAAAACTGGTAACGGACTTAGTAATTTCTCTCATTTGGAAGAAAACTATTTTCTTCAACTATCTTCCTGAAACACAATTATTAAGGTGAACTCTGCATGCAGGAAAGTTGTGGGAATATAATAGGTTGGACATAGATATTGAGATAAAAAACAATTTTTATCTTAAAGATACAAATTAAAGCTTTAATTTAAAGATTTAATCTTTAATTAAACCTTAAAGATTTTTTTAAGTTTATTTATTTATTTTGAGAGAGAGCTCGCATGAGCAAGGGAGGGGCAGAGGGGTGGGTGGAGAGAGAATCCCGAACAGGCTCCATGCTGACAGAGCAGGGCTCAATCTCACAAACCATGAGATCATGACCTGAGCCAAAATAAAGAGTCAGACACTTAACAGACTGAGCCATCCAGATGCCCCCAGATTTTAATTTTTTTAAATATATATCTAAATTCTAGAAATGGTCAATTTCCCAACTTTACTACAGGCCCAAAATAAGTCCTATCTTGGGATGATTATTTTCCTCAGGGTTAGATTTAGCTGCAAGTACTAGATACCTCAAAATAACAGTGGCTTAACTAAGAGAGAAGTCTAATTTTCTCTGATAAAAACAAAGTTCAGCAATCAGAAGCCCAAGGTTGATATACCATCTCCACTGCCATCAAGGATCCATTACCTTCTCTTACCGATCCCCATCTTCAACACACAGCTTTCCACTACAGTCCAGCTAGCTCCTTAAGCACCAGCCATCGTATCTACATTTCAGCCAGTAGGAAGGAGACATACAGAAAGAAAAGTATATCCCTCCCTATAAAGATAGGTCCTAGAAATTGTACATGACACTTCTCATTATATCCCATCTGCCAGAATTCCATTTCATGAGTACACCCAGCTATGAGGGTGGGAAACTTCTATTGAGATCTCTATTCTGGGTGGCCAAAAATCCAGGTAATCACTGCAGAGTTTATTGCTAACAGAAGAAAAGGAAGTGAGTGTTGGGGAACACTGAGCAATTTCTGTCACAGTGATGATCACATTTCACTGTTTTTAAGCACCAGAACTTAAAATGTGACCTCAGCCAAGTCAATTTACAATTTCTCATTCAAAGGTCTTCCAGCTCTTGGCATGAAGAACATCAACTAGAAATACACAGAGTACAAACTTCCAGTCATAATATAATAAGTTCTTGAGAACTAACATGCAGCATAGGGATTACAGTTAATAATAGTGCATTGGATACTTGAAAGTTGCTAAGAGAGTAGATCTTAAATGTTCTCACTACAAAAAAAAAAAGAGAGAGAGAGAGAGATGGTTATTATGTGACATGATAGAGATATTTGCTAACCCTATGGCAGTAATCATTTTGCAATATATAAGTGTCTTTCCCAATGCTCTATGTCAATTATATCTCAGTAAACCTGGGGGGGATGGAGAAAGAAAAATAGCATAAGTTATAAGGTTATATTGAGAATGCCAAGAGATTAATAACCTAGAGGCAACAGTAAATTTACTAAGGATTTTGGGTAGCATTTGAGCAATGGAAAAAAAAACCCGTGATGATTTGATGCTCTCTGTTTCTTCTTTCCCCTTGAGATTCCCTCTTCTGTGTTACAGGTACAGACATCAAAAATCCTCTATGGAGTATGAATGCTGTATAAAAGATGGTATACCAAACAAAAGTAATAAATCTAAAGAAATCATAGAGTCCCAAGAACGTGAACTGTGATTTGGCACCGAGACTAGAGAGAGCAGCACAGTGCGTGATTCACCCCGCACGGCCGCATTTACATCTCTAATTTGCTCATATAAATGCATTAAGCCAGATGGTTTCAGAGACTAGCACTCCGCATACACTCGTGGGTCAGCACCCACATCTTCAGTACTTTATGGGTGCCCAGGTTCTGGCAGTATCCGCCCCTCACTCGTCATTAGTTTCCTAGCATAACCCCTTTATTCTTTTTTCCCTGTACCCCATAATCAGCATTCTCGCATCCAATATACCTAGGCCAACATCTGCTGAATCTTGCTAAGTAACGTATTAGAGGGATGTGAAGAGGCAACTATTACTTTAACTTAGAACATATTCAGCAGACAATTTTGAAACTGGGTACTTTATTCTATTTGTGAAAAATAAGCACCCCTACCAAGAAATAGGAGTTGTATGTTTTACTAGTATAAATCCTAATCTATCTTTTAAAGAATAATCCATCCTAATAACAAGAATTCTTGAAAATTCAATAAAAATTACAAAGCCAAGGCTTTTATTTGTTAAATTTTAATACTGATTTTCAATTATTATAATGACTCTGTACTTATTGATCTGTTGGCATCTAGCTCCGACCAGACACATCATGTGAGCCTATTCAGTAAGGCAGCTGTGGTAGCAATTTGTTTCTAGCCTAACAATATACTGTTGAATATGGTCATTTTCTTCTATCTCAAGTGCCATCAATTAATGGATCGTCAATTAGTCTTCTGTATGAAATTGTCATATTAGGAATTATACGTGACAAGCAGATATCAGAGAAAGGCATGCCTCAAGTATTCACAAGCTTAGAATTTTTTTAATCTCTGAAAATGAAAGAAATATGTAAGATCCCAGAAAAGATCTGTTTTATTTTAGAGAAATAAAATACAAAGTAAGGATGCTATGCAAATATAACTGTGCGTTCACAAGAAAAACATCCTCAAAGAATGCAAGCATGATTTTGGAGCCACAGACACAATCCTCTCTGAGAAGAAGCTGAATGGATGCCCATGGCAAATCCACAGTCAGTCTACAAATGGTGGAAGCGGTTAAGGGAGAGGATCTTCAGGTTCACGACGTAAATCAGAGTTGCAACTATTGCCCAGGTTGCAATCCCAAGACCCAGAGAGTCTTTTTATTTGCCTGATGGAAAAAGCTATTTAAATCAGCAATCTCAAGGGGACTATCCAATTCTCAGTCTATGTGTCCTATCCCTCCTCTAAACTTGGGACTGTCATTTCTTTCTTCCTCTCCTCCTGTCACACATGTATGAGTTTACCTCTTACACTGCTGTGTTGAGGGCCCCAATTGTAGAACTGGCTCTCACTTGGTTTTGAAAGCAAAGGGATAATCATCATTAAGTTTCTATCATTTCTTGGTAGAGCCATTCTTCTCATCACAACCAAAACATTCCAATTATGATTTTTAAGAACATGTATTTATTCTGTCTCTGGTTATGACTAAATTAACAACCTCAGTTTAGGTCCCCTACTTACCCTTCCTTCTTTGAGAAGGGCACCTCCTCAATATGACTGAGAGTCTGAAACCATGTTTGTTTGGCATGAATCTGCTCCCCAGCCATAGGACGCTGGACCTGGGTTACATATCTCATCAAGTCGGGGCTTCAAATAGGAATGTGGAACCGATACTCAGTTCTATTATCTACTATCCCTGTACTATTCTCTTGTGAACCCAGGACCTAAAGCTGCCTTTGTCAGTTAGGTATGCTAGGTACCTATATGCCAAAACAGAGAAAGCCAGTCTTCAGAAAAAGAAGCATGAACAGCTGCAGACAGAGGAGCAGCAATAAGATACTGGCAAACTGAATAACTGCCCCAAATACATCTAGGTCCTAATCCCTAGAACTAGTGAATGTTACCTTATAGAGCAAAAAATAGTTTGCAGATGTAATCGAGTGAAGGATCTTGATAGGGATTATCCAGGTAAGCCCTAAATATAGCTACAAGTGTCTTAATAAGACAGAGAGGCACAGGCATGGGGTGCCTGGGTGGCTCAGTCAGTTGAACATCAACTTTTGATTTCGGCTCAGGTAATGATCCCAGGGTCATGGGATCAAGCCCCTCATCAGGCTCCACACTGAGCATGGAGCCTGCTTAAGATTCCCTCTCTCTTTCCCACTGCCCCTCTCCCCTACTCACATGCATTCTCTCTCTCACTCTCTCTCTCTCTCTCTCAAATAAAAAAATGTAAGAGAGAGAGAGAGAAAGACGCACAGGCAGACGTTACTACAGAAGAAGGCAATGTGATGATGAAGCAAGATGCCATGCTGCTTTGAAGATGGAAGAGGGGACATGAACTAAAGGATGTAGGAAATGTAGCTCTAGACGATGGGAAAGGCAAAGAACACAGACGCTCTCCTACAGCCTCCAGGGAAAACATGGCCCTGACAGCACCTTGATTTGAGCCCCCTGAAACTGATCTTGGACTTCCGAGCCTCCCCAACTTAAAGAGAATAAAATTATTATTTAAGTCACTAATTGTGCAGTAATTTGTTTCCAGTAATAACAGGAAACTAATACAGGGACCATGTGGCCCTAGAGAGAGAGACTGAGACACTGGCTGCCTGAGTTCCTTTTTATTTCATTCCTTCAAGTGCTAGCTTGCACATCTTTCCATTAGGTTCCACAAGACACTGGTATTTCTTTATAATATCAACATCTTGCTTACACCAACCAGAGTAAAATGTAAAGCAAGTCCAATAAAGTGAAAGTATAAGAAGTTATGCAGTGCATTTCTAGATGCCACTAATGAAGCAGCAGAAAGAGAAATTAAGGAATCAATCCCATTTACAATAGCACCAAAAACCATACGATATCTAGGAATAAACCTAACCAAAGAGGTAAAAGATCAGTACACTGAAAACTATGGAATGCTTATGAAAGAAACTGAAGATGACACCAAAAATAGGGAAAACCATTGCGCATGGACTGAAGGAACAAATATTGTTAAAATGTCTATACTACCCAAAACAATCCACACATTCAATGCGATTCCTATCAAAATACCACCAGCATTCTTCGAGGAGCCAAAACAAACAATCCTAAAATGTGTATGGAACCAGAAAAGACCCCAAATAGCTGAAATAATATTGAAAAAGAAAACCAAAGCCGGGCATCACAATTCCGGACTTTAAGCTGTATTACAAAGCTGTAATTATCAAGACAGTATGGTACTGGCACAAGAACAGACACTCAGATCAACGGAACAGAACAGAGAACCCAGAAATGGACCCACAAATGTATGGCCAACTAATCTTCAACAAAGCAGGAGAGCATCCAATGGGAAAAAAAAAAAAACAGTTTCTTCACCAAATGGTGCTGGGAGAACTTGACAGCGACATGCAGAAGAATGAACCTGGACCACTTTCTTACACCATCCACAAAAATAAATTCAAAATGGATTAAAGTCCTAAATGTGAGATAGGAAACCATTAAAATCCTAAAGGAGAAAACAGGCATTAATCACTCCGACCTCGGTCACAGCAACTTCGTACTAGACACGTCTGTAGAGGCAAGGGAAATAAAAGTAGCAATGAATTACTGGGACCTCATCAAGATTAAATAGCTTCTGCACGGCAAAGGAAACAATCAACAAAACTAACAGGCAATCGATGGAATGGGAGATGTTTGCAAATGACCTATCGGATAAAGAGTTAGTATCAAAACATAAGAGACCCTTAAAGACCAAGAACAAACTGAGGGGTGAGATGGTTGTGGCTGGGAAGGGTAAGTGACAAGCACAGAGGAGGACACTTGTTGGGATGAGCACTGGGTGTTGTATGGAAACCAGTTTGACAATAAATTATTAAATAAATAAATAAATAAATAAATAAATAAATAAATAAATAAATAGAAGAGTTAGTATCAAAAATCTATAAAGAACTTACCAAACCTAACACCCAAAAAACAAATAATCCAGTGAGTAAATGGGCAAAAGACATGAATAGACACTTTCAAAGAAGACCTCCAGATGGCCAACAGACATGTGAAAAGATGCTCAATATCACTCACCATAAAAGAAATACAAATCAAAACCACAATGAGATACCACCGCACATTGGTGAGAGTGGCTAAAATTAACAACTCAGGAAACAACAGATGTTGGCAAGGATGTGGAAAAAGGGGAACCCTTTTGCACTGTTGCTGGATGCAGCCCATTGCAGCCGCTCTGGAAAACAGTATGAAGGTTCCTCAAAAAATTAAAAATAAATACCCTATGACTCAGCAACTGCACTAACTAGGTATTTACCCAAAGGATACGAAAATGCTGATTCAAAGGAGCATATGCACCCCAATGTTTATAGAGGTGCTATCAACAATAGCAGAAGTATATGAAGAGCCCAATTGTCCATTGACAGGTATACATATGTGGTATATATATACAATAGAATACTTACTCAGCGATCAAAAAGAATGAAATAATTTTGCCATTTGCTACAATGTGGATGGAACTAGAATGTATTCTGCTAAGCGAAATAAGTCGGTCAGAGAAAGACAAATATCTTTAATTTTATGCATATGTGGAATTTAAGAAACAAGAGATGAACATAGGGGGAGGTGGGTGGGAGGATCGGCTAAACGGGTGAAGGGCATTAAGGAGGGCACCTGTTGGGATGAGCACTGGGTGTCATATGTAAGTAATGAACCACTGGGTTCTACGCCTGAAACCAATACTACATTGTATGTTAACTAACTTGAATTTAAATATATAAATATTTTTTAAAAAGAAGCTATGCCGTGAAATTTGAAAAGAACCATAATGCATGGTCTCCAGATAAAAATGTACTTGCCACAAAGTCAAAAACAGTGCCTCAAATTTCTACCACAGTAGTCACCTTGTAGCTTCTTATATTATCTCTAGAATGCCTTGCCTTAAAATGAAACTCTATTTCTACCTGAACGTGGAATCTCCCAATATAAATGCATTAACTGAACACATCAATATGGATTTGTCAACAAAATAATGTAACAAAGTATTATTTTATTTGGCCCTAAAAATAGGGCAAAGAAAAGGTACATTTGCAAGAAGGACATTGGAAGAGACTGGAACCTAAAACAGCATCTAAAAAAGCAATATTCAATAATTTTTCGGTAATTGTGATACAGTAAGATAATTTCAGTAATTGTGATACAGTAAGAAAAACATATTTGGTCTTTGTCCTGGGTTGTTGGTACACAGCTCCTAAAATCCTTGGCATCTCTGGAGTGGTATTTGTCTTTGGTATGCTAATGAGATGACTGGTTGATGGGAGCTAGTCTCCAGAAAGACCAAGACATCCTAAGAGGGTTAGAACTTTCAGCCCCACCCTCTGACCTCTAGAGAGGGGAAAGGAACTGGCGGTTGAGCTAATCATCAGGGCCCAATGATTTAATCAATTAGACCTACATAATGAAGCCTCCCTATAACCCCCAAGTGATGAGGTTCTAAGAAGTTTCTGGGTTGACGAACACATCGAGGTGCTGGGAGGGTGGTGTACCCAGAGAGGATACTGAAGCTCTGTTCCCCTCCCTCCATACCTTGTCCTATTCATCACTTCCATAAAGTGTTTCCCTGAGTCATGTTAGCTGTTACAGCAAATTATTGAACCTGACGAAGGGTCATGGTAACCCCTGATTTACAGTCAGTGGCCAGATGTACCGGTAGTTTGTACGGGTAGTTGGTGTCATAATGAAAATGAATTGTAGGACCCTCAGGTGGGGTCTGGAGAATCAGAGAACCAGTTGCTAGTGCAGCAAAACCCCACATACTAGCAATGAGAAAAGAGGAGGTTTTGGCAGCAAGAGAACAGTCTGTGAGAAGTGGGAACCCAGAGAAAATAGATACAAAACCCAGAGATGATACGAGCAGACTTTGCCCACATAGTAGCCTAAGGACTACCGATTTAGAGGATCAACAGGGAAACCGTAATGTGCTATGGAAATCACACCTATCTTAAAAGCTTAGTACAGAAATCATATCCTCCCAACATGAATCACTAGATCTCAGTAGAATGAGAGCAGCGGGTTTCCATTTTCAACAAGGAGAAACAAATAGGTTCACCAAATCTTTTCATGTTTCAAAGCTTAGGAAGTTGTACTTTTTTAATGAATAATTATTAGACTGTTAGTCTTTTATTTTTTTTTAATGGTATGTATGCACGGCTCTCTTTCCAAAGAGTATTCTCCTTTCTTATAGTACCTTTACAGGGCAGATTATTATAGTGCTGGAATTCCTTTTACCTCAATCTTCAATTCACATTAAAGGACAAGATGTCATTAGAAACTGTTTGATTAGTGATGCAGAAAAACAAAATCCTAACATAACAGAAACCTAATCCAGGTTTAAATACTATAGCTAAAATCATGGGAAATAAAGATATACTCACCTAGCAAGGGCTCTGTGACAAAAGAAAATGGCGGGGGGGGGGCGGTGCACATGGATAAGGATGCATCCTTAACATAAATTGGGAAGACATTGTATCATTTGGTGAAGAAAAAGCAGAATGTCATGAACAATCAAAAACTAAAGTGTCCATTTATCACTTGGAAACAACAGAGAGTATGGAAGGTCAGAGCAAGGGAGCAATCACCCAAACAGGATTATTCGTGAACTCTAAATACTTGTCACTAATTACAAATTATCCACTAATACTGTGAAATGATCAAATAGGTTAATACAGGATTTGAATTAATCTTCCTGGGTTTAAGATTTCACTCTAATCCACTGAACCTTGGAACCGGTGAAGTGCAATTCTGTATAAGGTGAGAAAGAACACTGAGAACATTAACATAATAATATTCCAGTCTCTTGCCAGGCCAGTCTCAGATACGTCTCTTCTGCTCAGGCAAAAATGTAATGCTCCATGTTCTGACCTTCACTAGGATCTATCTACCTGTTAAAGAAAGGTCCATTTGAAGTCAGAAAGCATCTTTGAGCCTCTGGAAGGCAGTGTCTGTGCTCATTGCATCTTTGAATCTTCAGTGCTTAATAAATGATGTATGATTGGTTGACAAATGAATGGCACAAGTTAATATCAAAAAACCTTTCTTCAAAGATTCTGTTTTTCTTGTATAGCTAATTAAAGCCCCAAATATAAAATCATACTCTAACCAACTAAGAAACACAAAAGAGCATCTACTTATATCTATCTTTTCTTTATTAATTTACATCAAATATCCTATCTACCTTTCACATTCTATTTCTCCAGCCTGGATGATTTTCTTCCTGATTTCATTGGTTAAATGGCTGCTATTCTCTTTACAAAAGATAGTGGTAAAGACTGTCTTGTATAGTTATTCTTTTACCAGTGAAGAATATGAACCTCTAGAAACAATTCTGGTGGGGGGTGGGAAGTAAAATAGGAGACCTGCAATCTATTACTTGTCCTGGGTGGTAGTTTCCCAAGTGTTTGCTCAGTGATAAATTATACATCTTGTTTTGTATACTTCTGCCTTTGTAAATTACACTTTGACAAAAAGAAAATATATGTGTGTATCCTCAACTATATAAACAGGGAAACTGCAAGCACGAAATAAGAACAGGTTACTTTCAAACAAAAACAACATCAACACTTCAGAGCATCAAAAAGAACTCTTGGAAATTAAATATATAATTAAAATTAAGGTTGCACTAGGAAGACAGAAAAATAAAACTAAGGAAGGAAAAGGATTTGAAATTAAGAGAGAAAAGATAGGGGAAAAAATTCAAAGATCAATCCAGAAAGGCCAACATCTGCTAACAAATATTCCAGCAAAAGCCAATAAAGAAAAACACAGGGAGAAAATCATCAAAGAAATGATTCAAGAAAATTCCTAAGGCGGTGAGCGTAACAGAAAATATAAACTTGTCGAAACGCTATGGAGTACACCTGAAACTAATGCGACATTGTATGTCGACTATAATTTTAAAAAGGAAAATTCCAAAGAATATTAATTTTCAGATTGAAAAAGCCCGCTAAGTGCCCAATACAATGAATAAAAGTACACTCACATCAGGGCATCATAACAAGAAATTTCAGAACACTGAAAATCTTATAAGCTTCTACAGAAAGGAAGATATTAAAGTATCATGAAGAAAGTATTTGAAATCAGAATGGCTTTCAACTTATCAACAGCAATACTCTATTTAGCTTTGGGTGAGTTTCTAATCCTTGCAAAAAAAATGGCAAAAGAGCCTTAGCTAAAATATTACAAATCTCATTGTATTTGAGGATAGCATAACTCAAAAAATAAAGTGACCCGCAATTGTTCTATAAAACAATAAAAAGAAAAATTTTTTTACACTATAATGAAATGAAAATAAAAAGGTATATGGCTGAAAATAATAAAATCAATTCATTTAACACATGTCAAAAATAGTCTTGTCGGGGCGCCTGGGTGGCTCAGTCGGTTAAGCGGCCAACTTCGGCTCAGGTCATGATCTCGCGGTCTGTGAGTTCGAGCCCCGCGTCGGGCTCTGTGCTGACAGCTCAGAGCCTGGAGCCTGCTTCAGATTCTGTGTCTCCCTCTCTCTCTGCCCTTCCCTTGCTCACTCTCTGTCTCTATGTCTCTCAAAAATAAAAATAAAAATAAAAATAAAAAAATAAAAAAAAAAAATGGGCTGAATTCATAAGCTGAATCCCCAAGCCCTACTACCTCAGAATGTGACTGTATTTGGAGACAGGATGTTTCAAGGATAATTAAGGTAAAATGAGGTCGTATGTGGGGCCCTGATCCAATATGTTAGTGTTCTTTTAAGAACAAGAGATTAGGTCACAGACATGCACAGAGGAAAGAGCATGTGAAGGCAGGAGAAGGCAGCGATCTACAAGCCAACGAGAGAAGTCTCAGAAGAAACCAACCCTGTTGACACTTTGATCTCGGACTTCCAGACTCTAGAACCGTGAGAAAATAAATTTCCGTTGTTTATGCAATCCAGTCTGTGGTACTTTGTTCTGGCAGCCCTGGCAAGTTAATACAATTTTGTTAATACTCTGTTAAAATAATTACTAGTGGCTGAACATGGTGAATTAAACACATGCATTTAGGTCTCTTCTCTTCCAAAATTCCACTAAAATGACAATAAAAGGTCTTTATAAATGGCATAAACTTCACAATGAAAAAAATATCAGGAGAAGAAGCAAAACCAGCAAACTTTTAAAAGTTAGAAAGCAGATGGACAAGCGGTAACTGACCTAGCAGAACCAAAACTTAAACTAGTGAGAAAAACTGTGAAGCGACCCGATTTATACTGCAGAGTCCTCAACAGGCTCAGGAAGCGGCAGTACCCCGTACTCTCGAAGCTGAGACGAAGACAGGCTAGCAACGGGAAGATGGGTTGAAAATCTGTTTAAGAAGCAGTTACATTTCCAGATGACTGCTCCTCCCTCTTTTGGCAGAAGCCTGGAGAAAGGACAACAAGAGTCTCTGGGCTCTTGGTTGCAGAGTTGCAGGGTTCCAGAGTGAAAACAGGTGGATAAATTAAAGACTGACATGTTTGGCTCTCAGAACACTGACAGGGAGCCAAACACAAATCTTCAGGCAGGAAAATGGAAGAGTTGGTGCTGGAGAATCTCTCTATACCCAAAAGGGGTTAAAAAGACCCAAAGGAATTCTATAGCTCGGCCAGATCACCATGTGATGAAAAGAACAAAAAATAGGTCTCACTCTTTGCTTAGAGAGTCCATTAAGTTTTACCATACCTCACTCTTAAATCTAAGCAGAAAAATAGGATGGTAGACATATTCTAGAAAACATCTAATATAAAAAGCAGACACCAAAACAAACAGAAAAAAATAGAAAGAAAAATAGAGAATATGTATACAGGTAAATATTTCAAAAATTTATCATTAATACCCTCAAAGACAGTAAGAAAAATACTGCCTGAATGAAACAAGAACAGAGTGTACTAAAAAAGAACATTTAGGGAAGAAAGGGGACATACATACTACAACACATATTGACCTTGAAAGCACTATGCTAAGAGAAGCCAGAAACAAAAGGCAAAATGTTGTATGATTCCATTTATATGAAATATCCAGATAGACAAATCCACAGAAGCATAAAGTAGATTAGCTTTTGCCAGGGGGTGGAAAATAAGGAGAAAAGAGAATAATAAGTAGGGGTTTTGGAATGATGAAAATGTTCTGGAATTATATTATGGTGATGGTAGCACAGCTTCATGAGTAAATTCAAAACTACTGCATTGGACACTTTTTTTTTAATGGTGGACTTTATGGTATGTGGATTATATTTCAATTTTTTAAAGGAATTTTAAAAAATGTTTATTTTTGAGACAGAGAGAGACAGAGCATGAGTAGGGGAGGGATGGGGGGGACAGAGGATCCAAACCAGGCTCTGCATTAAGAGCAGAGAGAGCCTGATGCGGGGCTCAAACTCATGAGCCATGAGACCACGACCTGAGCGGTAGTCGGGTGCTTAACCAACTGAGCCACTGAGGTGTCCCTAAAAAGGAATTTTTTACATACTTTTTAAATATTTTAAGTAGGCTCCACACCCAACCTGGGGCTTGAACTCATAACTCTGAGATCAAGAGTAACACGCTCTAACAAGTGAGCCAGCCAGGTGCCACTATAATGGCACTTCTACAAATCTATTAGGAGAACACAGTATTTCACGTGGTCTTAATTTGCATTTCCTTGATTACTAATGAGGTGATACAATTTTAAAAAGCAATTTCAATACAACTGAAATACACAAAACCATATGATTCAACAATTCCACTCCTAAGTATTTGCTCAAGAAAATGGGAAAAATTCACGAAAGACTTGTTTACATAGAAATATTTATAGCAACTTTATTTATAATAGTCAAGAAACTGGAAACCACTCAAATGTCCATCAACAGATGAATAAATTTTAGTATAGCCAAACCATTATATATAACCTAGCAATAAAAATAAATGAATTATTAATGCCTGAGACAATAAGGATGAATGTTACAGACACTGTGTTGAGTGAAAGGAGCCAGATACAAACTACTATATCAGAATAGCTCCACTGATAGGACATTCTGTACCTGATACAACTAATCTGTGACTACTAATGTTAGACATTAGATGTTCAATATCTTGATTGGTATAGTGGATACATGAGTATATACATTTGTCAAAACTCATCACCAAATTTTACTACATTTAAATGTACCTTAGATAAGGGCACCTGAGTGGCTCAGTCAGTTGAGCTTCCTACTTCGGCTCAAGTCAATGATCTTGCTGTTCGTGGGTTCAAGCCCTAGGTCAGGCTCTGTGCTGACAGCTCAGAACCTCAACCCTGCTTCAGATTCTGCGCTCCCCCACCCCGCTCTCTGTCTCTCTGTTTCTCTCTCTCTCTCTCTCTCTCTCTCTCTCTCTCTCTTTCTCTCTCTCTCTCAAAATAAACATTTTTAAAAATTTTAATGTACCTTGGATTTATCAAAAACAAAACATAAATCAGATAATGATTTATCCCATCCCCCAGTTCCAACCCAGCATAGTTTCCCAATTGCTCTTGGACTAAAACTAAAGCTCCTTCCCACAATCCACAAGGCAATGAATGAATTAGCCTATTTCCTCTACATCTTGCCTATTTTTCTATGACCTCATTACTACATTCCAATAATATTGGTCTTCTCAATGTTTATTAAAAATTCCAAATTCTCTTTTAAAAAAGAAAATACAGGTAAAAAAGAGAAGGGAGAAGAACCAAGAAAGAACAGTAATCACAACGCGTGGGCTTTACTTGGATTCTGACTCACATAAAATGCAAAAGAAAATCATTTACAGCATTTGTGCTGCACTGATTGCATTAATAAACTCAATGAATGACTTCCCTGAATTCACTCCCTCGGTGTTGCATCCTTATCGTCCCCTCCCACTCCGACTTGCTCTTTGCTCAGTGGGACATTAGCAAAGGTGAAGCAACCAGAGGCTTGAAAAGCACTCATTCATTCGTACCTTCTCTCTTGAACAACCAAAACTTGCTCTTGCTCCTGTGTTTTCATCATGAAAACATGCCCAAGATTGCCAAATGTAGGAAAAGATATGTGGGACAGAATCGAGTTGCCCAGACAAGGCCCTAAATGTGTGAAAATTCCAACCAAGATCAACAAAATCACTTAGTCCACCCAAAGCTGACCACAGATAAACACGAGCAAGTCCTTCCAACCCAGCTGAGAGCAGCAGAACCACACAGCTGATCCACCGACTCGGTTCACTGTCTGGTATACCTCCGAGGTTTGACGATTATTATATTGCATACTTGACAACAGATAACTGGTAAAGCATTTATGAGACAAATCCAAGTTAAATACTGACTAGATATCTGATGATATTTTTAAAAAACACTGTTAATTTTTTTTCTAGTTATAATAATATTCTTGTCATTTTTTTAAAAAGCCATTATCTTTTAGATATACACTGAAATATTCTTAAAACAATATGAGGTCTAGAAAACAATATGATGTCAAAATAATAAGGAGGTGGGGTGAGAAGGTTCGCCATTGAAACTGATGATGAGTACGTGAGAGTTCGTGACACTGACTCTGTACTTTTCTGTATGTTTGAATCTTCCCATTATAAAAAGTGGCTTTGTTTTTTGTCGTTTTTTT
This sequence comes from Paguma larvata, assembly GCA_030068075.1. Classification (NCBI taxonomy): domain Eukaryota; kingdom Metazoa; phylum Chordata; class Mammalia; order Carnivora; family Viverridae; genus Paguma; species Paguma larvata. The sequence goes on from CM057835.1 coordinate 66,240,383, forward strand.
GTTTTTTGTTTTTTTAATCTAAGCCAACCAATCTCAGGGCCTTTGCACTTGCTACTACTGCTTCTGCCATAGCAAACTGAAGTCTCAGTTAAAATGTTACTTTCCCAGAGAGGGTTTCTTTAACCACTCTGTCTAAAGGAGACCCTCTCCCAGTCACTCTGTAGCACATCATCCTGATGACAGTCTTCTCTGGACTTTGAAATCATCTGAGAATCATCTTGTTCATTTATTTGTTTATTTTCTGTTTCACCACGTCCACACTCCCAAAAACGTAAACTCTATGAGGCAGGGGACCTTCCTATCTTGTTCACTTCTGATTTCCCAGCATCTGGCACATGTTTGACTCATGGGTGCTCAAAAAGAGAGAGAGAGAGAGAGAAAGAAATCAAACCACAGCTGCCTGAACTGAGTTTCAAACGCTTAAGTCAAGGCAATGTACGTGGGAGAAGAAACACTTCCGAGGTGATGTCTTTTTATGGAACCACAACCAAACGGGGTAGTGAATGCAGAATAGCAAGCTGATCCCATCAAATGGTCTCTCTTGATAATATACAAGAAGTAGATGGAAGAGGAGAGTCATGTTAGCTTAAGGTATGAACTACAAGCAGGCTGACTGTTCCATAGCAACCACTTCATTCCAGTGTTTGCATTTGGGGTGAGGACAACCCTATTAGGGTGACTTTCAGCACCAATGCACATACATCCTCACCATAAACTCTCATGCTAACGATAGTAAATATTTTTTGCTTTGGGACTATAAAGACCTATCTAGTCACAGGAAGATGACAAATATGACCTTAATATGATTTTACACCAGTCACTGCTTGTTGAATTGAAGAGAATTTCTATTCCAGTAGGCTGCTCTGATTTCCCCTTTTGGAATGAACCCTCTAATGAATTAAGTATTAAAGTCAGTGAATCAAAATTACTTAATAAACTTTTTCACAGGACAGTAGGTAACAGGCGATAGTCATAAATCTCAAATCTTCAAATGACAAGTGTGTAAATTCTGACACTAACCGCAAAATAACCATCTCCCCCACGTGTATATCCAGTGCCCCCATCCTCTTTATCCTCGCCGTTCTGCCATCCATTCTCAACTTCTCTCTTCCCTTTCTCCACATCCATTCCAGTCCCTCGTCTCATTCTTTCTTCCCTTCCCCTCCGAGCTTTCGTTAAAATGAACTCTTACATATTTTAAAATATTGACTGGATAATATAAGAGACGAAAAATAAAACTATCAAAAGATACTGTTTTTACCTATCAGATTGAGCATCTCCTTCCTGAGGGAGAGGAAAAGGCAAACGGCAAGCTCATATTACAGGAGATGAGGCAAAGCCAAAGGGGGGTTATCAACATGCAGCTTTCACAAGTCTCCAGATGTGAGCTGTCAGTCACAATGATTACCACAGCAATCTCACAAAGGCTATGTACGAGAAACAAGAGTGCTGCGACAAGCATTCATTCTAAAAGCATTTGTTTAATGAGTTGGGAAAATTCTTGCAAACATATCCAACAATTTTCTTTCTCTTGTTTTTCAGACACTTGTTCCTCATGTAACCAAGCTCTGCATAGAGCCTAAGGTTTTACGCCAACTATCTTGCTATCAAATTAAAATCTTACACTTGTGACCTCACCATCAACTTTCTGGCAATAATATCAGGTCACAGACTCTACGGAAAGAGTTAGGAATATAAGCTCAGTAGGAATCTTGAAATGCTCAGAAAATTAATTAGTATTTGGCATGCCACTTAAAAAGCCTTTCATTCTGGTTCTGTCAAAAGCAGTCTGGCACATTTCTCCAGCATACTAACAATCTGATGACTGGAAACCAATGTTTTATTTAGGTCCTTTCTACGGTTCCTCAGTGTTTCATTTGCATACATACATAAGAACCATGTCAAAATCTGAGGTTCTGGAGGAGGAAGGGGCATCACATGTGTCGCTTAGCCTGCTTTTAATGCTTTTCAGTGCTTTTAAGACTGTTTCCTATCAAACGAAACAATGGCAAGAATAGTTAGGGAAGAAAGCAAACCGAGAAAGAGAAAGTGTAGTCAAGTGTTCACAGCTACAAGAAAAGAGAAGTTGCCTTGCTGATTTTTATTGTATTCTCAAATTCATTAATTTACAAGAGTAATCACCCCTTACTAATGGAAGACCCCATTTTTTTAAAGGGTTTTACACACCAGATAGGTTGATCATCCTCATTCTGTAAATGGATCAGCTGAGGATTACTGAGGTTAGATAGTTTCTCCAAGGTCACACGGCCAGCAGATAGCAGAGAAGGGATGCAAGTTCAGGTCTGCTTCCAAAAGCCTGTGCCTGTGCTACTCTGTTATTCTATTCTTTGTCATATTTTATATTACATCTATAAAATTTACCCAACATAAGAATCTAACTACTTCAAGACAGGTACTTTTAAGAGAATGAAATGTTTCTTTTTAACTTCTATTTCTGTCATTTATACGACAGGTGACATACCACAGAAATTTTAGTTGCTCATTATTAATTTCCATAGAAAAGCAGTTACAATCTACATTTTAGAATAACCCTGGGCTTACTGCTTAGAGAAAGCATTTTGAGAGATGCCTATAATAGGGAAACTATTGCCAATACTTAAACACATGGGAATATAAACAGGAAGGGTAACACGGGTAAAGTGAGGGGAAAAGTACTCTGTGACTAGAGAACATACATACAAGGCTGTACTTTAGTTCGGAAAACACCAAGTCTGGACACTTGGTTATAACTTACAATAATCTAAATTTATCTGGATTCTGATTAGCAAAATGCAGAAAGTCTGCATGTGACAGACATGCACAGTGCACTGTGAGGCCCAACAAAGCTACAGAATGAAACTTAGTGCGAAGATGGGTATAGGGAATTTGTTCTATTTTGACGAAGCGCAAGCTTCTCTAGCTGCTGGGGTAAAATAACTGGATTCAAATGTTGAGACAGAACGTGGATTAACTTCTCCTTCGTTCCCCTCGGAAGAAAGATCATGTCACTCAACAGTGATACTTCTAGCCAATTAAAGGATGGTTTTGGGCTGCAATGCTTCCACTTCACCTCCAAGCTGGGAAGATTTCAGCTGTAATGTGAGATCCACAAGAAGGATAAGGTAAGGAAAGGTAGGCAAAATGAGCTCTGTCACATAGGCAGTCAGTCTCCCGGGAAGGAAAGAGCCAAAGAATGAGCATCTCTGAACTTGACGAGTGAGCGGCACCGTCACGGAGATTCTACGTGCACCAGCAATCTTACTCACGCCGCCCTGTCCCTCGTGTCACATGGGCCTTAGGAACGGTTTCTGTGCGTGCTCCACGTCAATCAAGTCCTTTCCTTCTCCCATACAAATAAAACTTCTGTACAATTTTAGTTTCATCATGCTTGTTCCCACTCTCCCATTTTGCTCAGACCCCAGAGCCAGTAATTGGAAGTCTTACACAGTATCGTATACACAGCAAACATTCAAAACAGACCACACTCGTGAGGGGTGGGACCAAGATGGCGGAGGAGTAGGGAGGACCAAAGTTTCCCTTGTTTTTTTGAATTGAGAGGGACCGAAACAGAGAGATTCTCAACTCCAAGAACCTGGCAGAAAAGGTGTAGCAGCTTACAAGGAACGCAAGAAACATAGACAACGCCCTAAGACCGTGAGTCTAACCGAGAATGGACAAAACGAACTCGGGAAACTGAGCTGGGGGGAGGGTGAGCCGGGGACAGCCGGGAAAGTCCCCAACATCCGAAGGAGAGCTACAGAGAGGGGGAGTCCACCAACATCCAGCCCCTAAAGACAGGGCTTAGGAGGAGAAGCTCTGAGTCTAACAGCAGAATCCAGCAGAACTCTCCTTGTGCTGGACCGCGGACGGAGGCACAGTCAGCCCCCCCGGCCCAGAGTTGCTTAGCCGCCAGCAGCGTGAGGAGGGAGCAATAGCGGGACCTCGGCCGCTGCTATCGCTGGAGCGGGGAGTGCGCGCCAGGCACCGCTGCTGCCTCCGGCCCCCTGAGCGAACAACCGCGGGATCGCGGGCTGCTGCCGGCGGAACGGGGAGTGCGCGCTAGTCGCCCGCACTGGTGGGGAGCAAAAAACCGCCGGGACCGCCACGCTGCTGCTGGCGGAACGGGGAGTGCGCGCTAGTCGCCGCTGGGGCGCCCAGTGGAAAGCGAAAAACTGCTGGGACCACTGCATCGCTGGGACCACCTCAACAGGGATTGTGCGCCAGTCGCGCCACCATCCCCTGGAGAGCCGGCGACCGGGGACCATTGCCGCTGCCCGCCGGAGCCCGGATCAGGCGCTAGTCGCAGCGGAGGGCCCTGTGGGGTGCGATCAAACGCTGGGACTGCCGCTACCGCGGTCGCCTGAGTGGGGAGTGCGCACAAGTCGCCCCGGCCAGGCGAGCGGGGAGCCCTCAGCGCGACCGGCTGCCGGGGTGCCCTCAGTCGCCTGTGGAGCACCTCTAACCCTGACACATTTGCAGAAGGTTGGGGGGTGGCAAGCAGGCAGGCACCCACCTTCCAGTGGACTGCACTGCGCCGGTGCCCATAGCGGACTAAGGACACAAACAAGGGGGCGAGTGGAAGCCCTGGGGCTGGGAACAAAGGACTGAAGGGACGCCATTGTTGTCTTACGGGCCCACAAGCACCAGCCCCAGGAAGTCACTCCCAGAGCCATCCCTGCCTCAGTGGAGAACTCCCGCCTACACTAAACCACGCCCATCTGTGCAGGAGTGACACTTCCCCGCGGAAGCTACAGAGGCCAAGTCCAGACCGCTGCCTGGAGTAACTCCAGGTCATTTCTTTTTAAAATAGATGCTCCCCGTTATTCTTCTTACTGATCCCCACTCCTGAGCTGACTATCCAGAGGCCTGGCTGACTTAAACAAAATCTTATTCCACTCTCTAAAGGCATGTTTTTCATCTCCTTCTGTACTTCCCTTATTCTCTGGAATAACCAGGCCACATAATCTCACCCGAGCAATTTCTGTCTTCACTCCTTTTTCCTTGTAACCGTCCTTATTCTGATTTCTCTCAGTCTGGATTAAGCTCTTTAGCCACTATACCCGGGCAAAGACCATTTCCTTCTTTCCCCCGGAACTGTCATTACTCTCTCTGTAGACACTCTGCCACCAGCACAGTACACACCCTGTCCTTACCGTGTAGCTGGTATTTCAGGACATTGTCCTCAGAGTGTCATTTGTTATTCTTTTTGCTGTTGTGAACCGCTTGTCTGTATCATTTGTTAGTACGTTTGAGTATTTCTGTTTTCTGTTTGTCTGTCAGTCTGTTTTCCTTTCCAGGGCAACTTCAAGAAACAACCCAAAACACATCCAGCCAAAATGACGAGACGGAAGAATTCTCCTCAAAAGAATCCACAAGAAGCAGTGACAGCTCAAGAATTAATGAAAACAGATATAAGCAACATAACAGAACATGAATATAGAATGACAATCATAAAACTAATCGCTGGCCTTGAAAAAAGCTTAGAAGAATGCAAGGGGTCCCGCGCGGCAGAGTTCAAGGACCTTAAAAACGGGCAGGAAGAATTAAAGAAGAAATTAGAAGAAATACAGGGGAAACTGGAAGCAGCCACAGCACGGATTGAAGAGGTAGAGGAAAGAGTTAGTGCCTTAGAAGACAAAATCATTGAAAAAGAGGAAGCAGATAAAAGAGAGAAGCTGATCCAGGAACAGGAAAGGAGAATTCGAGAGCTGAGCGATGAACTCAAAAGAAACAATATCCGTATCATAGGAGTCCCAGAGGAAGAAGAGAGAGAGAAAGGAGTCGAAGGGGTTCTTGAACAAATCATTGCTGAGAACTTCACCAACATGAGGAAGGAAAAGGGCATGGAAATCCAAGAGGCACAGAGAACTCCCCTCAGACGTAACTTGAATAGACCTTCTGCACGGCACATCATAGTGAAGCTGGCAAAATACAAAGATAGGGAGAGAATCCTGAAAGCAGCTAGGGACAAAAGAACCCTAACATACAAAGGGAGACCTATAAGGGTAGTAGCAGACTTATCTACAGAAACTTGGCAAGCCAGAAAGGAATGGCAGGATATCTTCAATGTGATGAGCAAGAAGGACCTGCAACCAAGCATTCTGTATCCGGCTAGCCTGTCATTCAGAATAGAAGGAGAGATCAAGGTTTTTCCCAACAAACAAAAACTGAAAGAATTTATCACAAATAAGCCAGCACTGCAAGAGATCCTGAGGGGCATTCTATGAAGGCAAACCTGCAAAGAACACAAACTGCCAGGGACAGCCTTACAATCATGAAACCTACAGATAATACAGTGACTGTAAGCCCATATTTTTCAATATTAACACTGAATGTAAATGGACTAAATGCGCCAATCAAAAGACACAGGATAACAGAATGGATTAAAAAACAAGACCCATCTATTTGCTGTCTTCAAGAAACTCATCTTAAACCTGAAGACACCTTCAGATTGAAAGTGAGGGGATGGAAAACTATCTACCATGCTACTGGAAGGCAGAAGAAAGCCGGAGTAGCCACACTTATATCAGACAAATTAGACTTTAAAATGAACGATGTAATAAGAGATGAAGAAGGACATTATATAATAGTCTCAGGGACCATCCAGCAGGAAGAGCTAACAATTGTAAATATCTACGCACCGAATTTGGGGCACCCAAATTTGTAAAACAACTAATTACAAACATTAGCAACCTCATCGATAAAAATGTCCTAATAGTAGGGGATCTCAACACTCCACTCTCAGCATTGGATAGATCCACAAATCAGAAAATCTCCACAGAAACAATAGCCCTGAACGACACATTAGAACAGATGGGCCTCACAGACATCTTTAGGGTCCTTCATCCAGAAGCAAAGGAATTTACGTTCTTCTCAACTGCACACGGTACATTTTCCAAGATAGATCACATTCTGGGGCACAGGGAAGCTCTGAATAAATATAAAAGAATTGAGATCATACCGTGTACACTGTCAGACCACAATGCTTTGAAACTTGAAATCAACCACAGGAGAAAGCCTGGAAAATATCCAAGAACATGGCGGCTAAGAAATAACCTACTAAAAGATGACTGGGTCAACCAAGCCATCAGAGAAGAAATTAAAAAATACATGGAAACAAATGAAAATGAAAATACAACAATCCAAACGCTCTGGGACGCAGCAAAAGCAGTCCTGAGAGGGAAATATATTGCAATCCAGGCCCATCTCAAGAAACAAGAAAAATCAATAACACAAATTCTAACAGCACGCCTAAAGGAACTAGAAGCAGAACAAATAAAACAACCCAAGCCCAGCAGAAAGAGAGAAATAACTAAGATCAGAGCACAAATTAACCATATGGAGACAGAAAAGGTAGTGGAACAGATCAATGAAACCAAAAGCTGGTTCTTTGAAAAAATAAACAAAATAGACAAACCTCTAGCCAGGCTTCTCAAAAAGAAAAGAGAGAGAACTCAAATAGATAAAATCGTGAATGAAAAGGGAGAAATTACAACCAATCCCTCAGAGATACAAACAATCATCAGAGAATACTATGAAAAATTATATGCCACCAAACTTGGCAATCTGGAAGAAATGGACAGCTTCCTAAATAGCCACACGCTACCAAAACTCAAACGGGAAGAAATAGAAAACTTGAACAGACCCATAACTAGTGAAGAAATAGAATCAGTTATCAAAAATCTCCCAGCAAATAAAAGCCCTGGACCAGACGGCTTTCCTGCGGAATTTTACCAGACATTTAAAACAGAGTTAATTCCTATCCTCCTCAAGCTGTTCCAAAAAATTGAAACGGAAGGAAAACTCCCGGACTCATTCTATGAAGCCAGCATCACTTTGATTCCCAAACCAGATAGAGATCCAGCAAAGAAGGAGAATTACAGGCCAATATCCCTGATGAATATGGATGCAAAAATTTTCAATAAGATACTAGCAAATCGAATCCAACAACACATAAAGAGAATTATCCACCATGATCAAGTAGGATTCATCCCTGGGTTGCAGGGCTGGTTCAATATTCGCAAATCAATCAACGTGATACATCACATCAACAAAAGAAAAGATAAGAACCATATGATCCTGTCAATAGATGCAGAAAAAGCATTTGACAAAATACAGCACCCTTTCTTAATAAAAACTCTCGAGAAAGTCGGGATAGAAGGAACATACTTAAACATCATAAAAGCCATATATGAAAAGCCCACAGCTAATATCATCCTCAATGGGGAAAAACTGAAAGCCTTCCCCCTGAGATCAGGAACACGACAGGGGTGTCCACTCTCGCCACTGCTATTTAACATAGTGTTGGAAGTCTTAGCATCAGCAATCAGACAACAAAACAAAATAAAAGGCATCAAGATTGGCAAGGAGGAAGTCAAACTTTCACTTTTTGCAGATGACATGATACTTTACATGGAAAACCCGACGGAATCTACCAAAAGCCTACTAGAACTGATCCATGATTTCAGCAAAGTTGCAGGATACAAAATCAATGTACAGAAATCGGTGGCATTTCTATACACCAACAATGAAGCAGCAGAAAGAGAAATAAAGAAGCTAATCCCTTTCACAATTGCACCAAAAACCATAAAATACCTAGGAATAAACCTAACCAAAGATGTGAAAGACCTCTACACTGAAAACTATAAAAAACTTATGAAGGAAATTGAGGAAGACACAAGGAAATGGAAAAATATCCCATGCTCATGGATTGGAAGAATAAATATCGTTAAAATGGCAATACTACCCAAAGCAATCTACACATTCAATGCAATCCCAATCAAAATTGCACCAGCATTCTTCTCAAAGCTAGAGCAAACAATCCTAAAATTTGTATGGAACCACAAAAGACCTCGAATAGCCAAAATAATACTGAAGAATAAAACCAAGGCGGGAGGCATCACAATCCCAGACTTTAACCTCTACTACAAAGCGGTGGTCATCAAGACTGTATGGTATTGGCACAAAAACAGACACATAGACCAATGGAATAGAATAGAAAACTCAGAAATGGACCCGCAAGTATATGGCCAACTAATCTTTGATAAAGCGGGAAAATGTATTCAATGGAAAAAAGACAGCCTCTTTAATAAATGGTGCTGGGAGAATTGGACAGCAACTTGCAAAAGAATGAAACTAGACCACTTTCTTACACCACTCACAAAAATAAACTCTAAATGGATAAAAGATCTGAATGTGAGACAGGAAACCATCAAAATCCTAGAGGAAAAAGCAGGGAAAAGCCTCTTTGACCTAAGACGCACCAACTTCTTACTTGACACGTCTCCAAAGGCAAGGGAATTAAAAGCAAAGATGAACTATTGGGACTTCATCAAGATAAAAAGCTTCTGCACAGCAAAAGAAACAACCAACAAAACGAATAGGCAACCAACGGAATGGGAAAAGATCATCGCAAATGACATATCGGATAAAGGACTAATATCTAAAATCTATAAAGAACTTACCAAACTCCACACCCGAAAAACAAACAACCCAGTGAAGAAATGGGCGGAAGATATGAATAGACACTTCTCCAAAGAGGACATTCAGATGGCAAATAGACACTTGAAACGATGTTCAATGTCACTCATTATCAGGGAAATACAAATCAAAACCACACTGCGATACCACCTCACACCTGTGAGAGTGGCTAAAATAAACAAATCAGGAAACTATAGATGCTGGCGAGGATGTGGAGAAGTAGGCACCCTCCTACATTGTTGGTGGGAATGCAAACTGGTGCAGCCACTCTGGAAAACGGTGTGGAGGTTCCTCAAAAAAATGAAAATAGAGCTACCCTATGATCCAGCAATAGCCCTGCTAGGAATCTACCCAAGAGACACAGGATTGCTGATGCATAGGAGCACGTGTACCCCAATGTTCATAGCAGCACTTTCGACAATAGCCAAAACATGGAAAGAAACTAAGTGCCCATCAACTGACGAGTGGATAAAGAAGATGTGGTACATATATACAATGGACTACTATGTGGCAATGAGAAAAAATGAAATCTGGCCATGCGTAGCAACATGGATGGAACTGGAGGGTATTATGTTAAGTGAAATAAGTCAGTCAGAAAAAGACAGATACCATATGTTTCCACGAATAGGTGGACTTGGTGAGACTAAGCAAAAACCAGGGGGAGGGGAAGAGGGGAAAGAAAAAAAAGACACAGAGAGGGAGGGAGATAAAACATAAGAGACTCTCAAAGACTAAGAACAAACTGAGGGTGAGGGAGATGGGGGGGGGGAAAGGGGGTGATGGGCATTAAAAAGGGCACATGTTGGGATGAACACTGGGTGTTTTACGTAAACCAATTTGAAAATAAACTATTTTAAATTAAAAAAAAAAAAAAAAAAAAAAAAAAACCAGACCACACTCGTTATCCAGCAAGCAAGCATTTTAAAAAATAATTTATTGAAGTAAAATTCATATAACATAAAATTAAACATTTTATTTTATGTTTACTTATTTATTTTGAGAGAGAGAGAGAGTGCATGAGTGGGGAAGAGGCAGAGAGAGAGAGAGACGGAGAGAGAATCTTAAGCAGGCTGCATACATAGCACCGAACCTGACTCGGGGCTTGAAGTCACGAACCATGAAATCATGACCTGAGCCAAAACCAAGAGGTGCACACTTAACCAACTGAGTTACCCAGGAGCCCCCAAATTAACCATTGTAAAGTGAACAATTCAGTGGCATCTAGTACATTTAGAATGCTGTACAACCACCACCTCTATCTGGGTCCAAAACACTTCCATCACTCCAAAGTGACTCCCACACCCATTAAGCAGTTTCTCCCCAATTCACCCTTGTCTGCCAGCTCCTGAAAACCATCATTCTGTATTCTGTCTCCATGAATTTGTCTATCCTGGACATTTCATATAAATGTCATGTAATATGTGACCTTCTGTGTCTAACTTTTCTCAGCAGAATGTTGTTAAGGTATCTTCATGTTGTAGTATGTGCCAGAACGTGGTCTCTTTTTATGGCTAAGTCATATCTCACTGTACGCATATGCCACTGCTCGCTTATCCATTTATCCATTGATGACGACTGGCCACTGTAATAGTGCTGCTATAAACACGGATGCACACACATTTGTTTGAGTACTTGTTTTCAATCCTTTTGGGTATAGACCGAGGGGTGAAATTGCAGGGTAATGTAGAAATGGTAATTCTACATTTAACTTTTTGAGAAACTGTCAAGCTGTTTTCCACAGCCCAATACGCATTTCTTTTTTTTTTTTTAATGTTTATTTATTTATCTTGAGAGAAAGAGTGACCACTTGTGCAAGTGGAGGAGGGGCAGGGAGAGAGGGAGAGAGAGAATCTCAGGTTGGCTCCATCAGCGCAGAGCCCAGTGCAGGGCTCATTCTCACCAACCATGAGATCATGACCTGACCCAACACCAAGAATCAGATGCTCAACCAACTGTGCCACCCAGACACCCCCAAACAAGCATTTCTAAGCACGAACCATATACTGAAGTCCCTGTTCTCATGAATTTACATTCTAGTGCAGAAAAAAAAATCATAGTTAATTACTAATTATATATGTAAATATATGCATGTATATCTATATTATGTGTGTATGTGTGTATATATATATATCACTATATATTACATATATATATATAATGATATCAGATGGTGGTAAGTGATACCAAAAAAATTAAGCAGAGTAGGATATAGAGAGTTATGGTAGGGTATTATTTCATACAGAGTGATCAAGAAAGACCTCTCTGATATACAAACAAGATGAAACAAGATCATTAAATACTTTTAGACACCTCAGTAGTCAGTAAAACATTATTTTTTAGGAAATGTGATTGCTTATATGACATTTTTTCAAAGTACTTCCATCTTTTTGGCTAGAATAATATTCCCTTTGTGACTTTTTTCTGAATGTTAATTCAGAATGTTATATTAACTTTACATAAAGATTCTTAGTTATTTATTTTGTTCAACACAAAAGAAAACCACCTGGTGAATTCTTTACATCCTGTGGCAACAAACCTATATTTCTTTTTTTTTTTTAATTTTATAATAGTTTATTTTCAAATTGGTTTACATATAACACCCAGTGTTCATCCCAACATGTGCCCTTTTTAATGCCCATCACCCCCTCTCCCCCCTCCCTCACCCCCCTCACCCTCAGTTTTTTCTTAGTCTTTGAGAGTCTCTTATGTTTTATCTCCCTCCCTCTCTGTGTCTTTTTTTCCTTTCCCCTCTTCCCCTCCCCATGGTTTTTGCTTAGTCTCACAAAGTCCACCTATTCGTGGAAACATATGGTATCTGTCTTTTTCTGACTGACTTATTTCACTTAACATAATACCCTCCAGTTCCATCCATGTTGCTACACATGGTCAGATTTCATTTTTTCTCATTGCCACGTAGTAGTCCATTGTATATAAGTACCATAACTTCTTTATCCATTCGTCAGTTGATGGGCACTTGGTCTCTTTCCATGATTTGGCTATTGTCGAAAGTGCTGCTATGAACATTGGGGTACATGTGCTCCTGTGCATCAGCATTCCTGGGTGTCTTGGGTAGATTCCTAGCAGTGCTATTGCTGGACCATAGGGTAGCTCTATTTTCATTTTTTTGAGGAAACTCCACACCGTTTTCCAGAGTGGCTGCACCAGTTTGCATTCCCACCAACAGTGTAGGAGGGTGCCTACTTCTCCACATCCCTGCCAGCATCTATAGTTTCCTGATTTGTTCATTTTAGCCACTCTGACTGGTGTGAGGTAGTATCGCAGTGTGGTTTTGATTTGTATTTCCCTGATGATGAGTGACATTGAGCATCGTTTCATGTGTCTGTTGGCCATCTGAATGTCCTCTTTGGAGAAGTGAACAAACCTATATTTCTGATATGGTTACAGTTTAGAGGTAATCACCAAATAAAATGTTATGTAATGTCAAGACTCTATAATCTCAAACCATCCGTTTCCCAAAAGAATGTAACTAGCAAATTATGAACTCAGATAAAGTATTAAACCCCAAATGTGGGGCAAATACACTTGGCTAAGGGTTAGAAACCCCAATACTACTTCCTACTCTACTACATTGGGCAAGTCGGTTACCTTTTCTGGATCTCAATTTTCAGAAAGTGTGGTGGGGAGGAGGGAGAAATAATGTCCAAGCTTCCTTCTGGTCTAAAGTTTAAGATATAGGTTTTGAATACTATATCTAGGAGTTTCTAACACGTAGTTAAAGAAACCAAACGTAAAGCTACAATAACATAGTGCCTTGGCTATCTTTGAGTCAATTTAGTTGAGTGAAAAAATGGCTATCCATAATCCTACTTTATAAAATAGCCATAGTTTATAGAGATGAAGTGCGAAATCAGAAGGTTATACCCCAAATCAGGATCACCATCTACATTGCCAAATAACTCTAGGATCAACATAACGTATAGTGAAGGGTAGTAACGTACAGAAAGAATTTTTGCTCAGCACAGAATATCATAAAGCTATTTTTTGAGTGACTAGTACATGTCTGGTATAGTTAGGCAAAATATATATAATATTTATCATATATATGTATATGAATACATGTATACAGAGAAATCCCATTTTACGCATGAAAAACTAAGACTGATAAAGTATATGTTAAAGATAAACAGAGTAAAAGTGGGATTCTAACTCAGACAGGATTGAATAATTCAAAGTCCACTATTATAGTGAACTATCTTAACAATATGACTAAAGATACCATTCTTCACTTAAGTTCATAATATTTTATTTATATAAATGAACCAGGGTGTAAACAAAAGCTAATATCCTGGCTAAAATCAAATCAACTTTCTCGAGTTTTTTCATCTAAAATTTGCCTCTGATATTTCTTCAATCTAAACTCAAACTCCCTTATTAACTACTTATTTGAATTTTCTTTTTTCACAGACAACATATCTTTTAGAACAAAATTCTCCATTGTAGAATACTAATTCTTAACATATTTTCTACCTACACCCTGCCCCCCAGGTGATTTCACTGATTACTACCATCAGTGTGCTTATGACTCCCACATTATTCTTGAGCCTTAACCTACCTACTAAGGAACAGACTCCTATATCCAACTGCCTCTCAAACGTTTCCAGTTACATGTTTCAAAGCATCTCAACTTTAACAAGGATTAAGACATAATTTTATATTTTCCTTGCCATAACTGTACCTCTTCCAGTCTTCCTATTACTATAAATAGTACCTCTATCCAATTACCACTCAAGGTTAAAACTTGTAATTCATCCTTGATTCTTACCCTTCTCTCCTCCCCATATCCACCCTACCACCTAGTCCTGTCAGCTCTACAATCAAAGTCCTCGTCTCTCCTTCCCTAGTTCAAGTCATCACTATCACGCACTTAACTACTGCAGTTAGACTCGCCTCCCAACTGATCTCCTTTCCTGACTTCCCATAATCTGCATAGCGATCACAGCGATCTTTTTAAATCACTGATCAGATGATGGCACTTTGAGGCTTAAAACTCTTCCGCAGCTTACTGCTGCACTAAAATGAAATCCGTACGTCTTACCACAGCCTACTGCAAAGCCTCATGACCTGGTCTCTACCAAACTCCCCGACACTGTTCCCTATCACAACTCTTCACTCCCCTTGTTCCTGAACACTGATCTTCTTGGACTTCAAGTATACCAAGTTCATTTCTCTCTCAGAGTCTCTGCATTTGTTGTCTTCTCTGTCAGGAAACTTTATCCCCCAAATCTGTATGTAGCTAGTTCCATCTTGTCATTCAGGTCTCCGTTGAAAATGTTATCTCCTCACTAACACCATATCACTCTCTATCTCATCAAACATTTTATTTTCTTAAAGCATTATCATTATCTGGAATTATTTTCTAGTATATTTATCACTAGCTTCCGCTCACAAACAAGAAAGTTATTTGATAGCAGAAATCTGGTTTTTGTTTATTGTTATATCCCAAATTTTTTTTAAAAAAAGCCTTATCATATGGCAGACATTTGATAAATATTAAATAAATGAGTAAATGAACAAATAAACCTACAAAGTATTTTTATAAGTTAAAATTATTATATTTTTAACATTTATTTATTTTTAAGAGAGAGAGAGAGCATGCAAGCAAGCAGGGGAGGGGGGAATCCCAAGCGGGCTCCATGCTGACTGCAGAGAGCCCGAGGTGGGGGTAAAACCCACAAACTGTGAGATCGCAACCTGAGCCAAAGTCAGACATTTAACTGTGTCACCAAGGCACCCCAATGTAAAATTATTAAAATAGCCTCTACCAACTAACGCAGAACGTATGTCTAACTCACCTTTCCATCTCCAGGGAACTTCTACAGTCAGCACCTTTTACACTGCACATGCTCAAAAATAATGAATGAAACAATGAAGGAAATTATGTTCTAAAGTGTTTAATATATCCTTAATTATACACTTAACAATATACTTAATTATATATATTTATATTGGCATTTATTGAGTAGTATATACCAGGCTTTTCTCTAAATGCTTTATGTATTATCTCATTTGATACTTCTAACAACTCTATGAAGTAAGAAATATCATTACCCACATTTTCCAGATGTAGGATCTAAACAAAAAGAGCTGGGGGGCACCTGGGTGGCTCAGTTGGTTAAGTGTCCAACTTCGGCTCAGGGTATGATCTCGCAGTTTGGGAGTTGGAGCCCCAGCATCATCTGTGTTGACAGCTTGGAGCCTGGAGTCTGCTTCAGATACTGTGTCTCCCCCTCTCTCTGCTCCTACCCCACTCACGCTCTCTCAAAAATAAACATTAAAAATTTTTAATAAATAAATAAAAATAAGGTAAGATAAAAATAAAGAAATAAAAATAAATTTAAAAAAAATTTAAATATAAAGAGCTGAAATAACTTGCCCAACATAACACGACCAGTAAGTAGCAGAGCTGAAATCTGAACCTAGACATTTCTCCTCACAACAAATATTGGTATAGCTAAATGAATATTCTAAGAAGGAATTTGCCATTTTACACATTTGAACTTAGGTCTTTCAGAGAACTTGTGGTTCTTCCAAACTTAAGTAAGCCCAAAGTTTATTTAGGTCACAGTTTTGAGATAATCTTACCTAATTATTACTTTATGTCAGAACAGGTAACCTTCTAGAATAGTTTTCTCTGCTATGAGGTCCGGGGCAATGCCAAAAGAATCCGGGAGCAATGAAAGAACTGTACAGCATAAACTTAACTCATAATCACTGGAGGAAGAAATTGGGTTTATAGCTTACTATTAAGTATATGATCCAATATGAAATTTAACAGAGTACTGAAGAAGTGGAAAAAATCCTGAAATGTTTGGCTACACATACGAAAAGTGATATGAAATATACCACTTCACAACAGGGTTGGTGGAAAGTTAATATGAGGTTATATTTCTTCATAATATATAATTCAACTCTATAAAGACGGATAAGCAATAGCCTTTTGTCCTAGCTCTTCAAAAGCTCTGGTTCAGTCATCACCCAAAAGTTTTATTAAAAGCTTTAAGATTCCAGCACTTCAGAATATCAAACTTATTTGTAAAAACAGGCAAACGCCATGGTTTGTCATGTTTAATATTTGGATTTCCTCTGATCCCTCCCTGGAAGCCTCAGGAGTAGACAACCTCAAAAAAAATGTTCCCTATACTCATGCCTGGAGTTTAAGTCTATAATTATTCTCTTCCTCTGCCCCAGCCCCAGGTCCTCTACCAAAGATCACTGCAAGGATCCTAACTCATGATAGCCTGGGCCAGAAAGGAAAAACTCCATAACTTCAACCCCAAAAGAACCTTGAATGACAGAACTAACTATGTAGATTTGCACTGAAATAATCAATGAAAGTATATACAACAAGAGGAGTAAGTAAGCAAGAGGTTAAGAGAAAAGAATAGCAGACTAACCTTTCAACTATTCTCTGAAATCTACACTCTTCTGGGTTATCTGAGAATCCCCAAACATGATATATGTGTCTGATCTGTCTCCTTGGCTTGACACTAAGTATACTGAATCGTGGAGCATCTGTAAATCTCCCTAATAAAAATATCTGTAAATTGCTCCCCCTAGAACGCCCCTCAAAGTCCAGTATATTTTTACTATCCTGTCAGTTTTCTGCCATGATATTATGACAGGGTTATTTCATTTTAAAGGTTACCATTCCTTCAACTGCCAGATATCAGCGATCACAGAGGCGAATAATGGAACAGCATTTCTGTAATCTACATAGAGTCAACATTTTTTAAAAGGTTGTGAGTGAATGAGATGATTCGATAATTCTAAAACCTAGTCTGATGAGAAAATTAGAAAGACTTCCAAGTCTAAGGAAATATAAAATCCTTCCACTGTTGAACTGGTATCTTATCATAGCTGAATCAAGTCATTCCACTACATTTCATTTTTAGTTATATGTAAGTCAATATCCTACATATATTATAAAACAATCTGAAACCCAGAATAATCTGTAACGGTGGCTTCTATACAGCCTTTATTTAATTTTAATATAAAAATACAAACTGCTATCTTAACACGAGGCCCTTGCTTAATTCCTAATTGACTTCGCCTCCATCCTTTCTTTCCTGTATCTTTTCTCATTTGGTTGACTTTAAATGTATTCATGCCAATTCGCCATGTTCTCACCAGCATGATTAAAAATTTTTTATACAACACTGGTATGGGAGATGATTGATAACGATCTTATTTTTTTTTAATTGATTCCTTGCTGGGTCTGTGGGGTGAAAAAAATGTTAAAAGCGATTTAAATGCTAGATTTTCTGAAATCCCAGTTTTTCAGATGAGTATCAAAAGAGAAAGAAAATGAGCATGTAGTTATTCTACCCTTAAAATGAGAAGTCCACTGTGAAAATAGAGAACAGATATATTCAAAGAGACTAAGTAATAAACTGCTCAAGCCATTTTCTGAAAAGAAATCGCATTTCTGGCTGTAACTGTTAAAATCACAGAAAACAACTCCCTGCTCTTCAAAAACCACTAAAGTATGTCCCCCGAATCATAGGTATTATTATTCTGAAAATGTAAAGGTATTAAGAGCAAAATCACATTGTTAATAAATGTAAGTAATGAGCTGTCGGGCTGGAAGACAATCGTGGTAAAATATACACAATACTAACTAACCCATCTTGCCAAAAAAAAAGACAAGGAGTAATAAAGACAATTCTAAAATCGATTAAATCACTTTAGAAGAGAGGTTGACACCTTTGAAATTCTTCAGCATGGAATTTTCTTCCTATAGTTATTGCACAAATGTCTTTGTCTTGTCTAAAGTGTACTAAAATTACAAATACACACTCATACTGAGGAAAATTGGTTTTACTTATCAGGTGGAAAGAAACAAGAAAGCCTTGAAAAACAGGTATTTCCAGTGAAGAAAAGTAAAGCCGGAAAGTGAAGGTATAATAAAAAGGACTATAATCAGAGATATGGGAGGAAGACAAACTGCATTAATTAATTTTCTTTAAGAAATGAGACTAGCTGCACACTGAGATGAATTGTCTCATTTGCCAAGTGTCCCAAGTGGCAAAGTCAAACAAATAACTCTGTAATTCTTCATTAGTATTTCATCAAGTTTAACCATTTGCAGACTGCCAAAAAAAGGAGGGGAAACTATCTCTCAAATCTTATGAGAATTACAACTAATCAACTTTTATGTGTATTTTCCAATATCTTCCTTTGCTGAAACAACCAAGTGCTGATGAAAATGGTAGAAATACAGAGCAAAGCCAAATAAGATGAACAGCATAATGGGCCCCCTCACGGTGTGAGGCCACAATGGACAAAAGCAAAGTCAAATGCTTCGGAATTGGGTTTAAATTCTGAGTCTTCTGCTTCCCAGTTCAATGGCTTTGCCTCATGTATTTAATCTCTCAAGTCTCAATTTTCACAAACATACTAGATGAAGAATACACAGGCACCGTAGGGCCATGTGAGGAGATTGTGATGATATCATATATACAAAATTACCTGACTCTTACCTTAGTAAATATCAATTCCCCTAATAAAATACATAAGTCAGGCAAATATTTATTTAAATGTTCCATATTCACTGTTAAATATTCAAAAATTTGAGTTTACTATGTGATCTTTTGAAGCCAAATGACTCTCACTCAACATTTAATTAAGAAATTTAGTCTTCAATTTTTATGTACTTTTACCACAGAGGTAAGACTTAAGGAAAGATTTGTTATAAATTTCTTTTTCCTCTGGACATAAACATTTTTTCCTCAGGCTCAGTAAAAGATAAAATTTTAAAGCAAACCCTAGCTTTTATATAGCACATAAGACATTTTTTCCGAAATGAAACTACTTTTATCATTTTTATAATTATAAAATTAATAAATTATCCTTATTTTTTAACTGGATATTATAAAAATATCATAAAAAAGCATTTTTTTAATCACTTGAAATCCTACCACCCAGAGATAATAATAGTTAAGGCTTTGATCTATAAATAAACATAAATGCCCCTCCATCTTAGACTTCTTCCTCTGTGCAAATGTATATATAGATTTTAATAGAAACTGGGAGATTAACACCCTTCAAACAGACTTTGAATGTCTTTTATTAACTGTATAAAATCATAAGAACAACATTAGAATAAAATTTCCACTATCCCAACAACTTTAATCAAGTGGTTTTATTTTTGCCACATCCATTTCTAACGCTTATGTAATTGTAATATGAATTATAACTGACATAATTATAATCAGAAAAGTACAGTTTTATATTCTTTCTTTATCCATTGTAAGAATGTTCTATGTTGCTGGATGAAATAGTTAATACAATTAATGAGATATTTTGTTATAAGCACCAACATCAAAATATCCATCCTGGATTATGATTTATAAAACCAATTGCTCAAGGTGCCTGAGTGGCTCAGTCAGTTAGGCATCCGACTTCAACTCAGGTCATGACCTCAGGGTTTGTGAGTCTAAGCACCATATCACGCTCTTGGCTGTTAGCACAGAGCCTGCTTGGGATTCTCTCTCTCTCTCCCTCTCTCTCTACCCTTCCCCACTCACTCTCTCTCTCTCCCTCTGTCTCTCTTAAAATAAACTTTAAAAAATTTTTAATTAAAAAACTAAAAGTAAATAAGAAAATAAACCCAATTGCTCATTTTTGCAAATGACTAGTTTTAATAACAAATATGCCTACTTTTGTTTTTAAGGTGAAAACCTTACTTTTGGTGCTATGGAAAATAAACAAGAGAAGATTCTTGGTAAACCTGCATTATATGACTATAACATGTCATTATTATGAGGAACATAGTATTTTATGAAAGTTCATCACAAGTATATGTGATATTGCTCAACATTCTTAAGAATGACTTTTCTAGGACTTCTGCTCCTGGCAAACAAAACAAGACTCCTCCTCTATCATACAACTAGACCCAGGAGAAGCTATAAAAATATATTTTAATATATTTCTGACTTTGCCAAGTAAGGAAAAGCTCTAAGAGGGAGAAAAGAAGTATGAGCTGAAATAGAGAGGGGGCGTAGAGGAAATAAACCTGGAAGAACTGAATGAGAGTCTCCCATCCCAAATTTTTTTTCAAATTTATTTATTTTTGAGAGATGGAAAAGGGTGGGGGAGCTGGAGGGGAGCATAGAGAGGGAGAGAGAATCCCAAACAGGTGATACACTTGTGTGGCAGGGCCCGACACAAGGCTCAATCCCACAAACCAGGAGATCATGACCTGAGCCGAAAACAAGAGTCAGATGCTTAACCAACTGAGCCACCCGGGCACCACTCTCTTGCCCCGAAATTAAGCAGAGTCTTGGATGGTGCTAAAGTAGTCTGTGTCTATAAAACCCTTGGTCAGACAAAAAGAAATGCAAATCCTCCCTGAGATAAACAGTCTCCAATTTAGGCCCTTAGGAATTTCACAGATTACATTCGAATAAATATGTAGTAATCAATTGTTTTTTAAAATTGCTAAACCATTTAAGAAATTAAGATACCATGAGTGAGAGACAGCAAAAACAACACAATCTAAACTCCCAAGCAAATTGCTTTTCTTTAAAAAAAAAAAAAGCTGTATTTTATCTCTACATTAAAAGATATTTATACTTCTATGAAGTCAGAATTCAAAGCTTTATTTCTGTTTCCAATGACACGACCGTATCTATCAAGGATGTGAAGAACATATTCCTCCAAAATCTCACCCTGAAAGTACTTTAAAATTTCATACTTCATGAACTGAAGCTCGATTTTAAAATAGCCAAAAATTTTTTTAATCAGTCATCTATAGCTTTTTGTTCTTAATTGCCTAAATAGGGGAAACAATATCACATTTTTCTGAGTTACTAAGTCTACATTCACAGTACCTCAGTAAAGAAAGGGTAGGTTACACAACAGCAACACAAGCCCCAAATCACTGTGGCTTTAAGTAACAAGATTGTTTTCACTGCTCTCTCTTGTATGTCCACTACTCTGCTTTTCACAGTCCTCACTCAGGGATATAAGCCACAAGAATTTCCACCTTATAAAACAAGAGGAAGACAAGGAGGAGGAGGAAGGGGAAGAAAAAGAGGAGGAGGAGAAAGAGGAAGGAGAAGAAGTAACAATAATAACAACAACAATTCACTAGTCTCCTTTGGAGAATGTGAAGTAACTGATTCATTACTGTGGAAACAGGAAAGAGGGAAAGAAGCATTCTTCCTGCCTTTCTATAGGAGCCACAACACAGGTAACCAAATAGCTGGCTGGGGAGGGGCAGGGGATAGGTTTATAGAAGTTTGTAGCTAATAAATGCAGATAGAATAAAATTAGAATATTTTCATTTTGCAACCCCAAATTCATGTAAGGATCCAGGCAATGATCATCAGTGGCTGCTAACAACACGAACAAGAAAACAAGACATTAGTACCTCATGACAGAGGTATGCGACACTTCTGAAGTGGTCTTGCCCCGCTACATGTGCGCCCATGCACATGCCTGCACACACAAGACTGCAACAGTGTGTCTAACAAAGGATCTAAATCCAACTATTAGGTTGTAGTTTTTAGGAAATAGAAGAGATACCGTAACATGTTAAAGATAACACAAGGATACAATCAGCAAAGTCCAGATTGGAAAACAATTTGATGACTGACTCTATTTCTTCAACAAGTAATTTGCAAGAGGATAGAGAAAGCAAGAGAGCAAGAGTGCCAGCAAGTGAGAGACAGCAAGAGCATCTGAAGGTGGGGGCATGGGATAGATTAAGAAATTTATAAGACATAGCAAGCAATATGTAGATCTTAATTTAGATCATGAGTCAAACAAGCTATGGGGTGGAAATGGGGACTATTAATGAAACAATGAGGGAAATCTGAACACTGATTAAACTATCTGACGATAATGAGAAATTACTGTTAATTATATTTATGTGCAATGACAGTGTGTGGTTATGTTCCTTGTTCTTTAAAAATATCTTTTGCCTTTACAAATACATATTGAAATATTTGTAAATGAAATAATAATGCCCATGACTCCTTCAAAATAACAGATAAAAAAAGATTGGCCAGGAGTTAGTAATTGTACATAGGAACTGCTCTCTACTTGTATATACCTAAAATTTTCACAATAAAAACTTTATAAAGCAGTTAGACCTCCTCAGCCACCCAGATATCTATTTTCAAACTAAGTAAGAGCTATTTCCCTCATCCCAGCAGAAGATGGCATAGACTTACCCTCTAAAGAGGTTAGAACACGGGGTCTCTGATACAAGGAGCGCCAGGAACAATCAAGGGTAGAATACTGCATGAAATGAGAACTAATTTGAGGCACTTGGCTGGCTCACTTGGACGAGCATGCGACTCTTATCTCAGAGTTGTGAGGTCGAGCCCCACATTGGGTGCAGAGATTATTAAAAAATAAACTTAAAAATGAGAATTTAAAGTTTATTTGATGAATGTTGAGATTCTCCTCTATCCTCCTTCTTCAACTTGACTTCAAGAGCACTGGCAGTCAGAAGAGTGACTTCAGGCCAGAAACTGAGATAGTCTTCATGACAGAATCTCACAATCCCAAGAGAAAAGACGCAAAAAGACTGACAGCAGGAGTTCCTCCAAAACAAACAGCCCAGCCAGTCAACCAATACCAGCATGTACCCTTAAATAGTGCACAAAGTTCAAAGACCATCTGACATTTGAGAAAAGCATTTGAATATGAAAGATAGAAATTTAAAATACTGAAGGAAGGAGGGGGAGAAGGGAAACTTGGAAGAAATAGACTAAAGAAGAAAATTTCAAAACAACTATTATACCCTTTGAGAAATGAGAAAATATTGCATATATAAAACAAGAATGGGGAGCTAGAAAAAAGGAAAAATCAGAGAACAAGTCTTAGAAATAAAAAATAAGATAAATTTAAAAGCTAAACAGAAGAGTTAAGATTACAGAGCTGAAAAGATGTTGCAGAAAACATATTTAGGAACAAGAGAGATGGAAAACAAGAGGGAAATATTATTAGATTAGCTAAGAGATTCTATTTCAGAATAGTAGTAGTTTAAGAAAAGAGAGAAAACTATGACAATGAAATCATTAAAGAAATTTCCCAGAATTAAAGTACGTGGGTTTTTAGTATTGGGAGCTGGCCGTTAGGTGTCCTGCACAACTGAAGAAAACAAACTGCTTAGAACACATTAAAGACAGGGTGCCTGAGTGGCTCAGTTGGTTAAGCATCTGACTCTTGATTTCAGCTAAGGTCATGATCTCACAGTTCGTGAGTTCAAGCCCCAAGTCAGGCTTTGCCCTGACTTTTGCCTGACAGGGCAAAGCCTGTTTAGGATTCCCTCTCTCTCTCTCTCTCTGCCCCACCCCTGCTTGTGCTCTCGCTCTCTCTCTCTCTCAAAATAAATAAACTTTAAAAACAAACAAACAAAAAAGAACACACTAAATACAAAGAAGATTCTATAAGTTTCCAGAGCTAAGAAAGTTTTCATATAAAAAATTAATATTTTAAACTGCATCAGCTTTTCAACAGCAAAAAGAGCACAATAGCTGCATAATCAATTACTTCAAAACTCAGAGGGGAAATAATTCCTAACCTACATTACTATAACCAGCCAAGCCATTCATCTCTTATAAGAATAAAATAAAGACATTGCTAGCAACACACGCAAGGTTTCAACATTTGTCTCCACATGTTTCATTTCTCACAAAACAGCTAGAGATTGTATACCTCTAAAACAATAAAGATGGGAAGATGACATGGGATCCAAAAAATAATGAATCAAACATAAGAGAGGGATAAGAAGTATCCCTCCGTTATAGTAAATGATTACTGTAACAACAGTAGCTGTAGAGGAACCAGTACCAACTGCAGCAGACCAGGAGGCTCCAGAGAGATTTCCTCAAGAACAGAAAATTGTCAGAATGTCTCATGTGTCTGAACATGTTCATATAAATTTCACGCATCCAGGAAGATTTAGGGGATTTAATTCATAATATATATTCACCATCCCCAATTTTCTCTTGCCCTTTCTTAAACCCATGGCAAACAGGCTTTCACCCCTACCACTCCACCGAATCTGCGCACGACGCAGCCATCAGTAAGTTGCATGCTGACAAATCCAACAGTCATAACTTTTTTGAAAGAAAAGAAAATGGAAATACAACATATAAAAACCTATGAGATGCTGCAAAAACAGTTGTAGGAGGAAAGTTTAATAAATACTTACATTAAGGAAAAAGATCTCAAATGAATAACTTAATTTTACACATCAGCAAACTTAAAAAAGAAAAACGAACTATATCCAAAGTTAGCAGAAGGAAACAAATAAAGGTCAGGGCATGAATAAATGAAACAAAACAACAGAAAAGCAACAGAAAGACAAAGCTAAGAGTTGTTTTTTTAAAAAATCAACAAAATTGACAAAATCTTAGCTAGACTAAGAAAAATTCAAGATAAAAAACTCGGAGAAAAACTCAGAGAAGACTCAAATAAATAAAATCATATCTAGATATGGTGTGTGTGTGTGTGTGTGTGTGTGTGTGTGTAAGGAGAAAGAGAGAGAGAGAGAGAGAGAGAGAGAAAGAATATAACAGAGAAATTGCTAGGCTCTAGAAAGAAACCACAAATTCATGGTTCCTGTCCTTAAAAAACTAAAATACAGTTAAGGAGACAGCATACATGGATAAGATAATAGAAGACTTCAATTCTAAATTAGCCTATTAGGGAAACTCCAGCACCATGATTTTTTTATTAAAATCTTTTTTTTTTTTTACTTTATTTTTTAAAATTTACATCCCAGTTAGTTAGCATATAGTGCAATAATGATTTCAGGAGTAGACTCCAGTGATTCATCTGCTACATGTTACACCCAGTGCTCATCCCAACAAGTGTCCTCCTTGATGCCCCTCACTCATTTAGCCATCCCCCCACCTACAACCCCTCCAGCAACCCTCAGTTTGTTCTCTGTATTTAGGGGTCTCTTATGTTTTGTCCCCCTCCCCATTTTTATATTATTTTTGCTTCCCTTCCCTTATGGTCATCTGATTTGTATCTTAAATTCCACATATGAATGAAGTTATATATTTGTCTTTCTCTGACTAATTTCGCTTAGCATAATATACTCTAGTTCCATGCACGTAGTTGCAAAAGGCAAGACTTCATTTGTTTTGATTTCCAAGTAATACTCCATTGTATATATACACCACATCTTCTCTATCCATTCATCCGTCGATGAACATTTGGGCTCTATCCATACTTCGGCTGTTGTCGATAGTGCTGTTATAAACATTGCCCCTTGGAAATAGCATACCTGTATACATCTTTTGGATAAATACCTAATAGCAGCATCATGATTTTTTAAATAACAACTTTATTGAGATATAATTCACACCATAAAATTCATTATTTAAAGTACACAATTCAGTGGTGTCAGTATAATCCATGATCATTTTTAGAACATTTTCATCATTCCAAAAAGAAACTCCATATCCATTGGCAGTCACTCCCCATTTCTGCCTCCTCCTAGCTTCTGGAAACCAGTAATTTACTATCTGTCTCTATTGATTTGCCTACTGTGATAATTTCATGTAAGTGAAATTATAAATATATGATCTGGTTTCTTTCACTTACAATAACGTTTCCAAGGTTCATTCATGTTGTAGCATGTATCAATACTTTATTCCTTTTTATGGCTGAATAATATTCTATTGTATGCCTATAACACATTTTTTTCTACCCAATCATCAGTTGATAAACATTTGGGTTGTTTCTAAATTTTGAATATTATGAATAATGCTGCTACGAACATTCTTACAAAAGTTTTTGTGTGAATATGTTTTCAATTCCCTTGATATATCACTAGGAGTTGAATCACTGAGTCATATGGTAACTCTCTAATGTTTTAAGGAGCTGCCAAACTATTTTCCAAAGTGGTACCATTTTATACTCCCACCAGCAGTGTGTGAGGGTTCTAGTTTTTTCACATTCTCATGAATATTTGTCACTGCCTTTTGTTTTTTGTTTCAGCCATCCCAGTGGGCCCAAAGCTAATTTTTGAAAATATATCTTATCATTTACAATATATGTGTATATCAAATCATCACATTGTGCACTTTAAACTTACACGTTATATGTATAAAGCTGGAAAAAATGAGGTACACATATTGTTGGAACTGGAAAATACACACACACGCACACACACACACCCCTTAGGGACTGCATCAAACTAAAAGGCTTCTTCAAAGCAAAGGAAACCATCAACAAAATGAGAAGGCAACCTACTGAATAAGAGAATTTATTTGCAAATCATGGGTTAATATCCAAAATATATAGAGAACTCCTACAACTCAAATAACAAGCAAAGCACAATCCATTTTAAATCTGTAGAGTAACTAAATAGACGTTTTCCAAAAATGACATACGGATGACCAACAGGTGCAGGAAAAGGTGCTGAACATCACTAATCAGGAAAATAAAAATCTAAACCATGAGATACCACTGAGTACCTGTTGAAATGGCTACTATCAAAAAGACAACAGATGACATCTAGCATTGATGAGGATGGGAAAAAGGGAACCCTTGTGTGCTATGGGTGGAAAGGTAAATCGGTGCAGCCACTATGGAAAACAGGATGGAGAGTCCTCAAAAAATTAAAAATTCAACCACCATTATGATCCAGCAATCCCTCTTCTGGGTAGATATCCAAAGGTGATAAACACAGGATATTGAAGAGACATCTCCATTCCCAAGTTCATTAGAGCATTATTCACAATAGCCAAAATATGAAAAAACCTAAGTTTCTGTCAAGGGATAAATGGATAAAAAGTGATATGGTGTATATACAAAATGGAATTTCATTCAGGCATTAAGAAGAAGGAAACCCTGCCATTCGTAACAACATGGATAAACCCTGAGGGCATCATGCTAAATGAAATAAGCCAGAAAAAGAAAGACAAATACTGCATGATATTCTTATGTATATAAAATTGAAAGAAAAAAAAAGTCAAACTCAAAGAAACAGAAAGTAAAAAAGTGGTTGCCAAGGCTAGGGGATGGTAAAACAGAGAGAGATGGCAAAAGGTATAAACTCTCAGCCATAAGATGAAAAAGACCTGAGGCTCTAATGTAAACACAGTGACTGTGGCTGATAACGCCGCATTATATGACTAAAAGTAGCTGAGAGGAGAAGGTAAATGTTCTCACCACAAATAAAGAAATACATGAAGTGATAAATATAATTACCTAAGTGGGGGGAACCCATTCACAACATATACATATACCAAATCCCTATGATGTACACTTCAAATATCTTACAATTTTGTTAACTATATCTCAATGAAGCTAATAAAAAATAACATACTTTAATTCTATCATCCTTCCAAACAATATAAATATTAAGTGCTGAATAAATATTTGTTCAATTGATGTGCTAATGTTATATTCTTTGGAGAGCCTGCAAAAGTGAGAGAAGCCTCCCAGAAGGAGCCATGGCCGCCCTAACCTAAAAGACCACCGTGGGCTCTCTGGCAGCTCCGGCATGTGTCTGGCACCGACCATGCACATGTACTGCCGTTAGAATTCCACCGTCAGGGTGGCTAAGATCATTTATTTTCAGCACTATGTCTCTATGGTTTTCTCGAGCTCGCTCATAAAATAGTAAGTTAAGAATTCAGACGTAATGTCAGAGACTTACACTAATCTTTCAAAAATATTTTTCTTACAAAAGGATCCATCGTTACAAACAGAAGATGATTACAAAACGGTGATAGTAGAAGTACTCTAATGTAGGTCCAATTGGTCCTGAATATTCAGATTAGTTTTATCTTTTGATTAATATATAATCTTGCTAGGACACAGTTAATTACATTAAAGTCTACAATATGCAGAAACCTCAACATTTATAATAGACAATTTCTTATCACAATAATCCCGTAATTTTCATTAGCAGTAATAATTTCTATTTGTTAGCAGTAACAATCTTCTACATGATTCTGACAACTTGAGTTTCATAAAGCTGTACAAAGAATAAAATAAAGATTCAGATAACAATTTCACAAAATGAGACAAGAGGAAGAAAAACTACAAACAGATCACTTGAGGTACTGCACTCTGTGGTTGAAATAAAAATCACATCCATCACCCACTATAGTTCCCTTTATTTTGATTACAAACTTGAAAAACGGGGTGTCTTTTTTTTTTATTAAAGCATAATTAACATACAGTGTTATATTAGTTTCAGGTGTACAATATATGACTCAACAATTCTATACATTACATCCCAATAAGTGTACCTTTAATCGCTTTTACCTATTTCACTCACCCTCCCACGAACCTCTGTATTGCCTCTTGTTTTTTATTTGTTCATTTGTTTTGTTCTTAAATTCCACAAATGAGTGAAATTATATGGCATTTGTCTTTCTCTGACTTATTTCACATAGATTATACCCTCTTAGACCTCCATGTTGTTGCAAACAGCAAGATCTCATTCTATTTATGGCTGAGTAACATTCCATTATATATAATGGAATGTTATTCCTTATTCATTCATCTATTGATAGACACTAGGGTTGCTTCCATATCTTAGCTACTGCAAATAATGCTACAATAAACATAGGGGTGCATATATGTTTTTGAATTGGTGTTTTTCTGTTCTTTGGTCAGTAACCTAGTGGTGGAATCACTACATCATACAGTAATGCTATTTTTAATTTTTTGAAGTAACTCCACACTGTTTCCCACCATGGCTGCACCAGTTTACATTCTAACCAAACTGGACAAGGTTTCTTCTCTACATCCTTACCAACACTTGTTATTTCTTATCTTTTTAATTCTAGACATTGTGACAGGCATAAAGGGTTATCTCATTGCAATTTCAATTTGCACTTTCCTGACATTTAGTGATGTGGAGCATCTTTTCATGTGTTTGGTGGCCCTTTTCTGTATATTCTTTCAAAAAATGCCTATTAGTGTCCTCTGCACACTTTTAATTGGATTATTTGAGGGGGGCTGTGTTGAGTTTTATAAATTCTTTGCAAATTTTAGATAATAATCCCTTATTGAACACATTATTTGCAAATATCTTCTCCCATTCAGTAGGTTGCCTTGTCATTTTGTTAATGATTTCTTTCACTGTGCAAAAGCTTTTTATTTTGGTATATCCCAGTAGTTTAACTTTGCCTTTGTTTCCCTTGCCTGAGAAGACATATCTAGAAAACAGTTTCTACGGCCAATATCAAAGAAATTACTGCCTATGTTTCTTTCTAGGAGTTTTACGGTTTTAGATCTCCCATTTAGGTCTGTAATCCTTAGAGAGCCTATTTTTGTGTATGATATAAGAAAGTTTCATTCTTTTGCATGTAGTTGTCTAATTTTCCCAGAACCATTTGTTGAAAAAAGTCCTTCCTCCACTGCATATTCTTGCCTCCTCTGTCATAGATTAATTGACCATATAAGCATAGATTTATTTCTGGGCTCTCTATTCAGTTCCATTGATCTGTGTGTCTGTTTTTGTGCCAGTACCATACTGAAAAACAGAATATCTTATTTGATAAAATTTGACATTATTTGCAAATATCTTCTCCCATTCAGTAGGTTGCCTTGTCATTTTGTTAATGATTTCTTTCACTGTGCAAAAGCTTTTTATTTTGGTATATCCCAGTAGTTTAACTTTGCCTTTGTTTCCCTTGCCTGAGAAGACATATCTAGAAAACAGTTTCTACGGCCAATATCAAAGAAATTACTGCCTATGTTTCTTTCTAGGAGTTTTACGGTTTTAGATCTCCCATTTAGGTCTGTAATCCTTAGTGAGCCTATTTTTGTGTATGATATAAGAAAGTTTCATTCTTTTGCATGTAGTTGTCTAATTTTCCCAGAACCATTTGTTGAAAAAAGTCCTTCCTCCACTGCATATTCTTGCCTCCTCTGTCATAGATTAATTGACCATATAAGCATAGATTTATTTCTGGGCTCTCTATTCAGTTCCATTGATCTGTGTGTCTGTTTTTGTGCCAGTACCATACTGAAAAACAGAATATCTTATTTGATAAAATTTCAGAGGCCAGAGGAATATTTCTTCCTGGTGTGAAATTTGAACATTTCAGAAAATATTTCTCGGTATCTATTTCTAGATCCTGCAAAAATTGGTAAAAATAAACATTTATAGATTATCTACTACATGCCAAGCATCGTATTAGGCACTAGATGTACCAATAAAGAAATAAAAATGGCCACTGTTCTCAAGAAGTTCATAAACTAGTGAATACATGAAATACAAGCATCATAAAAGCTAACATTTATTGAGCAACTAACGTGAGATAGGAACTATATTAAAGTCTTTAGATGGAGTCAAACCCAGGCTATCTGACTTTAGGCCTGTTGTTAATCATATGAAGTTGTGATATGTAAGATGTTTCAGGTAAAGAAATCATCTGAATTTCAAAGTAGAAAATGACAGTGTGCGGAGGAAAGTGAATCGTTCAGAGTACATGGAAAAACCAGTTAGAGCAAGGAGTGCAAGAATTCGGGCTGAACATCTTAGTAACAGTCAGGTCATGGAGGGTCTGGAATGCCATGCTGATGAAAACTTAAGAAAGACCTGTATCATGTTAATGTATTGGAAGATTCACTGTTATTAAGGTGTCAGTCCTCACCAAATTTATCTACAGAGTTAATGTAATACAATCAAAATGCTAACTAGTTTTGGTAGAACCTGATAAGCTCATTTGAAAACTTATATAGAAATGCAAAGGACCTAGAATAGCCACATAGTTTTTAAAAAGAAGAACAATGTTGGAGGACTCACTACCTGACTTCCAGACTTACTATAAAGAGATAGTAATCAAGACAGTGTGATGATATTGTCATGATACATGTATAAATCAAAAGAATAGAATAAAGAATCCTCAAACAGACTCAAGTATATATAAAGTCAACCCATTTTCAACAAAATTACCAAGTTAATTCAATTGTGAAGAAGATGATTTTTCAGTTAATGGCACTTTAACAACTTAGTATCTATATAGAAAAAAAAAAGTGCACCTCATAACCTTAACTCACACCATACCTAAAAAGTAACTCAAAGTTGACCATAGATCAGATGTAAGAGCTAAATCTATAAACTCTAGAAGATATTCACAATATTTGAGTACACAAAGATTTCCTAGACATGACATGAATCATTTAAAAAAATATGTGATAAATTAAGACTTCACCAAAATTTTAAACCTCTGATCTTTGAAAGATGCCATTAAGAAAATCAAAATGCAAACTACAGACTAGGAGAAAATATTCTCAATGTATATGACTGAAGAAGGATTTGATCCAGAACATATATTTAACTCAATAACAAGAAGAAAACAACCCAATTAAAAGTTGGGCAAAAAATTTGAACAGATACTTTACAAGAGTAGATAAACCAGATGCCTGGGTGGTTAGTTGGTTAAGCATCCAACTTCGGCTTAGGTCATGATCTCACAGTTTGTGGGTTTGAGCCCCGCGTCAGGCTCTGTGCTGACAGTTCAGAATCTGGAGCCTGCTTCGGATTCTGTATCTCCCCCTCTCTCTGCCCCTCTCCCACTTGTGCGCTCTCTCTCTCTCAAAAGAGAATAAATAAACATTAAAAAATAATAAGAGTAGATATACTAATAGCCAATAAGCACAAAAAAAGATGCATAATTTATCAGAGAAATGGAAATTTAAAACCACTATAGAACATCATTACACATCCAAAAGAATGGCTAAAATTAAAAAGAATAGGTCGAAGGAGAAATCAGGGAAATTAGAAAATATCTTTTTTGTAAGTGTGAGAAAGAGAGGCCCAAGTGAACAAGAGGCAGAGAGAGAGACACAGAATCCCAGGAGGGGTGGAGGGAGGGAAGAAGGGAGGGGGAGAGAGAGACAGAGAGAGAGAGAAGCAGGGCTCAACTGATACAGGCTCATGCTCACCCAAAGTGGGGCATGAGCTCAACCAAAGGAGCTCAAGCCAACCTGAAGTGGGAATCATCCTTGCCCAAAGCAGGGCTCGAGCTCACCTGAAGCGAGCTCAAATTCACCCAGTGTGGGACTCCAACTCACAAACCATGAGATCATGACCTGACCCAAAGTCAGATGCTTAATGACAGAGCCACACAGGTGTCCCGATTAGAAAAATGAAAGTGAAAATACAACCTACCAAAACTTACGGGATGTAGTGCAAGTAGTACTAAGAGGAAAGTTTACTGCCATAAACATTTAGATTTGAAAATGAAAAAGGTCTCTTCGGCACCTGAGTGGCTCAGTAAGTAAAGCGTCCAACTCTTGATTTCAGCTCAGGTCACCGTCTCACAGTAGTGGGATCATGCCCACATTGAACTGCGCACTGATATCATGGAGCTTGCTTGGGATTCTCTCTCTCCCTCACCTTCTGGCCCTTCCCCATGTGCTCTCTCTAAATAAATAAATAAATATTTTTAAAAAATAAAAGTAAGAAATACCTTAAATAAACAAACTAACTTTATACCTGAAGGAACTAAAATAAAAAGAAGGTCAAACTAACCCAATGTTAGAAGGAAGGAAATAATAAAGATTAGAGTGAAAAGAAAATAACCGGATAGAAGGAAAAATAGCAAAATTCAACAAGAGTCAAGTTCTTTTTTTTTTAATGTTTATTTATTTTTGAGACAGAGAGAGACAGAGCATGAGTTGGGGGGGCAGAGAGAGAGAGAGAGACACAGAATCCGAAGCAGGCTTCAGGCTCTGAGCTGTCAGCACAGAGCCCAACGCGGGGCTCGAACTCACGGACTGTGAGATCATGACCTGAGCCGAAGTCGGACGCTCAACCGACTGAGCCACCCAGGCACCCCAAGAGTCAAGTTTTTAAAAAGATCAACAAAACTGACAAAGCCATTTTCCTTAGATAAGAAAAAAAAAGAGAAGATTCAAATAACCACAATCAGAAATGAAAGAAAAGACATTACAATGGATGCTACAGAATAAAAGGATTATAATAAGCTACTCTGAACAATTATATTCTAACAGACTGGATAACCTAAAAGAATGGATAAATTCCTAGAAACATACAATGTATGAAGACTGAATTACAAATAAATAAAAAATACGAACAAAATTATAACTACTAAGGAGATTGAATTGGCAATCAAAAACTTCCCAACAGGGGCCCCTGGGTGGCTCCCAGTCGGTTAAGCATCCAACTTTGGCTCAAGTCATGATCTCACCATTCCCAACATCGACCCCTGCATCCGGCCCTGTGCTGATAGCTCAGAGCCTAGAACCTGTTTTCGATTCTGTGTCTCCATCCCTCTCTCTCTCTCTCTACCCCTCCCCTGCTTGCACTCTCTCTCTCTCTCAAAAATAAACATTAAAAATTTTTTTAAAAAACTTCCCAATAAACCAAAGCTTCAATGAAGAAATCTAAAAAACATTTAAAGAAGAACTAATAGCAATCCTCCTCTTATTTCTCCAAAATACTGAAGTGGAGAGAACACTTCCAAACTCAATTAATGAGGCCAGCTTTATCCTGATACCAAAGTCAAATAAAGATACAAGAAAACCACAGACTAATGGATGTAAAAATACTCAACAAAGTACCAGCAAACTGAATCCAACAACACATTAAAAGGATTATATACCACGACCAAATGGGATTTCTCCCTGGAATACAAGAGTGGTTCAACACACAAAAATCAATCGGTATAATAAAACACACTACAGAATCAAGAATAAAAAACCACATTATCATTGCAACTGATGCAGAAAAAACACTTGAGACAGGCGCCTAGGTGGCTCAGTCAGTTAAGCATCCAACTTTAGCTCAGGTCATGATCTCGCAGTTCACGGGTTCAAGTCCTGCATCAGGCTCTGTGCTGACAGCTCAGAGCCTGGAGCCTGCTTCAGATTCTGTGTCTCCCCCTCTCTCTGCCCCTCCCCAACTCACACTCTGTCTCTCCCTCTCTCTCTCAAAACAAAAAAACATTTTAAAAAATATTTTAAAAAAGAAAAAACATTTGACAAGATTCAACACCCTTTCAACTAGGAGTAGAAGGAAACTACCTCAACAATAGAAAAGCTATATGTGAAAAGCCCACAACTAACAATACACTCAAAGATAAAAACTGAAAGCTTTCCCTCTAAGTTCAGGAATAAGGCAAAGTTGCCCACTCTCACCACCTCTACTCAACATGGTACTTGAAGTCCTTGCCAGAGCAATAAGGCAAGAAAAAGGAATATTACGGATTCAAATTGAGAAGGAAGATGTAAAATTATCTCTGTTCACAGATGACATAATATTTCTTATATATAGAAAATCCTAAAGATTACACATACCAAAAAAAAATGTTAGAACTAATCAATAAATTCAGCAAAGTTGCAGGATACAAAATCAACAGACAAAATCAGTGCGTTTCTGTATACTAACAATGAACAATCCAAGTTAAGAAAAAAAAAAGAGGGGTGCCTGGGTGGCTCAGTCATTTGAGTATCCAGCTCTTGGTTTCGGCTAAGATCATGATCTCATGGTTCATGGGGTCAACCCACACATCAGGCTCTGCACTGACAACACAGAGCCTACTTAGATTCTCTCTCTCCCTCTCTACCCACCCCCATTCACACTCATGCACACTCTCTCTCTCAAAATAAATATTTTATAAAAAGGTTCCCATATACATCCCATTTAGCATCAAAAAAATATTTAGGAGTAAATTTAAACAAGGAGGCAAAAGACCAACACAATGAAAACTAAAATATTGCTGAAAGAAAGTGAAGATGATACAAGTATATATAAAAAGCTATCCTACATTCATGGATTGAAAGACCTCATACTGTTTAAATGTCCATACTATCCACGCTGGGAAGAACATAAAACTTTATCCCCCACCCCTAACCATTTACATAAATTCAACTTGGGTGAATTACAAATCTAAATGTAAAATAATAAAACTTCTAGAATATAAGAGAACATCTTCATGACCTTGATGAAGGTAAGCAAAGATATAAAAACACTGTCAAAGAAAAAGAATGGTACACTGGACTACATCAAAGTTAAGAACTTTTGTTTATCAAAAGCTATCATTAGAAAAATAGAATGGCAAATCACAGAGAAGAAAATATGTGCAATGCATATCTTAATCAAGAGTTTGTATCCAGATTACACAGATTATATAAAGAGCTTTTTCTACAAATCACTAAGAAAAAGACCAAAAAAAAAAAAAAAAAAAAAAATCAACAGTCAACAGGAGACTTCAACAGGCACTTCACAAATTAGGATATCCAAATGGCCAGTAAATAAAAGATACTCAACTTCACTAATCATGAAAGAAACATAAACGAAAGCCATAATGAGATATCACTACACAATCACAAGAATTACTAAAATTAAATAGACTAAAAATACCAAATGTCGGCAAGGATGTGGAAAATCTTAAAGTTTCATAAACTGCTTGTGGGAGTTCAAACTGGCACAACTGCTTGGCATTACCTATGAAGTTGAACACACACTTACCTATGACTCACCAATTACATTCCCAGGTATATACAGCCAACAGAAATGTGTACACATATGCATTCAAAGATATACCCAAAATGATCACAGCATCATTATTCATAATAACCAAAACCTAGAAACAATCCAAATATTCAACAACAATACAATGGAAAAGTACATTTTTGTATATACAACAATAAAAGTGAACAAACTACAGTTTGTTTGTATGTAAAAAATGGACTTCATATGTAACGTAAGTCAATCTCATACTGTGGAGCTAAAAGAGTCAAACACATAGAAGCCACTAAAGATTCCATTGTTGG
The DNA here is from genome assembly GCA_030068075.1 of Paguma larvata. Classification (NCBI taxonomy): domain Eukaryota; kingdom Metazoa; phylum Chordata; class Mammalia; order Carnivora; family Viverridae; genus Paguma; species Paguma larvata. The sequence goes on from CM057835.1 coordinate 66,276,623, forward strand.
ATTCCATTTAAAGGAGGGTCGAGGTGCCTGGCAGGCTCCATCTGTAGACTATGAACTCTTGATCTCGGGGTTGTGAGTTTGAGCCCCGTGCTGGGTACACAGATTACTTTAAAAAAATAAAACCTTAAAAAATAAAAAAGTAAATAAATGTCTAAATATATAATATAAGATATAAGAATAGTGGTTATCTTTAGAGTTGAGTGAGGAAGTTAATGATTGGGAGAAGGCAAAATGAGGTGCTTCTATAACATTGGTAATACTTCATTTCTTCGATTTGAGTGGTAGTTATATGGGTAGGTTCACTCTTGTACATTCATAATTTTGTACTTTTCCCTGTCTATATTATATAAAAAAGTGGAGTTTTTAGTTAATGTGTGTCACAACTATAGCTGTGGCAGTGGGAATAGAGAGGAGAAGATGGAATTTTTTTTAATTGCAGGATGCTCTATCTGAAGTAATAAGTGATACAAAATAAATATGATCGGGATATTACTTCAAAACACAGATAGCTTATGTTGTACGCTCCTACACAGACACTTCACATCTTTTTAATGTTTATTTATTTTTGAGGGAAAGAGAGAGACAGAGTGCAAGCAGAGAGGGGCAGAGAGAGAGGGAGACACAGAATCTGAAAGGGGCTCCAGGCTCCGAGCTGTCAGGACACAGCCCAATGTGGGGCTCAGACTCACAAGTCGTGAGATCATGACCTCAGCCACAGCCGGACGCTTAACCGACTGAGCCACCCAGGTGCCCCGTCACTTCACATTCTGAATCTCAGAAAAGCTATACTACAGATCTGATAAAGTCAGTTTGAAATATATGATACTTATTCCTATTTTACTTTTTTTTTTAAGTAGGTTCCACTGGAGCCCAACGTGGGGCTCGAATTCATGGCCCTGAGGTCAAGAGTTGCATGCTCTGGCTTGACTAAGCCCGCCCAGCACCCCTCCGATTCTTCTTCTTAACAAGAGCTCCTTCAAGAACAACTCTTATAGAACTTTGAATAAATCTTTTGAATATTTTGAATAAATCTATCTATTGATCCAGATTTTTAAAAAATGAATTACAGGGGTGCCTGGGTGGCTCAGGCAGTTAAGCATCCAAGTCTTGATACCACCTCAGGTCTTGATCTCAGGGTTGTAAGTTTAAGCCCCCTTTTGGGGTCCATGCTGGATGTGAAGCCTACAATCAAATAATCAATCAATAAAAAATTAGAATCTTACTGAGTTCTTTCCCAAGTAAATTTGAAAAACTTATTTTCACAATAATAAAAATAGGTAAAATGAGTTAAAAGTTTTTTCATTATGCTATCTTTTTGCCTTTTTACATATCTATGCAAGGTTGAAAAATATACTTTTTTAAAATCATCACTTACTTCTTTGCTTTTTTATATCTATTCTCTTTTCATGCAATGAATTTTTAAAATGCCATTAAGTTTTAGAATTCATAGTATGTTCTGATGTTTTAAGTTAAAGGGCTGATTGTTACTAAAAGCTTTCTTTAGTATCCATAAAAGCATTATGTTTTTTCACCAAATGTTTTTAAGACTTTCACAGTTAATATAGTACTCTCATCATATTTCCCAAATGGACCAGAATAGGATTACTATGTTTGGTGATGGTCTGTAACAACTGGTCAGAGAGGAACCGCTGTTTCTGCAGTGGAGCCCCAGGATCTGCTGAGTGGAGCCGAACCCCCATTATTCCTGCACCTGAGAGAGCTGCAGCTCAGAAAATGTTCATCAACTGATTGCAGTAACCCTAAGTATCACTTACTGGCACCACAAGAGGAATCTTGCAGACTCCTTTCTGAAGAAATTACAAAGGAAAATGTAAAGGCAGCACCCGAAAGTCCTTGTAAAGAGCTTCCTACAAGACTGTGACACTAAGGCTGCCACCGCAGAAATCATGTATGAGGTAGATCATGTTCAATTTTACTGAAGCCAGAGGAAAGGGAGTGATCCTTTAAACCAAGGATAAAAGCAAATATATCCTAGTTTGGGTTATATATGTTATTAATAAAAATTGACCATATAATACCATATTATAACACCATAAACGTACCCATAAAAGTCCATGGCTGGCTTTTGGCAGCATTTTTTTTTCACATTTTTAAATTTAGACCAGAAGTTTGTATTCCTCCATAATGCATCACACATTGCCTCATGGATAGAAAGCACAACGCTGTGTTGACTGTTTTTACTAAAAGGCATTAGGTCTGGACCCTAACCTTACCAGCTACCTCATTAGACATCTTTCCCCTCATTCTTTGTGCTCCAAACACGCTTGCCTAATTTCAGTTTCTAAATATAACAACATTCTTCCTCCCTCAGAACTTGCGCCAATGCTGCTCCCTCTACCTGGAACACTCCCCAACCTCCTCCACTTTCTTCCGGATTCAGATGAAGTATTTCTCTAGGGAATTCCAGACTAGGTCAGGTCTTCCTGGTTGTACGCTCTCATTTTGCGTTGTACACTCTCATTTTGTGATGTACTCCTTCACACCATTAATCACAATTGTAATTAAATAATTAATTCCATGATTGATTGCTTTAATATCTGGCTCTCCCTTAGGATGTAAGTGCCATCAGTTTTCACAACTTTATTCCCTGCACCTTTTACAAGCAGACTCAAAATGAATTATCTGTTGATAAATAAATGAGTTTGAACCCTAGCTTTACAACCTACTAAGTAAATTTGAAAAGGCCACTTAATATCACTGGGCTTCAGTTTCCGTATCTATGAAATGATGATAATGAAAAGGCTATCTTCCTGAATTGTTGGGATTTATGGAAAACTAAACCTTAAAATATTGTGTCAGAATCTTAACCTATTGTTATTCTCAGCAACAATATTTCATATTGCATCACAGCTAATGTTGTCTTTGGCTATATCTTAGCAGTATTAGCTAAAGTCTTTTTAAAAATCTTACAGATTATCAAAATGCTAATAAAAAATGGAACTATCTGACAAATATTAATAAGCAGTCATTAGTTCCAGTCAGTAGCAGCCTGTGACAGATTCCAAGCACTGATGTAACGATTGCCAGTTTCATAATAATTGTCCATCTCATATGAAGGCCTGGCAGGCCCACTGTAATTCATGCTTCAGAAAGAATTTTCTGTGGAGCCAGCCTCACGAACAAATATACCAGTTAAAGTGTGGATCAATAGTGGAAAAATGAGCTTCTCCAATACACTCACAACTATACCTGAGTCAATAGACTCATGTAAATCAATAATTTGTTATATTTGTTACATTTATGGACTTTGATCTTTAATATAAACCTGGCATTAAAACAATATACATTTCTTTTCCTGTGTTCTACAGTAATCTGATCATGAATATGGGATAGGAAAAAAACTATTCTCCCTCCCATCTGTGTAGTAAATAAAAACCAATTGTTAATTAATCCCTGTTAGGTATCTTTTTCAGGTTACTATCTTCTTGAAAAGGCTTAAAAAATTGTATGTAAACAACTAAAAGCTAGATGCACAAAGGGTAATCATTAATCATATGCAATTTTATATCTTTGGTTACATACTTCTAGATGTTCCTATAGTGTCCTATATGTATGTGTGTGTGTATATGAATGCTATATATGCCTGTATGTATGTATATGTGATTATATATGTATGCACATGTGTCTAACACACATATATATACATAAACACATATACAGGATACTATACACACCTCTACATATACACGTGTGTATATATTTATATATATATATATATATATATAAACTCAACACTTGCTATACTATAATTATGTGATGTTTATGTGTATCTTCTCCTAGAAAGTGAGCTCTTTTAAAATGAATAAATCAGGGGCGCCTGGGTGGCTCAGTCAGTTGAGCGTCCGACTTCGGCTCAGGTCATGATCTTGCGGTCTGTGAGTTCGAGCCCCGCGTCGGGCTCTGTGCTGACAGCTCAGAGCCTGGAGCCTGCTTTGGATTCTGTGTCTCCCTCTCTCTCTGCCCCTCACCCACTCATGCTCTGTCTCTCTCTGTCTCAAAAATAAATAAACATTAAAAAAAAATGAATAAATCAGGAAACTATAGATGCTGGCGGGGATGTGGAGAAGCAGGCACCCTCCTACATTGTTGGTGGGAATGCAAACTAGTGCAGCTTCTCTGGAAAACGGTGTAGAGGTTCCTCAAAAAAATGAAAATATAGAGCTACCCTATAACCCAGCAATAGCACTGCTAGGAATCTACCCAAGAGACACAGGAGTGCTGATGCATAGGGATACGTGTACCCCAATGTTCATAGCAGCACTGTTGGGAGCCCTGAGCCAGGCAGGGGTTAACTGATAGAGCAACGGCTCTCAGACTCCGCCAACCGGGGCTTCCCGACCCTCCCTTGGTTGTTCTCAGGAGCGGTGCCTTAGGGCGCGCCAGGGTACAGCTGGTACCCTCCAGGGACCCAGGCTCCCGTGAGCCTGAGTCAATGTCACGTTACATGCCTAACCTGCTTACCCCAGGGGATCGAGGGCTCCCTGCTCCAAGGAGGAACTAACAGTAAGGAACTTAAGTCACGCTTGAGGAACTTGTCCTAAAAATGTATCCTGATGTAATTATGTCATGACCTGCTATGCTGTATATAAGCTGAACTTGCAAAATAAAGAACGACACTTTGGTGCAATGGCTCCTGGTGTTCCTCCTGTTCCCCACCTTTAATCTTCTCCCCCCTTTCCAATCTCCTTACCCTCAACCCTGTCGGAGAAATTGTCGTGCTGGCCGCGACACAGCACTTTCGACAATAGCCAAATCACAGAAAGAGACCAAGTGCCCATCAACTGACGAATGGATAAAGAAGATGTGGTACATATATACAATGGACTACTACGTGGCAATGGGAAAAAATGAAATCTGGCCATGTGTAGCAACATGGATGGAACTGGAGGGTATTATGTTAAGTGAAATAAGTCAGTCAGAAGAAGACAGATGCCATATGTTTCCATGCATAGGTGGATTTTGAGAGACTAAGCAAACCATGGGGGAGGGGAAGAGGGGAAAGGAAAAAAAGACACAGAGAGGGAGGGAGATAAAACATGAGAGACTCTCAAAGACTAAGAACAAACTGAGGATGAGGGGGGTGACGGAGGGGGGAGAGGGGGTGACGGGCATTAAAGAGGGCACGTGTTGGGATGAGCTCTGGGTGTTACATGTAAACCAATTTGAAAATAAACTATTAAAAAAAAAAAGTGAGTTCTTTGAAGCCACAGTCTATGTCTTTTAAATCTGTATCTTCAGGAGTGCGCGGCTGGCTCAGTTGGTACAGCATGCAACTCTTCATCTCAGGGTCTCATGAGTTCAAACCCCACACTGGATATTGAGCTTATTAAAAAAAAAAAAAATCTGTATGCTGTATGCCTGAGCATCGAGAGCAGTGTTTCAGTATAGTAAGCATTCAGTGAATGTTTGGTAATGGATTTTATAGTTTCTCTCTATCATAACATTGTTTCTGACACCTGACTCATACTTTCTAACAGTCAACCTCTGGGGTTGTCCACTCCCAGCTCTGAAAGGAGACATGCTCTTAATAAAAAATGCCTTCCTAGTATACAGACAGACAGACATTACATACATAAAATGTCTGTTATTTTCGTCAAGAAAATCTAGTGGGGGTGTGCCTGGGTGGCACAGTTAAGCCTCCACTCTTGATTTTTGGCTCAGGTCATGATCTCACAGTTTGTGAGATCAAGCCTACATGGGGCTGTGTGCTCAGAGCACAGAACCTGTTTGGGATTCGCTCCCTCTCTCTCTGCCTCTCCCAACTGTGTGCACATGCACTCTCATGCTCGCACACGCTCGTTCTCGCTCTTTCTCTCTCCCTCCCTCTCCCACTCTCTCAAAATAAATAAATTAAAAAAAAAAAAAAAAAAAAAGAAAATCCAGTGAGAAGCCTAGGGTGATGTAAAGGTGAAATAAGATTGTCAATGAGCTGATAATTTTTAAATTTTTATATAGATTCATTATACAATACTCCCTACTTCTGCATGTGTTTGAAATTTTCCATAATAAAACTTTTTACCTGAAAAAGAGTAATTTTCAATATAAATTTTGTACACTGTGCTGCTTTTCTCAATATTTTCACCTGGAAATTTTTTCTTTAGTACTCATGCTTTGAACAACACACTAAGTGGTGGTTACTAACCAGTCCATACTTTGAATTCCTGATGTAAAGTCAGGAAGCTATTAGCTCCTATATTTTATCTATAGTAGTCATGCCCTGACACAAAATGAAAGGATCCAGTGTGAGAGTTACTGTGTAAAGTAATAGCTTCAGCCACCTCACTATTTAATCCCACCCCACTGCTTCCTTCGTTCAAATTTTGGGAGCTGAAATGGAAGGGTGCACTGACTTTTTCTAGTCCAAAAGGCAGCATTTCCTTTTTAAAACAAAAATGAATTTCTTTCTAAAAATGAGATTTCTAAAAACATTTTAGTGACATGAGAAAATCTCATGATATACTATTAAGCAAAAATAGTCAAGAAAACGCTAATTTCAAAGGGTTCCTGAGTTTTATAAAAATTAAAATATACACTATGTTTATATACACACACATATGTGTTCATGTAAAAATGCATGTGTACACATACAGAAAAAATCTAGAAGGAAAATATCAAAATGTTAAAATTCTGTTATATATTTTATTATTTACATTTTCTGTGTTTACTATATGATCTAATGCCCTATAATGTGCAAATATGGCTTTTGTTTTTGTAAAATTAAAATCAAACTGTTACATGAAGTGGTCTTTATGTATAAAACAAAATAGTTGAAGATCATAAGATGCCGTAAAATCCCAGTGGGCTTTTACCAAGGACACTGTGACTTGCTAATAAAAAATTAAGAATGAAATAACTGGGTATTCACATTTTTGCATCTCCATGTATTCCTCGATCTTATAGGTTATAAATTCCTAACAGGAATCAATTGCTTTATTTATTTGACATATCCATTATGTACCATTAGTGCATAATGTATTAAATAATAGTAATGAGAATAATTAAAACACAACAATTATATCCTTTCTGATATATTAATGAGTGGAACCATGATTAGCACCACGAATCTCTCAGATAACCCAGCTCTACTGGGAAAAGGAGAACAATTTGGCAAGTTAGCTGAATCAATTAATCATTTCCATCTGCTGCAGACCACGCACACTAAAATACTCTCCCAGCTTTACTTTAATGGAGAAAATGGAACTTTCATTTGGTGTTCATATCATATCAACAGAAAGAACATGCTGAATAAGGCCTTCAGAATGGACTACTTTGAGAGCCAACAAAAGGCCGGAAGCTGGAGAATTAAGAAGAGAAAACCTTACATGGAGTATTCGTACTTGGCAGCTACTGGTGATTTGATCAGGCTCAGGACAGAACATTCTTGTTTTACTTCTCTGTATTTTCATAAAAATGATTTTTCCATTCCAACACTTACATATGCCTGTGCACGGCAGTGAGAATAGCATTCACTGACTCTCAATACATATGGTATGCATTCAATGACATCATTCACCACTACGTTTGCCAAGTCGAACCTCTCCTATAGACCACCAAAACACAGTTTCACAGTCCCCGTGGGGCTAAAAGAGTAGTTCCAAAGCACCAGGTCAGTCCGGCAGAATGAAGAGATTATTAATGTTTCATCCCATATACTCCATACCCTCCCTATCCCCTAATAAATAAAAACCTTTGTAATCTTGTAATATATTCAGCTTTTATTAACTCTTTCACTGTTGTTTCGCACAGGGAAGTGAATGCAGACTTGATAGCTCTCAGTGCTGCAGTGCTCTGGCAGGTGCTGTTTACTGTCTTTTCATGCAAGAGATTACAGAGTGAATTTTTATTATGAAGATAGATGAAAATTACTAGGCAACTTGTAAATCATAATTCGTGTAACTTATATTTCTAATTAATGATGATGAAATAAAAATCAAAGCAGCTTTTCTATCAGAGTAAAGCTTTTAATAATATTCTGATTTTCTAATTTAAACATCCACTTACAAGATTTTTAAATGACTGTATAATAGATTCTATGATCTTTCAAGACAGTTAAAAACCTTAGTAATTATTTTCAAAGACGTATTAAAGGCCCTTAATTATTCTGAAACCAGTGAAAGAATTGGAGGAAAAAGCAACAATACTCACATAAAATTACTGTTTTTTCCATTGGTCTGTAATAATCAACCACACATGTAAGTATAGGAAAAGTACAGTTAAAAGATATTGCTGAAAGATTTCAAGTGGGGTCTTGCTCCATTGCATGCTGGTTACTGAGGTAGTTTAGCAAATAGCAGAGCCCTTAGCACAGACTATTCAGGGTTTTAAGGCAAATGTCAAGAAACCTAAGCTTTGAGCAACACAGTAGAGTTAGAGCAGAGCACTCTTTTTTGAAAGGCCTCAGCATCTCTTCATGTAGCCCTCCTCACATGAAACTGGGATGCAGGTTAGCCAACTATCCACAGTGTATATGCAGTGGGGCCTAAAATCTTGCAAATTACAAAACACGTCAGGTATTTTTTTTAATGATATTTATTTTGAGAGAGAGAGAAAGAGTGACCAGAGTGGAGGCAGAGAGAGAGGGAGAGAGAAAATCCCAAGCAGGCTCACTGCTGTCAGCACAGAGCCCGATGTTGGGCTCAATCTCACAAATCATGAGATGATGACCTGATCCAAAATCAAGAGTCAGATGCTTAACCAACTGAGCCACTCAGGAACCCCAAGTCAAGTACTATATAACAAATTTATTATTATACCTTTATTATAAAAATAGATGGCAAAATATTTCTATTTACAAGAAAATTTTCAATGAATTCAAGTGATTTGGAAAAGAGATTATTTTTTATCCATATTTTAACATAAATAGTAAGTGAATATGACAATGCCATGAATTTTTGGAGGCATGATCATGTCTACAAGACATTCTGATGCTTCTTAAGAATTATTTAAGCATTTCTTTTTTTTTTAATAATTTATTGTCAAATTGGTTTCCACACAACACCCAGTGCTCATCCCAACAAGTGTCCTCCCCTGTACCCATCACCCACTCTCCCCCTCCTACAACCCCCTCACCCCTCAGTTTGTTCTTAGTCTTTGAGAGTCTCTTATGTTTTGTCTCCCTCCCTCTTTTTTCCTTCCCCCTCTTCCCCTCCCCCATGGTTTTCTGCTAAGTCTCTCAAAATCCACCTATTCGTGGAAACATAGGGTATCTGTCTTTCTCTGACTGATATATTTTACTTAGCATAATACCCTCCAGTTCCATCCATGTTGCCACACGTGGCCAGATTTCATTCTTTCTCATTGCTGCATAGTATTCCATTGTATATATATATATACCACATCTTCTTTATTCATTCATCAGTTGACGGACACTTAGTCTCTTTCCATGATTTGGCTATTGTCGAAAGTGCTGCTATGAACATTGGGGTACACGTGCCCCTATGCATCAGCACTCCTGTGTCTCTTGGGTAGATTCAAAAGACCCCGAATAGCCAAAGTAATATTGAAGAAGAAAACCAAAGCGGGAGGCATCACAATCCCAGACTTTAACCTCTACTACAAAGCGGTAAATCAAGATAGTATGGTATTGGCACAAAAACAGACACATATTTAAGCATTTCAAAACCAAAATCTATTTAGAAATGTAAGACACAACAGTAGTTCTGAAAAATCTATGATTAAATGTAAAATACATGCCATGCCTCAGGATAACAGAATAGTTTTCATATGTCATCAATAATATTCAGTACAACTCACTGCTCTGCATCAAGTAGATACTACTCACGACAACCCGTTTTATAGCTCAGGAACTTAGGTTCAGAGATAATAAATACCTTGCTCAGGGTTGCAGTTAGTAAGTGGTAGAGCTAGGTTTTCAAACCAAGTGTTTCCGACTCTAAAGCTTTCCTCTACACCAAACTGACCAAATTTAAAGAGACTGACTATAAAAGCATAAAGCTCCAATTCTCTAAGGACTAGTTAGTAGAAAAGATTGAGACGAGAACTACAGTTTCTGTAATGTGGATGTAAAAACATCAAAGCAGAAATCTTCCAGCATTCTTTGACAGCCAAGTAAAGATAAATCTATAAATAAGATCAAAGATAAATACTAACTGTTCAGTCAAAATATATGTAACTCAAACTACTCCCCAACTCCCAGTATTTACTGGATGCCCACATATAGTTCATTTCTAAAGTTCTGTCATTCTATTTATTTTCCAGTGTTGAGGACAATAGTCCCCTATAACCAAGAGATAAAGTTGCCTTCCCAAAGGTAAAAATAGGCTCTAAATCAAGTGTAAATAAGTGGCTAAAGAAGGTCTTCCAACCAGCTTTTGCCCAAAGCAGAGCTTCAATAAAGACATGGCATACCCAACAAAATTACCAATCTAAAAAGAAAAATTTCCACCAAAGATAGCCAAGTACCCACGCTCTCACCTCCCCTCCACCCCAGAAAGGAGTATAGACAGTATAGACTAGGCAGAGCCTAGTGGAGACAGAATCATCGCTGCTGAACCTCCGGTTAGGTCCGGTATACAAGCCAATGGCAAGGCTATCTTTGTGGTAAGGAAACTCCTGTGCATCCCCAAGCTACATAATGTCTCAACCGCCGGGCTTCAGGAATTTGAGATCTTCCTTTCCCAACAGCCAGGCTAACCTAGAGTCCCACAGTTCATCCCACTGAAAAAACTTCATAAGGTCATTTAAATTTCCTAAATACACTTGTTAAATACTTACTAAAGCAACAGTCTGACTATTCTAATTAAAACTGAGAAGAAAATTCTTTCAACTCTTTACTTCCTCAACACTACTTCGATACTTCGCAATATATTACATGTGAACTCATTCAAAATGACTACTGAGCAAATTTTCTGAAGTTTTTAGACAGAGGATTTTTAAACATTTGTTAAGCATCTATAACGTATCTACTATAAATAACAGATATTCTGCTGCCTCTCTTTCCCTGGGGGCATTGCTAATACTGGGCAAAGATCAAGAAGTTGAGAAGAAATAGTAGATATATTATGCTCAGCATTTTTAGCAGAAATCTTCAAATATTTCAATCACTGGCTTTTTCTGGCTTCAGCATGGAAATTTCAGATTCATTAAAATGAAGACTGCTATAAAGCTTCAACATGGATTTCAGTGAATTGAGATGTTAAGTGGTTGGTTTGTATTAACAGATAACTGTTCTAAGATCACAGATGATAGACATAAGTTTTTGAGAATTAGTACATAAGATTAAACAAGTGTAAACACTTACACACAAACAAACCACACTAATGTTTAAGTAAAATGTCTGGCAGACTTCATCTATCAATTAGGAAAGAAGTAAAAGATCTCTAAACATTCAGGAATTATGTGATTTACTCATTAGAGGCTGCTAGCCTCAGGGCCTAAAAATATAAACATGATGGAAAATTAAAGACCAGGCTATAGTTTGTAGAAACGAAGATTCAGTTCTTTTGGCCTGTTAACTAACTAGCTATGTATTTTAGGCAAAGCACTTAATTTCTCTGGACCTCAACTTCATTATCCATTAAATTTTAAAAAGCTACCGCAGCTACCTACCTTCTAAATGTCCTAAAATGGTATTCTTATTTCTTAGGAGAATTTGAACACCATGGGTAATCTAGTCTCCTGAGAAACAGCAAATCAAAGATAGTTGCCAGAGAGAGAAGAGGAAAGTGCAACAAGAAGCAAACCATTGGTAATGGCGTAAGTAGAAGCTGACCAAAATATTTTATCAGGGGTCCTCACAGTAATCTGGGTCTGTTGGGAACAGAACAAAGCAACTCTTCTCTCTATGGAGTATTTAATAGGCGTTATTTGTCTTCTGGCACTTCAATTTTGCTTTGGTCATTTTACCAAACTAGAGAATGAAGAAAAACAGACAAGACACAAGTAAAATTTATCACTTTCGAGTGTTGACAGTTAAAGCAAAACATAGAACTATTTGTGAGCCTATGTTCTACTTAGGACAGATTAAAAAGAAAAAGAGAAAGTGTATCCTTTGAGTATATCTGTAAGTTATATACTACTTTATAGTTATAATACTTTATAATACTTTTTTAGGCAATAGGACAAGTTGATTTACATAAGAACCAATTTCTAGAGTTCCAAATGGGGGAAGGTAGGGGAAAAAAAAATACTGGATTGGGGGTCATATGATCTGGGTTTGAGACCTAATTCTACTCAAAATCAACAAATGAAAGACAGAAGGCAAGTCACAGTCTTCTCAAGCTCAGCTCTTAATTGGAAAATTAAAGACAACAACATTTATCCTCACAAAGTTGAAAGAACCAAATGAATGTAAACCTTTCGAAGTGTTTTGTAATTATATAAAAGCCTTTCACAAACTAGTGTCTCATATGCACATCTTATAAATCTCTAACTCCAAGGTTTGAAGTAATTCGTATCAAAATTTTACCTCCTTACAGTACGTGAATAACTGGTACAGATACGAATAGATATGAATAAACTATAAAAGTTAGTATGTTTCTCTAACCAACACTGCTCAATGCACTCATTAACAAAAGCAGCAAGATTACTCTGGTCAAAACATTGATTTCAAGTAGAATGAAGTAGTTTGTTACAGACCAACTCTCCTATCAAAAATATTTCCAAAACTCCAAATTTTTTTAAAATTTTTAAGTTTATTTATTTATTTTGAGAGTGAGAGAGCATGAGCAGAGGAAGGATAGAGAGAGAGAGGGAGAGAGAATCCGAAGCAGGCTCCACACAGTCAGTGCAGAGCCCAATGAGGGGCTTGAAGTCACAAACCAGAAAATCTTGACCTGAGCCACAACCAAGAGTCCAACACTTCACCGACAGAGACACCTGGGTGCCCCTCAAATATTTAAGTTTATTTATTCATTTAGGTAATCTCTACATCCAACACGAGGCTTAAACTCATGACCCAGAGATCAAGAGTCACATGCTCCTCCAACTGAGCCAGCCAGCTGTCCCCAAATAATATATATTCTTAAAACTGTTTAGGGGCGCCTGGGTGGCTCAGTCGGTTGGGTGGCCAACTTCAGCTCAGGTCATGATCTCGCGGTCTGTGAGTTCAAGCCCCGAGTCAGGCTCTGTGCTGACAGCTCAAAGCCTGGAGCCTGCTTCCGATTCTGTGTCTCCCTCTCTCTCTGCCCTTCCCCTGTTCACGCTGTGCCTCTATGTCTCTCAAAAATAAATAGGGGCGCCTGGGTGGCTCAGTCGGTTAGGCCGCCGACTTCGGCTCAGGTCATGATCTCGCGGTCTGTGAGTTCGAGCCCCACGTCGGGCTCTGTGCTGGTGTCTCAGAGCCTGGAGCCTGCTTCATATTCTGTGTCTCCCTCCCTCTCTCTGCCCCTCCCCTGTTCACGCTCTGTCTCTATGTCTCTCAAAAATAAATAAACATTAAAAAAAATTTAAAAAAAATAAATAAATAAATAAATAAATAAATAAATAAACATTAAAAAAAATTTTTAAAAAAAAACTGTTTAAAGACCTCAGAGAGAGCTGGTAAAGCCACTAGGACTGAAGAACCCAAGACCCCAGACAGGAGAGAAGAATAGAGAGGTAAGCAGATATTTTGCTGCCCCTCTTTCCCTAGAGGCATCGCTAATTCTGGGGGAAGGTCAAGAGACTATAATCCATTCAGGCTCCCCTCCAGACAGAAGGTTGCTTCTGGAAAACAGAAACGAGCAGAGCTTTTGCTGGTCTCCTAGGACTAGTAAAACAAAATTAGAAACTTGAAGGGCCAAGATCCCAGAGAGGAGAGCGAGGTAGAGAACCTGACACACAGCCAGCTTTCTCCTTAAGACATTTGCCAAATAGTGCAGGACAAAAGGCTATGCAGAAAGTTTTCAAAAATCAGGAAAAAGAGACAAGAATTAGAGTTTGGAACCTATCAGACCAAGAAGCCCTGGTGAACATATAGTGCTCTCAGTTGGCAGTTCTAGAAGGCCATTCTTAGCTCAATTTGATTGGATAAAAATAACAGTACCATTCTATCTGCCTAGCAGAGGAAAAGAGGAAACAGAATCTCTCCAGAAAAAAACATCATCTCTATACATAATGTCCACCTTTCTGTCAAAATTCAGATATGCCAGGAAAGACAAGCCAGACAACCAAGAGAAAAAACGAACAAGAAAATCACAGGTGATTCAGAAAATAGGGGTACCTGGGCAGCTTATTTGGTTAAGCAACTGACTCTTAATTTCAGTTCAGGTCATGATCTCACGGTCGTGTCGGGCTCTGCATGCTGAGCATGGAGCCTGCTTAAGATTCTTTCTTCACCTGCCTCTCCACAACGTGGGCTCTCTCTCGAAAAATAAAAATTAAAAAAAAAAAATTAAAAATTAAAAAAATAAGAAAATCACAGAGAATTCAGAAAATAGACTTAATAATTTAAAACTTTTAAAGTACCATGATTAATATGTTTAAGAAAATGGAGAAACAAATGGAAAATACTGAAAAAAGATTGAGAATTTCAGCTGAGAATTAAAATATACTAAAAATATAAAATTAATCAGAAAATATGTGAAATTTGGATTCTGTAGATGAATTTGACAGCAGATTACTGATAAACTAGAAGAAGTTCAAGAGAAAATAATGAATTGAGGATGAGCAAGAGAAAAATATTTTAAAAAGAAGGAAATACTAACACAAGCTATCACATACATAAGCCTAATAAGCTATTTTAAATGAATGAAGCCAGGCACAAAAGACAAGATATTGTATGATTCTATTTTTTTTTAAGATTTTATTTTGGGGGTTTCTGGGTGGCTCAGTCGATTAAGTATCTGACTCTTCATATCAGATCATGATCTCAAGGTCATGGGATCGAGCCCGTGTTGGGCTCCATGCTGAGCATGCTTGGGATATTCTCTCCCTCTCTCTCTGCCCCTCGTCCCCTCAAAATAAACATTTCTCAAAAAGATTTTATTTTTAAGTAATCTCTACACCCAATATGGAGCTCGAACTCACATCCCCAAGATCAAGAGTCGCATGCTCTACCAACTGAGCCAACTAAACATTCCTGTACGATTCTATTTATAGGAAGTGTCTAGAGTAGGTAAATCCACAGAGAAGGAAAGTAGATTAGTAATTGCCAGAGGCTGGGAGGTTGAGGAGGATAGGGAAAGTGGGTAGTGATTGCTAATGGGTATAAGATTTCTTTTTGCAATGCTAAAAATGTTCTTGAAATTCGACAGTGATGCATGCATAACTGTGAATATATATATATTTTTTAATAATTTATTGTCAAATTGGTTTCCATACAACACCCAGTGCTCATCCCAACAAGTGCCCTCCTCTGTGCCCGTCACCCACTCTCCCCCCTCCCACACCCCCCAACTGCAAATATATTAAAAGCTACTTGGGGCACCTGGGTGGCTCAGTCGGTTAAGTGTCCGACTTCAGCTCAGGTCATGATCTCACTGTTAGTGGGTTTGAGCCCCGCATCGGGCTCTGTGCTGACAGCTCAGAGCCTGGAGCCTGCTTCACATTCTGTGTCTCCCTCTTTCTCTGACCCTCCCTGCTCATGCTGTCTCAAAAGTAAACATTTAAAAAAAAATTTTTTTAAGCTACTGAATTATATACTTTAAAAAGATGCATGTAATGGTATGTGGATTATATCTCAATAAACCTGTTATTGGAAATAAATGGAACTAAACCCAATATATGACCTAAGAGACACACTTTAAATATAAAGATACAGAAAGATCAAAAGTATAAGGATAGAAAAAGATATAACATGTAAACACATATCAAAAGAAAGCTGGTATAGCAACAGTAAGTATCAGACTTTAACAAAAGTAGCATTATCAGAGATAGAAACATTTGATAGCGATAATTTTAAAAGTTAATCCAGCAATATGATATCACAATTTTAAATCTATATACTTTCGGGGCACCTGGGTGGCTCAGTAGGTTGGGCATCCAACTTCGGCTCAGATCATGATCTTATGGTTCATGAGTTCGAGCCCCACACTGGGGTCTGTGCTGACAGCTCGGAGCCCGAATTCTGCTTCGGATTCTGTGTCTCCCTCTCTCTGTCCCTCCCTACCCCCACTCTCTCTCTCTTTCTCTCAAAAATAAAGAAACAGTTTTAGGGGCGCCTGTATGGCTCAGTTGGTTAAGCGGCCGACTTCAGCTCAGGTCATGATCTCACGGTCTGTGAGTTCGAGTCCCGCGTCGGGCTCTGTGCTGATGGCTCGGAGCCTAGAGCCTGCTTCGGATTCTGTATCTCCCCACCTCTCTCTGCCCTTCCCCTGCTCATGCTCTGTCTCTATGTCTCTCAAAAATAAATAAACATTAAAAAAAAACTTTTTTAAAGAAACAGTTTTAAAAAACTTTTCAAAAATCTAGACACTTTCATATGATAAACTTGGTTATTATTCAATAAACATACATTTCTTTCTGCATCTCACTAAAGGTAGTCTCCCCTACTCTTTAAAGTTAGGCTTGGCATTTTACTTCCACCAATCAATGGATTCTCAGTGAGCATGACACGGGAGGTCTTAAATGTGCTACACAGTTTAGATCGAATCCTGTGCTCACTGATCTACCATAAGATGAGAATGTCCCAAATAGTCTCACCCCATCAGCAGGGGCTACAAAACAAAGACACATGAAGTGGCACTAAACTCAACCTGCAGTCTGAAGCAGAACTGCAAAGTCAACCCGAGACCCACGAGCAAAAAACTAAATGCTTATTGTTGTATGCCACACAGATAGTTCTAAGTGTTTTTTCCATGCTGCAAAAGCTGGATAATACAATCCAATAATATATCAAACTGGGTAACACAAATATTGACAAAACAGAGGAAAAAGTTAGACAAATCCACACCTACTGCAGAAAACTTCAAATGCTTCTTTTAATGGCTAATAGAGCAAGCAGACAGAAAATCTACAAGAGCACTGAGGAACTGAATATCCAATTGGGTTTAAAATAGCAAATCATTATATCTCCTTGGTTAATAATAAAATCTGAATCCTGTGAACAGAAAAGATTGCAGCAGAAGGTATGGTCTGTCATGTTCTGACAAACGAGAGTAAACTGAAGTTCAAGTCCTACATATAGCTGACTCTTAGCTTGAGGTTTAGAAAATGTGCCATTCACAGGTTTGGGATAGTCAGGTACAATACTCAGGCACAAAAACTACTAAATATCACCCCATTTCTCTGCTTCATACACTCACAGCTATGCTTGCCCCAAGGTACTATCCCCTAACATGGCTAACCCCCAACCTTCTCAGAACTCCCTTCACTCTTCCTCTCATATGAATATAGTGTCTGGCAGCATTCCACTGATACCACCTACCAAAGCCAATAGTATCTTCATGTTGGCAAATGCGATGGTCACTTCTCTGAAATCATCTTACTCAACCTCTCGCTTGCCATTGGCACATTTGACTGTGACCCTTTACTGAAACAGCAGTCCTTCCCAGCTTTGATGACACTGTACTCTCCCACTGTAGCTTCTCTTGCCCTGCCAGCTCCCTTTCCAGTCTCCTTTGCTGACTCTTCAGCTCAAGCTCTAAATGCAGGAAAGTCACAGGATTCAGTAGAAAGCCTTTTCTCTTACTTAAACTACACATGATCCATACTATTCCAAGCCTTTAAGTGCCATTTACATGCTGATGAGTCCTAATTTTTATCTGTAGCCCTGACCTCCTCTCTGAGCTGCAGATTCAAATATCCAACTGCCTATTTGATATCTCCCCTTGAGTTTACCCAAGGTGTCTCAAATTTAACATGTCCTAAACAGAATGCTTGATTTCATTCCTCTCCTGTACTAGTCTGTCCCTCCCTACAGTCACAAAAAAACAGAAACCTCAAAGTCATCTTTGTCTTCCTTTTTTTTTTTATTATTGCCATGTGGTATTGACTACTTTTACTTCGATCTGTAAATTTCTTTCAGCATATATGTATTTTTTAATGTTATTCAGTTTTTTATTTTAACTCCAACATAGTTAACATAAGAGTTCCATACATTTCTCAGTGAATCAACATGATAGGTGCCCTCCTTAATTCCCATCACCTAATTCCACCCATCCCTCACCCACCTCCCCTCTGGTAACCATCAGTTTGTTCTCTATAGTTAAGAGTCTGTTTCCTGACTTGTCACTCTTTTTCCCCCCTTTGTTCCTTTGTTTTCTTTCTTAAACTCTAAATATGAGTGAAATCACATGGTATTTGTCTTTCTCTGACTGGTTTATTTCACTTAGCACTATAGTCTCTAGCTCTATCCATGTTGTTGAGAATGACAAGATTTCATTCTGTTTTATGGGTGAATAATATTGGATATTATAATAATAATATTATTGGGTGAATAATATTGGATATTATAACAATATTGGATAGTACAATAATATATGTTGGAATATTATGTATATATACAATATATATATGTAGGCTGCTTCTATATTTGGCTGTTATAAATAACGCTGCTATAAACATATCTCTTTGAATTAGTGTTTTCATATTCTTTGGGTAAATACCCAATAGTGCAATTGATAGTCAGGTAACTCTATTTTCAATTTTTTGAGGAACCTCCACACCGTTTTCCACAGCGGCCGCACCAGTTTGCCTTCCCACCGACAGTGCAAGAGGGTGCCTGTTTCTCCACATCCTCGCCAACACCTGTTGCTTCTTGTGTTTCTGGTTTTAGCCAGTTTGTCAGGTATCATCTTTGACTCTTTCTTTGACACATTTCATTAGCAATACCCATCAGTGCTATCTTCAAAATTTATCTCCTATATGTCCACTTCTTTCCAAACGCTACTACCAAAGTCCAAGACACCACATTTCACTTAGACACCACAGTTGATTCATATCTCCCCATTTTCAGATTTGTCAACCCTATAATCTATTCTCCTCTCAGCTTCCAGAGTGACCTTTCTAAAATGCAATTCAGGTCATGCTACTTTCCTAATTAAACCCAACAAATGACTTCCTACTGCTCTTAAAATAAAGCTTCTACACATTCGGGCCCCTGCCCACCTGCCCAGGCTCATCTCCTACCACTCTGCACCTCAAGCTCTATACTGCAACCTGGAGCTCCTCTGTCAGTACACACACAGAACACAAAGAGTTTCTCTTACCTCAAAGAATTCATGCTCCAGACTCCTCACAACGCTAAATGCTTCTTAGCTTCCAGGTCTCATATTAAAAGTCATCTTCTCAGGAATTTTTCCCTAACCACCCTATCTAAAGCAGGTCTCTCCTATTATTCCCTAATACTGTATCTTAACCTCTTAGTATTTATCACAATATGTATTATTTTACTTGCTGTCTTCTCAACTAGTATATAAATACGAAAATTCTGTAATCACAGATTCTAAGTCTATTTTTTTCACTGCTGTATCACCAATGCCTAAAAGAATGTCAAAAGCAAAGCAGATAAGATATGAAGCTGGTAAGTGTCACTAAAAGGAGCCCAAAGATCCCTGTTCTCAGGTATTTAGGATATTAACTTTAAAATAAATAATTCCGTTAACCTTGTGACAGATTTACATTATAACCCTAATGAGGATTGGCAATTCTAAAATCCAAAGAGGAGACAATTTGGAAACACTGAGGACTTCCCACCGTGTTTACCAGGAGATATCATAGTTGAATTGGTGTGTTTTTGTCCACCCTTTGATTGGCTCCATGCTATTGGAAGCCAGGTTATCTGAGCATTTGCTATTACTAACAGAAATGTTTCAGTAAAAAGGGTGTGAGCCCATTCCAAAAGAAAAACTCCACAACCCGAATCATCGCTGCCACCATCACCAGGATGTGGCTAGCCTGAGCCCTTAAGACACTCTTCCAGACAGCACAGATCAACAACACTCGGCCTGGGCAGCCACGGAGATCCACCCTTCAGGCGCTTCAATGAGCTCTGCTCTTTCAGGCTCTCAAAGGCAAGGCAAGGCAGGGCAGGGCAGTGGGGACAATGAGGGAAAGGCAGTATCTGTGAGTCTTCTATGTTCGGCACCTTCCACGTGCTGTCTCATCTGCCTCGAAACAGCCCATAAGTCAGCTGCATCATTACTCCCATTTTATAAGCAAGGACACAGACCCTCAGAAAGATTAGATGGTTTACTCATGGTCACTTAGCTAGCAAAGAAAATAGCAGAGCCACAATTCTATGCCAAGCCTACTGTTGAAATGATTGTATTCTTTTCAGAAACCTGAACGAGGCATAAAAAAGGCTAACTAGCCTCAATACGATCTAAGACGAGTCCCTCTATAACCTTCCAGTAGGCCCTCCATCTAATTTATGCTTTACCCGAAAGACAGAAACAACACTCTGTACTTCCCAAACGAATATGAAAACCATTTGGCAAAGAGGCAGTGGTGGTGAAGAAAATCAAACCACAGAAAAACATGGTGCATCTTCTTGCAGTATCAATTTTGCTCACTGGAAAGTAACCCGAATCATCTATTATTAAATACAACATGTTATGAAGTAAATTCCAAAATTCATATGAATCACCAAGTTTAAAAACGAGTCCACCCACTCACATCAGCCAGCTCTGGACACGCGT
Source organism: Paguma larvata (assembly GCA_030068075.1). Lineage (NCBI taxonomy): Eukaryota > Metazoa > Chordata > Mammalia > Carnivora > Viverridae > Paguma > Paguma larvata. Next base: position 66,297,163 of record CM057835.1, read on the forward strand.
CACAAGCAGCAGTAATAAACTCTATCTGTAGGGACACACTGATAGAAAACTTAAGAAGCACTTCAGCAATTTATCCAAGGTTAAGTAATAATTTAAGTAATGTGAGGAAAAAAGAAAAACGGTTTTTAAATTTTTATAATTTTCTCATCAGGAAAGTAGAGAATTAAAAAGGCTGGTGATGAATATAAGCAAATTGGAAATCTAAGGAACAAGATAAAAGTATACGGTTTTAAGCCAAACAAAATCACAAAGAACTGGACAAGTTGCCTTTAACTGAAAGCCATAAAATGCAAATTACTCAGACGACCATATTAATAATCATTTAACAAGGAATGAGATAATGATGATTTTGCCCCTCCGTTTTTCATTTGTTTCCATTCCTTATAATTTACCAAACCCTGAAGTCTGCTGAGTCTCAGGAGATGGGGAATTAACCAGCCAAATATTATTTATATGGCAGTCTCCCTATGCCTTTTGGAAACCTCTATCAATAAAAACTTTCGAGCCTGCAATACTATGTGGCAGGCACTATGGAGACCAATCATAACCTATTATATCAGAACCTGATTAAGATAAATCAGCCATTCTAGCTTCATTAGTAAGTCACTTCCCTAAAGGACCTGCTTTAGAAAAATAAAAAGCTAATGATGCCATTATTTAATAGTTTTTTGTCCTCTCCAATCAATCTATACAGTCATTGCTCAGTACTTGTTTGCACCTTCAAAATACATCACAACAGGGCAGCTATAAACGGGAGAGCTTCAAGCTTGAGAACAGCTGATGGTTCATACAAAATTTTTCTCTGTATTACTGAATTTTTCTTCCTTCTCAAAGGAAGTATAATTACTTCCTTTAGGCTTCTTTATCCTCACCAAAAGATGCTCCTTACTCAAAAAACTTTCCCCTAACACCTGCCGTACTGTCTGAAATCCCTTCTACTAAAGTTACTTCTTTGGTGGAAGCATAATTTTCGGAAAGATCCTTTTAACAAGAAAATACATAATCGGTGAGATTTAACCTGTTAAGTCAAGGGTATCTTTTTGGGGCTGCCCGGGTGGCTCAGTCGGTTAAGTGTCCCACTCTTGATCTCAGCTCAGGTCATGATCTCAAATTTTTGAGATCGAGTCCCATGTCAAGCCCTGCATAGGGCTCTGTGGAGCCTGCTTGGGACTCTCTCTCTGCCTCTCTCCTGCTCAGAGTAGGTACCCTCTCTCTGTCTCTCAAAATAAATAAACTTTACAAAAATATATATATATATCTTTTCAAATACAAGCATTGATTTATCACTATGTGCTGGCACTGAGCTAAACATTACATTCACTTCCACATGTAAGCCTCACAGGAAACCTATGAAGTAAATGTTATTATTTCCACTTTAGAGAGGGAGAAACTGAGGCTCAGACAGATTAGGTAATTTGTTGAGAGTCACATCTATAAGTAGTAAAGCAGTGAGCTGAAGCCTGACCTGCCAGAACCCAAATAGCTAAAATCTTAAAAAAAGTAGGAATCTAAATAAATCCAATAGAAAACAAGTATATTTTAATAGTAATAACAATAATAGCAGTGGCAATACTAAGGATTTTTATGAGGTGCTTAATAAATGTCAAAAACTTTACTTTGATTATCTCATATGTTCCTTCCTCCTTTTACCTTTTGCCATGCTGTCTTCAAACCTACATGAAGGCAAAATAGTACTCAGTAGGAAAACCTGGAGGGAGGAATAGTGTGAAAAAGCAGATTCTGAATAATTCATAGTTTTATCAGAACTCACCCTTATTAAAAACTATTTTTAGGGGCGTCTTGGTGGCTTGGTTTTAGGGGCGCTTGGTTAAGCGACCGACTTCAGCTCAGGTCATGATCTCACTGTCTGTGAGTTCGAGCCCCATGTCAGGCTCTGTGCTGACGGCTCAGAGCCTGGAGTCTGCTTCAGATTCTGTGTCTCCTTCTCTCTCTGCCCTTCTCTTGCTCATGCTCTGTCTCTATGTCTCTCAAGAATAAATAAACGTTAAAAGAAAATTTAAAAAAAGAACTATCTTTAATACAGTCTGTTTGAAATTTTAAAAAGTCATTTTTCAGGGGTGAGGAATGAAGATAAGTAAGTAATTTAGCCTCAAAAAATTAACAGTAGCCAGTAAATATATGCAAAATGTTACCCTCACTAGGAATCAAAGAAATGCAAATTGACAAAGAAACCATTCTTTACCTACAAAAAATTCAAAGCTTTTTTTTTAATTATAACTTGCAGCATTGACAAAGACACGATGAAATAAGCACTCTCATATGCTTCTGATGAAAATATAAATTAATAAAACCTTTTTGGAGGGCAATTTGGAATTACACATCACTGGCCACAAAAATCATAGCACTCTATAATTGTAATTATAATTGTGGGAATTTATACTAAGGAATAATCATGGGCATGTATTATTTTAATGTTGAAAATTAAAAGCTATCTGCAAAACCACAAATAGAAAAATAGTTAAATAAATTAATCATAATAAAATGATAATATCTGCATATAATAAAACAGTATTTAATTATTCCAAGTCACATTTTTCAAGACTTTCTGTAATAATGAAAAGTTGTTCAGGACATATCAGATGGAAAAAATGTTTATTAGACTTACTGGTGAGGGCTTAAATTACTGGTAACTTTTCTTTGTATTTGATGTATCTTTAAAATGGTCACAACTGGGACGCCTGGGTGGCTGAGTGGGTTGGGCGGCCAACTTCGCCTCAGGTCATGATCTCATGGTTTGTGGGTTCAAGCCCCACATCGGGCTCTGTGCTGAAAGCTCAGAGCCTGGAGCCTGCTTCGGATTCTGTGTCTCCCTCTCTCTCTGCCCGTCTCCTGCTCACGCTCTGCCTCTATGTCTCAAAAATAAATAAATGTTAAAAATTTAAAAAATAAATAAATGAATAAATAAAATAAAATAAAATGGTCACAACTAAAACATTCTGGTCTTTAAAAAAATCTTTTTATCAAAAATTTTGTTTTTATTAGTTACTCTCTAGCACAAATCATTCAGGCAGAAATTCATTCACATATTTTTTAGATGAACTCAGATTAACAGTAGGATCACTCTGGGGAAAGGGAAAACTTTTTTAACTTAGATAACATTTCTTCATTTAAAAATAATTTTATTTAAATTCAGATTATCTATATTCCATGAGGTTTCCAACAAAAAGGGGAGTCTGTGCAAATGTCATGAATATAACAAAGAATTAGATACCACCTCACACCAGTCAGAGTGGCTAAAATGAACAAATCAGGAAACTATAGATGCTGGCGAGGATGTGGAGAAGTAGGCACCCTCCTACACTGTTGGTGGGAATGCAAACTAGTGCAGCCACTCTGGAAAACAGTGTGGAGGTTCCTCAAAAACATGAAAATACAGCTACCCTTTGACCCAGCAATAGCACTGCTAGGAATCTACCCAAGACACCCAGGAATGCTGATGCATAGGAGCACGTGTACCCCAATGTTCATAGCAGCACTTTTGACAATAGCCAAATCACAGAAAGAGACCAAGTGCCCATCAACTAACGAATGGATAAAGAAGTTGTGGCACATATATACAATGGACTACTACGTGGCAATGAGAAAAAATGAAATCTGGCCATGTGTAGCAACATGGATGAAACTGGAGGGTATTATGTTAAGTGAAATAAGTCAGTCAGAAGAAGACAGATGCCATATGTTTCCACACATAGGTGGACTTTGTGAGACTAAGCAAAAACCAGGGGGAGGGGAAGAGGGGGAAGAAAAAAAAGACAGAGAGGGAGGGAGATAAAACATAAGAGACTCTCAAAGACTAAGAACAAACTGAGGGTGAGGGGGGTGACGGAGCGGGGAGAGGGGGTGACGGGCATTAAAAAGGGCACATGTTGGGATGAACACTGGGTATTATATGTAAACCAATTTGAAAATAAACTATTATAAAATAAAATTTAAAAAATTTTAAAAAATGATTCTTATATCCTAAATATTAATTAAAACACATGGGAACATGAAAATAAATCTGGAAATGAACAAAATACATTTTTAAAAAGAATAACTGACCTATTAAAAACCTAACAGTATTTTTTTATTTAATAACTACATACTCTGTAGTATTGTAAGTACAAATACTTACAAATATTTGCATGGCTTTCTAGATTGAAATAAATCCAATTTAGCAAACACCTACTGAGAATCCACTGTGCTCCCTGTAACGTAAGAATTCATCACAACAAAAAGAGATGGCACACCATTTTTGCACTTAAGAGGCTGCCATTTTAATGGACAAGCCAAACACTACAGAACATTTTTTTTTTTTTTTTACTTCTTATACCAGCACTATCAAATTTGTGCTTATTCACACATCTGTAATTATGGGACATGCACTTTGGAATATCTGCACTCGAATACTAGCTGTGCCATACGATCTTAGTAAAATAAGGACCTCTCTGAGCTTCAATATCCTTGATCTAAAAAAAAAATTACTAGATCGGTGCCTGGGTGGCTCAGTCCAACTTCAGTCTGACTGGGTGGAAGTACCTAACTTCAGCTCAGGTCATGATCTCATGGTTCGTAGGTTCAAATCCTGTGTCAACTCTGTACGGACACCTCAGAGCCTGAAGCCTGCTTCAGATTCTGCGTCTCTCTCTCTCTGCCCTTCCCCCACTCATGCCCTGGGTCTCTTTCTCTCAAAAATAAAACATTAAAAATGTCTTTTAGGGGCGCCTGGGTGGCTCAGTCGGTTGGGCGGCCGACTTCAGCTCAGGTCATGATCTCGCGGTCTGTGAGTTCGAGCCCCGCATCCGGCTCTGTGCTGACGGCTCAGAGCCTGGAGCCTGTTTCCGATTCTGTGTCTCCTTCTCTCTCTGACCTTCCGCTGTTCATGCTGTGCCTCTATGTCTCTCAAAAATAAATAAACATTAAAAAAAAAAAAAATGTCTTTTAAAAACAACTAGAGATAACTACCTAATATTGAGGTTGAAATAAAATAACATATTTCATTTCATTCATGGTAAATGTTCAATATATGCTGGATATAATTATTTTACCAAGTATATTTCACACTTTAAAGTGTGGCTCACACAGCAATTTTTTCCTATGCGACACATCTCCAAAGGCAAGGGAATTTAAAGCAAAAATGAACTATTGGGGTCTCATCAAGATAAAAAGCTTCTGCACGGCAAAGGAAACAACCAACAAAACTAATAGGCAACCGATGGAATGGGAAAGGATAACTGCAAATGACATATCGGATAAAGGACTAGTATCTAAAATCTATAAAGAACTTACCAAACTCCACACCCGAAAAACGAATAATCCAGTGAAGAAATGGGCAGAAGATATGAATACACACTTCTCCAAAGAGGACATCCAGATGGCCAACAGACACATGAAACGATGCTCAGTGTCACTCATCATCAGGGAAATACAAATCAAAACCACACTGAGATACCACCTCACACCAGTCAGAGTGGCTAAAATGAATAAATCAGGAAACTATAGATGCTGGCGGGAATGTGGAGAAGCAGGCACCCTCCCACACTGTTGGTGGGAATGCAAACTAGTGCAGCCGCTCTGGAAAACGGTGTGGAGGTTCCTCAAAAAAATGAAAATACAGCTACCCTGTGACCCAGCAATAGCACTGCTAGGAATCTACCCAAGACACACAGGAGTGCTGATGCATAGGGGCACGTGTACCCCAATGTTCATAGCAGCACTTTCGACAATAGCCAAATTATGGAAAGAGATCAAGTATCCATCAACTGACAAATGGATAAAGAAGATGTGGTGTATATATATACAATGGACTACTACATGGCAATGAAAAAAAACGAAATCTGGCCATGTGTAGCAACATGGATGAAACTGGAGGGTATTATGTTAAGTGAAATAAGTCAGTCAGAAAAAGACAGATGCCATATGTTTCCACGCATAGGTGGATTTTGAGAGACTTAGCAAAAACCATGGGGGAGGGGAAGAGGGGAGGGGAAGAGGGGAAAGGAAAAAAAGACACATAGAGGGAAGGAGACAAAACATAAGAGACTATCAAAGACTAAGAACAAACTGAGGGGTGAGGGGGGTGTGGGAGCGGGGAGAGTGGGTGACAGGCACAGAGGAGGGCACTTGTTGGGATGAGCACTGGGTGTTATATGGAAACCAATTTGAAAATAAATTATTTTTAAAAAATAAAAATAAAGTGGGCTCAGTCATTTAAGCACCTAACTTCAGCTCAGGTCATGACCTCATGGTTGGTGAGATCAAGCCCCAGTCTAGGTGAGTTTGAACCCCACTTTGGTTGAGCATGAGCCCTACTTTGAGTGAGCCCGCCTTCTCTCTCTCTCTCTCTTTCTCTCTCTCTCTCTCTCTCCCTCTCTCTGCCTGTTGCGGGATTCTCTATCTCTCTTTCTTTCTCTTTCTCTGCCCCTTGCTCACTTATACCCTCTCTCTGTCAAAAATATAAAAATAAAAACATATCTTTTCTTCTCTTAAACATGACTGTTTAAAGCAAAAGTTAAAACACTATATTGTAGGGTTTATACTATATGGTGCAGTATCACAAATATCAGCAAGGATAGGGACATAGTAAACAGAATTAAACTGTGATAAAGTTCTTACTTTTCACATGAATTGGTACCATATTACCTCTCAGTAGATTATTAAGGATAAATATTATAATCCCTAGAGTAGTATATTAAACACTGTTAGGAAGTTAGCTTAAAAAGTCAATATAGGTGAGGTGATTGGGTGGCTCAGTTGGTTTGGCTTTGAACTCTTAATTTTGGGTCAGGTCATGATCTCATTGGTCATGCGATCGAGCCCCACATTGGACTCTGTGCTGAGCATAAAGTCTGCTTAAGAGTCTCTCTCATCCTCTGCCCTGCCCCCGGGAACCTACGCTCGCTCTCTCTCTCTCTCTCTTCTTTCTCAAAAAAAAAAGTCAATGTAAGAATGAAATGGAATAAAGTTCCTATGTCTTAATTCTGTAATATTTTAACACGCAAAAATATTTTGATTTACACTTTACTGGTATTTTGTAAATTTTATTTGCTTTTCAATCTCTGAAATACGCTTTATGCTTTGCTTTTATTGGTTTCATTTTCAAACAGTCTACTTTAAAGAGAATAGTTTGAATACAACTGAAGCATCCATAGAAATAAAAGTGAAACATATAAACAAGAAGGGAGACACATAAGCTTAAAAATACCAATAATATGTAATCAATTTAAAAAGATAGAAGCTTACATTTTTTAAAATTTCAGTGAAAGGACAGAGCTACTTCCTTACCATCATAGATATAGATGTATGTATAGATATCTCTAAAAACCAGCATCTTATTTAATGAGGAAACTTCAGAACTCCAAAGTCAACATTGTTCTAAAAGTAACATTCATGCTTAGGTAAGAGAGTAAAAGTTTAAAAATTGAGAAGAAGAAAGTAAAGTTATATTGCAAATAACAAGGTTGAATTCCTGGTAAATGCAAAGAAATTAACTAGAAAAACTATTTTTAAAAAACCAATAAAATTAATATAAAAAATTAATGGTTGTCAAATATATAAGCAGTATATAAAGTAAAAGATATAAAGAATGAAATTATTCCATTTATAGGAGTAACAAAGAAAGATGAATGACCTACGAATCAAATTAACAAGAAAGTACAAGATCTACATGATAAACTCTTTTAAAATTACTAAGGAAATAAATCTGATGGTCTATCCTATCATGGACAGAAAGACTCAGTGACATAAAGGTATCATTTTTTTTATCTATAATTTTATTGTTTTATAAGTGTAATGCAATCTCAAAAAAATACCAACATAATTTTTTAATTAGGCAACTTGATTCTAAAGTGAACAAAAAAACTCTGGGTAAAACTGGGAAGATATTCAAAAAAATAAATAATGAGGAATACCAGTCCAACTCAGATAATAAACTTTAGTTCTGTATTTTATGTTATATTGCTACAATAATTGTAAGTATGGTTAAAAGAATATACTGACACATCAACGAAAAAGGAGAGAGAATCCAGAGACAAGTCAAATATACATAAAAATTTAGAAAATGATAAGGGTGAAATTGTGTATCAGTGGGAAAAAGATGGATAGGCAGTCACTTTGAAAAAAAAATCCTCTGATACCAATATGAATTGTGGATTAATTAAAAATTTAAATATAAAAATGAGTATTTTACAAATCTTAGAGTAGGGAAGGTCTTCTAAGGAATGGTTAAAAGACTCAGAAACATAAAACATTGAAAAACCAAAATACATAACAGCTGAAATTTCATATCTGGTAAAAAATAAATAAATAAATAAATAAATAAATAAATAAATAACAAAAACCCCAACACAAATAAAGTCAAAAGACAAATCATAATCTAAGATAAATATAAACTTAAAGTAAATTATCCATTATAGCCCTGTATATAACTGCAAGATCTTGAAAATAATCCATTAATTGAGGATTGTTAAATTATAACACATCCAGATATTCAGCACAAATCTGCTGAGGAGAGCCTGGATGGCTTAGGGTTAAACATCAACTCTTGATTTCAACTCAGGTCATGATCTCATGGTTTGTTGAGTTTGAGCCCCACCTTGGCTCTGTGCTGACAGTGTGGAGCCTGCTTGGGATTCTCTCTCTCCCTCTCTCTGCCCTCCCCTGAGCTTGTGTTCTCTCTTCTCTCTCTCTCTCTCTCAAAAACAAATAAACATTAAACAAAGCAGCTGATAGCTAGTCCTCTATAAACAGATATGGAAAAAAGTTTTAAATACAGAAAGAATAAAAACATGGGATACATCGATACAGCTACAGACAGTATGTGCACATGCATATAATTTTAATACATACAGAGGTATACTTTTAAATGCATAGGCTATTTGTGCTAATACAAACAAGAAACTGGTAAGGGGTATTACTTCTAGGAAGGGCGTCTGGAGACAGAAAGTAGATTAATCAAATTCGGGGTGGGGTAATAAGGTGACAGACTTCTATTTCTATAAATTCTCTTCAGCTCATTTCATATTTAGAACTATGTGCATGTTTTACATAAAACAGTTAATATTTTAAAGAATTTGGATGATAATCTTTAACGGAAATTAAGAACAAATATCCATCTATGCAGTGTGCCTCTCTGTGAAGGAGGCTGTTTCTAAATGAGATACTATGCAAATTCAAATATCAAAATAGCACTTTACCCTATAGTTAGGATGTGCAATATTTATGAATGAATGCCCTTTGTACTATAATATCCAGTACTCTAAAACTGTATTCATCCTTGATTTATTATCTAACTAGATCACATAAGGAACAAACTTTGCCAGAGTCAGAAGCCAGATCCTTCATTTTTAAACAATGTTTAACTGGCTTCAAAACTTGGAATTCAACCTGCAGTGACATTTATAGATATAATATAAAATGACAGAATTTTGCAACTGAAAAACTTAAGATCTTAGGATAGTCAAATATGCTTCCTTCATTTTATATAGGAAGAAATGGAAACTTTACTAGTTTCAATATGTCTAAAGACATATACCACAAATCAACCCAAAATGAGACTGAACCTTTCCAAATCCAGTCTCCATTCCATATGTCACGCTGTATCATTCTACTCTCCTAACATGGCCATAACACAAGGGGAGACTAGTTAAAAGGCAGTAAGAAAAGATCAGACTACCTTCACAGACTTCTATTCAAAATGAATCTCTGACAGACTTGCATGTTCTTTACCACATCCTCAAAAGTGTTATGAACTACATTAAAACCTGTGGTGACTTCTAGCCACGATGAAGTAATAGAGACCACATTTATGCTCTGCCACAACTAGAAAGCTGAACAAAATGTGTCAACCAACTGTTTTTAGGCACTGAACAACAGGCCACACAAAACTGTGATGCCTAAAAGAAGGGAAACAACTAAGACGAGCCCTATGATAGGCCCCACTTTCTGACTCTTAGGACCTTCTGCCTCTCAGGAATATCCTGGACCATTGAGCACAGAGGGAAATCCAAAACAAAGCACAAAGGTCTGGTTGAGTAGAAGTCAGAGGTCAAGGTTAAAACTACTACTTCAACTAAAGCAGTTGAAGGTGGAAAGCAGACTCCCTTTAGGAGGAAGCTACACAGATACATAAATAACCACCTGCTAGAACACAGCCAAACACTTTTTAAAGGAAGACAACAAATCCAAAGACACAAAGGTAAACATTAACAATCCCCATAATCCAACCAAAAATGTCAGAAATGTTAAGGAGAATGTGAAACATAACCAGGAAAAAACCAATCAATAAACATAACTCAAAATGACAGAAATTATGAAATTAGCAGACAATGAAATTTAAAACACTATTATAATTATGTTCAAGTCTTTAAAAATACATTTTTAAATATTATATATATAAAGAGAATATACACTTTGGAATGGGAAGTTATTGTTTAATGATTACCAAGTTTCTATTTTGCAAGATGGAAAAAAGTTGTGGAGTTGATGGTGATGATGGTTCCACAGAAATGTGAACATACTAAACGCCCCAAACTGTATGCTCAAAAATGGTAAAAATACTAAATACTATGGTTTGCATATTTTACCAAATGTAAAAATAAATAAGCTTTATTTATTTTTGAGAGAGAGAGAGAGACAGAGAGAGAGAGAGAGAGAGAGCTCAAGTGGGGGAGGGGTAGAGAGAGAGGAAGACAGAGAAACGATCAGACTCCTGACCACGCTGTCAGCACAGAGCCCGATGCAGGGGCAAACCCACAAACCATGAGATCAGGGCCTAAGCTAAAGTCAGATGCCCAACCTACTGAGCCCTGTAAGCTTCCCATAAAAATAAATAAATTTATTTAAAATATTACATCAGACATCAATAACAAAGAGCTATCAGAGAAACCCTGCAGTATATTAATTAAAACACTATCCAGGGTCAAGGGACAGAAATATTTTTGAAGTGGTTGAAAATAGTAACATGACTTTAAAATATTTTTAGAATGCACCTAAAGCAGTGCTTGGAGGGAAACATATATCTTCAAATGCTTATAGTAGAGTTGATCAAGTCCAAAATCAACGAAAGAAGAATAAGAGCAAAGTAAACTCAAAATAAGTAGAATGAAGGAATACTAAAAATAAGAACAAATATCATGGTGCCGTGGCTCAGTCAGTGAAGCATCCAACTCTTAAAAAAAAAGGCATCCAACTCTTGATTTCGGCTCAACTCATGATCTCACAATTCGTGAGTTGGAGCCCCACATTGATGAAATCGAGTGCTATTGGTGCAGAGTCTGCTTAGGATTCTCTCTCTTCCTCCCCTACTTGTGCTCATTCTCTCTCTCTCTCTAATAAATAAATAAACTTAAAAAAAGAAAAGATATCAATAAAACTTTTTATATATATAAAGAAAATCAATTGAACCAAAAGCTGTTTTCTGAAAAATAAATAAAAGTGTTAAAATGCTAATTAGAGTCATTAAGAAAGGGAAAAGGCATAAATCACCAATATCAGAAATGCCAAAGGGGACATTACTATAGACTTTATAGACATTAAAAGCATATTAAAGGAATACTGTGAACAATTTTATGCCAATAAGTTGAAAATCTTAAAGGAAATGGACAAATTCCATTTTGAGAAACATGATTACCGAAACTGATTCAAGAAACAGAAAATCTGAAAAGCCCTGTATCTATTAAGACCATTGAATTTGTAATCTAAAAACCTTCCCATGAAGAAAGCTCCAGACCCAGAAAACTTTACTGGTTAATTCTATTGAATACATAAAGAGGAATGCCAATTCTGTGCAAACATTTTCAGGAAAAATAAATAAAACACTTTCACACTCCTGATAAAGCCAACATTATACTGATACTGAAGCAGACAAAAATATTACAAGAAAACTACAAACCAATACCTTTCATAAACAATGATGAAAAATTCTGAAAAAAATTATACCAAATCAAATTTAATAGGATCAAAAACACAGTAATACACCATGACCAGGTGAGATTTATTTCAAATGTTAAACAAATCTTGCATTCCTAGAACACATCCCACTTGATTGGTTTAACACTTGAAAATGAATTAATGTAATCTACCATATTATATTAAAAAAGAAAACCATGTGATCAATTCAATAGATGTAAAAAAAAAACAATTGACAGCATTCAAGATCTGTTTATAACTTTTTTAAAAAAACTTTCAACAAATGAGGACTAGAAGGGAACTTTCTCAACATGGTAACAACTTCTATAAGAAAAATCCATCACCGGGACACCTGGGTGGCTCAGTCTGGTTCAGCATGTGACTCTTGGTTTCGGCTCTGGTCATGATCTCATGGTTTGTGAGTTCGAGCCCTGCATTGGGCTTCTGTACTGACAGTGCAGAGCCTGCTTGGGATTCTCTCTCTCTCCCTTTCTCTCTGCCCCTCCTATGCTCACTCGCTTGCTCTCTCTCTCTCTCACTCTCTCGCTCTCTCTTTCTCTCTCAAAATAAATAAATAACTTTTTTTAAAAAAGAAAATCTACAGCCAATATCATATTGGAGATGAATGACTGTGTAATTTCTCCCTACGATGGGGAAATACACTATCACCACCTCTCTTAAACAATGAACTGTAGGTTCTGGCCAGTGCAATAAGGCAACAAAAAGCCTAAGGAATCTACAAATAAACAAAAACCTTAACTAAGTGAATTTAGAAAGGTCAAAGGATAGGTCAATAAATAAAAGGCAACTGTATTTCCTACACTAGCAACAGACAATTGCTATTTGAAATTTCAATTTCTAATTTCAAATAAAAATACTTTTAAACAATATCATTTAAAATGTCATCCAAAAACATTGAACAGTTAAAGATAAATTTAACAAGACATATACAAAACATGTATAACAAAAATACAAAACATTCCTGAGAGAAATTAAATAAAATGGAAATAAATAGAGAGCTATACCTAATTTCTAGATTGAAAGACTCAATATTCTTAAGATGTCACTTGGTACCCACATTATAGATTCAATGTAATTACAATAAAAACTATAATGAACTTTTGTAAAAGTATGGTAAGCTGATTTTAAATTTTAAATGGAAATGCAAAGACCCTAGGCTAGCTAGAGCAATTGTGGAAGAGAACAAAGTTGGAGGGCTTATTCCACCTAATTTCAAGACTTATTATAAACCTACAGTAATTCAAATAGTATGGTATTTGCACAAGGATCAATATAATACAGGGGCGCTTGAGTGGCTCTATTGGTTAAGCATCAGACTCTTGATTTCAACTCAGGTCATGATCTCACAGTTAATGAGATAGAGTCCTATGTTGGGCTTGAAGCTCTTAGCCTGGGATTCTCTCTCTCCTCTCTCTCTGTCCCTCCCCCGACTTGTGCACTCTCTCTCTCAAAAATAAATATTTTTTAAAAAGAATAGATATATCAGTAGAACTTAATAGAAAATTCATATATAGACTTTATGTATATGATCGACTGACTATTGACAAAGGTGTCAGAGGATCCATGGGGAATTAAGTGAATGTCAATATTACCTTGTACCATACACAAAAATTAACCTGAGATAGGTATAGACTTAAATGTAAAAGTAAAACCGTGACATTTATAGAAAAAAACATACGAGAAAATCTTTGGGGTGGGAAAAGGTTTTATGGACAGTACACATAAAACAAACTTCATAAAAGAAAATGTTGATAAATTAGATCTTACCAAAATGATAAAATTTTTCTTCCATAAACTGTTAAGAAAATTAAAAAAGTAACACTGAAGATAATACAAGTAAATGGAAGAATATTCCATATTCACGGATTGGAAGAATATTGTTAACGCAAGCTACAGATTCAATGCAATCTCTATCAAAATTCCAATGGTGTTTTTCACAGGAATAGAAAAAACAATCCTAAAATTGATATGGAACCACCAAAGACCCCAAATAGCCAAAGGAATCTTGAGAAAAAAGAACAAAGCTAGAGGTATCACACTTCCTGATTTCAAAATATATTGCAAAGCTAAAGTAATCAAAAATGCTTTGGTATTGGTATAAAAACAGACACATAGGTCAATGGAACAAAATAAAGAGCCTAAATAAACCCACACATACGTGGTCACATCCACATACAACTTACGACAAAAGAGACCAGAACATATGATGGGAAAGAACAGTTTCTTCAATAAATGATGTTGGGGAAACTGGACAGTTACATGCAAAAGAATGAAACACAAAAATCAACTCAAAATGAAATAAATTCTTAAAAATAAACCCTGAGGGGTACCTCGGTGGCTCAATCGGTTGAGTGTCTGACTCCTGATTTCAGCTCAGGTCACGATCTCACAGTTCATGGGTTCAAGCCCATGTGCTGACAGTGCAGAGCCTGCTTGGGATTCTCTCTCTCCCTCTTTCTCTCTGCCCTTTCTGTGCTCTTTCTCTATCACACACTCTCTCTCAAAAATAAATAAACACTAAAAAAAAAAGAAGAAAAAGAAAAGAAGACCTGAAACCATAAAACCCCTAAAAGAAAAATAGGCAATAAACTTCTTGACACCACTCTTGGCAAGAATTTTTTGGATTTGACACCAAAAGCAAGGACAACAAAAGCAAAAATTAAATAAGTGGAACTGTATCAAACTAAAAAGCTTCTGCACAGCAAAGGAAACGATCAACAAAATGAAACAGCAACCTACCAAATGAGAGAAAATATTTGCAAATCATGTATCTGACAAGGGGTTAATATCTAAAATACCTAAAAATCTAATTAAAAAATTGACAGAGGATCTGAATAGACATTTTTCCATACAGATGACAAACGGGTACATGAAAAGGTAGTCAATATCCCTAATCATCAGAGAATGCAAGACAAAATCACAATGAAATATCACCTCACACTTGTTAGAATGTCTATTATGAAAAAGACAAGAGAAAACTAGTATTTGGCAAGGATGTGGGGAAAAAAGGAATCCTTGTACACAGATGATGGAAATGTAAATTGGTGTATGGAAAACAGCATGAAGGTTCCTCAGTGAAGGAAATGAAAACACTAACTTGAAAGATACAAGTACACCCATGTTCACTGCAGGATTATACAATAGGCAAGACATGGAAGCAACCTAAGTGTCCATCAATGGATGAATGGATAAAGAAAATGTAGTGTGTGTGTATATATATATAAAATATATATGTATATTATATATATAATATTCAGCTATAAAAAGGAATGAAATCTTACCATTGCAACAACATGGATGGACCTTGAGGGCATTATGCTACGTAAAATAATTCAGACAGAGAAAGAGAAATACTGTATGATCTTACTTACATATGGAATCTGAAAAAAGAATTCATAGATATAGAAAACAGATTGGTGGCTGCCAGAGGCAGAGAATGAAGAGGATGGGGGGCAAAATTATTGAAAATGGTCAAAAGGTACAAACATCAGTTATAAAAATAAGTAAGTCATGGAGATATAATGCACAGCATGGTGACTATAGTTAATAACATCACTGAATTGTATATTTGTATATTTGAAAGTTGCTATAAAAGTAGATCTTAAAAGCTCTCATCAGAAAGAAAAGACTCTGTAGCTATATGTGGTGATGGATGTTAACAAGAGTTATTGTAGTGATCATTTTGCCATCTATACAAATGTCAGATCATTATGTTGTACATCTAACACTAATATAATTAGTGTTGTGTATGTCAATTATATCTCAATTATATCTCAATTAAAACAGTGAGAAAGTAAGCTTCAGACCAGGAATAAATATTCACAATATATATCCAAGAAAGGATTCCGGAAAATATTGAGAATTCCTACTAACCAATAGTAAGACTATAAACAACCCATTAAAAACAAATTAGGGCACCTAGGTAGCTCAGTCTGTTCAGAGTCCAACTCTTGATTTCAGATCAGGTCATAATCCCAGGGTCATGGGATCATGCCCTGCATTGGTCTCCATGCCGAGCGTGGAGTTTGCTTAAGATCTGCGTTCTCTTTCTCTCTGCCTTTCCCCCACTCCTCCCCCTCACACACATACGCTCTCTTCCTCTCTCTCTCTCTTTCTAAAATAAAAAATTAATTTTTTTTTTAAAAAACACACAAACTGAGGGGCACCTGGGTGGCTCAGTCGGTTGGGTGTCCGACTTCGGCTCAGGTCATGATCTTGCGGTTTGTGAATTCAAGCCCCGCATCCGGCTCCGTGCTGACAGCTCAGAGCCTAGAGCCTGCTTCAGATTCTGTGTCTCCCTCTCTGTCTCTGCCTCTCCCCTGATCATGCTCTGTCTCTGTCTCTCAAAAATAAATAAGCAATAAAAAATTAAAACAAAAAAAGAAACACAAACTGAAAAGACACTTTATAAAAGACATTTGAATAGTTAGTAAGCACATGAAAAAACGCCCAACATTAAGAATCAGGGTAAAACACGGGACAACCACAATAAATATCGTAATGCACCCATTCAAATAGCTAAAATTAAAAAGACTGAGTACACCATGTGTTGACAAGTACGTCAAGCAACTGGAACTCTACATTGCTAGTGGGAATATAAAATGGTACATACACTTTGGCACTTGCTGGGGGGGCGCATTTTCTCCCTCCCTCTCTCTTTCCTTGTGTGTGTGTGTGTGTGTGTGTGTGTGTGTGTGTGTGTGTGTGTGTGTGTTCCAGTTATGCTACAGCCTTCTATGGATGTGCTGTCTAGTGACTGGGACTGCCAAATAAGTTTTTCCCTGTACAAATGCAGCCAAAGATTCATTTAATCACCATCAACAACTAAGTGATTCTACCATAAATACATGACACAAAACTCCACTCAGGATTCTCATCTGTCTTATAAAGTATGCAAAATACTTCCTGCCTCTCATATTAAGTGTCCTGTTTGTTGTCCTTCCACCTCTCATCTATGAATCTAGTATTCTAAGTCACAACTTTATACTGCAATCAAATCTAAGAATCTATCATTTTTTATTTAACATCTATGGGCTATAGTCATGAAAAATTTACTCACTGTAATATAGCTGGATTCCTTCCATAGTCAGACTCTTATGATTTAACGCAATATTCTTAAGGTCATTTTAAAGCTGAGGCATGTTAAAGAAAAGTAGCATAAGGGGCACCTAGCTGTCTCAGTCAGAAGAGCATGTGACTCTGGATCTCAGGGTCTTGAGTTCGAGCCCCATGTTGGGCATAGAGATTACTTTATTAAAAAAGTATAATAAGATAATTCTAGTTAGAGTTTATCTCTTAACTCTCACTAGGCAAAAAAAAAAAAAAAATTCAACTGTGCAAAACCAGAGTTTATGTTCTTTCTACCTATCTCTCTACTAAATCCGGGTCTTAGGGTAAGATTAAGAAAAATCATTCATAGTGAGCTTAACAAAGACCATTCTCTAAAGACATGTGTTTTAACAATGGATAGTTAAAATTACTTAATCTTTAGCCAGTTAGTTTAAGTGAAGACATCTTTAACTATAGTGTTTTACCCACTACAATCACTCCATCAAGAATACTATGTATGAAAATTGTAGGTCTCTAATTTCTTTCTAATCACCCAATACTGCTGCTGCTCTCTCTTCAATTATTTTATGTCACATAATTCTAATGAACCAGTTTTTTTATTTTATTTAAATATTGTCTAACAAAGGACAAAAGCTCTATCACGTGACATTTGACTTTCTTCCCCCTTCTCAACAACCACATCCTTGACACTGATTTATACCAAGGGAGAGGAATACAATTTATGGTCACCATAAGGGATCTGGCCTAGTCCCCAATCATCTTGGAAGGATAATGTAGCCCCTAAAGCAAGCCTGAGGATTGAACTCTGTTCTGGGGCAGGGCACAGGCTGACTCCAATATAAAAAATTAATAAACTTGGTTTTATGTCTTCAGTTATCAATCTCCAACCAAAATATCCTCTGAGAGTTTCGACCAGAGGCATCTAAAGCTAGACTGGGCATCTCACTACCATGGACCAACATTCTGGAGGCTCTACCAAACCAGAGTAATCCTATAAGTAGGTATCTGTTAGAAGGTATATTTAATATTGAATTGTTGCTATATCCTAATGTTCATCATTTGCAAACTAGTTCTTCCTGTACTAGATCAATAAAACTTGAGAGGCTAAAATCAATCAACAATGCTTGCATTTGAACAGTTCATATAAATTGTGTTACTTTTAAATATAATATATAATAAAAATATAAATGTAAGCAAAGCTAACCAAGAACTGAGCAGTACAGCAAAAAGACACTTCTGGCTCATAAAAGAGAAAGTATATGCCCTGTGAACAACTGTTCGCTTCATTCTGTTAGAAAAATAAACATATCCTCCAAATGAATATTTTTACCCATATTGCAATTGTTAGGTATAATATTATATATACATATATGAATTTCATTCCCAGCTATATTGTTCTATTGCCCGTAGAGATTCATAAATTTTAAGACTGAAAGAAAATTCAAAGATTACTTCACTTGGTTCTCATAATATGGTTTCCACAATAAGGATGAACAATTTTGTTCAAAAACCATATAAGTAATTAACGGGCAAGGGTAAAATGAGAACTCCGTTCTTCTCATTACCAGTCCATATTGTACATTTCCAGCCAATAGCTAAATTCAGTCCTGACTGTTACGCTACGAAGACCCATAATAACATTATACCAATCTATAATTCTCTCCAGGTGAAGCTCTGAGCAAAACTGCATTGTGGGGGGGACTAGGTGGCTCAGTCAGTTAAGCGACAGACTCTTCTTTCGGCTCAGGTCAACATCTTACGGTTTGTGATACTGAGCCATGTGTTGGGCTCTGCACTGTGCTTGGGATTCTCTCTCCCTCTCTCTCTGCCCCTCCCCCGCTCACCTGTGCACACTTACGTGTGCACTGGCTCTCTCTCAAAATAAACATTTTTTTTTTAAACTGTAATGTGGGGACACCTGGTTAAGTGTCAGTAGATTAACTGTCTGACTTTGATTCAGTCATGATCTCATGGTTCGTGGGTTCGAGTCACAGGTTGGGCTCTGTGCTAACAGCTCAGAGCCTGAAGCTTGCTTTGGATTCTGTGTCTTCCTCTCTCTCTGCCCCTTCCCCGCTCGCACTCTGTCTCTCTCTCTCTCTCTCAAAAATAAACATTAAAAAATAATAAACAAACAAACAAACATATGGGGTGCCTGGATGCTCTGTCAGTTAAGTGCCCAACTCTTGGTTTCAGCTCAGACTATGATCCTGGGGTTCGTGAGTTTGAGCTCTGCACACTGTAAGAATGGAGCCTGCCTGGGATTCTCTCTTTCCTCTCTCTGCCCTTCCCCTGCTCACGTGCTCTGTCTCTCTCACTCCCAAAAATAAACAAATAAATTTTAAAAATATAAAATGAGATAAAAAACTGTAATGGGGATAAAATTTGTCATTGGTTTTTCAAGCCTCTTTTCTGCCATTTGTCCTTTATCTTGTGGTGCTCCCTTACTAATTTTCATACTTCACCAGCAGTCAAAGAGTTTATACTCTTTCTACCCACCTTTCTATTAAATACTAATCTTAGGGAAAGACTGAAAAATGTATTCATTGTAAGCTGAGCATGGTCCCTTCTCTAAAGATATGTGTTTTATTGGTAGGCAAAGAAACAATCAATTGATTCTGGCATCTCAAGGTGTTGAGGAAAGAGGGTGTGTGATGAGCAAAGAGACCTACCAGTCTGATGTCATACTGCAGCAGTAACCTTTGAGTAACCAGGCGAGTTTAGCCTATCCTGCACCATTTAAAGTTATATTTTTTTATTTAAGATCGCCATGAAATATTTGTCATAAAGAATGAAGTCATGCTAGTTTGCCAATTTTCACTGTGGGCAGCTTTACTGATACTAACAGTACCATTTCTTACCACCTATGCATCTATCAAACCATCTAAGCAACTAGCTGAAAGGCTGCGTGCCAGGCAGGCTACTGCCAGATGGACAAAGCTAAAAGCAGATCCATTTTGATTGTAAATGGCAAAACTACAATTTGCAATCTAAACTCCTCTCAAAATACCACTTACCAATACCACCGTATTAGTTTAATGTTTTCCAATAGGTTATTTTTTATAGGCCCATAAACGTATTTTCTCATTTCCATATCAGCCCTGCAGTTCTCCTTATCTAAAATGCCACCTATATTCACACCTAATTCCTAACAATCCTGTAAGGTTTGTTTAAGTCCAACTTTCTTCAAGAATACTTCGCCTGACCTTTCAACTATAAACTCTGAAAATTAGCACTCCTAATACCATGTTTGAAAATTGTTTTAATGTTTTCTCCAAATGGTAATGCCTCTAAACTCTAATTATTTAGCACATAATTATTGATTATTGTCTATTGTTCAGTCCGGTTTTCTGTATATTCATCTTACAATATCTGAAGGCTCTAAATGTCCTGAGGGCAACCAGCAAGTCCTTCTCATGCATTTAACTACCTTTCAGTAAATGCTTACTGATCCTGGGCCCTCTGCTAGGTACCAGGAATACAAAAATAAAAACAAACAGCTCTATTCTCCAAGGATTTAGAGTCTACTCTTTTTATATTCAAGTATATCTTAATCCTTTTGCCTTCATCACGATGCCTAGTATGTTAATAAGTAATCAAATATTTGCCAATTAAATGAATAAGAACATCACAAAATCTAAAAATACACAATTGTATCTTACAGTTCAGATACCTGTTCAAATGAAGAGCTATGTTATATGCTTATTATAGCTGACACATTTGCAAAACAAAAACTGTGCCTGATTTGCTAACAGGAAAAGAAAAATAACTGTAGAAATTGTGACCTTTAACCTTTCTCCTTAATCCCAAGATCAGAGATCACAGTTTTATAAAACACAACATAAATAATTATATCATACACCAAATCTCCACATTTCCATATGATTCCACTCATATCATAAGCCAAAGTTTTAAAGTGAGTTTTTCTCACAAATAAGATCTGCACTTTAATTTCCCCAAAATTTTAGTGCATTGAGAATTGTGTGATAAATTCTTAAGACCAAGAAAAAAGATATTTTGTAGTGATGAGATATAACAATTTAACAGATAATATTTTTCCATTTATAAAAAGCGACTCTTCACTATATTCCTGAAAAAATGAGGTAAATGATATTATTGACCTTTTACAGGAGTAGACAGTAAATTCTTTTAAAGAATTTCTTAGTGCCAGAGAGTCATAATGCCAGAATTATGACTACGACTCATTTTGAAATTTTAGTCAAAACAGCTTAAGACCTCATTTCTCCTCAAAAGTGTAAAATATCAATAAGGTTTATCTACATTAGTATGGTTTCATTATTCTTTATTCAAGCTATAACTTTTTTCTTTTTTTTTTTAACGTTTATTTATTTTTGAGACAAAGAGACAGAGCGTGAGCAGGAGTAGGGCAGAGAGAGGGAGACACAGAATCCGAAGCAGGCTCCAGGCTCTACGCTGTCAGCACAGAGCTTGATGCGGGGCTCGAACTCACAGACGGCGAGATCATGACCTGAGCCGAAGTCGGCCGCTTTACCTACTGAGCCACCCAGGCGCCCCAAGCTATAACTTTTTAAAGACAAGACGGTTTTAGTCATTTCATCAATCACATGATTTCTACACATCTATTCAAATAACTTAGTGTCTAGGAATCAACTGTAACTGCGATGTATTTTCCCTGTAACCGACAATGCTAATGATTAATCAAGCTTCTATCTGGAGTGCACCTTTCCCATTTGCATGGTGGCAAAGCTAACATAAAAAATGGTCTCTACAGAAAGAAAACTCCCCGACTCATTCTATGAAGCCAGCATCACTTTGATTCCCAAACCAGACAGAGACCCAGCAAAAAAAGAGAACTACAGGCCAATATCCTTGATGAACATGGATGCAAAAATTCTTAACAAGATATTAGCAAATAGAATCCAACAGCATATAAAAAGAATTATCCACCACGATCAAGTAGGATTCATCCCTGGGTTGCAGGGATGGTTCAACATTCACAAATCAATCAACGTGATACATCACATTAACAAAAGAAAAGATAAGAACCATATGATCCTGTCAATTGATACAGAGAAAGCATTTGACAAAATACAGCATCCTTCTTAATAAAAACTCTCGAGAAATTCGGGATAGAAGGAACATACTTAGGCATCATGAAAGCCATTTATGAAAAGCCCACAGCTAATATCATCCTCAATGGGGAAAAACTGAGAGCCTTCCCCCTGAGATCAGGAACACGACAGGGATGTCCATTCTCACCACTGCTATTTAACATAGTGTTGGAGGTCCTAGCATCAGCAATCAGACAAGAAAGCAAAATAAAAGGCATCAGGATGGGCAAGGATGAAGTCAAACTTTCACTTTTTGCAGACGACATGATACTTTACATGGAAAACCCAACAGAATCCACCGAAAGCCTACTAGAACTGATCCATGAATTTGGCAAAGTTGCAGGATACAAAATCAATGTACAGAAATCGATTGCATTCCTTTACACCAACAATGAAGCAATAGAAAGAGAAATAAAGAAGTGAATCCCATTCACAATTGCACCAAAAACCATCAAATACCTAGGAATAAACCTAACCAAAGATGTAAAAGAGCTTTACGCTGAAAACTATAAAACACTTATGAAGGAAATTGAGGAAGACACAAGGAAATGGAAAAACATCCCATGCTCATGTATTGGAAGAATAAATATTGTTAAAATGGCAATACTACCCAAAGCAATCTACACACTCAATGCAATTCCAATCAAAATTGCACCAGCATTCTTCTCAAAGCTAGAGCAAACAATCCTAAAATCTGTATGGAACCACAAAAGACCCCGAATAGCCAAAGTAATATTGAAGAAGAAAACCAAGGCGGGAGGCATCACAATCCCAGACTTTAACCTCTACTACAAAGTGGTAGTCATCAAGAGAGCATGGTATTGGCACAAGAACAGACACATAGGCCAATGGAATAGAATAGAGAACCCAGAAATGGACCCACAAGTATATGGCCAACTAATCTTTGACAAAGCAAGAAAGAGTATCCAATGGAAAAAAGACAGCCTCTTTAACAAATGGTGCTGGGAGAACTGGACAGCAACATGCAGAAGAATGAAACTAGACCACTTCCTTACACCACTCACAAAAACAAACTCCAAATGGATGAAGGACCTGAATGTGAGACAGGAAACCATCAAAATCCTAGAGGAGAAAGCAGGAAAAAACCTCTTTGACCTGAGCCGCAGCAATTTCCTATGCGACATCTCCAAAGGCAAGGGAATTTAAAGCAAAAATGAACTATTGGGGTCTCATCAAGATAAAAAGCTTCTGCACGGCAAAGGAAACAACCAACAAAACTAATAGGCAACCGATGGAATGGGAAAGGATAACTGCAAATGACATACCGGATAAAGGACTAGTGTCTAAAATCTATAAAGAACTTACCAAACTCCACACCCGAAAAACGAATAATCCAGTGAAGAAATGGGCAGAAGATATGAATACACACTTCTCCAAAGAGGACATCCAGATGGCCAACAGACACATGAAACGATGCTCAGTGTCACTCATCATCAGGGAAATACAAATCAAAACCACACTGAGATACCACCTCACACCAGTCAGAGTGGCTAAAATGAATAAATCAGGAAACTATAGATGCTGGCGGTGATGTGGAGAAGCAGGCACCCTCCTACACTGTTGGTGGGAATGCAAACTAGTGCAGCCGCTCTGGAAAACGGTGTGGAGGTTCCTCAAAAAAATGAAAATACAGGTACCTGTGACCCAGCAATAGCACTGCTAGGAATCAACTCAAGAGACACAGGAGTGCTGATGCATAGGGGCACGTGTACCCCAATGTTCATAGCAGCACTTTCTTTTTTTTTTTTTTAATTTTTTTTTTAACGTTTATTTATTTTTGAGAGACATAGAGACAGACTACGAGCAGGAGTTGGGCAGAGAGAGACGGAGACACAGAATCCAAAGCAGGCTCCAGGCTCTCAGCCGTCAGCACAGAGCCCGACGCAGGACTCGAACTCACAGACCGTGAGATCATGACCTGAGCCGAAGTCAGCCGCCTAACCGACTGAGCCACCCAGGCGCCCCCATAGCAGCACTTTCAACAATAGCCAAATCATAGAAAGAGACCAAGTATCCATCAACTGACGAGTGGATAAAGAAGATGTGGTACATGTATACAATGGACTACTACGTGGCAATGAGAAAAAATGAAATCTGGCCATGTGTAGCAACATGGATGGAACTGGAGAGTATTATGTTAAGTGAAATAAGTCAGTCAGAAAAAGACAGATGCCATATGTTTCCACACATAGGTGGATTTTGAGAGACTTAGCAAAAACTATGGGGGAGGGAAAGAGGGGAAAGGAAAAAAAGACACAGAGAGGAAGGGAGACAAAACATAAGAGACTCTCAAAGACTAAGAACAAACTGAGGGTGGGGGGGAGGGAGGAGGGAGAGTGGGTCATGGGCACAGAGGAGGGCACTTGTTGGGATGAGTACTGGGTGTTATATGGAAACCAATTTGAAAATAAATTATTTAAATTAAAAAAATCTTTAAAAATGGTCTCTAAAATTATTTTGCTCTATAAAAAACTATAAAAAGAGAAAAACGAAACATTAAAAGGTACTCATGTTCCATTAGTTCTATTTTATTGTATAATGACATCAATGGAATGATTTAATGGACTTGCACCTCAGCAAAGCATTTCTTAAGTCTTGACAGAAGTTTACCTACCACTCCCAACACTAAAAAAATAAAAATTAAAAAACTAGAAGAACAATCCAATGGAGCTATTTTGAGTTATTTCAAAGGACAACCCTGGCTGTATTCAGGAGTCATTCACTTAAAATAGATCAGATATTCTGCATTTTTATTGGTCAATTAGAACCATATTCTGCTAATATAGAATGTCATGGCTGCCTGAGCCACTGATGAAATGTAGGAAGATCTGGACATTTATACTACCTAAGTGGAAGGAAACAGTAAAACTGTTCACTCTAACTCACATCTCACAACCTGCCTTTCACCGACATAAATCTGACACAATATACGGTAATCTTGGAAATTTCCAGTTAAAAAACAATCATCTGAAGGCTTGACCAGGGCTGGAGGATCCACTGCCAAGGTAGCTCACTTATATGCCTCACAAATTGATGCTAATTGTTGGCAGGAGGCCTCAGCTCTTCCTCATTTGAGCCTTTCCCTGGGCTGCTCAAATGTCTTCATGATATGGTGGCTGGCTTCGTGCAGAATGAGTGATCCAAGAATGGGCAAGGTAGAAGCCACAATTTCTTTCATGACCTAGCCTTTAGAAGTCGTACTTCTTCATTTGCACAATATCCTATTTATTATGAAGGTCTGCCCTATTAAGTGTGGGAGGGAACTACATAAGAGTGTGAATGATACCAGAAGGAAAGAATTATTGCAGACCATCTTGGAAGCTGCCTATGAGATATAGTTTTTACCTACTATGTGTTTAGGTATGAATTTATTTTTATTTATTCTACTTTGTATATTTTGTGTTTCCTATAACTATACACTCAAGTCAACAATTCTTGAAAATTCTCAGCCATTAACTCTTCAAATATTGTCTCTCCTGTATTTTCTAGTCTCCCTTTCTGGAATTCTGATTAGACCTATATTAGACCTTTTTATTCCATTTCTCTTAACCTATCATATATTCCATTTTTCTGCCTCTGTGCTGCATTCTGTGATTTCTTCAAATCCATCTTCCAGTTCATTACTTCTCTCTTTAGCTGCGTCTAATTTGCTGTTTAACCAAGCCACTGAAGTTTTTATTCCAACATTTTTCACTTCTAGATATTCTAATTGTGTTTTTTTTCCTGGTCATACTTGATAATCTCTTTTCTTTACATATTTTATGTATAGTTATTTGATATTCTATACCTGATCCCTCCAATATCTGTAGTCCTCAGGGATCTAAATCGGTTTTATTTTCAGCAAACTCCTGAACAATAACTTGTTTCCTTGCATGGTTGGTGATTTTTTTATTGTGACCTTAATATGTACTTGATCTTAATCTGAGAGAATCCTAGGGGGGCAACTCAAGAATGCTTTCCTTCACAGAGAATTTGTATTTGCTTCTGTAAGGAACTATGGGGCTCTATCAATCTCACTTTAGCTCCCTTCTATGGTCCTTAGCTTATAGGTGGAATCTCATATTCAGCTTTCTTACTTTGTCATCAGCCTAAAGCTTGGACTCTTAACTGTTGTGCTGATATGAGCATTTACTTGCAGGGTAACATTTCATATATGTTTATCATTTACTGTTCCTTTTCAGTTCACAGTTTTTAGTTGGGGTGTTGTTTTTGTTGTTTTATTTTGCTTTGCATTTGAAAGATGTCAGATTTCGCTTAATTTCTGTAAGTCCAGCAATGCATTATCCAATGGCTTGCTGTGAAAGGTACCTTTAACCTAACTTGTCTAATATTCTTTGAGCAGTGAAAGTTCTCAAGCCCTTTTCTTATCCATTCACCTTTTACCAGATAAACAATTCCAGAGAAACTACCATGGACTCATTTTAATACTGATCATAAGCAATTCATCATTTAAGTTCATTTGCATAGTAAAATGTAGATTATCAAAAAAACCAAAAATACTGCAGTATTTTAATCATATAGCACCTCATTAATGTGGATGTCATTAATGTAGACATTAACATGTAATGAGGACACAGCATGTCAGAAATACTGCCAAGTCTGAATAACAGAATTCCCTGAAGAATTTGTTTCTTTGTTCCCAATTGCATAGTGAACCTAAAAAGAGTTGTTATGTAGAGGGCCTGCTCAAAACTGACTGCTTAAAAAATAGTTTACATGAGTTGATAATGCCCACAGCAATCTTTACCTAATCCACATGCTTAGGAACACTTTTTCTGCAAAGATTGATATGCCCTAATCCAAAACCTTGGTTAAACTGTCATTAAACACAGCTGCCCTTGAACAACACATGTTTGAATGACACGCACCCACTTACACATACATTTTTTCAATACTGTACAGTACTGTAAATGTATTTTCTCTACCTTATAATTTTCTTAATAACATTTTCTCTAAATTACCTTAAGAATATAGTATATAATACATATAACATACAAAATATGTGTTAGTCAACTGTTTATGTTATCGGTTAAGACTTCCAGTCAGCAGTAGACTATTAGAGTTAAGTTTGGGGGGGCGTGTTAATTATGAATTTTCGACTGCACAGGGTTGGGGGGGACAGTTAGTGCCCCAACACCCATGTTGTTCAAACTGTAGTTTGATTTAGCCAAACCTGTGTAATCCTGATCAGTTCAAATAAATCTAAAATCTTAGCCTCTAATGTATCAAAAAATATTCCAGCTACAGTAACTTTAGTTTGTTTGCTTGTTTCAATACTTGTGTTTTAAGTTGTTTTTTCATTTTTTTAGTGTTTATTTTTAAGAGAGTGCAGGTGCACAAGTGGGGGCGGGAGACACAGAATCAGAAGCAGGCTCCAGGCTCTGAGCTATCAGCACAGAGCCAGACATGGGGCTCAAACTCACGAACCGTGAGATCATGACCTGAGCCGAAGTTGGACGCTTAACTGACTGAGCCACCCAGGCACCCCAAGTTTTTTTAAGTAATCTCTACACCCAACGTGGGGCTCGAATCACAACCTATAAGATCAAGGGTCACAAGCTCTACCACCTGAGCCAGCCAGGTGCCGCTAAATACTTTAGTTTTTAAAGTTCAATCCTAATTGCCAATGCCCCAGAATAAGGCACTATTTGTCGATTCTTTTCTGTGTAGCTGCAACAACATTCTATCTCCCCAATTCTAATCTTGCCTTTCTGTAGTCCATCATCCATACTATGTCATAGTGGCCTTTCTTCAGAACATGTCTCAGCATTTGACATAACAGATCAGTCCCTCTTTCACTTAACTTCGAGGATATCATATTCTCCAGTTTCTTCTTACTACATTGGCTGCTCTTCCTCAAGCTCCTTTGCTCATTTGTCCACCTCTTCCCAAATCTTAAATGTCAAAGTGCCACAGGGGTCTTCTCTCTTCTGTGTGTGTGTGTATGTATGTATGTGTACATATGTTTTTTTTCCTAAGGATCTCGCCAAGTTTTATCATAACTTCAATTACCATCTATGTGCTAATGAATGCCAAATTTATAGTCTGAGCACGGATTCTCCCCCATGGGCCAAAATGCCTACTTGTCATCGCCACTTGGATACCTAAGAGGAATCTCAAATTTAAACAGAATTTTTAAAAATTAAGCCAACTGGAACAGAACTCTGGGGTTTTGTACTACCCCATCCAAAAAACATCTACTTTTCCTTCAATCTTTCCCATCTCAGAAGTGGCATCAGCACTCCCCCAGTTCACAGGTCAAGGACCTAGCAGTCACCCTCTCTTTCTCTTACAATCCACGTCCAAATTCCTCAGCAAATCCTATTAACTCTATCTGCCAAATATATCATAAATCCAACTATTCTCACCACTTCAACAGCTAACACCCTGGTATAACTCATCATTATTTTTTTCCTAGATTGTAACAACAAGTCTCCTAACTGGCCTTCCTGCTTCTAGCCTCACTCCATTTATATTCTAACCTCTATGAGAAGTGAGAGTGATCTTTTCAAAACATAAATCACAGTGCTCCCCTCAAAACTTTCCAAATGCTCTCATTCATATTTAAAAAATAATCCAACCTCTTATTATGGCATACAGGGTCCTATTCAGCAAGGACTTGGGCTATACCTATCTCTCTGACCTCATTCCATATCTGTCTTCTCACTCATAAGCTTCTTGTAATTCCTCCAAGATACTTTTCACTATCTGCTTTCTCTTCCTGGAAGTCTTTCCACAGATCTTCATAAGACTCACTTCCTTACTTCATCCAGGTCTCTACTCAAATGTCTACTCAGAGAAACCTTCTTGGATGACCTCCTCGGGGTGAACTTCCCTGATCACTCAACCTAAAATTACTTCCTCTCCTTCATGATCTATCTCCTTACCTTACTTTTTTTCTTCTACAGCATTTATGAAGATGATTCTGAAATTATACTGTATATTTGTGTGTCGATCTGTGGCCTGCAACAGAATGCAAATTCCAGGAGGCAGAAACTTTGCCATCTGTGTCCCCAGGCTTAGAATAGCATCTGACATGCTCTATGTAATAAATGAACGTAATGTCATTCCTCTGCTAGAAAAAAAACCCTCAATGGTTTCCCATTGGCTTTTAGATAAACTCCAATCTATTTAACATAAATCGTACAACCCACTGTGGTACGGTGCCTGTCTCACCTGGAGCCGCTCTCTCAAAGCCGAACCTGGAACGCTCTTCCGTATCTCCTCTCTCTCACACCCAGCTAATCTCTAATCGTTGTTTCAGTCTCATCTTAAACACCACTTAAGAGACGCTGTCCCTGAGTCACCCACGTAGGAGCACCATGCTTACCCCTGCCATGTGCTCTTGTAACTATCCTAGTTTTTCCCTATCAGGAAGTATTAGCTTTGTAATTACTCAATAGTTACATGCCCTGTCAAAATAAGTATTCCTTGAAAGCATGTCTGAATTGCATATCTTTACATCTCTAATATCGAACACAACTTCTGGCACAGGTGGGATGCTCAAATATTTATGGAATGCCAGAATGAATCATGGAAATGTAGATTCACACCGAAGGGTAAAATAGATACTTATCATCTTTAAAATACTGACTAAGCATAGTAATTAAGTACTAGTAGTAAAAATAAGTAATGAGGCAGGGCACTTTGGTGGCTCAGTCCGTTGAGTGTTTAACTCTTGATTTCGGCTCAGGTCATGATCCCAAGGTTGTGGGATCAAGCCCCACATCAGGTTCTGCACTGAGCACAGAGCCTGCTTAAGATTCTCTCTCTTTCCCTCTGCCCTCTCCCCTGTTCACATGAGCACGTTCTTTTTCCCTCCCCCAACTTAAATAAATAGATGATAGATAGATAGATAGATAGATAGATAGATAGATAGATAGATAGATAAAAATGAGGCAAAAAACTTGTAATGGAAAATTGAATCACATAATATGTGCAGAAGAGAATAAGAAATATAGCCACGTTTATTCAAGTTAATTAAAAATAACTTCGTAGTCATAGAAGACAGCCATAGCAAAAACTACTTTGTATCTTCATTACAGATGCATTGTAAAAGTATCTGTGTTTGAGCAAAATAGTTATTTCACATTTATGACATGTAACGATGAAGTGTGAGGGACGCCTTTGTTAAGACTTAATGATGCTAGCATCTCTGAAAAAGACAAAGTTGGTTTCAGGGATGACATAAAAACCAGAGACTC
Source organism: Paguma larvata (assembly GCA_030068075.1). Classification (NCBI taxonomy): domain Eukaryota; kingdom Metazoa; phylum Chordata; class Mammalia; order Carnivora; family Viverridae; genus Paguma; species Paguma larvata. Next base: position 66,327,476 of record CM057835.1, read on the forward strand.
GAACTTTGCCGCTGCCAGGGTAAATACCATCGTGAGAAGAACACTGAGAAATGCGAGCGAACAAGAATGAGCAGATAAATTCTACTTCCTGACTTCCGTCTCTTTCTAGCACCCTGCACTGGAAGAAGGGAGCAGCTGGCAAAAAAGGAAAAAAAAAAAAGTAGTTTGCAGAGTCCCATCCCCAAGATCACAGTGTATAAAAGGGTAGGTTTGGAGCTTGAAAAACAAGAGCTAACTAACCAGCACACCAAACTTAGTGTCAAAGATTGCCAAAGCCCAAAAGAAGTCTTCTGGCATTAAAGACAATCACTCCATCAGAGGAAGGCTGTTAACGTGTTTCAAGAAAAGAAACTAATCTAACATTATATGTCAACTAGACTTCAGCAATAACAATAAAATGAACACCTATTGGGGCACCTGAGTAGCTCAGTTGGTTGCACATCTGACTCTTGATTTCGGCTCAGGTCATGATCCCAGCGCATGGGATTGAGATCTGCATCAGGCTCTGCACTGAGCATGAAGCTTAAGATTCTCATTCTCTCTCTCTCTCTCTCCCTCTCTCTCGCTGTCCTCTCTCTCTCCTGCTGCCCCTCTCTCCCACTTGCTCAGTCTAATTTAAAAAAAAAAAAAATGAACACCTATGAACAAACAAAAAAAAGCCAATCAAAAAATTGACAGAAATCTACAGAAATATTTTAAAAGAATTCTTTTGCGGGCGCGTGGGTGGCTCAGTCGGTTGAGCCTCCAACTTCAGCTCAGGTCATGATCTTGCCCTCTGTGAGTTTGAGCCCCGCATCAGTCTCTGTGCTGACAGCTCAGAGCCTGGAGCCTGCTTCAGATTCTGCGTCTCCCTCTCTCTCTGCCCCTCCCCGATTTGTGCTCTGTCTCTCTTGCTTTCAAAAATAAATAAACATAAAAAAAATTTTTTTAAATAAATAAGAGAATTCTTTTGCTCAAAGACCTTAAATGAGAAACGTATATTTGTTATCCATCTCTTACTAATGACACTGTCAATGAGGCTGTGACCCCGCTAAAGGGCAGAGCAAACAATGTAACATATACATAAATCAAGTCTTGAAAATGTCTGGGATTCCTGGATATGAGGCAAGTAGTTATTGTCAAAGCAAATCATTTGCTTAGAAAATTAAGGTGTTTAACAATTCTTATCATCAAAACCAAAGATTGATGCAAAGAAGATATACAAATGACTAATAAGCACATGAAAAGATGCTCAAATCATTAGTCATTAGGGAAATCCAAATGGGAACCTCACGGAGGTACCCGGTGCACATTTACTAGGATGGCTATAATTTTAAAAAATGGAAGTAACAAGTGCTGGTGAGACTGTAGGGAAATTGGAGCCCTTCTAAACTGCTAGGAGGAACACAAAGTAGTCCAACTGCTGTAGAAAAGAGTTTGGCAGTTTCCCTAAAAGTTGCACATAGAATTATCCCATGACCCGTGTGATACTGTGATATAAGAAATACGTGTTTGGTCTCCATCCCCAGTGCCTGGCACAGAGCTCCTAGAACTCTTGGAATTTCCTGAGCGACAGGAGGGAGAGGAGGGTCTTTAGTTAATCATAATAAACCCCTTTTATCTATATTTGAATTTGTACTAATGAGGTGGCTCTTGGGATGGGGAGCGCTTGCCACAGGAACCAAGTATGTGATTAGAAGGTTGAAACTTTCAGCTCCACCCCCAACTCTGGGACTAGAAGGGCTGAAGAATGACTTCAACCACCAATGGTCAATGTCTTTTAATCTATCATGTCTACATAATTGAGCCTCCGTAGAAAACCTTAACTGAAGGGTTTCGGAGAGCTTCTGCGTTGGTGAACACACGGAGGTGCCGGGTGAGTGGCATGCTCACAGAGGCCATGGAAGCTCCACGCCCCTTCCCACAGATTTTGCCCTATGTTGTTCCATTTGGCTGCTCCTGAGTTGTATCCTTTATAATAAATGAGTGATAGTAAGTAAAGCACTTTCCTGGGTTCGGTGAGCTGTTCCAGCAAATTACCAAACCCAAGGAGGGGTTTGTGAGAATCCCCAATTTATAGCCATTTGGTCAGAAGTTCAAGTGACAACCTAGGACTTGCAATTAATATCTGAAGTGACGGAGCAGTCTTATGGGACTGAACCCCTAACTTGTGGAATCAATGTCAACTCCAGGTAGTTAGGGTCAGAACTGAATTAAACTGTAGGAGATCCAGTTGGTGTCCACAAAGAATAAGAAAACTGCTTGCAGTGAAGAATCCATACGTTTGGGGGGTACTATAAAAGTGTAAGCGTAAACGGAAACGATAGTTTCCTTCTTTTACCCAACTCTTGATCTTAGGATTGTGAGTTCAAGCCCCACATCAGGCACAGAGTCTACTTTTTTTAAAAAAAAAAGTGAAAACAGTACTCAAACAAACACAAGTACATACAAGTTCATAGCAGCAATATACACAGTAAGTAAAAGGTGCAACTAGCCCAAAAGTCTGTCAACGGATACATAAACAAATTATAACGTATACATACAATGAAACAGTATCCAGGAATAAAAAGGAACGTGGTCCTGATAAATGCTACAAAGTAGATGAATCTCAAAAACATTATGCTAAGTGAAAGAAACCACACACAAAAGATCACATACTGTATGATTCTATCTATGTGACATTTCCATAATAGGTAAATCCATTATCAGGATGCAGATTGGTGGCTGACAGGGGCTAAGGGGAGGGAGAAATGGGGAGTGACTGCTTACTAGGTATGGAGTTTCCTATTGCCGTGATGAAAATGTTTTGGAAAAACTAAAGAGAGCTGGTGGATGCACGATATTTCAAATGTACAATAACCCCACTGAATGGTTCACTTGAAAATAGTTACTTCTATTTAATGTCAATTTCACCTCCTTTAAGTGTAAAATTTTTAAAATATTTTTTTTAAACTCTAAGGTTGAAATCAGATGCAGTGTCTTTATTTGTATTCATTCATTCATTCATTCATTCAGAAAGCTCCATGCCCAATGTGGGGCTTGAACTCACAACCCCATGATCAAGAGTCACATACCCTACCAACTGAGCCAGCCAGGTGCCCCTCTAAGGCTGAAACCAAATTAATGCCAAAGAACTTACAAGATGACACTTCAAGGAGTACTCCACAAGATAGATTTAATGGTCTATTCAGACTAATTCTTTTATTTGCCAAGTTTGGTTTTACTTTAATTTTTTAAGGAAGTAACCACTAATTTTTTAGTTTTTACATTAAAATGATATTACCATAATGCTTTTTAGACAATTGTTTAATTTTTGTCTGAGATAATCTTTCCATATGTTTTCCACCCTAACACGCGAAGCATCTGAACAACACTACACAAAGCATAAAGAAAGTGGCTCACTCAAGCAGTGACTTTTCAAAAAGCTGGTTGTACTTCAAGGAATATGAGAATACTTCAAAGAAAATAAGAGAATGTATATAAATTTCAAAATATTTCAAATCATTCTGATCCCTCTCTCCCTGTGCTCATCTCACCTTGCCCCACCTCTGCTATCAATCTTGAGAACCACTCACTGGTCCACAAATTATATTTATTCCAATGCAAAACACTAAAGTGGAGACAAATGTGCTTATGTACTATTTTGGGGTGAAGGTACAGGAAGGGAAGTGATCAACAGCCTTCATTAGCCTCTCAAAGAGAAATATGACCCATCCCCACCAAAGGGAAAATCCCTGCTACGTTCAGCGAGGCTCATCCATATATAGTACAGTTCTCGAGGCTGACAACTTAACAATCCACAGCAGAGAACAACTATCACTCATTTCAGCTGGGAAGACAGGAGAAACAATATACCTGGGTAATACAGACCTATGCTCTGTCTCTAGAAAAAGAAAATAAGAATTTACCAAAATATCCACAAAAAATTAAACTGCTCCAAATGTACCAAAAAGAACATTTTATGAGACCTGGTAGAATTTAATAAGATATGATGCTTGGAGTGGCTAGTAACACTATCAAAAGGGATTCCTTGATTACACATTTTGATATACTCTTAAAACACATATATTCACATAATCCATCTTTCAAAGAACTGGATCTGATCCAAGAGCTCCCAAATGAAAAGCAGCTAAAATGGAATCTGCACATCCCAGCCAACTTCTGGAAATGCCATAAGAACATAAAAATAGCTCTTACTAACTGCTCACTAATTTCAAATTCGGTTTTGAGAATTCATCTCACAAATCATGATTGAGAATGACTGATTCAGAGTTGGAAAAGTGTATTTACTATTACAGATGAAAAAATTTAGAAGCGCTGAAATTATGTTAAAAGGAGATGACAAAATTTTTCCCGCTATATAATGAAATCATTAATTAATATAATTGGGATAAGATTCTCCCTTATTGGCAAATTTCTCTCCCTATACCCCATCTGCCACTGTAGCCACAGTCAAGGGGGTGGGACAAATACTACACTTCAGAAAAGAAAGAGCAATGACATAAAGGACCTTCCAAGCGTTAGGAGGAAAGAGAAAGTCCACCCCTTCTATGCCTAGTAGGTAAACAAGGGAAAAATCGAACGTAGCAGAAGCCTTCTGCCTCGCTCCCTACATGAAGCCCAGAGAAAAGACCACCATGCAGGATGATCCTGAGGCAATACGGTCTGGAAGGGGAAACAACAGAACCTTAGCAGAGGAAAGAAGCAAGTAAATGAGCTTGAGGCAATGCTCCTGGCTCCTATGATCTACATATATAAAGAGGATCCAGAAGTTCCATAGGCTCTGGAAGTATCAATCCCAAAGGACCTACGCAGTCAAGTCAAGACAAAATTAGAGAAGCTACCCACAATGGATACTAATGAAGACCACTGACCAGTACAGAATTCCAAGATACTCTCCACCACCTTCACAAAAACACCTGAGCCACCCCATAGCACTTAAACAGCATCTTGAAGTACAGCAGGGGCAAGGTGTGGGAATGATCTGAAAGACTGAGCATATACCTAAGAGAAGCTGAATTAGCTAATGAAGGTGACATTAATGAGCAAGTTCAAGCTGTGGAATACTCTGTCCCTCTCCTTGCCTAACATTACCCAACTGGGTGGGAGGCTTGTAAGGAAGATTAGAGTCATTACAAAAAGTAAAGAAGTTATATTTTCTTTGAGTAATTAAGATGCAAAATTTTCAAACTTGCTAACAATGTTTAGTAATTTTTATTTCATTTGCCTTTATTCATTTCCTTTTTTTGTTTGTTTGTTTCCATTTCATAAAAACAAAGCAAGATCCAAAATTACTGTCATTAACATTCTCAGGTAAGACACTACTCCATGAAACAAGACAAGGTGGTTAAAAAAAAAGGCAAAGTTCTTAGAAATTAGAAGATAGAAGAAACAAAAATCTCAGTGTAAGAATTGAAAGATAAAACAAAATATCCTACGAAGCAGAGCAAAAAGACAAAAATCATAGAAACAGAAAAGATAGTAAAACTAGAGTCCCTAGGAAGTACAATATCTGTAAAAGAGAAGTGCCAAAAGGAAAATATAAAAAAATTTTAAAGGTGTTGGGGTGCCTGGGTGGCTCAGTCGGTTAAGCGGCCGACTTCAGCTCAGGTCATGATCTCGCGGTCTGTGAGTTTGAGCCCCGCGTCAGGCTCTGTGCTGATGGCTCAGAGCCTGAAGCCTGCTTCAGATTCTGTGTCTCCCACTCTCTCTGCCCTTCCCCTGCTCATGCTCTGTCTCTATTTCTCTCAAAAATAAATAAACGTTTAAAAAAAAATTTAAAGGTGTAAATCAATTATAAAGAAAACAGAATTGATGACACAAGTTTCCAAATTAAGAGAGATTATCAAGTTATATAGACCCATGCTAGTATTCTTTAAATAAAACATATCACTGAGAAATTTCATTAATATGGAGACCCTGGGTGGTTCAGTTGGTTAGGCAGCTGACTCTTGATTTTGGCTCAGGATCAAGCCCCATGTCAGGCTCCGTGCTGAGTGTGGAGCCTGCTTTAGATTCTCTCTCTTTGTCTCTCTGCCCCTGTCCCTTATTCACATGCTCGTTCACTCTCTCTGTCTCTTTGTAAAATTAAATTTCATAATACTATGAATAAAAAGAAAATGCTTTAAAATTTCCATATGGAATAAACAGGTTTCAGACAAAGATAAGGATTCAGAAGGTCTTCAGACTGATAGTCTGGTAGAACAGCAACCCAGGCGGAAGACAAGCAAAACCTGATGGAAAACAACTTCTAACCCAGTATTCTACAAGCAGTCAAAATATCAAGTGTATGGCAAAAGAAACAGGTATTCCTCAAACCTGCAGTGTCTCAGCCGATTTACCTCCCACCCACTCATCCTCAGAAAGCTACTGGACAAAGTACACCACCAACAGAAGGGAATGAATGACAAATGAAGAAGATATGGAATCAGTTTAATATTTAACACAGTTACAAGCAAAGGGAATTTTCAGATGGATGAAGAAGGGAGATCCAAAAATGACAACTGCGCATTCGGGGAAAGAGCACCGGTCCTAACTGAAACCAGTCAGCAGAACCATCCTCCAGAAGACGAAGCTGACGGAACACTCAGTGTGTCTGAAATGCAATGAGGGGAGATTTAGAGAATTAGCGGAGAGTTTGGTAATGGATTAGTAATATATACGTAGAAAAAACTGGGGGACAATCATCATTGACTCAAGAGAAAGTTTTATAAGAAATGAAAAGTAATCACAGCATGCCAAATGATTCACCTGTGAATTACCTGTTCAGAGTAGTACCAATACAGATAATTAATTCCAATGCACACAAATTTTGGATATAATTACACTGGGAGAACGGGAGTATGGGAAGTGTGCATATATGTGAGAAAGGGAGAAAAGAGTTGAACCCTCATCTTTTGGGTGGGACAATAGATAATACTTTAAAATTAAGAATTAGCAGCAAAAGTGGTGATGGCTGTGGGGCAATGTGAATGTACTTAATGCCACTGAATTGTACACTTAAAAATGGTTAAAAAAGTAAATTTTATGTTATATATATATTAACTATAACCAAAAAGAAAAGAAATGGTAGGGGTCCTGGGTGGCTCAGTTAGGTTAAACGTCAGACTCTTGGAGGCCCATGTAGGACTCCACTGTGGGTGTAGAGCCTGCTTGAGATTCTCTCTCTCTCTCTCTCTCTCTCTGCCCCTCCCCTACATGTACACTCTCTTCCTCTTTAAAAAAGAAAAAGTAAAAGCAAAAGCATATGGGAGGTAAATTACAAAACAAATTTCTAAGAGTCGAACTTTGTTGCCTTTAAAGAGCAAGAAAGCTAACCTAGATGGTTGAGGGAGGGTAAGGAGAGGCGGGACACTGCAGGGGAGTGCAGGAGTTCCTCAAGCCTTTAAAAGAGTTATATGGGGGCATCTGGGTCACTCAGTCCGTTAAGTATCAGACTCTAGATTTCAGCTCAGGTCATGATCTCATGGTTCGTGAATTCGAACCCCATGTGGGGTTCTGTGCTGACAGCGTGGAGCCTGTTTGGGATTCTCTCTCCCTTTCTCTCGGCCCCTCTCACACTCTTTCACTCTCTCTCAAAAATAAATAAAATAGAAAAGATGTATGACTTTGATTAAAATGAAAATTAAATTTAAAAAACTCATCAGGAACTTTTAAAGCTGGCACCTTTTTTTCTGTCTGTATAAGTAAGATTTAGACTACTCTTAATTTGATCTTTACAGTACAACATACAGGGGGCGCCTGGGTGGTGTCCACTGGCAGCACAGAGCCTGTTTAGGATTCTCTCAACTTCTTTCTCTGCCCCTCACCTGCTTGTGCTCATTCACTCACTCCCTCCCTCTTTCTCAAAATAAGTAAACTTAAATATAACATAAAGTGCAACATGCAAAATTATGATACGCATGAACATTTGAGGAAAGCGTATGTCCTGAATAGGTCCATGCTCATAAAATATGTTTATGCCTGTTACCCAAAGCAAAGTATAAGAGGCTACATGCAATTTTGGACATTAGCCAGATCAAGCAAAATAAAACTATGCAGAGTAAATCTCTGGCACCACCTCTTCTACCTGACTCAAATTTCTGTATCATACCTAGAGCCTTGGAGATCTGTTCTAATTGAAGGAAATAATTTGGATAAATGAATTTAACATGAAATTATGCAAATTCTCTATTACAGTCCCTCAGCAATTTAGATACCACAAATTCAGAATTTATAGCAATTCAGAAAAGACATATTCTTTTTAAGAACATGTTTAGAAATCAGAGATTCATTTACTATGCTTTCAAATCAAGAATCAGCCATAAGTGGGGCGCCTGGGTGGCTCAGTCGGTTAAGCGTCTGACTTCGGCTCAGGTCATGATCTCACAGTCTGTGAGCTCGAGCCCCGCGTCGGGCTCTGTGCTGATAGCTCAGAGCCTGGAGCCTGCTTCAGATTCTGTGTCTCCCTCTCTCTCTCTGATCCTTCCCCACTCATGCTTTGTCTCTCCTGCTCTCAAAAATAAATAAAAACATAAAAAAAAAAAAAAAAGAATCAGCCATAAGTTTTAGTTATTTAAGTAGTTAAAAGTACATCACAATTTATCCAATTGGCAAATAATTTAAACTGTGTTAGCCAAGTGTTGGCAAGAATATGCAACAATAAAAACGTTCAAATTTATCCTGCTGGTGGCAGCGTACACTGGAACAAAACTTTGAAAACCAATTTTGCATTATGTATTAAAGGTGAAATGTGTGTGCTCTGCGACCCAGCAATTTAACTGTAAGAGGAACTCTCTCATAAAGAATTGTTCACAGAAATATTCAGAAAGTTCATAACAGGGAAAACTTGGAAACAATACAAACAGTGAAATACATAAATAAATCGTAGTATGTATTGTCAATGGAATTCTATAAAGAGGTAAAAATGAACAAGCATTGGCTATATTCATCAAAATGGATGAATATGAAAACATGGCAATGACCTAAAGAAACGGATCACACAAGAATACTTGAAAGATCATTCCATTTATTAAAAATTTCAAGAACAAACAACACTAGATATTGTATTAAGAGAATGATTTATTGTAAAAACCAGAATGGTGTTTACCTTTTTGGAGAGTGAGACACACAGGGAGCAGCATTCAGGCTGTATGCAAGGTACTGGTAATGATTTTGTTTGTTTGTTTGTTTGTTTATATTTATTTTTGAGAGAGACCGAGAGAGAGACAGACAGCATGAGCAGGGAGGGACAGAGAGAGAGAGAGGGAGACACAGAATCTGAAGCAGGCCCCCAAACTCTGAGCCGCCAGCACAGACCCCGACCCAGGGCTCAAACTTGCAAACTGCAAGATCACGGCCCAAGCTGAAGCCAGATGCCCAACCGACAGAGCCACCCAGGCACTCCAGTTACTGGTAATATTCTACTTCTTTCTGGAGGTGGTTATAGAACCATTCATTTTATAATTATTTCTAAAGGTACACATATACGTTTTGTGTATAGTTATGTAATATTTCACAAAAAGTACAGAAAATTAATCCTATAAAAAAGAGGAACATTAAAAATTGAGAAAAATGTACTGCAATTAATGTGAGCCTAATGCAAATAACTTTTTCATTAATTATTTCACATATTAGCATTTAAATACAGTGTGGTTCATAATGTGAAGTGTACCTAAAAGTAATAAAATTTTACTTTATTGCTTGTTTCTTTTTAACTTTAATTAAATACGTGATTCAGTTCAGCAACTGCTGAGACCTATTATGCAACAGGCATGGATTAAGTACTGGGGATACCATGACAGAGAAGTCAGAGCCCATCACCCTGCCCTCAAATGGCCTAGGGACAAAGATATACAAACAGAAAAATATTTTAATTAATATATATTTTTTCCTGATGATTAAAGCAATATTTTTTCCATCTTTAAACCTTATAAACTCTAAGAAAGTAAAAATAAGGTAATAAAATACAGCTATTATTCCGACTACAAAAACATACCCACTTTGAACATTTTGTAGCAGTAATTGCCATTGAATTCTCGTCACCATAACTCCTATCACCCTTGCCAATGCCTGGGCGTGAAACCCAGTTCTAGGCTATGAGAAATAAGGGAAAGTCAGCTGGGAACTTCCAGGAAAGATGTGCACACTCCTACAGGAAAAACAGGAAGAGAGACCTCTTCTTCACCCTCTGGAGGTTCTTGTATCTGGAACTGTTGTGGCCAACTGGCCACCAGCCTGATGACAGGCCAACATAGCACATTCCCTCAAATAGATAAACTGAAATTTACATGACCATCTACCTAATTAATATAGAGCTTTTGGGTTGTTTTCAGTTTTTCATTATTTTTTTGAATTATATTTGGATTTTATGTTATTTCTTTAAAATATATATCTAGGTGAACAGATAATTTCAATGTACTATTTGACAAAAAGCAATAAGGATACATATAGGGTAATAAGGAAACACAGGGAACAGATACGCTGTCCATCCTGTAGGTAGTTTTTACTTAATATTCCTTCTCCACCAAATAATAGGTAATTATATAGGTTGGAAGGGTAAGTGTACCTTCCTAATTTTCTCATTACAATGCTATGTCTTCTTTTTTTTCTTTTTTTTTTAATTTTTTTTTAATGTTTATTTATTTTTGAGAGACATAGAGACAGAGCGTGAGCAGAGGAAGGGCAGAGAGAGAGGGAGATACAGAATCCGAAGCAGGCTCCAGGCTCTGATGAGCCGTCAGCACAGAGCCCGACGCGGGGCTCGAACTCACAGACTGTGAGATCATGACCTGAGCTGAAGTCAGCCGACCAACCAACTGAGCCACCCAGGCACCCCTAATTCTAGGTCTTCTAATGTGATTCTTCTCCAAATCTTGTTAAAGAACCATGCCATCTTTTTATTTCTTTCCTCAGTAAAATGTTTTTACTTTTTTTTCCCCAGAGTTATTGAGATATAGTTGACATACAACACTATATAGGTTTAAGGTATATAATGATTTGAGATATGTATATATTGCAAAATGATTACCACAATAAGTTTAGTTAATACCCATCACCTCACAGTTACATTTATTTTCTCATAAAAAGAACTCTGAAGATCTACTTTCTCAGCAACCTTCAAATACACCATACAGTAATATGAACTACGGTCACCATGCTGCGCATTAAATATCCAGAACTTAGTTCTTTTTTTTTTTTTTAATTTTTTTTTGGGGGGCATTTATTTATTTTGAGAGAGAGAGAGAGAGAGAGAGAGAGAGAGAGCATGAGCAGGGGAAGGGCAGAGAGAGAGAGAGAGAGACACAGAATCTGAAGCAGGCTCCAGGCTCTGAGCTGTCAGCACAGAGCCTGACGCGGGGCTCGAACCCATGAGCGAGATCATGACCTGAGCCAAAGTCAGACGCTCAACCGACTGAGCCACCCAGGCGCCCCCAGAACTTAGTTCTTATAACTGGAAGTTTGTACCTTTTGGCCACTTTCACTCATTTCCTTGCACCTCACCCCCACCTAATAACTACCAATCTGTTCTTTGTTTAAAGAACTGTGGCCATCTTGCACCACAAACCCTTATCAGTGGTTTCACTTTCCACTACTTCAGTTATCCGCAGTCAACCACGGTCCAGAAGCAAATAATATTCCTTCCAACACATCATCAGAAGATCCACAGTAGCCTAACGATAAGTCACAATGCCTACATCGTTCACCTCACTTCATCTCATCACAAAGGCATTTATCATCTCATATCATCACAAAAAGAAGAGTACCCTAAGAGACCACAGTCAAATGAATTTTACTGCAGTATATTATCATAATTGTTCTATTTTATAATTAGTTATTGATAATCTCTTACTGTGCCAATTTTATAAGTTAAACTTTATCATAGATATGTATGTACAGGAAAAAAAGTATGTATAGAGTTCATTACTATCTGCAGTTTTAGGCATCCACTGAGGGTCTTGGAAAGTATCCCAGTGGAAAAAGGGAGATGACTATATCTCCTTACCTCTCTACAGAGATTCTCTTTATGACATATTCAATACATTCAGGAGTCCCTTGAATTCACCCTTCTCCTTAGAATTAAGGTCATTTTTACACAAATTTCAAACATAGCCATGTTTAATTAAGCATTTACTAGAGACATCATAAAAATATTTACCAAACACCAGTAATGCTAAACCCTGTATAAGATGTAGAATAAAATATTCTCCACACTGAATATAGAATTGAAATTATTTTACCTGCTTTTCTCTAATAAATCTGGTATTAATTCCTAAAGCAATCTATAAAATATGACATTTTGGAAGAAAACAATTGGCTCATTGCGTTTCAGCTCTCCATCTCATTTGAAAAGCAAAGGCTATCTCAGGGGTTTCAAACTGCAGTTGACTCCTGAACAACATGGTTTTAAAGTGCATGAGTCCACTTATATGCATATTTTTTTCCAATAAATACAGTACAGTACTATAAATACTTACGTTTTCTTTTTTTTAATTTTTTTAACATTTTTATTTATTTTTGAAAGACATAGAGACAGAGTGTGAGCAGGGGAAAGACAGAGAGACAGGGAGACACAGAATCCAAAGCAGGCTCCAGGCTCTGAGCCATCAGCACAGAGCCCGACGCGGGGCTCGAACTCACAGACTGTGAGATCATGACCTGAGCTGAAGTCGGCCGCTTAACCAACGGAGCCACCCAGGTGCCCCAATACTTACGTTTTCTTAGCAACATTCTCTTTTCTCTAGCTTACTTTATTGTAAGAATAAGGTATATAGTACAAAGAGCAAACAAAATATATGTTAATTAACTGTTTATGTTATCAGCAGTAGGTTATTAGTAGTTAAGTTTTTGGGGAGTGAAAAGTTATATGGAATTTCTGACTGCACCAGGGTGAAGGCGGTCGGTGCCCCTAAACTCTGTGTTGTTCAAGGGTCAATTGTGTACCTTCTAGGACTAATAAAAGTAGCATTTGTTTAGACCAAATATTCTCACACTATCATTGTTTGATTTTCCAATAGTGCTCTGCCTCGAAAATAATTTTTAAAATTATATTTATACAAAATAAATAAGTGAATAATAAATTTTACTTTAATAGTTCTGTATCATCCCTTGAGATAACCGATATACCCTAGAATGTCATAAAATAGCAATTTGGTAGCAAGTTAAGTAATATCAAGAAATTCTAAACAATAAATATGTAATAAATTGTGACTTAGTGGAGAAAGATCTAAATAACCATTACAAGTATTTAAAGAAACTAATAATTATGAGCAATTAATCAAACACATGCATACAATCTGAAATTCCAACAGGAAAAGAGTAAGATACTACTAACAAACAGAATTCAGTGATTTTATCTATAGATATCACTGCAAGAACATTTCTTCCTTTGGGCACATAGTTATTTTCCTATGTATCTATGTTACCTGGCATAATCTTATTAGTAGATGGTGTATCATAAACAACACACTGACATATGAGGCATCTCAAATACCTGAGATAAGGCCTAAAAGAGAGCTAAGGGATTTGTAAACTTCTGAAAGAGTGTATTATTTAGAATGTTTTAGCAAACACAATGTTTTTATCTCAAAATAATATGTGGTTCACTTTTTTAAAACAAAGCAATATTACTGTTATAATAATAAGCAAACACTAATGCCTATAATTACTACCTATTTTTCGCAGCTAAGAATGGATGATTAACTGACCAAGCTCATCTAGTTTTGAGACTTAGCCTATCTTAAAAATATCTGCTAGAACATTCAGGAGTGATGGGGAGAAGAAGATCCAGAACACACAAAGGGAAAAGTGCTTCTTAGTGCCACCAACAAGATACAATAAAAAAGTTCCATGGTGAAACACCAAGCAGCCTTAAAAATACACACAGGTTATGTCTCACAGAGGACAAGTAAAATGAACCAATGATCCAAGATGTTGAAAATGCTCCATATTTCTTTCAGGGAATACCCGGTTGGTAACAACATTCTATAAAAATAGTCTAACAGCTGCAACTGTGTATTATTTAAGGAGGACTAAGGTGAGATGACATCTAATTATTTTTAATAGCAAAGTAGTAAATGTGCAAATGAGAAACGGAGACTGAAATCCATGAAATGGTATATGCTGAATTTCAGGATAACCCATCATGACTAGAGAACTAGCGAATCCAAAAAAGTCCATTAAAGTTTTATGTCTAAAAAATTGGAAGGCATCTTTTTTACAAATTAAAGACAGATTGTAAAGAAAGGGTTGGAGTTGGAAAGTTCCCTGCTCATCAAATTAAAAACAAGAGTTCTATTCATAAAAAAAAAAAAAAAAAAAAAAAAAAATTTTTAAAGAATACTTATGTGGTCAAGTCACATTCTTTGTTCTAAAGTTTTTACATGCAACTTGGGGTGAGCATTTTACTCGTGACTCATAAGAATCAGTGTAAGTACAGGAAAGTTTAACAGGGGCTCCTAGAGCACATGAGTACCTTCCAGGTGATATGTAAGTAGCCATGTAAGATACCATAAGAAAGGAGAAAACACACCCTAAATACCCAAAGGAAGGAGTGTGGTCACATGACCAACAGCTGGACTTGATTAAAAAGAAATACCAGGTTAGGCGCTATGGTGGTTCTTCCATAGTTACATGACAACACAATGAGAAACGCTACATTTTGCACAGCCTGTTGCCTAGTGATCTTAATGCCTGCCTCTCTATCCACCCTCACAGTACAACCACTTCTCCCTTTCTTCCTCTACAGCACTGCGGTATTCTCGTCTTACATCTTTTTTTTTTAAGAACTTTATGAGAAAATAGAGCAAGTGTAAATAAAAAGTCAGCTTCCATTATAATCCATGATTCATTTTCATGAGCACGACAAAATATAAATTGAACTTTCCTTGTCAATAACTGAGTAAAAGATATAAATGTGGACAGAACTACTTTAAGTAGATTACATCGTGCTGGGACAGTAGAATGCCTGCCTTCTGAGGATCGAACGTTAAAATGAAGGATAGGAAGTGGATGACAAATGTAACACATCTTTCTTCCTTAAAACTGGCTGCGGAGTACTGCAGAAGGTTAATACAGAATGCAGTACTATGGAAACAACACAGTTTTATTGAACTGTGAACTAAAGAGTTACATTAAATACCCACAATTCCTTGTGAAAATCTCTTTGTTTTTCTGCTTGTCAGCATCTGCATTTTACAGCTGCCTCCTTTAGTACGGACCCTGTCTTGTGGAAGTTTGGGAACTTAAAACATTAATATCCAAGAGCTTAAAAAAATCGCAGTGCTAATAACTTACACAGATGGGAGTAAAACAGTCACAGCATTCTTAACTATAAGCTGAACAGAAAATAAATCTAAAGACTAGTGATGACTATTTACAGAATATAAGAACAAAAATATCTCTTTCGGTTTGGCAAAAGCATTTATACTTGCAAAATTTTCCTATCAGCCAAAAAAGCAGACAGATTAATATCAAGTTGAGGTAACATTTACCAAAAGGTTAAAATCCCAAGAAACTATTTCTCAATTTATTATTTTCTCATAGTAATAAAATACTTTTTTTTTTCTTCTGAGATAAATGTTCAACCTGATGCAAAAAAGCATCATTTATTCAATGAAATTCCTTTTATTCCTCATAGTTCAACATAACGGCAGAAGTATCTCCTGCCCCTCCCGACACCACCATCACTCCTGCTGATCTTTTAAGGTAGTCCTGAGGGGCGCCTGCATGGTTCAGTCAGTTGAGTGGCTGACTCTTGATTTTGGCTCAGGTCACGATCTCATGGTTTGTGGGTTCAAGCCCTGCACTGGGCTCTGCGCTGGTGGCATGGAGCCTGCTTGGGATTCTCTCTCCCTCTGCCCCTCTCCCCTCCTCCAGTCATGTGCATGCTCTTTCTCTCTCTCTCTAAATAAATAAATAAAAGCATTCTTAAAAAAATAAAGTATTCCTCATTTCAAGGCAGCTCCAGCTTCTCCCCGAGAACCCTGACTCCGCAGGTTAACCACATGAGCTCTCAAGTACCATCACCTCTTGCCCAACCTCGCTAGGTCCGGTGTAATGCCAATCTGTCTCCCTTTTTCAAAAAATATCCTGAATTACATGGGCAGTATCCAAAAGAACTTCATGTGATAATGAGAATATTCTATATGTGAGCTGCCTGTGGCAGCTATGACTCACATGTGGCTACTGAACACCTAAAATGTGGCTAGTGCGACTGAGGACTTTACTTTTTAGATTTTATTCAACTGCAACTCAATTCAAATTTAAATAGCTGCGTATGACTAGTAACCTACCAGAGGCGGCACAAATCTAGAGCAAGAGTATTTCTGTTCCTACCAGAAACCATTTATTTTATCCTGTAGATGATGGGAGAGTTACTAAAAGGTTGGACTTAACATTGCAGAAAGTGTTTTCTGGCCGCTTTGTGGAGGTATGATTTTAGAGGCTGGAAAGGGAAAGAAAATGCTGAAGGTCTGAAAAGTGCTCACTGGATTTGGCAATTACAAGGTCTCTGGTAATCTCAGAGTGAGAATTTAGAGTGGAGAAGTGGGGTTATAAACTTCACTGGAAATAGAGATTGCAGATTCAGACCGCTCTTTCAAGAAGTCTGGCTCCTGAGGAAGAAAGAGAGGAAGTAGGGAACAAACATCATGAAGAATCTACCGTGTGCCAGAATTTTAAAGAAGGAACTTCATATTGATTACTCCATTTACCTTTGCTTAATCCTCAAAACAAACCTGTAATAAACCTCATCTTACAAAAATTAAAAAATGAAGCCTCAGAGGGGCTGACTTGCCCAGGGACACTCTGGTAGGACTGGGATTATAAACCTAGAGTCTTTTTCAGGACAAACTTCATTCTCTTAAAAGTCAAGTAAAAACGATGAGAGAAATGCAGGACTGCAGCAGTAAAGGACCGGTGGAAAGATTAAAGATAGAAGAGAGTGACAGAGTAATTGACGGGCGAGGCTCTGGAGAAGATAGGGAGAAACAGAGTCTAGACAACAGATATTAACCTCAGATGAGAACAGGAAAATCACTTCCTCTGAGATGGAAAGACAGAAATCCAGTCAGTGTGAATGTGTACATGTTTATACTACAAGGGGTTTAGGATGACAGGAAATAGGGGAAATTAAAACCTGACGATCTTTATTTTTCCTTTATTTTAAAGCAGAGGGCAAGACCTTGCGTGAGAAGATGAGAGCAAAAGTTTAAAGATGACGGTCTGACCTAGCCACGATGGAGAGAGGAGGAATGGGCCTGAGATCCCCCCAAAAACATTTTTTGTTTTAATTTTTATTTTTTGAGAGAGAGAGAGACATGCAAGTGGCAGGGGTGGAGGGAGAGAAAGAGACAGAGAATTGGAAGCAGGCTCTGCACTACCAGAGCAGAGCCCGACATGGGGCTCAAACCTACCAACCCTGAGATCATGACCTGAGCCAAAGTCAACTTAACCAACTGGGCCACCTGGGCGCCCCAGTACTTCTCATCTTATCATCAGTCCTTGGAGCTTGACATTTAGCTAATAATGCTGAGTACCTGACACATTAAAAGTATATACAGTAAGGGCTTAAACCAATGTTTTCCTATGTCAAATCAAAATTCTTTCGATACTTGCATAATTTTCAGGTATATTTTTTCCAACTTTTTTTTTTTTAAACATTTTTTTATTTATTTTTGACAGACAGAGAGACAGAGCATGAGAAGGGCAGACAGAGAGAGGGAGACACAGAATCCGAAGCAGGCTCCAGGCTCCAAGCTGTCAGCACAGAGCCCGACGTGGGGCTTGAACCCACAGACCGTGAGATCATGACCTGAGCCGAAGTCGGCTGCTTAACCAACTGAGCCACCCAGGCGCCCCTTATTGTGGTAAAATACACTCAACATAAAATTTACCATAGCTGTATTATTCATAAATAATACAAATGTATGAAGTATCACCTTTCATTGGACTTATTACAAACTAGAAGAAACTAAATGTATTTAACTGATAATTTCACAATAATGCTAAAATTATGCATTTGTACCATAATTTGAATTTTTTATAAAGACCTTTCAGACCTACTCAGATCTTGTGTTTTTTATATTTATTGATTTATTTTGAGAGAGAGAGAGAGAGAGAAAGCACACACACGGGGCAAGAGTAGAGAGAAAGACGTAAGAGAACCCCAAGAAGGCTCCACGCTGACGTGGGGCTCAATCTCATGAGCCATGAGATCATGACCTAAGCCAAAATCAAGAGTCAGACACTTAACCAACTGAGACACCCAGGTGCCCCCAGACCTATTCGGATCTTGAACTGTGAACGGTAAAATGGTCCTCCTAAATTAACTAAACATTAAATTATTTTTTCGATTTCTAGAGTGTCGATGATTTTCCTTAAAGTAGAAAAATACATATTTATAAAAACATGATGTCACTAAGAGCATAATATAATTTAAAATACACATAAAGCTATAAACTTCAGTAATGAAGCACTATACTTTCTGGCATTAATAACTATAACCAATTTATCTTTAAATTATCATTTAAGCTTGGCTACGATAGAAACAAAGTTAAGATTTTTTTAAACATCATAAATAATTCCTGGCTTCCTTTTAGGATGTAGAATGTTTGAAATAGAGTTGCTCCCACTCTTCCAATAAGAAAAAAGTGGAAAATCTAAATAAATATAATTTTTCTGGAGACTATAACTTAGCAAGCTAAGGTTGTAGGACAACCAACTACCCTGAAATCTAAGGAAAGACAGATGACTCCAAAGAGAAAGAGGAGGCAAACACCTGCTTACTTGGAGCACATACCAAAGTGTTATACGCCTGTAGAAAAAATCCAGCTAAATTTTTTAACTGCTGAAAGCCAAATGTGGGCTAGCATGAGAGTGGAAAACCCCTGGGAGCCACAGAACAAGAGGAGTCTGCCACCTACTCACAGATTCTTCTCTAGAGACCTTACTGGGTGCTGGGGAGAAAGTATGGGGGCAAAGCCAGAAACCAAAGAAGGCCTCCTTGAGGTGCAGGCCCAGGGGAGGGGAGCGGCAGCTGTTCCAAGGAATGCCTGAAGCGCCATCTGAATCCTTCTAGCCCACAGAACAAAAGCCAAAACCTGACTGGGAGAAGGGATCAGAAAAACACGTGAGGCAGGGAAAGAGACGGAAATGTTCTAGCACCTGACCATCTCCACCTCTGAGAGAACTTGAGTCAGGAACACTAATAGGATCCCAACCCAGCAACTGCCTATGGCTGAAGCTGAACCAGGACAACAGAAAACACCCGTTCCCCAACCCCCAGTACCAGGTTGGGAGGCACTGAGTAACAACAGCAGACCCACCGCTGGGGGAAAGGCAGGAATGTGGGAACAGTCTCTCTCTGAGGTGCAGATACAAAGGGAAGCTGAGGGTGGATCGGACTTTGAGAAAAAGTCTCCGGTAAACCAACTCTCTCCTGGGCACAAGATAAACACTACATGAATTTGAAGCACGTGGTAGACTGAGGCTACAGGTAACAACAACAAAACCCAAACTCAGCTCAGCTTCTGTGCAACCTAACACAATTCCTACAACAAAGACCAAGCAAAAGAAGAAGAATGACCATTTCCAGGCATAAATAATAGTGACTTCAGTGTCTACTGTTCTACACAAAGATGTCTGCTTTCAACCAAAACATGAAGCACACAAAGAAGAAAAGATAACACACTGTCAAGAGACAATGCAATCAACAGAATCAGCCCAGATATTGGAACTAACACATAAGGGAATTTAAAATCTCTGAGATTAACATGGTAGAATAGTGGAAAAAGCCTTTTTCCTTAAAGCATCCTCCTTTTTTTTTTTTTAAGAGAGAGAGAGTGCACGAGCAGGAGGAGGGGCAGAGGGGGACGGAGAGGGGGAAGGAGGGGAGAGAGAAAGAGAGAGCAAAAGCAAGAGAGAGTGAGAGAAAGAATCCCAAGCAGGCTCCATGCTGAGCACAGGGCCCAACGCAGGGCTCAATCTCACAACCCTGGGATCGTGACCTGAGCCGAAATAAAAAACTGGACATTCAACTGGGTCATCCAGGCATCCCGAGAAAAGCCATTTTAAAAATTACAATAGTTGAAATGGAAAAGGCATAGCTTTAGGTCTATCTCCCCAACTTGATTTTTTAGCTCCTTCAAAGCAGGATCCAAGTTCATCTCTCTTTGCTTCCGCTGCATCTAGCACAACCGGCAGATCTGACATTAGCACAACAGTACAAAAAATGAAATACATTTTTTAACTTGAAGACCCTCAACCACCATTAGCCGACAAAGTAGTAGGTGAAACTTCAATCCCACAGAAAGAGCTTCCATTTTGGATGGGCTTTTACACTTTTACTCTTAACTTTCCAAGCTGACTAGGAGTGACTAACCCAGGGTCTGCATGCTGCTCCTGGTTCGTTTGTGCTATGAAACGCTTTCTGATTAGTCATTCTGTTCCAGACTAGAATCCTTAAGTAAATGACTCTCACGTAAAAATAACTTATGAAGTATATTTATAAAAATGATCTCACATTTTCAGATCTTAGAGAGAGAAAATAACCACACATCTTTCATTGAGAATCATCCTTCACTGATGTACATATGTTCAAGCCTTCTTAGCTCTCATTTCTCTTTTACCACTTAAGAAAAATAAAGTTGCATTGAGATATTCTTAACTGAGACCTTCCAATTCTTACCTCAATCATTTCTAACTCCTAAAAGATAAAACTACCAGCTCCCTATCTTCCAACCTCCAGTTTACCTACATAATCCTGTACATTCCTCACAACACTCTCCCTGAAGGGGATGTTATACATAAGTCCAGTTTTATAGAGCCGATGGGGGCTTTGGCAACTTCCTGTAATTATCTCTAGCTGAATTATAAAAATAACAATGAACTTGAAAAGGTTCCTATAACTTCCTATTTGATCTCATGGGCATCTTCCAATTTCTAAATCTTATATGGGGTCTCAGTAATCTTCCCCATGAAAAATTTAGAATAAATCTGCAAGAACTTTCAAATTCCCAGCAATGATGCAAAATGCCTGTTTATGCAGTGAATTAGTGAGCTCAATGAACCTTTGCAAAACAATTACAGAAATTATAATTTTTTGAAAAAAATTTTCTAAAATGTTTTCTATATGCTATCATAAACTTCCACACCCATTTAAACTAAACCCACTATCTTTAGCAATGATAATCACACAGCATCTTTGGATAACGTACACATTTTCATATAACTTGATCATGCCCGTGTTCAGTGATAACCAGCCCAGTGATGCTTCCAAGACGCCACTTTCTCTCATTTCTTTCTGCATCACTCATCACTCTCTTGTGCTTGTTGTTTGTCTCCTCCCTGATCTCTGAACCGAAGAGTACCTCCAGACTCAGTCCTTAGACCACTTCTCTTTTTCCACTTAACTCTCCTCAGTAGTTCCAACTGGTATCATGGTTTTAAATACAAACATATACCTCCGGCTCCAGACTTACATATTTAACTGCCTACTCAACATTTCACTTGGACACCTTTTAGGTATCTCAAATTCAGTATGTCCAAAACTAAACTCCTGATCTTTTTCCCAATCCAACTGCAACCACAAACTTCTCCATCTCAGATGATGGCAAATCCAATCCTTCTAGTTGCTCATGCAAAACACCCTGGAATCATCTCTGGCTTTCTCCAAACTGTCACAAAATATGGTTGGCACTGTTTCAAAATATATCCAGAACCTGACCACTTCTCACTACCTCCACTCTACCACCATCGTCTCTCACATGGATTACTGCAGTGGCCTCGCTCGCTCGTAACAGGTCTCTGTGCTCTTATTCTGAGCCCCCACAGCCAGAGTAATCCTCTTAAAAGGCAAGTTACATTATCACTTCTCTGCTTAAAACCCTCTAACAGCTCCGCATATCCCCGGTAAAAGCCTGAGTTCTCACAATGGCTCACAATGACCTATGTGATCTGGTCCCCTAATGTCCTGTTAATGTCCCCTTTGCTCACTCACTCCAGCCATATGAAATTCTGTTTTTCAGATGTGCCAAGTACCCTCTTGACTAACAGCCTTTGCTTTAGATGTTCCTCCTACTTTTCCTTCAGATACCTTCACAGTTAACTTACTCACTTCCCTTAACTCTTTGCTCAGATATTACCTTTTGCATAAAACCTACCCTCACTCCCGCCCTTTACTCCTACCCTTTTTTTCCACAGCACTTACCACTTTCTAACGTGCCATACATCTATTTTGATTATTGTTTATTTCTCTCTTGTCCCATTAGAAAGCTACATCCCAAATGATGGCAACTTTTTCTTTTGGTTGACAGAAGTATCCCAAGTGCCTACGTTATCCAGCATATAATAGATACCCAGTTACATCTGCAGAACGAAATTCCCAAAATTCATAAGTCAATGGCCTGCTGGTAGCTAAGGAATGATAACAGACTACAACTGCTAAGAGCCATGAGCCATGATTCTTTTTGTTCATTCTACCCTCACATTATTTGTAGGGCCAGTATTGTGGCCCTGCAAATACTGGCAGCCCTTACATGTGACGGTTTCAAGCTGTTGTTCTTAAGAAAATAAAAAATTATTTTAATCCGAAAGTGACCATACCCAACTGCAAAATTTTGCATGCACATAGTATTGAGAGTATACTCATTGTTTGCAGATAAAATCAAGCTTAAAAGAATTACAATTTTAGGGGCACCTAGGTGGTTCAGTCGGTTAAGTGTCTGACTCTTGATTTTGGCTCAGGTCATGATCTCATGGTTCGTGAGCCTTGTGTCAGACTCTATGCTCACAGTGTGGAGCCTGCTTGGGATTTTCTCGGTCTCCCTCTCTCTCTGCCTCTCCCCTGCTAACTCTCTCTAAAACTAAAAAATAAACTTCAATAAATTTTTTTAAAAGAATTACTACTTTAGAAAGTAGAATTAAAATTTAAAGCTTCAAAGTGATTTTAATGAATGTGTGAAACAGTCTATAAAAAAAAAGCAAGATGACCCCTAATAAGTAAAAATATTCTTAATTGCAAAAGTATACAATTTTAAGTAAGATTCACACAGAGCTCTGCTGTCTACAAACTGTTTTCAGAACAACTCTTATTTGACCTTATATATGTTTACTATTATCAACCCCATTTTGTAGATGTGGTAACTGAGGCTAACAGAGGTGAGTGAACTTTCCAAGGTGATTTAGCTAGTAAGAAGAAATTCCTAGATTCATTTCCAAGTCCATGTACTTTTTTAAAATTCTGAAATAATCATAGATTCAGAAAAGTTGCAAAAATAATACAGAGGACTTATACAGCCTTTACTATGTCCCCCCCAATGGTTACATCTTATATAAATACACTATGATATCAAAACTATGAATAGATATTGGTCTATATACTTTTATTGTGGTGCCTGGGAATGAAAATGGATCACAAACAATAAGACTCAAAGACTTTTCTTAACTCCAGTGAAGATAATTTATGTAAATGAGCTAAGAGGTAATTGCTAAGTATATACTATTTTACCCTGACAACTATAGGAGTATTACAGTCTATTTGGGTATTTATGTTTAATAATATAAATAATATAGCAGAAAAGTAAGATATGATTAGATATGATTAGAAGATATTAAGTTATGGGGCACCTGGTGGCTCATTAGGTTAAGCCTCTGACTTTGGCTCAGGTCACGATTTCACGGTTCGTGGATTCGAGCCCTGCATCGGGCTCTGTGCTGACAGCTCAGAGCCTGAAGCCTGCTTCAGATTCTGTCTCCCTCTCTCACTGCCCCTCCCAGCTCATGCTTTGTCTCTTTCTCTCTCTCAAAAATAAATAAACATTAAAAAATTTTTAAGACATTAAGTTATGATTAGAAGATGATAAAGTGGGCGAAGTTGATTTGACAAACTTTTCTTCACTTATGTGGCTGGTTATGATGATGTGACTGACCAGCTATAAAGTTATCTCTGCTCTGGATAATTCACAAAACTACTCTTGAATCTCCCTAACAACCATTTGTCAATTTCAAACTCTGTATATTTCTTTTTCCTCCCTTTTAGCCTCATGACAGTCTTGTTTACAATCTGCTTGATTCTTATGGAAACTTTTTCCATCATTTGCTTTCAGGATACTGCACTCCCTCGACTCTCCTTTTTTTTTTTTTTTTTTTTTTTGTGGTCTTCTCTGTTGTGTATACCCTATTACCTTTTATCAAAAATCTCTGCGCCCTTTCTTAAAGTACAGATAGAATCACAATCCTATTTGGAACACAGCAGTTTTTCTAAGTCGAAATCTACTGACCAATGTCTGGGTTACTTAGCACAACCCTCCACTCTTTTAAGACACCTCTGTATGTCCCAGAATTCCTTTCCCCATACAGATCTGGATCAGATTTTGCCAGTGAAAGGAATGCATGTGAGATCTGGAAAGAGGAGAAGCCATTACTCACTGTGGGTGGCTGGAGGCAGATGTTAGATTCATAGTAGCTCTGGAGCACAACAGCTTTTGCTTGAGAATCACTGCTTTTTTGTCGCAGCCCAAGACACATGAGGGAAGCATCCTCAAAGATGCATGATAACTGCAGCAGTTTCCCCATCAGCTTTTGAGAACCCTGGAGGTCTTCAGTGTCTGCTTTCCTGACCTTCCAGCAGAAGCCTTCCTGACTTCCCAAGGGGACTCCCGTGACATTCACTCCACCAGCTCTCCCAAGATTCACGTAAGCCCTAATGCCCAGATCATTCCTAAGATAGTCCATTTTCCTTACCAGTCGCAAACTGTTAACAACCACACAGATACAGATTAGGTATATAGGTGGATACATAGATACATACATACACACACATACATAGATCGATCTAACCTTATATGGATATAGGTAAAGATTATTATATATGGAGGTATTTATACATTTGTCAAATACCCTGGGAAGGATAGAAACAACTTCATAAATAGCAGTTGCCTTTGAGAAGGGAAACTGAATGGCTAGAGGACAGGAATAGAAGGAAAACTTATTTTTCACTATACACCCTTATTTTTTACTATACAACCTTCTTGAATTTCATACTACAAGCATATACACCTATTCAAATATGAAGTAATTATTAAAAAGTTATATGCCAGGGGGTCTGGGTGGCTCAATCAGTTAAGCATCTGACTCTGGCTCAGGATATGATCTCATGGTTCGTGGTTTCGAGCCCCGCGTCGGGCTCTGTGCTGATAGCTTGCAGCTGGGAGCCTGTTTCAGCTTCTGTGTTTCCTTCTCTCTCTGTCTCTCCCCTGCTCACACTGTCGCTCTCTCTCAAAAAGAAATAAACATTTAAAAATTCTTTTAAAAAGTTATATGCCCCCATGGACCCCATGGACCAAGAAGTGTTTTCTGTCTATGGTCTCTGCTCAAACCTCTGAGCTATAAGGAGAAGTGGTGTAGGAGGGGAAGAATGACTTCTCGGGAATAAGGTTTTGTACTCCCAGGGAAAAGACCTATTGGTCAAGCCTTCTCCAGTTTGGAAGAATTTTTCTCATTCATTCCTTGTCATATTTAACAACTACTTTTAAATGACATAAAGACAAGGGGCGCCTGGGTGGCTCAGTTGGTTAAGCATCTGACTTCAGCTCAGGTCATGATCTCATGGTCTGTGAGTTCAAGCCCCGCGTCAGGCTCTGTGCTGATGGCTCAGAGCCTGGCACCTGCTTCAGATTCTGTGTCTCCCTCTCTCTCTGCCCCTCGTCGCTCATGCTCTGTCTCTCTCTGTTACTCAAAAATAAATAAACATTAAAAAAATTAAAACTGAATAGTTTTAGGGTGCCTGGTTGAGTGTCCAACCCTTAATTTCAGCTCAGGTCATGACCTCATAGTCATGGGATCAGGCCCCAAGACAGACTCTGCACTGAGCATGGAGCCTGCCTGGGACTCTTTCTCTCCCATTCTCTCTACCCCTCACCCATTCATATTCTCTCTCTCTCTCTCTCTCTCTCTCTCTCTCTCTCAAAATAAATAAGTAAACATTTTCAAAAATGAATATTGTTCTTTCTCGATTCTTATAAATTACAATGGAGGAAAATACATTCCTTGCACCTACCTGTTAATGAGCCCCAAACAATTAAATTAATAATTGTAATGGGAAGTCTTATGCTGGAGCTCAAATATTTTTAAAAGCATTTCCTTGTGTTCTGGATGACAGAAGACCAAGACTACAGAAAACAACCCATGTAACATAAAGCTGTGCAGTTTTCAGTGCAGATGATAGTAATGAGGATGCACAGGCAGGTGAAAATGCAGTCGGTCGAGCTTTACCAAAGACTCTATCTCTAGAACTGAACAACAGAAAAACAGTACCTTATGCTGCCAATCCGTTTAAGCTACCTGGGTTGACAGCATGGCCTAAACTATATATGTGCTGACTCTAAAATTAATATCAGGAAAATACTCGTGTAGGTATAAGGGAAGAATACCACAGGACGAAGATGAGGCGTTTCATAGCTTCACATCTCCATAGAGTATACAATGCCACAGAAGTGTTTGGGGGGGGGGGGGGAAGGGTTAATACAAAACATTAAACTCAAGCCTCAACACCTATTTTGAAATTAGTTAAAGTGCTAGTTCTCATCAACAACACATAATTTCCAAAAATTAATAATTAAACAATACGGGGTCCTAGATGGCTCAGTTAAGCATTTGACTCTAGATTTTGACTCAGGTCATGATCTCACAGTGTGGAGCCTGCTTGGGATTCTCTGTCTCCCTCTCTCTGCCCCTCCCCTGCTTGCTCTCTAATTTTCTCTCTCGAAATAAATAAATAAACATTAAAAAAAAAAAAGATTCTCTTTCTCCTTCTTTCTCTGTCCCTCGCCACGTGCACTCTCACAGTCATGGGAGAGAAAGAAACAAAGAAACAAACAATGTGCCAAACCACCTTCTAAAAGTATTTTCTAACCTGTCAGCATCCATATCTTTGTCACAGAGGAATAAAACCAGTTTTTAAGTGTCCATTGGTACTTTAAGGAAGCTCTGAAACTAGTATTCCCAGTGAGAATTTCCAAAACTTTTACTGATACACTGCATTGTGTAACACTTCCCAAACACCCCCTACAACAGAAAACCTTTGTAAATGGCATCTTTCTGTTTCTGTGTTAATTGTCTTGATTTAAAATATCTCAAGTCTAACAAATTCAGTATTCCTTTACAGTATTTGTTGAGCACTTTACTATGTGTCAGACACCAAATTGTCCCTGGAGGACATAGGTGAAGAAGACAATGTCCCAGCCCTCAAGAAGCTCACAGTCTAGGGGCACCTGGGTGGCTCAGTCGGTTAGGCGGCCCACTTCAGCTCAGGTCACAATCTCACAGTCTGTGAGTTTGAGCCCCGCGTCGGGCTCTTTGCTGGCGGCTCGGAGCCTGGAGCCTGCTTCAGATTCTGTGTCTCCCTCTCTCTCTGCCCTTCCCCTGCTCATGCTCTGTCTCTATGTCTCAAAAATAAATAAACGATAAAAAATTTAAAAAAAATCATTTAAAAAAAAAAGAAGTTCACAGTCTAAGAATACAGATAAGACTAAGAGTTATAATACAGTGTGATAAGTCAGTACTTAGGGTAGGGAGAAGGGTAGGACATTACGAGAGTACACAGAGGGGCTCCGAAGAAGAACCTATAAATGCCCAACTGCTTCACTATTTAAAATGTTTGCAATTTAGAAAACACTGTTATTGGTATGTTAACATAAAAAACCCTTAAGAATAGGGGCGCCTGGGTGGCTCAGTTGGTTAAGCACCGACTTTGGCTCAGGTCACGATCTCACGGTTCGTGAGTTCGAGCCCTATGTCAGGCTCTGTGCTGACTGCCTGGAGCCTGCTTCAGATTCTGTGTCTCCCTCTTTCTCTGCCCCACCCCTGTTCACACTCTGTCTCTCTGTCAAAAGTAAATAAACATTAAAAAAAATAGAAATAAAAAAAAACCCTTAAGAATAAATGGGATGCAAGGATAAAATATTAAGAATAATCATTTTTTTAACTTTATTTTTAAGTAATCTCTACACCTAGTGTGGGGCTCAAACATACAACTCTTGAGATCAAGAGTCTTGTGCTCTACCGACTAAGCTAGACAGGTCCCCCTAAGAATAATATTCTTTTTCATAGTGGCTAACTCTAATTCTGTGAAGACAGCTAACCCTAAACTCTCTGAAGTAGAACTCTTTAAAGAGATAATAAAACATGAAGGCCTCTACAAAGTGGGGGAAGAAAATGCCATAAAAGTTGAGAATCACTGAAGCTATAAGCTACTGTTAACTAAGAGTATTAAGTGTATCTTATCCCTTAGTACTTTATGGCAGAAACAAAAGTTGAAACTCAATGCCAAAATAAATTTAAAGTAAGATCCGATGTATTAAAATTCAAATCTATTCACAACTTTTAGAAAAAAGTCTATTAACACAGTTGAACCTTGAAAAATGTGGTCTTGAACTACGTGGATTTTTTTAAAGTACAGTACTATAAATGTATTCTCTCTTCCTGAAGATTTTCTTAGTAACATTTTCTTTCCTCTAACTTCCTTTATTGTAAGAATACAGTATATAATACATATAATATACAAAGTATGTGTCAGTCAACTGTTTATGTTATTGGTAAAGGTTCCAGTCAACAGCAGGCTATTAGCAGCTAAGTTCTGGGGGAGTCAAAGTCATACATCCATTTTCAACTGTGTAGTGGTCAGCAGCTTTAACCCCTGCATCGTTCAAGACTCCTCTAGATAGCATAACTAGTAGAATACAGTATAAAGTGAGGTACCCCTATGAATATTACAATCCCTAGATATCTTTACACTCCAAGTACTGGAACAGACAGGATCCTCTCTCTGAGGAAGGAAAAACTCTTAAACACAAGACAGCACAATACTATGGGAAAGGAACACTAAAATATCTGTTGAAACCTTCACTATCTGATCAATAAGAAGGGGAGTCTCTGCACGGGAAATCAAGTCACTAATCACTAAGAGTTCACACTGCTCTTTAGCTTGCCTAAGCACAAAATCTTCTTGGTGCAGTACTGCCCCCTGGGGGCTACAGCACATTACTGCTCTTCTGAGAAACCACTGGTGTAGACAGAAAATACAGATATTATTTTCTACTAAAAACACAATGCAAAAACATGTCAAATAACAAAGAGGCCTGTCCTAAATAATCTCTTTTTTAAACACAATATCATATTTATCTCTATCTGAATAAGTGGGAATAAAGTACACGATAAAACTTAATTATAGAAAGTGGTTGTTAATATGATTAAGAACATCAGGGCTTATACAGCATTTTGCATTTGCAAAGCACTTAGCCAACATTAAACGATTAATCTTTAGAACATTCTTGAGGTCAATATCATCACTATCTTTTTTACAGAAAAGTAAACAGCAAGGTTAAGTGAAGTATTAGAAATTCAAGAACTAATCAGTAAGTAATCAGCAAAGTGCCACAGAATACTCTAATGTGAAATATGAAGCACTAATACATTAACTCATCTCTAATACCATACGACCTACCTCTAGGAGAAATTAGTTACTCTTTTATCGGTGGCCCCTTAGCATTTTATAGATCCCTCTATTATAAGGCTTAACACTTGTGCATTATAGACATTGAACTGCCAGTCTTCGTGACTAAACTCTGTACTGCCCCCTCAAGACTTTGCACAGTGTTTATCACACAGCAAAGCACAACGATGAATCATTCAGCCATTTGTCCAACTATTAAGCATTAATTATAAGTCAGATGCTGTTTTGGACATGGAGGTACAGTGGTAAAAAGGAGGGCCAACTCTTAAATACAGAGAACAAACTGAGGGTTGCTGGTGGGGTGCTGGGTGGGGGATGGGCTAAATGGGCATTAAGGAGGGCACTGGGTATATATGTTAGTGATGAATCACTAAATTCTATTCCTGAAATCATTATTACATTATATGTTAACTAACTTAGACTTAAATTCAAAAATAAATATTCTTTAAAAAGAGAAAGAGGGGCGCCTGGGTGGCTCAGTCGGTTGAGCGTCCGACTTCGGCTCAGGTCATGATCTTGCGGTCTGTGAGTTCGAGCCCCGCGTCGGGCTCTGTGCTGACAGCTCAGAGCCTGGAGCCTGCTTCGGATTCTGTGTCTCCCTCTCTCTCTGCCCTCCCCCACTCATGCTCTGTCTCTCTCTGTCTCAAAAATAAATAAACATTAAAAAAAAATTAATAAAAAAATAAAATAAATAAAATAAAATAAAATAAAAATAAAAATAAAAAAAGAGAAAGAGCCAAGCTCCCTACTCTCATGGAGCATACATTCTAAGAGGCAAAGTCAGATGAAAAAAAAAAAAGAAAAAAAACCTAGGTAGAAGGAAGAGCTATAGAGAAAATTAAAGAGGCCAATGTGACTATAGATGCATAAGTAGTTACATTAGATTAGGCAGTAATATTCAAGCTGACACATGAATGTAAGAAACAACCAGGGGCACCTGGGTGGCTCAGTCAGTTAAGCATCCAACTGTTGATTTCAGCTCAGGTCATGGTCTCATTGTTGGTGGAATCGAGCCCCACACTGGGCTCTGCGCTGACAGTGTGGAACTTGCTTGGGATTCTCTCCCTCTCTCTCTGCCTCTACCCTGCGCTCTCGTACCTAATCACTCTCTCTCTCTCTCTCAACATAAATAAATAAACATTAAAAAGAAAAGAAGGAAGGAAGGAAGGAAGGAAGGGAGGGAGGGACTAGCCATAACTGTACGGGGGAAAGACGATTCCAGGTGGCAAATGCAAAAGGTCCAAAAGAGCAAAAAACACAAATATTCAAGGAACAGAAAAAATATTTAAAAGACTATAACTGGAGTAAAGTGGGCCAATGACTGAGGGATAGAAGATGAAATCAGAGAGGTGGGTAGGAGCCAAATAAAGGTTTTCTGTGGCCATGACAAGAATTGTATTCTAAGTGAGATGAGAAGTTATTTAAGACTCCATAACATGTATTTGCCCATTTGAATTGCTGCACTTGAGTATTAGGTACCACTAAGGGGAAAATTAGTGCTGAGAAAGGAAAATTACTGTGCTCCTGATTAGGGAGCCTTTCTGTTTTAATAAATTACTTTTTAGTGAAAAGTTATTTTATAATTAAATCTTCAGACTAAAGGATAAAACAGCAGTGTCTACTAATTTTTAATAGCAGTTAGAGTAATGAGATTTTGACAGTCATTATTGGAAGGAATTGGAGGGCTCCTGCACAAACCACTGTACATTATAGATGACTATAGTAGGATCTTATGCTAATTACTTATTAATTTTGCAAAACCTAAGATAACTCCAAATAGTTCATGATGAGTGCCAGACAGACATCTGAAGAGGAGGTTCCTGAGTCAAAGTATGGAAGTGTCACTGAACATAGTAAATCTCCTCCTCTCACCCAAGAAACCAGAATGGAAAAGGTAACATACAGTTAGAAGTAAGAACACTTCTCACCATATGAACTGAACAAAATACAGAAAAGGCTTAAAAATTAAGGGCCAGTTTATATTTCACCTTTAATGACAGAGGTGCTGCAGAAGCCTAAAGGCTAACACCAGGCTATACCACCAAGATCCAGTCAAATTTAACTTCACAAATAAGTCCCTGCAGAGAAAATATTACCATTAGCTCATTCTAGTTAGTAGGTTCCTGAACATGTGATATATTAAATTTTGTGCATTTTCTACCCTTTTTAATGTGTTTTTTTATTGTGGTTTAAAAAAACCCACAACACATAAAATTACCATTTTAGCTATTTTTAAGTGTACAGCTCAGTAGTGTTGAGTATATTCGCACTGTTGCGCAATGAATCTCCAGAACTTTTTTCATCTTGCAAAACTAAAATTCCATACCCACTGAACAACTCCCTGTTTCCCCCTCCCTCTAGCCACTGGCAACCACCATTCCACTATGTGTTTCTACGTCGCTCAACGTCTCTCAGTTTTTCAACTGGTAAGATCACATTGCAACAATACCCACGCCCCTTCAAAAGGAACTATGTGTACAAATTGTTTTTTTTAAGATTTGATTTGTAAGTAATCTCTACACCCAACATGGGGCTCGAACTCAGGACCCCGAGATCAAGAGTTGTATGCTCTATGGACTGAGCCAGCCAGGTGCCCCTGTGTACAAGCTTTTGTTATTGGTATTTTAGTCTGTTTTTGTTTAAACACAATTTCATCCCTGTTTCCTAAACCAAAATGTGAATAGTAGAATGGTAAAGAACTGCCTCCATTATGTGGACAGGAACACAAAAGAAGAGAATGAAAATTATATTGTAATGTACATGACACTATTTCCACTTAACAAAACTATTACAGAGAAGCAGAATCACTGGCTACCAGCAGTATGGCAACTGGCCAATATGATATGATCTATATGGAAAAACACGTAGTATATACATAGAGAGAATGAATATTGGACTTAAAATAAAAAAGACTGAAATTTGAGAATAGCCTAATAGATGATAAAATTCTCTTACATTTTTATCCTTTTCTATGTTGCAAGGAAATTCCACATACACCAATTCATCAAGTTACAATCTTTGTAAAAGTGGAATTAAAATGCCAGCCATGCGGGGCACCTGGGCGGCTGAGTCAGTTAGACATCTATCTGACTTCTGCTCAGGTCATGATCTCACAGCTTATGAGTTCGAGCCCTGCATCAGGCTCTGTGCTGACAGCTCAGAGCCTGGAGCTTGCTTTAGATTCTGTGTCTCCCTCTCTCTCTGCTCCTGCCCCACTCACACTCTGTCTGTCTGTCTCTCTCTCTCTCTCTCTCTCTCTCAAAAGTGAATAAACATTTTAAAAAATATTAAAAATTTTTTAAAATAAAAATAAAATAAAATGCCTGCCATCCTGATCTCATAGGGTTGGAACAAGGAAAAAGTTGAAATAATAAATGTAAATGCAATTTGAAAGGTGTAAACACTTCTACATATATGTAAATTATCTAAAGACAAATCAAAAAATGTACTGCTTACAACCAAGGAATGGTTGACATGGTACTATACATGCAATTACTATTTACTAAAAACTTGTCAAATAATTTATACAGTACCCTAAACACAAAGAGAGAGCAAAATTTCCTCTATTTGGTGCACAGAAAATGAGCTCTCTTAAATCTGTTAATGGTGATATGAAAGTTAAAAGAAGATCAAAGTATCAATCTACATGTTAGATGTAACAAGAGCAAAAAGAGGCAGGATTATGGGGGTGGTTATTCATGACACAGAGCAGCAAATCTTTAGAAAAATATACTATATGTAAGTAAATTTTCCAAAAGTAATTTCTTTTTGGTGATTTGGTAAATTACAAAACTATCAGTGAATTCTTTGTTGAATGAAAATTTCAAGGGCACAAGCACAGGCAAGATTCTGTACAGGACAAATTAACACTAAAATCAAGAACGAATCTACTTCTCTGTGACACTATACAGTTATAAAACTATGTGGGATTTATAGGAAGAATCCTATATCTCACTCTTTAAAATTTAATACGTTATATTAAATTGAAGAATGTAATCAAGAAAGCCATACAAAGTACTTTATCTCCATCTCTAAACTGTACCAATTTAACCTATAATTGCCTACACAAATCAAATATAAGAGGATTTTATTATTATCTAGTAGGCAGGCAAGGCATTCTCAAATTCTGAACCTTTGATAACAAACTCTTCATAATCACCTTTTTAATTCCACCCCCCCATTTAAAAGGAGTGATTTGTTTATGACACTATCTGCTAAGCTTCTATAATCACTTGAAACGATGGCTCAGAAACCTACACCAAACTTGATCTGATTCTAAAGGGATCCACAAAATCAAAGTAATTCAGTCCATGATGGCTCCAGATAAAGGGAGCCCTAGCTCCATGTTGATCAGAAGAGGGCTATACACATGCGTAGCAACATGGATGGAACTGGAGGGTATTATGTTAAGTGAAATAAGTCAGTCAGAAAAAGACAGATACCATATGTTTCCACGAATAGGTGGACTTGGTGAGTCTAAGCAAAAACCAGGGGGAGGGGAAGAGGGGAAAGAAAAAAAAGACACAGAGAGGGAGGGAGATAAAACATAAGAGACTCTCAAAGACTAAGAACAAACTGAGGGTGAGGAAGATGGGGGGGGGGGAGGGGGTGATGGGCATTAAAAAAGGGCACATGTTGGGATGAACACTGGGTGTTTTATGTAAACCAATTTGAAAATAAACTATTTTAAATTAAAAAAAAAAAGAAGAGGGCTATACATTGAGATTTTAAATTGTTTACTGTTTATTTATTTGAGAGAGAGAGCGAGAGCACTAGTGGGGTAGAGGAAGAGAGAGAGGGAGACAGAGGATCCCAAGCATGCTCCTCACTGACAGCAGAGAGCCCAAGGCGGGGCTTGAACTCAAGAACTGTGAAATATGCCCTCAGCCGAAGCTGGACACTCAATCAATTGAGCTACTCACACTAAGTCACCCTCATACATTGAGATTTTAATATGATTATAAATACCATGAGATATAAAGGTCCTACTTCAATTAAATATGCTCCCAAAGATCAAAAGTCACTTGTTTTCCAAGTGTCTTTGTAATCAGAGTGACAAATTATCCTTCAGGATATAGCAAGTTAGCAATTACCTAACTAATTTCAAATCTCCCAGTCAACAAGAAAATACAAGTCATCAGTTATGATACTTCCATTCTTCCTTTCAACAAATATTTATTGAAGGTCTACAATATGCCAAACTCTTACTATTACTAGCTTGACCACCCAACATAGCTGACAACAGACACAAAACCTTCATGTAAAAATAATAGTATAATTAAACCTTCTAAGCCTTTTTCAAAATAATTTATGTTCAAGGACATATCCTTCAATAAATGCATTAATTAAATATAATAAAATTTGATGTCAAGTATGTGAAAGTTAATGTAAGGAACAGAACCAAGAAACGTTTAACATTCTTTCCTCTTACAATAACAAGATTGGGTAATATGCATTGAATACTAATCATTTTACTTGTAAATCTTTAATATCTTCAAAAAATGCACATATATTAACCCAACCCATCAAACTACTGAAAGCCACAAACTATAGAATAGTGTTAACTGTAAATTAAACACAAGAGGGCGCACAAGTCTAGAAGATTCATAAAACCAAAGGCAAGTTGAATTTTACTCAAAAATTTGCAGCTTTTTAATGCAAGGTCATATGGATTTATAAAAGATTCTTTATGCATACACAAGAGGCTAATTACACTGAAAATTATTCACTGTATTATTAGAGCCATATGCAGGAAATAGACCTCTGACTTTTAGAAATTGATGCAAATCTGTATCATAGTAATATCCACTATTTAATTCTCAAGCACTGAATATTCTGTCTACAATATCTATTCCAAGAGTTGTCCACCAATCCCAAATAGTAGATGGTAGGCTATGATTTCATTAATTCACTCACTTGTGAAATAACAAACTACCTGAGGAGTTTTTTTTGTTTTTGTTTTTGTTTTTGTTTTGTTTTTTGAGCGAGAGAGAGAAAGAGGGCACAAGTGAGTGAGGGGCAAAGAGAGAGAGAAGAAGTGGGGCTCACCTAAAGCAAGGCTCCTGTTCACCAGAAGCGGGGCTCAAGATCACCGGATATGGGACTCGAACTCCCCAACGGTGAGATCACGACCTGAGCTGAAGTCAGATGGAGCCTATAGGCAGGAGCATAATTCAAAATAATTCCAGAGCACATTCTGCCTGCCCCAAGAGTCACGAGAATATAATACCCACACACTAAGTTCTAGGTAGAGAGCTCTATTCAGTTTTATATAGTCCTAATTAATTGGCTGTGACATATGGAATTATCCTAAATGCCAATAGTTTTATATTGTGCCTAACTCCTACAGAGAAGAGATGAGGCACCCAATAGGAGGGGCATGATATTAAACGGGCACAAAAATATTTCTTTTCTTTCTATATAACTATGCTAAGGATACAAAAATGAGACATGAATTGGTTGCCAGGATTAAGAGTCAGGCAAAAAATTCAGACTAGTAGCAGCGAGCTTCAGGTTAGGTAAAAGCTGACAGTCCAGCTTTTAAGATTAAAAATATATTATTTTAGAGATCAAAGGTCAGGGTACAAACCAAGGAAATAACAATCAGGAACCCGCTAATGGTCAAAATTCAGTCAATCAAATAAACTACTTATAATGTGAGCAGGTGGTACAGACCTGATACTATAGTCTATCTGAACTAAACTCCTAATACATTTCTTGCCATGTACATCATCCATAGCCAGAAAAGAAACTGCATCTGTAAAGGAGAATCCTGGGAAATCACTGAAATCTGAACAGGGTCTATGGATTGGACAGCAGTGTTGCATCAATGTTAATATCTTGATTTTAATGGTTTTATTGTAATTATATATCAGAGTATTCTCAATATACACCTAAGGTTTTAGGCATAATGGGACATCATGTCTGCAACTTACTCTCAAATGGTTCAAAAACAACAATAATAATAGGTAAGGGAAATTACAAGCCAAATATGATAAAATGTTAATAACTGGAGGATCCAGAGTAGGGATCAAAAGTACTTTGAACTAGGGGTGCCTGGCTGGCTCAGTCAGTTAAATGTCCAACTCTTGGTTTTGATTCAGGTCATCGTCTCAAAGCTTGTGGGATTGAGCCCCATGTCAGACGTTTTGCTGACAGCACAGAACCTGCTTGGGATTCTTTTCTCTCTAACTCTCAAAATAAATAAACATTTTTTTAAAAAAGTACTTTGAACTCATCTCACAACTTTTCTGTATGTTTCACATTATTCCAAAATTAAAAATATAAAAAACAGGGGCGCCTGGGTGGTTCAGTCGGTTGAGTGTCTGACTTCGGCTGAAGTCATGATTTCATGGTTTGTGAGTTCAAGCCCCACATCAGGCTCTGTGCTGACAGCTCGGAGCCTGGAGTCTGTTTTGGATTCTGTGTCTCCCACTCTCTCTCTGCCCCTCCCCTGTTCATGCTCTGTCTCTCTCAAAAAATAAATAATAAGACATTAAAAAAAAAGAAAACTTATATAAAAAACATATAAGTAAATAAAATTTATAGTTGCTCTTAACGGTGGAGTGTAGCATATTTAAAATGAAATCTCTAAACTAATAAACACATAACATTATTTCAAAACTAAAAGTTATAACTTAAAATGTTTGATAATAGAGTACATCGCAAAAATTGTCTAAACTAACAAATACATGAGGTAATATAACTGCAGTTCTTAAAAGCCTCAATGGACTTCATTTAGCAAGAAACAATATTTCCCTTAAATTAAGTTACCAGATACTCCTTCCAGAGAAAGCAAATGAAGGTAACAACATAAATATTCTATAAAGTTATGTACAAGTATCTTTTAAAATATATTGTAAAAATAATGCTTTTCAGAGCCCTCTTCAAAACTGCAACTATGGCTCAGTCATTTGAGTGGTGGCTCAGTCAAACACTTGGCTTGCACTCACACACACACATGTACACATCCTCTCTCAAAATAAACATATTTTTAAATGTATATTTTTTTTTGAAAAACTTTCTTTGACATTATTTCTGGAGTTGGTTTCATAACTTCCAATCTGAATTATTTTTTTCAAGATTTACTGAAACACACTTTCATGAAATGACTATGAAAACCCCTAGGATAGTTTATTTAGTCTCTTCATTAACATGAAAAATGCTACCAAACTTTTATAACAGGAACGAAGACAAAAAAAACTTTTAAAAGGTTGGGTGTTCTAACACATTTTAAATAATATCACCCACAAACTGTTTATCTGCAGTTTAATCAGCTGTCAAGTATAAATGACAAGAAAACTTTCACTTCATTTAAAACAATGCATTCACATTCCCTAGTGGTAAATACATGCCATCTGGGAGCTGGAAGGAGGCTTGTTATTTATCATATGTTTATAACTTTGTCATTAAAACATTCTTAAAAATGAATTATGATAAACAAATCTGAGAATTTAAATAATTGAGCTCCTATTTCCTGAATTTCCTTTACAGCAAGACTTCTCTTCTTGTCAGACTTCCTGAATAATTTCCCAAGGACAAAGCATGCATCTTAAAGTAGTTGGTTCTATCCCACAAAAGCCTGGTTCCCAAGGAGATGCTGTGGACTCAGCATCACCTCAGGCTGACATTTATGAGAAAAATGCCTCTCAGTGAAAAACTGATTTTTCATCTCCAATCAACAAAAGTAAAATAAAATATGCATAAATAAGTAAACAATGACCAGTGAGATTAAGAAATGCTCACGTCAACACCAAGGAGAAAAAGCTACCAGTCAAATGGTGGCAACTAGAAAATGTACTTTTCTCTGTAGTCTATTTGAAATCTTTCTTGAATAACAAAAACAAAGACTACTTTTGCCTTCATATATGTACCCAAGAAAAAAACCTTGCAAACTACTTTTGCCTCATCTCTTATTAGATTACCATTTTCTTCTTAAATAAAAAATCAAAAATATTAAATTGGAATATTACATAGCTATTAAAAATAATTCAGTATAGGCATCTAGGTGGCTCAGTTGGTTAAGCATCCAACTCTTGATTGTGGCGCAGGCCATAATCTCACTGTTTGTGAGACTGAGCCCCACATCAGGCTCTGCGCTGGCAGTGCAGAGCCTGCTTGGGATTCTCTCTCTCTCTCTCTCTCTCTCTCTTCCCCTTCCCCACTTGCACACACAAGCACTCTCTCAAAATAAATTTTAAAAAACTTAAAAAATAATAATAATTAGGTATATAAATTAACAGAGAAAATTAAACACATTGCAAATCTAACATATAAAAAGTATTACTTTCTAGGGCACCTGGGTGTGTCTGTCGGTTTAAGCATTTAACTCTTTTTTATATA
Source organism: Paguma larvata (assembly GCA_030068075.1). Classification (NCBI taxonomy): domain Eukaryota; kingdom Metazoa; phylum Chordata; class Mammalia; order Carnivora; family Viverridae; genus Paguma; species Paguma larvata. The sequence goes on from CM057835.1 coordinate 66,366,285, forward strand.
TTTTTTTTAAGTATTTATTTTTGATAGAGAGACAGCGCACAAGCAGGGGAAGGGCAGAGAGAGAGGGAGACACAGAATCTGAAGCAGGCTCCAGGCTCTGAGCCGTCAGCACAGAGCCCTACGCGGGGCTTGCACCCACAAACCGTGAGACCATGACCTGAGCTGAAGTCGGCCACTTAACCGACTGAGCCGCCCAGGTGCTCCTAAGCATCTAACTCTTGATCTTGACTCAGCTCATGATCTCACAGTTCATGGGTCTGAGTCCCAAACTGGGTTCCTTGCTGACAATGTGGAGCCTACTTGGGATTCTCTCCGTCTCCCCCTCTCTCTGCCCCTCCCCTCCTCTCTCTCTCTAAATAATTAAGTATATGAATAAATAAACAAACAAACAAACAGAAAAAAACAGGCTAAAGAAAAAAGTTAAAGAAATATCTGGGAAATTAGATGTTCATAGAGGGATTTGAAAAACTCTAGAATATTCTTGGAAATGTAGGAATGTACATGGCTACACACATGCCCAAGAAAGACTTGAGAATGCCCTAAATCTTACCTCTGGCTAGACTTGAGGTTCTACACAAACAGGAAGTAAAAGCAAAGACAAAGTTGTAAACTGCGGACGTACTGAAGACATGCCCAACACACACAGGGAACTCTTTAACAAAGGCTGGGAGACTTACTCGTTCAAGGCATTGATTGAGGGTGGAGGAGGCATTTACTGAGGACATTTACAGAATCTCTGTCCCATCAAAGCTGACCACTAAGTTATCTAAGCACAGATTTCAGTGGATGCACATAACAAAGAATATAGACTTGAAAAAATTAGTCCAGGGAAGTAACTAACTCAAAAAGGCTACGACAACAAAAGCAACAGCAAACCCAGTGGGAGGAGGGGAGGGAAGAATCTGATTTTCAAAGTTGCCACATCATATCATTTAAAATGTCCACTTTTCAACAAAAAATGATGAGATATTGAAAGAAACAGATAATTAGGGCCCAAATACTGCAAAAACAGCAGGCAATAGAAGCTGTTCCTGAAGAAATTCTAACACTGAACTCACTATGCAAAGACTTTAAATCAGCCATTATAAACATGTTCAAAGTAGGAAAGAAAACCATGTCTAAACAACTAAAGGACAATGTCTCATCAAATAGAGAATATCAATAAAGAGGCAGAACTAGTATGATTTTAAAAGACAGTGATATAAAGCAATAATTATAAGACTATGCTAATTATCTTATAATGTAGAAAGATATAATTTGTATGACACTAACAGAACAAAAGATAATGGAATGGAGCTTATTAAATTTTTTTAACATTTATTTTTGACAGACAGAGAGACAGTGCATGAGCAGGGGAAGGGCAGAGAGAGAGGGAGGCACAGAATCCGAAGCAGGCTCCAGGCTCTGAGCCGTCAGCACAGAGCCCGACGCAGGGCTCTAATCCACAGACCGTGAGATCATGACCTGAGCCACCCAGGGGCCTCTGGAATGGAGCTTATTATACTATTAAAATTAAGGGGTGCCTAGGTGGCTCAGTCAGTTAAGCGCCTGACTTCGGCTCAGGTCATGATCTCACAGCTTGTTAGTTTGAGCCCCATGTCAGGCTCTGTAATGACAGCTCAGAGCCTGGAGCCTGCTTTGGATGTTGTGTCTCCCTCTCTCTCTACCCCTCCCATGTTCACATTCTGTCTCACTCTCTCTCTCTCAAAACTAAATAAACATTAAAAAAAAGTTTTTTTTAAAGTTAAGTCAAGGGGCATCTGGTGGGCTCAGCCAAAAGTATGTGCCCCTCTTGATAATCAGGGTCATCAGGTGTAAAGATTACTTAAATAAATAAAAATTAAATAAAATAATAAATATATAAAAATAAAATTAAGTTGACACATATTTAACTGCTGATTACAATCTCTAGGGCAACCACCAAGAAAATAAATAGTAAAGAAACATGGAAATGTAAACAGTACACCAGAAAATATTTATTTAACATAAAAGGATAGAAAAAAGGTACATATAAAACAAATTAACAGAGACATATAGAAAAAAGACATTAAAAAAAAGTAACAAAAAGGCAGGTGTAAATCATACATTATCAGCAGTTACATTAAATATAAATGGACTTATACTGAGACACTAAAATCAAAGGATGCAGACTGGAAAAATGAATTAAAAAAAATAGGAACACCGGGGTGGCTCAATCACTTAAACTTCTGACTTCTGGTCAGCTCAGGTCATAATCTCACAATTCGTGGGTTCGAGCCCCTTACTGGGCTCTGCATTGACATTGCAGGGCCTGCTTGGGATTCTCTCTCCCTCTCTCTCTTCCCCTTCCCTGCTCACACTCTCTCAAAATAAATAAATAAGCTTTTTTAAAAAAGTATTAAGGAAATGACTAACTATATGCTGTCTAGAAGACACTCGCTTTATGGGGCACCTGGGTGGCTCAGTCGGTTAAAGTGTCCAACTTTGGCTCAGGTCATGATCTCACGATCTATGCATCGGGCTCTGGAGCCTGCCTCAGATTCTGTGTCTCCCTCTCTCTCTGCCCCTCCCTCACTCACGCTCTGTCTCTCTCTCTCAAAAATAAATAAACATTAAAAAAAATTTTAGAACTCACTTTAGTTTCAAAGACACAAACAGGTTGAAAGGAAAAGTATGGGAAAAGATATATCATGCAAGCAGTAACCAAAAGAGAGATGGAGTGGCTATATCAATATCAAACAAAATAGATTTTAAAACCAAAACTGTTACTAAAGAAAGTATATTCTATGATGATAAAAGGATCAATCTCCCAGAAAGATATAACAATCATAAAAAAAAAAAATACCTGTGGGGAAAAAGGTTACGAACTCTCTGAGCTGGCACCAGTGGGTTAACAAGGCTTAGGGTGGAAAGCCACCAAAGTGCAAAAGCGTCCCCAGCGTAAAACAAAGCATAGAGCAAAAAGCCACTTCCACAGGAAGAAAGCATCCAAGAACAGGTAGTTGGAAAGCCACTGCCGCAGCAGGGTAAAAACACCTAAACCTAAGTAGTAAAAAAAAAAAAAAAATGCCTTGTTAACCCTGAGGTAGCACGCTCTATCTGTCTTAGCTCCTAGAAAAGTTAAGATAGACACGGTGCTTGGTGCCTGCAGTAAAGGGCCATCTGCTCAGCGCTGGTACTTTAATTTGCATTGACCCTAACCACATACCTTCAAAACCCCTTTCTCTCACACATGAGTTAATGATCACTGTTTTATTGTCCTTTCTGCACGTCCATCTTATATGTAAGCCTTCTAATCCTAATAAATATGAAACAAGGACCCTTACTTGGGGCTCTTGTCTCCTCCCAAACATTAGCCTCTCTCATATTCAATTCTGCGTCTGCTCTCTTTCTGGACAAGAGAGAACTCCAGACTCAAAGTCTGTGACAAATACCCAAAAACACATGAAGCAAAAACTGATAGAATTAAAGTGAAAAATAGAAAATTCAACCATAATAATTGCAGACTTCATATCCTACTTTCAATGATGAACAAGATCATCCATCATATCAAAAAAAAAAAAAATAGCAGACTTGAATAACACTATAAAATAACTAGACCATTAGGACATCTATAGACCACCCTACCCAACAACAGCAGAATACACATTTTTCTCAAGGTCATATAAAATATTCTTGAGTACAGATAATATGTTAGGCTATAAACCAATCATAAATAAATTTTAAAATACGGGTATGATACAAAGGATGTTCTCCAATCACAACAGAATGAAATTTGGAATCAAATTCAATCAAATTTGGAAAGTCGCATAAACATATGCTTAACCTTTAGCTAAAATGACCATAAATTAAGTATGTCATCTGTCTACCTAAGATCTGAGGTGCCTGGGTGGCCCACATAAACCTCCGACTCTTGTTTCAACTTAGGTCATGATCTCACTGTTTGTGAATTTGAACACCACGTCCAGTTCTGTGATGACAGTGTGGAGCCTGCTTGGGATTCTCTCTCTCCTTTCTCTCTTTGCTCCTCCTCCTCTTCCTCTCTTGCTCTCTAAATAAATAAACTTTAAATATGTGTGTGTGTGAGTATGCGCACGCGCGTGTGTGTGCGCGCGTGCGTGTGTGTGTGTGTGTTCTAATGACATCCCATCAAGTATCTAAATAAAATATTACCTCCTTATTTAAAACCCACCACAACAACCTATCTCCTACCACCTCCATTTCACTCACTCACTCACTCACTGTGTTCCACTGGGCTTTGTACTATTTTCTTCAATTAACCCAGTTCACATTAGCTGTTTATGAGTCGTACAATGCACTTTTCCCACATCTGGTTCTTTCAGGTCTCATCTGAATCACCTCTTCCCACAAACTCTCCCATAACTCTATCATCCCCTTTTCTCAGTACTCTCAATCCTTTTATTCTGTTTGAAATTATCTTCAGAGTGCTTACTGTTTTAAAACCTTTTCATATATTACTTTATTTTTTGATTTTCCCCACTGGAATGCTAGTTGTAACCTTTGTTCTGCCTTATTCTTAGTTTAGAACACTGCCTAGCACACAGAAATGTTCAATGAATAAACTTAATTATTGCTAAAAAAAAAGTTAATTATAAAAAACATATGTACTCCCAAAATGTATGTAATGAATGCATACTATTAAGATTATCTAAGTTAGGGGTGCCTACGTGGCTCAATCAGTTAAATGTCTGATTCTGGATCTCAGTTCAGGTCTTAATCTTAGGGTCATGAGTTCAAGCCCTACATTGGGCTCCATGCTGGATGTGGAGCCTACTTTAAAAAAAAAGAAAAAAGATTAGCTTAAAAACATTATTTTATGCATTTCTGTTATTAAGCTCCAATACATTTATAAACTCTTTTAAAAAACTCAATGCATTTATGGGCAAAAAACCAGAACTCAGATCAATGGAAGAGAATAGAGAACACAGAAATGGACCCACAGACATATGGCCAACTCATCTTTGACAAAGCAGGAAAAAATATCCAATGGAATAAAGACAGTCTCTTTAGAATGTGGTGCTGGGAAAACTGGACAGCGACATGCATAAAAATGAACCTGGACCACTTTCTTACATCATACACAAAAATAAATTCAAAACGGATGAAAGACCTAAACGTAAGACAAGAAGTCATCAAAATCCTCGAGGAGAAAGCAGGCAAGAACCTCTTTGACCTTGGCCACACCAACTTCTTACTCGACATGTCTCTGGAGGCGAAGAAACAAAAGCAAAAATGAACTATTGGAACCTCATCAAAATAAAAAGCTTCTGCTCAGCGAAGGAAATAATCAGCAAAACTAAAAGGCAACCGACAGAATGAGAGAAGATATTTGCAAATGACATCAGATAAAGGTATAGCATCCAAAATCTATAAAGAACTTATCAAACTCAACACCCAAAAAACAAATAATCTAGTGAAGAAATGGGCAAAAGACATGAATAGACACCTCTCCAAAGAAGACATCCAGATGGCCAACCAACACATGAAAAAATGCTCAACATCACTCATCATCAAGGAAATACAAACCAAACCACCATGAGATACCACCTCACACCTATTAGAATGGCTAACATTAACCACTCAGGCAACAAAAGATGTTGGCAAGGATGCAGAGAAAGAGGATCTCTTTTGCATTGCTGATGGGAATGCAAACTGGTGCAGTCACTCTGGAAAACAGTATGGAGTTCCCTCAAAAAATTAAAAATAGAAACTACCCTACGACCCAGCAATTGCACTACTAGGTATTTATCCAAGGGATACAGGTATGCTGTTTCAAAGGGACACATGCACCCCAATGTTTATAGCAGTACTATCAACAATAGCCAAAGTATGGAAAGAGCCCAAATGTCCATCGATGGATGAATGGACAAAGAAGATGTGCTATCTATAAACAATGGAGTATTACTCGGGAATCAAAAAGAATGAATTCTTGCCATTTGCAACTACATGGCTGGAACTAGAGGGTATCATACTAAGTGAAATTAGTCAGTTAGAGAAAGACAAATATCATATGACTTCACTCAGACGAGGACTTTAAGATACAAAACAGATGAACATAAGGGAAGGGAAGCAAAACCAATATAAAAACAGGGAGAAGGACAAAACCTAAGAGGCTTAAATACGGAGAACAAACAGAGGGTTTCTAGAGGGGTTGTGGGAGGGGGGATGGGCTAAATGGGTAAGGGGCATTAAGGAATCTACTCATGAAATCATTGTTGCACTATATGCTAGCTAACTTAGATTTAAATTAAAAAATAAATATTAAAAAATAAATCACAGAGTATTTAAAACAAAAACGTCCTTCAAAAAATAGATAAATAATGGATAAAAGGTTAAGAAAACAAAGAACCACTTGCTACTTAACAAATTTTAGCATGTACCTCTATTTCAGATATTCCACATACCCTCTTCTGGCTTGTAACCAAATTTTCTTAATTGCAACAGTAAAATGTTAGATAAATTATGTATGTATTTTCAAAAAACCTTTGTAAATGTTAGGTAGAAATAGTCTGATTGTTATTACGTGCAAATTGTGGAAATGGCCATTTGAAGCAATTTTATTGCTGAATTATCTGTTTGGAAGATACTAAAGAGTACTGGGAAATATATGAAAAAAAAATCAATGCATTTAAAACACTTTATTTATAATGACAAGTAAAAGGCAAAAATATTTGCAATGTCAGAGTCTGGTTTATATTATAGGAAACTGAAATTGAATAGAATCCTCGACATCATCTGAACATAACAGTGTTAAAACTTGAAAGAGAATTCTGAACTCTTAAGTTCTCTTAACTGATGAACTCTTTTGTTTAGGGAAGTAGAATAGTATACTGATTAAGGAAAAATTCTTTAGAATCAGATAGGACAGACCTGGGTTAAAGTCCAACTCTTCTACTAGTTGGATCTCCTGGACAAGTTATTTAATCTCTCACTAACTATAAATGTTCACTCTTGTAACGTTAATAATTATGTCTACTTCTAAGATTATTGTGAGTATAAAACTGATACGCAAATAAAAAAATTTAGACAATCTTTTGGTAAATAACCATTCAACAAGAGCTATTTTATTTTCTTACTATTATAATATAGGTAAACCAAAAGGAAACATGAGGCCTAGATACTAACATTTTTTTTTTTTTACATATAACTGTCACCGGGTATAATACCCGACAAAGTATAATATTCTTTCATTAAGAATTTTACTTGAGGGGCACCTGGGTGGCTCAGTTGGTTAAGCGGCCGACTTCGGCTCAGGTCATGATCTCGTGATCTGTGAGTTCTAGCCCCACGTCGGGCTCTGTGCTGACAGCTCAGAGCCTGGAGCCTGCTTCGGATTCTGTGTCTCCCTCTATCTCTGCCCTTCTCCTGCTCACGCTCTGCCTCTAGGTCTCAAAAATAAAATAAACATTTAAAAAAAAAAAAGAATTTTACTTGATAATAGGATTCTGCCATCAAGTATAATCAATGAGTGAAAATAAGAAAAGAGCTTGAAATTCATACAGAAAGAGAAGGTATTTATGGTGTGCTTTACAATTAATGGGAAAGTCCCATTGTGGAACTTCCCCTTATATAGTTTTTATATAGTTACACCATATGAAAATCTACCATTTCTTTAGGTTTCTTTTCCTATGACACCCTTAAAGAATATAACTATTTTTTATAACTCATAATTCATACTGAAATGATATAAACTACTTCACAATAGACTTTGCTGAAAAGATGTGATTCAAGAAAATTCCAGACCAGAAAAATCAAGAGTTAAAAAGTTAAAACAAAATACAAACAACTAAAGAGGGATATGTTCTAAGAAGGAGGGTACATGAATACGTACCACACAAGGTGTATGATCTGACTGACAAAGAATACTGGGGTAAATTACTAGGATGGCTGTAGATTCTTCCCTTTCTATATATATGCCCTTGGGTAATCCCATCCTACATGGTTCTGGGTTTGGCCATGTGACTTACTCTGGCCAGTACGACAATAGCATATTTGGTAGAAACAGACTCAGAAAATGCCTGTGCACTGCTTCTTCCACTCTCCTGCAGTTGGGGGAACCCCACAATTGCCATGGGAAGAAGCTCAGAAAAACCTGCAAAATGACAAGAGGCACATACATGGGCCAGTTATTGTTATTCTCCTGGCCAAAAGCATAGCAATTGTCAGAAATTGTGAGTGAGACTGTCTTCGATGATCCAACCATCAGGTAAACCTCTAGCTGAATTGAACACATGAGCAAGCCCAGCAGAAATCAGCTGAGTCAGCCCAGACTAGAAAAGTCACTCAGCTGGCATACAGAATCCTGAGCTACAAAAATGGTTGTTATTTTAAGTCACTGTTTTGGACTGGTTTGTTACAAAGCAGAAACCAGTGGATACAAGTACAAATCAACGATACTTTATTTTTAATCATGGAAAAGAGGGAGAATACCAAAACAATGAAAAAAAATTTATATGCTGAATTTAAAAAAGGAGACAAATCAACTAAATACCATTATCAGAGAAGAAAGCAGAACTATGGTTCCCTATAGTAAATGCCTATTAGATTTTTATTGAAACCAAATAAACGAAATATAGCATAAAGAGCAATAGGATCTGATGCGTTATTCAAAAGAGCGTATGTCCTCTACATCTGCCAAAAAATAATTCCTCCCTTCCTTCTGCAACAGATCTTAATGGAATGTTTTACCCATTTTGTCATCGTACTTTTTAAAAAAATGATCAGTAGAAACTGGAAGGATTCAGAAGATTATTGAGATTATTATAAAGACAAGAAAAAAAGGTCAAAAAATAATTGGATAGTTTGACTAAAAATTCTGTGTGTCTAAATACAAATACCACCATGAGGATAATCATTAATAACCATAATATATTTTTAAAAAACTATATGTGAAAAACACTCTGCTAAGTGCCTACCATTATCTTATTTAATCCTCAATACAACCCTTCAAGGTCTGTGATGTTAATCCAACTTACAAATGGGAAAACTGAGGCATATGGAGGTGAAGCAATGTGTAAGGAGGGAAAAACTTAGCTCCAACTCCAAAGACCAGCAGTTCTTGCTTCATAAGAATATTGTTTCAATATACATGAATTTCAGTTACCGCAGTTAAATGACACCAATTCCCTAATACCACAATTTAAATTTCAATTACCATGGTATATTAACTGTGAGTAAATGCATGAAGTACAAATTCTGCTGCTGGTTCTTCCGTCCACAACTGCTGTATAATTAAGAGACATGCATCATGATTAGTGACCAATCATATCACTTGTTTCAAAGTCTGTGATGATTGGTCACTGCACATCTGTTATTCAGCTCACACAGAAAGAGCAAAAAGGTGGTTATGACAAACCCATGACGACATTTTATAAAAATGGGTTTTGGAAGAGGAGAATTGAGGAACAAAGATGAGTGCAGCAAAGAAATAAAGAGTGATAATGCTGGAGGTAAAAGTCAGCTCAAACACAAAAGGAGTTACAGAAGAAAGTGGACCATGGGAACGTGACACAGCCGCTGTAGAAGAGGTCCAGTTGGAAGAACTTAGTGCGGATGAACTTGTCAACGTAAATAAGGAAAGTGGTTGTGACCAAAAGGCTAAAAATGTTCCAGAGTACATGATGCTGGCAAAAGTACTGTAACTGCAGGAATGCTCTGATATATTTCACAATAAAGATTAACATTTTAGAAGCTGATCCAAACTAGAAAGTAGTATGACAATTCACCAAGGAACAGAAAAGATACTCTCTGTTGTGAGTTATAGGACGAGAAGAAAGCAACAAGAACTATTCAAATCAGCACAGATCAATTTTTTACAAAAAAATAAAACAAAATCTCAATGTTTCTAACATTTTAAATCACAGAGTACTAATATTTATCTTAATAATTTTTCCATTCTTGGGGCACCTGGGTGGCTCAGTCGGTTAAGCGTCCAACTTCTGCTCAGGTCATGATCTTGCCAGTCAGGAGCTTGAGTCTGCATGGGGTTCTGTGCTGACAGCCCAGAGCCCGAAGCCTGCTTTGGCTTCTGTGTCTCCCTCTCTCCCTGCCCCTCCCCCGCTTGCACTCCCTAGCTCGCTTTCTCTCTCTCTCTCTCAAAAATAAATAAATATTAAAAGTTTTAAATAAAAAATTAATTTTTTTAAAAAGGTCACAGAACAGTCGAAATCGTTGCAAAGTTCACATTGTAAGATTTTTCAGCTTATACAGTTGTTTCTATGGTACTGTGCTACCATGCAAAGTGAAGACTGCCTGTATATCCTATTTACATTATACTATACTAACTCGCTAAATACATGAAAGGTTTTAATGTGGGAGATTTGAAAGAAATATTAGATTCCTTTCACAACTGATTAAAAAGTGAACTAAACCTACTGAGGTATTTGGCTAAGTAAAAAAAAAAAAAAAACTTATAAACTGTCAAAGCTTATGCTCTGTGACATCTGCTTCCTTAGAAATCTTCTAGAAGAAAATGCACAATTATATCTCTTAATTTTCTCATTGACTTAGACACTAAAGTTAAAAGAAAAATTTAAGGTGGGACGGCTGAGTGGCTCTGTCATTTAAGAGTCCAACTTCGGCTCAGGTCATGATCTCACAGTTCATGAGTTCAAGCCCTGCATCGGACTCTCTGCTTTCAACACAGAGCCTGCTTCAGATCCTCTGTTCCTCTCTCTCTCTCTGCCTCTCCCTCTCTCTCTCAAAAATAAATAAACATCTAAAGGTATCCAGCAATGTTTGGGCTATTAAATAAATAGAAGACAAAGTTTCAAGGCACTTTCAAGCTAGTTTAAGACTCAGATATACTCAAGTGACATGTATATATAACGATATAAATATTTGTTAATTGAAGTTACCAAAATGACTATCATAGTCACAAAGCTCAATGCAGCTTTCAGGGAAAGATGAGAACTGAACCAAACAAACTTAGCCCAATTAAGAGCAGGAGCAAGGGACAAAACTCCAGGCACAGAACGTGGCATAACAGGAAGGAAGAAGAAAAAGGAAAAGATTGGATCAATAAGAGCAGGCTGGTCATCACGGTAGCAGGTAATAAAGAGGAAAGTATAACCACTTGTGCCGAGTCTTGAATATCAGGTCATTTGGAAACATGGAACAACAGAAATTTTTTCATTAGAATATTATTACAATAAAGAAATTCACAACAAAGAAAGAATAAAACTATAATAACCTGGACTATAATATTGGCTGTGGAAATAAACTGCATAAGATATATATGGAACACATATAAGAAAGAATATAGAAGGGTTATTGACCAATTTGATGAATGAATGAAAAAGGAAACAGAAATAAATACTGCAAACGAGTAAGACCAGTAATAGGAACAACGACCCCAAAAAGAGAACTCAAAACATCAAGAAAGCCACTTCCTAAGGAGGCAAGATGACTTTGTTGGGGATCCACTGAACATGAGGAACCTTAGATCACTGAGAAGACATCACTTCTGTTTCTACTAACTACTGAGCAAGATCCTATTGAACCCAGTCACACACAGACAATAACTACAAAATCTACGTATAATACAAAAAGAACCTACCGGAAAGCACTGGAGAGTGAATAGAAGCAGACAGATTCTGGAGGAAGAGAGCTGTGAAGTGAGTTCCCAATCAGGGTGAGCAGGGTGATGAGAGCACTGTCATTCTGGCTGGGGAAATCAGAATACTGAAGCACAGGAAACCACTGCCTCTGGCTAAGGAGGAAAAGAATCCCAGAAGGACAAGAACCAAAAAAGGATACCCAAATTCTGTCAACCCACGTCTTTGGCTAATTCTTGAGTTACATATATATGGAACAAATTTAGAGTAGCTCAAATACAGTCAAAATATCTGTACTGAAGCTAGAGCTGCAATTCAAGAAACAGAGTATGCAATTCTATTCTAACCAAGATAATAACCTGCCAGGGGCCCCTGGATGGCTCAGTCAGTTGAGTGTCTGACTCTTGATTTTGGCTTGGATCATGATATCAGGGTCGTGGGATTGAGCACCGTGTCAGGCTCCACACTGAGCATGGAGCCTGCTTAAGATTTTCTATCTCCCTCTGTCCCTGTACCTTTTGTTTCTTTCTCTTAAAAAAAATTACAATAAAAATAACCTCCCAAACATCAACAATAATCAAAAACAATTAAAAACTCTCAAAAGAACAAATCAACCCAATAAGTAGTCAAATAAACCAATAAACATCAGGAAAAGAGTAACAGAAACAAAAACAGAGAATACAAAGAAATAAAATGGTACAGAAAAAAAAATCAACATCACTAATTACATTAAATATTAATGAATAAAGATTCCAACTAAAAGGCAGAGACTAATGAAATTGATTTTAAAAGCAAGAAACAGGGGCATCTGGGTGGTTCAGTTGTTTGAGCATCTAACCCTTGATTTCTGCTCATGACATGAACACTCTGTTCATGAGATCAAGCCCTACATCGGGCCCTGTGCTGACAGCATGGAAACTGCTTGGGTTTCTCTGTCTCCCTCTCTGTCTGCTCCTCCCTGAGCTCACTCACTCTTTCTCTTTCTCTCTCAAAAATAAACTTTTTTAAAAATAATTATATACTGTCAAAAAGAGAAGAATATTAAATGTAGAGACTCAGAGAAGTTGAAAATATATGGATAGAAAAGATAAACATAATGCAAAGAGTAAGTAATAAAAAACTGAAGTGACTATATTAGTATCAAGTAAGATACACTTCACAACAATAATTCCTACCCAAGATAAAAAGGGATCTAGCACAATGATAAAAGGATCAATTCATCAAGAACACAGAATAATAATAAAATAGTATATGTTAATAACAGAGCTTTGAAAATCATGAAGCAAAAATTCACAATATTAAAAGAAATAGCCAATTCCAAAATCTTAATTGTGGGTTTTAACTTCTTTATTCTAATAATTAATGGAATAATTAGACCAAAAAAAAAGTCATCAAAGACCTAGAAGACATGAACAGTATCAACCACCTTGAGTTAATTGATATCTACAGAACTATGCCTAACAACTGCAGAATACATATTCCTTTAAGGCACTCATAGCAGGTTTCACCACGATAAAACACGATGGGTCATAAAACAAACTCCAATAAATTTTAAAAAATTAATATCATGCCAAATGTGTTCTTTATTCACAATGGGATTAAGTTAGATATCAACAATAAGATAACTTTAAAAATAAGAAATATTAGGAAATTAGCCAATATACTTCTAAAAGAACCCATAGATCAAATAAGTACTGCCAAGGAAAATTCAAAAATGTTCTAAACAGAATGACAAAATATAACATCAAAACTTGTGGGATGCAGCAAAAGGAGTACTAGCAAAGAATGTTTTGGCTTTAAGTGCTTATAGTTTTTTAAAAAAGAAGAAAGGGCACCTGGATGGCTCAGCTGGTTAAGCATCCAACTTGCTCACGTCAAGATATCACAGTCATAAGATCAAGCCCCACATTAGAACCTGTGCTGGGTGCAGAGCCTGCTTAAGATTCTCTCCCTCTCGCTTTGCCCCTCCCCCCTTCAAAAAAAGTTAAATTTAATTTTAAAAAAAGAATATTTAAGGGGTGCCTGAGTAGATCAGTCACTTAAGCCTCCAATTATTGGTTTCTGTTGAGGTCATGATCTCATGGTTCGTGAGTTGAGTCCCACGTCAGGCTCTGCACTGGCAGCATGGAACCCACATGTGATATTCTCTCTCTCTCCCTCTCTCTCTCTCTCTCTCTCTCCCTCTCCCTCTCTTTTTGACCCTCCTCCACTCACTCTCTCACTCAAAATAAATAAATAAACTTAAAAAAATATATTTGAGGGGCGCCTGAGTGGCTCAGTCAGTTAACCGGCTGACTTCGGCTCAGGTCATGATCTTGCGGTCCATGAGTTCCAGCCCCGCGTCGGGCTCTGTGCTGACAGCTCAGAGCCTGGAGCCTGCTTCACATTCTGTGTCTCCCTCTCTCTCTCTGCCTCTCCCCCACTCATGCTCTGTGTCTCTCTCTGCCTCAAAAATAAATAAACATTAAAAAATTTAAAAATATATATATTTGAAATCAGTGGCCTAAGTTTTCATCTTTTTTAAAATTTTATTTTTGTTTAACATTTTTATTTATTTTTGAGAGACAGAGCATGAGCAGGGTAGGGGCACAGAGAGGGAGACACAGAATCCACAGCAGGCTCCAGGCTCTGAGCTGTCAGCACAGAGCCCGACGCGGGGCTCAAACTCAGGAACTGCAAGATCATGACCTGAGCCAAAGTCGGACGCTCAACTGACTAAGCCACCCAGGCACCCCCTAAGTTTTCATCTTAAGAAAAAGCTTGGGGTACCTGGGTGGCTCAGTCATAAGCATCCAACCTTGCCTCAGGTCATGATCTCACTGTTCATGGGTCTGAGATACATGATAGGCTCTGTGCTGACAGCTCAGAGCCTGGAGCCTGCTTCAGATTCTGTGTCTCCCTCTCTCTCTGCCCCTCCCCCATCCGTACTCTGTCTCCCTCTCGAAAATAAATAAAACATTAAAAAAAAAAAAAGAAAAAAAAGGAGGAGAGCAAATTAAATGTAAAATAATTACAAAGAAGGAAATAATAAAGGGTAGAAATTGATGAAAGAGAAAATGTAAATATTGAAAATCAATGAAATAAATAGCTGATTGTCTGGAAAGATGAATAAAATTGATAAGTCTCTAAGTAGAATAATGAGATAAAAGAGAGAAATTAATTAATATCAAATTAATATCAGGAATGAAAGAAAGGACATCACTAAATATCCTACAGAAATTAAAAGGATAGTAAGGAAATGTTATCAACAAGTTTGCAACCCAATTGGTTTCCAACCAATAAATTTGCAACCCAAATTAAATGTAAAAATTAACTGAAACAAACAAAATACCAAACTAATCTAAGAAGAATCAGAAAACTTGAATGGTCTTATATCAGTCAGAGAAATTGAATTCATAATTAAAACTTCCCCCCACAGGAATCTGGGTGGCTCAGTCAGTTGAGGGTCTGACGCCTGATCTCGGCTCAGGTATTGATCTTGAGGTTCATGGGGTCAAGACTGGCATCAGGCTCTGTGCTGGTAGTGTGCAGCCTGCTTGGGATTCTTTCGCTCTCTTTCTCTGCCCCTCCCCCCTCTCAAAATAAATAAACTTGAAAATATAAAAAATAAAAATAAAACCTTCCCACAAAGAAAACTCCATGAAATTATGGCTTAATTAGTGAATTCTACCAAATATTTAAAGAAGAAACAATGCCAATCAAACAAAAACTCTTTCAAAAAATACAAGAAAGAACACTTCATAACTCATTGTATGAAGCCAGTATCACTCTGATACCAAAATCAGACAAAGACATCATCAGAAAAGAAAACATTGATCAATATCCTTTATAAAGATGCAAACCTCTTAACAGAATTACAGCAAATCATATCCAACAATATATAAAAGGGATTAAGACATAATAACTTTAAGTGGTATTTATCCCATGGAATGCAAGCTTGGCTTAACATTCCAAAACGAAATCGATTCGTTTACAGACTATTCATATTAACAGACTAAATGAGAAAAAAATTATAATTTCAATAAATGAAGAAAAATAATAAAACTCAACACTCGGTCATAATAGGAACTGAAGGGAACATCCTCCACCAGATTAAGGACATCATCCTCAACAAAGACAAGCTCGATGCCTTCCCACTAAGATCAAAATGAGTAAAGAAAGTTTGCTCTCACCATTTCTATTCAAAATTAGAGTGGATATCCTAATAGATGCAATGGATCAAGAGAAAGAAATAAAAAGGCATATGTGAAAAAAAGAAAGAACTGTCATTACTTACAGGTTATATGATCGTGTGCAGAAAAAAATCCTAAGGCATCTGCAAAAACCCCACTAGAACTTAACAGTGAATTCAAAACAGGGTCACATGACACAAAGTACAAAAATACATTCCATTTTTATACACTAGCAATGAAAAAATAGAACATAAAAAAGTTTTAATTGATTTATAAGAGCATCAAAAAGCAAAATACTTAGGAATAAATTTAATAAAATATGTACAAGAACCGAACACTAAAAACTACAAAAGGTTGCAAAGAAGGACTAAAGAAATGGGGACAGATACCATGTTCGCGGATTAGAAGACTAAACGAGGTTAGTTAAGATGGCAATTCTCTCCAAACTGCTCTAAAAGTTCAATCCAATCCAATTAATTTCCCAGGAGGCTTTCTGAAGAAATTGATAAGCTGATTTCATAACTTAAATTAAAATGCAAATACCAAGAATGGCAAAATCAACCCAGAAAAAGAAGAACAAAGATAAAAGACTCAGGGGACTGAGCCTGATAGCTCAGTTGGTTAAATGTCTGACTCTTGATTTTGGCTCAAGTCATGATCTCACAGTTTGTGAGATCAAGCCCTGAGTAGGGGTCCGAGCTGACAGCGAGGAACCTGATTGGGATGCTTTCTCCCTCTCTCTCTACGCCTCCCCTACTCAAACATGCATTCTCTCTCTCTCCCAAAATAAATAAATAAACATTAAAAAAAAAGATGGAAAACTCACAATATCTGATGTCGAGACTTAAAATAAGGCTATAGTAATCAATAAAATAAAGTTAGGGCATAGGATAGATAGGTCAACAGAACAAAATAGAGAGATCAGTAATAGCACTGTACTTTTATGGTCAAATTCATCAAAGACAATTCAATGGGGAAAGGATAGTCTTTTCAATAAATGTTGCTGGAACATGGTTACCTATATTGAAAAAATAATAATAAATCTTGACCCCTACCTCACAACATACCCCAAAATTTACTTAAAATGAATCGAAGACCTAAAGGTAAGAAAACTACAAAAATTCTAGAAGAAAACCTAAGAAAAACTTTATAACCCTGAGTAAGATAAATATTTCTTAAACAGGACACAAAAAGAATGAACATAGACAACAGCTAAGAGGCAGTTGGGGATAACCATCATAATTTGGTAATAACACTGGGCTTATTCTTTTGGGGAGGTTTTCACAGTGCTTTGTTTATACCTCCTTAGCAGTCCATAACACACCAAAATTATTTCTCATTCAGACAAAATAGACATAAGTAAAAGACTCTACCGAATCTCCGGAGCCCTGGGATGTTTACATAAAAAATTACCAAAGAGGGGTGCCTGGGTGCCTCAATCAGTTAAGCATCTGACTTCAGCTCAGGTCATGATCCCACAGTTCATGAGTCTGAGCCCTGCATCAGGCTCTGTGCTGACAGCTCAGAGCCTGGAGCCTGCTTCAGATTCGCTGTCTCCCTTTCTCTCTGACTCTTCCCTGCTCGTGTTCGCTCTCTCTCTCTCTGTCTCTCCCCCAAAAATAAACATTTAAAAAAAACTTTTTTTTTAATTACCATACAGGCAGATAGAAATTGGAATTTATGTTTTCCCTAATCAAACTAGACAATAATGACATTTCAGAGAAAGACATTGAAAGGCAAAAAGATTTTAATGAAAAAGTTAGAAAAGTCAAAAGAGACGAATAATAGCCCCACACTTTTTTGCTCAAATGATTGTGACAAAGGCGCCAAAGATAGATAATTCAGTGGGGAAAGGATGGTCTTTTCAACAAAGAAAAAAAAATTGATAAAATTTCAATAGATATATCTTTACGACAAAACAGTACAACTGAGGCTTCTTTTATATTGTAAGCATATTCCTAGAAAAATAAGTATAAAGTTTTTATGGAATGGAAAGAATTTATACAGTAATGAAAACTTCTTTATAAATTAATTTTATTATGAACCACATTGTATATGAAATCTCTTTCATGATTTCAGTAATAAAAATTAATTTACATTTTATATAATTCTAGACATTCCTAAGTTAGTTTTCCTTGAAGCCAAATATAGAGAAATCCTAATGCAAATGGTAAACAGAGAACAACTTCACTTATAAGGGGAAAAACATCAGAGACTAAAACTTGATAAAATTACCTTAAAGGGTTGATTTTTTCATCTATAATCATAAAAATGCACCTTTTTCAGCTATTTTGTGTGTGTGTGTGTGTGCTAAATCGCAAGAGGTTGACAAAAGAAAGCAATGACAGAAAAAAGAAATAGATAAGTTTTAAAATGTTCACAAATCTAGGAAGGACATAAAATAAGTGGATCCAAAAAAGGAAAGGATGGAGATAGTTAATTTGAAAATTAAGCTTTTTATCAGGCTCACTGCAATCAACCATAGGTTTAAAAGAAAAAGGGAAAGAGAAAGAGAAGAGACATGCCAAGCTTTGCTAGAATAATTTACTTATTTGTACCTTGAATAAAAATGTCACAACCATAGCTATTATCTATCGAACACATACTATGTACAAGTAACAAATTATCTATGATTCAAATAGCCTCACAAGGTAGGTATTGTTATTCTATTTATCTTAACCCTAGAGAGGTTACGAAATTTACAGAAAACCATACAAAAGAGAGCCATTAACCAAAGAGAAGGAATTTGAACCTGGGTCTGTCCTTTGAAAACAGCATTCTAACTCCATATCATATAGCAATGGTATATGGCATCATATAGCAATTTTTTAAATAGATTTTGTTTAATTTACAGTAGTTATAGTTACAAAAGAACTCCTTTAGGGAATTACAAAATACGAAACAATTCATGAGGCAGCAGCAATACTGGAAATTCCACTGAATGAAGTCAAAAGTACCTACCACAGTTAAAGTATAAGTTAATATGAGACTACAGCATTAATAAGATCGTAAGAATATTTTTTAAATCTCTAGCAAATATCCATTAACCTTTGTTAATGCAACTAAAAGCCAAGAATGGGATCAAATGGTTTTGTGGCTCAATAAAAAAAATATCTTAAATACTTCGGTACATCTTAAGAAATCTTTTCTAAAATGAAATGGGAGTTAGTGAACAGGCACACTGAAAATAAAGTATATACAAAACAAAGATCATTCAAACCTTAAACTATTCAAAGGAACATAGATAATTAAAATGATGTATTAGGGAAAAAAAGTTTTTCTGATTAAATACCATTGTGAAAACAAGCAGTGACTAACAGGGAATAAAATTAATTCTTTTAAATTCAAAGAAAAGAACCATCTCCATCAAAAACATCTGTGTAAAAATAGATGTGGAAACCTATATAAATGACTAAAATGTATCCTATCAAGAAGCTGAGTAGAAAAAAATTTCAAATTTCAAACATACAGGAAAAGAATTAAACTTGAACATGGAGAGCACTGACCCAAAGCATCAAAAGGGAAGCCATTCATTAGCACACCAGCTCAATGAGGCCATTCAACACTTGCTGAAGTAGAGAGTATTAAAATATCAATAACTGCAAATTCAATAAAATGTTATATTAAAATAAGAAGTCAACACAAAAGATTCGGTGAAAGTAAATGAAACTTCTACCTTTGGCCATTTGGGATTGAGAAGTCGAGCTTTGATTGCATCGTCCAGCGCCTTGTCATACTGCTGGATTTTCATATAGGCTGCAGATCTATTGCTGTATAAGATGCAGTTCTGAGGGTCAACAGCCAGGGCTTCATTGTACAGAACAATAGCTGTATGAAAATCTCCATCATGACAGGCCTGGTTACTCTGACGAACTTTCTCAACAAATTCAGCTTTGCTCAACACTGGTCCATCAGGACTTCTCCGACCAATAGTCTTAGCACCAAAGAGAGGAATCTACAAACAAAGAAACTTTGTCAGATAATCCAGAGGGTTTCTTTGTCTGAACTTCAAGAGAACAGGGACATTCTGGGGCGCCTGGGTGGCTCAGTTGCTTGAGCGTCTGACTTCGGCTCAGGCCATAATCTAACGGTTCGTGAGTTCAAGCCCCACGTCGGGCTCACATCTGTCAGTGCAGAGCCCACCTCAGATCTTCTGTCTCCCTCTCTCTCTGCCCCTTCCCTGCTTGCACTCTCTCTCTCAAAAATAAAAATATATAAATAAAAGAACAGGGAAATTCTTCCTGGTCTGCTTTACATAATAAACTTTTGTAACCTAAAAGACAATAAACTTTCCAAGCAGCAGCCAACATACTACTTTGAATGCATATCTCTACATATGTATATGTTTTTATATAAACATATAGTTATACATATTTAAGGGTACTTAGGTGGCTCCGTTGGTTAAGCATCTTAATCTTGATCTCTGCTCAGGTCGTGTTCTTGCGGTTCGTGAGATTGAGCCCTACATTGGGCTCTGCACTCACAGAGGAACCTGCTTGGGATTCTCCCTCTCCTTCTCTCTCTTGGCCTCTCTCTCTCTCAAAATAAACT
This sequence comes from Paguma larvata, assembly GCA_030068075.1. Lineage (NCBI taxonomy): Eukaryota > Metazoa > Chordata > Mammalia > Carnivora > Viverridae > Paguma > Paguma larvata. The sequence goes on from CM057835.1 coordinate 66,386,563, forward strand.
TTAAAAATCATACATACTTATATTTTTTTGATTGAGAGAATGAATGAATGAATCAATGAATCAATGAATCAATGAATGCAAAAAATACTCAGACATTTTCTTGGCAATTTACAGTTACATTGAGGGAGAGTGCCTAGCTGGCTCACTCGGTAGAGCATGAGACTCTTGATCTCGGGACCTGAGTTTAAGCCACATGTTGGGTGTAGAGATTACATACATACACACATGCATAAAGTTACTTATATTAAAGGAAAAAATACAAATACAAGCCATAACGGAAAATATCTCAATAGTTGCACTCAGAAAATGAAAGAAACAATCAAAATATTAAGTATGCTAAGTTATCATTGGATATAAAATTATGGATTACCTTTATTTTCTTATCCAAACCTTATACAATAAGTATATGTAACTTCTAAAATTAAAAAAAATTTTTTTTAATTTTAAAAACATAAATTTTAATGTATCAATGAATCTTTTAGCTGGCAAATTTGGTAATTTGGCTTCTACCACAGAATTTCAAAGACAAACACCAGTTTTTGGAAATCACCAAAAAAACCCACAAAATACCTGCCATAAATTGTATCTTTGCAATTTAAGACCTGTTTTTATGTTGACTTCTTCCAAATCATTAAGCTTCCTATGACTTAATAACACTGACCTTAAAACCAAAGGGAGTGAATGAGTCAAACGTTACTCATTTTTAAAATAGGAAAATTGTGAACTGCATCAGAGTCCCAACAGAAGAAACTTAAGACATCAGTATGCAGAGAGACAGTCTGCAATTCTAAGCAGACTTGCCCTGAGTAAAATTAAAACAAAAAGTATAGAGTATAATTTTCTTCCACATGTCTTTGTTTAAGACTAAGTCCAGTCCCTCCATTCAAAAGAGGACAGGGACGCCTGGCTGGTTCAGGTGGTAGAATGTGTGACTCTTAATCCAGGGGTATGAGTTCAAGTCCCATGCTGGGTATAGAGAATTACTTAAATAAATAAATCTTTAAAAAAAAAAAAAGGAGCGAGAGGACAGATCTGAGATGTAACGCAATACTTAAAAAGTACCAGACTGGGGAGGGGAAGAGGGAAAAGGAAAAAAAGACACAGAGAGGGAGGGAGATAAAACATAAGAGACTCTCAAAGACTAAGAACAAACTGAGGGGGAGGGGGGTGAGGGAGGGGGGAGAGGGGGTGACGGGCATTAAAGAGGGCACGTGTTGGGATGAACACTGGGTGTTATATGTAAACCAATTTGAAAATAAACTATTATAAAAAAAAAAAAATAGTACCAGACTCCTCAGAGAGGACAAAGGACAAATTCCACAGAAAGGAGGAAAAAAGGCAGAGCTAATCTCCCACACAATCACTATTTCTGTTCACAGGAATATCATGTCCTAGATTTCTATGACAATTTGAAATATTAAAAATATTCTTGGGGCGCCTGAGTGGCTCAGTTAGTTGAGCATCTGACTCTTGGTTTCCCACTCAGGTCATGATCTCACAGTTGAAGACTTCAAGCTCCTCACTGGGCTCTATGCTGGCAGGGCAAAGCCTGGTTGGGATTCTCTCTCTCTTCCTCTCTCTCTGCCCCTCCCCTGCTTGCATTCTCTCTCTCTCTCTCTCAAAATAAAATAAAACTTTAAAAAAATAATAATGGAATACAATATTATAGAAATGTCAAATATCAGTGTTAAAGTTATATCCCTCAATTTCCTCATACTGGAAGTGGCAAACAAAGAATGTATTCTGGTTAGTTTGTTATTGTTTTAAATTATGATCATGAAACATATTGCTTGAAAATTAACGGACTATGTAACATTTTTACCAAACAACAAGGATTTTTCTAAAGAGTCTTGATTTTTTATTTTTTTATCTACATCATCAAACCAATGTATGAGATACTGACAATGTATAAAACTGATTTCATTTTGGGAAATACAGTTATCAGGACTCCAAAATAAGGGCAGTACTAGCCATAAGTTATGAAAATCACTTCTGTATTTGAAAACTGAAGGGTATGATATAAAAATATAAATAACAGCCTTTAACAGTAAAATGATTAGGTTCGAATGTAGCTTAAAAGTGAAAAAGACATGATCCTACTATTAGAGCATTCCCTACTTCTGAGAATAATAATTTGGTTCAATGCCAACACAAATAAGAATCAAATTAAGAAAAGAAAGGTTCTGGTTCCACTACCCCCACATACAGTAACATAAAGTAACAGTTCCCAAATTATGCACCCCTAGGAATCCTAGGTCCTCAGGATACTTGGAGGAACAAAATGAAATGAGTTTCTGCTTTAGTGGGAGACTTGAGAGCTTTTATCTTACACCCTGTGAACCTGAGAGGGGGGATACCACACATATGAGATCAAAGGATCTTTCTGGTAGAATATCTTCCCAGACAGGAAATTGCTAAGAAGTCTGATATAAATGAGAGCAGCTAGCTGGCCCAGTTGGTAGAGTATGCGACCCTTGACCTCAGGGTCATGAGTTCAAGCCCCAGGTTGGGTATAGAGCCTACTTAAAAACAAAAAACAAACAAAAAGCCACTGATATAAATGACTAAATAAAGCCTCTGAGACAAAGTAAAACACCATGGGAAAGTGCTAGTGCAGAAAGATCATAAATACTAGAGAATTCATCACCACCACTACCATGCGTCCATAAATTTAAAAGAAAAAGGCACTCTAGTTAAGTGTCCACAGAAGCTTCTAATCTGTCAAACCATGTCTGTTTCTAATAAGCTAGTTACAGTGTTGTCTTTAGGAGGCTAATAAATAGCATTTTGTGTATGGTTAAAATAAGGAATATAATTTACCTAGTCCTTCTTTATCTTCTCTGCTATTAATAAACTTGGCATGACACAGTGAGGAAAAAAAGGCCCTTGCATGCATTTTCAGATTATATATACAGGTACTTGGAATAATTGGCCATATTAAATTCAGAAACAATTAGAGTGGATAGTACCATGGAGATTTTAAAAAATGAAATGAAATTTCAGGGCGCCTGGGTGGCTCAGTCGTTAAGCATCCTACTTCAGCTCAGGTCAGGATCTCACGGTTCGTAGGTTCAGGTCACGCATCGGGTGAGCGTGAGTCTCGCTTTGGGTGAGTATGAGCCCCACTTTGGGTGAGCTCTAGCCCCACTTCAAGTAAAAACATGAGCCCTGATTTGGGTGAATCCAGCTTCTTTCTCTCTCTATCCCTCCTGGTATTCTCTCTCTGCCCCTCACTCACTTGTGCTCTCTCTCTCAAAAAAAATAAATGAAATGAAATGAAATGAAATTCTGAATCACTAATTTAATTAGATTAACTGATTATGATAATCTTCCTTTCTTGATATATTTCCCATGTTTACAGTTTATGGATGTCAACAAATATTTTATCTGACCCTCTGACAAACTCATCTTGAAACGATAGTGGCAGTAACACAGACGAAATAGGCTCAGAATATTCAGCCACATACAATTACCGAACTGTAATAGTTCCAGACCAGTTATAAACTTTGATTATTCAAATGATACAGAAAAATACTTATCCTTTATATCGCAAAATGACACATGAATCAAAGAATTAAGTGTTTAAAATAAAATCATTAACTTATTAAAATGAAACATAGAATCTTTTTATCATATAAGCTGAAGAAGGCCTTTCTAATTATAACACAACCTAAAAACATAACAGAAAAGACTGATAAATCTGACAACATAAAAGTTTTAAATACCTAAGTGGAAAAAAATAAACTTGAACAAAGTGAAAAGATGAGTAACATCAATTTTAAAATTCTCAGCAATATCAAATAAAAAGCTCATTTTCTTACTATATAAAAATCCACAAATAAAAAAATCCAATGGACAAAGAATATACACAGGCAGATCCCAAGAAAGGAGATCCATATGGCTTCTAAGCACATTTTTTAATGTGTGACTTTAGTTTTGTTTTGTTTTTTTAAAGTAAGCTCTAGGCCCAACATAGAGCTTGAACTAGCGACCTTGAGATCAAAAGTCACATGCTCTACCAACAGAGCCAGCCAGGCATCCTATGACTTCAGTTATTTTAAAAGAAAATTAAACCTAAAGATATTAATTTTCTTCTCATACTAATAGAAAAAAATTATCAGTACCTTTTCATGGGAAGGGGGATAAAGAAAAAGTTCCATTCATACATTGTTGATGGAAGTGGAAACCAATATGATTTCATTATAGAACTAAGGAATAGCTACAAAAGGTATGTATCCTTTGAATTCTAGAAATTTTTTCCACTTGTGGTAATTTATCCTGTAAGCAAAGTCACATATACAAGATATTCATAACAGCATCATTTGTATTAGCATGGGGTTAGAAATAACCTAAATGTTAGAGGAAAACAGATAAGTTAGTTTTCATTAGATTAATATAATTAGATTAATAATTGATACTACAAATCCAGCCAAAAGAATGAGACAGGTTTTACATACTGATATGGAAAGATAGAAAAAATCAAGTTGCAGAACAGAGATAGAGAATATGTTATATTCCATGCAAAAAAGGGGGGGAAGGAAATAATACATAAATACACACACTTACATGCTTAAATATATATGGATTAATTATGCCAGAAACAATACATAAACCAGTAGAGTAACTGCCTCAATAGAATATTATTTCAGGACTGGAAACTAGGATAGGAAGGTACCCAACATTTCCATTTTATACTGTCTGATATTTTACTATATGCATATATTAGCTACTTTTTTCAAAATGTAAAAAAAAATGAAAACAGAGCATAGCTTACTTTTATATATTAGGGTACACATACATAGTTATAGAATCGGGTCACTTTCTAAGCATGTCTGAGAAGACAAAATGGAAATACAAAACCAGCCTTTGTCCTCTGGCCCAGAGCTACATAGCCTACAGGAAGGGGGCTCCACTTTTTAAGTCTTACAAGGTCATTCTCCACTCACCAAGTTATGCTTATGCCTAGAAAGTAGCACCTTTTTTTAATTTACACCAAAGTCCCATATAGATTACACATATTAGTTGTGTATTTTAAAAACAAAATAGGTAAGACAAAATCTCACTGGAGAACTGACCTTATAATAAAGAATCCAATGTACATTCCAAAACTACACTATATAATACCTCAAATTAACAACTTTGTGGATGGGTTTACAAGATGTGATGTAACAAATGGCAGGATTAATAAACTGGAGGAGAAGTCCATAGAAAATACCCAAAATGAAACACACCCAAAAAGAAAGGTATGGGGGAGAAAGTAGGTATGTAAGGACGTAATAAGAAACATGCCCAAGAAGTCTAACACATCCATAGTGAAATTCCAGAAGAAAGAGAAGGAAGTAGAAGCAATATTTGAATACCTCATGACCAAGAATTTTCTAAAACTGATGAAAGACATCAATGCGTAGAATATTGAACCAAGTGCTTTAAGAACTTCATTCAAGCCCAAGACATCACAAAGAAAACTAGACCTACACACATCATGGTCAAACTCCTAAAAACCAAAAACAAAGAGAAAATGTTAAAACAGATAGAGGAGGGGAAAGACACATTATCTTCAAGCTTAACAGAATGATGGTAAATAAAACAGCTAACCTAAAAGTCTATACCCAGAGAAAATATTGTTCAAAAATGAAGTTGAAACAGGAGCCATCATACATTGTTGATAGAATTTTAAATGGTGAAGCTATTATGGTTTGTCACATCCTCAAAAAGTTAAACATGGAGTTACCATAAGACCAAACAATTCCACTCCAAAGCATCCATCCAAATGAACTGAATTGTTGTGTTCCACACAACAACTTGTACACAAATATTTATAGCAGCATTACTTATAAAAGCCAATAACTCAAATGTCCATCAACTGAAGAATGAATAAACAAAATGTGGCACAGCCATAAAATGGAACAATGAAAGAGAATAAACTACTGATACACATGAGCACATGGATGAATCCTGAAAACACTATGTTAAGACACAGGCCACACCTTGTATGATTCCATTTATATTAAATGTCCGTGAAAGGCATGCCCATTGAGACAGAAAGCAAATTACTGGCTGCCAGGGGGCTAGAGGTAGGGGAAAATGGGCGATCCAAAGAAGGCTTTTTGAAGGTGATGGAAATGTTCTGGAATTAGTGGTGATGGTTGTGAATATAAAACACTGAATTGCACACTTTTAAATAGTGAATTTTATGGTATGTTACTATATCTCAATTTTTCAAAAGGTAAAATAAATATTTGTACAAACAAACAAAAACCAAGGGAATTCATCAACAATGGCCTTCACTAACAGAAATATTGAAGGAAAACAATCCAAGAAATGTAGTAAGAAAGGAATAATAATATAATAATTATAAGTAAATATAATTATAATTATTATTCTAACTATAATCACTTGTGAAGTTTAAGATAGATAACACAAAATACAGAAGGTAATTAATAAACGGAGATCGATTAGTAAACATGTTTTATGTCAGACTGAGAAAGTCACTATGAGAAAGCATGTATTTCTAGAAATTATAAAAAGTATAAGCTTGCCAATCAACAAAATGCTAATGTAAGGGACAGTTCATAATTGTTTACTTCTCTATTTTCACTAAAAATTCAGGCTTTTTTTAAAGTTTTAAAATTTCACCATATGCAATTAAAGTTACTAAGTTTTGCTGAAAAAGAATCTTTAGAAAATAATTTTAAGCTGGTCATGACTGGCTAAGATTAGAAAAAATATAATTAAGCAAACATACTTTATTTTTTATATTATTTTTCTTTTAGAGAGAGAGAGAACACGCAAGAGGGGGAGAGAGGCAGAGGAAGAGAGAGTGAGAATCTTAAGTAGGATCCACACTTAGCACAGAGCCCAACACAGCACTCAATCCCACACCCCTGGGATCATAACCTAAGGAGAAACCAAGAGCTGGATGTTCAAATGACTGAGCCACCCAGACACTCCAAGCAAACAAGCTTTAGTATCAAAAGTAAGTTGGTGCAAAATTAGAATTTCGCTCTCTCTCTGTTAAAAAGACAGTTTTCTTGAACTCTTGGTCTGCTCTTGCTAAGAAATTACGAAAGACTTTTCTTCACTTTTTAACATAATCTTCATAGAAAACAAAGATTGTGTGCTGGCAAAATAATATCCTGTACTGACTTTATCAGGTGTTTGATTACTTAAGAAAGTTGAATCTTCTTTTTTTTATTTTTTTTAATGTTTATTTTTGAGAGACGGAGAGGCAAATCATGAGAGGGGGAGGAGCAGAGAGAGAAGGAGACACACAATCTGACACACAATCTGTGCTGTCAGCACAGAGCCGGTTGCAGGGCTTGAATCCACAAACCATGGGATCATGACCTAAGCCAAAGCAGGGCACTTAACCGACTGAGCCACCCAGGTGTCCCTCAATCTTCTCTATTAAAAGAGCTATGGTTTTTTGGTTATTGTTAGTTGGGTTTCATTACAATGATAAAACTTTTAGTATTTGTCTGCAAAGTCTTTTATTGTCACTATGGTTAAACGGAAAACTAGCTGTTTTCTCACAATAACCTACTTGACCAATTATTTTAAAACCTTTGATATTGTTGACAAACTTCCCCAAATCAAATCCTAAATGAAGTTATTTTAACTTTGGGATTTTTCAGAGGGTCTCTGGAACATCTCAAAAGATTTATTCTCTCTCTCCTTCCAAAAAGGGAAATGTTAAAAATAATTAGGGGGGGGCGCCTGGGTGGCTCAGTCGGTTAAGCGGCCGACTTCAGCTCGGGTCATGATCTCATGGTCTGTGAGTTCGAGGCCCACATCAGGCTCTGTGCTGATGGCTCATCAGAGCCTGGAGCCTGCTTCAGACTCTGTGTCTCCCTCTCTCTCTGCCCTTCCCCTGCTCACGCTCTATCTCTATGTCTCTCAAAAATAAATAAACGTTAAAAAAAATTTTTTAAAATAAATAAATAAATAATTAGGGGTATTTGATGTTACATTATATCAGAAGCATTATCAAAAAATAATGCTAAGCCTTCTTTATGTTATATTTGTGTATGTATACCTTATAAGTATGCTAGAAATTATATGAAATTCTTAGAAATCTGATATGCTCTGGCATATAATGTTATGTCATAATTCCAGTTATTTTTAAATGTCATGTATCACAGCAATGACCAAATTTCCTCGTTGATTCCATTGTAATGAACTCTCATCAAATCTTTAACAATGGGCATTTTAAATCTTTTGCCATTTACGAAGTTATTGTTTTACTCAAATGTTTTGCATAAGAGTTTCTGCGATAGTGTTTAATTGTCAAGAAGATTCATGGAGGGGTCCCTGGGTGGCTCAGTCGGTTGGGTGTCCAAATCGTGATTTCAGTTCAGGTCATGACCTCATAGTTCATAAGTTCAAGCTGGGCATCAGGCTCCTCACACTGACAGTATGGAACCTGCTTGGGATCTCTCTCCCTCCTTCTCTCTCTGCCCCTCCCCTGTTTACGCATGTTATTGTTCTCTCACTCTCTCAAAATAAATATACTTAAAAAAAAAAAAAAAAAAAGGAGGGGCACCTGGGTGGCTCAGTTGGTTAAGCGGCAAACTTAAGCTCAGGTCATGATGTCACAGTCTGTGAGTTCGAGCCCCACGTCGGGCTCTGTGCTGACGGCTCAGAGCCTGGAGCCTGCTTCAGATTCTGTATCTCCCTCCCTCTCTGCCCTTCCCTTGCTCACACTCTGTCTCTATGTCAAAAATAAAAAATTTAAAAAAAATAAAACGTTAAAAAAAATTTTAAAAAAAGGAGAATATTCATGGAAAGGACTTTGAAAAATACAGAGTTCTTACAGCTTTAAAATCATAAATTGAACTGGATTCAAGCAAAACAAGTACTAATTACATGGGACTGAATTAACTAAGGAGGAATATTATAAATTTGTATGACTTTTTGTCTGAAACATTGCTGGCTTCTTAATGTTTTGGGTTTTTTCCCCGCTTTAAATATACTTTTTCTCTTAAGCTATCTATAACTTACAATTTGGTAAAGTACCCTGTTGTAAACAAAGATAAGAGATTTACTTTTTCTCCCCATTTTATCCATCCAGAATTCAGAAACTCCTGAGTATTCTTTGCATAGCACTTTAGTGGGTTTTTTTGTTTTTTTTTTAATGTTTATTTATTTTTGAAGGAGAGACAGACACAGTGAGCAGGAGAGAAGCAGAAAGAGAGGGAGACACAAAATGCAAAGCAGGCTTCAGGCTCTGAGCTGTCAGCACAGAGCCCGACGCAGGGCTCAAACTCACAGACCGCGAGATCATGACCGGAGCCAAAGTCGGACACCCAACCGACTGAGCCACCCAGGTGCCCCCCCCCTTTTTTTTTAAATGTTTAGTAATCAAGTCATGTTAGATGCAAATGAATTAATTTTACTATGATTATCTTTTGTAGAAGAAAAACATGGGGGTAACTGTAGAGAGAGAAATGTTGTTTGTGTACCTTTGTCTATATTAGCCTCTAATCCTGTCAATTGCCTTTGAGGTTTTGATATATACATGTACCTGGACTAGATCCTGAATTCTAGTTTCCTCAAATATCTGGTTACAACTCTCCTAATTAGTATTTGCAATTTTCTCCCACCCTTCTAATTTAGTCTCCTTAAGAACAAAGACTCCCATGAATCTCCCTGGAAAGGACTCTACCAGGGCTTCCTCACTACGCAGTCGGCAGCCAAACCTCAGAGACTTGGGTCTGTGGGATATAGCCTTGAATTCTGGGTATATATCTCACAGCTGAGTAAGTCTCCACCTGACATCTGGTCCTATACACCAAATGGAGACCTCAAAATAAGTTAACTAAAAAGAGTAGGAGCTGACATCAAAGTAAACTGCTCCCAATGCCACATCAAGACTTCATACTTTAATTAAACATGAAATCCTCTCTTCTCTTCCTTTCCTTTACTCTAGCATTGGCCTGGAAACATAATGCCATCATTCATGTCTCCCAGACCATTGTTAAGGGTAGCAAACTTTCAACTGCTGGATTTTTCATCAAGATCTCTGGTCTGTCCATGATGCTAGAGACCCTCCCTCCCCCATCTTTTTCCTGTATCTGGTTAACAACCCCAAACTTGGGGAAATTTATGTACAAGCTGTATACAAAGAAAGGAACAAAGGCAATGATAACCAGAATAAAAAAGCCTGCGTGGTCTACAGACCCTTAAACTTTTCTGGCTTTCATGGCTGTCACCCTTCTAGTACTGAGCCACAGACTGAAATGGGAATTACCAGGAGGCACTCATGATTCAAGATTTGCTTCCTTTGGCAGGGCCCTACTTCCTTGGCCTTCCCTTCCCCACCTGCTGCACCTGGATTAACACTCATAGGGAAGTTTAAACTCAAGTTACATAAGATCACTGAGCAAGCCACTTGGCTTAAAAAGGTGACTCCTTCAGGGCACCTGGATGGCTCAGTTGGTTAAGCATCCAACATTGACCCAGGTCATGATCTTGAGGTTCGGGAGTTCGAGCCCCTCATCAGGCTCTGTACTGACAGCTCAGAGCCTGGAGCCTGCTTTGGATTCTGTGTCTCCCTCTCTCTCTGCCCCTCCCCTGCTCACTCTCTCTCTCTCTCTCAAAAATAAACATTAAAAAAAATTTTTTTTAAGTGACTCCTTCAATGAAGTCTTTCTTTGACTTACCTGATTTTGATTGGTTTGGGTCTTAGAGACCATGGCTCTTAAGTGAACTCCAGATGTTGGGAATTATCCTGCTTATCATAGTCATAGCAGTCTCCCTAGCATGCTGTATTCTCTCAAAGGCTTTAAATGCATGTTTGCTGACACTTACCACCAAGCAAACCCATATCTTCCTAACACTGGAATGTCAGAAAAGGAACAAAGAGAAGGATCCACTTTAAAAAAATACGAACCTGAAGTTGTGCCCTGTGAATAATGCTGGGCTAGGGCAGAGGGAAGGCTCCACACAATGGAAACCGGCCCAAGATGGCCGACATTCCCGCCAAAAACCCTGAAGAAGGGACCCCAAGATGGCCGACATTCCCGCCAAAACCACAAAGGAGACAATGGAAACCGACCCAAGATGGCCGACATTCCCGCCAAAACCACAAAGGAGGGACACGTCACTCTCGGAAATCCGATACCTAACAGGGACCTAAACCTCCGCCCCAAACTCCGGCAGACCAATAGGACCTTGGCAAGCAGACAGAATCGCCAATAAAAAGAGAAAGAATTATGTAGCCAACTTCAGCGTCAAACCCCTTAAAAACCCCTAACCCCAATCTCGGGGGCGACTTCCCCGACTCCTCTCTTGCGAGTCGCGGAACCTCGCCCGAGGGTGCTTGCAATAAAGTGTACTCTCAGACCTCACTTTGCCTTGGCAGTCTTACTTTTATCCATCAGCGACTCGTAACCTTACAAATATAACAGAGATTAAGCAACAAATGTCATGACCTATGAATACCACACAAAGGATCCACAAAAACTTCAAGAGGTTCAGAGCAATAGATGGGAGTGATATTAATTATTTAAATTTTTATCCTGTCTCTCAGTTACTGTGAGACTCTGACCAAAAGGGATGAAGCAGGGGTGCCTGGGTGGCTCAGCTGGTTAAGCATCTGATTCTTGATTTCAGCTCAGGTCCTCATCTCGCAGTTCGTGAGTTCCAGGCCAGCATCAGGCTCTAAACTGGAACTGGTGGCACGGAGGCTGTTTGGGATTCCCTCCCTCTCTGTCCCTTCCCTCCTTGCATCCTCCCCACTCCAAATAAATTAATTAATTAAAAAAAAAAAAAAAGGAATGAATGGTTTAAAAAAAAAGGAAGCGGCCCAAAATGGAATTCACTTGCCCCATGACCAAGACTTAATATCAAACCTAACTGTAGTTTCAACCTCTCTCAGGGATGTAATCTGGAATTACCTGATCAGCACTAGTGAGGTAATTTGCAGGACAGACCCCCCCCACTCCCCACCCTTTTCCCAAAGGAAGGTGACCTTGCCAGAAACAATCCACTCTTTGTTAGAAACTTCCTTTTTCTGCCCCTTCTGCCTATAAAAGTCCTGTATTCTGTAGCTCCCCAGAACTCCTTTCTACTTGGTCGGAATCTGCCTGAATAAAGCCATCTGATCTTCACATCTACCCAGATGAATTTAGTTTTTTAACAAACATAAATCTGATATTCATAACTTTGTGTTTCTATACTGCTCTATTAACTTGAGATGATTACAAATAAGTTGATACCATTTTATTAGGTAAACAACCAACCCCCTTCTTTTAAGACTAATGCAGAAAATAGTACGCCCACCTCCTGCCCCGGAGGTCTGCGTCTGCCCCCTCCAGCCCATGATAACAGATACTCAAAACACACAGGTCAAAATTAGTTATGAAAATATCAAATTCAACCATGTTACAAATACATGTAACTTAAACTAACACATAAGAATAATTTATATTATGTCATGCCATTAAATTTTTAAAGTACCATTTTTCAGCAATTATGACAAATAATAAAAATTCCTGAGAGTATCACTTATCTCTGCACTTACTAGTACTTTCATGCTCTTCTTTTTTGAAATGCATTTTATGAGAGGTGAACTCATGAATAAAAACCACCAAATACCTTTGTTCCTGTTATAAATATCCATTTTTGTAAAAGTAAAACTATGACTCTCATATATATGAAATGAACACACATCAAAGACTTTACTTAACTCATGGATTAATGAGGGACCCAGTAAAATGTTACAATCAATTCAGAGGAGAATTCAAAGTACCCCAATGTATAGGCAATCAGAAATGCTGAAATGAATTACTAAATAGATGCAAACTGGTCTTTTCAGGGAAGGAAGAAAGTGAAATCAATTGCTCCTCCACCTGGAAATAATCATTTGCATAACTATGGACAAGGATAATTTGCACTGCTATCAGTTATCTACAATGAACAGAAGTATAAAGTAGTTCAAAGACCATGAAAGGTGCAAACTTCATAAAATCAGATAACCCAGAAAGGTACACACATTCCAGGCAACCTACTTTGCCTTTGAAGACACCCAGTAATCTTTCCAAATCCATTTCAAGTCTCCCAATTTTTCCAGAAAGTTCCAAAGTGAAGTGCACTAGGATCAAGGAAAAGGAACTATCTTTTATTGAAATAAATATGATCAAAAACAGCCTTGAAATAAATATGATAAAAAAAAAAACAGCCCGCCATGAGATAATTAGAAGGAAAGGGTGCTGCAAATAAATAGACTCAATCCAGAACCTAGCAATGCATAATTGATGAATATATAATTCCCGGTGTATTCAACATCAATCAGAGGAGAATGAAACCTAGGTCAAAGTATAGAAAGATAGCACTCTCGACTTGACAGTTACCAATACTCTTACAATGTGGATATTTTAATCCAACGTAAGGTTCATGGTTGGCAGGAAAGGTCCTTGATCACCCTAATGTGATGTGGGCCAGTGGCAAACAACCGAGGAAGAATTCTTGACACATATTTGGTCCAAAAAGGTGTTTTTGTTAAAGCATGGGGATGGGACCCACGGGCAGGAGGAGCTGCAATGTAACTGTGAAGAGAGGTGGATTATATACTTTTAATGGGGGAGAGGGGTAAGAGAGAAAGGAAATTTCTAAAGGAATTTTCATCTGTTAAAGAACACTTACAGAATCCTGGAGGTCTGGCTATTGTCAAGCTAATGTTATTTTTTGCCTCTAGCAAATCATTTACATTAAGGCAGTTGTGAATTCCTTGAGGAATGTCCTACTCTGCCTGTTTCAGGAATTTGTCAATGGGCTGCAAATTGTAAGGAAATTGAATTTTATCTATTTCTTTTGCCTCCGACCTCCTCATCAACCTGACAAAGGTTGTATAAGGTATACAACAGGATTATAGTCTAACCCCTCCTCCACTTCCATCTTTTTAAAGTTAATTTTTAGAATTTGAAAACACTTTAACAAAATCTAAATCAGCGTTCAGCAAACTTCAACTGCCTATTTTTGGAAATAAAGTTTTACTGGAACATAGCCACATCCATTTATTTATACATTGTTTAAGTCTGCTTTTGTGTTACAATGGCCGACTTTAGTATCACAACAAAAACTGCAGCCCATAAAGCCTAAACTATTTACCATCAGGCCCTTTATAAAAAGTTTGCCACCTTCTGATCTAGATCAATCATTGCCAGTACTTTCTCCTCTCTTGACTCTTTTTAGACATCAAAACCTTTTTGTGATTTCTTAATTGTATATTTTAAGATAGCGAATTGAGAAAATACAAACAGCAAAAGCTACTCTAAATTCAGTATTGTCTTTAAATAAATGTATATTTTATGAATCAAACAGCATCTATACAAATTTGGGAAGGGGAAGAAGCACGCATGTAAACAAGTTACTTTGTTTACTCAGTCTACAGGTAACTCCTGGTGCACATGTGGACCGAACTGCGACCTTCCTTGTGTAGCCGGGTGCTGGGATGAAAGAGCACCTGAGCCTTTCGGCCGGAACCGCCATCTTCCAGTAATTCGCCAAAATGACCAACACAAAGGGAAAGAGGAGAGGGACTCGCTACATGTTCTCCAGGCCTTTTAGAAAACATGGAGTTGTTCCTTTGGCAACATACATGCGAATCTACAAGAAAGGTGATATTGTGGACATCAAGGGAATGGGCACTGTTCAAAAAGGAATGCCCCACAAATGTTACCATGGCAAAACTGGAAGGGTCTACAACGTTACCCAGCATGCCGTTGGCATTGTTGTAAACAAACAGGTTAAGGGCAAGATCCTTGCTAAGAGAATTAATGTCCGTATTGAGCATATTAAGCACTCTAAGAGCCGAGACAGCTTCCTGAAGCGTGTGAAGGAAAATGATCAGAAAAAGAAGGAAGCCAAGGAGAAGGGCACTTGGGTCCAGCTGAAGCGCCAGCCTGCCCCACCCAGAGAAGCACACTTTGTGAGAACCAATGGGAAGGAGCCTGAGCTGCTGGAGCCCATTCCCTATGAATTCATGGCTTGATAAATGTAAAAAAAATAAAAGACCTTTAGACTGTAAAAAAAAAAAAAAAAAAAAAAAAAGAGCACCTGACTCCAGGGGTCCCAGGCAGAACAGGTTTTGCCTCTTGCAGCTGACAAAATCCAAAGCTAGAGAGACAACAGTGGTGAAACAAACAAGGAATTTATTTCAGTGAGGCCAACACCGGGAAGACAGGGGACTAGAGTGTCTAAGACTGTCTCCAAAGTGCCAAAAATACTTCCAGGTTTATATCAGGAAAATGTGGGATGGAGGTCAGTGGGTGCATGCAGGTAGGAAGTAAAGGTCAAGTCACTGTCAGGGGCTGCATCAGGAGGGGTCTCGCCAGCTGAGAGCAGTCCTTATTGCTTGAGGGGGTAGTTTTCATCCCCCTCAGGGGATGCTTTGCCCTCAGGGTCTTTTGTGTGAGTTAAGAGATATAGCTGCAAAGAAGAACTTAATTAGAAAGTCTAAGGTCAGAATGGAGTAGTTTAAGTCCTCTTTCACTTGGAGTCCACAAAACAGTGGGAAGCAGTGAACTGCTAGAAGTTTTCTGGCTACGGAGAATAAAAGGCTATGATGTCGAATCAATTCTGCTATCCAATAGTCACCAGAAATATCTCGATGATGAGGGAGCATAAGGCAAGCTGAGGGCAAAGCACAAGCTAACAACCCCACGCCCCCAGGTGGGATATGTGTGATATTCCCCAGGCACTCCTGGCTGCCCAAGAACAAAGGAAAGGAAACAATGGTTAACTGATACAGATCACAGTCAAAGGAACATGAGTCTCCATCAGTTTACAAATTATCTTAGTAAACGGCGAGAAAAAGACAATCTTCTCAATAGCCGAATCTCCAGAAACCTACAGACTCCGTTTCTTGGAGTCCCTCATATCACCCTCCCCTCCATAGTGACGTAGGGAACAAAGGCAAGAAGGAAATGGCAGGTAAAATTAAATTTCCTTTTTTTTTTAATTTTTTAATGTTTTTATTTTATTTTTGAGAGACATAGAGAGAGAGCGTGAGCAGGGGAAGGGCAGAGAGAGAGGGAGATACAGAATCTGAAGCAGGCTCCAGGCTTCGAGCCGAAGCACAGAGCCCGACACGGGGCTCTAACTCACAGACCGTGAGATCATGACCTGAGCTGAAGTTGGCCGCTTAACCGACTGAGCCACCCAGGCGCCCCAAATTATATTTCTTTATAACCTGCAGCCCATGGACAAATACTTGAGGCAAAGACAGACTATAACATTTCTCCAGGAACCCCTACTGTCCTAATGTTAATGCCTTACTTAGAGGGAAAACAACCTTGGCTTGACAATAGTAAGGCCTCAGGTACCTTAGGCGTCCTCTTTAGCATATCAAAGTCCATCTGGAGACCTCCCTTCTGCCTTTACCTCCCCAACTCCATAGTATATAACCAGTCACTCTTCACACCCCGAGTGCAGCTCTTTCTGCCCATGGGTCCTGTCCCCAAGCTTTAATAAGATCACTTTTGCACCAAAGACAGCTTCAAGAATTTTTTGTTGGCCATCAGCTCCAAACCCTCACCACTACAAAACCTCTTCATTGATACCAACTACTCCATTGTTTTTACCAGACATCTTTCAAAATATAAAAACCCTCAGTAATCTTGGTTTATTTAGTTATTTAAGAGAATATTTCATAGTAATCTGACCTGAAGAATTCAAAGGGGAGTTTACTTACACAGAACTGAAAGTTTATAGAAACATTTGTGAGATTGTGTTCTAGAGTTTATGGGGATGTCTGCTTAGAAATTATTCAGATCAAAATCTTCTAAGCCATGATTTAATCACAGAACTTTGAGATTATCATTTGTTCCAGGGCTGAAATAGACAAATATCTCCTCAGAAAACGCTGCCAGCCAATAGGATGGTCCTTCAATCAGATGAGACACCAGGTGAAGCATCTCAATACTGCAGAAAAGACAACTGACTGCATCGTTACCACTCGCCGGTTTGATCCCTAGTGTATAAACATGCCCTCAGAGTACCCTGTCCCAAGCCCTCCTCAGAAAATACAACTTCCTATTGTTTGTTGTCTGGAAAGAACGTTTGTTGTTGCTACCAGCCGGATCCCAAGACCTGACCTTTACTGCCCACCTGCTTGTACTCACTAACCTTTGTCTTACATTTTTTTCTTGAGCTCTTCTTCTTTCCCGCTTACCTCTTAACTCAGGGAAAGGAAACCCAAAAGCAGCCCTCGGGTGACAGTGACAGCACCTGTCCTGACAGACTTCCCCTGGCTCTGACCATCCAGACCCAGACGGCTTGAGGTAAACCGTTGACATTTGCCAGCAGAGACAGACGAGGAGTGACCCGGGAATGAATGACAATTACCCTTGCCTCATTATAATACTAAAACCCCCATCCAAGGAGGAGCACAAGCCTCATTTACATAACATACAATGTATGTATAGGCATGTTTCCTTAAGGCGCATGTGTGACCTTATTCCCACCTCTACATACGAAGACAAGGCTTCTCTAAATATTCATCCTAGGGGTGCCTGGGTGGCTCAGTCGGTTGAGCGTCCGACTTCGGCTCAGGTCATGATCTCACAGTTTCTGAGTTCGAGCCCCGCGTCGGGCTCTGTGCTGACGGCTCAGAGCCTGGAGCCTGCTTCAGATTCTGTATCTCCCTCTCTCTCTCTGCCCCTCCCTTGCTCATTCTCTGTCTGACTCTTTCTCAAAAATAAATAAACATTTAAAAAATAAAATAAAATAAATATTCATCCTAATCCTAAACAAAAGGCGCCCATTCTCTCTCCCTCCCCACCCCTTCTCTCTCTCTCTCATTCTGGGAGTCACAACTTTGGAAAGCTATTCCTCATAATCTCCTTATTTGCTACAAATAAACTTTGTCTTTGTGCAGCAACTCACCTAGTATGGTTTCTATGACTCGTTAAGGAGGAAACCCATGTTGGTCCAGTTACACTTTCATTAGTCTAAATCTGCCTCCTGATCATGTCCACCCATTGGTCTGAGGTTAGGGTCTGCCCAAACAATATATTAAGTGTTCTGCCTTCAGATATTGTACCCAACTCTCACATCTTGTGTATGCTTCTTCTAGCATGTGTGGTTTGAGACAGTTGTGTGCTGAACTTCTGTCCCTGCAGCATTTCCTCTTCACTTGGGAGAAAGAGCACGGGAGAGGGGAAGAGAAGGAACAAGTACGTTATAAAAGGGCTGGACGGATAAGTTAGGGTGCCTGTTCATCTTTATTTGCTAAGCTACAGCTGTCCCACCACGTCCCCATTTAAAAGCCCAAGGGCCCTCAGAAATTTGTAAGGGCTGAAAAGCAGTAATCTAGTAAATCGTTAATTAGGGACCACGCATACCTAAGCCAACTTATGCCTTCCCAGAACTGAGAGGCTGTGAAAGGAATGGTCAGGAACTATACGCCCAGTGGCTTAAAAAAAAAATTAAAAAGTCTCCCTAGTCCTTCCTTCCTTCCCTCACTGGGAAGTGTTTTCTCAGCACACCCTTGAAGAAAACAAGTTATCACAAATCCGTCGCTTCAACCATCCCCCGTGCACCAGTAAATCTTTAGGTGAGGAGTGGACAATGATGATACTTTCTAAGACCATACCACTGTTTTCATTAATGAATACTAAGATTGCATTCATTAACTTAGTGATTGAAGATAGTTCATTCTGAGCTCATAGCCAACCCAAAGCTTCTTCCCATACATGCTGATAAGTAAGGTTTTCTCACAGGTTTTTTGGTGTTTTGGTTTTTTTTAATGTTTATTTGAGAGAGAGTATGAGTAAGAGAGGGAGGGAAAGTAAGAATCCTAAGCAGGTGCTTAGTCAGCTCAGAGCCCAACTTGGGACTTGATCTCATGAACTGAAATCAAGAGTAAGATGTGAGGCACCTGAGTGGTTCAGTCAGTTACCTGCCCAAAAAAATTTAAAAAGTAGCAGTGCAAAATGTTTCCAGACATTCAACTATTTCAACTCTCTTTACTTCAAGAATAAACTCAAAAGTTAATATTTATTAGGTAAATACCTAAATTTTAGCCTCACAGGAAATTCGAATAATGAATACTCCAATGAAGAATTAATTTCTAGAACCTCTTTTTTAGCAAAAAACTTATTTCAGGAAATTAGAATTTGATATATCTGTTTCACAACAGCCTTGGGCTAAAATACTGAATCAATAAATGATTTACAGTAATAATATGCTGTGTCTTTAGTTAATAATTTTTAATTTGCACTATAAAGACTGATTCCTCCTTAACACTAAAAAAGGAAGATACAAGCCGTGATTTTCTCCTGGTTCCTTGACACACTGGACCCCAGGCTGGGGGATGGCGGGCCCATCCCTGCAGGTGGTCATCACCAGTGTGTCCTCCCGTCCTCTCACACTCGACTATTATCTGTTCTCTCCCAACCCACCCCCTCAAAGACTGATGACAAGTCACTCCACTGAGTTGGCCATGGGAGAGGAGAAGCCAATGGGGAGAACTGCCTTTTCCCCAGAGAATGTGTCCAGCAGTTCCCGGTCAAAGCACTCTTGCTAAAAGCTATCTCTGGTGTGCTACAGGGCCCCCTCCCTCAGCACACACCTCTGGCGAAAGTGGACACTGTATTAACTCATGAGGATTATCCTCACCAATAATATATGAAGACAACCTCAAAAAAAAAAAAAGCAGTGACTTTATTTTCTAATTCTTTTTATTTCAGAGATACATATGAAATTACAATCATTCCTTTACTATCTTAAAAATCATTGTTTTTATTTATAGCCTCATTTCATTTAATACTTTTCTTCCTTGTCTGGTTTAATTTCCATGCTTCATTCCAGAAACATTTATTTTAGGTACTACATTATTAATTTAATAACTGTTTCGTAACCTCAAATACTTAAAGAATTAAACCATTTATATTGTAATTAATTTTAACTTTTGACTGATAAAAAAGTTACTAGATAATAAAATTCAAGAATAAACTGAGTATCGAATACTCATCCCTTTGCTCTATTATAACAGAAACTTACATTCCAGAATACTGTGCTAACATAACCTTAAACCTCACAGTAAAATCTAATTTTTAACAAGATATTCAGGGAATTGCTACATTACTGTCTTTCAATAACTCCAACATTTGATAGCAAAAGATAGTTATAATTGATCCTATTTGCTTAATGATCATTCACATCGAAGACCAACTAGTACAATGTTTAAGAATACAGACTCTAAAGCTCGAGTGCTAAATCACAGTCCAGGATAACTCAGCTTCCTTGCTGTGTGAGCTTGAGTGAGTGACTTAATAACCTCACTGTATCTCAGTTTCCTCACCTGTAAAACGGTAATCACAGTACCTACCTCATAAGGCAGTTAGGAGGACTAAATGAGTTAATATACAAAGAAGACTAAGAACAGTGTCAAACACATAGTAAGCACAATACATTAGCTATAATAATCTGAAACCAACAGACTTTTTTTTTTTCTTTCTTTCTTTCTTTTTTTTGTTTTAAACAAACCCTTGTGTGGAGAGCTGACTTTCAACGGATCGCAGCAAGAGAGCTGCTCTGCTACGGACGAAACCTCAACCCAGAAGCAAGCCGTCTACGAATGGGTTGGCACCAGGTTCCCCACGAATAAGCGTTACTTGACGGGCAAGGAGGTGGCCTCCTTTCCGGCCACATCCCGTTTCTCAGGGACAAAGGGACAGACTCTATACTTTCGAAAAGAACACCGCCTCCATACAACTACTCTACAATTTACGTGCTTCTTCCAAATATGCTTGATGGGAATTTTATTTCTTTAATATATTTGGAATTTATGGCCAATTTCCTGAACAATTTTTATAAATGGTTTTCATAAATCTTTGTGGAGATTAGGAAGCTCTTGAATTTAACAAGAACATTATTTGACAGTGGAACAACTTTCAAAACTCCTGTATCTACATAAGCTAAAACCATAAGGACCCAAAACAGCACTCAGTACAAAAACATTACATATAGAACAAAAGGAATTGTGGCAGTGTTTAGTACTTTCTCAGGAAATTGTGCAATCTGCTGTAATACACTCTTCCTAACGATAAGAAACTACACACAAGGCCAAGTGCCCAATGAAGGTGCCTGAATTCCAAAATCATATTACAAACATGCAAATTCCTGAGAGGAGAACATACCCAGATGCGTAACAGGTTAACTCTAAAATAAAAGGTACTATGCCCCAAGTGCTTAGCTTTATCTAATATGTGTACTCCTCAATATTAAATTGCACTAACAAAGTATCAGGAAACTAAGCTGCTAGTCTCAGAGGACAGGTTACAGGGAAAGCCTTATGAAGCTGACAGTTTTCTCTGTCCTAAGACTTGGCACAGTCATCGTATTATAAGCACATGAGGGTCAATATGCTAGCATTAAAAATGCTGTGACTTACAGACCCGATTATTTTAAAGTTCAGACACACATCCTAACATGTCCATCCAACATTTAATTCACAGAAACTCTCTCGTTCCTCTTTATTTCAGGTGTTCTCTATATAAATGCTTAGTGAACATTTTATTTTAGATAATATAAAGACAGATTCTATAAATCTCAACTATTTCTCAAAATATATCTAATTATTACAAAGTATTAATAATCTAAATCAAAATAATGAGAGAATCTAAGGGTTTATTATTAGAGTCAATCTACTTTTCCATATGCTTGAAATTATTTATACATATATACTCTATTTTTTAACTATTACTTTTGGATTTAGTTTGTCACTCCGTAAGACAGCTTCAGACGTGAGGATCCTCTTAGACGACAGGCATAATCCTGCTCATTTATCATGTACTAGCGAAAACAAAAATGAGAGAGGGCAAATAAAGACTGTAGGAGAATATCTTTTTTTTTTTTAGGAGAATATCTTTGATGGCATTTTAAAAGATTAGACATTCTTTTCATTTTCTAGTTGATTTTCTTTATAACTCTAGTAAGATATGTTTCACATATCATAAAATTCATCCTATTTTCTTAAAGTTTATTTTCAGAGAGAAAGAGACAGTGCAAGTAGGGGAGGGATAGAGAGAGAGAGGAAGAGAATCTCAAGCAGGCTCTGCGCTGCCAGCAGAGAGCCTGACGCAGGACCCAAACTCACTAAACCATAAGATCATGACCTGAGCCAAAGCCAAGAGTCAGATGCTTAACCAACTGAGCCACCCAGGCCCTCCAAATTTATCCTATTAAACTGTGAAGCTCAGTGGTTTTTTATTTATTCACAGAGTTTTGTAACCATTATCACAATTTTAATATTTCCATCACCCACAAAAGAAGCTCCATACCTATTAACGGTCATTCCCCACTCCTCCCCACGTCCCTGGCAAATACTAACCCACTTTCTGTCTCTGTGGATTTACCCATCCCGAATACTGCGCATAAATTGAATCATACAATATGTGATCTCTTGTGACTGGCTTCTTTCATTCGGAATATTTTCAAGGTTTATATTATATCATGTGTTAATACTTCTTCCTTTTGTGTGGCTGAATAATATTCCACTGTATGAATATACCACATTTTGTTTATCCACTCAAGAGTTAATATACTTACGAGTTATAGCAACTAAATGTTCATGCTGCCATGAACATTCATGTTCAAGATTTGTGTGGACAAATTTTTTTCACTTCTCTCCTATGTATATAACAGGAGTAGAATTACTGTACTATATGGAAGCTCCGTGTTTAGCATTCTAAAGAAATGCCAAACTATTTGCCTCAATGGCTGCGCCATTTTACATTCTCACCAGCAATGTATGAGGGGGCTCCAATTTCTCCACATCCTCACCAACACTTCTTATCATTTTTACCTTTAAGGCATCCTAGTCGGTGTGAAGTGGTGGTTTAGACCTTATTGCCCTCATGACTAATATCTTTTCATGTGTTTATTGGTCATTCGTACGTATTCATTGAGAAATATCTATTCAAATACTTGTTCATTTTTTACTGGATTGTCTTTTTACCATGAGTTGTAAGAGTTCTTTATATATTTTTTTAATTTTAATGTTTATTTATTTTAAGAGAGCACACACACACACACACAGGCATGCACAAGCAGGACAGGGACAGAGACAGAGAGAATCCCAAGCAGACCCTGCACGGTCAGCACACAGCTGGACACAGGGCTCGAGCCCATGAACCATGAGATCATGACCTGAGCCAAAATCAAGAGTCGGATGCTTAATGGATTGAGCCACCCAGGTGCCCCAGAGTTCTTTATGTATTCTTGGCTCAAGTCCGTTACCACATACTGATTTGCAAATATTTTCTTCCATTATGTGGGATTTCACTTTTTTTTTTTTTAATAAGGAAGCCATTAACAGCTATTAACAGATTGACAAGGCCTGTAGATTTATTTCTTCTCGGACACACCCACAGTGCAGCCACAGCAGCCTGTGGTCTTAGCGTGCTGGGCTGGGACACGAAGTGCCTAGAAGTGATGCAGCCCTCTGTGGGCTCAAATCTTCTCCATTCTAAGTCTTCATGAGGTCTGTGGTCCAGACCATCGGTCAGGACCTAGCTGTACTTTCCATCCTTCGCATCCCTGTTCTGTTCCAGACCCGTCTGAGATCTTATACTGGGGTGAATTCTGCACGATGGTAATCACACACGCCACCTCACCCTTAGAGCTCTCCTGCCCTCTGGGTAAGGGGGACGCCTCTGCTGTCCTCAACACCACACGTGCATGTCTTCACCCCACAGCCTTAACTGCAGCGACGGCGAAGTCTGTCTCCCACTGCTCATCAACACTGGTGTTGAATACTTGCGAAATGTGCTGGAACTCTCAGGGATCACTAGAGACACGGCGGCGACTCTAACAGTAGCATGTAGGCCCTCCTGTGGAAGGCCTCGTTTCACTTTCTAGATGCTGTCCTTTGACACACACAAGTGTCAAATTTTAATTAAGTCCAATTTATCTTTTTCCTTTGTTACTTATCGTTTTGGTATTTAAGAAATCAGAGCTTACCAAGCACCTGGCTAGTTCAGTCGGTAGAGCATGCAACTATTGCTCATTCTGTGTTGTGAGTTCAAGTCCCATGTTGAGCACAGAAATTACTCAAGAAAAACAAAATAAAAATCACTGCCTAATCCAAGGTCACAAAAATTTACTCCTGTGTGTTGTTTTAATTTTTTTAATGTTTATTTAGTTTTCAGAGAGAACACGTGAGCACAAGCAGGGGAGGGGCAGAGAAAGATGGGGACAGAGGATCTGAAGCAGACTCTGTGCTGACAGCAGAGAGCCCGCTGCAGGACTCACACTCAGGAACCTGAGATCATGACCTGAGCTGAAGTTGAATGTTTAAACAACTAAGCCGCCCAGGAAGCTTTGTTTTCTATTAAGAGTTTCATTATTTTTGCCCTTATGTTTGGATATTTGAGGTATTTTGAGTTCATTTTTGGATATAGTGTGAGGCAGGGGTTCAAATTCATTCTTTTACATGTGGAAATCGAGTTGTCCAGCACCATTTGTTGAAAAGACCATTCTTTCTCCCACTGAGTGGTCTTCACACCATTGTTGAGAATCAACTAACCATAAATGTGGGAAATTTACACAATTTACACAATGGACTCTCAATTACATTCATCTATGTTATTCTAATGCCAGTACCACACTGACTTAATTACTGTAGCTTTATAGTAATTTTAAAATACGGATGTGTGAGTCCTCTAAGTTTGTTCTTTTCAGGATTGTCTTGGCTATTCTGAGTACCCCATACTTCCATCTGGATTTTAAAATCAGCTTGTAGATTTCTGCAAAAAAGGCAGATGGGATTTTGATTGGGAATGCACTGACTCTGTACATCACTTGGGGAAATACTACCATGTTAAATTAACAATGTTAAGTCTCTGGTCCATGAACATGGGATGTCAAGATTAGGCATATTCTTATTTTATTGTTATCTATTTGTAACATTTACTTATTTTTGAGAAAGAGAGAAAGAGACAGAGACAGAGTCGGGGAGTGGCAGAGAGAGAGGGAACCGCAGAATCTGAAGCAGGCTCCAGGCTCTGAGCTGTCAGCACAGAGCCAAATGGGAGGCTTGAACTCATGAACCGAGAGATCACGACCCGACCCGAAGTCAGATGTTTAACCAGCTGAGCCACCGAAGCACCCGAAGGTATGTAGTTTTAAAATAAGAATACGTCTGGGGCCTATGATTCCTATGATGACTAACAGTAGAGGACAATAATCTTAGTAATTTTCACCATCATCAAAGTGATATTCTTTATGCAAAACAAGTGCAATGAATATTGATAAACTTTTCCTACCCTTTGCTGAACCAAGTTATAGTGAGTTAAAACATACCATGGCAATTTTTAAACTTCCACTATGGCAAACTTAGCCAATGATAGCATAGAAATGCCAAATGTATAATCACGGAATGGGAAGCCACATACGATAATATGCCTTCCCTTATTTAACAGTCACTATTTAAAAAAGCTAACCTATTTTTTACTCTTGAAAACTTACAACATAGTCAGGTTTGCTGTTACTTACACGATCTTTTTTTTTATGTTTATTTATTTTTTGAGAGAGAGAATGTAAGCAGGGGAGGTACAGAGAGGGAGGCACAGAATCCAAAGCAGGCTCCAGGCTCTGAGCTGTCAGCACAGAGCTCAATGCAGGGCTCAAACCCACGAGCCGTGAGATCACGACCTGAGCCGAAGTCAGAAGCTTAACCCACTGAACCACCCAGACACCCCAAACACCTGCTATTTCTTAGCAATTCTGCACTTTATCCACAAAATAGTACCACAAATTCATTACAAATCATCATTTGTCAACCAGAATCTCAACAAATCACATTTCAGATTGCTGCAATTTTTCTTTTCCCTATTCACCATTTAAAATAATGCATGTTAGGAGCACCTGGCTGCCTCAGTAGAGCACGTGACTCTTGATCTCAGGGTCGTGACTTTAGGCCCCACGTTGGACATAGAGCTTACTTAATTTAAAAAAAAATACCCACTAAAATAATGCATGTTCTTCAGACTAAAATATCCTTCCTTAGAGGTAATACAGCCACAAGGTGAAAAATGGGGCAATTAGAGCCACATTGTCACATCTATTTCCCTCCCCCTTTTTCTGTTCTACTCTCCAGTTACTGTTACTGCCTTATGAATTTCCTAATACCACTTCTGATCTATAGTAAAAGGGACGAATTAAAGAATAAAAGGACACTACAGTAAAACACTTTGTGAGCGTAGTTCATTCCAGAAACATACTTGTATTCCAAAGCACTTGTATATGAAAGCAAATTTTCCCATAATAATGGAAACTCAGATGATTTGTTCCATGACTCAAAAAATATTCATATAAAAGTGATACTACTGTACTATACTACAAAATATTTAAAAAATTAATTAACCTGCACTTACCTTTGAAAACCTTCGTGGCTGGTGTGAGGGAGGCAAGAGAGAGGAGGGTTATTGTGTAGGATGACTTTCACGATCACTAATGGATGCTGACTACAGTACAGTAGTAATAAACTCTTGTCATATCCTGTATTTAATGTAACTGGCAATAAGGCAGCAGAGGAAAGGGTCTCTATCTGCAGGCAGCCTGACCTAGGATGAAGCCAAGCATTCCTCAGCTTACTCTTGGATGGAAAAGCAAGGGACTGTCCATAGGTGCTTTGAGGTGACAAAAAATACACTAGTGCCAGTCGTGGGCACCTTCCAACATTCTGAAAAATCACTGATTTCTGCCTGAGACCAAGCATCTGAGCATGGGAGACGATCAGCCACAATCCCGCAGAGGCAGAAAAAGAGAGAAGAACCACTGTCTCAGTTGTGACCGTGTGACATTGGGCATCACATACTACTCTACTCATATTGCAAGACATCTCTTGTTTATGAAGTTAAAACTTATTACAAATGCTTATCGTCTCGCAGAACACTAGCAGAACAAGTTACTCACATCCAAGGTTTTACTGTTCTACTACTGCTTTCCTGTTGTCAACAGCAAGAAAATACTAATGATATAACAAGCCTTATATCACAACATTAAGTAGACATTCCCAATGTACAATCTAGCCAAAAAATTTAACTTGTATCCATGAAGTCTTTTTATATAGCTTCTAATTTGTAGTAAACAGAGGAACAAGATAAATGACACCATATGTAAGCCACCAGAAAAAGTCAAAAAAATAGGACATTCTTTAGGACTATTTTGGTCTCTTTGATGAGTCAGTGTCATGAAAAAGGGACCATGTGTGATTAAGAAAGACTTAAGTGACAATAATTAAGACATGATCCTGGATTAGATACTGATTTTGACACAACATCTTTCAAGAATATTTTGGGACAGATTGGGAAAACAATAATTGAATATTGCAAAAGCACTTAGTAAGAGGAAACTACTTAAATGGAAAGTGGGGGGTGGATCGATACCAAAGAAAAAACGTTTCAAAACAGTATCTATATATGTTTATCACACAAACCAGCAATCCCACTCTTAAATACTTACCCTTTATATATACATAAAACACATAAAGACTTGTATGTGAACGTTCATAGTAGCTCTATTCCCAATCATCAAAAACTGGAAACACAACTGTCCATCAACTCGTGGTGGACACAGAAAATGGAGTAGTATTCAGTAATAACAAGCAACAGTCTTCTGTTACTTCTACTGACTGTGGTGGTGACTTCACGACTGTATATATTTGTTGGGATTCACATAACTATAACAGAAAAGTATGGGCAAGGTCTAAAGCCGAAGGTTGAGGTAGATATAGATATAGATATAGATATAGATACAGACATAGACATATACGGTCACAATTTCTATATTGCCTTAGGACTCTGAGGACTAGATCTTAGAAAATTAAAGGGTTTGCTGACTCTGGCTCAGTGGTATCAAAGTACAACATGCCTGGGATATACAAACTCAAGTCACTTGCAAATTGATCATGAATGTCCCTCAATGTCCACTCAGTGTAGGTGTAACTCCTACGTTATTCTCATTCTTATTATTTTGAATTAAAAATGAAGAATGATTCTTGGGGAAAAAAAGAACTCACACAAGTAGACACTTAAAATTAGTAAATTTTATTGTATGCAAATTATACCTATATAAAGCCAAATTCTTGTTTATTTAAATTTTTTAATTAAATTTAATTTTTTAATTTATTTAAATTTTTAAAGTTTATTTATTTATTTTGAGAGAGAGAGAGGGAGTATGAGCAGGGAAGGGGCAGAGAGAGAGGGAGAGAACCCCAAGCAGGCTCCACGCTGTCAAGGTGCAGCCCATGGTAGGGCTCGATCCCATGAACCATGAGATCATGAACTAAGGCGAAATCAAGCATCCGATGCTTAACTGACTGAGTGACCCAGAGGCCCCATAAATCTGAATTTTAAAGATATTTCGTGCATTTTTATCCTGTCTTAGTTGAAATACCTATACACATTTGTGTGTATGTATGTAAATACTGTTGGATAGAAAGATGCACAAAAGAGGTTGAGAAAAATATGTATTTAGGTATTAATAGTAGTAATTCCCATGTTGGTAATGTTATAGCTTTTTTTTGGCTTGTCTTTTAAATTGTTTTTTTTAATTTTATGCAATGTATATGTACATCTCCCATAATAATAAAAGGAGTTTTTTAAACAAAGATCAATTTTGATTTAAAATTTTCTTACAGACATGTCTATGAGTTATCAGTTTGTGGGTTATAAATTTAATTACAGTTGTGAATTTGGAGGTTAAGTTTTTATTGTCATTTTCTTTGGGTCATAGTGAATACACATTCAATGAATATGACCTGTTACAGCATCATATTTGGATTACACTGTGTCTCTGGTTTCTTCCCAAACAGCAATCTACTCTGGCTACTGAAAAAACACCAAAATAAGAGCAATATTAAGTTTAAACATCAGGTTTGGCTCTAACGGAGTTTTGTTTTGTCTTTTCAGATATTTATTTTTGAGAGAGAAAGAGAGAGAAAGAATGCAGGTGTTCATGCAGGGGAGGGGCAGAGACAGAGGAGAGAGAATCCCAAGCAGAGCCAGATGTGGGACTTGGACTCATGAAACCGTGAGATCATGACCTGAGCCAAGATCACAAGTCAGGACCCTTAACCTACTGAGCCATCCAGGTGCCCCAGCTCTAACAGGGGTTTTTTTTTTTACATATCAATCACTCAAAATAAGCAAGAACTATAACCATCGAATTCAATGAAAAGTAGATTGCTTCTGCTTTTAGGAGAAATAGGTAATAAAAGAACAGCACATTAATAAGAACTACGGTGTAAAAAGAAACAGCTCTGAGTTATACTTTTATTATTTTTAATAATACTTACCAAAAAGTGCATGTCATATACCATATATAGTAGCCTAGATTTAGATAACTGCTTTTACAATACAATTATGTGGTGTGAGAGACTTTATCTTTCACTACTCCTCCAGCACTCACAGGGATAGCTTAGATCACAGAAAAGTAATGGGGACAGGAAGAGGTTTGAGGTTTTTGCCTGTGGCTTCTTTGTGGGTTTTTGGGTCTGTGGGGGGATTTTTTTTTTTTTTTTTTTTGGTCTGTGGTTTTGGGTTTGTTTGGGGAGTTTTTTTGGTTTTGTTTGTTTGTTTGGGTTTGGTGTTTTGCTTGCTTTTTGTTTTTTGGCTTGCTTTTATATGGAATTATTTAACAGAAGAAGATAACAAATATCAAATTCCCACCACATGTGAGGCATTGTTCTTAATATCTACCAACATTTTCTTTTATTTAACACTTCTTTCGGATGGATATTACTGTCCCATTATACAAATGAGAATAGTGAAATGTATAATAGATAAGAATTGTCAAAACACATACAACTGGTAAGTAGCAGAGCCAAAACCTAGAAAATGTGAGCAGAAATGATGAGATTAAAAAATTTATTCTTCTACACACCAGCAATGAACTAGTGATAATCACTATAATGACCATATGACATATGAAATTTTAAAAACAGTTCCAAGTATAACAGCATCAAATAAAATACTTAGGAATAAGTTTTTGAAAAACGTTAGTCTTGGACCAGAAAGCTATAAAACACCACTGAAAGGACAGATTAAACACAATCTCTATAAAACTCCAAGGTAATTTTTTCGCAAAAACTAAAAATCTGATCCTAAGATCCATAAGTAAGGGACCCAGAAAAGCCCAAGCAGTCCTGAAAAAGAACAAAGTTACAGGATTTACATTTAATTTCAAAACCTATTACGGAGCTACTATAATCGAATAGTATTACTGGCACTGGACAATAGAATAGAACTCAGAGTCCAAAAATAAAACCTAGCAGGGGCACCTGGTGGCTCAGTCGGTTAAGCATCAATCAACTCTGGATTTCAGCTCAGGTCATGATCTCACTCATGAGATGGAGTCCCGCAGTACGGCACCTGTTTGGGATATTCATTCTCATTCTCATTCTCTCTCTCCCTCTCTCTCTCGCTCTCTCTCCCTCACTCACTTGTGCTCTCCCTCTCTCTCAAATAAACGTTTAAAAAATAAATAAAAATAAAACCTAACATATAATTAGCTGGGTTTCAATAGGGTACAAAGACCAGTCAATGGGCTTAAAAACAATCCTTCCAATATATAGTCCTGGGACAATTGGATCACCATATCCAAAAGAATGAATTTGGACGACTACCTTACACCACACACAAAAATTAACTCAAAATGGATCAACAACCTAAATATAAGGGCTAAAAACATAAAACTCCTAGAAGAAAGCAAAAGAGTAAATCTACATGACCATGGATTTGGCAATGGATTCTTAGATATGACACCAAAGGTATGAGCAGCAAAAGAAAAAATACATAAATTGGACTTCATCACAATTAAAACTTTTTTTATCAAGAAAGTGAAAAGACAACCTACAGAATGGGAGAAAGTGTTTGTAAATCATATATCTGATCAGGGTTTAGTATCCAGAATATTTAAATAACTCCTACAACTCAATACAAATAACCCAATTAAAAAATGGGCCAAGGATTTGAATAGTCATTTCTCCAAAGAAGATCTACAAATGGCCAATAAGCACACACACAAAATCCCCAACATCAGTAGTTGTCAAGAAAATGTACATCAAAATGGCAATGAGATACCATTTTATATCTATTAGTATGCTAAAGTTAAAAAAATAAAGAGAGAGACAACACAAGTATTGGCAAGGATATAGATAAATGAACCCTCATACTTTGCTGGTGGGAATGTAAAACAATGTAGTGCCTTAGGAACAGTTTGTCGGCTCCTCAAAAGGTTAAAACAGAGTTACCATATGATCCAGCAATTAGAATATGCCCAAGAAATATAAAACATATATCCACACTAAAACTTATAAATGTCATGGCGGCATTAGTCATAATAACCAAAAAATGGAAAAAACCCACATGTCGACTGAAGGATAAATGGATAAGGGGCGCCTGGGTGGCTCAGTCGGTTAAGCCTCTGACATCGGCTCAAGTCGTGATCTCACTGTTCCCGAGTTCGAGCCCTGCGTTGGGCTCTGTGCTGACAGCTCAGAGCCTGGAGCCTGCTTCCGATTCTGTGTCTCCTTCTTTCTCGGCCCCTCCCCTGCTCGTGCTCTGTCTCTCTCCCTCTCAAAAATAAACATTAAAAAAAAAATTAAAAGGATAAATGGATAAACAAAATGTGGTATATCCATTCAATGGAATATTATCCAGTAGTAAAAAGGAATGGAATATTTATACATGCTACAACTTCGATGAACCTCAAATGGACTGTGCTGAGTGAAAGAAACCAGACTACTACAAGATTACATCACATGAAGTGTCCAGAATAGCTCAATGCCAGTGGCTGGTTGAAAGGGGAATAAAGAATGCTCATGTACACGGAATTTCTTTGAAGTACGATGAAAATGCTCTAAAAACAGATTAATGGGATGGTGGGCATATAGTGAATACACTATAAATCATGAAATTGTGCGCTGAAAAGGTTGATTTTAGGGTAGGAGAATTATATCTCAACAAAGTTGAGTTTGTTTTGTTTTCTTTTTAAGACTGTTAAAAAAAAAGGCAATGAGGGAGATATGATGTACAGCCTGATGATTATGATTAATAATACTGAACTGTATATTTGAAAGTTGCTAAAAGAGTAGATCTTAAAAGTTCTCATCAAAATAAAAAAAACTGTAACTGTGTGATTTACTATGGTGATCATTTTGCACTATGTACAATTATTAAATCATTATGTTATACACCTGAAATTAATGTTATGTCAGTTGTATCTCAATAAAAAAAATTGTTTTAAATCCACATAAATTGCAAAAATGACACGCAGACTAAAAAACCAAATTTTTCTATTTTTCTTCTTCAGATGCAATCTCTACTCCTAAAGTCCTGACTTCCTACATATTCGTGTTTTTTCCAGTCAAAACAAAGACAGTGAAATGAAATCAACTATTGAATTCAAAAATAAAACAAACCAGCCTCTGAAATATCGAATCACTTTCAAACAATTCTATCTTAGCATTAACTCTCAACTAAACATAAATCTCAATTTCAATATATTACATAGATACTACAAATGTTCAGAAGGTCTAAGCAAATAGCCAACTTTTCTGAATAAACAGCGATTCAGATTTGCTTTGATAAAATGTAAATATTTACCTGCCTCAAAGGAACAAAAAACCCTTTAAGCCTAGAGTTCCCAAATGATGAAGAGAAAGAAGCATGCATTTTTTATTCAGGTCTTGTTTTAGAATTAATTTTAACGCAGCTAGGGAATACAAAGTTGATGGTTTACACGAAGCAATGTATACTCCGATTCCGCCTACAACATCAACAGTCACAGAAGTTGGGACCTGAGAAAAATCACATTTTACAGGAAATCTGGCTGAGATGTTAATCTCGAAAGCTCCTGAAAATGTCTCAAGAACTCCTATTTTGGAAACTCTCTGAGTTATTCAGCCTTCCTACAAATTCTGAATGACCGTCCACCAAGTGCCAAGCCCTGCGCCGGGTACCAGGATGCCATGGTGAACTATAAACAGAACGGGTCCCTGATGGCTGGAAGCCTACTCTAAAACAGTGCCTGCCGAATCTGCCGGATCCTAACAACTTGGGAGTTTGTTAAAAATTCAAACTTGGAGAGTCTGAGTCCATGGTCCTGGGAGGAGTCGTGACGCCAGGATTTTTACCAAGCTATAGCCTTTTCCTACGCCTGGGCGGTCTGGGAAGCCAAAGCCTCAGGGCCATGCCATCCCATCCCATCCCATCCTCTGAGAGCCACACCTCCAAAGCTCATTTTTGCTCAACATCCTTCACCCCCGCCGATACCCCCAAAGGCACCATGAAGCTGGGAAGGATGTCAAGCATTCCAAAATCACTCTGTGCTGAGCCACCGACAAACTTGGTTGCTTCCAGGGACGGACCGCTTACTCCCTTGATTCTACCTGAGGCGGTCGGGACCTGAGTCTCCCAGGGCTGCACCGACACCTGTCTCCGAGCGGCTGCTATCTACCTCTCCCGTGGGCCCTGGGCGGGGGCAGTCGCCGCCCTGAGGGAGCGAAGGCAACAGGGGAGACGTGGTACGCAGTAGGCGCCGACTGTATACCGCCCCCCTCCCCGCGCGCGCGCACACACACACACACACACACAACACACACACTCTTTTGAAACCGAGCTGGTTAGGCGGCAGACCGAATCCCGCCGCAGAGCGGCGCGAGGCGGGACAACTGGAACCCGCACGGTGGGGCGGGTTCCGCCTCGCGGGCGCTCGTCAGTCGCCGAGGCCCGGCCCGGCTCGCACCGACGGAGTTTCACAAAGAAAGTCTCCCGGCCCGCGCCCCTCACGCACTCACCGGCGCCGGCGCCGGCGGCGACTCCGGCTCCCGCCGCATACGGCTCCGTGCCGGGGTCGACCCCGGGGTTGGCTCGGGAGCCGACGGCGAAGACTGCTCCATCCCCGCGGGGCCCGGGCCGCGTCCGCCTCGAGCTAACGGTCCCGCCAGCTAGGCGCGCGCGCCGGCCCCGCGCGCCATGTTCCCGCCGTACCGCGCGCCGCCGCGGCAGCCCACACCCCCCCGCCTCCACAGCCGCGCACGCGCGCGCTCGCCGCGCCGGCTGCCCGCGCGCCTCCGTGGGTCCCCCCAACCGCGCACGCGCGCACTCGCCGCGCCCCTTCCCCGCGCGCCCCGCCTGCGCCCTCCAGAGCCGGCCGCTGTTCCCGGCGTCGGGCCCACCCCCTCCGCACCCGTCCGGCCAGGCCGGAGCGCTCGCCGTTCTGGACTCAGCGCCGCCGCCTGCCGCACCGCGGACGACACCCGGCCAGGCCCCCCGGGCACCTTCCCTGCGCTGCCCCTTCTGCTTCACCCGTCCCGCCGGGCTTGCGGCGAGGGTCTGAGCCAGGAGGGAATTAGCCCTTATGTATGCCGGGGAGGGGAAGCCGCTAAGGTGATGAGATCGCCGTCATGGAAGTATGCGAGCACGTGCGCGGGAGTTAAGTGGCACAGTGAATGCCCATGTCCCCGGGACAGCCAGACTCAATGGAGAAGCTGAGTTCGAGTCCCACATCTCCACCAACCTTTGCGTGATTAGCGTAAGGTCTCTGGGGGCCTGTTTCTCCTTTAATCAGGAAGGCCAACAACTAAGGCGTGTTGGGAGGACTTAATGAAACAATCCAGGCGGTGTCGCCACCCGCACCGAGCCTAGTACTCACCAATTGGTAGTGGGGTGACAAGACCTAAGTAGTTTTGTCCACTGGTTAAAGCCAACGGCTCTAGAGAAGGGAAATCTCAGTTCAAGTCTGGCCTCCACTTCTTGCAAAGAGAAACCTTTCACAGGTCACTCGATTGAGCCAGAGGGCCTAGATTTCTAAATCAGCAAACGGGAGAGCGGCAGTACTACCTCACAGGTGATGCATGTCCCTCCCTGCGCCGAAGGCCTGGCAGCACCAAGCTTTCCAGGCTGCACTGGTATAATTCTGGCCGTATCCTTCCAAGACTCCTAAAAGTTTAATGAAAGGGGCTCTGCTCCCAAACTCTGTGGTATAATTAGCTGGGAGGGGTTCACTCAACCTCGGAGCTGGAGGGACTGTTACTTCCCACATCTCCGCTTTCCATCCTCTGCCCCAAACCTCTCTGAAAACCCGAAAGTTGGCAGAAAAACAACAGCAGCGAATGTTTGCCCTACTAGAAAAAAAGTCTCCACGGGTCTCTTGGAGTTTGTAAATGGTTGAATTTATTAGTCTGACCTTTTCCAGATACAAGTGACAACAATAACTCAACGTGGAATGGAACAAAAAGGGAAACATATTGAAAAGCCCTGGGGTGGGCCCACACTTCAGGCATAGCTGGATCCAGGTGCTCAAACAATGACCTAAATCTTGAATCCCTTTCAGTTCTGCTTCCCCCTTTGATGATTTCTTTCTCCTGTAGCTCTCTCCGGTGTCCGGGGCAGCACCACGCTCACATGTGACCAGGAAAGCAGGAGCTGTTTGCCAACAATTCCAGCCAGTCTCAGGGATGACTTTCATTGTACTCATTTGGATCGTTAAGTCTTTACTGGAGCCAATCACAGCAAGATTGGCCAAATGTGGCTCGACTGAGCCCCTCTAGGAAGGGGATGGGGTCAGCCCCTTCAAAAGGACATGGGGTGAGGGCGAGTGGGAGGAGAGATACCTCTCCCAGAAAAATAGCAACCCAATTACCACAAGAGGCATCGGGTGAGGACAGGTGCAAAAAGGAGCTGTCTAACTGCACCATTATCCAGGCACGCAGCAGGCCCACCATGGGGCAACAGAACAAGGGAGTGGCAGTTACTTCGGGCACTGGGAAACGCCCCTCCACCTCTGCTCCCACCACCCGCCCGGTCCTGACAGTTCCCAAATGTTTTGTCAAAGGCATCTCAATTATCTGTCGGTCTTGTGTGCCCTTCCTCAACCCCCGCCCAAAAAAAGCCGAACACATTATGTAACTTCCCTGCTCAAGAACTTTCTGTGGCTCCCTCTGGCTACTTATGTCCTCCCATCTCTAACAAGGGAAGCCAACACGGATAGATCGCTGAGGACATGCCAGGCACTTCAAATGGACCTCCCCCGCCCCCACTGAACCCTCACAAACACCACATGAGGTTGCTACTCTTCTTGCACCCACCTTATAGATAAGGAAATAAAAGCTCGGCAACTTCAAAGTCAAAGTCAGGAAGCACAGAGCGCTCAGACTGGCGGGATACCGCTCCTACCATTGATGTTGCTGCCCCAGCTCCACTTGCTCTTTGAAAGCCCTGGGCCCACCTCCAGGTGGGAGGAGCTCCACCTGGGAAGGAAACTCTTGGTATCCAGTCAGTTTCCATAGTGGGGCGGCAGGCAGACCCTTAGCTTTACCATCTCCCCCTGTCCCCCCATAACTTCATGGGAAAAGGAAAAAGAATTCCCTCAAAAGAAAACTAGAGTGAGGTCAAGAAGAGGAAGTGGATGCCAGGTGGCGGCCCCAAAAAAGCAGCAGCAATCTCCTTGCTGATGAATCTATTAGCTTCCCATGGTCTCTGTAACAAATTACCACAAACTGGGTGGCTTAAAAGAACACAAATTGGGGCACCAGGGGTGGCTCAGTCCGTTAAGCGTCCGACTTCGGCTCAGGTCATGATCTCGTGATTCATGGGTTCGAGCCCCGCGTCGGGTTCTGTGCTGACAGCTCAGACACACATTCGCACACTTATCTTATAGTTCTGTAGTTCAGAAGTCTGATATCATTTCCACTAGTGAAAGTCAGGGTGTAAAGGACTGGCTCCTTCAGGAGAGGCTGAGGGGAGAATCCATTTCCTTGCTTTCTTTCAGCTTCTAGTGGCTGCCTGTATCCCTTGGCTTGTGGCCCCTTCCTCCTCCTTCTAAGTGGCTCACTCATCTCTTCTAACTCTAACTCCTGTGTCCCTCTTAAAAGGAACATTGCGATGACATTGGACCCATCCAGAAAAGACAGGACAATCTTCCCATCTCAGGATCCTAACTGAATCACGCCTGCAAAATCTCTTTTGCCACATAAAGGAACACATTCATACATTCTGGGGATTAGGATGTCATCTCTGGGAGCCCTTATTCTATCTCCTACAAGGGAGGTATAATCAGAGGAAGCTAATCTAAAGTGCTTTAGACACGGAGAAGGGCTGGAGAAGGGCTGGCCGACTCTGCCCCAACAGGGCAGAAATGCCCTAAGGGAAATTATGGAAAATTTCCCTAATTTTCTTAGGGAAAAAATGCCCTAAGAAACCACAGCCTTCACATTAAATATTCAAATGAGCTAAAAACCCATCTAACTTGGCAATCTCAGCCTCATTCCTTTCAATATGCAAACCACCTAAATCCTCATCTGGCCCCACCCAACCCCCACCTCCCCACACACGCCAGGCCAGCCAAGCCTCAGAATGCTTGCACACCCTTCTAATGGAAATTGTCCACCACTACCCAACTGCCCAGGGCAACAGCTACGTGCCCCTGATGCCCTGGCTGGCTTATCAGTGACCTCTGAACCAAGGCATGTTGCTGTTAGCCAAAGTTACAAGACAAGCGACCCACCGCAAGGCAGGTGAGCTACAATGTGGCCAACCAGTCAAAGTTAAAAGAGAAGCAAAAATCAGGGAGTCAGAAAGAGATAAGAGGAACCAGGCTCCTGATGGATCCCAGGCCCAGCCATCTATACCTTGAAATTAATCTCCTTTTTCATGAAGTAACCTGAATGGGCTTCTGTTCCTTGCCACCACAGTGTCCCAACTTCACAGACCATGGGGGCTGTACCTACTTGTAATAATTGAATACACGGCATTCAGGATTTAGATATCAGTCTCTTACGAGTTTTGCCAGTGTGAGTCAACATCCCTGAGTCTGAGTGTATATGGACTGAGGAGATGAGGAATATCAGTTTTAGAATCAGAAAGATCTGGGTTGGGTTCCACCTCTGCCATCTGCTGTGTGACAGTGGACAACTCACTTTACTCCTTCAGCCTGCGTGCTTCGCCTACCACATGAGGGCAGTCAGGGGACTCAGCCCAAAGAAATCACTGTGAGGACTGGAAAAGACCAACCAAGGGCGGAGCTTTATACAGGGCCTCCGTGATCATTGGTGGGTCAATATGACATGCTCACATGCCTTATTTGCATTTCCAAAATCCAAACGGCTCAGAGGCACCTGGGTGCTTCAGTCAGTTAAGGTCCGACTCTTGGTTTTAGCTCACACCATGATCTCGCTATTCATGGGTTTGAGCCCCGCATGGGGCTCCACGCTGACAGTGCAGAGCCTGCTTCGTATTCTCTCTCTCCCTCCTTCTCTGCCCCTCCCTAGCTCACACAAGCTCGCTCTCTCTCTCTCTCAAAATAAACTTAAAAAAAAAAAAAAAATCCAGACAGCTCTGAAACCTGAGGGTCATCCTTAACTCATTTGACAGAAAAAACTGGCCTGAACTGGCATGAGGCTACATACAGTCTTCTCTGAGCCTTTTATTGTGAATATTTGCTGCAAAAAATATTTAAGTGTTTGGTTATAGGACTCTGCTCAATAGAGTGAATATATTCTTCCTAAAATGAGGAAAATTTTGAATTTTACAACTTTTCTCGTCCCATAGTTTCAGGGGCTATGGACCTGTATCTTCATGCAGGTGAGGACGAGAATTTAAAACTGGCCCATGGTATACGGTACCAAGGTACCTCCCGTCTCATGAGGACTCTGGCTACCAGCCAGTCTCTACTAACTCTACCCCAACCCTCCTGTGCCGTTTTCCCTTGCAACTTCCTAAGGAGCTTTTCAAATCTGTAAGCAGCTCACTCAGACTGAGACCAGGGATACGTTCTGAGAAACCCAACAGGTTCCAGCCCACATAGAGCACCAGACAAAAAGCACACAACCTCAGGGGCGCCTGAGGGGCTCAGGTCTTGATCTCTGGTTAGAGAGTTCAGGCCCGCATCGGGGCTGACAGCGTGCCTGGAGACTGCTTGGATTCTCTCTCTTCCTCTCTCTCTCTGCCCCTCCCCTGCTCGCGCACTCACTCTCTCCCTCTCAAAAATAAACAAACATTTCAGAAAAAAAGCACACAACTTCAAATACACAAAAAAGGCAATGCAGCTAAAGGGCTCGTCATCAGGCAGAAGCACAAAGGCCAGGCTCCGCTGGGTTTGGAACTCTGTATTGATGATCACGGAAAAGGGCCCGTCCCCATAATTACAGTGCAAACTATAAAACACAGACTTAAAGAAAATGGCAGCGGGATTCAAGAAGACAAGTTGCTTTCATTCGAGCAGCGTTCACGACACGGCAGCGCACACAGCTAGACGCTTTGTGGTGTCAGCGTCCTCTGCTTCCCCTTCACGAAGCCGCTTTCGACTCGTGGAAGGCTGGAAACAAAAAGGGAGGAAATTTCAAAGAAAATGACTGGCTTTAAGATTCCCGAAGTGTCCCCCTCCTGCTTCCAGTGAGTTTGGAGCATTTCATGTGAAACTTCTAGTACCAAGAATTAGGAGTCGTCCC
This sequence comes from Paguma larvata, assembly GCA_030068075.1. NCBI lineage: Eukaryota > Metazoa > Chordata > Mammalia > Carnivora > Viverridae > Paguma > Paguma larvata. The sequence goes on from CM057835.1 coordinate 66,426,023, forward strand.
CCTGGACTTCTGAGTCCCCACCAAGGCTCCCTAGACTCAGACATGCTTGTCGAATGGACATCTCCCCCCGCTTACGGCTTCTGACCACCCGATGTAATAGTAGTAGTAAGCAGCATAACCGCCCTCCCTCCTCTCCATCCAAATTATGAAGTTTAAAGGGACCTCAATCCCTCTTGCTGGGAGCCCCGAATCTTGCTCTTTTGTGGGAAGACCATCTTTTTTGTGTGTGTCTTTGTTTTCCCATTCATAAAATACCAGAGGACAGCAGGAAAGGGGAAGGTTATTCACCAAAAGAAGGCAGGACAGGAATGAATAGGTATTAAATTATACTAACAAAGAACTTTAGAGGAATAAAATTATAATCAATAAGTAACCACTCACCCAGATTTTAAATTGTCAACAAGTTTAAATTTGAACTCCTAATAAAGTCTTCCGATGCTGCCTTGCAGGAGACCTCTTGAATGACAATCCCTAGCTGTGCTTCTTTAATGCATTAAACATAGTCTTCATTATTAAATCTCTAAGGGTGCTAGGGCCAATCAAGTTGAAACAAAGTATCTACTACATAATTCCAAAAAATATTAAGCAATTGCTACTAAGGAGACGTTCCAAGTTCTTCATCCTTGCTCATGAGCTCTTTAAAACTGAGGCTACATTTAATGACCCTTGTCTGGAATACCTGGGCTGGGACTTGGGGTAGAGTCGTTGTCGACTTATTTTCTTCAAAAAGCAAATTCTGAAATTTTCTCTTCATGTCTTCATCCTGTGAAGAAACGAAAAAAACCTAAGTGGGCCGTGTCTAAAGGGAAGAAAGTTCCTAGAAAGACAGGACTAGGATGCCCCTGGAAAGAGGAGAGTGGGTAAGGACACCCGGTCCGTCCACCAAAAGGCACGCTCTTGCTCCAGCCCGGAAAGGACCACGCGCTCCTCACCTCTGCCTTCCCAGAGGGGTCTAATCAGCAGTCAATGCTCAGTCAACCCTGGCTGAATCAAACCCACCTGCCTCAGACGTTCAGTGGTACAGAGACAACCACATACATTAGCAGTCCAGAGACCAGCATCCCAGATCCTGAGAGATGGCAATCAGGAAGCCGGAGGCTGGGACTGGCTCAGTTCCCGGAGGGCCGACTCCCTGCGGCTCCCCAAATCTTTCCAGGGGGTGTCCCCTCCCCGTGCCAACCCTCATTTACCGAGGCCACCCTAACGAAGCAACCCAGCACCCCAGAAAATTCTTCCAGCAAGTGCTACATGAGTCACCAGAAGGACTTCAAGCCCACAATGCCCCAGAGCTAATGAGAAAGGAAGACAGATGAACAGGCCGTATCATTACAGGGGTTTTGTGCTGCTAGAGGGAGAAGTAGGGAGAGGGGTGCATGGGCACACACAGAATTCTTGCCCAGAGGTCTGTGAGGGTAATTCCCACCTCCAGGAATGTTCACTTCTGCAAGGCTCAAGGATCTGCATCTGGGAATCCTGAAACGTAACTTGGTGCAGCTCTCCCCACCTTTAGAAAGGTGAACATCCAGGACTAGGACGGGGCCAGCTGGAAGCCCAGCTCAGCCACTCACAAGCAGCATGTGCACCATATGGTCCCACAGCTGCCTGATTCCGAAGACCCGTGATTCCCGCTCCCCACACTGAGCCAAGAGCAACACAGGGTGGAGGTAGCAGGGAGCAGAGGACATAGGGGTGAAGGCCTCCAACATTCAGCAGTTTGATGCGTATGGAACTGCAGTGCTCCAGGGGCGCCTGGGTGGCTCAGTCGGTTAAACATCCAACTTCAGCAGGTCATGATCTCCCGGTTCGTGAGTTCAAGGCCCGCATCCGCCTCTGTGCTGGCAGCTCAGAGCTTGGAGCCTGCTTCAGATTCTGTGTCCCCCGCTCCCCCCCACTCTCTCTGCCTCTCCTCCACTTATGCTGTCTTTCTCTCTCAAAAATAAATAAACATTAAAAAAAAGAATGGCAGTGCTCCAGGATTAAGTCACCTGTCCTACATCTGGGAGCTGAATCACCCGCTTCCGTCACACTGTTTCCTGCATCTCTCCATGTAGCGCCCCGCTGCCCATTTTGAGAGCACCACGGTCACCTGGATTCTGCTTTACAGTCTCCCTTAGGATCTCACCTCCTATGTAATGCCGCTCTCAAAATTCCTTCCCTTATTTCCTCCTACACCTGCTCACAGCCTCCACCGGCAAAGCCCTTCTTGCCTTCCTGCCCATCCACCTCACCCCCTTCTCATTTACTCAGTGAGCAAATACTTCCTGAGCACTCTTAGGTGCCAGGCGCCGTAAAAGGCACAGGCGCCTCCATATCACAGGGACAAAAATCAACATGGAAAATGCTGTCCCCCATCGTTCTGGGCTAAATTACGTCCACCTCCACCCCCTAAGTTCATATGTTAAAGCCCTAACCCTCAGTGACTATTTGGAGACAGAGCCTTTAGAGAGGTAATTATGTTAAAATGATACAATTAGGGTGAGGCCCCAATCCAATACAACTGATGTCCTCGTAAGAAGAGAAAGAGACACCGTGGATAGGAGCACAGAACAAAGACCATGTGAGGACAGAGAGAAGACAGCCACCCGCAAGGTGAGGAGAGAGGCCTCAGGAGAAACCAAATCTACCAACACCTTGAAATCGGGACTTGTGGCCTCTTGAACTGTGAGGATATGAATTCCTGTCGTGTAAGCCACCCAGTCTGTGCTATTTGTTACAGCAGCCTCAGCAAACTAAAACACCCATGTCATCCCCAGGCCACCGAGCCTTTAGATGCTCTTCATCCTGTGTGAACCTGTGAGTACCTGAAGCCCCACGGACGGTGGCCCTATCTCATTCTGAGGATCCCCCCACACTCTGCACCCACCCTTGTTACCACGTGTATCCCACTGCTGTGGTGACGGTGGTCGGGTTGGCCCCCACCCAGGCCATCCGCTCCCCAAGTCAAGGACTTAACTTCCTCTTCTCTGCATCCCCAGTAAGTGTGGACGCATGACCTCAACCGTCCTCTGAAAGAATGAACGCATGAGGAAATGAAACCACACCCCAATACCCCAAAGGGCAGCTCTTCAGCACAGACAAACAGAGCTGACCACAGGCCTGCTTTGGCCTATGTTTCAGCAAGTCATCCATCAGCAGTAACACGGAGAAGGAGCTCACTAAATAGGACAGGCAGCAATGGGTACCTGTAAATACACTTCCTTTGAGAGCTCTACAACCTATTCAAAAATATTAAACTGTAATAGGCCTCGAAAGACAAGTAGGAAGGAATTCTCTATTTCAAGAAGTAAATATGAGGCCAAAAAGTGGATATAAAGGATGTTCCCATAACTGAACTGTTACTAACAAGAGAAACTGGAACTCACATTCCAAACACTCTGTCCAGGGCCAGGCCCACAAAGCCATTTGGCTTCTTCAAAAACACTGGATTTCCCCAAAGTAAAACCTAAACTATCACTAGCAGATGATTTACGTGGGCAGCGTCTGCACTCTTGTCCTCACTCTATGCTTGTTCCGCCTTTTGCAGCAAAAACACGATGCGGACAAAAGAGTACTCAAGTGAGACCCCGTGGCAGAGCTGAACTTCACCTCTCCTCAGTTGTTAGTAACAAGTTTTCTTTGGAGATGAACAGAACAAGAAAAATAGGCTATGCTCCTTCGTAAATTTCAGGCGGCTACAGCCCCCTTCCCTGGCCTAACTGGCATGCTCCATTTTTTTTCAAGACCAACACAGCTCCTCCACCTCCACATCTGGCCCCAAGAGTTTCCCTATTAGGGCACATAAAAAGAGCCAAGAGGCATGTTTTTCTTTTTCATCAAAATTAAATCCCCACATGCAAAGGCACCCTTTGTTTCCAAATTCCTTTTCTCCAGGGTCCTGCTGTTTCAAATCTGTGTGGTCTATTAAGTGCTAAATCATCTGACAGATTTCTAGGGGGTGGGGGAACGGGGGAAGACTGCTGTTTCCAGGGCAATAGCCCAAACAAATGTATCTACTTTTTTTTTTTCTTTTAAGGATTTGTTGTTCTCCACCTGAGCTAGCCTAAGCAAAACTGTTAGGTGTGGAGGGCTGGAACAGAGAAAGAATAGAGGCAGTCTTCCCAGAGTTCCAGAAGCAGAGGGTTGAGGATGTGTGGCCCGGAGGAGTTCCCGGACCAGGTGATGGCCACAGTGCTTGAGCCTCTAGCTCAAGCTAGCTGGTCAAGTTCTCCATCCCTATAGGAAACAGACCAACTGGAAGTAACAAAAATGGGTATGGCTCTGCTTGAACGGCTCTGCCCTTACAGACGGTCTGACATCCGTCAGAAAACCTGCCCCCATGCTGTAGCTGATTCTAAAACCAAAGATTAGTCCTGCAAAGCCAGGACTTCCAAGTCTGGCAGCTAGAATGAGGTCAGGATACAATCTAACAGCAGCCACAAGCCCCTGAAGGGACACATAGGTAATACAGACTTCAAAGGTGCAGGTGACTTTGCAGTGATGGCATGTTTACTCACCATGAATAAGAAGTGAGACCCTGAGTGACACCTAGATGGCTCAGTTCAACTCTTGATTTTGGCTCAGGTCGTGACCTCATAGTCATGAGATCGAGCCCCATTCTGGGCTCATGCTAGCGGTGAGCCTGCTTAAGATGTTCCTTCTGCCCCTCCCCGCCCAAGGGAGTGGGACCCTGTATCCCCAATTACTTAGGCTTAAGCAAATAGCCAGATTCTCCCCCAGGGAATCTGCCCTTCTCCTCCTCCCCACCCTTGCTCCCATGACAGAAGGGTGAAGGGAGCTGAAATGCAGCCAATTCCACCTGTTTGAGGCGGGAGGTTTGAGGGAAGAGGCTGACACAGCTGGGGGTGGAGATTTCCAGCTAGAACAACCTCTCAAAGTACCACAGCCAAACTGCACACTCAGGGAACCCGAGTGGGACGAGGACAGGCCATAAAGTGAGCCTGTCCATCCCAGAAGTCACAAGTTGAGAAGGTTGTATCCAAAGACACACCTATGCTCACAACCCACATATACACATAAACATACCTGACACACTTAAAGCTCAATCGCAAGCAAGTGCATTAAACAGACTCAACAAAGCAAACGAGTGTCCACCCTCTTCCTTACCCCTCAGGCGCAGCAGAGGGCTGCCTATATAATTTATGCTAGCAAGCACTGCCCCATACCCACCTGAAGCCAAGGGTGTCTTAAAGCTTCTTCTGTCGTAAAACGCACCTTTGGATCCACTATCAACAACTTCTTGACAAGGTCCAGAGCTAAAGCAATAGGATAAAATTTATCCCATCACCGTGAAAAAGGTGATACATTAAATCAGCAAAATTAAGGTATGCCAGAATCACAGGCCAACCTCCAGAAAGAGAGAGGGGGGCCAAGGTGATTACGAGTCAGCAGGTGTGGTGGGCAGGGTCCCCTGTCCTCCTCACTCAGTACTCAGAGCTCTCGGAGAACACCAGGAATGACCTCGATGCTCCCCCGCCCCCCCGCCCGGCCGCCCCATCTCTCCTTGCTTGCACATCACAACCCCTTTGCCCCCTGTTCCCTCACTCCTTGCTGGATTCAAGTTCAAACTAATTAAATCTGGACCTCCGCCTAGTTCTAAGATGCTCTGGATGCTTGGCCAACTCTCCCCACTCTCCCCAGACCCATGGACTGAGAGTGAGAGTTTCTCAGCCAGCAACGGGCTTCTTAGAACTGCAGGCTTGGCAAAAACAAAGCTTGACAGCAATCAACATGCCGAGGGTGGCTTTTATATTGCAAGAATATTATCCCTTTGACCTTCTAAGATTTAACAGAATCCCCTATGTTACTTTGCATTTAGTTTTTAGTTTTCTACTTTTCCTCTTGAGAATTACAAAGTTACACTTTTACATCCGAAAACACAAAGTAATTACTTTAGCTCTTACATGCTCACTCACAGGAGACTTTGTAACTGAAGCTACTTATTATTTTGTGCACTTAAATAGGTGCCAGGCACTTGCTTATGTTCCACTTACCCCCACAAAAACCCCTTGAGGTAAGAGTTTATCGTACCCGCTTTACATATAAAAGAAAGGGTGACTCAGAGACGTTAGTATCTTGCCTAAGGTCACATACTAAGTAGCCAACCCAAAACAAGAGCCTCACTCAGCCTGGTTGTGGAGCCCATGTTCTTAATAACTTCCTTTGCCCCTCGAAAGGTGCGAAACAAACAACAGAAAATAAGAAGTAACAGGAGAAACATAACAATTTGAAAAGAAATACCCACCACGGCACACACACATTTTACCAAAGGACAAATTCTTAACCTTTTCATATCCATACCCTTCTCTGAGACCTCTGCCCAGACTTCAGGAATGAAGTTGAATTTTCCACTGGTGATCTGATCCTTCAAGGACACTTGAGTCTTATGCTCAGAGAAAGGTGGATACCCACTAAGGCTTAACATCGGTAGAGAGAGAAAGGAAAAGAAATCAAGTAGCATTCTCAGCGGCATTTGGACACACAGGTCAGATTTTTCTTTAAATCTACGGTCAAAAAAAGTCACCCAAATTCAACACAAGCTCTCTACCTGGACACGTTTCCGATTTCGCCTAATTACCTCCGACCAGCCTCTGAAGCAATGAAACTTTTCTTACCAAATAAAAAGAATAACTCCTAAACTCCAGCAATCCACAGCTCGGTTATATCCGGCAGTCCCAAAGGAATTAAGAACCTCAGGAGCCAGGTAGGTAGGGGTACCACATAAGGTTCTCATGAGAGAGGTCTCCCCCAAAATCTTAGACTGCCCAAAATCAGTAATCTAAAATTAAGGACAAAAGGGAAACACTTTTAATGGCAAAATAAAATTAAAAGATTAGCATAGTCTGCCAGTCCCAAAAGCCCTGCAGGTTAGATCAGTTCCTATCCTGTACCGTCCAAGCCTGCTGTTAATAAGGAATTTTGTTTACACTAAAGTTTCCGAGGCAAGGAATTTTTTCTACAACTTATCTGTGGGTTCTCTGTAACCTTGTAACCCTTATCACAGACCCTAGGGTCGTAATCAGTTATCCGTGGTTTTTCTTAGACTCCAGTTTCTCAACCAATATCCCAACACGGGATTACCTGAGGAGCTTGGAAAAAATACTTGGCACCTGGATGCCACCTTCAGTGATTCTGAGATGCAGCCTGGGTGTCAGGATTTTTTTTTTTTTTGAAATCAATAGGAGATTCTATAGTGAATCCAGGCGTGGGAAGCACCACTGTAGAAAGCAGGGGAAAAATAGGGGATGTGATTCCCTCATCCATCTAGACCCCTCCTTCCATTCTCTGAAGAAAAGTGGCTCGTACACGGTGGAGCTCAGTAAATGCCCATTCGAATCTGGATCGAAGTAATACCACCTGATCGCTAAAATAATTGCTAAGAGTGGAAAGGTCAAATTCTCTACCCGTTTATGCTCCCGCTTTTTACTTGGTGAATTTTTAAAGTTTATGAACAGAAATCTGGAGCGGCCACATAGAGAATTTTCTTACCTTTATGAGACAGTCCTCTTTTTGAGATGAGAGTAAAACATTCTCTGGCTTTAAGTCACGATGTATAATGCCGTTTTCGTGAAGGTACTACACAGAAAGGGAGGCATGACCCTCGGGTTTATGGAGTAGGTACGTGAGGACAGACAGACAGACACACAGACAAGACACACACACACACACACCCCTTACAACTGGGTTGAAACCATAAGCCAGGGTACTCACAACCACATTACCCCAAATCACAGAAAACTACTGGGGAAAGAAGGGCTTAGTGCTTATCAATCTGTTTTCAAGAAAATCTTTAGGGGCACCTGGCTGGCTTAGTCAGTAGGTCACACAACTCTTGACCTCGGGGTTGTGAGCTGGAGCCCCACAGTGGGGGTGGAGATTACTTAGAAAGAAAATTTGAAAATAAAAAAAGAAAGAAAATCTTTAAAAAGTAGGAAAAATAAAAAATGTAACTTATGACAATAGACCATTGATTTCACTCTTCAAAATAATAAATATCCCTTCATGTGGGCAGAAATCTAAGGTGTCAGTTTTAATAATAAAAATGTAAATGCGTAAGTAAAGTAGCTTGAGAACTTACTAAGGTAAACCACAAAAATTCCGCCGAAATAATGTATTTGGTCATTCCCTGCCTGAGATTTTTAAAAAATTTTTTAAATGTTTATTTATTTTTAAGAGACAGAGCATGAGCAGGGGAGGGACAGAGAAACAGACACAGAATCCAAAGGAGGCTCCAGGCTCTGAGCTGTCAGTTCTGAGCTGTCAGCACAGAACCCGATGCAGGGCTGGAACTCACGAGCTGTGCGATCATGACCTGAGTCAAAGTCAGACGATCAGCCAACTGGGCTACCCAGGCACCCAGATCTCACATTTTATGAGATTGAGCCCTATGTCAGGCTCTGTGCTGACAGCATGGAGCCTGCTAGCGATTCTCTCTCCTTCTCTCTCTGCCCCTCCCCGCACTCACAAGCATGCTCTCTCTCTCTCAAAATAAACATAAAAAAAAATAAAAGAAGAAGAAGAACCGAGGGCTTCTCTTACCTGCACAGCCAGGAGCATCTGGTAAAAATAGAGTTTGCATGTAGCTTCTTTCAGGCGTCTGTTCCCCACCACTCTGTCAAACAGCTCTCCTCCTTCCATCCTGAAACAAACAGGCAAAGCGGGGGGTGGTTCCTGGATGGAAACTCACTTGGATGGAAGATATTAACACAAACAAAACATACTTATGCAGACGAGCAAAGAGCTGCTTTTTTTATTCTCTCATGAGGACTCCCATTTGTAAAAGCAATGAGGTAATCTCCTCTCCACAGTGAAGACGTCCTCGTTGGAAACTAAGAAATGGGGAAAGATGGAAGGAGTGGGCAGTGGGCACTAGATGCTTGGGAGCTTTTAAGAATCTGACTCAGCAGATGGGAGGTGGAGCCCAAGAGTCTGCGTTTTCATCATGCACCCTAGGTGATTCTGGGACTGGGATAAAGTAGCAAACAGGACCCCATGATCAGGCAGCGGGGGTCTGAAGCCCAGCCCCACCATTCCTAGCTCCGGAGCTTTGGGCAAGTCATATACCCTCTCTGAGCTTGTTTCTGCCTCTTAAAAAATAGGCACAATCATCCCCTACCTTGATGGCTGTGGTAAAAATTAAGAGAATTCAGGTATGTAAGACACAAGTGGCTGCTTGGTGGGGTTATTCAATCCCTCTGAACTTCAGTTTCCTTTTCTGTAAAGTGGGGCTAAAGATAGTAACCCATCAGCAACCCGTAAGTAACACGGATGACTGTTATGAAGGGTAAATGTTATGAAGGGAAGTGCTTAGAGCAGTAACTGGCTCGTAGTAAGTACTGAGTAATCAGTGACTGTTATTGTACTATTACTGCTTTAACCAGGTCTAGTCAGACAGCAACAGGTATTCTCTTAAGCACCCAGGGGCCATCCAGTCTTTCCTAATGCTATGGCTGAGGCTGTTTACTATAAAATCTTACCGGTTAACCTCCCTAACCACTGGGTGCCACTCAGGAGCAAAGCCTTGCCTGTCTGCCCCCACAGCCGCTCCCAGAAACACTGCCTATTTATGCAGGAATGTGCGTCAAGACAGGCCCCTTCCAGGAATGAGCCAGGAAATTATTCTGGTCACACCATGGAAGACAGGACTTCGTGGTTACTGAAATAAACCAGAAAGTAAACCAGCACCGAAAAGAGAGTCAGGTGTCACCGTGCCGCTCAGCACTGTGGTCCGAGCAGAAAGCCCCACCCAGGCAGGTATTTCCAAGTAGAACATCCACCGGTGGCCGAACAACTGTGTGCGCCTGGTGCTCCTTCACAGGATTTAATCCTCACGACTCTGCGTGTGGGAGTATCATTATTCCCACCACCACCACCACCACCACTAGGAAAATAAGACTCAGGGACAGGAAGTAAGCTAACTCACAAGCAGTCACCTGGAGAGTGGGATTCAAGCCCAGAGCTCAGACCCAGGGCCTGGAACCTCTATGCCATGTGCCTTTGGAACCACTGCAGGGATTTTAGAATCAACACTGACCCCACACGCACACTCTGTGGGTCCCACCACCACATACATACGACGAGGGTCCCCAGGATGAGAAACGCAAGCCAGCATTAGATTCGCTGGTGGTTTATAAGCACTTGGATGAAGACAAATAGAAAGGGTTAGTACTTACAATTCCAAAACAATATAATAATCTTCAGCCTCAAAAAAGTCTTTAATCTTGATGATACAAGGCTAAGAGGGGAAAAAAGAAGTAGTGAGAAGCTCGCAAGAGGAAAACCACAGGGGCAGATCGGAGGCGTCCGCCCGCCCTGCCACGAGGCAGTCTGAAGTTCATATAGCAGAAAAGGCAGAACAGCCTGTCAGCACGGAGCCTGATGCGGGGTTCAAACTCACGAACCCGTGAGATCACGACCCAAGCAGAAATCAAGTTAGACGCCTAACCAAATGAACCACCCAGGCGCCCCTAATATTATGACTTTGTACTTAGAAAGCATACCTATTGTTTTCACGATATGGAGAATAGACAGCAGAGTGGAGTGGTCTGGGTAAGTAGAAGATGTTGCAAGTATCTCTCAGGGACATACCCCACCCCCAAGCAGAGAGGAGATTTGTAGTTATCATCAAAATTAAAGAGAAGGGGCGCCTGGGTGGCTCAGTCAGTTAAGGGTCCGACTTCGGCTCAGGTCATGATCTCGCAGTTTATGAGTTTGAGCTCTGTGTCAGGCTCTGTGCTGACAGCTCAGATTAAAGCCTTCAGATTCTGTGTCTCCCTCTCTCTCTGCCCCTCCCCGACTCATACTCTGTCTCTCAAAAATGAATACACATTAAACAAAAAAATTTTTTTAATTAAAGGGAAGAGAGTTACATGATTTTGAGATTTTAGAGTAAAAAGAATAGCAAAATTTGACAGAGTGACTGTCCTACAAAGCAAATTTCATCACATTAACTGCTCTGATTAAAATCCTCCAATGGTATGGGGCACCTGGGTGGCTAAGTCTGTTAAGCATCCAACTGTTGATTTCAGCTCAGGTCATGATCTCACGGTTCACTGGACTGAGCCCCACATCTGGCTCTATGCTGACAGTGTGGAGTCAAACATTTAAGATTCTCTCTCTCTCTGTCCCTCCCCTGCTCACTCACTCTCAAAATATATAAATAAACTTTCAAATCATCCAAGTGGTAGCTTCCCATAACGAACCGTTAAACAGCAGTGAACAGATGCCCACTGCCTCCCCTAGCACAATGGACCCTGGAAACACAAAGCCAAGTAGAAAAGGCAAATCACATAAGACTTCAGAGTATATGAAGTAGCTTCAATTGCATGGTCAAGTTTTCATTCTTTTTTATTATTACTATTATTTTTGAGAGAGACAGAAAGCACAAGCAAGGGGATGGGCAGAGAGAGAGGGAGAGAATCCCAAGGAGGCTCCACACTGCCAGGTCAGAGACCAATGTGGGGCGCGAACCCATAAACCCTGAGATCTTGACCTGAGCCACAATGAAGAATTGGACACTTAACCAACTGAGCCACCCAGCGCCCCTCAAGTTTCCATTCTTAAATTGAAAGGTGTTCGTTTCATTGGTTTGCTTCATAATTATTTGTTTTACATGTGCCAAATGTTATATAATTTAAACATATTTAAAGGAAGGAAAGGAGACCAATCAGGAGGGAGAGATGGAAGGAAAGAGAAGAAAGGCGGAAAGTAAAACAAAGACTTTTAAAATGCTTGTGGCGGGGGGAGGGGGACCTTGGGGGCTAGAGAGCTACAGTCTGTGTATAAACCTTTGAGCAATATTTAACTCTCTAGGTTATACACATGTGATATCTTGATATAATAAAGGATACGCAGAAAGGCACATATGTAAAAGGAACAGGAGGTCAGAGCAACGGATGAGAGCTGCCTGGTTCTGCCTGGCGCCATCAGGCAGGGCCGGCCCCCGCCTGGGAATGGACTGGTCTGGGGGCTGGCAGAGCACGGGGAGGTTCCCAACAGTCAGAGCCCGCAGCACTGCCTCTCCTAAGTCACCACCATCTCTAGGGTCATTCATTGGCTGGCGCGTCGTGGCTGAAGGTGTCTCTCATGAACCAGAGGCTACCAACCTAAACCCCCCACTTAGATCATTCAGGAAAAAGTTTAGGGAACGACAGTGATCTCTCCAGACCGCAAAACAGTCCCCCAAGCGTGTTCTCCACGTGGAAAGCTTGGCAAGCACATCTCATCGAAGTCCTACACTGACCTTTAAGGTATGTATCCGTATTGTCTCCATGGCACAGATAAGGAAACAGAGGCTCTGAAAAGTGAAATGACCTTCTCAGAGCCAGGAGGTGAGAGAGACAGGAGTGGGAACCCAGGTCTGTCTCCCCACTAGGCTGAAACCAGAGGAGGGAGGGACAGCCAAGTCCATCTGTGCTCGCCACCCCCCGGGGCTAGAAGACAGGCTGGCACAGTAAGTGTTTAACAACAAACCGAATGGATGCCTAGCTCCAAACACCAGGCTCTGCTGGGCTACCAGGCTCTGCTCATTACCTCCCAAACGCACTCACGAGCCTGTGTTTCATTTCCAAGAGCCTTCCATGTGCCCTTGTAAACTGCCAAGAAATGATCTCCAGGGATCTTTTTTGAGGGTTCTCGATTCCTCTCGGCTGCAGGAGACATTGGATTGGTATACATGTTATGTTTGGGAATTCTCGGACATCAGGAAAAACTCTCTGAGGACTCGAAGTGTTCATCTTAGGGGTATGTTTGAAGCAATCCCTCCCCAGAAAATTAGAGGGCTCCTCTCTTTAACGAGAGATTCCAGGGGGCGCCTGGGTGTCTCAGTCAATGAGCGTCCAACTTCAGCTCAGGTCATGATCTCCTGGTTCGTGGGCTCGAGTCCCGCATCAGGCTCTGTGCTGACAGCTCAGAGCCTGGAGCCTGCTTCGGATTCTGTGTCTCCCTCTCTCTCTGCCCCTAACCCGCTCATGCTCTGTCTGTCTCTGTCTCTCAAAAATAAATAAACATTACAAAACAAAACAAAAACAAAAAAAAAACAGCAGACTCACTTTCCAATGAGACAAGGTCATCACTGCACAAAAAAGATAGTAACTATTTACACCCACTGAGGTAAATGGAAATCAGCACCACCAAAAGGTATTTAGAGGTATTGAAACTTCAGGTATAATTAAACCAAATTTACCAAATTGGCACTGTCTTCCCATAAACAGTATGAGATAAAATACTAAGGAAATTTACCATGTGTTTTGGTCAAAAACTCACTCTGGAAATATCATGGTTATATAATCATGAAATCTTTATACAGTATGGTCCTTTCAAAATTTCAGGGCAAAGCTTTTCCCAGCTGAATTATAGCCAAACACATATACCCATACATGTGTACTCACACGTGTACACACACACACACACACACACAGTTTAAGGAATGCAAGTTAATACTAGCTTAATTACACTGAAATACTTTGTATACCTCCCATATTTTGCAACGAATGAATGTTAAGTAAGTCTGGGTCATATTTGACAGTAATACTTACATGATTTAGTTTTTTCAAAATTTCTATTTCTGTTTCAACATTGAGAGCCGGATCCTTTGATAAAACAAATGACATTAAAGTTTATTAATAGTCAATACTTGGAAAATAGTTAAAATTTAGTTGGGTAAAAGCCGTCTGAGTTCCACACTCAGCCCTACTCATCGATCAATTAAATAACTCCCCTCAAATCGCTCTGCAAAGTCCCTGGCAGATAGTAAGCGCTCAGTAAATGACCAGGCCCTGCGTCAACCTCTTTATTTAAGAGTCATTATGGGGGGTGCCTGGGTGGCTCAGTCGGCGTCAGACTCTTGATTTAGGCTCAGGTCATAATCTCATGGTTTACGAGTCGGAGCCTCACCTTGGGCTCTGCACTGACCCTGCAGGGCCTGCTTGGGATTCTCTCTCCCCCTCTCCCACTCTCCCGTCCCCTTCTCAAGCTCTGTCTCGAAAAAATAAATAAGTAAGTAAACAAAAAATTATTTAAAAAAGAAAAAAGAATCATCTTACTTAAGCCTCACAATCCCAAAATGAACTGGGTTCTAGAATTATCCATATGTTCACAGATGGAGTGACTGAGGCTCAGAGGAAGGAAGCCACTTGCCCCACTTCTCATAGCCAGAAACAAGTGTTTCCACTGTTCTCATGCTTACCTGGGAAGCTCTGTCTCTGTCTCTCTTTTTTTTAAGTTTTTAGTTTAACAGACAGTGTAAAATTAGCTGTAAGCTCTCTCTGGCTGTAGATTGTTTATATTCATTAAAGTGATACAACAAATAAACACCACAGACAAGAGGTATTTAATTAAATTATATGAGGAAACCGTCAAGCTAAATTTCTAATAATAGAGCAGACACAGGTTCCAATTTACTGCAGGCTAACAACATATTTGCTGAGACACCAACGAGAGGAAGCATCAGGGGACCGATGTTGCTCTCTGTTCCAATTCCAAAAGGATGAATCGAGTTACTCAGCCTCAAGGGCTACACCCTCCAAAGCAAAGAGGATATAGAATTACATATTTATGTAAAATGGACTTCGGCTAAGAAACCCAGATGTTTAATTTTAAAAGCCTGCCTCTTCCTGTAAGCTGTTAAACTCATTACCAAGTCAGGGCACACTCTGATGATAGAGAGGTCGCAAAGAGCCCGATCTGATTTGAAAGATGAAATTAAGAGGTAAAATTTTGCTCCAAGTCTTCAAGAATGGTAGGTATTTTCTTCCCCACCACAACCCCCTCCTCCAACAGGAAACAAATCCAGAATCACAGGGAAAAAAAGATCAGTAACAAAGTGAACACAGAAAGGAAATTCCTCTTGCCGTGTGAAAATGGCATTGTCTTGGGGGCAGGGGGAATTGATCTTTAAAGAATGGCAAAGTATGGTGGCCAGAAACAGCTGGCCACAAAGGAAAATGGGATTAGAGACCCCATTTTATGTTACTCTGCTGGGTCGTGTGTTGAAAGACCAATACATTTGACCATTTCACCAATGCTGTAAATGTGTATTACAGAATGTGAGAAAATGAATGATTACTATAGAGACCATCAAATAATTAGGATTTTTTAAAATCTATAGATGCTAAGGTATTCACTGCTTCACTACCGGGAAGGGCAAAGGATTAGAAATTACCTAAACGCTCGCACAGAGAAATGGGTGAATAAATTACAATAAAGCTCATGAAATAGCGGCTCAATCATCAAAAAGCATCGATGAGGGGAAAGTTTATGCATTAATGCTTATGTGGAAAAGTAGAATACAAAATTGTATATACAGTATGATTTCAACCATCTAAAAATGCAGATTTGTATGAACAAGGACTAGAAGGAGAAAGAAAACTGGAAACAGCTGTGGAGTTACAATGGTGGGGCTATAGCTGGGTTGGTTTTTTTTCCCCTCAATTTCCTTTCTTTTTTTTTTTTAATGTTTATTTAATTATTTTTGAGAGGGAGAGAGCAAGAGGGAGAGAGAGAGAACGAGCAGAGGAGGGACAGAGAGAGGAAAGAGAGCATCCCAAGCAGGTTCTGTGCTCTCAGTGCAGAGCCCCACATGGGGCTCAAACTCACGAACTGTAAGACAATGACCTGAGCTGAATTCAAGAGTTGAACACTTAAACAACCGAGCCACCCAGGCATCCCTCAATTTCCTTTCATGTATTGTAAAAACTTGTAACAACTTGGGTGGGGGTGGCAGAGGGCAGGGGTGGGGGGTGGGGGGTGGGGAAGGACTTCCTGCTGGCATATTATTATGTACAACAAAATATTTTTGGAACCAAACTATGGATAAGTGACTTTCTAGGTTCGTTGAATATACTCGAAATATTTCAATGCTATTTGATACAAATTCACATACGTAAACAATGAATTCTTCCTGACACTGAAAATCACCACTCTAGGGACGCCTGTCCTGGCTGGCTCAGTCGGTTAAGCACTCGACTCGGGCTCAGGTCGTTACCTCACAGTTTGTGTGTTTGAGCCCGGCATCGGGCTCTGTGCTGACAGTGCAAAGCCTGCTTGGGATTCTCTGCCCCTTGCCTGCTTGCTCTCCCTCTTTCTCAAAATAAGAAAATAAAACCTTAAAAAAAAAAAAAAGAAAAAAGAAAATCGCCGCTGTAAAACTATTTGGGGAAGCTAAGTGTTAAAAACAGTTGAGCACCCACAAACACAGGTACTTACTGCCTCTCTCTCAGAGCCGACAGCGAACTTCCTTTTGCTGATGATTTTTACGGCTACTTTCTTACACGTTCTCCTCTCAAAAGCTAGCTTCACCTCACCACAGGCACCGCTACAGAGAGAAACATAAAATGACGGGCTGTCAGAATGGCTCATCACTCCTGATCTGGGCTTAACGCTTCAGCCCGGATGAGTTTAGAAGTTGAACACCGTCCACATACACCCCCCCTTCCATTGCCCGTGTTTTCGAACAACACAATGAAACCTCACCAATGGAAAATGTCAAGGGCATAAGTGAATGTGGACCTTCCAACAGCCCTGAGTCAGCTCCAAATTCCACTTTTTGAGCTGAGTGATACAGACTTAAGTATGAAATCCTCAGAAAGACACTAAGACCAAATAAGAAAGAAATTACTTATCCTCGAGGCAGAGAAACCTCACGCAGAACAAAGCCCTAGACAAAAATGAGTGCCTGACACAAGGTACAGCAGATCGCTGCAACTGCAGATGAATTATTTTCATCGATAGGTTTTCTTATTCAAACGCAGTGCCGCAGTTGATGCCATAAACTGCACCCTAAATGAAATCACAATAACTAAGAACCGAAAAGTATTACACAGTTAACCTAACTGCAACAAACTCTTAAAGATTTGCAATTAATTGGGACACTATCATGGAAGAGGAATAATACCCAGGATACAGCTAACCCAATGGGCTCCGTTCTCCAAAGCTTGGGTCAGCCCAAGGTAATGGCTACTCAAGTATCGATCACTCATTACATGCCCCAAAGAGACTCTAAATATTTTGAGTTTGGGGTGGGACGATGGGTTCACCAGGACATCCTTTTTTACTGTGTACTGTGTATATACATAAAACTTACCACTGTTATCATCTTAAAATCTATAATTCAGTGGCATTAAGTACATCTACAGTGTTGTGCAACCATCACCCCCATCTAGCTCCAGAATTTTTTCATGAGACCAAATGGAGACCCCACCCCCATTCTACCCTGCCCCCAGCTGCTGGGAACCACTAATCTGCTTCGTCTCAATAGATTTGCCTATTCTGAATACCTCCTATCAATGAAATTACACAATATGTGGCCCATTATGTCTGGCTTCTTTCACTCAGCATGTTTTCAAGGTCCACCCATGCTGTAGCATGGGTCGATATTTCATTCCTTTATATAGCTAAATAGTAATTCCATTGTACGGATATATCACAATTTGTTTACCTATTTATTTGTGGATGGAGACTTGGGTTGTTCCACCCTTTTGGCTACATGGTGTGAACATTCATGCACAAATTTTTCCTTGAACACCTATTGTCAACCGTGGAAGGGGGATCACATACCTACAAGGGGAATCACGGGTCAGAGGGTAATTCTAGGCTTAACTTTTTGAGAAACCATGAAACTATTTTCCATAGTGGCTACACCGTTTTACATTCCCACCAGTAGTATACAGAGGATCTGATTTCTCTACATCCTCACAAACACTTGCTACTTTCCGCTTCTTTATCCTGGTCATCCTGGTGGCTGGGAAGCAGTGTCCTCTGTGGTTTTGATTTGCATTCCCTCATGACAAATGATGGTGAGCATCTTCTCATGCGGTTTTTGGTCACTGTAGATCTTTGGAGAAGTGTATTTAAACCCTCTGCCCATTTGTAAACTGGGTTGTTTTTGTTGTTGAGTTGTAAGAGTTCTTTTTTCTGAATACTAGATCCTTATCAGATAAATGATCTGCAAATATTTTCTCTCATTCCGTAGGTTGTGTTTCACTCCCTTGACAGTGTCTTGATGCACTAAAGGTTTTAAATTTGATGAAGTCTAATTTATCTATTTTTCTTTCTTTTGTTGCTTGTGATTCTAGTCCCATAATTAAGAAACCACTGCAGGGTGCTAGGGTGGCTCAGTGGGCTAAGCATCTGACTTCGGCTCAGGTCATGATCTCACAGTTGGTGAGTTCGGGCCCTGCAACTGGGCTCTGTGCTGATAGCTCAGAGCCTGGAGCCTGCTTCGGTTTCTGTGTGTGTGTCTCTCTCTCTCAAAAATGAATAAATGAACGAATGAATGAAAGAAACCACTGCCAAATCTAAGGCCCTGAAGAGTTACCCCTGTTTTCTTTTTACAATTTTATAGCTTTAACTCTTACATTTAGTTTTCTTCCTTTTGAGTTAATTTTTGTATATGGTGTGAGATAACGGTCCATATAACTATTATTTTTTAAAATCTGCTCAAAACACCTTCCAATTCCCCTTCTGATAACAGTCATCTTTTGCCTGGGAAATCTCCCCTGACTCAACACAGCTCTAGTGGAGTGTCTCTAAGAGTACTACGGGATGGACGTGTAACCAAAATTGAGCCAATCAATGTTTCCCTTGAAATCGAGCGCTGGTGTTGGGGAAAAGTTCTCTCTGCACTGGTTTCTACAAGGAAGAAAATATAAATGTGGGGCTTCTGGAAGCCATTTTTCCTGTGACACAGAGAAAGCAAATCTATAGGAAGACAACCAATTGTAGATAAGTCAATAGGAGGAGCCAGCGCTCTGGCAACACTGGAGGAGCCCTTAAATCTCCTAGTTCCAAGAGCCGGTACATTTCTTTTCTTACCTGACTCATGTGAGTTAAGTTTCTGTCGCCTGATAGAAGTTAGAAGATTTGTGTTGAATCCTCCCTTAGAAAAAATAAGAGTCCCATACATTTCTTAGGGGTGGGCACAAATTTGGCTGTAAACTTCCAAGTACCGATACAAATGTGAAATACAGTGAGTTACTGAATTTAATATCCATAAACGAAAATATCTCCCATAGATGGTTATAAAGAATACACTGTGTTTGACTCTATGTGGCAGGAACAGGGGTGATTATTTCCTTCTATTACGTTCTACTTTCACGTTTCCAAAGATGTCGATAAAGAGAAAGACCTCTGGGATTGGGGAAGGGAAGGGGTGGGAGAGGGAAGGACACGGGGCGATGTGGTGAAGGTGTCCCTGAGGATGTGGTTCTCGAAGCAGGATCAGGCGACCACTGCGGAACCCCAGGATCCTTCCAGGATGTCCACAAAGTCAAAGTATTTGCAGAATACTTAGACATTATTTGCCTTTTTCGTCCTCATTCTCTCACCAGCATACCGAGTTTTCCAGAGGCTACCCGGCATGTGACATTACAGCAGACTGAACAAAGAAGCCAATAACAGGATCTAGCCATTTTCTAGTAAGCCAGACACCAAAGAGATACGCAAAAATGTGAAACAGCACCTCTCTTCTCACTAATCTTTACTTAAATAATTACTCTGCATTAAAAACATTATTTATTTTGGGGCGCTTGGGTGGCTCAGTCAGTCAAGCATCCAACTTCAGCTCAGGTCATGATCTCACAGTTCATGAGTTCAAGCCCGACATGAGGCTCTGTGCTGACAGCTCAGAGCCTGCAGCCTGCTTGGATTCTGTGTCTCCCTCTCTCTCTCCCCTTTCCCCACTCTCTCTCTTTCTCTCTCTAAAAAATAAATAAACATTTAAAAAATTTTAAAAAACGCATTTATCTTAACAAGTTGTGTTTTTTAATGCATTAATAAATATTATTAACATCTCTATCTGAATTTCTAATACAGTAAATATCAATAGATATACGCCACAAAAGCTCTTTGATGTCCTCAGTAATTTCTAAGAGTATAAGGGGTCCTGAAACCAAAAACTTTGAAAACTTTGTCCTATTCAGTGGTCAGTTTCATTTCATTTCCCAAGAGGGCACAAATTCTGAAGAAGGCAGAAATGCAGCAAATGTTTCTTTTTAGAAGGTAATGAAAATGTTTCACAACTCATAACATTTAAGTGAATGTTAAAAATCACTAAATTGTAGGGGCGCCTGCGTGGCTCAGTCGGTTAAGCGTCCAGCTTCAGCTCAGGTCATGATTTCTCAGCTCATGAGTTCAAGCCTCACATGGGGTTTTGTGCTGACAGCTCAGAGCCTGGAGACGCATCAGATTCTGTGCCTCCCTCTCTCTCTGTCCCTTCCCTGCTCACACTCAGTCTCTCTCTCTCTCTCTCTCTCTCTTAAAAAGAATAAACATTGGGATGCCTGGGTGGCTCAGTTGCTTAAGCGTCCAACTTCGGCTCAGGTCAGGATCTCATGGTTCAGGAGTTCGAGCCCCGCGTCGGGCTCTGTGCTGACAACTCAGAACCTGGAGCCTGCTTCAGATTCTGTGTCTCCCTCTCTCTCTGCTCCTCACCCACTCACACTCTGTCTCTCTCTCTCTCTCTCAAAAATAAACAAACATTAAAAAAAATTTACTAAAAAACAATAAACATTAAAAAAGTTAAAGATCACTAAATTGGACACTTTATATGGGTGAATTGTATGGTTTGTGAGTAACAACTTTTTTTTATGTTATTATTTATTTATTTTTAAGTAACCTCTATACCCTATGTGGGGCTCGAACTCATGACCCTGAGATCAAGAGTTACATGCTCTTCCAACTGAGCAAAAGCCAGGCGCCCCTGTGAATACTAACTTTTTTAAAGCCATTTTATTGAGCTATCAAAGATAACATTTTAAAGGAGAACTCTTCATTTCAATTGATTATAATCGAATAAATCAATAACATGCCTATCACAAACAGGTGCCCTATAAATATGAATGTTGTAAAACCAGGAACAAGAACCTAATCAATGACAAATGTTTAGAAAAAAATGAACTGCAATTTCCGTAACAACAGAAAACAATTTACCTTCCGAGAGTTTTTGACATGATGTATTCGTCTCTTAATTCCTTAGGATAAACTGACTGATCGTCTACAGTCAGGTCAAAAAATACAAAAACTAAGGGGAAAAGGGCAGAAATAGGTCTCATTAATTCATCTGATAAAGATAAAATGGTCCTAAAATTCAGTAAGCATATGGAATACAAGACAACTGTTTTCAATTACATTTAACACCTAACACTGAAGGAATTAGTTAGCCAGGCTGACACGTTATGAAACCCAGAGAGACAGTCGAATCTCATTCTTCAATAGAAACACGCACGTCCTCTCACGTTAGTGCAGGAGATCCATGCGTATACGCTAGTCTTATTCCTCGGCCTCGGATATTGGTCAATTGCAACTAATATAAAATACCCGTGCAGATTAGCATAAACCCAGAACCAAAAAGCAATCAGTTTGAGCATAGAAAAAAATGTTCTAGGCATATAAACATCCCCCAAAAATTAGACCCAGGTCACCATATTATTATCTTCTCTTTGCCATGTATATACTTTTACATGTCTGGCTTATAAAGTTAAATAAACAGCGTTTTCCCCCAAGTCTTTTTCTCCATTATTTGGACTGTATTCCAGAAGAGAAAGAAAAAAATTACCCCGCTCATTTAAAAATTTAACCACCCATGTAAACCAAGGCTGTATCAATTATCGGCATTTCAATTCTACAAAATCAATGGTAGATTCGCAACTGCCTGTGATACCCCAAGAGGGAAATTTGTTAAGACCCTTGAGTTTCTCAGATTTCAGGTGATGGGTTTTGACCTCCCTGGAGGAACCCAGAGTTCCTTCCAGTCTCTGGCACAAATCCGAGCCACCTGAGTGTGCTTCATTCCAGGCTGGTCCGCGCAAGACAGACACTTGCGTGGTGAATGAAACCTCCCAGCAAACCAAAATACAATTGGGTCATGGGTATTGATGAACCTAGACATTCCAGTGGCATCTGAGAACCCAGGAATTCGAGGGGCTCCGGAGAGCTACATCTCGCGGATGTCAAGGTCTACTTCAGGAGCTGCAAACTCAGGTGCCCACAGAAGCCAAGGTCACGTACACAGGAAAGGCTGGGAGCAGTGAAGACTTGAATGGGGAAAACCCGCTGCCCATCTAAAACAGACAGGCTCTGTTGAGCACTGGCAAATCCTCCAGTTACGGAATTACAGGCTCAGTATGGCCAGACAGCCCCCCTTTTTCAAAGCAATCTGGGTTTTTGCATTAAAGTACAAATAGCAAATGCCTAATAAAATGTCAATAAACTGAACGCCATCTGCAGAGTGCCAGTCTGATCTATTTCAATTAAGGCCACCTTTAGCTCACACGACACGTCTGTCGAAGCAGAGAAGTTGACCTGTAGATAGACCGACTAGAAAAAGGTGGCACGCAGCTTGCCGAGTAAGACGGCCCAAATTTCTGTTTTCAGATGTCGCCTATGCAAGGTGCTCTCAAACAGCAAACCCTAGGCAGCTGCCCTGACTATAATTGTCAGATTGAAACAAAATAGAAACAGGGAAAACTGTCATAAAATGTACTTTAGGGTGCACAGAATGGCCATCATTCCCAGATGCCAGTCTGAAGACCGACCGCATAAGAACGGCCTGAGCAAGACTTTTTAAATCTCTGGAACTACCGGACCGGGACCTGTGGGACAGCATTTGGGGGCATCTATTTATTTTTTAAGTTTATTTATTCTTAGAGAGAGAAAGAGAGCACACATACAAGTGGGTGAGGGACAGAGAGAGAGGGAGAGAATCTGAAGCAGGCTCCACACTGTCAGTGCAGAGCCCAAAGTGGGGCTTGAACCCACAAACCAGGAGATCATAACCAGAGCCGAACTCGGACATTTAACCACCTGAGCCACCTAGGCGCCCCATATACATCTATTATTAAGGTATTACCCACACATATACTCCCTTCCCATTGATTCAACCCTCAGATAGTTTTGTGAAGTTCTGTGGGTTGGCTGGTTTCTTTTTAACCAAAGAAACGAAAGTATTCCTTTTGTCCAAGGATTTGAAATCACTGTGAGATTACATTTAACTCTTTAGGTTGCTTTAATTCTTTCTGTGCTGAATGACAACTGTTCGTCTTAGATGTGGTATCAGCAAAGTTTTAGGAGTGGCTGTTTATAAAATGCTGCCCCATAATGATAATAAACATCAAAACTTTCAGACGATAACCGAGTGGTATCTATGAAAGTAGACGGTAGACAGTTAGGGATCTTTTTAATGTTTATTTACTTTGAGAGACAGAACACATGTCTGCACAAAGGGGAGGGGCAGAGAGAGAGGGAGAGAGAATCCCAAGCAGATTCTGTGCTGTCAGCATAGAGCCCGACATGGGGCTCGATCTCATGAACTGTGAGGCAATGACCTGAGCCAAAATGAAGAGTCGACACTCAACTGACTGAGCCACCCAGGCGCCCCAAGAAGGAAGAAGGTTTAAACTGAGATTCTTACAGAAAGAACCTAATCCCTGGCATATAGACAAACTTCAATAAATATATGTGCAATTAATGAATGGAAGGAATGAAAGGGAAAAATGAGAAAGGA
Organism: Paguma larvata; assembly: GCA_030068075.1. Taxonomy (NCBI): domain Eukaryota; kingdom Metazoa; phylum Chordata; class Mammalia; order Carnivora; family Viverridae; genus Paguma; species Paguma larvata. Next base: position 66,449,517 of record CM057835.1, read on the forward strand.
AGGGAAGAAGGAAAGAGGGAGGGAGGGAGAAGAATCAATGGCCTAAAACAACTCACTGACATCTAAGACTGACGTGGTACAAACTGCATCAACCAATGAACAATGAACTGTCTTAAGCAATATCGTCCCACTGACAGCAGACAGCCTTAAATAAAACTTATCAAAGCAGTTACACTTTAGAAAGTCGGTCTTGATAGAAATCTCTCCTAATTTAAGAACACGTCCAGGACTGAGTCCAATCCTGAAAACTAAATGTCTTTTTTTTTTTTTTAACCTACATCACACTCGGCAAAGGGCACAGTGTCAATCTTCCCTTCACATGAGAGGAAAAAAAGACCCAGTAACCAGAAGACAGTAATGTTACCTTTATTACTCCACACTGAAAGTGCAATTTCAGAATTGTTATTCAAAGGAAGGCGTCTTCCTTTCCCTACAAGCTCTCTATTTACAAAGGTTCCATTCCCACTCTGATCTTCTATGTATGCGATGTAAGAGTTTTTGGGGCCCATTTCCTAAAATAGAGAACATTTTATTTCAAGGTTTCAACAGTGAGGAGTGACAGCGCTAAGACACGGCAGGGTCCAGGACGAGATTACCGATTCTCCCCCACACAAGGATTTCTGGCACCTACTCTGAAAATCCGAAAGTGCTTCTTGCTGTACGTCCGGTATTTATCCGTTCTTTTCAGCAGTGGCTCATCGAAGCAGTATTCGCAGCTTCTGTCTCTCCCAAACCAGTAGCTGTCATTAACACACTCTGTAAGAGAAAGGTACACACCGGCGTGCTGCCGACTTTCACGCATCACACACCTTTAAAAACTGCTCGCAAAACATAATCGCAGGAAAATAACCTAAGAAAGCAATCAAGCTTACGGATACGTTTATCAAAATGGTATAGGAATAAAAATGAAGGAGGAGGAAAAGAACAATCTTCCAATGAGTTCAATAAATTGTGATGTATACACACCTATGAAATAACAGGCTCAGTCATTAAAAGTTCTCAAGCAATTATTAATGATTCCAGAAAACGCTTAAAATCGAGTAACGTCCCACTCATGACCCTCCTGAGGCTTCCCATCGTACTTGGTATAAAATGTGCACTACCCACCCCCCCAGGCTAGATGCTCAGGGTGTAGCCCCTGCCTCCCTCCCAGCCTCATCTTGCACCACCTTCCTTGATCACTCTAGTCCCTCTGAGGCCTCCCACTGCCCCAAATATGTCAGGTTCACCCCCCACCTTGTGGCCTTTGCATTCTCTGTTCCCAGGTACTTGCATAGCCATCTTGCCATTGTGTCTGGACTCAAACTATCATCTTCTACTCAGCTTTCTGTACCAGCAGACTCCTACCCCATCACCCAGCATCCTAACGACGTCCTGTTTGTTTCCCTCTAAGTATGGACGATAACTGGAAGTTATCTTGATTATTTATATATTGTGTCCCCGCACACCTCTTTCAGAACAAACTCCAGGAAGGCAGCCTTGCGTCTCCTGTGTTTTAGTTCCAGCACCGAGAACAATGAATATAGTAGGCAAGTAAATGTTGATAAAGACAGATCAGGCAAAATGTTAGCAACTCATACCACAAAGTACTAGTTTCCCTAACATATGTCAAGTTCCTACAAATTAAAAAAAAGACAATCCAGTAAAAAATGGGTAAAGGATATGAAGAGACAATTTACAAGAGATAGAAATACAAATGGCTCAAACATAAGAAAAAATGGCCAAAGTAAAAAAAATAAACAAACTTTTAAAAACCAGGGGCACCTGGTAGAGTGTGCAACTCTTTTGGTTTGTTTATTTTTCGAGAGAGTGAGAGACGGCATGTGAGCAGAGTCGGGGCAGAGAGAGAGAGGGAGACACAGAATCTGAAGCAGGCTCCAGGCTCTGAGCTGTCAGCACAGAGTCCAATGTGGGGCTCAAACTCACAAACCATGAAATCATGACCTGAGCCGAAGTCAGATGCTCAACCAAATGGAACCACCCAGGGCCCCACAGAGCATGCAACTTTTGATCTTGGAATTGTGACTTCGAGCATCACCTTGAGTGTAGAGATTACTTAAAAATAAAATCTTTTTAAAAGCTGAAATAAAAAATGCATAAACATCTATACATTTTTTTAAAAAAAGGAAATTTTAAAAACCGGTAACACATTATGATTTCATGTTTTACTGAAAACATGGTGCCTCGGTAGCTCAACTGGTTAAGCGTCCAACTCTTGATTTTAGCTCAGGGCGTGATCTCACCGTTTGTGAGTTCAGGCTCCATGTCAGGCTCTGCACTAACAGTTTGGAGCCTGCTTGGGATTCTCTCTCTGTCCCTCTCTCTCTGCCCCTCCCCTGCTTGTGCTCTCTATCTCTCTCAAAATAAATAAACACACACCAAAGATTTCATGTTTCAACTATCAGATTAACAAAAACCAAAGAGCTACATTTAATTCTGTGTTGGCAAGAGGAATGAAGAAACTGTTGCATAGCCAGTAAGAATGTAATTTGTACACCAAATATAATTTATAGTCTAAGGAAGACAATTTGGCAAGATCTCTCAAAATTACATATGCAGCCATTTCACATGGATGAAGATGACTATAATATTTTTTTAAAAAAAGAAAATTGGGGCACCTGGGTGGCTCAGTCGGTTGGGCAGCCGACTTCGGCTCAGGTCACGATCTCACGATCTGTGAGTTCGAGCCCCGCGTCAGGCTCTGTGCTGACAGCTCGGAGCCTGGAGCCTGCTTCGGATTCTGTGTCTCCCTCTCTCTCTGCCCTTCCCCTGTTCACGCTGTGCCTCTATGTCTCTCAAAAATAAATAAACATTAAAAAAAATTTTTTTTTTAAAAAAGGAAAAGAGGGGCGCCTGGATGGCTCACTCGGTTGGGCATCCGACTCTTGATCTCAGGTTCAGGTCTTTATCTCAGGGTCATGAGTTCAAGCCCCTCACTGGGCTCTGCGTTGGGTGTGAAGCCTACTTAAAAGAAAGGAAAATAATAAGTGTTGGCAAGGATGCAAGGAAATCGGAACCCTCATACACTGCTGGCGGGAATGTAAAATGGGACAGCCATTATGGAAAACAGTTTGTTGTTCCTTAAAAAGTTAAACACAGAATTGCCTTACAACTCAGCATTTCCACTCCTCAGTCTGTACCCAAAAGAACTGAAAACGGGTACCCTAACCCTAAAATCCTCGGACACAAGTGTTCACACCAGTACCATTCACGATAGCCAAATCATAGAAACAACCCTAATGTCTCTTGATGGATAAATGGATTAAACAATTGTGTACTTATATATAATGGAATAATGGAATATATATATATTTTTAAGTATGCTCCACACCTGACGTGGAGCTTGACCTCGACCCTGAGATCAGAGTCGCACGCTCTACTGACTGAGTTAACTAGGTGCCCCTATAATGGAATATTACTCAGCCATAAAAAATAAATGCTACAACTCGTACATGCCACATGTATAAATCTTGAAAACATTAGAAGTCAGACACAAAAAAACCATCCATGAGTCGTGTATGATTACATTTCTATGAAAATATCCAGAATAGTTAAATCCATAGAAATGAAATTCAGATTACTGGTTGCCAGGGGCAGGAGGAGAGAAGAAAGGGTAGTAACTGCTTAATCGGTACAGGATTTTATTTTGGAGTAATAGAAGTGTTTCAGAACTAGACAAAGGTTGTGATGGCGCTGAACTGTTCACTTTAAAATGGTTAATTTGGGGGTGCCTGGGCGGCTCAGTCGGTTAAGCGGCCGACTTCAGCTCAGGTCACAATCTCACGGTCTGTGAGTTCAAGCCCTGTGTCGGGCTCTGTGCTGACAGCTCAGAGCCTGGAGCCTGCTTCTGATTCTGTGTCTCCCTCTCTCTCTGCCCTTTGCCTGCTTGTGCTCTGTCTCTATGTCTCTCAAAAATAAACAAACGGTAAAAAAAAAAATTTTATTTGGGGGCACTTGGCTGGCTCAGTCAGAAGAGCATGCAATTCTTGATTGCAAGGTCATGAGTTTGAGCCTCACAATGCATGCAGAGATTACTTAAATAAATAAACAGACTCAAAAAAAAAATTAAAGAAAAATAAAGTGGTTAATTTTATGTCATGTGCATTTCACCATGAGGCTGTTTTTATTTTTTAAGTGTATTTATTTTGAGAGAAAGAGTGCACGCACTTGCAAACCGTGAGATCATAACCTGAGCTGAAATCAAGACTAGGACACTTGACCTACCAAGCAACCCAGGTACCCCACGTATCAATTTTTAAAAATTACATAGACACACGTACTGGCCTCGAAACTCCACTCTCGGAATTTATCCTATGGACAGAGGCATATGTACTGTGAAAGGATATAAGGACAAAACTGAAAAGTTATTCACTGCAGCGTTATCCTATAGCAAAAGATTACAAACATCTTAAATCTCCATTAGTAAGGGATAACTTCAAAAAAACTTACATTTCTGTAAAAAGGAATGAGAATCTTTACATTCTCAGATAAGGATACCTAAGATACAATGCTGAGTATGAAAAGCCAGTTGCAAGCAGTGTGCTGCGAATTACAATTAATCTAAAAATAAAAGGAAAAGAAAAATATAGAGACAGTTAGCAATACAGCATTATCCATTACAAAGTAAAGACATGCCGACTCCCATGCTGACATGCTGACGCTGACTCGAAGACCCAGCAATTCAACTCAGTCTCTACCCCAGAGACACATCTGCCAACTGATCAAGGAGACAACACAAGGATGTTCATAGAGTCTTGCTTACAGGAACAAAAACTGGAAACAACCTAAGTATCTGTTAACAGGGGAAGGAATAAATGAACCACGGTATTTCTACTAGAAACGCGGAACCTCTGCACCAGCTGGGAAAAGGAAGGGCGTGGAGAGTTCGTCAGGACGCTAACAGTCCAAGGACGGTGGGCGAGACTGTAAGAAGTAGCCACCTACAGAAGGGCCTGTTCTGACCTCTGCTGACCAGGAGAGCCCCCAGGCAGGTGTGTGGAGGAGGGCAGGGAGAACAAGGGAGGCGGCGAGGGGACCAGAATCTCCCAGTAAGGTCATGAGGGTACGAACCCAGGGAAGGACGGGCTCCACCTTCCCAGTAGAGAAGAAAGGGGTGCAGGTGAGAGAGTGTGTAGGGAGACCAACAGATACAGTGGTTTTGGGCAAGTGAATTGAAAATTCAGATAAGTAAAAAAAAAAAAAAGAAAGAAAACTTAGGTAAGCAATTTTCTTTTACTAGGGATTTCAGACTTTCTGAAGTTCAAACTCACTGTCCTCCCTCTCAGAGGATCCTATATCAACAGACAAAAAAAAATTAAAGCCACCCAGGAAAGTTAACCCATCTCTCCCTGTGATCCCCATTCAGTTCTGACCTTTGGCCTATCATCTTCGCCTTTGCTTTAACATTTCCCCCCCATTTTACAGATGAGGATGGTGAGGCTCAGAGAGGTAGCACCACTCATCTGAGGTCACACAACTAGAGAGCGACAGGGCTAGGACTTGAACCCATGTCTTTCTGACTACAGCGCCCTCACTCCTTCCCAGCTCCAGCTCTTAAGCTACACTCTCACCCTTATCTTCTTCCTACTCAAACATTTTTAAACTCTCCCTCTATCAGTTTCTCTCACACTCAATTCAAACAGGAACAAGCCTCCCTTGGGCTCCACAGTCCCCTTTGGTTGCTAACTTTCATCACTTTCCTTACTGCACGCTTACTTCTTTCTCAACGGCCGGGGGAGAACATGGGTTTAAAGTCTCGGGGCGCCTGGGTGGCTCGGTTGGTTGGGCGGCTGACTTCGGCTCGGGTCATGATCTCACGGTCTGTGAGTTTGGGCCCCGCGTCGGGCTCTATGCTGACAGCTCAGAGCCTGGAGCCTGCTTCAGATTCTGGATTTCCCTCTCTCTCTGCCCTTCCCCTGCTCATGCTCTGTCTCTATGTCTCTTAAAAATAAATAAATGTTGAAAAAATAATTTAAAAAAAAGAATAAAAATAGTCTCTCATAGGATTACTTTGAAATTTTAATAAGATAGTCCCAACACTCCACCCAACAAAAAGAAAATATACATTCTTCTCAAATGCATATGAAAAATATTCTCCAAGACAGAACATAAACTAGAGCAAGAAACCCACTCCATGAACAAAAAAGTACACAAATCACATAAAGTATGTTTTCCAATAACAATGTAATGAAATTAGAGCTCAAAAACACAAAGAAATTTAGTAAATTTCCATTTAAGCAGAATTACTAAAAAACCAAAGGGAGAAAGAAAAAAAACCATTAAGGAAAGTTGAGAAATACTTTGAAATGAATGAAATGAGAAAAACAACATACCAAAATTTATGGGATACAGCTTAAGCATTTCTGAAGGAAATTTATGGTTGTTAATGTCTAAGTTACAAAATAAAGCTTTTATGTCAATAACCTAACCTTCCTTAAGACATTGGAAAAGAGAAGCAAATAAATCCACAACAAGCAGAGGAAAAAATAATAAAAATCAGAGCGGAGGGGCGCCTGGGTGCCTGCATAGGTTAAGCATCCAATTCTTGATTTCAGCCCAGGTCATGATCTCACAGTGGTGAGACCGCGCCCCGCGCATCAGACTCTAAGCTAAGCGTGGAACCTGCTTATGATTCTCTCTCCCTCTGCCCCTTCCCCATTTGCACACTCTCTCTCTCTCTAAAAACTCAGAGGAGAAATAAATGAAAGAGAAAATACAAAGAAAATTAAGAAAATCAATGAAACTGGGGTGCCTGGGTGGCTCAGTCAGTTGAGCATCCAATTCTTAGTTTTGGCTCAGGTCATGATCTCACAGTCAGAGGACAGGCCTATGTCGAGCTCCAGGCTGAGCAAAGCCTGCTTGGATTCTTCCCTTTTCTCTCTGCCCCTCTCCCCATTCGCAGTCTCTCAAAATAAATAAATAAACTTTAATTAAAAAAAAAAAAGAAAATAATGAAACCAAAAGTTGGGGTTTTTTTATTATTTTATTTTTAAGTAATCTCTACACCCAATGTAGAGCTCGAACCCACAATCCTAGAATCAAGAGTCACATGCTCCACCAACTGAGCCAGGCAGTCTACAAGACTGCTTCATTTTAAATTCTACCAAACATTTAAAGAACTAATACCAATTCCCAAACTCTTTCAAGAAATACAGGAGGAGAAAATCTTCTCAACTCATTCTGAGGCTACTAATACCCTTATACCAAAAGCAAAGACATCAGAGGACAACTATAGACCGACATGCCTCAGCAAACCAAATCCAGCAACATGTAAAAAGGATCAGATATGACCAAGTAAGAATAAACCCAGGAAAACATGGTCGGGTTAGCATCTGAAAAATAATTAACTTTAACACACAATCACAATACAACACAGAACAAAACCACAAGACCATCTCAGTAGACAGAAAAAGCTTTTGACAAAATCCAATATCCTTCACAATTAAAACAACAATGACAACAACTCAATAAACCAGGAATAGGAGGGAACTTCTTCACCCTGAGAAAAAGCATTTATTGAACTGCCCACAGCTACCATCATAGTGAAAGCTTTCCTCCTAACATCAGAAATAAGACAAGAATATCTGCTCTTACAATGTTTTTTTAAATGTTTATTTATTTAGTTTTGAGAAAGAGCATGGGGGAGAGACAGAGAGAGAGGGAGAGAATCCCAAGCAGGATCCACACTGTCAGCACAGAGCCCAACTCGGGGCTCAGTCCCATCAACTGTGAGATCATGACATGAGCCAAAATCAAGATTCAGACACTTAGCCAACAGAGCGATCAGGTGCCCCTATTTCATTGTATTAGAGGTTCAAATCAGGACACTGAAAGGAAGAAAGGAACAAATCTATCTCTATTCACAGATTAACATACTTATGCAGAAAATACTACAGAACCCACTAAAAACTACTGGATCTAATTAACAAGTTCAGCAACATTACAGAATACAAGATGAATATACAAACAAACCCCACTTGTACTTCTATACCCAAGCAATGAACAAACTTAAAATGAAATTTAAAAATAATTCCTTTTGGGGTGCCTAACTGGCCTAGTCGATAGAGCATATGACTCTTTAGACTTGGGGTCATGAGTTCAAACCCCATGTTGGATGTAGAGTTAAAAAACATATTTATATATTATTATTTTAAAATATATTTAAATATATTGCAAAGATAGCAAAATGCCCAAACTACTGCTATACACAATCCCTGTCAAAATCCCAACTGCCTTCTTTGTAGAAATTAACAAGCTGAAACTAAAATATATTTAAAAATAATAGTAAGTACATTTATGACAGCATAAAAATAATAAAATACTGAGGAATAATTTTACCAGGGGTGGTTGGGTGGCTCAGTCTGTTAAGCATCCGACTTCAGCTCAGGTCATGATCTCATAGCTTGTGGGTTCGAGCCCCACATCAGGCTCTGTGTTGACAGCTCAGAACCTGGGGCCTGCTTTGCATTCTGCATCTCCCTCACTCTCTACCCCTCCCCTGCTCACACTGTGTGTCTCTCTCTCCTAAACAATAAAATTTTTTTAATTAAAATAAAAAAGGAATAAATTCAACAAAAGAAGTGCCAATCTAATACTCTAAAAACTCTAAAATATTGCTGAGAAAGAATTTGAAAGACTTTTATAAATGTTCATGGATGGGGCACCCAGGCAGCTCATTGAGTTAAGCGATGACTTCAGCTCAGGTCATGACCTCGTGGTTCATGAGTTCGAGCCCCACGTTGGACTCTGTGCTGACAGATCAGAGCCTGGACCCTGCTTCGGATTCTGTATCTCCCTCTCTTTCTGCCTCTCTTTCACTTGCACACTCTCTCTCAAAAATAAACATTAAAAAAATTTTTTTAATTAAATAAATAAATCAGTCTTACTATTGCAAAGTTGGCAAAATGCCCAAACTACTGATATACGCAAAGCCTGTCAAAATCCCAACTTCCTTCTTCGCAGAAATTAACAAGCTGAAACTAAAATTCTTATGTTAATATGAAGACAGAGGATATCCAAAATAATCTTGAAAATAAAGTACAAAGTTAGAAGATTTACTAATGTTTTGCAATTTCAAAACTTACTCCAAAGCTACCATCATCATGTTATGGTACTAGCATAAGGACAGACATATAGAAGAATAGGGAAGAAAGGAAGGACCAAAAATACATCACATTTACAGTCAACTAACTTTGAAAAAGAGTGCCAAAACAATTCACCAGGAAAGGAATAGTCTTTTCAAGAAATGGTACTAGGAGAAGTAGATATCCACATTCAAAACAACAGTTAGAACTCTTACCTCACACCATATACAAAAATCAACTCACACAGAATCAAAGACTAACTGTAGTAGGAACCATAATTATAAAACTCAAAGAAGAAAGAATATTAATGCCGCTTTGTAATCTTGGATTAAGCAATGCTTTCTTATCTGTGACACTAAAAGCACAAGTAACAAAAGAGAGAAATTGGCCACAATTCAACTTTAAAAGTAGTGTACCAAAGAACACATCAAGAAAGCGAAAAAGAAGGGTGCCTCGGTGGCTCAGTCAGTTGAGTGCCTGGCTCCTGATTTCAGCTCAGGTCATGATCTCACAGTTCATGAGTTCAAGCCCCACATCAGACTCCACACTGACAGTGCAGAGTCTGCTTGCAATTCTCTCACTCTCTCAAAACAAATAAATAAACTTAAAAAAAAAAACTGAAGAAAAAAAAGAAAACAAAAAAGAAACTCAAAGAATGGAAGTAATATTTGCAACATATATCTGATAAGGAATTTATATCTAGAATATATGAAGAACACTTTAAAATCAGCTATAGGGGCGCCTGGGTGGCTCAGTCGGTTAAGCAGCCGACTTCAGCTCAGGTCATGATCTCGCAGTCTGCAAGTTCAATCCCCGCATCGGGCTCTGTGCTGATGTCTCAGAGCCTGGAGCCTGCTTCGAATTCTGTGTCTCCCTCTCTCTCTCTGACCCTCCCCCGCTCATGCTCTGTCTCTAAAAAATAAATAAACATTAAAAAAAATTTTTTTTAAATAAATAAAAATAAAAAATAAAATCAGCTATAAAAAGATAAACAATCCAATTAAAAATTAACAAAGGCTCTGAATAGAAATTTCGCCAAAGACGATATAAAACGGCCAATAAACACATGAAAAGATTTTCAATTATCATTAGTTAGGGGTACCTGGGTGGCTCAGTCAGTTAAGCATCTGACTTCAGCTCAGATCATGATCTCGTGGTTCGTGAGTTCAAGGCCTGCATCAGGCTCTGTGCTCACAGCTCAGAGCCTGCAGCCTGCTTTGGATTCTGTATCTCCCTCTTTCTCTGCTCCTTCCCTGCTCACGCTCTGTTTCTCTCCCTCTCAAAAATAAATAAACATTAAAATAAATTTTTTTTTAATTATCATTTGTCATCAGGAAAACGCAAGTCAAAACCACAAAGAGGGGCGCCTGGGTGGCTCAGTCAGTTAAGTGTCCGACTTCGGCTCAGGTCGTGATCTCACGGTTCATGAGTTCAAGCCCCGCATTCGGCTCTGTGATGGCAGTGCAGAGCCCACTTCAGATCTTCTCTCTCCCTCTCTCTCTGCCCCTCACCCACTCATGCACACACACACCTCTCTCTCCCTTTGTCTCTCTCTCTCTCGCTCTCAAAAATAAATAAACATTTAGAAACAAAAATAAACTTAAAAAAACAGCATGAGATATCACTTCACACTCGCTAGAATGACTAATTAAAAAACACGTAGCACGTCGGGGTGAAGTGTAGGGAAGTTGGAGCCTTCAAACCCCGCTGGTGGGAATACAGAACGGTGCAGCTACTGTGGAAAACAGTTTAGTGGTTCCCTAAAATATTAGTCATAGAGACTTCCACGGGAAGCTGTTGAAGTAGGAGTCCCCTAAGCTCACCTCCTATCAGATATAACTGGATAACGCACATTACTGTAATAACGCAGAACAAAGCCCGAAGATCGGCAAACAGACCCTCCACAATGAAATGCACAAAAGAAGTCACATCAATGAGAAGAGGAAGGGCACAGATGCGGAAGGGAGCCGAACAGACTCGCGGGACTGTCCACAAGCTAGGGACACCGTGGCACGAAGAAAGGAGAGAAACAGACCCTCACACTGGGGAGCATGCATGGGGAAGACGAATCCCCATAACATATGGCTTTGAAAACCGAGGGGCATAATTTCTCAAGGGAATAACACCTGGAACTTTAAAAAATCAGCCGTGTCGCTGGGAGGGTGAGAGGACACTGAGTCCTTACCCTTACGGAGACAGCACAACAAAGTGCACCGCAGAGATACGGCACAGAGGCAGCAATTTGAAAAGTACCTGGGTTTTACAGGAAGGACTTTTACTAATCTCAGAGCAAATCCTGGAGGGGCAGGGATGTTTGGGAGACTTCTCTCCGGGAACAGAGAGCTGACAGACACCATTTCCCTCCCCCACCCCTCAGCCTACACACAAAAACATCTACACCTACAGGAATCCGTGCAGCAGCAACACTGGGTACCGAGGTCATCAACAGCACCACAATGCCCCAAGTTCTCCTGTGGACACGCCTGCTCCAGCCAGCCCCAGGCTCTAGGTCCCGTCCCATAGCAGACCTACACACACTTTGCTAACACCATGCACCCGTGGTCCCCTGCAGACCTGCCACCCTCCAACAGGCCCTTGGCCGAAGGGCCGGCCCATTCAACGTGGTGCCACAAGCCTGACAGTGTGCAAGCAGCCCTGACAAGGCCCCCAGCGCCACTCCCAAGTGACTCCCGCACTGGGGGGAGGGAGAAATGAAAACCACACACACCAGTCCAACTAGGGCCTCTGGCAGTGGGCTGGGAGCAGACATCGGGTCTGACTGCAGGCCCCACCCACCAATGAAAGATTCTCAGGGGACAACACGCAGAAAGTGCCCTTGCAGTCTGATGCTACCTCATTTCTGGCAAACCCCTGGTCCGACTCAACTGAAGCCCTCAGGGCCTCTAACTGGCCCAGTAACCACACAGGGACCAATCCCTGCCCACCACAGGCAAAGGCAGGCCATGACAGATGACTGGAGTGAAGGCAAAGTGAGCTCAACCGCAACAGCAGGGTACAGAAACACACATAGGAGACACCCTGAAGCTCCGGGTTCTGGTGAATAAGAAACACGCACTGCAGAGTGCAACGTGACCTCTTCTTCCTAAAGCCATTACTTCCAAGAGCAGAAGACACAGCTGACTTTCTAATACACAGGAACATACACAGAGTCAAACAAAATGAGGAGACAGATGAATACTTTCCAAATGAAAGAACAGGACGAATTCACAGCAAAAGAGCTAACTGCAACGAAGATAAGTGATAATGCTTGGTAGAGAACTTTAAATAATGATCAGGGCTCTTGGGTGGCTCAGTGGGTTAAGCATCCGACTCTTGATTTCACCTCAGGTCAAGATCTCACAGTTCATGAGTTTGAGCCCCACATCGGGCTCTGTGCTGACAGCATGGAGCCTGCTTGGGATTCTCTCTCTCCCTCTCTCTCTGCCCTTCCCCCGTTTACACACTCTGTCTCAAAATCAATAAACTTAAAAAAAATAAAATAAAAAAATAATGATCAAAGAGATACTCACTGGACATAAGAAGAGTGGAGGACCTCGTGAGACCCTTAACAAAGATACGGAAAACATAAAAAGGATCCAATCAGAGATGAAGACCTCAATAGCTGAAATTAAAAATACACTAGAGGGAATAAACAGCAGACAAGAGGAAGCAGAAAAATGGATCAGCGACTTGCAGGACAGTGTAATGGAAAGCAATCAAGCTGCGCCGAGGAGAAAAAATAATAATAATAAATGAAAAAGACTTCGAGAATTCGGCAAGACCATCAAGTGTAAGAACATTTGCATTATAGGGATCCCAGAAGGACAAGAGAGAGAAAAGGGGGCAGAAAATTTGAAAAATTAACAGCTGAAAACTTCCCTAATCTGGGGAGGGAAACAGACACCCAGGTGAAGGAAGCACAAAGGGCCCCAACAAAATCAACCCAAGGATGTCCTCACCAAGACACGGCAACTATTAAGGACGAAAAGTAGTGGGGTGCATGGATAGCTCAGTAGGTTAAGCAATCAGCTCTTAATTTCAACTCAGGTCACGATCTCATGGTTTGTGAGATCGAGCCCCATGTCAGCCTGTGAGCTGACACTGCAAAATCTGCTTGGGATTCTCTCTCTCTCTCTCTCTCTCTCTCTCTCTCTCTCTCTCTCTCTTCTCTCTCTCTCTCTCCCTGCCCCTCACCCACTTGCTCTTTCTCTCTCAAAATAAATAAATAAAATTTAAAAAAAAAAAAAGGACAAGAAGTAATGATAACCAGAGAATTTTAAAAGCAGTAAGAGAAAAGAAAACAGTTACATACAAAGGAAACTCCATCAGGCTAACAGCTGATTTTTCACCAGAAACCTTACAGGCCAGAGGGGAAAAACATGACATACTCAAAGTGCTGAACAATAAAACCTGCAGCAAAGAATGTTCTCTCCAACAAGGCTAGGATTCAGAATAGAAGAGATAAAGAGCTTCTCAAACAAAAGTTAGAGGAATACATGACCATTAAACCAGCCCCAAGTGTAAAAGGGCCTCGGAGTAGAAAGGAAAGCTCATAAGCAGCAGTAAGAAAAGTAGGAAGCACAAAAGCAATAAAATTAAGTACAGTAAAACCTTGGATTGCAAGTAACTTGTTCTGTGAGTGTTCCGCAAGATGAGCAAACATTTCCAATAAATTTTAACTCGATAAACGAGTGATGTCTTGCAATATGAGTAGTACGTGAAGCCAAATGTCACAGGATAACAACTGAGCCAATGGTTCTTGAAATTTGCTTTGGATTAGAAGAATGTTTCCAGAATGAATTAGGCTCACGAACCAAGGTTTTAGTGGTATATCAATAAAAATCAGTCAAACGGGGGCCACCCAGGTGGCTCAGTCGGTTAAGTGTGTATACACACACATATATACACATGCACACAAATACACACAATGGAAAATTATTTAGCCATTTAAAAAGTATGAAATCTTGCCATTTGCAACAATGTGGATTAACTCTGAAGGTACTATAAGCGAAATAAGTCAAAGAAAGACAAACACTGTATAATCTCGCTTACATGCCGTATATGTAGAATCTAAAAAACCTAAACTCAGGGCGCCTGAGTGGCTCAGTTGGTTCAGTGGCAACTTCGGCTCAGGTCATGATCTCACAGGTCAAAGGCTCATGAGTTCAAGTCCCGTATAAGGCTCTGTGCTGACAGCTGAGAGCCTGAAACCTGCTTCCAATTCTGTGTCTCCCTCTCTCTCTGCCTCTCCCCTGCTCATGCTCTGTGTCTCTCTCTCTCTCTTTGTCAAAACTAAACATCAAAAAAATTTTTTTGAATAAATAAAATAAGAAAAAACCTAAACCCATATAAACAAAGTGGAGGTTACCAGGGACTGGAGAGTCGGGGAAATGGGGAGATAGTCATTACAGAGTACAAACTTCCAAGTATAAGATGAATAAATTCTGGGGATCTAATGCACAGCATAGTGGTTACAGTTAATAATATTATATTATACACTTGAAAGTTGCTAAGAGCATAGATCTTAAATGTTCTCACCACAAAAAAGAAATGGTAATTCTGTGATGTGATGGAAGTATCAGTAAACACTATGGTGGTAATCATTTTGCAATTATAACTATGTCAAATTAACACATTGTATGTCTTAAATTTATAAAACATTATATGTCAATTGTATATAAATAAAGCCTGGGTGGGGGAGAGAAAGAGGCCAATTACTAGAGGAACAATTTTATAAATAGATAATGGTGATAGTTGCACAACATTTTGTGAATGTACTTAATGCCACTAAATTGTATACTTAATGGTTACAGTGACAAAACTTGTGTATCGATTTTCCCACAATAAAAATAATCAGTAGAGCATGCAACTCTTGATCTCGGGGACATGAGTTCAAGCCCCCCATTGGGCACAGAGCTCACTTTAATAATAATTAATAGTAATAATAATATAATAAGCAACATTAAAAATACTTAGGAATACTTTTTTTTTGAGTTCAAAACTTATATACAGAAAACTATAAAACATCACTGAAAGAAATTAAACAATATCTAAATAAATGGAAAAACATCTCATGTTCATGGATTGGAAGACTTAATATTAGATGTCAATACTCCCCAAATTAACCTATAGATTCAATGTAATCAATTCCTATAAAAATCCAAGCTGCCTTCTTAACAGGAAGTGACGAGTTTGTCCTAAAATTCATATGGAAATGTAAGGGACCCAGAACGGTGGAAACAATCTTGAAAAAGAGGAACAAATCAGGGCTCACACTCTAAATTGCACAACTTACTACAAAGCTACAGTAATCAAGATTTTTGTGGTACCTGATAAAAGGATAGACACACAGACCAATAAAATGTTATTGAAAAGTCCAGATATAGACCCTGAGATTTATGTACAAATAATTATTGACAAGGGTGCTAAGCCCATTTAACAGAAAAAAAAAATAGTCTCTTCAAGAAAGTAGTCAAACACAGGGTGCTTGGGTGGCTCAGTCAACCGGGCAACTGACTCTTGATCTTGGCTCAGGTCATGATCTCACGGTTCATGAGTTCGAGCCCCATCTCAGGCTCTGTGCTGACAGTGTGGAACCTGCTTCTCCCCTCTTCTCTCTGCCCCTACCCTGCCCTCTCTCTCTCAAAATAAATAAACAACACAAAATTTTAAAAAAGGAAGTGCTCAAACAACTAGGATATTCACATGCAAAAGAATAAATGTGGACCTCTACCTCGTACCATAAACAAAAAGCAACTCAAAATGGATCAGTTAAGGCCTAAACACATAAAACATTTAGAAGAAAGCAGATGAATCAATAACTAATATTGACAGCCTCCTTACGGAGCATCATACACTTTATGCTGTTCACCCTATCAGAATCCTCAGATAATATGTATTCTCACTTTTAAAAGTGATGGACACTTGCAACTACGTAAATGGAACTAGAGGCTGTCATGCTAAGCGAAATTAGTCTGTCAGAGAAAGACAAATATCATATGCCTTCGATCATATGAGGAATTTAAGATACAAACAGATGAACGTAAGGGAAGGGAAGCTAAAAGAACACGAAAACAGAGAAGGGGACAAAACATAAGAGACTCTTAAATATAGAGAATAAACAAAGGGTTGCTGGAGGGGCTGTGGGAGGCGGGATGAGCTAAATGGGTGAGGGGCATCAAGGAATCTACTCCTGAAATCATTGTTGCACCATATGCTAACTAACTTGGATGTAAACTTAAAAATTAATTAGTTAATTAATTTTAAAAATTAAAATAAGGGGCGCCTGGGTGGCGCAGTCGGTTGAGTGTCCGACTTCACCTCAAGTCATGATCTCGCGGTCTGTGAGTTCGAGCCCCGTGTTGGGCTCTGTGCTGACAGCTCAGAGCCTGGAGCCTACTTCACATTCTGTGTCTCCCTTTCTCTCTGTCCCTCACCCACTCATGCTCTGTCTCTCTCTGTCTCAAAAATAAATAAACATAAAAAAAAAAATTTAAAAAAAATTAAATTAAATTAAAATTAAAATTAAAAATAAATTAAATAAATAAGTAAAAGTGATGCAGCCCGCTTCGCCCTTTCTTCCCTTATCTCTGTTTCCCACTCACCAAACAGCAGCCCTAAGCCTATCTTAAAACTATGGCTTAAATGAGTCCAAAATAGCTTTGAATACTTATTTCTAAATTTATTTTATTTATTTATTTATTTATTTTTTAACATTTATTTATTTTTGAGAGACAGAGAGACAGAGTACGAGCAGGGGAAGGGCAGAGAGAGAGGCAGACACAGAATCCGAAGCAGGCTCCAGGCTCCGAGCCATCAGCACAGAGCCTGACGCGGGGCTCGAACTCACAGACCGTGAGATCATGACCTGAGCCGAAGTCGGCCGCTTAACCAACTGAGCCACCCAGGCACCCCTATTTCTAAATTTAAAGTGGTACCGATAAACATTTCTATATTGTTTCTCCATTTGCTACTGTTTCTTTTTCAGGTCCTCAAAGTCGGACATGAAATAAAGAGTGAGAAGGTACAAACACTACATTAATCATTCATTTTTAACATTAAAATGCTATTTCAAACACACGCATGGCAAGGCCTCCCTAGTGGAATCAGGAAGTGTCAGAGGATGAAAGTATTTAAGTTGCAAGGTTGGCTACTTTGAGATTAAAAATCAAAGAACAGTCAACAAACAGCCTTCCCTATTCTGAAACCGTAGAGGGATGCTCTAAAGCTGCCACCGGAGGGGTTAAGTGGCAAAGTTTCTGTGATTAGTCCAAAACGGTTTGCAAGTTTGCATGAATCGGCGTTTTTCTAGGGAAAGAGTCCACTGCTCTCTTCAGATGCTCAGACAGACAGAACATACAGAGGCCCGATTAATATTTGCTGAAAGAATAAATGAAGGGGGATCCACAGTAAACTTCTCCAAAACTGCTCCCTCGGTTCCATCGCTCACCACCTTCGAACTCCAGAATCATTCCAGACATGTCTAAAGCTTTCTGCTACAGCTCTCTGTAGTTGTTTCTGGGAACAATTAAAATACTACACAATACGACAAAGGGTCTTACCAAGATTGGGAAATCCATCCTGAAGGGCCCATAATCGAGCCCAAGGGGCAGGGACAGGCTCCTCCGGTTCTTGGTCCTCGGGAATCGAACAGAGTTCCTGGGTGGACACCGTGTCTAAGGAGCTCAGCGTCCCCGAGCTGGAGTGGGAGGACTGGCTGGACGTGGGCGCTGTGCTGGTGGAAGAGCTGGACACGCCCTGCGAGTGTGAGGAGCAGCCGTGTGTCTGGGAGGAGGTGCCTGGAGACTGCGAGAAGCCACCTTGGGGCTGTGAAGAGGCGCCACTGCCATGGGACCGCTGACCCTCCACATCCGTCTCCCGAGACATTATGACCTCAAAAAAATAAGTGGCCAATAATAAGGTAAGTTTTAAGGAACAAGACTTGAAATTCAAGAGGAAAGGATGGACATGTTTACAGCGTGGGGAAAAAATTCGGAGCATGCATGTTCTGCAAGAGTTAAAATTCTGGGGTGTCTGGGTGGCTCAGTCGGTTGAGCGTCTGACTTCAGCTCAGGTCATGATCTCACGGTTCGTGGGTTCAAGCCCCGCGTAGAGCTCTGTGCTGACAGCTGAGAGCCTGGAGCCTGCTTCGGATTCTGTGCCTCCCTCTCTCTCTGCCCCTCCCCTGCTCATGCTCTGTCTCTCACGGTCTTTCAAAAATAAATAAATGTTAAAAAAAAAAAAAAAAAAAAAAAGAGTTAAAATTCTAACAGTCTGTGAGGAGCCTGTGTGGGTCAGTCAGGTGAGCATCCAACCCTTGATTTCAGGTTAGGTCATGATCTCACAGTTTGTGAGATCGAGCCCCACGTTGGGCTCTGTGCTGATATGGAGGAGACTGCTTGGCTCTCTCTCTCTCTCTCTCTCTCTCAAAATAAATAAACTTAAAAAAAATTTTTTTTAAACCATCTAGATAGATCTATAGTTCTTCCAGGCTGAGGCTGGCATCAGATCACTTTCACCGGATCAGGGTTTTGTATGACTGCCACGAACCACAAGGAAAAAAAAGAAAAAAATTATTTGAAGGTTATAAATAAGTTAAAAGCAATTAACTGACTTGAGGTGGGAGGGAAGACTCATAGCAGCTTACGTTCATCTCATTTTTAAAAAGAAATTTTTTTAATTAGCCATGAAACCTAAAAGGTATTCGTTAATACAATCAACACTACACTTAAATTTCATGTTTTGGAACAAGAAAGAAGGGCAAGGTTCATGTGGATGGGGGTAGAAGATGGGCAAAAAGAAACTGTATACTAACTCACTGCACCACTCCAGGGGTGACCATTTATGTAAACTATCACAGACGCCCCTCCTCCCCCAAACCTGCCCCCAGACTGTGAAGACCACATCCTGTTTGTTCATTCTACATTCCCTGA
The DNA here is from genome assembly GCA_030068075.1 of Paguma larvata. Lineage (NCBI taxonomy): Eukaryota > Metazoa > Chordata > Mammalia > Carnivora > Viverridae > Paguma > Paguma larvata. Next base: position 66,468,532 of record CM057835.1, read on the forward strand.
CTCCTAACTAAGGGCCAGGCTACTTAATGAGACAGAAGACAAAGAAGCCTGCTCTAAACAACTCCACTTAGCACTTTGTGATGCTAAGTTATCATGCTCATCTTTTCAGCATCCGAAATGGCCTTCCAGCCCAACAGAATCCTCCAGAAACCATTCTGAATCACAGGAGACCATAAGAGGTTCCCGCCCTTGTTTAGCATTAACTTGATGGACAGTTAAACTCTGATAACAGAAACTACTGTAAAATCAATCCCTACCTTTAAAGCCCTAATCTGATTTTTATAAAGAGGGGGAGGGGAGCATTCTCTCTTCTCCCCAGATACCCATACTCAGGTATTCATCCAGGAGGACATAGTAAACATTACTCACACTGACTGCATTTATATATTAACTTTCCAAATACAAAGGTCCTGATGACTCCTCCGTAAGCCGCACCGGTAAGGTGACGCCAGAGCGGAGTACGCCAGCTCTAACACTACCTCCGTCAAGGTTGCAACCTCCATCGGCTTTTTGAGCCAGACTTCTCCGCCCTGAAAATTGGGAAAAGACTGTGTCAAGAAGTGGCTGCTATCCTTGTTTGTGTATGGTAAGGGTCCATCAGACCGGAAACACATTACCCTCAGCCAAGAGGAGGAAGCATATGGAAAGGGTAGAGGCAAACAAATCTGGAGTCAGATGCCTGAGTCAAATCTTTGCATGACCTTCAGGCAGATCACAACCTCGCTGAGTAGATAGATCTTGAGGATTAAATGAGATGATACATGAACGTTCCTTCCCCAGCAATGCTTGATAATTGGAAGAACAGAATTCCAGTCCCCAAGAATCGGACAATCAGAAAAGGGTCTATGAGGGCAACACATCTTTTTTTCAAATAGAGAAACTGAGTCCCAGGTGGACTGGTGCCCTCCTACCCTCTCCTCGCCACGCCATCCAACACACTTAGTTATGGACACTCGCAGGGCATCGTCTTACACAGGTCAGTGCGTTTCCAGTTCCTGCAGCACCTAGCAGCTAAGAGTGGGTTCTCAATAGGTTTTTTTGAAATTCAATCTAAAATAGGTAATAATTACTAACATTTATATAACTCTTGACAAAGCAACTTCCCTCTGATTTTGAAGAACACGATTTTGTTCCTTCTTACCATGCCCGTCTGGGCCAGTTTCAGCTTGTTAAGTAACAGGGGAAGTAAACTTCACCTCGAAGTTCATCTACGAAGGAAGACAGTCGCCCACGCGTTCCTCTCCTCCCCCAAACCAAGCTCAAAAACTAAAGTGAAAATTCGGGAGATTCGGCTCGCATTAAGACCCCAAGGACGGGAATCGAACCCCACAAACACCCAAGAGAAAGTTCCCCACTACGACTCACCGCGTGAGCCCACCTGTAGCCGCACAACTCACAGCAGCCGCAGGCAGCACTGTGGCGCTAAACAAGCACATACGAACTCCACCCTCAGCCAATCAAAACACCCCTCCGCCGCCGCCAGACCAATGAAGGGCAGCCAATGTGGTCGTCTACGCGAGCCTCAATGCTTTCTGGGAATTGTAGTTTAAAATGCAGAGCGGGACTCCCAGAATCCAGGTTCCCCCTGGGTTATCCCGCCCCCTCAGCTCCCCAGCCAATCAACAGCACTAGGCTGGTCGGGCGCTCTCTCCCGGTTCCCCCTACAGGTGACCGCGGCGAGATAGGCCGCGGCCAGATGTGGGGCGGGAGGACCGGCGCCTTGCTCCGGGTGTGGGGGCTGTGGCCGGCAGGGGTCCTCAGGCGGAGACCGCCAGGCTACAATGCTGCGTCTCTGGCAGGAAGCAATTCCCCTCAGTGTTGGAACTGCGGCGGCCCAGGGGGCCCCACGCGAGGAGACGGGTTCTTCTGCCCACAGTGCCGCGCGCTGCAGCCACCTGACCCCACTCGAGATTACTTCAGCCTCATGGACTGGTACGAAAGGCGGTTTCAGGAAACGCGCCGGGCGAGAGATACATATGGGGCTGGCGAACTAGCGGGGAAGGGCGATCATGCTTGGGAAAGAGAAGGCGGGACCCGTTAGGTCGGTGGGCGGAGCCGTAGAGGACTGGGGGCGGGGCCTGGGAGGGTGGGATTGCGGGCGGTGAGAGAGGAAATTGAGGGGTGGGCCTAAGGATAGGCTAGGGCCTTTGTGGGATGGAGACCAGAATTGAGGAAGGACTGGAAGGGCGGGGGAGGAAGTTAGGGGGAGCCGAAGCCGACTTCGGCGAAGGAGACGAGAGGGGTGGGACCTGAGGAGAGAAGCTGAGGGGCGGAGCCCGAGAAGTGTACTGGAGTGCCGGAGAGAGGAGACTTGAGGGACAGGGTCAAAATGGTTCAAGTTGGAGTGAGTATTTTCAGAAACGGGTGCTGAGGTGTTCTCCAAAAAAGAGGAGTAAGGGAGCTTCCAGGTTTGTGAACGCGTGGAGACGCTGGGAGAGTAGTGCGCCGGGAGAGGGCTTGGGAGCTCCCCGGCGCTTTCCACCCGTGCGTGTCTTCCATCTGACTGTTCCAGAGTTACGTCCCTTCATAACAAATGCGTAATCTAGGCAGAAAAACAAACAAAATGGGGTGTAAAAGCACCGAAAAACTGACCGTTGTGTTCTCAGTCTAAGGGAGAAGTGAGAATTGGAAGGAGAGAGACTGAGAAATGACTTTCCTGTTTTCCTCCGACGGTCGAGGAGCTTGGAGAGGTGGTGAAGTTTGGGCAGCGCTAACCTGTGTTGACAGCGCAGACTCTATGAATAGAAAGTGAAGGGACTGGGTTGAAATAAAGTGTGAGACAAAGATGAAGGGACCTGGGCCTTCGAAAGATCGGTGGGACGAAATGGTTGGTTCCCCTTAACTCGGATCTGCCCCACCAGTCACCGCACTCTCATGGCGGGCTGCAGTAACACTATGCTTTACGTTCTTGGAGCACGCCCAACTCAACCCACCTCAGGGCCTTTGCATGTTCCCTCTGCCTCTGCCTGACTTTTTCCTCTCTTTGATTATTTTTTAAGTGTATTTATTTATGGGGGAGGGGGGCAGTGGGGTGGGCAGAGAGAGAGGATCCCAAGTAGGCTCCAGAACACAGGGTTCAAGTTCACGAACCCTGAGATAATGACCAGAACGGGTGGCCTAACTGTGCCAACCAGGCGCCCCTGATTATTTTTCATCATCATTCAGGTCTCAGCTCAAATGTCATCCCTTTGTCCACCACGTCTACCACCTTCTCTGGCCCTAGTCTCTCTTCACAGCACCTACCACTTTTTAAAGTTCTCTCTCTCTACATGTTTATTGCCTCTTCGCCCATGAGAACAGGAAACAGGCCCACGGTATAAAAATCTAAAGATGGTTGACGCATGAACTTTATGTCCCAATTTCCTTACAGCATCCGTGCCTTCAGAGTGGACACAGCGAAGCTGCAGAATAGGTACCAGCAACTACAGCGTCTCGTCCACCCTGATTTCTTCAGCCAGAGGTCTCAGGTAGCCTGGCGGCCACCCCTAACCACACCCAAACCCTAGTGCGTGGTGGGGTGGGTTGGGGAGCAGCGGCCTTGTGGTGATGGGATTATCAGAGACAGAGCTAAACAGCGCTCCACCCTGGGACAGCCCGACCCCAGATTGCCAGGCCCTGGATCTACCCCGCACTTGCACTCGCAGCTTTTACCCGACTTCCAGAAGCGTTAGAACGCGCCCGTTGAAAGTAAAGACAGCTCACCCCCCACCAGTTCTACTTTGGTGACTTCCTTGGGTGCCGGCCCATCAGTATTTTATGAAACAGTTTGGGTTCGCGAATGTAGTGTCTCTGGTTTGGGTGGTAATACGATTATCTTCATGTCCGCTAACAGACTGAAAAAGACTTCTCAGAGAAGCACTCGACCCTGGTGAATGACGCCTATAAGACCCTCCTGGCCCCGCTGAGCAGGGGACTGTACCTTGTAAGGTGATTTCCCAGCCCTGTGCGTGGTTGCGTGGTGTCCGTTGTGCTGTGGGACAGCTGCTCTCCCGTATTCAGCAAACAGTGCTTGAGACCTGAGCTAGTCAAGGGACCCAAAGACAATTAGCCTCAAGGATGCCGAATGAAGATAGTTTTCTCTGAATGCTTGTGACTAACTCTGCTTGCCTGACTGCATTTTGGTTTTTACCATTTCCTCTAAATTTCAAGGATTGGATGGTGATGGTGATAGGGAAGAGTAATTTGGGTGTTTTTTTTGCGGGGGGGGGAGCAGAGGGGAGAGTTTAGCACCTTAGAATTTTAGGATTTAATAGAACCTTTACAAATCTAGTTCAGTTGCCCAGGTGGAGGAACCGACTCCCCCAGGGCCACACAGTCCCGGGTAGCAGAGAGGAATCCTGTCCCCGCTCTCCCGTGTCAGTCTGACTTTCCCACACCTCACCTTCACGCTCTCATTATTCAGACAGGTCAGTTGTTTTTCTTTTTAATGAATGGTATTCTGTTCTGAAGGGTGAGTAGGATTTATGACTCTGGCCACAGTGTCTCCAACCAACCTTACTTTCTCTGCTTTGTGTCCCAATAGCTAAAGCTCCATGGCGTAGAGATTTCCGAAGGGACAGATTATGAAATGGACCAGCAATTCCTCATGGAAATAATGGAAATCAATGAAAAACTTGCAGAAGCTCAAAGTGAAGCTGCTATGAAAGAGATTGAATCTCTCGTCAGAGGTAAAAGATAAAGAACCACTGAACGCATTTTATTGCTGTTATGGGTACGTGTCCAAGGCTAAGTGAAAAATGAATATGAAGACTACATATTGGTGGTCATAATGATTCAGGGAGTTTTTGTTTGTTTGTTTTCTTAATTATACCGAAAACAATTTTGTCTGGAGTTTAGACTTGGAACATCCCTAGCTTGCCAGAAGGCAGCCTTAAGCCAAGAATGTAATCATATTTTGCAGATTGCAATCCTCCTTACTACCCATGACATCATTTAGATGTTATTGTTGTCTCTGACAAAAATAAATAGGACTTTCTGTGCACTGACCACGTGGAACCTGCTTAGGATTCTCTCTCTCTCTCTTCCTCTCTCTCTGCTCCTCCCCCACCCAAAATAAATAAATAAAAACTTAAAAAAATAAAAAAAGAGCCTGGGTGGTTCAATTGTTTGAACGTCCAACTTCAGCACAGGTCATGATCTCATGGTTCATGGGTTCGAGCCCTGCGTCGGGCTCTGGATTCACAGCTCAGAGCCTGGAGCCTGCTTCAGATTCTGTGTCTCCCTCTCTCTCTGCCCCTCCCCTGCTTGTGCTCACTTGCTTTCTCTCTCTTCTCTCTCAAAAATAAGTAAACATTAAAAAAAAGAATAAATAGGCCTTAAAATTTCATGGAAAGTGGCAATTGGTGGGGGGGGCGGGTATCAGCCAAGGGTATATCAACAGCCTTATGGCTGGGTGATGTTGGAAGAAGCATTCAGTGCTTATAATCAGAAGCCCCATCTGCACAGCTTTGGAAGGCAGAGGAACATGATGCTGTACTGTGAGGGGGTCTTGGGTGCACTGTCAACACTGCCACTGAGTTTATGTGTGACCTTGAGCAAGTGACTTCAGTCCTCTGAGCCTCAGTTTCCTTATCCGTAAAATGGAGATAACACTAGTACTGGTTGTTGCTAGGATTAAAGTAAATGAAATAAAACATGTAAAACACTTAACACAGTGCCTGGCCGTAGCAGGTGCTCAGTCATCAGCGGGGGTTATTCGAGCCCTATAGTAAGTGTCTGGTTTTGAACAGGTCACTGACCTTCATTTAGATTAATTCCTAAGTTTCTTTCCCTATAGGCACCTGCTAAGACCCAAGGTGAGTGACTGAGTATTCAAGGACATAGGGCTAGTTAGATCTGGGGCAGAACTTCAGAGCCTCTAGACTCCTGGTCCACTGTTCTTCTGTCAACACCTTACTGCCAGTTTCCCGCCACTTTTAAGAGGCTGGACACTTGGGGTCTGTTCCAACAATGGGATCTAACCTACAATGGGATCTAACGTATTTGAAAATGCTTTGAAAGCAGGCACCATATAAATGATTGATACTATTTTCTGGAAAACACACATAAAATTCTCCATTTTCTAATGAAGAACCAGCAGAAACATGAGGTGGCATCTTCTCTCTCATGGTACAATATTGTCTAAATGTTTCATTTTCCTGGGAAGCTGTAGAAGTTGCAAGTGGTTGCTTGAAACACTGTAATCCTCTCCCTGTAGGCATTCCCAGCTTGCTAATTTTCTCCTGCTTGAAATCTGGAAGATTCATACTACTTGATGGAGATAAAGCATTTCCTTTTCCTATTTATTTTATTTTTTTCTATGATTCTACAGCCATTTTATAAACCTTGGTGATTGCCCCTAGGACCGACCTTTTTTTTTTTAATGTGTATTTATTTTTGAGAGAGGGAGAGGGACAGAGAAAGGGAGACAAAGGATCCCAAGAGGGATCCACGCTGACAGCAGGGAGCGCGATGTGGGGCTTGAACTCAACTGTGAGATCATGACCTGAGCCCAAGTCAGACGCTTAACCAACTGAGCCACCCTGGTGCCCTGCCCCTCAGACCTTTCATAAGTAGCAAAACATAATGTAGGGCGCCTGGTGGCTCAGTCGGTTAAGCGTCTGACTTCAGCTCAGGTCATAATCTCACAGCTTGTGAGTTCGAGCTCCACATTGGGCTCTGTGCTGACAGCTCAGAACCTGAAGCCTGCTTCAGATTCTGTGTCTCCCTCTCTCTCTGCCCCTCCCTCCCTTGCTCACACTCTTTCTCTCCCTCTCAAAAATAAACAAAAATTACAAAAAAAAGAGAAAAACATAATGTAACTAGGGTCAGCTGCACCAATCAGGAGCTGCTGTCGTGGGACTTGTGGAGACAGAGCTTATGAGGCCTTAGCCTGAAATCTAAACTCCCTGTTGTGTTGTGCTGTGCTGTGTTGTAACCAGCTACAAAGTGTTACCCTAACATCATTAGTCTATTTGAATAGAAAAATTAAGATAGTGATTTTCTCTTTCAGCTAAACAGAAGGAATTGACTGACAATGTGAGCAGAGCTTTTGAACAAGGTACTTTCTTCATTTCTTGACTTTCTTAAATATGGAAATAAATTATAAGTACTGAGGTATAACTATCTATTCAATAAGTAGCTATTATATGTCCATTCTCGGGTAGGTACATGAGGAGCTATAAAATACAGGTAAGTCTACATTTCTCCCTTCAAGGAATCTCAGCCTTGCTGCAGAAACAAGCCGTGTGCCAAAAACAGTGACATACCCGAGAAATATGAGATGAACATGCTTTTATTCCCCTCTAGCAAGTAGGAGAAGTTAAGGTGAGGGGTGTAGGCTGAAGCCAATAGAGACAGATCCTGAGGCCAAGGACGCACAGTCAGCATTTGGCAAAGCCTGCACACCCCTTCTTCTGCAAAGCTCAGGAGGAGAAGCCCCTGGCTGAGCCGTGTCCAAATTATAAATATGGGCTGTTCATCCTGGTCCCCATTGCTCCTGGCTCTCAGGTCGAAGAGGTGGGGTCTATTTCTAGCTATTTTGAAGCAAGAACAGTTTTCCTCTCCATCCCAAACTTGTGCCACCCCTTAAATAAGAGAATAACGGCCCTTTACCTGAGAGATCATTTGATCGTGGGAATCAAAAGGTCACTCAAGCTAGCCCAGATCAAAAGGAGATTATCATAAGGAATCGGGACTATCCCCCAGAATCCGAAGAGAAATTCGGATGATTATAGTACACAGTGTGACAAGAGGTCTTCTGGGGCAAAGCCTGGGGACCAGAAAGCAGTCTGGAACCAAAGTTGTGGTCGTGGCCTCAGCGCCCCTGGCAGTTCCATTCCGTCCTCTCCTCACCGTAAACTAGTTCCATCAGCTTCCTCATTAGTGTACAGTGCTCCAAAATGTGTACGTGTCCTCATTAGTGCCCACTGCTGGAGGGGATGTAATACCGTGCAGCCACAGATGACTCCTTAGTCCTCCTTGGTCTATTACCTTGTAAGAACAAAGACTTTGACCACCTGATTAGAGTCCCCTGGACCCAACTCTAGATTCCTGAGAGAGGGGATTTGATAGAGCCAGATGTCCACTCCAGTCCAGCTAGTGCCGAGGACACAGGCTTACACGGTGTGCCGCCCAGTTTGCAGGGACCATAGGAGCCCATTCTGAGGCACAGGCAGAGGGGAGGTCTCTAAAAAGATGTCCAGGAAATCTAGAGAACAGCAGAAAAGACCGGAACCCAGCCTGATACATCTGCCTGAAATCCATGAATCCTACCCACTGGCTAGGATGTTCAGGTATTCCACCATCTCCTGGCACACGTTGGTAGATTTTTATGTTTTCCATTATGAAATACAATTTTTAAGAAGAATACGTAATATGTAAGTATAATTTAAGGAAGAAAAACAGAAAAACGCCCATGTCCCCACCACTCAGCTTAAGAAATAGAACATGCTCAGAAGGTACACAAACAGCCAACAGGCACACGGGAAGATATGCAGCATCACTGTGATTAGGCGAACGGAAATCAAAGCCACGGTGAGAGACCACCTCACACTCGTTAGGAGGCCTACTGTGGGGAAACCCAGATAATGACAAGTATCGGCGAGGGTCTGGGGACCCTGAAACCCTCGTGCGCCGCTGGAGGGGATGAAATACGGTGCAGCGACTGTGGAGAACAGCATGCTGTTTCCTCAAAACGTTAAAAATGGAATCACCATACAGTCCAGCAACTCCACTTTTTTTTTTTTTTAAGTTTATTTATTAATTTTGAGAGAGAGCACAAGCGACCAGGAGAGGGGCAGAGAGAATCCCAAGCAGACTCTGTGCTGTCAGTGCAGAGCCGGATGCAGGGCTCCATCCCACGAACCGTGAGATCATGACCTGAGCTGAAATCAAGACTCGGATACTTAACTGACTGAGCCACTCAGGCGCCCCTGAAAGCCAGTGTTCTTAACCTCTATATCACACTTACCTTTCTAGCAGATATTTTTTTTCTCACTGCCATCAATTGGTTTGCCTATGTATAACAGCCTTTTTGTACCCTCTTGGCTTTTTTTTTTTAATTTATTTATTGAGGTTGGAGGGGAGAGAGGAAGAAAGAGAAAATCCAAAGAAAGCTCTGCCCAGAGCCCCATGTGGGGGTCAAGCTCACCAACTGTGAGATCATGACCTAAGCCGAAATCAAGACCAGGCGCCCCCAGCAATTCCACGTCTGAGTATCTGCCTGAAGAACTTGACAGCAGGGTCTCAAAGAGATACTTGCATACTGCCAAAAATAAAGCCATATACTAGTTAAAGTGGTAAGGATAGGTTTTAATCAATAATAACTATTGCAATAGGGGAAAGAGTGCGGTGTGAACTGAACTCCAATTTGTACAGAAGTTACTGAGGGTTTTAAAGGGAGAATGAGGGAATAGGGAGGCGGGTGACATGGGCTGAGCTGAGTCTGGGAAATGAAAATTACAAAAATGGGAAGGTAGTGGAGGTTGGCCCATGGGAAGCCGACCTGGGTTGCTAACTGGGGCTTAAGAAAGCTGGGTCTCAGACATTAGGAAACGGGCCCTGCCTTCCACTGTTGGCTGCAACAAACAGTACGAAAGAGACAGTAAGAGACCTTCTTCTTTCTCAGAACAATGGAAGTCCACTTCTCATTCGATCTTCCTTTGTTTATTAAGGATCAGCTGAACCATCTGTTGCTACTTGGTAAGAGAAGATGTTTACTCGATGACGTGAGCAGTCAGGCATTTAACGAGGAGCATCTCTATGGAAACTAAAAGAAAACAAAGATTAATGGTGGAAGCAGACGATAAAGCCAGTTTCTGAGTCCAGAGGGTGGGCGGGGACTTAAGACACTAAAGTCTTAAGCATCTTTACATGGTGGTATGAGGACGGCAGTGACAAGCCGACAGATACGTTGGTTTACAGTTTGAATGTTGGTAGTGATGGCAGAGACATCAGTGCCACAGCCATGGCTACTTCCCAGAGCAAAGCACGGAAGACACAGGACTTCTGGTGGATTTTCTGGGTAGCCCAAGGGGCAGCAATGGTTGCCCACACATGATTTGTAGTGACAAGTTCTTTGACATTTATATCACGTTGTCTGGCATCAGACTACAGGGTTTTTTCAGATTCTGGAGGAAGGGGCAACCACAAGACAAGCCGAGTCCCAGTAAGGACCTGGGCAGTCAGGTTTTAGTTCTCAGTGATGCCAAGTCAGGAGAGAAGGAGAAAAATGGGAAACAGCAATTTGGAGAGGTGTAGGCAGATATTGGAGGAAGCTAGGAGAATTAAGAATTTGCCGAGAGCTGACACAATGTGTAAGACAGCAGGATCCAGTTTGGTTTTCGGGAAGATCACAAAGCCTGAGAGACGATGAGCAGGAGCAGGTTCCGGGCATGATATACTCTCCCAGTGTCGTAAAATTTCTCTCTACAGTCACCCCCCTTTTTAATCAAAGGTTATCAGTGGGCGCCAGGGGGCTCAGTCGGTTAAGCGTCTGACTCTTGATTTCGCCTCAGGTCATGATCTCACGGTTTATGAGTTCAAGCCCCGCATTGGGCTCTGTGCTGACAGCACAGAGACCGCTTGGGCTTCTCTCTCGCCCTCTTTCTCTGCCCCTCCCCCCTCAAAATAAATAAATAAACTTAAAAAAAGGTTATCAAAGTAAGAATAGTTTTGTTTACGAAATGATTTGAGTTTCATTAAAGGTGGCCTAATTATTTACATGAGTGCAATGAGAATGGTAATCAACCACACAGACCTTTTTAAGTTTCCTTTACGGAACTTTTTACAAGGAATCTCAGACTGGACTTTAAAAGCCTCAATGCTAGGAATTCAAGTGAAGAACTTGCCCGCAGACGAGTCCTCTTTTCTCGGGGTTTCCCAAAACATCCTAAATTTCTTGGGCCTACTGGGAAGTGACCTACTTTACAATCCTGTAAGGCTGGGAACCCTGTAAGCCAGGTGCCGGCCCAGTTTTGGCCTAGAGAGCTTTGTAAGCTTTGGCTCCATAAAGTTGACCTTACCTCCTTAAAATTGTTCGTTCTGTCTGATTTTATGCATCATTTTCAAACATGACATTCCAATCAAAGCTTTAGTCATAAAACCAGTGTTTTAAATTATATCCTCTTCTATTGACTATCTTCCTGAGCCTAGCAACTAGTTATAGCGCCATGAAAATAAGAATATTCAACAATATTTTTAGAGGAATCGGGCAAGGACAAAAGATAAATGTTTTCATTTTGTTTACTAAAGTAAAACTTATTTCTGGAATTCCAGGTATGAGTGAGATCACATGGTATTTGTCTCTCTGAGGGACTTATTTTGCCTTGCAGTATTCTCTCTAGCTCCATCCATATTGTTACAAGTGGCAAGATTTCATTCATCTTGTTACGGCTGAGAAATATCCCGCTGTGTATATGTACACCACTTATTCACCCATTCATCGGCCAGTGGGCACTGGGCTGTTCCATAATTTGGCTATTGTAGGTAATGCTGCTACAAATATACATCAGGGGGCATGTCTCCCTTCGAATCAGTATTTTTGTATTCTTTGGGTTATTACCTTGCAGTGTGCAATTACTGGGTCATAAGGTAATTCTATTTTTAACTTTTTGAGGAACCTCCATACTGTTTTCCAGAGTGGCTGCACCAGTTTGCATTTAAGAAACAAAATAGATGAGGGGCACCTGGGTGGCTCATTCAGTTAAGCAAGCATGTGACCTCAGCTCAGGTCATAATCTCGTGGTTCTTGAGTTTGAACCCCACATTGGGCTCTCTGCTGTCAGTGCAGAGCCCATCTGGGATCTTCTGTCCCCCTCTTTCTGTCCCTCCACTGCTCACGTGTGTGTGTGTGTGTGTGTGTGGGTGCATTCACTCTCTCAAAAATAAACGTTAAAAATGTTTTTAAATAAGTGAAACAAATGATCATATGGGAAAAAAAGGGAGACAAACCAAGAAACACACTCCTAACTACAGAAAACAAACTGATGGTTACTAGAAGGAAGGTGAGTGGGAGGATGGGTCTAACAGGTGATGGGGATTAAGGAGTGAGCACTGGGTGGTGTATTTAAGTGCTGAATCGCTAAACTGCACACCTGAAACTAATATGACATGCATGTTAGCTAATTAGAATTTAAACAGAAACTTAAATACATAAATATTTTTTAAATGTTTATTTATTTATTTTTGAGAGAGAGCACACACACAAGCAGGGGAGGACCAGAGAGAAAGGGAGACAGAGCGTCCCAAGCAGGCTTGCTGTCAGCACGGAGCTCAATGCGGGAGTCTAACCCATGAACCATGAGATCATAACCTGAGCCAATATCAAGAGTCGACGCTCAATCAACTGAGCTACCCGGGCGCCCATAAATATTATTTAAAAAACAAGAGTAAAACTTCCGAGATTGCTATGTCATAAGCCCATAGGCTTTTTGGGGGGTGGGTTTATTACTTATATAGGTATGTATCATGTATTTTTATTTTAGAGAGAGAGAGCACGAGTGGGGAGAGAGGCAGAGAGAGCATCTTAAGCAGGCTCCACCATCAGTATGGAGCCCGACACAGGGCTTGATCCCGTGATCCTGGGATCACGACCGGAGCCAAAATCAAGAGTCAGATGCTAAACCAACTCAGCCATCCAGGCACCCCCTCCCGCAATGGCTTTTGCATTAGAGTTTTGGAAATCCTAACTTTGTTTATCAGTTGTTTTGTTTTGTTTTTTTCGTTTATCATTTTAATCTCAGGGTTACTTAAGCAATGCCATCAGAAGGCTGTACCTCGGGAGTGCCTGGTACAATCCTTTTCCAAGGGTCTCTGAGACAGGCCCTTTTTGTTAACCACAAGTAGTCTGCCATGTAGCCGGTTGCAGGCACTTGTAGGAAAGCGTCAGAGTAAAGTAACAGCTCTCTGTGGACAGCAGAAGACTCAAAGTGACCACAGCTAAAGACCTGATGAAAGATCATTATAAAAATACTACAGTTGACAAGAAAACATGGTTGTTTCTGTAACACAGCACATTTTAAAATAATAACTAGGCTGATCACATTATACAAGAACCTATTATAGATAGAGCACTGACAAATTTCTGGAAACTTTATAATATTTCTGAAATAATAACATTATACCCATACAGATATAACCTCGGGAAGGTTTAGTATCTCTTCTTTGACAATGCTTTCCATGTAATAGAATTTCATCGAATAAACCTAATTAGTTTAACATCTCTCCTTTTAGAAAGTGAGAGAACAAATCCTTTGAGGTTCTCCAGGGACCCTCAGAAAATTCAAACTTAGTTTTAGGTCAGGAAGACTTTATTTAGTATTTGATTTTGGTAAGTTGTCTAAAATATCAAATGCTTTAAATATTTTAAGGTCATAAGTCATTGTGAAACAATACTTAGTTATCCACTTAACAATATGATGATAAAATATTTCAAAGGCAGATATAAGCGGTAACATGAAAAATAAAGAACCTTACCTCCATGGTCCAGAGAACAGAGTCTTCTGAAGTAATGAATGACATAAAGACAACATGAAGCACAGGAAATTACTTTGATAAGACACAGAATATGTTTCCTAGGAAGATTAATCAAAAGGCAAAGAAAAATCTTTTGCAGTCTTTTATTAAGAGCAGACCGGTGACGCAAGAAACCAGACTCTGGTTTTCTATCAGTACACTATTGACGTTAAAGTTCATTTCAAGGGGCGCCTGACTGGCTCAGTCCGTGGAGTGTGCGCCTCTTGATCTCAGGGTTGTGAATTTGAGCCCCACATTGGGTATAGAGCCTACTTAAGAAAAATTAAATTAAAAAAAACTAAAATTCATTAAAAATATATATATATGTATAAATCCCCTTAATCTTAACCAGCTTTGACCTCACAACATAAAATTCCTTTTCCACAAACCTACAACTTCCAACATCCATTCATATTTTGTTCTATTCTTTCCCTCTTTCACATTCTACTTTAGGACAAAATTACTCTTTTTTATCTTAACAGAAAAATACTCTTCATTCTTTGTACTTTTCATATAAAAACATATCCTACTTTTCTTCCAATCTTTATATCTTGCAGTGGTAGTCTTATTTTTTTATATATTGATTATAAATTTTAACCACTAGTAAGCTTTATTTTACTAAGAAGTAGACAGTTGAGAACTATGATACGCCAGTATTCTGTAGTAGATATGCAAATTTTATGACTATACCATCTCATAAGCTGTAGAGGTATGTACTTCTTTTAATACATTTTTTTTTATATGTTTATTGAAAGACTCAAAATCTTTGGCCAAGGAGCACCTGGGTGGCTCAGTCAGTTAAGCATCCAACTCTTGATTTCCGCTTAGGTCGTGATCTTACAGTTGCATGAGTTGGAGCCCCTCACGGGCTTTGTGCTGACAGCAGGGAGCCTGCTTGAGATTCTGCCTCTTTCTCTGCCCCTCCCCCACTCATGCACACGCTCTCTCAAAATAAATAAACTTAAAAAAAGTATATAAACGTAAGCTTTTGCTTAATAGTAAATGTTTTAGTGGCACCTGGGTGGCTCAGACAGTTAACTATCAGACTTAAGTTCAGGTCATGATTTCAGAGTTTGTGAGTTCAAGCCCCGCACGTCCGGCTCTCTGCTGTCAGTGCAGAGCCCACTTGGGATCCTCTGTCCCCTTCTCTCTCTCTCTACCCCTCCACCACTCGCACATGTGTGTGTGAGTGCGTGCACTCTCTCAAAAATAAACGTTTAAAAAATAGTAAATGTTTTAGCACTTTATCTTATTTAGAAATTATTTAGATATTTAATGAATATCCATGATTTAGCTTAGGGAGACCCTAAGGCTCCAAGTTGCCAGGAAGATTTTGGAAATGATTTTTAGGCAACATATTATAAAACATATTTTTTGTTGTAATAAAGTTTGTCAGAATGGTTTGAGTAATATCAAATTTACCATCTCTATAATCTTAAACATCACATAAATATAATATGAGGTTATTTGACTAGTAAATCCAAGTAGAATTAAAATGTATGTTTGCATTATAATTTAATATTAACAACTCTATAAACACGCCTATTTTATTAAACCAACATCAAGTTAGTCTTATTTGCCAAAGGTTTACACATATTACGTGGCAATGAAAAATATTTGAGTTGGCTCCTATATTTCTGAAAGTCTTAGAAGACTTAGTTTACATAAGAACTTATTTCTCTTTAAGACAATTAAGATACAACTCCTTTAAGGGATTTTATAAATTAATTTGGTAATCCTATCTGGAGGTAGAGAAATATCATTCATATATATATATTTTGTGTATAATATATATATATGTACATAAACAGAAACAAATACAGATCTTACAGTTTTAATTTCTAAATTTTATCTGTAAGTCAGACTGGCGACCTTGGTCAACAGGGTTGGTTTTATTCTTGTTTGAAATGAAGCCTCACATTAATGTCTCTGTCTATTTCAGATGATTTTGAAAAAGCCAAGGAAATTTTAACAAAGATGAGATACTTTTCAAATGTAGAAGAAAAGATCAAGTTAAAGAAGATTCCTCTCTAATGATTACTGTTTAAAAGTTTAAAAATAAACTTCTTGTATATTTCTCTTCTGGCTTCTGCTAATTGAGACTAGACATGCTTTCACCACTTATAGCATCTTAGAAGCTGTGGCTCAAACATCATGGGTGTAAAAGTTTGTCATGCCGGAGGAACCAGTGTAGCCAGAGCTTGGGCGGTCCATTCTTTGTGTGATGCCTGGTGCAGCATGCCCGCGTCCGGGCCAGTAAGTGAGGAAGGGGGGATGTGGCCAGCTTGAGGCCCTGGAGAGGAGGTTGGCAAATTTTTACTACAAAGGGCCAGATAGCAAATCCTGTAGGCTCTGTGGCCCATACTGCCTGTTAGAACTACTCCACTCTGTCATTGTAACTCTCTGTCTGCAAAACAGGCAGGGGGCTAGATTTGGTCCGGGATTTCCCAGTGTCTGCCCTAGAACCACGTCTTCTTTCTAATGGCGTGCCCTTCACTAGTAGTGCCCGTATTAGTGGAGTCTTCAGGGTTTTCAGTTTGGTGACCATGCAGAGCTGCCTAAGAATCTCTTAGGCCTACATTTCAGAATGGAGATAGTATTTATTAAGAGTTAGTCTAGTCTTTAACACCAACCCCATTTCCAGCTCCACCTTGGTGGAGTCGGAGTAGTTTTAATTTCTCTCTGGAAAGTTGACACTCTTCTCAGTTTCCCTGCTCCTCTAATCCAGCCCAAAGAACAACTCCTGCTTAACTTTTTGGATCCTTGGAAATTCAGATTAAATGAATCTCCTTGATTCATTTCCAGAAGGAAAAAAAATAATGCTTTTTTTTAAAGTCTCTCGATTAAGGAAGATTAAAAGAAAATTCTGTTTAAAAAAATTCCAAGAGGAACTGACAGGGTGGCTCAGTCATTTAAGCATCCAACTCTTGGTTTGGGCTCAGGTCATGATCCTAGGGCCATGGGATCAAGCCCCACATTGGGCTCTGTGCTGAGCCTGGAGCCTGCTTAAGATTCTCTCTCTCTCCCTCTGCCCCTGTCCCCCACTGATGTGCTCTCTCTCTCTCTCTCTCTCAATAAAAAAAATAATAAGAAAGAAATTCCAAGATGGGCGCCTGACTGGCTCAGTTGGAGGAGCATGTGACTCTTGATCTGAGTTGTGAGTTTGAGGCACACGTTGGGTGTAGAGATTACTAAAAAATAAACTTGAAAGACAGGAAAGGAGAAGAGGGGAGGGGAGAGGAGGGGAAGGAAAGAAAAAAAAATGGAAGGAACTTCAAGAAATGACAACTCTTGGAGAGAATTACTTGTTTATAATTGAAAAGACAGAACCACAGTTTAACTCCTAGAGCTTAAAACTGGCTCCTTTGCATCCTCCCTCATCCTTAGTCTAAGAATTTGTATCTCGTGAATCCTAATCCTGTTATACTGAGTTTGTTAACATTTTAGGATTTATGGAAGGCAAATTAACCACAGCAGCTGTCTGGCTTAATGCTATTTAGGAATGTCAGTACAATCACCAACCCTCTCACATTTTACAAGGAGAATGAGTTACTTGTCTAAAAACACACAGGGAGTCTAAGTAAACAATTACAATGCAAGCAAATGTCTTGATTAAATTGGGTGCTTCTGCAAAGAAATAGGAGATGAAAGTAGTGTTTGAATATTTCTGCAGACAGTCTTCATTCCTTCTTCAGAACAATGATCAGAACCAAAACAATCTGACCACAAAATGAAATCAGATAAACATCTTTGGAGGAACTTCAAAGAAACTTTTCCCTTACCTGTTGCCATTGGCTAGAAAGACCACAGTGCCTCCCAGCAAACTACTTCTGATTTAGGGGGTAAATTTAAAAAAAAAAATTATTTTTGAGTCAGTGGAATTACTTTTTTTTTTCCTCCACTCTTCCAAATTCTTTCCCTGTTAGTGTGAAGTCCAAGTTTAGCAGGACTTCTAAATCCAGGAACCCTTGCACGTATTCCCTGACCAAGCCCTATGGAGAAGTATACTTCCAGGCATCTGCAAAGTTAGTAGCCCTATTTGGATTGAAGTTTCTTTTTTCTTTTTTTAAATTTTTTTTATGTTTGTTTATATTTGAGAGAGAGAGACAGAGTGCAACTGGGGGAGGGGCAGAGAGAGAGGGAGACAGAATCCGAAGCAGGCTCCAGGCTCCGAGCTGTCAGCACAGAGCCCAATGTGGGGCTCAAACTCACAGACCACGAAATAATAAGCTGAAGTCAGACGCTTAACCAACGGAGCCACCCAGGCACCCCACTTTTTTTTAAAGGTTATTTATTTAAGTAATGTCTACACCCAATGCGGAGCTAGAACTCACGAAGACCAAGGGTCGCATACTCTTCTGGCTGAGCCAGCCAGGTGCCCCTGGAGTAACGTTTCTGACCAAGTGAAGCAGATGAAGCACTCGCCTCCCTCTTACGTTATTCCCAATATAGAAAAATGTATCAGAACAAATAAGAGGTTTTGATTATTTTGTGATCGTTTCTTCTCAGACTCTGCTGTTCAGACCGGCCTGGTCTTATGGATTGGATGGGTCCCCCCCAAAATTCATATGGTGAGGCCCTAACCCCTAGTGTGGCTGTACTCAGAGATGGCACCTCTAAGGAATTAAGGTTAAATGAAGTCGCAAGGATGAGGCTCTCATCAGGCAGCATTCATGCCCTTATGAGAAAAGACGTTCTCCCTTCACGCATGCACTAGGGAAAAATCTTGTGAGAAAGCCAGAGAGAAGGCAGCCAGGAACAGACTCCTCGCTGGACAGAAACTAACCACGCTGGCACCTCGATCTTGGATTTCTAGCCTCCAGACCATGAGAAAATTGATTTCTGTTGTTTAAGTCCCCCAGTCTGTGGTGTTTTGTTACGGCGGCCTGACCTGACTGATACACCCGGATTTGAACCCTAGCTCTGCCACCGTTTGCGTGGGTCCACAATCACGCTAAGCTTCAATTCCTGGCCTTAAAATGGTAATAATAATAATAATACTTACTTCCCAGGATTGTTGTAAGGATCAAATGAAATAAACAAATTGCTTAGCCCAGCGCATGGCACAGAGGAAGCACTTGAATATGATTTTTACAATCATAATACCTACTGGGGCGCCTGGGTGGCTCAGCTGGTTAGGCGACCGACTTCGGCTCAGGTCATGATCTCGCGGTTCATGAGTTCAAGCCCTGTGTTGGGCCCTGTGCTGACAGCTCAGAGCCTGGAGCTTGCTTCGGATTCTGTGTCTCCTCTCGCTCTGGCCCTCCCCAGCTCTCACTCTGTCTCTATGTCTCTCAAAATTAAATAAACAAAAATCAATTAATTAATTAAAATAAAATTATAATGACCACTTTTATTATTTTTACTTTGGCAACAAAGTTGTATCTTTTCACACCAGAGTAAGCAGTACCCTTTCAGCAGAGTTCCAAGCACCTAGTTTGTGCAAGAGAATGTTCAGCCCTGGAAGAAATGATGAACAGATGGTTCCTGTCTATTTGAGGATTATACCAATAATCAAAATAATAATAAAAGTTCCCATTTGCTGGGGAGACTGGTTAGCTCAGTCAGTAGAGTATATGCATCTTGATCTTGGGGTTGTGAGTTTGAGCCCCATATTAGGTGCAGAGATAACTTTAAAAAAAAAAAAAGTTCCCTTTTGCTTCTTGGTTACTATGTGTAATACTTTGCATGAATCCATCAATTTACACCCAATTCAACTCATTTCACAGGTGAAGAAACAAGCTCCCAGAAGATAAGGGAGTCAAGAGCTAGGATTCAAACCCAGGTCTAGCACCCAGGTCTAGCTAAGCCTGTGCTCTTAGGGAGGCTGAACCCACCAGATTAAGTACCAGCCAAGAAGCTTAAACAATTTGTACACCAGGGGCCTTTTACCAGGGCCCAGTCGCGCCAAACAGAAGCAGTACTTGACCCAAGTCCCTATTTCCAAGGCCTGCACATCAGCTTCACTGGACGTAGGGAGGGATCGCTCTCAGGTAAGAAGGTTTCAGGGAAGAGGGCAAGTGGAGTCCAGACAGGCAGAGCGAAACTGGGTCAGGTGTCCCCAAGACCCGCCCCCCAGCTCAATGACTCTCTAGGAAATCTCACAGGACTTGGTACATCATCCTACTCATGGCTATGGTGTATTACAGTGAAAGGATCGGAAGCTAGCTCAACAAAGGGAAAAGGCGCACGGGATGAAGTCCAATGGCAACCAGGCATAGGCTTTTAGGGGTCCTCTCCCAGGGAGTCACACAGGGCACCCTCATTCTGCCAGCAACCAGCTAGGACAACCTCTGTGAAAATGTCATCTGCAAGGGAAGCTCATCAGAGACTCAGGACCCAGACTAGCCGTTTGCCTAGCATGTACCAGAATTCCAGACTCCCAGAAGGCAAAACTCCATTGTTGCTACAACTTAGGCACAGTGGGCCAGTCTTATCAATCCTGGGAATTGATAAACTCTCCCCAAATCCAAATTCCCAGTCAAGGGCCAAGCTTGTCAGCAGGCCTTTCTAAGGAGATGCAACCTCAGAACTGCTATGTTAACTTTTTTCTGCGCAGAAGCCTAGGGGAGTTCCCATCAGAGCAGAGGGAATTTGATAACAAAGAATCCATAACCAGAGACGAAGGCACCTCCATTGCTGAAGGGCTTTCTCCCGTCTCTGTGGCTGCCACCAAGCAAAGAGAAAGATGTTGCTCGGAGTCAAGATAGCAGTCATGCCCCCTAGCACGTTCAATAGCAGGTGACAAAGGTTGTGGCAGACTTGCGTGTAAGGCTTTACTTTGACAATTCTTCTGGTTCTGGCACTTTTTGTGACCTGTCAAAAGTATCAGAGGTGGCCAGATGAAAAAAATGCAACACACCATCTTTTCCTTTCTAGGGGCACAGTCAAGAAACAAAAGAATCATCAGAAATGAATCATCAGGGGTGTCTAGGTGACTCAGTCGGTTAACGTCCAACTTTGGCTCAGGTCGTGATCTCTAGTTTTGGCGTTTTGGGGTTTCATAGTATAGAGCCCCATGTCAGGCTCTGTGCTGACCGATCAGAGCCTGGAGCCTGCTTTGGATTCTGTGTCTCCCTCTCTCTCTGCCCCTGCCCCACTCATGCTCTGTCTCTCTCTGTCTCAAAAATAAATAAACATTAAAAAAAATTTTTTTAATTAAAAAAGAAAAAGAAACAAATCATCAGAGTACTGAGGGGTGCTCTGGGCTTCAGGTAGAAAACAAACACATGGATGATGGGGGGGGAGGCAGGATATTGGGGAGGGGTGAGGTCTTCAAGGAAATGGAGTAGGTGCCCCATCTCAAAGCTGGACAGAGGGGAGACAGGACTCAACCCTGATAATTGTTGCCATGGAGAGATTCAGATACTGTGTTGACAAGTCTCACGGTTTTTTTTTAAGAGAGAAGCTGGAATTGAGATTTTTAACAGGATATTTCCCTGGGACGGCTGAGACCATGGGAGCACCAAGCAAGAAACACCTAACTCGGCTGGGGTGAGGGGAGGAAGAGGATGGGCTCTGCAGAGATGACGTGAGAGCAGTAAGGTTAAACAAAAAGAGAGAGCCCTCCAGTGGACTACGGAAAGAAGAAATCAAGTTATGAATCACATTCGGGATACTGCGGATTTCACAAAATCAGAATTGGGGGGCACCTGGGTGGCTCAGTCGGTTAAGCGGCCGACTTCAGCTCAGGTCATGATCTCGAGGTCTGTGAGTTCGAGCCCCACGTCAGGCTCTGTGCTGATGGCTCAGAGCCTGGAGCCTGCTTCAGATTCTGCATCTGCCTCTCTCTCTCTCTGCCCTTCCCCTGCTCACGCTCTGTCTCTCAAGAATAAATAAACGTTTAAAAAAAAAAAAAAATCAGAATTGGGTGTCACATCTGGTGCTTCCTCTCACTGTGTGACCTCGAACGGTTAATTGTCTGAGTTTCTTATCTGTAGAACGTGGATGTCCGTAGCGCCGCCCTCAATAATGAGGACGTATGTATAGGACATCGCAAGTGAGGAGTAATCAAATAGCACACGTGAAGTCCTGAGCACAGAGCCGGGCACTGCACTCGCAAACACCACCAGAGGCACAGAATGAGATGGGAACGGAGAGGAAGGACCCTTGGCCTCAACCGGGGGTTAGGGGCAGAATTGTGGAAGCTTCCTGAAGGCATTTGGCATTTTCAGATAGGTAAGCAGGAGACATGGCATACAAATGAAGAAGAATGAACTGTACTGGGGTTGGGGCGGGGGCGGGGGGAGGGGAATAGGGGAGTGGCAGAGATGATATTGAGAGAGAAGCAGCCAGGTTAGGAAGGGAAGTACGGTCAGCCCTTTTTCTTTTTTTTTAAGTTTATTTATTTTGAGAGGGGGGAGGGGCAGAGAGAGAGAGAGAGAGAGAGAGAGAGAGAATCCCAAGCAGGCACCACGCTGCCACCACAGAGCCCAATGCAGGGCTTGAACCCATGAAACTGCGAGATCATGACCTGAGCCGAAACCAAGAGTCAGATGCTTCGCTGGCTGAGCCACCCAGGTGCCCCTAAAGATTTTATTTTTAAGTAATCTCTACACCCAATATGGGGCTTGAACTTACAACCCCGAAATCAAGAGTCACATTCTCTACCAACCAAGCCAGCCAGGCTCCCCGTGTAATGTGTATTTTACCACAATTTTAAAAAGAAAGAAAACGTGCTCCTGACCACCAGTTACACTGCAA
Source organism: Paguma larvata (assembly GCA_030068075.1). Classification (NCBI taxonomy): domain Eukaryota; kingdom Metazoa; phylum Chordata; class Mammalia; order Carnivora; family Viverridae; genus Paguma; species Paguma larvata. Next base: position 66,490,729 of record CM057835.1, read on the forward strand.
ATGTTGGCTGAGGAGCCATCACTTCTCTCCGTGCTGTTTTTATATATGTGTGTGCTTCTATCATTATGATAATATTTTCCATTTTCTATTTTGTCTGGCTTCCTTAGTTTCAAATTTTCAGAGAAGCAAAAGAAAGCTCACTATAACTCCTATGTATCTCTTACTCACAGTAGTTGCCAACCCCCTCCCCAGCATATATTAGGGAAAAAATGGTGCATGCCACTAGAACCTCCCAAGCATATGCTAGAAAAAGAATGGTGTGGTCAGTACAGAAGGTGGCTGGGGGGGGTGAGGGCGCCCTCTTCCCCAGTATTACAGTCTCCCCGGAGGGTCCCCTCCCCCAGTATTATAGTCCTGGGAAATTTTGTTTGTTTGTTTATTTATTTATTTTAGCATTGATTTCTTTTTGGGACAGAGAGAGACAGAGCACAAGCAGGGGAGGGGCAGAGAGAGAGGGAGACACAGAATGCGGGCGTCCCCCCGGCTTTTTAAAAATTTCCCAGGACTATATGGGGCGCCTGGGTGGCTCTGCTGGTTCAGCGTCCGACTTCGGCTCAGGTCATGATCTCACAGTTCGTAAGTTGGAGCCCCGCGTCGGGCTCTGTGCTGACAGCTCAGAGCCTGGAGCCTGCTTCGGAGTCTGTGTCTCCCTCTCTCTCTGTCCTTCCCCTGCTTGCACTCTGTCTCTGTCTCTCTCTTTTTCTCTCTCTCTCTCAAAAATAAATAAACATTAAAAAATTTTTTTAATTCACCATTTTAAGAAAAAGGGAAGGGGCGCCTGGGTGGCTCAGTCAGTTGAGCGTCCAACTTCGGCTCAGGTCATGATCTCACGGTCTGTGAGTTCGAGCCCCGCATTGGGCTCTGTGCTGACAGCTCAGAGCCTGGAGCCTGCTTCAGATTCTGTGTCTCCCTCTCTCTCTCTGTCCCTCCCTCGCTCATGTTCTGTCTCTCCCTGTCTCAAAAATAAATAAACATTAAAAAAAATTTTTTTTAAAAGAAAAAGGGAAGAAAAAGAAAAAAGTGGTGCACAGCACTAGCAAGCTAGGTGGTTTGTGTTGCACACAGATCTAAGCCAACTTGCCCACGCATGGCTATTGGGTTCCTTTAGGTACGTGTCAGAAGAATATTGGGTCGGTCCAAGTTAGCTCTACCATAATTTTCTACCAGATTTGGTTTTTTTTAAGTTGTATATATATATCATAAGGTTCACTTGTCTGAAGTGTACAGTTCAGTGGTTTTAAGCCTATTCACAAAGCTACACAACCATCACCAGAATCTAATTTTGGAACATTTTTGTCATCTCACAAAGAAATCTTGTACCATTAGGAGTCACTCTCTATCCTCCCCTTCTCCTTCCTACCTCTTGCCCTAGCCAAATATTAAACCTGTAGCTTTGCGTAGTCTGGACATTTCATACAAATGAAATCATACAATAAGTGGTCTTTTGTGACTGGCTTCTTTCACTTAGCATAAATATACACATTTTTGGGGGGCCCGGCTGGCTCAGTCAGTAGAACATGTGACTCTTGATCTTAGGGTTATAGGTTCAAGCCCCATGATGGGTGTAGAGATTACTTAAAAATAAAATCTTTTAAAAAATAAAATAAAAACAAATGTACGCATTTTTGTGTGGACATATGTTTTTATTTTTCTTGGATCTATGCCTAGAAGTAGAATTTCTGGGGCGTATGGTAACTATATATTTAATCTGTTGAGGAACTGTCAAGCTGTTTTCCAAAGTGATCGTACATTTGACAATCTTACAAGCAGTGTATAAAGTTTCCAATTTCTCCATATCCTTATCGACACTTGTTACTGTCTTTTTAATTTTAGCCAGCTAGTAGGTGGCGAAGTGGTATCTCATTGTAGTTTTGATTTGTATTTCTGACTAGTGATGTGGAGCATATTATCCTGTACTTACTAACCATTTGTAAATCTTTTTTAAAGTAATGTCTGTTCACATCCTTTGCTCTTTTAAAAACTGGGTTCTTTTTACTATTGAGTTATAAGAAATTTTCATGTAAAAAAAAAGAAAGAAAATTTTCACATACTGTAGATACAATTCCCTTGTTGGATATATGGTTTGTAAATATTTTTGCCTCTTTTGTGAGTTATGTTTTTGCTTTCTTGATGATGTCCTTTGAACCACAAGTGCTTAATGTATATATGACCTCAGGTCAATTTATTAATCTTCTCTTTTATTACATTCCAGCTAAGAAACCATTACCTACTCCAATGTTATAAATATTACCCCTGCGTTTTCTTCTAACTCTTCTAAGAGTTTCATATTTTTAGGTCTACATTTATGTCAATAATCCATTTTGGGGACGCCTGGGTGGCTCAGTCAGTTGAGTGTCCGCCTGTTGATTTTGGCTCAGGTCATGATCCTGAGGTTGTGCGATCGAGCCCTACATTGGGCTCTGCATTGAGTGTATGAAACCTGCTTGATATTCTCTCTCTCTCTCTTCTCTCTGCCCTTCTCCCCCACTTGTGTGATCTCTCTCTCTCTCCCCCTCTCTTAAAAACATTTAAAAAAATAATAATCCATTTTGAGTTCATTTTTGTATATGGTGTGAGGCAGGGATCTAACCTCATTTTTCTGCCTATGGCTATCCAGTTATTCCAACATCACTATTCTTTCCCCCTATTGAATTCTCTTGGCACCCTTGTTGAGAATCCGTTGATCATAAATGTAAGGATATATTGTGAATTCTTAATTCCATTCCATTGATTGATACACATCTATCCTCTTGCCAGTACGGCACTGGTTTGGAATCGGAAAGTGTGTTGAGAAGCTGGAGCCAGTGTATTGAGTTAGGAACATGCTGATGATGCCTGCTGAATGACGGGACACAAGCCACCCACACAGGATCAGCGTTTCCTCCTCGGCAGGTGGCTTCCTCAATATCTGAGCTCCTGCTTTGGGGAAGTGAAAACCATGGGGTTGTTGTGATTTAAGGCACTGTTTCGATACGCACATACAAAGGAAGTAAAGTCACAGGATTTATTACTTACAGATCCCAGAAGTGGGGTGGTGGGTGAGAAGGGGATAGGAAGTGGGGAGAGTTGGCCGACATATTTGTTAGAGCAAATGCTTGGCATCCAGGAAGAGACAAGCAGCATGTACTTGGGGAATCAGAAAAGAGTGTTTATTTTGCACCGGTGCTGGCCCCATGGAGTCACCTCAAAAGGCTGAGCCCCAAGCCCTGGCACTGGCCATCTTTTATGCCTGGCTAGCTTCCAGGTAGTTGGGAACTTTCTATTGGCTTGGGGGACTTGGGGGGGGGGCGCAGAGGGCTCTCGGTTGTGCTGTGTGGGCAGTGGGCTGATGCAAGCGACAAGCAAGATTTACAGAAGCCAAAAACATGCAAGGGCAATATCCGGCCTCAGACATCTGGCTGGCCTTTTTTTATCTGCTCTTGCTGGCTTTCCTTCTCACATTGAGCTGAAGGAAGGGAGTTCTCTCTCCCAGGCCAAAAGCAAGCAGCAGACAGAGAGCAGGGTACCAAGCGTCTGTTACTTGCAAAGTGGTTGAGGTAGAAGTCACTAACTTTTCATGGGCTTAATTCTACATGGTTATTTTATTTTATTTTTTAATGTTTATTTATTTTTGAGAGAGAGAGAGTGCAAGTGGGAGAGGGGCAGAGAGAGAGGGAGACACAGAATCCAAAGCAGGCTTCAGACTCTGGGCTGTAGCACAGAGCTCAACACTGGAATCAAACTCACGAACGATGAGATCATGACCTGAGCTGAAATCTGACAATTAACCGACTGAGCCACGCAGGTGCCCCTCTACATAGTTCTTTTAAAAGGTTCCCTGGGAAAAGCAAAACAGGAACCTCTGATAGGAATCCTAAATTGAAGTCCTTATTTAAATGTCCAGACTCTGGGTGTGAGCAGATTATCACGCTGTAAAATGTCTCGGAGGCAACTCAGAAAAACAAAAGTTGCTTTTCTCATCACAGAAAGTTTGAGTCCATCAACCCCATTCTTCTTTTTGAGACTCTGTGGCTATTCTGGGTTCCTTGCTATTCTGACACCAGTGTCATCCTTCCGTGTGGTTCTAATGACCCACGGTTAGTGTGACTCCATAGATTTAAAGGCACAGGTTTAAGTCCAAAAAGACTGCCCTTATTTCAGATGCCAGCCTCAAGTGCGGTCCTCAGGCCATCCATATATATGACAGACAGACTACAAATTAGGGAGGTTCCCAGGACCCCTCTTAGAATCAACAGTTTACTAGAATGTTTCACAGAACTGAATAAAAAAAAGTTATATATGTGACTACAACATAAAGAATATAAATGAAGACACACATAGTGTAAGATCTGGGAGGGTCCTGCACAGAGAGTTCCCAAGACCCCTCCCCGTGGGATCAGGGCTTGTCACCCTTGTCCCAAGCACTTCTAAGTGTTCACCAGCCAGGAAGCGCTACTGAGTATTCCTCCAGGACCCGCAGATAAATTATTTTACAACATTTGAATCTCTGTACGAATTTTATAGTTTGTCAATATATGCAAAAAGAAGTCAGCTGGAATTTTCATAAGGACTGCATCGAATTTGTAGATCGATGTAGGGAGTACTCAGTATTAAAACAACAATATTGGGGCACCGGGGTGGCTCAGTTGGTTAAGCGGCCGACTTCAGCTCAGGTCATGATCTCGCGGTCTGTGAGTTCGAGCCCCGCGTCGGGCTCTGTGCTGACAGCTCGGGGCCTGGAGCCTGCTTCAGATTCTGTATCTCCCTCTCTCTCTGCCCTTCCCCTGCTCACACTCTGTCTCTATGTCTCTCAAAAATAAATAAACGTTGAAAAATTTAAAAAAATAATAATAAAATAAAATAAAACAACAATATTAAGTCTTCTGATCCACGAACATGAGCTGTCTTTTCATTTATTTAAATCATCATTAATTTCTTTCAACGATGTTTTGTAATTTCAGTGCAAAAATCATGTGCTTATTTTATTCTTTATTCCTAAGTATTTTATTTTATTTTTTAAGATTTTATTTTTAAGTAATCTCTACACCCAACATGGGACTTGAACTCACAACCCTGAGATCGAGAGCCACATGCTCTACCTACTGAGCCAGCCAGGCTTTCTTTCTTTCTTTCTTTTTTTTTTTTTGAAAGAGAGAGAGATTGACCACATGTATGCGTACAATGGGGACAGGGCAGAAAAAGAGTGAGAGCGTAAGCAGAATAAAGCCCAATGCAGGGCTCAATCCCATGACTATGAGATCATGACCTGAGCCAAAATCAAGTCTGATACTTAACCAACTGAGCCACCCAGGTGCCCTGCCCCTTATTCTTTTTGTTACTCTTACAAATGGAACTATTTTCTTAATTCCATTTTCAGATTATTTATTGCTACTGTGTAGAAATGCAATTGATTTTTTAATATTTACTTGTTCTTAAAATATTGAATTTGTATCCTACAACTTTGCTGAACACAATTATTAGATCTAATAATTCTATAGTAGGTTTCTGGGGACTTTCTGTTGTTACTGTTGTTGTTGTTGTTGTTGTTTTAAGTAGGTTTTATACTCAATGTGGCACTTAAACTCACAACCCTGGGGCGCCTGGGGGGCTCAGTCGGTTAAGCAGCCGACTTCGGCTCAGGTCATGATCTTATGGTCTGTGAGTTCAAGCCCCGCATGGGGCTCTGTGCTGATGGCTCAGAGCCTGGAGCCTGCTTCAGATTCTGTGTCTGCCTCTCTCTCTGCCTTTCCCCTGCTCACTCTCTGTCTCTCAAAAATAAATAAACATTAAAAATTAAAAAAAAAAACCTCACAACCCTGACATCAAGAGTCACATGATCTACCAACTGAGCCAGCCAAGCACCGCTGTAGAAAGATTGTTAATTACTAATTCAATCTCCTATTACAGATCTATTCAGAATTTTTATTTTTTTCCAAATCAGTTTTGTTAATGTGTGCCCTTCTAGGAATTTACCCATTTCATCTAAATTATCTAATTTATTGGCATACTTTGTGGTATTCCTTTATAATTACCTTTTTTGGTTTTTTAATATTTATTTTTGAGAGAGAAAGAGAGAGAGAGAACTTGTGCACACGAGCTGAAGAGGGACAGAGGATCTGAAATGGGTTCTGTGCTGACAGCAGACAACCCAATGTGGGGCTCAGACTCAAGACCCAAGAGATCATGACCTTAGCCAAAGTCAGGCACTTAAACAACTGAGCCACCCAGGTGCCCCATCATTCTTAATTTTAGTAATTTGAGTCTTTGCTTCTTATTTTTTGGATCAGTCTAACTAAAAGTTTATTAGCTGTATAGAACCAACTTTTGGTTTCATTGATTTTTCTCTAGTTTTTTCTATTTCATTTATTTCTGCTCTAATCTTTATTATTTCCTTCCTTCTGCTTGCTTTGGATTTAGTTTGCTCTTCTTTTTCTAATTTCATAAGGTGGAAATTTAAGTTATTGATTTGAGATCTTTCTTCTTTTCCAAAATAGTTGTTTATAGCTAAAAATTTCCCTCTAGATATTGCTTTTGCTGAATCCCATAAGCTTTCGTATGTTGTATTTTCATTTTCATTCATCTCGAAGCATTTCCTAATTTCCCCTGGGATTGCTTCCTTCATCCTCTAGTTCTACTACATTTTAATGAAAGCAAGTTTCACGCAGAATTCCATCTCCAGTCAGAACATTTAGCAAGCAGGCATGAAACAGCCATATGATTTATCTAAAATCTCCAAGTGCCCCCCCCTCCTCTTTCTCTTTGCTTCTCCAAAAACTCCTTGCATGAAAGATTTATCTAAGAAATGAAAAAAGTATTCCTGGGGCAGGATATAACTAAGAACCCTCCCCACCAGTATGGGGCACAGAACCATTTAAGAATCAAATCTGGGGGACACCTGAGTGACACAGTCAGTTGAGCATCTGACTCTTGGTTTCCGCTCAGGTCATGATCCCAGAGTCGTGAGATCGAGCCCCCCCATTGGGCTTCTCACTGAGCATGAAGTCTGCTTAAGATTCTTTCTCTATCTCCTTCTGCCCCTCTCCCCCATTCACACTCTCTCTCTCTTTTTCAAAGAAAAAAAAAGAAGAAGGGGTGTCTGGGTAACTCAGTTGGTTAAGTGTCCAACTCAGGTCATGATCTCATGGTTTGCGAGTTTGAGCCCCACATCGGGCTCTCTGCTGTTATCACAGGGCCCCTTGAAAGTCCTCTGTCTCCTCTCTCCTCTGCTCCTCCCCTACTCATCCTCTCTCTGTCTCAAAAATAAATAAATAAACATTTAAAAATAAGGGGGGGGGGTTGCCGGGTGGCTCAGTTAGTTGAGTGTCTGACTCTTGATTTTGGCTCAGGTCATTATCTAATCGTCATGGGATTGAGCCCCACATCTGGCTCCATGCTGAGTGTGGAGCCCACTTGGGATTCTCTCTCTTCTTCTCTCTCTCCTCCTCCCCTGCACACATGCTCTCTCTCTCAAAATAAATATTAAAGTGTGAACATTTAAAAAAGAAGAAGCAAATCTGGGATGCCATCTTGAGTGTGGAAGGGTGAAGGGCTCACTAGATTTTATACTTTATTTTAAAAAATAGTTTTAAGTAATCTCCACACCCAACATGGAGTTTGAACCCACAACCCCAAGATCAAGAGTCACATGCTGTACCCACTAAACCAGCAAAGTGCCCCAATTTTTATACTTTATTAATGCCAGGATGAAGACACCTCTAAAGTAATTTTAATTAATCCACACATTTTAAACATTACTTATCAGTGGAAAACTCATCCTAATGTTGATAATGTTTATGAGTAGAAACCTCTAGGATTCGGGAGAGTGAAAGATAGCTGAAGCATCTGTTGGAGTTGCCTTTTTTTTTTTTAAGTAGGCTCAATACCTAATGTGGGGGAGCTTGAACTCACGACGCTAAGATTAAGATCAAGAATCGCATGCCCTACCAACTGAGCCAGCCAGGCACCCCAAGGAGTTGCCTTTGATTAAATCTCCTTACTACCCAGGAGTGTGTAGCATGGTTAGGGAGGAGCACACCTGCCCTGGGGTGGACCAGCGCCAATATACATCCCATCAGACTGTCTGTGTGGAAATAATATAAAGATAATTGTAGGTGCGCCAGGATGGCTCAGTAGGTTAAGCGTTCGACTCTTAGTTTCCCCTCAGGTCATGATCTCATGACTTTGTGGGTTCAAGCCCCGCACTGAGCTCTGTGCTGGCAGCATAGAGCCTGCTTGGGATTCTCTCTCTCTCACTCTCTCTCTCTCTCTCTACGACCCTTCCCCACTCATGTTGTCTCTGTCTCTCTCTCAAAATAAATCAATAAACTTTAAAGAAAAAAAATTATAGACCACATCAGTGTTATGCAAGCAAAACATCTCTGGTTAAAACTTTATTAATAAAGTTTCATTTTTTAAAAAACACATGTGACGACTGTGAAAACCAAGTTTAATGAGTAACTAAGAGTGTACAGTAGCCCTTCCATTGTTCCTTGGAACAATGTGGAAACAAGGAAGGTACTTCATTTCTCAGACCAACTGCCCCAGTAATGGGCACCAAAGAAACCAAGGAACTTCGTGGGCGTTCTCACGGACGTTGACTCCAAAGAGCCGTGGGAGAATTCCTAATTTCAAGTCTACTCTTGGCAGAATCCATTCTGTAAGGTGCTCCAAGAGTTTAAAGTGGGAGCTCTGGTCACTGCCTGCAGTCTAAGGTTCCTCCCCTTCTGGGTCCAAAAGCAACACCAACGCTTCATATACTGGAAAGGTCTGTTTGGATGCAAAGGATGGCAATCGTTATTCATTTTTATATGCAAAAATTTGGAGGTGAGAGGGAGGAACAGAGAAATTCAATGGAAAACAGAAGAAAATCCAAACTGCTGGATGCAGACTTCGAGTAGGGAGTGGGAGGAGATGAAGCTGGGAGGTAGGAAGGGGAGGGATCCTGAAGGAATTGGAGTCTGGTGAGGAGGCTACACCTTCACCCAAGAGTAATAGGGAGTCAGGGAAGGGTTTAAAGGCAGGGGAGGAACACATCGGGATCGCACAGTGCACAAATATCTCTGTGCCGTGGCTAACAGGCTTGAGGAGCAAGAGTAGAGCAGGAAGACTGGCTAGGCGGTTCCAGCAAGCAAGACATCATGGGGCCGGCGGGGTCACTGTGATACTGATATCCCGTTTTCTGCAAAGTCCTACTTGCTCATGGGAGGAAGCTGCCGCCCACCGGGACCGTGCTTACCAAGCAAGTGGTATTACCTGTCTAGCCCCTTCTCTTCTGCCCCAGGCTCCCTTGTTGATGTTGACCTGCGAAGCCATGTGTAGATGCCTCATCACCACTATCAGGGCTCACCAGAACCATGCCAATATCGAAATGACCCCGGGTTGACCCCGTCAACTAATAATGAACAAGGGAAAAAGAGGACAGGGGGCCTAGACTAAAGGAGACTCGAGAGACAAGGAAACCTAATGCAGTGTTGAATCTTGATGCCATCTATAAAGAGACATTTAGAGACACTTGGAAAAATGTGATTACAGATTAGGTGATTTTGTTTTTTTATATATATATTTTAAATTTATGTATTTATTTTGAGAAAAAGAGAGAATGAGAGCAGGGAAGGGGCAGAGAAAGAGGGAGAGAGACAGAATCTCAAGCAGGCTCCACACTGTCGTTACAGAGCCCGATGCAGGGCTTGAACTTGCCAACTGCAAGATCGTGACCAAACCAAAATCAAGAGTTGGACACTTAAACAACAGAACCACCCAGGCGTCCTAGGTGATTTTCAAGAATTATTACTTTTGTTAGGTGTGATAATGGCATTCTGGTTATATTTTTTTTAAAGTATTTGTTAGGGATAAACACTAAAACATTCACAGATAAAATATGACTCTGGGATTTGCTTTAAAATAATCATGAAAAACGCCCATGACCTAATATACTATTTCCTATTTACATATTATATACCTTTATTATCCTCATATGCACTTTTTTCTTTTTAATTTTAGAGATAGAGCATGTGCAAATCGGGGAGAGTGGCAGAGGGAGAGAGGGAATCCCAAGCAGGGTCCATGGTCAGCATGGAGCCTGACGTGGGCCTCAATCCCTAACTCTGGGACCATGACCTAAGATGAAATCAAGAGTCAGACGCTTAACTGACTGAGCCACCCAGGCACCCCTGCACACATTTTTTTCATACCTGTAGCCAAACTACATTAAAACTTTTATGATCTGAACATTTATGAACAAATGCTGCTTTTGAGAAGATCCCCTTTGGGGCACCTAGGCGGCTCAGTTGGTTAAGTGTCTAACTCTTGGTTTCAGCTCAAGTCACGATGTCACGGTTTGTGAGTTCGAGCCTGACATCAGACTCTATGCTGACAGCACAGAGCCTGCTTGGGATTTTTTCTCTTTCTCCCTCTCTCTCGTTCTCTCTCTCTCCCTCTGCCCCTCTCCCTGCACGATCTCTCTCTCTCTCTAAAATAAATTAAAAAACAAAAAAAAGAAAAAAGACTAGAAGGATATTCCTATAAGGGAGCTCCCTGTGGGATGGTATTAAGCCTTTGTACTTTTTTGGCTCTATATATTTTTATCTCACCTCCACTCATTTTCTACGAGAATCTGTGTTAGTTTTATAACCAGAAAAACACTGTTTTGTTTTTAAAGCTAAGAGATAAGATGAGCCACCAGGAGAAGAGTCAGGAGGGTATTATCTCAATGTCTGTATGTCTGACCTGGCAACCACATGACAGATTGACTGGAAGTCACCTCCAAGAGGCAGGCCTGGATTGTCACTGAAAAGAAGAGATGCTCTCAGTGGCCTGCCACCAAATTCTGTACCCCCCCCTCCAGTCTACCGTGGGAGAGGCCGCATGGCAATCCTCAGTCTTTTGTTTCTAGGAAACAAGTCCCAAGGAGTCCGGCTCTGACAGACGCGCCCTAGCGAGGCTTTCCCGGATTCCTCCAAAGTGCTTTCTGCCAGGGAATTCAAACAGATGGAGAAAAGCCGAGCATTTTACGGCAGCGTCTAAGGTTGACCTGGGGTTGAACTCGTTCACTTATACATAAGGGAACTGGGAACCATAACTTGCCTCCATTTTCTTATCTGTAAAATGGGGGGGAGTAAAAGCATCTAATTCATGGCATTATTGTGAAGAATACTTGTCCTAATATTTGCCCTGAAATAGGAAGTACCTAATAAATTATTAATTCTAGTACATTGCCTGATAAGGGATATACAACTTAGTATAGAAATGTGAACTGAAGAATGAATTTGGACAGGCATTCGAGAAACACGATCAAGTGGAAAGTAGTTTCACAATGATAATTAGAGTATGACAACGGTAAGGGCCAATGCCACAAAACAGGCCACTTTTGAATGAACATTATTTTAAGTTAAAAGTGAGCGAAACCCAACAGATTTAAGAAAAGCTTTTTACTGCCCCCCTCAACTGCTTGCTTTACCAGGAAGAGAGCCATTAACTGAGAATCTTCTTTATCAAGAAACCTATATGCATAATAAGGGGACCTTTGTTTTCTAGAAACATCTCCCTGTGCCTTTCTGCTAATGGTCTCCTTCCCACTTTGTATCCTTTTTGGTTTTTTTTTTTGTTTGTTTATTTTTATTTTATTTTCTTAAAAATTTTTTTAACGTTTATTTATTTTTGAGAGAGACAGAACATGAGCAGGGGAAGTACAGAGAGAGAGAGAGAGAGAGAGACACGGAATGTGAAGCAGGCTACAGGCTCTGAGCTGTCAGCACAGAGCCTGACGCCCGGGCTCCAACCTACAGATTGCGAATTCATGATCTGAGCCAAAGCCAGACGCTTAACCGCTTAAACGACTGAGCCACTCAGGCGCCCCTATTTTTTATTTTGGGGTGCATGTTGGAGGGGCAGAGAGGTGAGATAGATAGAGGATCTGAAGCAGGTTGTGTGCTGACAGCAGACAGCCCTATGCAGGGCTCGAACTCAGGCACCGGGAGCTCATGACATCAACTGAAGTCAGCTGCTTAACAGACTGAGCCACCCAGGCACCCTCCACCCCCCTGCTTTGTATCCCTGACCCTTACCCCTCTCTTTAGCGCACATAAGCCCCTTTTGTTGCCTATGTTAGGAATTTCTTATTTATGTGGATTCCCCATAGGCACAAAATTAAATTTGATATTCTCTTGTTACTCTGTCTCATGTCAATTTGATTCAGTCCAGCTAGAGGGCCTTGAAGGGCTGAGGAAAATCCTTCCTCCCCAACCCTCCCTTTTCATAAGAATATATTTATATTTACATGCGTAAAGTCATCTGGAAGGATATTTTTTCAGGGGGAGAATGAGGTGGCTACTTGCAGAAATGACCCAGGAGACTATATTTTCTATCCAGTTGAGGTAAGTAGGGTGTTACTTTATGGAGGCAAAACTGGATTATGAATGCCACTAAGAAAATTTAACTTAATCCAGGATATTACATTAGGCAAAAGAAGTTCATTCTCTTTTTTTTTTCCTTAGACCAAAATGAGGGCAAGGGAAATGGAGAATGATGATGAGAATTTGGAAGCATTTCACAAATAAAGCCTATAAGAATTGCTAAGTGATTAAGTAGTATGAGAGTGAACAAAAGAGACGCATCAGTGACGATGCTTAGGTTTTGGGTTAGAAACAGGAAAGCATCTCTGACAGCTGTAACTGGCTTGGTACTATCTATCAGATAGGCTTTGGCGTCTTCCTTTTGAAAAACTACCTTCGAGGCACCTGGGTGGCTCAGTGGGTTAAGCGTCCAACGTCGGCTCAGGTCATGATCTCATAGTTCGTGGGTTCAAGCCCCACGTCGGGCTCTGTGCAGAAGGCTCAGAGCTTGGAGCCTGCTTCAGATTCTGTCTCCCTCTATCTCTGCTCCTCCCCCGCTCATGCTCTGTCTCTCAAAAATTAAATAAACATGAAAAAAAATTAAAAAACTACCTTCTCGAAAAGACTGAGTTACCCAATCATAGAATTATTCCTTGTTTCCTGACAATATTAATTCTAGAACAAAGCCCTGCTTCCTTGATCCTTCTCCCAAGTCACCTAAGACAGTACCAAATCCTAAAAGAAGCTTTTCCTTTTTCTTCTCTTTCTTTTTTTTAATTGTTATTTTATTTTTCAGAGAGAGAGAGAGAGCAGGGGAGGTGCAGAGAGAGGGGGACAAAGGGTCCGAGGTGGGCTCTGTGCTGTCAGCACAGCACCCAATGCAGGGCTCGAACCCACAAACCGTGAGATCATGACCTGAGCTGAAGTCCACGCTAAACCAAATGAGCCTCTAGAAGAAGCTTTTTCTAACACCTCCTTACTGAGACACTCCCTTACTGTAAGCAGTCAGTAAGTCTATCTTTGTTCAATTACAGGTGTGTTGTTGGTAGTCTTTGGTTAAAGGGCATTTAAGCAAACAGACTGGATGATGCTGTCATTCTGAGGTGGGAAAAACGGTATGATCATTGGCCGCGGTGGACCAACTCTGCTAGCCCCTCTGGCAAGAGTGTCTGTGGATGCAGGCACAGTCTGGAAGACTTGCCAGTACCTCTCACAAGCCTTCTGAGGTTTTTCCTGATCCTCTACGCTGTTCCCACTAAGGAAGCGTGAACTTCATTTACATTAAAAAACGGAAAGAACTAATAGCTGATATTTAATGAATATGCGCTATGTGCCAAGAATTGTTCTAGTCCCAAGCATTGTTCTAAGGGATCCAGTTTTTGTTTGTTTGTTTGTTTTTTAAAGTAGCATTTATGCCCAATGTGTGGCTAGAGCTCATGACCTGGAGATTAAGAGTCGCATACTCGCTGAGCCAGGCAGTCATCCCAAGATCTACATGTTTTAATTCATTTACTTCTCCCGTCAACCCTAAGAAGACAGGTACTATTATTACCAGGTTTTACTAGCGAGAAAACTGAGGTACAGAAGTGTGAGTATTTGAACCTACTTCACACTCGGCTCTACAGAGCCCTCTTCAGCCGCAGCCAGCTCAGCCGAGGCAGCCATCTTGCTTGTAGTCCTCTTCGACTGCAACTCCCGGCATCCTTGGCGACAGCAGCTCTCCACACACAACAAATCCCGGCGTGCCCCTCGGCGGCCCGGGGTGGAGGGTTCTAGAAGGCGTGACGTGGGGTCGAGAGCGGGCTCAGAGGCGGGCGCCTCTCAGCAGTCGCTGTGGCCGCAGCTGCTGGGCCTGGGGACGCGGGCGGCCGGGGCCGCGGGCGCAGCCTCCTCGTCTCCCCGGCCATGGCCGCGCTCGGCCGGCCCTTCAGCGGTCTGCCCCTGAGCGGCGGCCCGGACTTCCTGCAGCCGCCGCCGGCCTTCCCCGGCCGGGCCTTCCCGCCCGGAGTGGATGGCGCCGAGCTGGCCCCGCGGTCGGGACCCCGCACCTCTCCGAGCAGCCCCGGCGGGAGCGCGGCGCGCGGACGGTGAGGAGCCGGCCGGCGGCGGGCGCGGGGCGGGCGGGCGCGGAGGTCGGACTCGTTAATCCTCACGACACTCCACGGGGGGCTCCTGAGCCCCACGGAGCAGATGAGAAACTGATCCCCGGGGACGTTAACTGTAAGTCGCCTGGGGCCACGGAGCCCGGGAGTCCCGGTCGGACCGCGGCCCGCTTGCGCTTGCAAGAAGTGAGCAGACTTTCCCGAGCTCGTCCACTTCGGGCCGGGGTTGGAACCCGGGCGGACCGGAGGCTGGCGGTCCCCTCGGCGCGGCCGCCGGGGCGAACTTTCAGTGCTTCTCGGACACTCACTCGGTTTCTCATCTGCGAAGGGGGACAGAAATGGGTCCTGCTAGTGAGATCGTGCAAGTACAGTGCTTTAGCACGGCGCCCGCCCCCAGAAACGTTTTCCCCACGCCGGTCCCTCCGACTTTGGCTCCCGCTCTGTCGACCAAGTGACAAGTTGAGATTTCAACTTCTCATTCTGTCGGGACCACCCAACCAGACCGACCTTGTGATCTGGATATCCAATCCCCGTCGGAGAGGAAGGTGACACACCAGTGCTTGTGGCATCGGCGAGGTTATGGGGACGGGAAGAGTGGATGCGGAAAGCACAGGCTCCGTTAATTTCTCAATTGACTGATTTTGTTTGTTTCAACAGTGTTGCAGTTCGCGGTAAAAAGAAACACAAGCGAGAGGAGGAGGATGATGAGTAAGTTTCAGGTGCCGCTTATTCACTTTATGGCCGCTTAATTCCACCTACTTTATACTCTCGATTACTTAAAGGGACAAGGTGAAACGTGAGGCCTCTGCGCGAGGAGGCGCAAGGACCTGGGAGCATTGGTTGCCTTTCAGGGAAAGTGGGTAGCTGGTGTCAGGGAGACTTTTCTCTCCGTGCTCCCTAGTAATGTTTGAGTTTTCATCCGTGTCGATATTATTCCAGGCACAAGGAAATTTCAAGTGTGCAAAAGTGTAAAAATTGTAAGGCCTTCGAGTGCATGCTCCCCTTTTCTCCACAGATGCAACCCCTGCTGTGCTAGCTCTCCTTTGGAAGCTACTCTAAAAACCTAACGACTTTATAGCTGTACATGCCTCTGCTTTTCTGCGTTGGTAAGAAGGTAACTTCACACTGGGCAACACTCTGGTCTTTTCATTTTACTGTCCCGTGGCTTGTGGCCCGTGGGCAGGTAGACGCCTGCCTCCTTTCTTTCGCAACATTGAACACAGTTCTGTGGTGGATGGATGTCTGACGTTCCGCCTGCGTATGCGCAAGGAGCCCCGTGGATTCCTAGGTGGGAAACGCATGCGTTTTAAATCTGAACAAGAGTTGTGGCCAATTTATATTCCTTTCATCAGTGACGATGCTGGTTTTTCCATCTTGTCACCAGAACTGTATTTTCAAACTTTTTGTTTTCAAACTTTTTTTTTTTTTTTAACCTGGCTTATAGGTAAAATAATTACATCTCCTAGACAGGGAGCGTCGTAGAAAAATGAGTGAAAGAATCTCTCAAAGAGGATATCGAAATGAGCCAGCAAAAGAAAGGTGTTGGTTTGGCCCGATCAGTCCTTAGGGAGGTACCTAGAGAAGCCACGGTGCCATCTGCTACTTTACCCCCGGATGTCGAGCGCCCACTCGCAGTCCTAGAGAGGAGGATGTAAATTGGGACAGGCACTTTGGGAGACCGTGGGCATTGTCCAGCAAGCTGAAGGCATACTTACTCTGTTACCCAGACATTCCGCCCCTGAGTGTGCACACACTCGCAACAGGAGACGCGTGCAAGGGCGTTCATGATAGCTCTAAACTAGAATAAACGACCCGCATGTCCCTCAACAGTAAAATGGATAAAGTAAATTACAATTCATACAATGGAATTCTATTCAGCACGAAGGGGAAAAAGAGAATGTATTACACCTATCAATATGGCTGTGTCTTATAAGCATAATATGAGCAAAAAAAAATCCCAAGAATACATACAGTCTAATTTCCTAACTATAAGGTTGAAAGCCAGGCAAAACTAAACATTGTTTAGGGACGCGTATCTACACGCTTGATAATGTATTTTTTAAAAAACAAATACAGTGTTTACCTGTAGGGTGGAGGATATAGAATACCATTTTGGAATGTTGGCAGATGTCTGTATCCTGAGTGTCATTATTATTTTTTAATGCTTATTTATTTCTTTTCAAAGAGAGAGAGCAGGGGAGAGGCAGAGAGCGAGAAGAATCCCAAGCAGGCCTGCACGGAGCCTGACGTGGGGCTCAAACTCACAAACTGAGATCACCACCTGAGCCAAAACCAAGAGTCGGACGCTTAACCGACTGAGCTACCCAGACGTCCTTTTAATGTTATTTTTATGGATGTATATTTTCTTTCTTTTTTTTTTTTTTAACGTTTTATTTATTTTTGAGAGACATAGAGACAGAGTATGAGCAGGGGAAGGGCAGAGAGAGAGGGAGATACAGAATCCGAAGCAGGCTCCAGGCTCTGAGCCGTCAGCACAGAGCCTGACGCGGGGCTCGAACTCACAGACCGTGAGATCATGACCTGAGCTGAAGTCGGCCGCTCAACCGACTGAGCCACCCAGACGCCCCTGGATGTATATTTTCTAATTATTCATTGAATTGTATAAGCGTAGGATTTCATAGTTAAAATTAGATCACTGTTTTAACTTACATTTTGTAAATTAAAGTAACGTTGAACGTCTTTTCATTTAATACATTTGTGTTTCATTGTGTGAATTGTTCATGTCCGTGCAGATTTCCTATTGGCATGTTGATCTTTTACTTTTCATCTATAAGAAATCTTTACTAAAGAAATCAGTAGTTTATCATGGGCATTATGCTTCCTCCAAATTCATCATTTGTCTTTTAACTTTGTGTAGGTTTTCCTTGTTTGTTTTTCAACCAGCAGAAACTTTAGATTTTCTAACCTTTTGATGCATAGGCCGAATAGATTTGAAAGCTGTGTCAGTTTAAAAACCATTGGACCAGACAGTATTTATGTTCTTTATTGCCTTGGGGTTGCTATGCATACACAGGAACCTCTTTGCTCTTGTCCTTTGGGGCACTCTATAAGACATACTTGAATAAAGAGTCCCAGGGTTAAAAGTTTGAAGAGTAAAATCTGTTGGCTTAAAACAACCACATTTGGGGCGCCCGGCTGGCTCAGTTGGTGGAGCATGTGATCCTTGATCTCAGGGGTTGTGAGTTCAAGCCCCACATTGGGCATAGAGCTTACTTTAAAAAAATAAATAGGGGTGCATGAGTGGCTCAGTCGGTTAAGCATCTGACTTCGGCTCAGGTCATGAACTCGCGGTTTGTGAGTTCGAGCCCCCGTGTAGGACTCTGTGCTGACAGCTCAGAGCCTGGAGCCTGCTTCAAATCCTGTGTCTCCCCCTCTCTCTTTCCCTCCCATGCTCATGCTCTGTTTCTCTCTGTCTCTCAATAATAAAGAAACCGTTAACTGCCTTTAATTTACAGATGAAGAGATCAAGATCAAGGCCCTGAGAAAGAAGAACCTGACATTTGGATATCTAATGCGTGCTGCCTACCTGCCATTTCCATAGCTCTTATCTGTACTTTAAAGTCTTTTATATTACATTTTCTTTGGAACTTAGTTATCCTTGATCTCTGGTTACTTGCAAAATGGACCTACAAGGCATGAAATAATTTAGTCCAAATCATGTTGGAGGTTAGAGATCAGAACCCAGCTCTTACACACAGTTGCATTTCATAGTCGAATTATTGGATGTGCTAGGAAATTATCTGTTCTCTCTAGATGTATTCTGCTTTTTCTTAGCTGGTTTCCAAAACACACCGTAAAACTATGCACATATTACAGAAATATTTGATGTATAGCTAGACATTTTTAATACTTATTAGTTAAAACCAACTATAAACTAAACATATTGTGCGCACTCTGGCAGCGCATGTACTAAGATTGGAATGATACGGAGGTTGGCATGGCTGTGCAAGGATGATACACAGATTCGTGTCCGGTTTCTTATATTCAGTGATAGCTACAGTTGTGCGCATGGCATGAGATTTAGAGTTGTTGAATCCCTGTGTTGTATACCTTAAACTAATGAAACACCATTTGTCAACTCTGCTTAAAAAAAAAAAGACCTCAAAAACTAAATATTTTTTAAAAACATTATTTAATAGTTGATTCCAAAAGAAGTCTGGGTTCAAGAGAGCATTGTCAAATTTTATATTGCTAGAAACTTTAATGTTTTTTTTTTTTAATGTTTGTTTATTTTTGAGAGAGCAAGACAGAGCATGAGCGGGGAAGGAGCAGAGAGAGAGGGAGACACAGAATCTGAAGCAGGCTGCAGGCCGTCAGCACAGAGCCTGATGTGGGGCTTGAACTCACAAACTACAAGATCATGATCTGAGCTGAAGTCGGACGCTTAACCGACTGAGCCACCCAGGCGCCCCTGATGTTGATTTTTGTAGCCTTTTTTTTTAAGTTGAGTTTTGTAGTTTTACCACGAATAGAAATTTCTTCTCATAAAATACATACCACTTCCTTTGACCTTCAGTTTAGAGAGTCAGAAGCTGTGGTAGCCATTAACGAATTTTTCTTTTTTAGTTGCAGAGCTGTGTTCTGTTTCTGAGACTGCGCTTGCTGGTGCCCAAGCAATAAAGTACTTCTGGTCTAAATACTTAAACAGAATAGAACCAGTTGTCTATTTTACCTGCTTCAGAGATTTTTCAACTAAATTGGGCGTGTTGTAGTGCATGCAAATACTAGTTCATGGCATGAGCTTGAACCGTTGAACTTCCCCCTAAGGGGCCTGTAAGTTCCAATGAGAATGGCAGAGAGCTAGGACTTGAGAGCTGTGGTGTCTGGTGCCCAGCATGCAACTCAACCTCATGTGACACTTAAGATGTTGCACTTTAGCTTTTCTAGGTCCTAGTTTCCAAATCTGCAAGATAAAGAAATTGGATTTGATGAACTCTAAGGTCTCTGTGAAATAAAGATTTTTCAGGAAGTGTTACTGTTGCACGGTGGGAGAAAGTGTACCCCATTGTTAGTAAGAGACTCAGAGCCAGATGATGGTCTCTGACATCCTGCAGAGGATCGAGAGATCAGCAGTATCACCTACAACCTGTGGTAGTTGGAACAGACCTGATCAAGCATGTGCTTTGTCCTCCGGGGACATAGAGCGCCTGTAGCCCACCTCCCCATGTGGAGCAAGCAGAGTTAGGACAGAATATGGCTGGTGCTGAATTGCTGCTTTGTGGTTCTGGTTTCTTTACTTTCCACTTGACCTACCCAGAGCCGAATGAATAGGAATGACTTTAAGTTCCCACATTGAATACTTCTAATCTGAGAAAGCAGAATCTCGCAGGTGCAGCCTGATTTGGCAGCGAGCAGGAGAAACACACACCTCAAGGAGGCCGTCAGAATGACAGAATGCATGACTTTCCGTCTTGTAATCACACGGTATCAAAAATTAGAGTTTTTTGTGTAAGAGTTTGATTAGAGTTGGAGATGATAAAGGTTTCATTTATATGACTCTGAATTTTCATTGATTTTTTTTTTTCAGTTGTCCAGTAAGAAAGAAAAGGCTAACAGAAGCAGGGCTGTGTGCTGGTCCTAATGACTGGATTCTTTGTGCACATCAGGATATAGAGAGTCCTGGAGTAAATGCGTGCACTAGCGGCCTCTCCGCACCTGGCATGTTAGATGTTCTCTGTGAAGAAATGGATCAGACAACGGGAGAACCACAGTGTGAAGTTGCCCGAAGGAGGCTTCAGGAAATCGAGGACAGGTAAGTGGGTAGCATATGTTGCTGGCTCGTCGTTCGTCCCGCGTGCCATCTCTGCTCTCTTAAGTTAGTCTATTAGTCCCTGGGTGATAATGGTGACCCTCAACCTCTCAGGCTACGAACTCAGAGTTTACACATTAAATGTTAAAGTAGTTCTTCTCATAGAACTTTGCTGAATATTAGTGTTTCTGAATATTAATATTTGGTTTATGGGGGTTTTCAGGGACACATTCTTCAAATTTGGTGGAATCTGACGTAAAACTGTTAGATGCTGAGTGCCTCTTCTGCCTGTGCTTTCTCCGCTCAGATAGAGCCTCGTGTTTTTCTTGGTCTTCTGCTGTAGCATCTGTTGCTTTCATTATTTTTAAAATTTTGTTCAATTGCTAGAGTATATAATAGCTGGACTAATTTTTCTTTCTCTGCTCTGCTGCCTTTCTTTATTTAGGATAATTGATGAGGATGAAGAAGTTGAAGCTGACAGAAGTATTAACCATCTCCCTAGTCTTGTTCTTTCTGACACCATGAAAACAGGTTTGAAGAGGGAATTTGATGAAGTCTTTACGAAGAAAATGATTGAGTCCATGTAAGTGCTGCTTCCTGGTTTCCCTTTAATTGTGATCTTGGAGAGAAACCCAGTGTTTCCAGATACCGCCCGTGCTGTCCTAGTTCTGTCTCCGTCTCCTGCCCACCAGCCCAATGAAAGTACAGGAAGTTTTCCCTTTAGCTTAGGTTGGATACAGACCTTTTTCTTAGTTCATTGTGGGAACGAAATTGCTGTGAATGAACAAGTTTGAAGTATGCTGGAGTGGCTGCCTTACCTTCTTAATCTCAGATTCTTTTGAAGTTCTGAAGTTCACTATCCTCTAATATTTCGGGATGGGAGAATTGGCGGGAGCCTAGTCTCTTAAATTATTGTCAAAGGATATGGAACCACATTTCATTTTTTTTTAAACATTTATTTATTTTTGAGAGACATAGAGACAGAGCGTGAGCAGAGGAAGGGCAGAGAGAGAGGGAGACACAGAATCTGAAGCAGGCTCCAGGCTCTGAGCCATCAGCACAGAGCCCGATGCGGGGCTCGAACCCACAGACCGTGAGATTATGACCTGAGCCGAAGTCGGCCACTCAACCGACTGAGCCCCCTAGGCGCCCCTGGAACTACGTTTCAAAAGCTCTTGTTTGCCAGCCTCTCTCAGTTGTTCAGGAACACCGTTAAGACCTAGAAAACGGGTGTGGCTCAGTTAGTTAAGTGTCCGACTTCAACTCAGGTCATGATCTCACCACTCATGGGCCCCATCTCAGGCTCTGTGCTGACAGCTCAGAGCCTGGAGCCTGTTTCAGATTCTGTGTCTCCCTCTCTCTCTGCCCCTTCCCCAGTCCCACTCTGTCTCTGTCTCTCTCTCTCAAAAATAACATTAAAAAAAATTTTTTTTAATAAAAAATAAAAAGACCTAGAAAATAAATCAGAAGAAATCTCCCAGCAGCCATAGTAGTTACCACAAAGCCCCCAATCCAAAGCTCCTATTCTTGTCTCATAGTGGATAGTCCCTCAGAGCTTCAGCTCTGAGCCATTTTGCTCTTAAGTTAGACACAGCTTAATGAGCTCAGGTACCCGGATTCTTAGATCATCAGAGCAGAAACAAAGGAACAGCAAGTGAGAGCAGTCCAGACTCCTAGTAGTGAGTAGTGACGGTACACTGTGAGGACTAGAGAGGAAACTAGAAAGCAAACATAACCTAAAAAGCAAAGCAACCTGGGGCCATTAATATAAGAACTGATGCTAATCCTGTAATTCCTATAGTTCTTGAGCTTACAAGACCTGAAGCCATCATTTTCCACATGTAAAGTAATAGTCAAGTTACAAAAGGCCATTTAGGTGTTGCCTAGAAAAGACTGAAGATAGATTTGATACTTAATGAGGGTGAGTGTCAGATATCTGAAAAAATTTCTGAGAACACCAGCTCCAGCGATGCCAGGCAGGTGAGGCATTATTGCCTTTGGCCACGGTGGGTTCAGCTGCTGCTTCATGTTAGGTCACAGAGGTTTCGCATCAGCCCCCTAGCTTGAGCTTATAATTCACTAAGCAGCCCTGAGGATGCGTAAATAGTTTAGCCAAGAGTAAAGCAGGTCATGTTGCCCTGCAGCCTAAAAAACAGCACTTTCCGCTCTCGGTAGTTTTCCAGAAGCTAATCTTTGGGAGTATTCTTTATTGTGGTTTATTTTGTCTTATTTGCCTTTAGGTTCCAGAAACCATCAAACCATCACTGGATGGAGGAGGACTGAGGGGCAGGCAGGCACTGGCAACATAATTGTTTCGGCTTATTGCAAAAAGCATTATACTTCATAGTTAAACTAAGCAAAAGGCATACAGAGATGGCTTTAATGTGTTTGGTCAGTGTTTTATTTATAATAGTTTAGGGGCTCCTGGGTGGCTTAGTTAAGCGTCCAACTTCGGCTCAGGTCATGATCTCGGTTTGTGGGTTTGAGCCCCATGTTGGGCTCTGTGCTGACAGCTCAGAACCTGGAGCCTGCATCAAATTCTGTGTCTCCCTCTCTCTCTGCCCCTCCCCTGCTTGCTGTCTCTCTCTCTCTCTCTCTCTCTCTCTCACTCTCAAAAATAACATTAAAAAATGTATAATAGTTTAGTACAAGATAGTAGCTCATATCTTCTAATATTAACCACAATTTAAGAAATTTATAGCATAACATTGAATCAAGGGCCTCTATTTTTCACATCGGATGTTTATATTACTTTTATTTTTAAATATTTTAAGTAATCTCTACACCCGGTGTGGAGCTCGAATTTAACAACCCTGAGATCAAGAGTCACATGCTTTTCTGACTGAGCCAGTCAGTTGCCCCTATGTTACTTTTAATCACAGCATCAGGACAGCTAGTTGGTTTGGTTAAAAATGTGCGTAAAACTGTAAAATTATATGTATTAGAGTGGCCTTTCTAAAGATCTATTTGGATCATCACGAGTCTGTTTTTTTAAGTTTGTTTATTTAGGGGCATGTGTGTGGCTCAGTTAAGTGTCTGACTCTTCTGCTCAGATCATGATCTCACGGTTTGTGAGTTTGAGCCCCGCATGGGTCTTAGCACTGACAGTGCAAAGCCTGCTTGGAATTCTCTTTCTCTGCCTCTCTCTCTGCCCCTCCCCCTCTTGCTCACGAGCTCTCTCAAAACAAATTTTAATAAAAAAAAAATAAAGTTTACTTATTTTGAGAGAGAGAGAGAGAACGAGCAGGGGAGGGGCAAGAGAGAGGGAGAGGATCTGAAGCAGGCTCTGTGCTGACAGCAGAGAGCCTGATGAGGGACTCAAACTCAGGTACCGTGAGATCATGAGCTGAGCTGAAGTTGAACGCTCAACTGACTGAGCCACCCAGGCGCCCCATACATCTCCTATTTTGAAGCCATCAGTTCTTAACTCTAGATACTTGGTAGCAAACATTAGCTTTTCAACATGTATCCTTTATTTCCATATCCTAAAAGGTTTGAAAAAAGTCTGTATTTTGTGTCTTAGGAGCCGTCCTTCCATGGAGCTCGTGCTCTGGAAACCTCTCCCTGAACTCCTTTCTGATAAGCCAAAGCCGTCATCTCATGCTAAGAACTACACAGGAGAGAGCCAAACCAAGCATGCAGCTGCCAGCGCTGCCTTCCCTGGGAGAACTGAACTGTTCTTGGAACCTCGGCAAACAGGGGTGCCTGTTTACAGTGGTTTGGAGACAGCTGCTTGCACAGAAGAAGAGATGGAACTCTAATAACCAGTTTCTATGCTAAAGTTGTCAAATTTTAGAAGGCTCATGTATTTAGTCGTGAGCCTACTTGTATAGCATAGGGACTTGAAAGTTTTATAAAACGGGTGTAATAATATCTCCACCTGTGATTTGGGGTGGGACTCTCATTTTGGGTAGCCATTTCTTGAATTCAACCTTTTGCCAAGGAAGCTCGTCTCAAGGGAAAAGCAGTTTTCCAGGGGGCTTATTAAGGGAATGTGAAATTGCAGCCTGCAGAGGCAAGTATGGAAGCTCTGCATCTAAGGGTGACGTAAGTCGTCTGTTACATTATCTAAACCATTCAGATAATCAGAGAATACTCAGATGCTTGAATCTGAAAAAGATGCATTAAGAAAGAAGGATCCTCCTACTACGACTGTGCCCTGACTGCCCTGACGGGTGAGTCACAGCTTCATCTACAGATAAGAGTTCTGTTTACCATGGTGACTGTGTATGATTGGGAAGGGGAGAGAGAAAAGCAGTAGCTTAAGCCTATTGCTAAGAGATTTAACAGAGGCCCTGAAACGTGGATGTTGTCCGTTCTGTGTATCTATACTGATTAAGTAGCTGGTAGCATTGTGGCTCACCTCTTAGCCTCTGAAAATGCAATGAAAATACAAAGAAAAGGTTTTTCCTTCAAGGCTTTTTTGCCTTGTGCTACTGTTGCTCCTTGGTTTCCCTTGTACAACCGATAAGCCCAGTTATTCAGGAATGTTTACAGCGTAATTAACTTTGAGTGATAGTTAAGTGATTGTGGGGTAACCCATGTGCAAATTGGCTACGGGAGAAGCCTCCCTTAAGTAATCCCAAGGAACTGCCGTGTCAGCTAAGCCCAGCATTGATAGATATTTTTAAAAAGTTATGCCTGTATTAGCAAGTTGAGTATTTTAATGTTAACGTAGAAAACAATGACAGAAAAATGAGCTGAGAACATATGGGTAAGCGTCGTTGAGATGTCCTGAACTAGCCAGTTTGCCCGGTGCTTCAACCGTTGGTGCAGTAAACCTCAGAGTTAATAGAAAATAGCTTCCTGCTAATAGGACATCTTCATCTTGAGGAACTAAACCAGGCTCAAGGTGTCCTTTGGGGATAGCCAGGATTGAAGTTTTTTATTTCTCAGGAAGGGCTCTTCTGTGTGGCAAGGACTCAGTAGTGCCGCGTAAAACAACACCTCCTTTAGTGCTACGGGATATCCACTATAACTTATTAAATGAGTGTAATAGTAGAATACTGGCCCTTAAATCACACAACAGGAGACCACACCAGTTCTTTTTGTTTCGTTTTCTGGGTTTCTTCCTCCTTTGTAGGAATCAGATAGCTTATGTAGAGACAAAATGGTTTATGCCAAGTAGAGGTGACTTTTTAGAAACCAGCTCCCAGGCATTTTTGAAACCCATGCCGAAATCCCTCCCCTTGTAACAGATGGCATAGAAGTAACAAGTCTGTTAATTGGACTGTTTCTTCCCTTGCCTGTTGTTCCTGCTTTCTCTATTTCTGTCTGGATAGTCAGGAAAAGATTTAATGTTTAATATTTAAACAATATTTAATGTCTACACAGTAAAATTATTCGAACTTCAAACCAGTATTAAAACCAGTTGGAAACCAGCGAATAGTTTCTTAATCTCAGATTTAGAGATGAATGTAAACTGTATTCTGTTGCAGTGTGCAAGCGTTTGATTCATGCTGTTTGAAAAACTCCTGCCTTTAGGTCATTGTTTAATGGGACCAACTTAACGAAGTTTGTAGCCTTAAAGAAATCGACGTGCTAAAAAATTTTGTTCTGGTATAACTTAAAAACACGAAGTGACTGTCCAGAATTTGGAGTTAGTCCCGGTATTAAGGTAGAAGGGGTGGTGACTTTACGAAGAAGGACCCCAAACACACTAAGATTGTCTTCGATAGGAATTGCGGGGCAGGCCTCTGCTCGAAGGTCTGCATGAGGAAAAGGAGGAACAGCTCCACAACAAGGCTCTGATGCCACCGGTAACTATAGGAGAGAATTAAGAATCTGTTCATTAAAATCCAAACAACTTGTTTCAGGAGTCAGATTATCTGACGCGATTAATTATTTCTGCAGGAAAATGGATGTTTAATGCTCCTTTTTAAACTTTATCCTTTTGCATATGTTTGTACAGAAATTTTCTTCATCCTTGTGGTGCTTATTCATCTGAGCCGTTTCCACAGTCTTCATGCCTCTGCTTTATTTTTCTTTTATAGTGTAAGGCTTTTGCTTTTGCCTTAAGGTTTCCCTAGGAAATCAACACATCTTTTCATTTTGTACAGCTTTTGAAGCATGGATCAAACATTGGCTTACTATGCTAATGTGTGAAGAGAAAAACTATCTAAAGCAGGTGAGCTTTAATGAACAAATGTGTATTTTCTCTGAGTTTTGAGTAGGGTGTGTGTGGGTTTTTTTTTTAATATAAAGTTAAGTCCAGTTCTCTAATATTAATCAGTCATTAAAACAAAACAAACAAACAAAAACCCTGCTACTCATTTTCAAAAAAGGTGCAAATGTAAAATTTAGGTAAAAAGCCAGGGTGGAGGGTTAGAACTATGAGAAGAAATGTTTATTTGTAAGCAGGTTCATTATTTTGGATTTGAAATTTGGTTTCATTATTTAATAGTGACAAGAATGGTACAGTACTAGGAAAGTTCTGGAAGATGCTATCAACTTTAAAATGAGAATCTGGTGTTTCTGTATTTTATTGTTTTCAATAAAACTTCTTAAGTGTTTTGATTTTGAGGTATTTGTTTTCCTGCACATAAGTAAACAAAATTAGCTCCCTCTTTTCCTTTAAATTGTGTTAAAAGCAGCATTTATATCAGCGAGGGGCTTAAGTTTATTTTGAAGAGATGACTATGTTGGGTTATAAGTAAACTTCATGAATGAATTAGCTATTTCCAAAATGGACTGTTTTGCCGTTCCAAAACCCATAGAATGCTTTCCACTCTACTCAGCAATTTGCTGTCAGTCAAGAGCATTGATTGGCAGTGGTGATTGATTGCCGGTATTCAGATGGCAATAGTGACATAGTCGTCTTTTTTTAAAATTTTTTTTAATGTTTGTTTATTTTTTGTGAGAGAGAGAGACAGCAGGGTTGAGTGGGGAAGGGACTGAGAGACAGGGAGACACAGAATCTGAAGCAGGCTCCAGGCTCCAGGCTCTGAGCTAGTGACAGTCTTCAAAAATGTTTACATACAGAGTTGGAAACAGTATATAGAGTTCACAGCACTTTGTTTTTACAAGTTCTGGACCTTTAAAAATAAGAAAATCCCATGACATTTGGCTAGTGGTCACTCCCGGAGAGTTAGCAGGTCACCGGGTGGCAGTATTGCCTGCATGTTTGCAATCACGATCAATGTGAAGCCCTGAGTTGCGGGCAGGTGGAGTTAAGTTTGGGGTGCAATCATGGAAATCTCAGGATACTGTTTGTCACTAAAGTTTGGAAATCACAGCTAAAAGCTACCTAATTTCTTTGTTTTACAGGTTTAGAAACTAAAGCCTAAGTAGTGAATGACAATTTCGTATTAGAATTAAACTCCCCAGGTTCAGGGTTCTTCCCACTTAACCATTGATTTTACAGTCTTTTCATAGAATACCTAAAATGTCATTTAGATCTCATTGAAATCCACAAAAAGTCTGCAATGAAGTGTGGTTCAGTCAGCGGGATATTAAACTCCTTGAGAAAATAGTTTTGTGTGTATCTGTCTGGTCCAAATACTCTGCGGGGGCATTTTAGAGGTCAGTTGCGTGCATTCGGACTACAGCTCCAGCAAGCCAGGATGCTGTCTTTCAACAACTGATTAGCGGGTAAACAGACCCATCTTGTCCTTTAATGAACTTGAGAATTCCCGAGGTAAAGATTTCATTCTTAGCACATTAGAATTTAACTGATCTCATAAAATTTTTCTGGAGTAGGCAGGGTTACCTTTTGCCTACAGTCCGTCCCTCCCTTGTGTCTGCTCTGGTAGCAAACCTAGTAGAAAAGGAAGGAAGCACACATAAATCGGTGTGACAAGACCCAGGAAAATGGTGTGCAGGCATTTGTCACCTAATTGTTTCAATTATAGACAGCCTTCTGCATTTAACAGAAATCTTGCTGTGGTTTTGCAGAAAGAGATCTTTTTATCTCTGACCATTTCGTTTCAGTAAGCTGTCCTGAAATACCAGGTGTTTTCTCAAGGCTGAGCAGCGTTGAGTCATTTTCACCCATCTGTGCAGGAAATGAAAAACCCTGCAGATCAACACAGGTTATGTATGTCCTGCGTTATCCCGGTTAGTACAGCTGCCTCTTTCATGTGATGTCATTCAATGTAAATTATTTGAGCCTCAATCTCCAGATGCTTCTGCAATTATGATGAAGAGTGGCTAAAATGCATCCGTCATTGTATTTGCCTAGACAGTCCCTAAATAGATACCCAGCACTTAGATTTTCAGTTATAGAAAATCAGGTGATCAGATTTTTAATTGTAGGGACAGCTGGAGGCTGTCATACATTTATAATACAGAAACTGAGCCTAAGCAAGTTTGCATTGCCAAGAACTAGGATTGAGCTCTGTCTTTAGTGACCAGGGATTTTAGGCTGTCGTGTGAGCATGCCTCTGAGCACACCGAACATATTCCCTTATACTTGGCTGAAAGTATAGCCTGCTTTGTCTTGCTGCTTAGGATTCTTTGAATCCTACCTTTTGTCTACACTCATTCACTTCGACCTCTCCAGTAGTAGGCTTCATACTGGCAGAGAATGCTGGCCTAGGTGAAACGATTTCCATGAGGGAAGTCCTTGAGTACTTTCTCAGAGACTCCCAAGGAAAAGGTGCACGTGAAGGAGGAGGTTAGCCTCTCTCTAGTTTTGGGAGAACATTGATGTGTCAGATTTCTCCTCAAACAGGTTCATTCTGTGAAACAAGTTCTAGGGTATATAAAATACTGGAAGATTAAAATCCTTCCAAAGCGGATTAGGGGGAAATAGCTAACTTTGGAGTGCTTGCAATGGTGCCTCGTAAGTGTACATATATCGAGAGCTTATAATGTATCACCTCTAACAACCGTTAGTGACTACTGTGCCCCTTTACAGGTGAGAAAGTGAGATTACACGTCCAGGGTTACCTGGCAAACCAGTGGCAGAGTTAAACTTAGAGTCTAGAAAATGTTAGTCCCTATAAAAATGTCAAGAGAATCTTATTTAAAGGTACATCTTTCTCTTAAGAAGGTATATAGTAAAATCACGGTGAAGTGTTCTGGCTCAGTCACTTAACGTCTGTGATACTGGCCAGTGAGGCTAAAGAAGCTCGGAAATACAGCAACTGTTCAGAGGGTAGATTTATATCACTGTGGCAGCCAAGAACTGAAGCAGGCAGTAATTAAGCGGGAAAAACCTTCCGCCGCTTTTGTAAAGAGTGGCATGTTCGCTGAAGTTGGAAAAATTGCTATCATGTCAATCAGTGAAATACCTACCTACAGAGAAAACAGTAAGACTTCCAGCCCAAGAAGGAATCAAAGGACAAAGACATTGCATTGCACTTTTTAATTGCACAGGTAGTTTTAAATAAATGGAGAAAGCACCTTCCAAAACACTAGCAGGGAAAGATTCCATCAAGCATTTACATAGTAAATTTCCATAGGTTTACAAAAGATTCTTGATCTTGAACTGTACATGAGGGAAAGGAGCCCCCTCAGATAGGTGTTCTCTCTGCTTGCAGAAGCAAACTAAAGGACCTAAAATTGGAGGCAAGCCTGGGATGCCAAGAAGGGAGAAAAATGATAAAGGGCCATTCATGAATTCGGTGTCTAAGACACTTGTCGAGTGACCCTTACATAAGAATTTTAGGGCAAACTACTGCCCTTAAGATAAAGGTACAACCTCAAAAGCTGTGATTCTGGATTATAGTAATAACTGAGTACCTTGGACTGCTGGATGACAAAAGACAATACTTGGGGTGACCTATAAGGTTTGAACAAATACTTTAGAGGAATTCCCTAGGACTGTATACCCTCTACTTTGGCTTTTTGAATGAAGCACAGGCTTCTCTGCTATCTTCCAAGCAGTGTAATAGTCAAGGAAAAGGGCAACAGCACTGGATCATTCCTTAGACACTAATCAGCTGGGGAAAGAGTTCATTGGCAAAAGTGTCCTCCCAAGAATGGTCTACACCAAGCAGAGAGGACATGTCGCTGAAGGGGGAAGGGGAGCCCTCATACCCACAGTCACTATAAGCATCCAGTAGACAGGAAGATGGCTTCGGGCAGTGGCTGGGGGAAAGTAGATCTGAGGTGCCCAGCTCTGGAATGAAGTCATCTTCTACAAGTTCTTCCTTCACTGAGACAGTGAATTCAGGGTGATCTTTCTCTGAGGGGCTGAAAGGTGCTTCCTCGATTTTCACTACCACATTTGCTTGGCTCTCTGTCTCAGAGGGTAGCTCTAAGACCAGGGGCTTGGTGTACACGTGGTCAAAACGAATCAGTTCATTAATGGCTTCCAGCTTGGCTGATGACGTCCCCAGTGACGGAGAAGGGGAGGCCGGTAAGGAACTGGGTCCTTCTGGGTAGGCCTCTGGTTGCTCCCCCAGACCGGCAGACTCTGGGGAAGGACATCTGAAGAACATGACTGGATCCAAGTTGAACAGAATGCCCAACAGGATATCAGACTGCAAGAGGCAAAAATTCAATGGAATCCAACCATTAGAATGCACCCAAGAATCTACCTTAGAACGCTGCTAGGCCTCACAACGTAAGTCAATCACTATGCAACAGGATGTCCTCCGAGACCCACAGACCCATTTATCTACACCTCACTCTGTGCCCTCAATCTCCCGCAAATAGGGAAGGCAGTCAACATTCACTTCTAACCCAACCAAACCAACTTCTGCCCTCCTCTGCCTGGTTAGGGATGTCGAGCATCAAAGAGACAGAACTAACAAGTTCTAGACCTCTTTACTAAATCCCAACCACCCCTACCTCAGAGTCTGAAGAGTCAACACCGTCGGAATCCATGGGGAGATGTTCCGGAGGGGTGACAACTGGGCCTGCACCTGCTGCAGAGGTGCACGTAGTCTGAGTGCTGCGGACTCAGCAGACCCGGCCACCGGCCTCGCTCCATTCCCCTGGAAGGAAAGACCAACGTGGGTGAACAGCTCGAACTGCTGAGTCCTCAAGGAAACGCTCACCAGGCAGCTGTGGTTCTCTACTCTCGAGAAAGCTGGAAACTATTCTTTAGAGCTGAAACCTTCCCCTTACCTTCACCACCTTCCCATTTTATGGAGTCCTCCTCAAGAAGAGAGGAAGAAAGGTTGTTAAGATTATTTTGACTGTCATTTTCTATGCAACGAAACATTTTCACTCCCCCAAGCAAAGATTCAGGAAGGACTGATACTCTTTAAATAAGATCTTCAGAGATGTTCTCCAGATTATGTTCTTACGCAATAAAGTTGGCCAGTGGATTTAGGCCCCAAATCTTTCTGGACAGTAATTCTTTACAGAGTAGAACTGCCCTGCTGTCAATCTTAGACCACTTAAGATTGACAATATAACGGGCCACGTCCATATCATGAGTCACCTTCTATCAGAAGGTGTCACTATCACAATGAATCCTTTCCCTTCTCACTCATATTCATCAAAGAACTACTATCGTTTTAGTAGTGTTCAGTCAGATTTGACTGGCTCTTTCTCTGGTTCTCCCTAATGCTGACATGGCACATCCTGTTGGCTATCAGTACTTGTTAGTACTTGGTCTTATTTTAATTATTAGGCTTTAGTGTTATTCACTACCCAGTGGAAAAATGAGTTTAAGCGTCATTAGGGGGTCATGTCACTTAGAACCAGTTCTCACATAGGGCGTCAGACACGGAGATGACGTACCTTGGTCTGGGTCTCCGCCTCCTCTTCAGTAACCAGGGCGTCCATCCCCAACCGCTGTCGTAACTCCTGGTTCTCCACTACAAGGCCATGCGTCTTCTCTCGTAGAAGCTGATTTTCTAGCAAGAGTTTTTGGTTCTGCAAAACAGTTCATAAGAAGCTATTAAAACACCCGGTGCTTTCATTTAAGAATCCACCTGATGAAGTTTCACTACAGTTGGTTTCCTCTCCTTTTCCTTCACCGTTTGGAAAACTCTACTTATACCGTTGTTCACAGTAGGTACTCCAAGGAAAGGTCGTAGTTATGAAACATAATCTAAGAAGTGCCATTTCATGGGGTCACAAATACACAAATGCCTCTGACTACTAACAAAGACATCACCAAACGGTGACTTGTGACTTTAACGTAAATATGATGGCAAAAAAAAATCCTATCTTGAACTAGCAAGTAATAATAGAAGTGATAATGGTGTACCATAAAATCAAAATACATTTAAGAGTGTGTGTGTGTGTGTGTGTGTGTGTGTGTGTGTGTGTGTGTGTTTCCTTATCGTATTCTGCGGGCAACAATTTAAGATTAGGTAATCAGGGGAAGAGAACCGTTAGTGAACTTTTGGCCAAGCCAGGAAGAATTCAGGTTTGAGCCACAATTTCCTATCCGCTTTTAGGAATTTCTTAGTACTAACTCGATAACGGTAATGTTGTTGTAACGTTGTAATTCGCCAACTTTGAGAGGGATCTCACACCAAATGCCAGAGGGTCAACCACTTCTGCTCTCATCAAGCTTCACCACTTAACCACTTAATTCCCTCCCTCCCCTAATTTAGATCGTTTAGCTACCAATTAACTGTCCAACTGTATTCTAAAGAGAGGGAAACAACTTGGGAGAGGCAGCAAACATCGGAACGTTCATCCAGGAGGGATGTACGGGAAATAATAGAGTTTGACCTTTAAGTTATTTTTACCTCTTCCTCCAGATCCACTACTTGCTGCTCCAGCTCACTCATTCGAGCTTTCTTTCGGTCTCTGGCAGTCTGAGCTGCCACTCTGTTTTTCAGTTTCCTGAGAACAGAAGGGACATACGGCAGAGTCATCCCGAACCTTATTTATATCTTTCTTTGAAAACTTGGCCAGCTGGTGCTTTCATTTTCATTTACAGGATAAGGTAGGCCAAGGTAAACTACACTCCAGGCTCCTCCCCTCAGTAAAACAAAACAAAAAACACAGCGTTCTTCGCGGATCTAGCTTGAAGAACGGCTTCACTCTTCCCCACACTGCGTCATCCACACCCCCGTCGCATCCCGGCCACAGCAAGGACGCCGACACAAATACTACTCCTCTTGCATCGTAAGAGCTTTCGTCCTCCCCCTGTTTTACTCCCTCCTAGAGCTCAAACAAGGGCGGGGCGGATGCCTTTCGCCCTTGCCGACATCCTGGGCAGTCCCGGGACGGCTGGGCCCGTGTCTGCTCAAGGAGGCACTTATGTCACAAATGGCACACTGATCACAGAAGAACTAACATCTGCGGAGAGGTGAATACGAGGCATTTCTCAGTCGATCTTTCCATAGGCCTCTTGAAACTGATACTATTTTACGAACGCGGAGACTTAAGTTGGACTAGTGAGCCTCACAGATCTCACAGGCCTTCCGACAACTCGTTTCGGCCCCATGCCTCCCCAAAACAGGAGGTAAACCACGAACAAGCTCGTCGACTCCATGCTGCTGCCCAAATTCAGAAACACTGAATGACAGGTCCGCGGTCACAGAGCATGAGGACTAGGAACCCAAGTGCCCTAACACCCAGCTCTACGCATCTCTAATATTAGAGACAAAATTGGGCGAGGGGCTAAAAAAAAAAAAAAAAAAAAAAGGCTGGGCAGCCCCGCACCCCCGACTTCCTGCCCCGCCCCCGCCCCCGCCCGCGCCACGCTGGCACCGCACCGGTCAGGCCAAAGGGCGCCCGAGCGCCGCAGGCGCCCGGCCTCGGATCCGGGTCCTAGCCCCCGGCCCCTCGCCCTCAGCGTCCGCACCCCGACCCTCGCCCACCTCCGCAGCGCCTTCTCCTCGGGGCTCAGGTGCGTGAGGCGCTGTCGCTTGCGCGCCTGGGGCGGCCCCCCGCTCGCCGCCTCCGGGCTGGCCCCTCGTTGGCCCGGCACCATGAGTGGCAGAGCCCGGCCGGCGGAGGCTCCGGCGGCGGCGGCGGGCTGGCCGGATAGGAGCAGCACTTTGGGGGCCCCGGCGGCCGGGCTCTGCGCGGATGCCACCACCACCATGGCCAGAGAGTGTGTACGCCTGTGCGCGCCGCCGCGGTCCTCGGGGCGGCCCCGCCGCACCCAGCCTTTCTACGGTCGTGGCCCTCCGCGATTGGCCAGCGCCGCGTGACGCGTCGCCGCTCTCGGCGACCATTGGTCCGGCCGGCCCTGAGGGGGCGGGGCCTGAGCGTCCAGCGTGGCGGCTGCGGGGTCGGGGCAGGAGGGGGCGGGCGGAGACCGGCAGGACCCGGGAATGGGGCCTGGAGGGGCTGGAGATTCCTAGGCTCATATGCAAGCGCCCCAAGCCCCGCGGAATTTCCTCATCGGACGGAGTTTTACCCCCTAGGCATTTCCACCCAGAACGACTGCGTTTAATTCCAAACGAAGAGATTTCCAGACTGATGACGTGATACCGAGACTGGTTGTCACCAGCAGGCTGTCACCTCTGCCTGACCTCATTTTATGTCGTGCGCCACGTCGGGCTCCAAGTGGTGTGGAAAGTCGAGAGCGCGCCAGTCGGGACTTGGATTAGGAAAAAACTCTGCAAAGAAATTCCGGGAAATCAGAGTGTTTAGGGACTGAGATCGTGCATTTTATAACTAGGCTTGGCTCTTTGCTGAGGGTTTCATAAGCCGAGGCGTGTGGTCTCCAAGTGGTAGGAATATGTGTAATGTAATTTTAATTTGCATTTCTAAATTTTCTACTACGAGCATACTTTTTTTTCATTTCACGTGTTAAAACGAAGGTCCCGGGGTCTACCTTCAGCCTCCGGGCACGCGGAGGGTATCGAGGCTCCTGCCCTGACAGCTCAGGAGCAATTTAGGCACATAAATATTAGGAGAAAGGAGAAATCCGAGGAAACGCCCCCCGACAGGCGTGTTCACTTCTTTTGAAGCAAATTACAAAATGTTAAATTCCCTTGATATACAAAGTGATACTTACATTAACAAGTAATTACTGCTTCCCCTGTGCTTCGCACCTACTGGGTTCCAGGGATGCAGACATTAGTAAAACCCCCAGCTGGTGGCTGGAACTATGCAAAAGTGAAAAAATAGAACGGTTCTAGGTAATTTTTCAGTGTCATTGAGTTGAATTAGCTCTTCAATTATATTTTGGTGGGGAGGAAACAGGATGGGAAGACAGAACGAAATCAAATCAGTCTTTTGACATACAGGCCCTTTGAAGAGGCAGATGTCTGGTATTCCCAGAACTGGGCTGTGAGTCTCTCACCCTCCAGTGAGCTTGTGCATCTCAGGGCAGCCTGCAGAAACCGCTTCGGGGAACTGGAAAAGAGGGTTGGGGCGGGTTGATCAGAGACTCCATGGGACAAAGAAGCCTACTTCCTTTCTAACTCTCATCAGCCTTGAGCTCTCTGGGTCCTGATGTGCCTCCCTGGATGGGAGACTCGTGCCTGGCCTCTCAGACACGCGGGAAAAGTCTCTGGAGTGCCTTCTGCCCGAGACCTGCACGCTAGTGTTAAAGGACGTTGGAAAGTTTCTGTAAGAGGTTCTGAGAAAAGTCTGCAACCTTGCATTAAGTTACCATTTGTGAACACCAAGAGAATGTCTGGCACTGTGTAAGAAATCCCAGTGAAACTACAATTTGTATCATGTGGGCATAAAAGGAAAACCCACAAGGCCCCTGCCAGTCCAGCAGCGTGTCCGTGAGTAACCATGCGGAGAAGGCACAAGGTGCTGGAGCAGAGGAGACGAGGTGGATGGACTGCAGTTTGGTCTCGGTCAATGGGGTAGAAATGGAATGTTGAAATTGACTCCCCCAGTTTTGTTTTCAAGGCTTTTATCTTTTTGGTAAACGTTTAAAATTATGCTCAAAAACAGTAATTTGACCCAATGCAGATTACTGTCCATGAAGTCTCAAACACTCAACTCCAAACCTTTGAACAGTTTCGTATCATCTTTGTAAGAGTCATCGGATACTTCTTGTATCAGGTGCCATTAATATTTTAAAACATTTACTAGGCACTTGTGATAAGAGATATATAAAACACAAAGTTCTGGGGCGCCTGGGTGGCTCAGTCGGTTAACTGGCCGACTTTGGCTCAGGTCATGATCTCGCAGTCTGTGGGTTCGGGCCCCGCGTCGCGCTCTGTGCTGACAGCTCAGAGCCTGGAGCCTGCTTCAGATTCTGTGTCTCCCTCTCTCTCTCTGCCCCTCCCCTTGCTCACTCTCTCTCTCTCTCTCTCTCTTAAAAATAAATTAAAATTAAAAAAAAAATCTTTTTTTAAAAAAAGGAAAAGAAAAATCTCTGGGGGTCCAAACGAATAGGTCTGTTTAACTATTAGTCTTGAGAAAGGAAATGACCCCCACCAGTGAGTATCAAATCTCTTTCCAGCTGCATTGGTTCTATTTCTTTGTTTTCTTCTTCTTTTTTTAATGTTTATTTATTTTGAGAAAGAGAGAGAGAGAGGTCGAACGGGAGAGGGACGGGGGGAGAGAGAGAGAGAGAGAGAGAGAGAGAGAGTCCCAAGCAGGCTTCACACAACACGGAGTTGCTCTTGGGGCTCAATCGCACAATCACAAGATCACGACCTGCCAAAAATCAAGAATCGGACACTTAACTGGCTGAGCCCCCCAGGGGCCCCTAATTCTTTGTTTTCAATAAAATCGATGGAAGACAAAATTGAATTATCAATGGAGAGTTCAATGTAATAATTTTATTTATTTATTTATTATTTTTTTATTCATCAGAGAAGGAGAGAAAGAGAGAGGGGGAAGGGGCAGAGAGAGAGGGAGGGAGAGAAGCCAAAGCAAGCTCTGGGCTGAGAGCAGAGTATCTGATGTGGGACTCAAACTCATGAACGGTGAGATCATGACCTGAGCTGAATTCGGACACTTAACTGACTGAGCCACCCAGGTACTCCCAGAATAATTTTTATAGTAAGAAGAAAGTTTTTAAATACTTAAATGTATATACTTTGTTTGTTTGTTTGTTTTTGCAGGGTAGCCTATTAGGCAATCAATAGTAGACTACTTTTAAGCATAAAACTATATTACATTGGAATAAAACTCCTTAGGGAAAGTAGAACAGAACTATAACTTAAGAAAGAAAGAGAAATGAGGTAAAATTTCTGGTTTTTAATAAAGAGCATGTTGATTGTTTTTAATGCTTTGTTTATTTTTTGAGAGAGAGAGGGAGAGAGTGTGAGCAGGGGAGGGGCAGAGAGAGAGGGGGACAGAGGATCCAAAGCCGGTTCTGCACTGATAGGCTGACAGCACCAGGCCCGACATGGGGCTTTGAAGTCACAGACTGTGAGATCATGACCTGAGCTGAAGTCGGACACTCAACCGACTGAGCCACTCAGGTGCCCCTCGTAGATTTTATTTTAACTGTTGATTTGGATATAATTTTAAACTTATTGAAAGGATACAAGAACAGAATAAAGAGTTCCGACATACTTTTCACCCAGGTACCTTACTCAGATTCCCCAATTAACTTTTTACTGTGTTTGCCTGATCAGTCTCTCTCTCCCTTCTCTCTCTGTATGGATGTGTGAGTGTATTTGTTTTTTTTCTGAACAACTTATGAATAAGTTGCAGATATGGTGCCCATCACTCCTAACTACTTCACACATATTTCTAAAAACCAAGGCATATTCTCTTCTTAACTGTAGCACAACCATCAAAATCAGGAATTTAGCATATGTGTAGATGCTGCGTCACTACCTAGTCCCCTCACTGCATGCAAATTTCTCTGATTGTTCCAATAATGTCTTCTAAAGTCCCAGATCCAGTCAAAGATCAAATATTGCACACGGTGACTACCATGTCTCTTTAGTGTCCTTTCATTGGGAGCAGTTCCTTGGTCTTTTCTTGTCTTTTCTGACCTTGACATTTTTGAAATGTACAGATCAACCACAGCTTGGATTTGGATTTTGGATGTTACATCATGATTTATGCATTTAGGACAGCAGTACCACAGTCTTGCTGTGTTCTTCTTAGTGCGTCATATCAGGAGGTACATGATGTCGACTTGTCCCATAAGTAGTGACTCTAACTGTAAGTTGGTTAAGATGTCTGTTAATTTCCTCCACTGTGAAGTTAACTATCTAATATTAATCTTATTAGTAATTATTTTATCAAAAGATATTTTAAGATATCTACCTATCCTGTTTCACATTAGACTTTTACCTACAGTTTTAGGACCCATTGATGTGTCTTGCCTAAATTAATTGTTACTATAATGATTACCAAATAGTGATTTCCTAATTCCATCATTCCTTCTGCATTTTTTACCTGGAATTCTACTGCAAGGTAGAACTTTCTCTTCTTATTTATTTTATTTTCAAACTGTCTCAGGCTTGGCCAATGAGAGCCCGCCTTTTAAAATTGTGGTAAAATATGCATAACATAAAATCTACCGTGTAACCAATTTTAGGCATACAGTTCAGTGGCCTTAAATACTTTCACGTTGTTGTAAAACCATCACCAGCATCCATCTCCAGAACTCTCGTGTCATCCCA
This sequence comes from Paguma larvata, assembly GCA_030068075.1. Classification (NCBI taxonomy): domain Eukaryota; kingdom Metazoa; phylum Chordata; class Mammalia; order Carnivora; family Viverridae; genus Paguma; species Paguma larvata. Next base: position 66,529,274 of record CM057835.1, read on the forward strand.
AACAGAAACTCTGTGTCCATGAAATAATAATTGTCCCTTCCCCCGGTCCCCCAGCCCCTGGTTATTTTAAGAATAGCCCCTCTATTCTGTTTTCTGTCTTTATGAATTTGCCTCTTCCAGGTGCCTTGTGTAAGTGGAATTACACAATATTTGTCCCTTTGTGTCTGATTCATTTCACTTAGTATAATGTCTTCAAGGCTATCTGTGTTGTAGCATGTATGGAGCCTCTTTCTGACATGGGTCCTCTCTGACATGTCCTAACCACTGTTTGAGCATGTCTTTATTTTCTGGTAAAATAAGATACGACATGCTCTTTCTTTCACAGGCCCCGCCTTGGAATTAGCCATTTGTCCAATGAGCTCTGACTCCTTTTAGTGGAGAATGATATTTGGTAACAAAGATACGGGCACTAGGTGTGCTCACTGCTCTAGGGTGTCATGGCTTCTAGGTTCTCTCGGTGGATGGAAATCTATTTATGTGTATGCATTTGCATATCCACGTATGTAGATATAGGAAGAGACTTATGTACATTTATACTTATTTTTGTATCAATCTCTCTGTATTAAAAGCTCATGGGGGTACACCAATAACTCCAATCCAGTCCAGCACCAAAGAGTTCATTCTAATCTTTCCTCTTTTCATAATTTTAACTCAGTTCATTGACACGGGCTCCCAATAATCTCAGTATGGTTACTTATTTGCTAAATTCTCATGTATGCAAATATCTGTAACCACACTATTAGCAATGGTTAGTTGAACACTCGGACCAGGAACATGTCAACCCTCCACCACAGCCAGCCACTCTTGGTCAAATCCTCGGCTCGGCTCATATTCTAAAATGTATATTCAGATTCCATTGAACACATTTTAAAAGATGATACCAAAAAAAAGTTTTATTTTGGGTCCCTTGGGTGGCTCTGTTGGTTAAGCATCTTACTTCGGCTCAGGTCATGATCTCATGGTTTGTGAGTTTGAGCCCCGCATCAGGATCTATGCTGATGGCTTGGAACCTGGAGCCTGCTTCGGATTCTGTGTCTCCCTCTCTCCGTGCTCGTCTCCCACTCATGCTCTGTCTCTCTTTGTCTCTCAAAAACAAATAAATGGTAAAAAAAAAAAACAACAAAAAAAGATTTAAAAAAAGATTTACTTTAAAATATCAATACTCTCAGTTATGTTAGAAATCACATTGAAGATGAGGAATTTTAGATGTCAGATTTCAAATATGTGTGGGGTACCTAGTTTTACTAAATTATTTTAGGGACCATGTGAACAAAAAAGTTTTAAGACCTTTGTCGCAGAACCAGAACATTAGGAAAGACAAAGACAGGGGCGCCTGGGTGGCTCAGTCAGTTAAGTGCCCGACCTCAGCTCAGGTCATTATCTTGCGGTTCATGGGTTCGAGCCCCGCATCAGGCTCTGTGCTGACAGCTCAGAGCCTGGAGCCTGCTTCAGATTCTGTGTCTCCCATTCTCTCTGCCCCTCCCCCACTCATATTCTGTCTCTCTCTGTCTCTCAAAAATAAAAAAACTTAAAAAAGAAAAGACAAGGACAGGACAGATGAGCAACTGAGGCAGACAAAGAACAAGAAACCATCATTCCAGAAATTATAAGGAAAGAGGAAAACACAAGAAACATAGTAAATACAAAACATGAAATAATGTTAGGAATAAGGGCAAATATATAAATAAAAAAAATTAAATGTGAATGGACTGTATTATCTTTATAAAAGAGGAAGCCTCTTTTGAGTGAAAAATCCAAGATCTAGCCTGATGCTGTCTACAGTTGATACACATGAAACTAATCAGGGTAAGAATGGAGAGTGGCTTACTGGGTGGATGTTCACAGAAAGAAAGCCTACGTAGCAATATGAATAATCAGACAAAGTAGAGTTTAAGGCAAAAGCATCAAAAAAGGACAAAGAAGGGTATTTCGTGGTGATTAAAGGCACAAACTATCAGTCATAAATCTTTATAAGTCGAGTAACATCATTTTGAAATGACCAAAACGAAGACTGAAAACAAATGGTGAAAGGGACAGACCCACAGCCCCAAGGGGAGATGAATACACCTCTCAGAAACAACAGATGGAGCGGACAAGTTGGAATAGCACAATTAGCAAGCTTGATCTAATAGAGAGCTTTCTCCCTGTTAAAAGATAAACTGAGGCATATTAAAATTTTTAAGAGTTTATTTGACCAAAAATTGAACGAGGCAGTGCCCATCTGGAAGTGGTTAGGAGCACTCTAGGAGCTGGAGAAAGACTTTGGAAGAGAAGAGGTAGAAGCAAAGCAAGAATCGTTTGATTGGCTGCAGTTTAAAATGGTCGCATTATTTGGGAAAGCTTAGTAGGCTGTGATTTGTTGTCTTTAGGTTTTGATTTTTTTTTTTATGTTTATTTTTGAGAGAGAGAGAGCGTGCGCAAGCAGAGGAGGGGCAGAGAGAGAGGGAGACACAGAATCTGAAGCAGGCTTCAGGCTCTGAGCTGTCAGCACAGAGCCCAACTTGGGGCTTGAACTCCCAAACCACGAGATCATGACCTGAGCAGAGGTTGGACACTTAACCAACTGAGCCACCCAGGGCTCCCCACCCCCCCCTTTTTTTTAATGTTAGGTTTTGATTTCTTGACATCAAGGCATTACAGCCCTAGATTTTAGTTTGCTTACATATAGGCTACGAAAGCATTAGACCCACCCCAGTCTAATAGCCCCTTGTTTAATTAATGTAACACTCCCAACCAAGAGCAAGTTGTGTTTTTTTCAGTTTATGTATTTATTTTGAGAGAGAGCGCACGCGTGCACAAATGGGGAAAGGGCAGAGAGAGAGGGAGAGAGAGAATCCCAAGCAGGCTCAGCACTATCAGCTCAGAGCCCAACATGAGGTTGGATCTCACAAACTGTGAGACCGTGACCTCAGCTGAAATCAAGAGTCAGATGCTTAACTGACTGAGTTACCCAGGCACCCCTAGCCAAGAAGGTGTTTTTATCCAAATGAGAAACATGCTCAAAAATTGGATCCCATTTTACTCTCCTTTTTATTATTAATAAAGTGTAGTTGATGCCCAATGTTACATTAGCTTTATTTTTAATTTTTTTAAATCTTTTTTTTTTATTATTATTTTTAACATTTATTTATTTTTGAGACATAGAGACAGAGCGTGAGCAGAAGGGCAGAGAGAGAGGGAGACACAGAATCCGAAGCAGGCTCCAGGCTCTGAGCTGTCAGCACAGAGCCCGACGCGGGGCTCGAACTCAGACCGCGAGATCATGACCTGAGCTGAAGTCGGCCGCTTAACCGACTAAGCCACCCAGGCGCCCCTACATTAGCTTTAGGTGTGTAACACAGTGATTGACAATTCAATACATTAGTTATGCTGTGCTCACCACAGTGGAGCTACCATCTGTCACCACTCGGCACTATTATAATATTTTGACTATATTCCCTATGCTGAATCTTTCATCCCCGTGACTGATCCCATTTCACTCTTAAAGAATGAGACTGATCATTGTGTTATAGGTTTAGAAATGGACTTGCTGGGGTGCCTGAGTGGCTCTGTCATTCAGCTTATAGTTCCTGGTCTTGTGATTTCATGAGTTCAAGCCCCGGGTCGAGCTCTGTGCTGACAGCTCAGGGCCTGGAGCCTAGCCTGCTTTGGATTCTGTGTGTGTGTCTCTCTCTATCCCTCCCTTCCCCCGCCCCCCACAGTCCTGCTCTCTCTCTCTCTTTCTCTCTCTCTCTCTCTCTCAAAAAATGAATAAACATTAAAAATTTTTTTTAAAGATATGGAATTGTTTTCAAGTTTTGACTTTTGTGGATAAAGCTGTCAGCACAGAACCGGATGCAGGGCTGGAACCCAGGAACCTGAAGATCATGACCTGAGCCAAAGTCAGGCGCCTAACTGACAGTCGCCCAGGCGCCCCTGGGTACAAACCTTTGTGTGAAAGAAATCCTTGCACTTTCATTTCTTTTGGCTAAATACCTAGGAATGAAATGGTGAGATGATGTGGTGGGTGTATGGTTCACTTTTCTAGAAACTGCCAGTTTTCCACACTGGTTTTACCATTTCGCATTCCCACTAGTGATGTACTGTTGTCTTTTTTTTTTCTAATGTTTATCTATTTTTGAGAGAGAAAGAGAGAGGGAGGGAGGGAGGGAATGAGTGGGGTAGGGGCAGAGAGAGAGGGAGACGGAGGCTCCAAAGCAGGCTCTGCGCTGAGAGTGGAGAGCCCGATGTGGGGCTCAAATCCCGAACCCTCAAGATGATGGCCTGAGCAGAAGTCAGACGAGTAACTCACTGAACCGCCCAGGCGCCCCTCGATGTACTGTTTGTTTTCTTATGTCATTATTGCAGATAGGTATTTAGCTTTTCATCAATACTCAGCTTTTCATCATGTTGTATGTTTTTTCCAACCGGATTTCAACATGCTCAGTAGAAGTAGACGCCATGTGTCAATCTCCTTGGCCCATCTATGTTTAATATAGTCCTGAATACATACTAGGCATTCAATAAATATTTTGGGGGGCTGCCTGGGTGGCTCAGCCGGTTGAGCATTCAACTCTTCATTTCAGCTCAGGTGTGTGGGATCAAACCTGCACTGACCAGAGAACCTACTTGAGATTCTCTCTCTCACTCCCTCTGCCCCTCTCCTTAAGCCCATGTGCTCTCTCTCTCTCTCTAAAATAAATAAAAATAAATAAATAAATAAATAAATTTAAATGTTTTTTTTTAATGATTATTCAACTATTAGGTTGTCTGCAATATGTTTTAAAAGAGACAACAACTTTTATATGACCCTAGAAGGTTTCTACATAATACCATTTTCTTAAGTGCAGAATTCAGCATAAGGTTGGTTTATATTGGACTCATTACAAAAGCCTGGAATGTGCTCATTTTAAGACACTAGGGCAACCTTCCTTATTAAGAAAAAAAAAATTGTTCAAAGTGCCCAGCTGAAAACATTCAGTTTCCAGATTCCCTTGAAGCTATGGAGAGCCATGTAAAAATGCAATGCAGGCTAATGGGTAAGTGGAAGTTCCAGGCAGAGAGGGTTCCAGGAAAGTTGTTATTATTTTTTTTTTTAATGTTTATTTATTTTTGAGACAGAGAGAGACAGAGCATGAGTGGGGGAGGGGCAGAGAGAGAGGGAGACCCAGAATCTGAAGCAGGCTCCAGGCTCTGAGCTGTCAGCACAGAGCCCGACGCGGGGCTCGAACTCAGGGACCGAGAGATCATGACCTGAGCCGAAGTCGAAGGCTCAACCGACTGAGCCACCGAGGCGCCCCAGGAAAGTTATTAAGTGTAGACTCGACTGGGATTCCTTTCATGTTTTGCCCGTTGCCCTTTTCCTCCCCACCGTTTCTTCTTGCCTGGAATGCCGATAGAAGGGCAAAAGACTGAGCAGTCGGCAGCCATCTTGCAATATGAGGAAGGAAGCCACATGCTAGGGGTGACGGAGAGGACAGACGGAAGGAGTCTCGGGACCAGATGGCATCATGGAACGGCCTTCGAGCCCCAACCCAGCTCTGGACGATCCACTTCCCAATCCCGCGTTAGGTGAGAACTAGAAACACCACGGTGGCCAGGTTGTTGATACACACCATCCAACACGACCCTTACTTCAGACCGACGCCGTGCCCACCACACTGCCCTAAGTGACGTTTCCCAAACGTTGGCCTTATTTTCTTGTGAATGGGTTACTAGCCCTGCTGGGGAGCAAGTCTGCTTGAGTAGGACCCCTGGAAGTGGATGGGTCCCAGGGACGTAATTTTTATCAGTGGCACTTTCTTCTGATACTAGGAAAAGAGATGAGTCATTATCATCACCATTTTGTGACCGGGAAAGTTGAGGTTCAAAAGGACAAAACAATGAGCTTAAGGCTATAGAGTTCTCTTCTAGTTTGTTTGTCTGTCCCACGCACCATCCTACCATTTTTCCTGGAATGTCCTTTTCCCTCAAGTCTGCTCGGCAAATGCATGTTTCTCTCTCTGTTTAAACCATAGTTTCTCAACCTCGGCATTACTGACATTTGGGGCTGAACAGTTCTTTGTTGGGGGGTGGGGAGAGGTGGGGAGCGACTGTCCTGTGCATCGTAGGATTTTAGCAGCACCTCAGGCCTCTACCCACTAGATGCCAGCAGCACCCCCCAGCCAGTTATGACAACCAAAATTATCTCCAAACATTACCAATGCCCACTGAGAGCCAAGATCTACCCCCCCCCAAACTCGTGCCAAACATCACTCCACTTTGCACCTGCTTGGTTCCCATGCAGTCCCCCACAGACACCCGGCCAAACACCTGCAACACTTGGTAGTACAAATTTACCTGCCTGGATCTCCCTATTAGACCATAAGCTTCTCGAAGGCGAGGACTGCATCTGACTCACCTTAATATTCCCCTGCTTACTGACTCAATAGATTTAAAAATGGTTTAGGGGCACCTGGGTGGCTCAGTCAGGTAAGCGTCTGACTCCTGACTTTGGCTCAGGTCATGATCTCACAGTTCATGGGTACAAGACCGGCAACAGTCTCTGTGCTGTCAGCATAAAGCCCGCTTGGGATTCTCTGTCTCCCTCTCTCTCTGCCCCTCCTCTGCTCACATGTGCTCTCTCTCACTCTCTCTCTCAAAGATAAATAAGCAAACATTTAAAAAACTGTTTCAGGAGAAGGATGGGAATAAAATTCAGGAATTCTGGCTTTCTGATGCCATGAGTTTGACACTCATTGTTAAAGACTCATGTGTCCCCTTGCTTTGCTTGGCATCATATTTTATAGACTCCTACGCTGTAGTCAAGAGGCAGATGCTAGCAAAAAATGTATTAATCGCTCTTGTTTTAAACACCAAATACACTGGAAAAGGGAAGCAAATATTCTAAGACAACATTTTATAGTCTCACAAGGAAAAATGAAAACCTTTTTTTTTTTTTAATGTTTATTCATTTTTGAGAGAGAGAGACCATGAGCAGGGGAGGGGCAGAGAGAGAGAGAGGGGACAGAGGATCCAAAGCGGACTCGGCGCCAACATCGGCGAGAGCCCGATGCCCGGCTCGAACTCATGAACTGTGAGATCATGACCTGAGCCAAAATCAGACACTCAACCAGCTGAGCCACCCAGGCGCCCCTGTAAAACTCTTAATGATACAGGGAAGCATGAAGAGCAAAGTTCTATATAGTATTTTTGTTTCCTTAAAGAAATCAAAGTTGCATCTTAGCTTTGCAGAAAGAGATATGTACACCCCTCTCCAGTTCCGGTTTCCCCTAATGCTGTCATTTTACGTGACAATGGTACATTGTCACAACTAAGAAACCCATCCTGAAGGCACGGGGCTTCGTTACCTGTTAGGAATGAAGTTCTTTGGTTTGCAGGACTAGTGAACCAAAGGCTTTTAATTTTACTAACGTGTTTTTAAAGCAGGACGTTTGTGAACGGTTGAAGTCATGCTGAGACGCTGAGCCTGTGGACCGGAAATCCTCCCAGTCATGTCGATGAATGTTCCCTTCCATCCTGCGGCTGCCCACCCCTTTCTGGAGAATTGTTGCAACATTTCCTGACTTTCATTTGTGTGTATTAAGGTTCTGAGAAATTCAATCCTCCCGTGGCTTCTGCAAAATGCTGCAGTTCATTTGACCAGTAAATTAAACAGGGGCTAAAGGACACAACAACAAAAGGAAAAGCTTCGTTTGAGAAGTGCAAATGTATCACTCGCCTCTCTTTTCCACCTGGCATTGACCCAGAGTAGTAAACGGCTCTGCCTCCGGTTTGGTCTCTTGAAAGAAAGCGCAAACCCTCCATTGTCGGTACCTCTGTTGACACCAAGGTTCAAAGGTGACAAGAGAAGCCAGTTTTATATTACTTGAAAGGAGTTTAAGTGCTGCGGGCTCCCTGCATTAGTACCGGGAGAATACATATCAATTCATTGCTTTCAAAAAATTTTAAATCAACTTTCTGTTGCGGCATAATTTTAGATTTACAGAAAAGCTGCAAAGCCAGGACAGAGTACAGTAAAAAAAAATACAGTAAAGCCTTGGATTGTGAGCGACTTGTTTTGCAAGTGCTCCACAAGATGAGCAAACATTTCTAATAAATTTTAACTTGATAAATGAGTGAGGTCTTGCAATACGAGTCGTACGTGGCGCTGAACGTCACTCGATCACAGCTGGGCCAACAGTTCTTCTCTCTCTCTCTGTGGGATTGTGGGCGATCGTCTCCCAGCCTCGGATGCGTGGGCTCAGGCAGAGTGTTTGGCAGAAATCAGCGATTTTTCAGAATGTTGGAAGGTGCCCACGACTGGCACTAGTGTATTTTTTGTCACCTCAAAGCACCTATGGACAGTCCCTTGCTTTTCCATCCAAGAGTAAGCTGAGGAATGCTTGGCTTCATCCTAGGTCAGGCTGCCTGCAGATAGAGACCCTTTCCTCTGCTGCCTTATTGCCAGTTACATTAAATACAGGATATGACAAGAGTTTATTACTACTGTACTGTAGTCAGCATCCATTAGTGATCGTGAAAGTCGTCCTACACAATAACCCTCCTCTCTCTTGCCTCCCTCACACCAGCCACGAAGGTTTTCAAAGGTAAGTGCAGGTTAATTTGTTTGTTTTTCTTTATTTTTTGTATTTTCTTTATTATTTTGTATTATATTACAGTATTGTAATTATTTTTAAATAATTTTTTAAATGTTCCTTTATTTTTGAGAGAGAGAGAGAGACAGAGCTTGAGCAGAGGAGGGGCAGAGAGAGAGGGAGACACAGACTCCGAAGCAGGTTCCAGGCTCTGAGCTGTCAGCACAGAGCCTGACTCGGGGCTCGAATTCACGAACCCTGAGATCATGACCTGAGCCGAAGTCGGGCACTTAGCCGACTGAGCCACTGAGGCGCCGCTGTAATCATGTTTATATGAATAGTTTTGGGTTGTGGAACGAATCATCTATGTTTCCATTATTTCTTACGGGGAAATTTGCTCTGGTATATAAGCACTTTGGATTACAAGCATGTTTCCAGAACGAGTTATGTTCACAAACCCAGGTTTTACTGTATTCCCATACACCCCTACCCACCCAGGGCCAGCTCCCCCTACTCCTAGCAGCCGCCATTACCAGTGGTACATTGGTCAAAGCTAAGGAACCAACGCTGACACGTTGCTATTATCTAAACTCTAGATTTTATTTGAACTTCACCAGTTTTCCCCTTAGTATCCGTTTTCCATTTCAGGATCCTGCCTTGGTTTCGATTCCTTAGCTTCTGTGTGATTTATCTATTTTTCCGAAACATTTCACGATTAACTTCAGTGAATGATGTTTATGTGAGGAGCTGACTTGACTCAGGTTCAACCTTCCCCGACACATACTTACCCCAGGGCTTGGGCTCCAAAATGAGAGCGACTGAATCCCTCCCCCTTTGGGCAGGTGGCTTTGTCTGTAGGTGATGCTGCCAGCTTTTGCATGAGCCCAAGGGAGAACGGCCTAGGGGTTCTCAACAACAACAACGACAACAACATTCTGGGGCACCTGGCTGGCTCAGTTGGTAGAGCTTACGACTCTCCATCTCCTGTCATGATTTCGAGCCCCACATTGGGGATAGAATTCACTAAAAATAAATATATAAATAAATAAATTCTCTTTAAATGTTTAATTAATTAATTAATTAATTCGTAAGAGAGCATGAGTGGGGGAGAGGGGCAGAGGGGGAGAGAGAGAGACTCTTAAGCAGCCTCCACATTCAGCCTGGAGCCTGAAGCAGGTCTCGATCCCACGACCCTGGGATCATGACCTGAGCTGAAATCAAGAGTCAGATGCTCAACCGACTGAGGCACCCAGGCGCCCCATTCCTCTTTTTTATTTATAGCTGACTTTGGACATTTGATATTCATGTGGGAATGTTCTCTCATAAACTTTTTTTTTTTTTTCATGAAAATGGCCAAGATTTATGTGGTTCTAAGAGCCAGTTGGGTAAAATATAGACCAAACTCTGGTTTGGCGAATAAAGGGGATATGGGAGGAGCAAAGCTTTAAGAGAGGAGGGAGAAAAAGAATTACGTTTGCTTCAGAGAACATCAAGACAGAGGCCGTCCATCATCCGTTTCTAGACCCTGTGAGAATGGGCATTACAGCCCCGGGGAGGAGATGGGGGGGATGCGGGCCTGGGCTTGCGGAATGGATGAACGCGGCGCAGCATTTCAGCTCTAACACATACTAGTTAGGTAACCTTGGACGAGTTACTTAACCTCTCTGAGCCTCAGTTTCCTTGTCAGTAAAAAGAGAATCGAGTAATTTTTTTAAATGTTTACTTTTGAGAGGGAAAGCGCACACGCAGACGTGTGCACGAGTGGGGGAGGGCACAGAGGATCCCAAGTGGGCTCTGCGCCCACAGCAGAGCCCCCGAGAGTCAAATATTGAACAAGATGGTACATTTAACACAGTGGGTGACGTGCGTAATACGTGAAAGCACGTAATACGTGGGCGAAGTGTTACTGTCACCACGGGCCACCTACCCCAGTGCCACCTGGCATCACGTTCTCTCTAGCTTACCATTAATCTCTTCCTTTCTTCCGTCTTGGTTTTTGGTAGCCGAGAAGTTTGACAGGTCCCAAAAGGCCAAGCAGAACAGTCGAGGGTCTAGTCTTTAAAATCTATGTCTAAGTATAAAACTTGGTCACCCGTCAGAAGCAGGGACAGAGTCTCCGAAGCAGGAAGAGTGTCATAGCAATGGACACCAGGTGAGGGTTCCCCAGTTACTCCCTCCCCCACCCTGAGAACACTGGGCCCGCGGTCTGGCCACAGGCTGCCAGTGATCTATTCTGTTAGTGTGACCCAGGATGACATTCCCAGCAGAGGGATGCAAACATTTACTGAGCACACGGACCTGTGACCTACGGTGAGGCTCCGGGGGCTGAGTTGGACTTGCGCCATGACTGAGGGTTGGTGGCTTGTGGGGGCTGCTCCGCACAGAACAAGCGGGCAAAGCTGTGTGGTCTGGGGAAGAAGAAATCGGGATCTTAAAATGGGACCCCATTGTTTTGTACAAGACACGATCATTTTCCGTTTGCACATGATTTGTATTTTCTGGCCTGTAGTTCTGGAATTATAGAATTTATTATAGCCTTTAAGACCTACCACGTTTTCGGGGCGCCTGGGGGGCTCAGTCCGTTAAACGTCAGACTGACTCTTGGTTTCAGCTCAGGGCATGATCTCCCAGTTTCGTGAGTTCGAGCCCCGAGTGCCAGCGCAGAGCCGGCTTGGGATTCTGTCTCCCCGCCCCCACCCCCCGCTCTCTGCCCCTCCCCCACTCATGCTGTCTCTGTCTCTCTCAAAATAAATAAATAAACTTAAAAAAAAAAAAAAAGACCTGTGGCACCCTGCGGCCTCTCGGGGAGCCGAGTGGTAGTGGCCCGTCGCTGCCCCCGAGCGTGGGTTCGAGGAGGTTCCGCGAGAGGCCCCGGAGCAGCGTGAACCTCTTCAAAAGCCTCCTTTGTTGTTGTTGTTGTTGTTGTTGTTTGCACCAGGAGAGCAGGAGCGCGCGCCTGAAAGCCACCTAGCAGAGGGCCCGGAACCAGCTCGTTTTGTTTCCTCCCGGGCTCCGGAGCGGGCGCAGCCCACCCAGCACTTCGGGAAGCTGGGCCTGAGATCGAAAGGAAGGCGGCAGCACCAGGAAGGAACGCGGCCCCTAGGCTCTCCGGGCCCGCAGCCGGCCGCCTGGGCACCCCGCAGCGCCGCGTGGGTGACGGGAGGGCCACCGACTGGGTCGCCGAGCCCACCCGCGGGCAGCTGTGTCCAGAGACAGGCGAAGCGGCGGGAGGAACGAACTCAGATTCTCTGACGCCCCACAGATGCAAACTGGAGGGCAGGGTGCCTTTTAGACTCACCTTCCAGGTGACCAGATGACTTTACAGCTCACGTGGTCGGTGAGTCTGACTCTTTCTTACCTTCTGGGACAGATAAAGGACAGAAGATAGCTGTCCTCGTTACAGCTCCAGATGGGAATAAACAGTTCTCCACCCATATGTTTCACCAGGGTCTCGAAAACGCAGAATTCTCAGGCTAGGGGCCCCTGCGTGGCTCCGTCAGTTAAGCCTCCGACTTCCGCTGGGTCATGATCTCACAGTTAGTGAGTTCGGGCCCCACATGTTTGTGCTGACATCTGGGAGCCTGGAGCCTGCTTGGGATTCTGCGTCTCCCTCTCTCTCCACCCCTCCTCCACTTGTGCTTTTTCTCTCTCTCTCTCAAAAAAAAAAATAAAAATAAAAATAAACATTTTAGAAAAAAAAAAAAAGAATTATCGGGCTTTTAGGAGGTGGATTGTTTAAGTCTTACTTGAAAATTTGGGGCGAAAATTTGACAACGAAGTTTTCTAAAGGGACTCCCTCCCTCATCTTGATCGTCCAAGTGTCCCGGGCCCCCCAGTTACCAGCAAGAAGAGAGAGAACAATTTGCCTTTGTATTCACTTGAGGGTCTCCTGAAAATCTCCACCCTGCCCCAGTGCTCAACCATTTGCTTTTTTTTCTACTTGTTTTTTTTTTTTTAATGTTTATTCATTTTGGAGAGAGAGAGACAGAGCAGAGCGTTAGCAGGAGAAGGGCAGAGAGAGAGGGAGACACAGAATCTGAAGCGGGCGCTAGGCTCTGAGCTGCCAGCACAGAGCCCGATGCGGGGCTCGAACCCACGAACTGTGAGATCACGACCTGAGCCGAAGTCGGACGCTTAACCGACTGAGCCCCCCAGGCGCCCCTCTAATTGTTTTTTAACGTTTATTTATTTATGAGAGACAGAGAGAGACAGAGCATGAGTGGGGGAGGAGCAGAGAGAGAGGGAGACACAGAATCTGAAGCGGGCGCCAGGCTCTGAGCGGTCAGCACAGACCGCGAGATCATCGCCTGAGCCGAATTCAGAAGCTTAACCGACTGAGCCCCCCAGGCGCCCCTCAACCAGTTGCTTTTGATGATTTTCACTTGGTTTGCAGGAGTTGGACGTCCACAAGCAGTGTCCGTTATTTCCAGCTTCGTGATCAGAAAACCTTGATTTCAGGCCACTCATTCATCCTGGACTCTGTACTACCTTCGCCTTGCCCTCAAGGGAACAGAGCCTGGAAGAGCAGAGACAAATAGTTTCCAGGGCAGTATAACTGCACCCAGCCCTACGGTGGTACTGAGGGGGGGGGGGTCAAAAGCAAAAGCTTCATAAAGGAGATAGTCACAGGGGCTTTGAAGGATGAGTAGGAGTTTGCACAAGATTTAGCTTTCCTTTTACCCCTGACCCTTCTCCCTACTAGAGGAGCTTAGACGCCACCTGGCCCCTGAGATGGAGAAGCGCTAATAGTTCATGTGGTGCTAAAAAAGACCTGAAACTAACACAAGAAATATATTCGCCCTTTAACATCTGCGAATATTCTCAAAACTAAGTGGGTGAGAAGAGCCTTCTGAATTTCTGTGAACTTATTTTGAGTCTCCTGAGACCCCCCCTTGCTCCCCTCCTCTCGTCATCCTCAGCACTCTTGAAGGTGTCCCTAATATTTCTCATTTAACCAACCACTATTCTTACAAACTGGAGGCAAGGACACCAGGGAGAAAAGGTGGGGAGGATTTCTCCCCACCCCCGCTCCCACCCCATCCCCGCCCTGCCCTTGTCAGGCTTTTCAATCCTGCAGTCACGCCCTCCCCCGTTTCCTGCTCTGTCTCTTTCTCTAAAGCAGCTGGAAGAGACTTTCTGGGGGGTGTCCGAGCTCACATACTTTTGTCACTATCCCTTGGAGTCCTGGGGAGAAGCAATCTCTTGGGGTCAGGAGTTGGCGTGGGAACTCAGGGCTCCTAAGACCGTGCTCCCTGGACCAGTCCCACCCTCCTCACTTTGCACAGTGAGGTAGCTGTGACCTTTTCTATTTTATCCTGTTTTTTTTTTTGTTTGTTTGTTTGCTTCTCCATCCCACGTGACCTGGTCACCAAAAATCAACACTGTTTCCTCCTTGGCATTTCTTGGGTTTGTTTAATTAATTAATTTTATTATTAAAAAATTTTTTTTAGTGTTTATTTATTTTTGAAAGAGAGAGACAGAGCGTGAGTGGGGAAGGGGCAGAGAGAGAGGGAGACCCAGAATCTGAAGCAGGCTCCAGGCTCTGAGCTGTCAGCACAGAACTGACATGGGGCTCGAACCCACAAGCAGCGAGATCATGACCTGAGCTGAAGTCGGTTGCTTAACTGACTGAGCCACCCAAGCACCCCTATTATTAAAAAAATTTTAAGTTTATTTATTTATTTTGAGAGAGAGAGAAAGAAAGAACAAGCAGCGGAAGAACAGAATGAGAGGGAGAGAGAGAATCCCAAGCAGGCTTCGCACAGTCAGCTCAAGCCCGATGCGGGGTTCGAACTCACGTGTCGTGAGATCATGACCTGAGCCAAAATCAAGAGCTGGTTGCTCAACTGACTGAGCCACTAGGCTGCCCTATTTACTTATTTTAAGTAGGCTCTGTAGTATGGAGCCCAACACAGGGCTTGAACTCACAATTGTGAGATCATGACCCAAGTTGAGATCAAGAGTCAGACGACTTGGGCACCTGGGTGGTGCATTCGGTTGAGCGTCCACCTTCGGCTCAAGTCATGATCTCGTGGTTCACAAGTGCAAGCCCCGTGTCGGGCTCTGTGCTGACAGCTCGGAGCCTGGAGCCTGCTTCCGATTCCGTCTCCCTCTTTTTGCTCCTCCCCAGCTCGTAATCTGTCTCTCCCTCTCTCTCAAAAATAATGAAACATTTGGGGTGCCTGGGTGGCTCAGTTGGTTGAGCGGCCGACTTCGGCTCAGGTCATGATCTCGAGGTCTGTCAGTTCGAGCCCCGCGACGGGCTCTGTGCTGACAGCTCGGAGCCTGGAGCCTGCTTCCGATTCTGTGTCTCCCTCTCTCTCTGCCCTTTCCCTGCTCATACTCTGTCTCTATGTCTCTCAAAAATAAATACACATAAAAAAATAAAATTAAAAAAAAAACAAACTCAAAAGACAGAGGCCCTGTAGACTTGGAAATGTTCGGCTTGCCTTCTGGGCTCAGCCACCAGCCTGACAGGTCCCGCTGGCCCTCCTGGGAGAGCAGGCAGCTGATGAAATCCCGTGGCCCTGAAACCCCCCTTCCCGAAAGTGCCCTTGTTTGCACATCCTGGTTCCAGAACAGGAACGTCCTGTTGGAAATCAATCGGGGAGGTAACGTTCCGGATGGAGTGGGTTTGCTGGGAGCCGCAGGCAGCCGCCTCCCTCGAGAAAGACAGAACCTGTTTTTACTGATTAAAATCTCCCTTGTTTGTTCACTTTCTACTTCTAAAAGTTCTTGGAACCTTTTTTCAGGAAGAAGTCAGGTAAGAGGCAGCCAGGCAGCGCAGAACATCAAGACTTGTTTTTGTCCTCCCGAGTCTAAAGCTCCTTTTTATTGTCAAAGAAACAAGCACGGGGGCGTGTGAAATCAGTCAATAGTGCAAACAATAGATGATGAGCGTGGGCCGTGCACCAGGTGCCGTGCAAGGCCCTGGCATCCGTCCTGGCTTTTACTCCTGCAGGGTACGAACTGCCTCCATTTCTCAGAGGAGGAAGGTTGAGAGGGTAAGCCCGAGGTCATGCCACGCGTCAGTGGTAGAACAGGGATTTGAACCTAGATCCCTGTGACTTCAGATATTGCCTGGAATCCTGGAGGCAGCACACCCAGGCCCGTTCATCGCTTTTAGGCTGTGAGGCTTCTGAGCCGACCCCCCACTTTCAGTAATTTGCATTTTATTCGATAGAAACTGAAAACTGAAGTCAAGGTGTCTGAAACCAGCAAAAGAACGTACCTTTCCGTCTCCGTCGCCATCGCCGTTCCTTGGTTGGGGAGTAGACTGGCGGGGCCTAGGTGACATTTACTGTGCAAACAACAGACTGGGAACCAGGCAGAGCCCACACCTAGCTGAGTAAATAGCACCTGGAGACCTAGGCAGGGCCTGAAAAGTCCCCGGTGCGGCCTTGCTTTGAGAGACAACCAAGAGAATGTACCCCTGGGCTGGAAGCCAGCCGCTCAGAGCTCCGGTCCCGGTGCTGCCACTATTAACACGTGTGCCTCTCCGTTCCTTCTCTCGAGGTAGAGGAATTCAGTTCGATGAGGTCTGAGGTCCAGTGTGGCTGCAGGAATCAGTTCGACTACGCACAGTGGTTGGGCATGAGAGGGTAGAATCCAGTCGCCTGGGTTCAAGTATCAACTCCAGCCCTTACAAACTCTGTGACTCTAGACAGGTCCTGAACTTGTCAGAGACCCTGTCTTCCTCCCGTACCTCCAAGAATACTAGTGGAACCCATCCCATAGGGTTGTCAAGACATTAAGTGAGAATGCCCAGCAGAATTCTAGAATATACTGTCGCGGCCCCAAGGGTCCTTTCCTTTGACTTTGTTTTGGTGGGGAATTGGAAATGCAGCTGAAGCAAAAGTTAACAAGCTGGAAGGAGGAGGAGGAAAGATTAGAAGTCACAGTTGACCTCTCTTAGTTAAATCTCAGTTCGGCGCTGGTGCGTAGGAAGCACGGCCTGTTGGGAATGATGAGTGATTCTCTAATTCTGCAAATATTCACTGAATGCTTGGCAGATGTAGGGCTTTGTACTAGTTCTGTCGATTATAAAAAGATATTTGCACATGGACCTTTTCCCAAAGAACCCCCAGTCCAGGAGGAGACACACACACATATCTAAGACGGAGAAGTAACAGAGTCATGAGGGGACTAGGAAATTACCCTGAGCTTCAGGAAATTCTCTGGAGGCCCGGACGCAGTAAGACTCCTGGGAGAACGTGGACTTTGTGGTCACGTAGAGCACTTTTTCAGTCCCAACTTTGACACTAATCGACCGGGTAATCTTGGATAATTTACGTAACTACTCTGAGCTCTCTTCTCTTGCGATGGTTAATTTTATGAGTCCATCTGGCTAAACTATAAGACCCAGTTATTCTATTACATAGTACTCGAGGTTGCTGTGGAGGTATTTTGTAGACATGGCCAACGTCTCAATTGGCTGATTTTAAGTAAAGAAGATTGTCCTGGGTGGGTCTCGTCCAATCAGTGAAAGGCCTTCAGAGCAAACCTAAGGTTTCTGTGGAGAAGAAGAAGAAATTTCACCTATGGATTGCCGCGTTGGCTCCTGCCCCAAGTTTCCAGCCTGCCAGTCTGCCCTAAAAATTTCAAACACGCCAGCCCCACAATCATATAAGCCAATTCCTCAAGATAAATCATGCGTGTGTAGGGGCGCCTCAGTGGCTCCGTCGGTTGAGCGTCCGTCCGACTTCAGCTCAGGTCACGATCTCATGGTTCGCGGGTTTGAGCCCCACGTCAGGCTCCCTGATGTCAGCGCAAAGCCCGCTTTGGATCCTCTGCCTCCTCTCTCTCTGCCCTCCCCCGCTTGCATTCTCTCTCTCTCTCTCTCTCTCAAAATTAAACATTAAAAAAATTTTTAATAGTTTTAAAAATCATGTATACGTAGATTATGTCAACATATATCATATATTATATGTGATTATGTCTATATATGTCTGTATACACATACACATGCTGTATGATATACATCACATATCACATATCTGTGATAGATGTGAAAATATCTTACTGGCTCTGTTTCTCTGAGAGTAGGCGAGCAGGAAGCTACTTCTTTTTCGCTTCCCTGACCATCCCCAGCCTCGCCTAGCTCTTGCTCCCTCAGTTCCCTCACACCTCATCATGAAAGCAAAGAACTTGGACCTGGAAGGACCCTTAGGGGCTGCGTAGTTCACCCTCCTCTGTGTGCAGATGAAGACATCCAGATGAGAGGCCGAGTAGTTTTTCCAGGTCTCAAAGCCTGTCCTAGAGACACGGGGCTAACATTGAGGGCTGCATTGCAAGGTTGGCATAGAGTAAATTTTGCCTTGGGTGCAAAATTTCAGAGTGCCCCAAAATTCAGTAACTGAGATTAAAAAAAATATTTTGATGCAATATTTTAAAAAATCTATATTAATGCAAAAAAACCTATAATGCACCAAGTATCACATTTTCTCTTTAAATAGGCTTCATGCCCAATGTGGGGCTTGAACTCATGACGCTGAGGTTGAGAGTCACAAGCTCTACCAACGGAGTCAGGCACCCCCACAAGGTGTCACTTTTTTTTAGAGAGACAGAGAGAGAGACAGAGAGAGAGAGAATCTCGGGTAGGTTCCACGCTCAGCATGGAGCCCGACATGGAGCTCAGTCCCACGACCCTGGGATCAAGACCTGAGCTGAAATCGACAGTTGGACACCCAACTGACTGAGCCGCCGAGGAGCCCCAAAGTATTACATTTGTAAACAAAGAAGGACCATGCTTGCTGGATTTTCCTTTGGCCGTGGGCACTGCTGTGGTTAGCACGGTACGGTTGCCCGGGTCCGCTGGGGCCTCTGTATCGGACGCAGCATCACGTGCTACCTGTAGTATTCATTATTATTGTGCGTGGTTTCCTCCGCCCATCAAGACCTTGCAGAGGTGGCCAGCTGTCCTGGCGCGCCCGGGACCGAGGGGTTTCCCAGGGTGCAGGATGTTCCCCAGGATAAACCGAGCTAGGCCCAGCAAGCCAGGATGGCCATTTGTCCCATCAGAGAAGGAAGCAGGGACAGGCCTTAGGCACTTTTGTGCCCGAGCCTCTTGGTTACACTGAGTAATTATTATTGATCGAATTTGCCCTTCGTCGGGGCAGGCCCTGGGTACAGCCCTGATCCATTGCTCATCTGAGGCACAGAAAGGCCGACTGGGCCAGGACGCGCTGGCATGTCCCTGCTGCTCCAGAGCCAAGCCTCTTGGCCTCCCGAGTGTCCCGCTCGCTGCTGCTCATCCACAACCATCTCTGAGATTCCTAAAATATGAATCCACCTCGTGGAACCCATAAAGGCTTATTTGTCGAAAACCCGCCCAGGAAGCTATACTTCGTTTTTGAAAAATGTTTATTTTTCAGAGAGAGAGAGAGAGAGCAAGGGAGAGGCGGAGAGAGAGGGAGACATAGAATCCGAAGCAGGCTGCAGGTTCTGAGCTGTCAGCACAGAGCCCAACGTGGGACTCAAACTCAAACCATGAGACCATGACCTGAGCTTAAGTCGGATGCTTAACTGACTGAGCCACCCAGGCACCCCTCCGTTTTTTTTTTTTTGTTTCTTTGTTTTTTTTACAAACAAATACTCTGTCTTTTGAAACTTTCTATGCTTTAGACACACACGGGCATTTTGCTTCAAGGATCATTATATCCGTGCCTCCGGCTAAGGACAGGATTAAATAGGATAATGTATAGAAACCACCTCGCGTAGTCTCTTGTGAGAGTTCATTCATTTTGTTTTCCTTCTCTCTAGTTCTCCTCCAAGTCTAAAATGCAACAATTGCATGATTCCATTTTTATGCAGGACGCATAATTAATTCATTTATTCATTCATGCATTCCACAATGTCTTCTCCACCTACTGTGTGCCAAGCATAACTGTAGGTATTAGGCGCCAAGGACATGGTGGTAAACAAAGCCAGTTATAAAACATCAGAAATTATCTAAAACTCCCCTGCACTGCAAGAAAGCACCTAAAAAATAAACACACCAAAAAACCAATAATAGAATGCACATACCAGTCAGAAATCATCCCTATTATGACTGTTTCAAGTGAACTCTGAGTAAACGCAACTTAGCAGGTGGCCACAGTTCTCCCCAGCGGCTGCTATTCTTGTATTTAAAACATCTGCTACTGTTTGCAGGTTGCTAACATTTGCTTTGGTCTTTATGTCAATGCCATTTGTACAATGAGCCAGCTGTGGGAAAAAAGCCGTGGAGCTTTTTTTCTCTTTCAACGTCGGCACTGAATTGTGGCTTCTAGATAAGAAAACAAAACACCGCTTGCAGAGATAGCGCCAGCATAACCTTCCAGACTGATCTGAGCGGGGACCTTCTGCTCAAGATGAAGAGCAGGCTTCGTGGCTGAATTATCTGGCTTAATTTTACTTTGCCTAGTGGCGTTTTTGTCTTCCTCCCTTTCTTTGGAGCCCTGTTGAGGAATTCCCCTCTGCCTGTGGGATTTTACCAGACAGTTGAGAACTGATAACCATAGCCAGTAAAGGTTAGACAGAAAGCAGATTGACGGTTGCCAAGTGCTGGGGGGGTGGGGGAGAACCAGAGAGCGACTGCTGAATGGGGAACGGGGGCTTCTTTGGAGGGGAAAGAGAATGTTTTGGGACTGGAGAGAGGTGTTGTTTTCACAACATTGTAAACGTACTAAATGCCGCTGACTTGTACACTTTATGTTATGTGAATTTCACTCAAATAAAAAAGGAACAAAATATTATGTTAAATGAAAGGACCAGATGCAAAAGAGTATAACCTGTATGAATCTGTTTATATGAAGTTCAAGGACAGGCTAAACTAACCTACGGTGATAGAGATCAGAAAAATGGTTGCCATGAAGGGAGAGGAGGGAAGCCGGAAGGGACTTTCTGCAGTGATGAAAATATTCTACCTCTTGCTTTGGGCAGTGGTTACAGAGTCCAAAAGTCTCAAATCGTATGTTAAGATCTGTGCATTTTGTTGATGTTAATGATGTCTCATTAAAAAAATAAAAATAGGGGGCACCTGGGTGGCTCAGTTGGTGAAGTGTCCGACTTCAGCTCAGGTCACGATCTCACAGTCTGTGAGTTCGAGCCCCACGTCGGGCTTTGTGCTGACGGCTCAGAGCCTGGAGCCTGCTTCAGATTCTGTGTCTCCCTCTCTCTCTCTGACCCTCCCCCGCTCATGCTTTGTTTCTCCTGCTCACAAAAATAAATAAAAACATAAAAAAAATTTAAAAAAAATAAAGATGGGAAAAAATATAAATAATAAGAATGGAGGGGCTCCTGGGTGGCTCAGTTAGCAGGTGTCCGACTCTGGATTTTGACTCAGATCGTGATTTCATCACCATGAGACTGAGCTCCTCACGACGCTCCATGCTGTGAGCCCAGAGCCTTGTTGGGATTCTCTCTCCTCTCTCTTCCCCTCTCCCATTTGCGTGTGTGTGTGCGCGCGCATGTGCGTGTGTGGGTGTGGGTGTGTGGGTGTGTGGGTGGGTGTGGGTGTAGGTGGGTGCATCTCTCTCTCAAAATAAATAAACTTAAAAATAAACAAATTAATTAATTAATTAAAAATGGGAAATTTTTTAAGTTGAAAAAGAAAAGGAAAGGCAAATACCCTAGGGGAAAAAAGAAAATAAAGAAGGCAAGGACCCTGCATTATCTGATTTAAGTTTCCCTGGAGTCGATTCACCCATTTTTAAATGGATTGCTCTGGGAGCACCTGGGTGGCCCAGTCGGCTAAGTGTCCTGCTCTTGGTTTCAGCTCAGGTCATGATCTCAAAGTTCACGAGTTTGACCCCCTCATCAGGCTCTGTGCTGACAGTGTGGAGCCTGCTTGGGATTCTCTCTCTCCTTCTCCGTGCCGCACTTGTACTGTCTCTGTCCATCTCAAAATAAGTATATAAACTTAAAAAACATTTTTAAGTGTATTAGTCTGGAAGAACTGTCTTCTCGTAGTTCACTGTTTTATGAGTATGGTTTTTGGAGGGCAAGACATTGCATTATTACTCACTCATGAGCTTCTGGCTTTTATATATAATTTTATTACTTTATTTTTTAATTTTAATTTTTTTTTAATTTATGGAGAGAGAGAGTGCAAGCAGGGGAGGGGGCAGAGAGAAGGAGAGAAAGAATCTTAATCAGGCTCCACACTCAGAGCAGAGCCCAATATGGGGCTCCATCCCACGATCCTGGGATCATGACCTGAGCTGAAATCAAAAGTCCAGTGCTCAACTGACTGAGCCTCACAGGCGCCCCCGTAATTTTATTTCTGATAACTTCGGGTTTGGGCTAATGGAGGCTGGTCTCAAGCATGACACTGTGTTTAGAAAGACTTTAACAAAGTAGTTACTGGCCTTGGTTTGGCAGTCAGAAGCTCTGGATTTGCTTCCTGCGTGGTTTGACTCTTGCCTCATCCATCCGCCTTGGCCACTTGGTAGTTATGTGACTTTGGGTAAGTTGCTTAACCTCTCAAGGCATGACTTCCTCCTTAGGTAAAAGCTGGGATGGTATCTCCCTAGCAGTGCTGTTGTGAGGACTGGATGAGCCAATGCCCCGGGGCCCGGCACGAGAAGGCACACAGAAAGCATGGCCGGGGGGAGCAGGATTGCCGGGTAAAATGCAGGATGTCTGTTACACATGAATTTCAAATAAACAACAAATAATTTTTGGCATTTGATTGTTATGATTTGAGTGTTTGTACCCCACCATCACTCCCAAATTTATATGTTGAAGCCTGATCCCCAGTATGGCTGTATTTGGAGGAAGGATTAAGGTCAAATGAGACCAAAGAGTGAGGCCCTGATCCAATAGGTTAGTGTCTCCAGAAGAAGACACACCAGGGGCCCCTGGGTGGCTTGGTTGGTTGAGCAGCTGACTCTTGATTTCAGCTCAGGTCATGATTCCAGAGTTATGGGATCCAGCCCTGAGCATGGAGCCTGCTTAAAATTCTCTCTCTCTCTCTTTCTCTCTCTCTCTTTTGTTCTGCCTCTGTCCCCCACTCATGTGCTCTCTCTGTCTCTCTCTAAAAAAAAAAAAAAAAGAACAGGCACCAAAGAGTGCTCGCTTGTTTTCTCCGTGCCCCCAACACCCCGCACAGAGGTTATATGAGCACACAATGTAAAGGCAGCTACACGCGAGCTAGGAAGAAAGTCCTCATCAGAAACAGAATTGGCCAGAACCTTGATCTTAGACCTCTCAGCCTCTAGAACTTTGAGACCCAGCCAAACCCACTAATCAAGTGTCAGGATGGAATAAAGAATTTCTTAAAACATTTGAGGACTCAAAAACCTGTATCTAGGGGACCTGGGTGGCTCAGTCAGTTCAGCATCTGACTCTTGATTTTAGTTTAGGTCGTGACTCACAGTTTGGGAGATGGCGCACCGAGCCTGTTCCCTCTGCCCCTCCCCCCTTTCTCTCTCTCAAAATAAATGAATAAATTAAAAAAAAATTTTAATGTTTATTTTTGAGAGAGAGCGAGAAAGACAGAGCGTGAATGGGGGAGGAGCAGAGAGAGTGAGAGGGAGAAACAAAATCTGAAGCAGGCTCCAGGCTCTGAGCCGTCAGCACAGAGCCTGACGCGGGGCTCGAACTCACAAACCGTGAGATCATGACCTGAGCCGAGGTCAGACGCTTAACTGACAGAGCCACCCAGGCGCCCTTGAATAAACTTTTTAAAAAAGTGTGTTTTGCCATTCCCACAGAATGGGAGAAAAAAAATGCAAACTATATCTGATAAGGGACTTGTATTTAGAATACATGAAGTATTACAATTCAATAATACAAAGGCAACCCAATGAAAATAGGTAAAGGATCTGAGGAAAACGTTTCTCCAAAGAAGACATACAAATGGCCACAAAGCACATGAAAAGATGCTCAACGTCATTAGTCATTAGGGAAATGCAAATTAAAAGCACGATGAGATACCACTTCACACCCATGAGGCTATAATGAAAAAGACAGAGACTAACAAGCGTTGATGAGGATAGAAATTGGAACCAACTCTCAGCCACTGCTAATAGGTACAGTGTTTACAATGGTACAGCTGCTTTGGAAAACAGCCTGCCAGTTTCTCAAAACATGAAACACAGTGGGCACCTGGGTAGGTAGCTCAGTTGGTTGGGCTTCTGACTTCAGCTCAGGTCATGATCTTGCAGTTCATACGTTGGACTCTGTGCTGACAGCTCAGAGCCTGGAGCCTGCCTCGGATTTTGTGTCTCCCTCTCTCTCTGTTTCTCCCTGGCTTGTCCTCGGTCTCTCTCCTCTCTCAAAAAAAAAAGAAAAAAAGTTAAAACATGAAACATAGAGTTACCATATGACCTAGAAGTTCCACTCCTAGGTATATACCTAAGAGAAATGAGAATATGTCTGTGCAAAAACTTGTACACAAATTTTCTTCCTTCCTTCCTTCTTTTCTCTCTTTCTTTCTAAAGATGTTATTTTTAAGTAATCTCTACACCCAACACAGGGCTTGAACCCACAACTCCAGGATCAAGAGTTGCACACTCCACTGACTGAGCCAGTCAGGTGTCCCTGTACACAAATTTTCATAGCAGCATTATTTACGATAACCAAAAGTTGAGACAATCCAATGCCCATCAAATGAGAATGGAGGAATAAAATTTGGTATATCCATGCAATGGAATATTATTTAGCAATAAAAAGAATTGAAAGCAGAGACTCAAGATATTTGTACACCCATATTCACACAGCATTCTTCACAAATAAGCAAAAGATGGAGGCAACCCAAGTGTCCATCAATGGATGAAACAAAATGTGCCATATACATACAATGGAATATTTTTCAGCCTTTAAAAGGAAAGAAATTCTGACACAACAAGAATGAACTTTGAGGACATCATGCTAAGTGAAAGAAGCCAGTCACAAGCCCATGTATGATTCCACTGATATGAGGCGCCCAGAGCAGCCAAGTTCATAGAGGCAGAAAGTAAAATGATGATTGCGAGGGCTTGGGGGAAGGGAGAATAGGGAGCCGTTTGACAGGCACAGAGTTTCAGTTTTATAAGATGAAAAGAGTCCTAGTGATGGATGGTGGCATTGGTTGCACAACAGTGTGAATGTACTTAACATTACTAAACTATAACTTAAAAATGGTTAAGATGGTAAATTTTATGTTATGTATATTTTACCATGATATGAATGAATGAATGAATGGAGTACTGATACAGGCTACAACATGGATGAATCCTGAAATCCTTATGCTGAGCGAAGAAGCTAGTCACAAAGGGCCACATAGTCTATGATTCCATATTATGAAATGTCCATAACAGGCAAGTTTATAGAAACAGATAAGTGATTGCCAGAGGCTGGCGTGGTGGTATGGTGGGAGGTGTTAGGAGGATAATTTTATACTGTAAGCTAGTTAATTGTATGGAATGTGACTTCTATCTAAATTAAACTGTTAAGAATGTATGTTGAATATGCTTAGAAAAGTAAAGACTGGATGTGCTTCATGAGAAGAAGGAACTATCCCAAGAAAGGAAGGCATGGGATCCAGGAAACAGGGGCTCCCACACAGGATGGGATTGGGATGCAGGGAATCTGAGGAGAAAGGTGGTGTCATAGACTAAGAGAGCAAGCAGTCTGTATCGGGGCAGGAGGACTCTAGATAGGAATAAAAAAAAAATCAACTAAGTGTTTGGTTAAAAAAAAAAACACAAAAAACAATAGATACGTAGAAAAGTCAGGCAATGAAAAACCAAAGCAGTTATTAATTACAGAAAAAACAAAAAGCTGTAAAAGAAAAAGTTTAGGGGCACCTGGGTGACTCGTTTGGTTAAGCATCTGACTCTTGATTACAGCTCAGATCATGATGTCACGATTCATGAGATCGAGCCCCGTGTCATGGGGCTCTGTACTGACAATAGAGAGCCTGCTTGGGAGTCTCTGCCCCTCCCCCACTCACGCACATCCACGGACTCTCTCTCTCTCAGAATAAATAAATAAACATAAAAAAAAAGAAAATGTTTAATTATCATATGCTATGCATCCCAGCTGTGAATAATTACATCGCCGTAACATTGCTCACGTTAATAAAAATGATGACATAAAAATTATTGGGAGAATGAAGGGAGATGGAAGTGGTTGTGGAAAGACAATTATTTCCTCATGTGCAAGTCAATTAATGATGTCGAAGATTGAGAACTGAGAAAATGGAGATGATGTAACAGGAAGTAACAGCAAAGAAGCGGCCTCTGAGGAGGAAGATTGGGAAGTCAAGAGGAACGGGATAGGCAAACCTGGATTTTGTTGTAGGCCTTGTTTGTTTGTTTGTTTGTTTTAAGTAGCCTTCATGCCCACTGCGGGGCCCGACACGGGGCTTGAAATCACAACCCTGAGATGAAGACCTTAGCTGAGACCAAGAGTGGAACTCTTAACTGAACGAGCCACCCAGGTGTCCCCGTTGTAAGCCTGTTAAATCCGCCTTGACTAAAAACAAAACAAGCTACATGCACGTGTTTTTAAATATATTAAAAAATGGAAACCTAGCACCTATGGAACTCTTTTGCATGGCCGTTTCCTATTCAGGAAACACGGGGTTAATTTTAGAGCTCACAGCGCCTAGAGGGAGGAGACACATGGGAGACTTGGAAGGGAGCTGTCCCAGCAGGGCGAGTTGTCTCCCACCTTCCCAGCTGCGTCTACTGCCTGGGGCCCCCCATGGGAAACCGGACACTGGGCTGGCCTCTCTTCTTGCTGCCCTTCGCCATCTGAAGTTATAGGTTCCAGGCACCCCCAGGGCGCTCTTGCCCTGCAGCTCCTGGGTCTCTGGGAACCTTTCCAGCACTGCTTCCCAAACCTGTTGGGCCATTATTGCTCGCTCTCACGTGCCCAGCCTCGGCTTCCTTGGACTCTTGTCCAACACCTACTTTCCTGAACTTGACGCTTGGGACTTTCCCTGGTTGTCCCCACTGGGACTCAGACTCTAGTTTCGCCGACACTCCACCCCCCACAGCTACAGGCCGCCCATCTTCAGACCAGTCCCTGGAGCCCTGGCCTGGGCAGAACCCAGGATCCACCGGCACAACCCAGAGGAAACGTCACGCTGAGAGAACTGTCTGCAGTCACAGGCTCCTCACCGGTGACTTGGGAGAAATTATTGCTGCTGTGAAGATTCAAAATGTATGGCAATGAGAACCGTGCCCGGCACATAGTAGGCTTGAGGAAATTATTCAGTAAAGAAACACTGAAGAGGCGCCCGAGTGGCTCGGTCTGACTTGGGCTCAGGTCATGACCTCATGGTTTATGGGTTCGAGCCCTGCGTCAGGCTCTCTGCTCTCAGTGGGGAACCTGCTTTGGATCCTCTGTCTCTCTCTCTCTCTCTCTCTCTGCCCTTCCCCATGCGCGCGCTCTCTCTCTCTCGAAAAAAAAAAAAGAAAAGAAAAGAAACACTGAAGTAGAGTTTCAAGCAACACTGAGAAACAGCAACAAATAGCTGGCTTGGTGTGTGTGAGGGCAGCAGGAATGAATGGAAATTTCTGGAAGCACATCTAAGCAGAAAGTTTAAGATTTCAACAGTTCTGAAGGAATACAAAACAAAACAGGACTATATCTATAACTGGATGGTCTTTTTTTAATTTTTTTCTAATGTTTATTTATTTTTGAGAGACATAGAGACAGAGCATGAGCAGGGGAAGGGCAGAGAGAGGGGGAGACACAGAATCCAAAGCAGGCTCCAGGCTCTGAGCTGTCAGTACAGAGCCCGACATGGGGCTCACAGACTGTGAGATCATGACCTGAGCCAAAGTCGGACGCTTAACCAACTGAGCCACCCAGGCGCCCCTATAACTAGATGGTCTTCTATGCCCATCCTTGCAGCCCTGACACTTTTGGCCACAGACAGAGACACAGAGAGTCAGTCACCATCTTTAAGAGCAAAACAAGCATCCGGGACTCCTCTTCCACTTTGCCCTCCCTTCCATTTGGGAACATCCCCGGCCCCCGTAGCAGGTCTGTGCCTTCCCCTCAACCCTCAGCTGTGCTTTGAGCTTTGACGGGCTACAAGACTTTTTGCTTTACTTTCTCTAGAATCGACGCCCCGTACACTGGAACCTTCCTGACAGTCCAACTGTTTAAGAATTCGTGTCAGCATTTCCCTTGGGAAGTTCCTACTGACCCTGAGCTTCCTCAATTTCACAGCTCTTTCATCTTTTCACTTCACTATCAATAAAAAAAAAAAGAGCTAAATATAATATGCACGACTGTTTTTAACTTTTGCAGCTTGTTTATTTCAAGAAATGCTGCTTGGAAGGCCAGGAATCTTGACGCCACATTACGATTTTTTTTTTTAAATTTTTTAACGTTTATTTATTTTGGAGAGACATAGAGACAGAGTGTGAGCAGGGGAAGGTCAGAGAGAGAGGGAGACACAGAATGTGAAGCAGGCTCCAGGCTCCGAGCCGTCAGCACAGAGCCCGACATGGGGCTTGAACTCACAGACTGCGAGATCATGACCTGAGCCGAAGTCGGCCGCCTAACCGACTGAGCCACCCAGGCGCCCCCACATTACAATATTTGACTTGGATCCATTTTTCACGGGAAGCTGGTGCTTTACTGATTCCAGACTTTCAGAATTTGCAGTTCGGTAAGAGTTTTTTTAAAGTTTGTTTATTTTGAGAGAGGGGTGGGGGAAGGGCAGAGAGAGAAGGAGAGAGAATCTCAAGCAGGCTCTGCACTTTCAATGTGGGGCTCAAAGTCACCAACCGTGAGATCATGACCTAAGCCAAAATCAAGAGTCGGATGCTTAACCAACTGAGCCACCCAGGCGCCCCAGTAAGATTTTTTTTAAAGGTGGTGGTCAGGGAGAAGGTCCCCACGATAGGAATACCCACCTATTACCACTCAGATAAGAAGGACACACTCTCAGAATGTAGAAAGGCCTTTTACTTACATTTTTATTATTATTATTATTTTTAATTTTTTTAAATGTTTATTTATTTTTGAGACAGAGAGAGACAAAGCATGAGTGGGGGAGGGGCAGAGAGAGAGGGAGACACAGAATCCAAAGCAGGCTCCAGGCTCTGAGCTGTCAGCACAGAGCCCGATGCAGGACTCGAACTCACAGACCTACAAGATCATGACCAGAGCCGAAGTCGGACGCTCAACTGACTGAGCCACCCAGGCACCCCCATTTTTATTATTTTTAAATGTTTTTTTTTTTGAGAGAGTGCCACCGGGGAGGGGCAGAGAGAAGGGGACAGAGGAGCTGAAATGGGCTTTGAACTGACAGCAGGGGGCCCGATATGGGACTTGAACTCACAAACCTTGAGACCATGACCTCAGCCGAAATTGGATGCTCAACCCACTGAGCCACCCAGGTGTCCCTATTTATTTTTATTTGAGAGAAAACAAGAGAAAGAGGGAGAGAGAGCACGTAAGTGGGAAAGGGGGCAGAGGGAAAGAGAGGGATAATCTCAAGCAGGCTTCGTGCTCAGTAAGGAGCTCTGGGGCTCCATTGCCTGACCCTGGGATCATGATCTGAGCTGAAACCAAGACTCAGACACTCAACCAACTGAGCCACCCAGGCGCCCTTGACCTTTAAAATTTTGTATATTAACTTTTTTTTTTTTTAATGCTCTACGTTGTGCTTATTTATTTCTCTGCTCTCCTGTGGTTTGGCCCCCAGAAACAAACCATCTAAGGCAGGTGGCCATGGCACTGAAAAGAGCTGCAGGGCCATCTAGTGGCCAGTCGTCCTCACTGTATATGCAAGTGACCGCCTTTCCTGCCAGTAGTTCCCCCAAGCGGTGAACTCACACCTAGGGTTTCTGGCAGAAAGAGCCACCTTTGCTACTTCATGGAACTTTTGAAATTCACTTTATAAATGTTCCTACAGCCTCGGACTTCAAAAGACTGCCTCGCCATAAATCTGAAGGTTGAGTTTCCAGCCACTGAATGGTGATTCTGAGCAGCGTTTCCTGAGTCAGACAGGGCTGGGCTAGAATTTACTGTCTGGGTGACTTTGGGCAATTTATCTAAACCCTCTGACCCTCCGTTTCCTCTTGGACAATGGAGACAGTCACCGTGGACAGCATTGTTCTGAAGGTAAAAGGAAGTGTGCGTGTCATGTATTTTTGGCTGTTTCTGCCAAGTAAGCATTTGCTGTTGACCCGTTCAATGCTTACGGGCCACGGTGTAGCCCAGGCAAGGGTCAGAAAACCACCCTCCCAAATGGGCCTGCGTAAAAGATTTAATAGGAGACGCCTGAGCGGTATCTCAAGAATCCTTCACTTCTTTTCGATAATGTTTTATAGGGTGTTTTCGTTTTTGTTTTTGTTTGGTGTAGAGATCATATACAACTTCAAAAAATTTTTTTATTAAAAAAAGTTTTTTAATGTTTATTTATATTTGAGAGACAGAGAGAGAAAGAGTGTGAACAGGGGAGGGGCAGAGAGAGAGAGAGAGAGAGAGGGAGACAGAATCCCAAGCAGGCTCCCTGCTGTCAGCACAGAGCCCGATGTGGGGCCTGAACCCACAAAATGCGAGATCATGACCTGAACTGAAACCAAGAGTCAGACACCCAACCAACGGAGCCACCCAGGCGTCCCAAACATGTGACTCTTGATCTCAGGGTTGTAAGCTCAAGCCCCATGTTGGGTGTAGAGATTACCTAAAAAAAATAAAATGTTAGAAAAAAACAGTGGTTATGTCAGGATGGGAGTGTGGGGAGAAGTTGTATGACATTATTGGGAGCTTTTTTTTTTTAAGCAGACTTCATGCCCAGCATGGGGGCCCAACGTGGGGCTTGAACTCACGACCCTGAGACCAAGACCTGAGCCGAGACCAAGGATCAGACACTTGACCAACCGAGCCACCCTTTGCCCTGGCGAAGTTTTGCTTTCTAGGAGATAAATTACTTTAGCATCTGAGTAATTGACAGCGAACATAGATTTCTTCTGTCATCAGTAAAAATGAAGCCAAAGGACAATTTAATTAAGCCAATGAAACGTTCACAAGCATCCAAGAGTGAAACAGATCATCCTCAGGGGGAGCCGATGTGATCCGTCTGAGTCGGCATCTCTCGCTAATTTTTTCTCGCCATCGTGTTTTCAGTCTCTGCTTAGACCCTTTCTTTCTAATTCACCCTGGCTTGCAGCATAGAGCGAGATTCGGCTCCTGTGCTGGATGCTCTCCGTGTCCTGCCCGGTCCCCTTCCCAGGCCAGTGCACTACCTTCCAGCTGGTGTGGGTGTTGGCTGCTGAAAGCGCAGGGCTCCAGCCTTCTCTGGAAGATTCTCTTAGCTAGTGGGAGCTGCCCCGCCGGGAGACGCCTGGGAGGTGACACAGACGGCCGGCGCGGCCCCCTGCCAATGACTGACTAACAGGGTGGGGTATAAAGCCCAGCTCCCTGGCCTCGAGGCAGGACGACCGCAGTGTGATGAGTTCCCCAGAGCTCCCTGTGGGGCCGGGCTGCGGCTAGACCTCTCCTGAAAGCTCTCCTTCGCTTGGCTCCGTCCCGGCTCTGCCCAGCTTCCCCTCGCTTCTTTACAGGTCTCTCCGAGGGCCCTCCCGCAGGCCATCGCTCGCAAGAGAATCCCAGCCTGCCTCGGTCTCTGCTTCCGGGGAGCCCAAATTTAAGACTCTGAGAGTGGTCTCCCTTCGCCCAGGGCCCACCTGTGCCTTCTGTGATTTGGGGAGGGGACGCCTGTTAGGCAGCCACGGAAGAGCTGGGGCCGAGGTGGCCAGAGCAGGGCTAGAAACATTCTACCGGTTTAAGTTCCAACTTTAAAAAAAAAAAAAAATAGTTTATTTATTTTGAGAGAGAGAGAAGGACAGAGGGAGAGGCTGAGAGAAAAGGGAGAGAGAGAATCCCAAGCAGGCTCTGCTCTGTCGGCATAGAGCCCGATGAGGGGTTCAAACCTACAAACCGTGAGATCAGGACCCGAGCCGAAGTCAGACGCAGAACCATCTGAGTCACCCAGGCGTCCCCCAAGTTGCAAGTTTTCTAAAAGTTGTAAGATGAGGGGGCTGGCTGGCTCAGTAAGAGGAGCGTGTAACTTTCGATCTCAGGGTTGTGGGTTTGAGCCCCACGCTGGGTGTAGAGATTTCTTAAAGATAAATAAATAAATAAATGTTAAAACAAACAAACAAAAAAAATACGGGGCACCTGGGTGGCTCAGTTGGTTGAACGTCCGGCTCTTGATCTTGGCTCAGGTCATGATCTCAGGGTCATGGGATCCAGCCCCTCGGCAGGCTCCGAGCTGAGCATGGGGCCTCTTAAGATTCTCTCTCGGGGCACCTGGGTGGCTCAGTGGGTTAAGCGTCCAACTTTGGCTCAGGTCATGATTTCACAGTCTGTGAGTTCGAGCCCTGTGTCGGGTTCTGTGCTGACAGCTCAGAGCCTGGAACCTGCTTGGGATTCTGGGTCTCCCTCTCTCTCTGCCCCTCCCCTGCTCATACTCTCTCTGTCTCTCAATAATAAATAAACGTTTAAAACAAAAAACGATTCTCTCTCTCCCCCTCTGTCCCCTCCCCTGCTTGCACATACTTTCCCTCTCTAAAAAAAAAAAAAAAAAAAGGCAGAAGTGTCTTCCTTCATCTGCACAGCTTCTAAGGTGCTGTGAGGCCAATATTTAGCACCCAGGGGAGTGGCCTCCACTGATTCTGTCTAACTGGCTCACTTTGACTCAGCCCAGACATCACCAGACCAGCAGGTCAGTGGGGAAGGTGTGGCCCTGGGACAACAGAGTATTCATATGGGAAAAAAAACAGGGTGGCTCAGTCAGTTAAGTGTCCAACACTTGGTTTCGGCTTAGGTCATGATCTCACTGTTTGCAGGATCGAGCCCCGTGTCGGGCTCTGCACTGATGGCACACAGCCTGCTTGGGATTCTCTCTCTCCCTCTCCCTCTCGGCCTCTCTCACTCTCTCTCTCTCAAGATAAATAAATAAATCTTTAAAAAAAAAAGTGGAATTGGTTCCCTATGTCACACGAGACCACAAGTGAATTTCAGATGTATCAAAGCTCCAAATATGAAAAAAGAAACTTGATAACTTTAGAAGAACTCTAGAAGAAAATTTTTTGTAATGTTTATTTGTTTTTGAGAGAGAGAGAGAGACAGACAAAGTCCGAGTGGGGAAGGAGCAGAGAGAGAAGGAGACAGAATCGAAACAGGCTCCAGGCTCCGAGCTGTCAGCACAGAGAGCGAACCCAAAACCATGAGATCATGACTTGAGCCAAAGTTGCATGCTTAACCAACTGAACCACCCAGGAGCCCTTTTAATTTTCTTAAAATTAAAAAAAAATGTTTATTTATCTTGAGAGAGAGAGAGCGAGGGAGCAGAGAAGGGGCCAGCAGACTTTGCGCCGTCAGCACAGAGCCCAATGTGGGGCTTGAACTCACGAACCGTGAGATCATGACCTGAGCCAAAATCAAGAGTCAGACATGGAACCGACTGAGCCCCCCAGGCGCCCCCAGACTATAGGCAATTTCGCCAGGCGCCCCCAGACTATAGGTACTTTTTAATTGAATTGAAATTCTCTGTTACAATAAAAGGAAGCTGTTGAACTCTCTTCACTCTGAATCACTCTCGGGTTGTTTGGGGCCCTTAGCCCTGCTCTTGGAAAACCTGAGCAGTCAGCTCATGCGCTCTCCTTGTCTGCTTTTCGAACTCACTAGCCTTCAAGAAAAGAGGGCGAGGTCTCAAGGCCGGTGACTACTGTGACTACATTACATTTAGAAAAATAAGCTTAATTTTCTAGAACACTTTTAGGTATACAGAGAAAAATTGCAAAGATAGTGCAGCTCGTTCCCACCTAGCCCGCACCCGGTTTTCTCCTCCGATATCTCCCATCAGTGTGGTGCATTTGTTATAATTAGTGAACCGATATTGATACGTTATGAGTATCCAGAGTCCACACTTGATTCAGATTTCCTTAGTTTTTACCTAATGTCCTTTTCGTAATTTTTAAAAAAATTTTTAATGTTTATTTATTTTTCAGAGAGGCGGGCAGAGGGGCAGAGAGAGAGGGAGACACAGAATCCGAAGCAGGCTCCAGGATCAGAGTCGGCACAGAGCCCGACACGAGGCTTGAACCCCCGATCCGTGAGAGCACGCCCTGAGCTGAAGGCAGACACTTACCTGACTGAGCCCCCCAGGCGCCTCTGTCCAAGGTCCTTTCCCTGCTCCGGATTCCATACGGGACACTGTGGCGCAGTTCGTCCTCAAGTCTCTCTGGGCTCCTCTCGACAGGGACAGTTTCTTAGGCTCCCCATGTTTTTGAAGACCTTGACTGGTTTTTGTTTTTGTTTTTGTTTTAGAGAGAGAGAGAGAGAGAATGTGAGCGGGGGAGAGGGGCAGAGGGAGAGAATCTTAAGCAGGCTCCATGCTCAGCCCCACGTGGGGCTCCCTCCCGTGACCCTGAGATCATGACCTGAGCCGAAATGAAGAGTCTGATGCTCAACCCACTGAGCCACCAGGGCGCTCCGACTTTGACAGTTTCGAGGGATACTGATCAGATCCCCCCCCCCCCCCGCCGATGATTAGACCAGAGTTATGAATTTTTAGCAGGAAGATCATACAGGCAGAGTGTCATTTCATCACAGACTAATGAGGACACATACTACTGACATTATTCATCTTTTATTTAAAAAATTTTTTTAATCAGGGCGCCTTGGGTGGCTCAGTCGGTTGAGCGTCTGACTTCTGCTCATGTTATGACCTCATGGTTCGTGAGTTCAAGCCCTGAGTCAGGCTCGGCTGATGGCTCAGAGGCTGGAGCCTGCTTTGGATTGTGTGTCTCCCTCTCTCTCTCTCTCTGCCCTTCCCATGCTCGCTCTCTCTCTGTCTCTCTCTCAAAAATAAACATTAACAAAAAAAATTAAAAAAATTTTTTTTAATCTTTGGGGCACTTGGGAGGCTTAGTTGGTTAAGTATCCGACTTTGGCTCAGGTCATGATGTCACAGTTTGTGGGTTTGAGCCCCGCATCAGGTTCTGTGCTGACAGCTCAGAGCCTGGAGCCTGCTTCGGATTCTGTGTCTCCCTCTCTCTCTGCCCCTCCCCTGCTCACACTCTGTCTCTCTCTCAAGAATAAACATTAAACATTTTTTTAAAATCTTTATATTTATTTTTAAGTCATTTTTTTTATTTTGATCACGACCTGAGCCAGTGTTGGATGCTCAACCAACTGAGCCATGCAGGCCCCCCCGGACGTGATTTATCTTGAAGTCACTGTTGATGCTGACCTGATTCCCTGGCTGAGGTGAGGCATGCCAGTCTTCCCCACTGTTAAGATTCTCTTTTTGCCTGCCTTTCCCGACTGTACGCTTTGGAAGGGTGTCACTAGGCACAGCCCACACCTAAGGAGGAAGGAGTCACACCCTCCTCGAGGACAGAGTCGCTGCATCTCGCTTGGAATTCTACCACGTGGGAGATTTGTCTTTCCTTCCCCATTTGTTTCTTTATTCAATCACTATATCTGTACTGACTCAGTGGTAAATAAATATTTTATTCTTTGGGCTATGATCTAACACTATGACTTTATTTTATCGTTCAAATTGTTCCAGCTTTGATCGTTTTGATCTGTGCGTCCCTTTTCCTTACATACTTCCATCAACGTGCGATTGTTGCTGGGCTCTTCCTTACCCTGTCCCTACAAGATCCTCCAGGCTCGTCTTGTGCATTTCCTGCCCCCGTCCTAGGAGGCCCCTATTTCTCCAAGGAGCTCTCGTTCCTTTACTTGGAAACTGATATTAGAAACCAAGATCTGGACTCAAGATGTGCTCAAAGTACTTTTCATTATTACAGATCTTGGGGCTACATTTTGGATTTTTTAATTTTTTTCCAAGCAAAACCAATTCACGTGTTACTAAAGATGATCCTCTGTGCCTCACAAAAAAGCCTTTGCAAGCTGCCACAAAGCCATGGTTGGGTGGCTGCATTTTTCAAAGATGAAAAATGAAGTGTGGGGCACAGAGGAGGGCACTTGTTGGGATGAGCACTGGGTGTTGTATGGAAACCAATTTGACGATAAATTATTAAAATAAAAAAAATGAATTGTGTCTCAAATTAACATTTTGTACACCTTAAATTTACACAAAGTTATATGTCAGTAAAACTAGAAACGAAAGTAAGTAAAAAATAAAATGCTTTAAAAAAATAAAGTGAGGGGCGCCTCAGTGGCTCAGCGGGTTAAGCGTCTGATTTCAGCTCGGGTCATGATCTCGCAGTTCGTCGGTTCGAGCCCTTGCGTCGGGCTCTGTGCTGACAGCTCAGAGCCTGGAGCCTGCTTCGGATTCTGTGTCTCCCTCTCTCTCTGCCCCTCCCCTGCTCGTGCTCCGTCTCTCTCTCTCTCAAAAATAAATTAACATGAAAAAAATTATAAATAAGTAAAAATAAAATGACTTTAGGAATTATTCGCAGAGCCTTTCAATCACCAGCCTTCGAAAGGTGGGAAGCAGGATGGAGGAAGAACGATATGACCCTCTGCCCACAGCCCCTCTCCTACCAATATTTATCAATCCTTTACTCCGGGCTAAGCGCCAAAACTTCGGGATGAAAGGCTTAATGGATCAGTCAGGATCATGTATTAACGAGTGACAGAACTCTACTTAAGCCAGTGTAAACAAAAACAAGACAAAAGCAAACGAGCAAAAAACCCATTAAGGATTGGTATGAACTAAAAAGCCTAGAGATGGACTTCAGGCATGAATGGTTCCAGGCGCTCGAAAGAGACCACCGTGGCTCCCCTGCCCCCATCTTCATTTACTTCCCTTGGTGCATCGGCCTCATTCTTGCCTATTCAGACGGCTTTTTCCACGGGGTCTGCGCAAAGGGCCAGCAGCTCCAGTTCACCTTGACCTTACGACTTATGATCTCAGAGGAAGAGAAGTCCCACTGGCCCAGCTGCCTCACATCGAAGCTCAGGGAAGACTCTGATTGGCCCTCCTGGGCCTCCACGCCCAGGCCTGAACCAGTCCCTGGGGACGTGGGGATGGGTGTTCTGACTGACCAGCCTAGACCACGTGCTCGGCGCTCGGCTGGGTGGCGGTGGCAGAGGGACAGAGCATTGTGAGCGGGAGCCTGCCCTGGACCACGGGAGCTGGGAAGAGGTAGGCTGACAGGCGAGAACACGCTGTAACAGATGTAGAGCTAGCATTGACTTTAAAATAATTCCTTCCCCCACGCCCCCCCCGCCCAGCTTCACTCCTCAGCTGTGCCCTCCCATGGGACTCTGTGCACTCCCCCCCCATCTCTGCATCTGTCCTGTTTTATTGTCATCTTCCCCAGCAGGCCAGAAGCTCGCGCGGGGCAGAGATAGCGTCCGTCTCCTTTACCACGGAGCCCCAGGCTCACAAGGCGGACTGGATGGTGACCGGGACCCTGTGCATAGGACCAAGCAGGGGGAGGTGATTCTAAGCAATTACCACGGGTGTGACCAAGGCCACGATAAGGACATGGACCAGTTCCACGGGGGGCCCAGGGGGAGATCGCAGCCCTGCCTGGGTAAGGGTCCGGATCAGGAAAGGTAGAGGGGACACTTCTCTTTCTTCCCTCCCCCCACCCCGGCCCAGCACACAGACCTCCCCATCCCTGTCTGTGCTTATGCAGTTCCTTGCTATGTAAGTCTTGGAAGAACCCCCTCACTTCCCACCCCAGAAACCCCCCAACACCAGACACCAGCTTACCCTTGCCCCTAAGCATCTAGGCTTGGCCGCCTTACTGCAACGGAGGCAATACTTGCCTTGCAGAATCACTTTGATGACTGTACGGGGTCAAAAAGCACACGATACAGTCCCAACACATACCTGACCCTCCATGGTTGTGACTCCTTCCTCCATCCCCGGGAACGGGTGGGAAGGGAGTAGAGCACAGGACACTCGGGACGTGCGTTTGAACTTCAGGCTTGTTTCCGTTGGTATTGTTGGGGGAGGCTTTTTAGAGGTCCTTCTGTCCAACGTTGTACGGCAGTCGTTAAATTGCCTCTTAGAGCCTTTGCTGGGGGAGCGTGGTTGACGGCAGACCCAGGTGCCGCCCCTCTGAATTCAAGGTGTTTGCCTGTCGAGGCTTCCCAGCCAGTGACCCAACACGGTGTGGGTACTGTGCCCATTCCCAGGAGATTTGCGATGCTCACTGCACACAGCGTTGGCTCAGGGACTCCCGGCTGGCCTGGCTGAAACTTTACTGGGACTGCAGGGGCCCCTGAGACTCTTCTTACCCCGTTCTCCTTCCTCCCCCTCCCTTTTGCAGGCGTGAGACCTGCGGCAGGGTCTGAAGGCTCTCCCTGCCTTCTCTAGCCCCTGCCCCTTTATTGTTCACAGGTGTTTCTCCTACGAATCCCTTGCACATCGAATCCCATCCGGGTGTCTGCTTCTTGGAGAAGATGAACGGACACATTTGTATTTTTGGAACTTTTTGTGGTGGAAGCAGGCATTGTCCAGGCTGTGGAAATCCTATTAACTTATTCGACTTCACCAGAGAAAAGTATAGTCACCCCCAGCAGGTCAGTGAAGTTTCAGGGGTGTGGGACGCAGATCACAGAGATCTTGCCAATGTGATGTGAACAGATGTTAAGAGGGGCTTTTGATAAAAAAAAAATGTTTAAGGGAGTAGACTCGGCTGGCACGTCTTTTGCTCTTGCCTGGAATGTAGAGGAGGTGCTAGAGACGGAGCAGCCATCTTGTGACCATGAGGCAGTAACCCCGAGGTTGACAGCCGACACACCGGGGGTGAGGAATAATAGACGGAGTGGGGGTGTCTGCTGGCACCGAGGACCCTCTGTTACAAGCTCTAGGCTGCCCACCTCCAGACTTCTGGTTACATGAGAGGAATAACACCCCTATTTGGTTAAGCCAGGGTTTTCTGTTACATGGAGCCAAACCAAGTCCTAACTTGTACAAAGCTTGAGAAAGAAAGGTGGGGAGCTGCAAGGGTTCACAGGCCTGGGGAGAAGGAAACACGGAGATGACAAGGCTGGAGGCGTGTGCAGGGGCCAGATCACAAAAAGTCTCTGTAGGTGTGCTTAGGAACTTGGGCTTTATCCTGGAGACTTGTCCTCGAACCCGAAAGTGGACCTTTCTAAAGGGGAAAAACCGTCTTCCTGACCCTCTCTCCACCACAGTGTATTCCCTGAAAGGGCTCGTATTGCGCCGCAGAAGCCTGCCACTGGATACGAACTCCTTACAGAAACGGAGAACCAAACTGACAAACAAAAATTGCACTTGTCCACAATTTAATGTGACAGGCGATGTCGTTTTGCCGGAACTAAATGACCACTCACAGCGAGGAGCTGCCGCCGAGGGCGGTGGCCGCGTTCTTGAATTTTCCCTGCTTACCAGGCCTCGGGGAGGCGGGCTCTGTTGGCCCCGGCTTTCCTCCACTGGGCCGTTCGCAACATCGGGGCTTCGTAGCGCGGGCCGCGGAGGCACCTGCTGCGGCGGACCGGGCCCGCCACCTGCCGGCTGCGCGCTGCGGGCCGAGGGCTTGGATCGCACGGCCACAGCCTCTCCGGAGTAGAACGGCGATGGTCCCTGTCCCACAGGGAGAGGGAGGGAAATCCCTCGTGTAAACTGCGGAGCGCAGGGCGCTTTTATTCATGGGAGCGGAAGTGCCAGAAGGGAGGGAGAGAGAGAGAGAACGGGGTCTCCGAAAGGCCCCACTCTACGCCGTGCCCGGGCGGCACCGGACTTCCTTGATGCAAATATAAATTTGATTTTTAGGAAATGCAAACTTTAAGTATTAAGTGCAACTCCGTTCTTTTTTAGTTAGTCCGTGACAATTAGAGTAGTGCTATCTCCTCTTCATGGCGATAGCGAACACCAACACAAACTGTTCCGGGGCTCCTGAACTTCGTTCATCAAAATCCCTGCCTCTGGGGCACCGACTTCGGCTCAGGTCATGATCTCACGGTCTGTGAGTTCGAGCCCCGCGTCGGGCTCTGTGCTGATGGCTCAGAGCCTGGAGCCTGCTTCGGATTCTGTGTCTCCCTCTCTCTCTGCCCCTTCCCCTGTTCACGCTCTGTCTCTGTGTCTCTCAAAAATAATAAACATTAAAAAACATCAAAAAAAATTTCTGCCTCTGGGTCACAATCTCACAGTCATGAGATTGAGCCTCTCATCTGGCTCTGTGCTAGGCATGGAGCCTGCTTGAGAGTCTCTCCCTCCCCCTTTCTCTGCCCCTCCCCAGCTCGTGGACACTCTCTCTCTCTCTCTCTCAAAATTAAAAAAAATAATAATTAAAAATTTTCTGGAGCACCCAGGTGGCTCAGTTGGCTAAGCGTCCAGCTCTAGATTTCAGCTCAGGTCATGATCTCATGGTTCGTGAGTTCAAGCCCGGCCTTGGGCTCTGTGCTGCCAGTGTGGAGTGTGCTTGAGATTCTCTGTCTCCCTCTCGCTTTCTGCCCCTCCCCCGCTCATGCACGTGGTCTCGCTCTCAAAAATAAAGTAAAAAACTTTAAAAAATTTCTGCCACTGTCTTCCGAGCACCTCTGGATGAAGAAGTTGTGAGTTGGCTCAGAGCATTTAAGTGCTGGTGTGAGATCTTTCAGAACTCTTTCCCTCTGTCATGGCAGCCATTAATTTTCCAAATAGGGGCTACCTTGGTATCACCCTGGCATTTGGAGGCAAATGACATGGAGCAAAGCACCAGCCAACATATAAAGGATATATAGCATGAGATACTGATAAACGTTGATTCTTACAAAACATTGAGGTTTGGGGACTATTTGTTACTGCAGCAAAATCTAGCATATCCTGACTAATACAGACACTGGATTTGAGTGGCAATACTATAATACATAGAGGTCACTTGGGTGACTCAGAATGTGTTTATATTAAGTTGTTTACATTATTAAAAGAAAACGTTAGAATGCTCTTAAACATTATACCGCAGTTATGTAAGAAAACATCCTTATTCTTAAGAGATGTATTTTTAAGTAAATGGGAGTAAAATGTTTTCATATTAACAACCTACTTTCAAATAGCTCAGCAAAAATGAAACAGAAAGATAGGGCAAAAGGTTAATAAGTTGTGATTCTAAATGACAGCTGTATACATTGTTTTTTCTGTGGGTTTGAAATTTAAAAAAATATCTAGAGAATTCAGGGAGCCCCCAAGAATAGGTTATTATATTAGGTTTGAGGAGAGTTCTAGCTAGTGGGGGGCTGTAGAGAAGGGACAGATCACATTTTTTATCCCAAAGATTAATTTGGCCGCTGGAGGACACTCGGGGCCAGGCTGTGACCTGGAGAGGTCTAGGCGAGAGTGGCAGCGGGATGGAGAGGGGGCAATGGACCCGAAACACCTTCCGGAAGTGGACGGATAGGGCTCGGTGACAGCTTATGAGTGGCAGAGTTGGGAGTCAATTGCCTTGCTCCCAAATCTATTCCCGTGCTGTCCAGTGGGGTAGCCACCAACCACACATGGCTATTAAAATTTAATTAATTACAATGAAAGAAAATTAAAAATTCAATTCTTCGGTCACACTGGTCACATTTCAAGCACTCGACGGCCATCCCTGGCTACTAGCCATAGTATTGGACGGTGCCGACAGAGCCCATTACCATCATCAGGGAAACTCTATTGGAGTGTGGTGGTCCGTACCTTTTCCATTTTATCAGACTGTTTGCCCTACCCAATCTCAAATGAACAATATGGTTCCCTGTTCTCTAGAAGCTCACAGACAATCAGGTAACCAAAATACTTTAAAAAATTTTTTTTAAGTTTATTTATTTATTTTAAGAGAGAGAGAGAGAGAGAGAGTGCACACATGCACAAGCAGGAGCAGGAGGAGGGGCAGACGGAGAGAAGAGGGAGAATTCCAAGCAGGCTCCCGGCTGTGAGTGTGAAGCTCCACGCGGGGTGCGAACTCACAAACCGTGGGATCGTGACCTAGGCCGAAATGAAGAGTTGGTTGCTTAACTGACTGAGCCACCTAGGCCCCCCCAAAAGACTTAAATACAATGTAGGACCGTGTTGAGATACAGTCACAAGATGCGGAGAGCTTTCTGTGGGAGTTCAGAGGAGGAAGCAAGCATCCCTGGGAGAAAGTAGCATTAAGGGAACCTTGCAGATTACAGGAAGATGGAGACGGACATGGGGGAGACACGCGAGCCTGACGGCAAACAGGATCTTCTCCTGCCTGCCCGGAAAAAAAGATTGCAGATGGCCCCTTACCTCTGTCAGTTCTCTCCAGATTGGTCTATAGGGTTAGTATAATCCCAGTCAAAATCCCAGCAGGGAGTGTGAGTGTGTGTGTTTTGGCAAACTGATTCTAAAATTTATATGGAAATGCCAACGACCTAGGATAGCCAAAGTAATGCCAAAGAAGAACAAAGCTGAAAGACAGAAACTACCAGATTTTGAAACTTTCTAAAAAGCTACAACAAATTAGACCATGTGGTACTGGTGCATCGTGGGCAAATAGACCAACTCATGGAACGTGGGGTCCAGAAACAGACTCCCATGAAGACGGTCACCAGATTTATAACAGAAGTGACGCTCCAGTGCTATGAGAGAAACAATGGTCTTTTCAAGAAACGATCTGGGTAAATTCGATTTCTGTACGGAGGAAAACGAACCTCGACTCATACTTCACACCATAAATAAAAATTAACTAGAGATACATCATAGACTTATATCTGAAACAAATCAAGCATCCAGAAGAGGAGAACATTTCATGACCTTGGGATAGGCAAAGATTCCTTAAATAGGACACGAAAAGCACTAACTATAAAAGTTTTGTGATCAAGATGTCATTAAAATTAATAACTCCCATTCATCAAAATATGACGTTAAGAGAGTGAAAAGGTAAGACCCAGAGAGAAAGAAAATATATCTGGAAAAAAGCCAAATATCCAGCGTATGTAAAGAACTCTTGCAAATCAGTAAGAAATGACAAGACAATCCCTTTTTTTATTAACGGTAAAATGCACATAACATAAAATTTACCATGGTAAAATTTTTGTATTTTTTTAAGTTTTTACTTTTTAATTTTTTTAAAGAGTAATCTCTGCTCCCAGTGTGGGGCTCAAAGTCACCACCCTGAGATCGAGTTTGTGTGCTCTGTCAACGGAGCCAGCCGGGCACCCCCACCACTATAAATTTTAAAGTGTACAATTCAGTGTCATTGAATGCATCCCCAATGTTGTGCAACCATCACCTCCATCTAATTCTAGAACTTTTTTATCACCTGAAATAGAAACTCTGTGCCCATGAAGCAGTCACTCCCCATTCATTCCTCCCCTCATGCCCTGGTCACCAATGATCTGTATGTGTGTTTTCAATTCTTTTGAGAATAATACCCAGGGGTGGAATTGCTGGATTATATGCTAATTCTACATTTAACTTATCGTGAGACCACTAAAATATTTTTCACAGTGGCTCTACCATGATACATTCCCGCCAACAGTGTATGAGGGTTCTGATTTCTCTGCATTCTTGCCAATACTCGCTATTTGCCCTTCTTTGTTTTAATGGCTATCCTAGTGGGTGTGAAGTGGTATCTCCTGGTGGTTTTGATTTGTATCTCCCTAATCACTAATGACATCAAACATCTTTTCATGTGCTCGGTGGGTGTTTGTATATCTTCTTTGAAATAATGTCCACTCAAGCTTTTGCCCATTTTATAATTGAGTTGTTTGTCTCTTGTCATTGAGTTGCGGGAACTCTTTATATATTCTGGATACTAGACTCTCACATATGATTTGTACATATTTCCTCCCATTCGATGGGTAGACAATTTACAGTTTTCACACGGGTGATAAATTTGCCCAGATATTTCATAGAGAAGAATATCAAGATGACCAATTAACTATATGAAATAACCAATAGAGCATGAAAAGGTGCTCAACATCGTTTTTCCCATGAGAGAAAAGTAAATAGAAACTGTAAAAGTATACCATGGCATACTTGCCAGAATGGCTAAAACTGAAAAGACTGACTTCCAAAGTGTTGATGAGGAACAACCATAATTCTCCTACTCTGTTGATGGGGACACGTATCGATACCACTTTGAAAAAAGCTTTGGCAGTAGTTGCTAAGTCTGAATATACGTATACTCCATGACCCAGCAATTCCACTCATTGGCATCTACCCAACAGAAGTGAATTAACGTTAGGTCTTCCAAACACAACGTTCACACGTTCAAGAATGTTCTTTGCAGCTTTGTTCATAATAGCTTCGAACTGGACGCAGCCCAAATGTCCATCAGCGTGCTATCGGATTCCACTACCCTGAAGTTCAGAAACAGACAAAATTAATCCGTGCTGATGGAAGTCAGAATAATGGCTACCCACAGGTGAGAGCTGATTGGGGGTGGGGCACGAGAGAACATGCTGGAAATGTTTCAAATCTTGATCCGAGTGGATATTACATGGGCGTGATATGCGTGAAGTTCCTCGAGCTATCCGCTGCACCTTTTCCTCAACACCGAAGCGGAAGCACCGTACCCCCCCATCTCCCGCTGCCCCGCCGCTGCCTTGTTTCTCTTCAGTCGTTGTGGTTACTGCTCAGCTGTCAGTCAGCTCAGGCTGCCATAACACAATACCATAAACTGAGAGGCTTAAACAAGAGGCATTTATTCTCTCGCAGTTCTGGAGGCTAGGAAGTCCAAGATCAAGGTTCTGGCTCATCTGATCTCTGGCGAGAATTCTCTCGTGGCTTGCATGCGGCTGCCTTCTGACTGTGCGCTCCCGTGACCTCTTTGTGCACTTGGGGACAGAGAGAGCCCGCGAGGGCTGTCTGGTGTCTCTTCTTACAAGGATACTAATCCTCTCGGATCAGGGCCTCACTCTTATGACTTCATTTAACCTTGTAGGCTTTATCTCCAAACACAGTCACACTGGGGCTTAGCGCGTCCATGTGTGGATTTGAGGGGCAAGGGGACACAGACATCCAGTCCATGACACCAACATATTTGGTTATCGACTTGTGTATCGCTTATCTCCCCCAGTTGGAATGCAGTTTCCCTGAGGGTAGAGATTCTGTTTTGGCTACTGTGGCATCCCCGACACCAAGGACAGTGCCCAGCAAGCAGAAGGAGCTCCGCGAGTGTTTGTCGAATAAATGAAAGAAGAATGGGCTTGTGGTCCTCGCTGCCAAGTGCTCCTAAGCCCAGTGTCTGGTGCGTGGGAATAGGCAGCAGGAGATAAGGGCCACCGTGGTCATTATGCTTGCTTTCTTGCTTTTTAAAAATATTTTTAAAGTTTATTTATTTATTTTGAGAGAGAAAGAGAGAGGGACAGAGAGAAGGGGAGACAGAATCCCAAGCAGGCTCTGCACTATCGGCACAAAGGCCGATGTGGGGCTTGAACTCACAAACTGTGAGATCATGACCGGAGCCAACACAAGAGGTGGATGCTTGACCATCTGAGCCACCCAGACACTCTTTCTTTTCTTTCTTTCTTTTTTAATCAGTAAGAGTTTGTT
This sequence comes from Paguma larvata, assembly GCA_030068075.1. Classification (NCBI taxonomy): domain Eukaryota; kingdom Metazoa; phylum Chordata; class Mammalia; order Carnivora; family Viverridae; genus Paguma; species Paguma larvata. Next base: position 66,574,205 of record CM057835.1, read on the forward strand.
TGATTTGTTTTGCTTTCGAGAGTTGCCAACTTTTTATTTTCCATGAACAGACAAAAACCATTTTTATTTTATTTTTGAGAGACATAGAGACAGTGAGCAAGGGAAGGGCAGAGAGAGAGGGAGACACAGAATAGGAAGCAGGCTCCAGGCTATGAGCTGTCAGCACAGAGCCCGACGCGGGGCTTGAACTCACAGACTATGAGATCATGACCTGAGCTGAAGTCGGCCGCTTAACCAACTGAGCCACCCAGGTGCCCCTGAACAGATAAAAACCAAATCCACGGCCGTATACAACTTCCTCCTAAGAAGGTCACCTTAGCAACAAAAGCGTAGGAGGGAAGTCGTTTCAGAACAGCGGATTTGTCGTTCCCAGAAAGGACAGGTAGCAATGTTCATAAAACTATTTGGTTTTGGTTTTTAGGTTGTTGTTGCCGGTGGTGGTTTGTTTGTTTGTTTGTTTTTGTTTTTGTTTTTTAGGAGATAGAACACGTGAACTGGGGAGGGGCAGAGGGAGAGGGAGACAGAATTCCAACCAGACTCCACACTCAGTGTGGACATGGGGCTCAGTCCCACAACTGTGAGATCATGACCTGAGCCAAAATCAAGAGTCTGATGCTTAACTGAGACCCCCAGGTGCCTTGCTCCCCCCACTTTCATAAGTGTTAGGGTACTCAGTAGATCACTCAAAATTTCTGCCATCAAAGAATTTACATTCTAGAAGAAGAAAGACTTTTTATGTGCATTTGCTGTGTGTTTTATAGCATGTACTACGTTGGGTCATTACTTCTTTTAAGAAAATTATTTATTTTTAAAAAATCTTTTTAAAAATCTTTTTGTTTATTTATTTTTGAGAGACAGAGCACAAGCAGGGGAGACGCAGAGAGAGAGGGAGACACAGAATCCAAAGCAGGCTCCAGGCTCTGAGCTGCCAGAGCCAGACGCGGGGCTCTGTGGCCAGAGCCAGGCACAGAGCCGGATGCGGGGCTCGAACCCATGAACCGTGAGATCATGACCTGAGCCGAAGTCGGCCGCTTCACCGACTGAGCTACCAGGCGCACCAAGAAAATTATTTCTTAGTTTATCATTCGGCTAAGTGGTCTGAACACAGGAGCTAAACTTTAGGACTTGGCTCTACTTTTTTACTCCACCACCACGTTTCCATGTGTTGGAAAGGTGATTCCCTTTCCTTCCTCAGCTTCCTTACTAATCTGTTAGGATTAGTGTCCTTATAAGAACTTGAAATAAAGGGTTTTGATTGAATTAAGATCTCTGAGATCACGCTGCAGCTGGAAAAGGTTACCTCTGCCAGTGTGCTGTTTTCGTTTCTGCCACCAGGGGGCAATACAACTCGAGCACCGGCACGCATTCTGCTATTACAGTGCCTGCTGTTTGATAAAGGGGTCGATGCAGAAAAATGATTGCTCTCTGCTTCGGTTCTCCGATCTCTTGTGAAACCATAAGCCCACAGATCCAAGCCTTCTCTGGCTGGTCAGAGACTCAGACTTCCCATCAGAGGGAACAGAGCTAGACCACCCAGGAAATCTCGCATCCATCCCTTTCCGGTCATGGAACATGTCTGTGGTTGGAGAGATGACATCTGAGCAAAGAACTGCCTGTGAGTGGCGAACAGGCCCGCGGAAGAACAAAACTCAGATATGGACTGAGATGTTTCTTCGGAGGAGAGAATAGTTTAGTGATACTGTCTTGCTTTGATGTTCGGATGAGACCCGTTTGTGGCCGGAAGGTCTACCGCCTAGAGCCTGAAGGCCCCTCCGGTGACACCTCGTGTGACCTTGGATACTGGCTTCCCCTCCAAAACTCAGTGTCTACATATTAAGTAAGAAACAGAGACCTCTACATAGCAAGCGCGTATCTTGCCTGCCTCCCCACCATCTCTTGTATCTGGCAGGTGTCTCTCACCAGTCGCAAGAAACTTTTCCGACTGAGTCGAGACCCAGCCTCAGAATATTTTTCAACACTGCGTCCGGTAGGAGTTGGCCTGGGAGGGGAGACGTTTTTGCCCTCTCTGTTGACCTTGAATTACTTCTCAAACTCCTTTCAGTGCCAGCATTTTATGGTAATGGGGTTTTAATAGCAGAGACCTCTGTGCATTGACCAACTTGGGCTGGTCGGTTCTGGGTTGTTTGGGTCAATCTTTCAATGGCTTTGTACGTTGGGTGGAGACAGGAAAGTGTTTTTCTTTATGTGATTGTAATGCTTAGCAAGGGTTGAAGAATGCGATGCTGTAGGTTGAAGAATGCAATGCTGTAGCCCATTGACTTAGCAAAAAGTCTTTACTTGTGTGGAGAGGTTGGTTGGCATGTTCCAAAGCAATTAAGAGGTAGGAAAGCACGTATTCAACTTTGCCGTTGACCTTCAGAACTTTGCTTGGGATTTCCAGATCCAGGTGCAGCAGGTGGTACATTTAGGCACAAAGATCAGGTTCTTCCAAGTAAAGTTGGAATTAACTTGGGCTCCATTCCTGGAAGAAGTCTCTACTCTATGATGTTGCCACTATCCTCTTAAAAATGGGTGCACGAAGGGGCTCCTGGGGGGCTCGGTCAGGTAAACATCCGACTTTGGCTCAGGTCATGATCTCGTGGTTCGTGAGTTCGAGCCCCTCGTCTTGCTCTGTGCCGACAGCTCAGAGCCTGGAGCCTGCTTCGGATTCTGTGTATGTGTCTCTCTCTGTCCCTCCCCTGCTCATGCTCTGTCTCTGTCTCTCTCTCTCTCAAAATTAACATTAAAAGAAAAGTTTTAAAAATGGGTGCAAGAAAATGTGTCCTCTTAATAGTATTACAGGAGTAGAAATCAGAGCTGAGTTCTGTTCTTGGCATCACCCTTTACAAGCCGAGCGACTAAACACCTCAGAACCTCAGTCCTCCCAACTGTAAAATGGGAGTAATCGTACCTGTTCTATCTATCTGAGGTTCTGAGGGTCAAATGAGATTATAGTGCAAAGGGCAATACACCATACATGATATGGAATTTTATAGGGACCGTGGGGGAGATTTTTACCATCTTGCGCTCAGTCACGGAGCTAAAGATTTTGGAGCTCTTACGCATTGCTGGCAGGAATGTCCATTAGGGCAACTTTCCAGAGGCAATATGCATCAAAAGCCTTAAAAATGTGCTTGCCTGACGCACCCCCACTGGATTGGCTAAGGCAAAAAAGGCACACCATACCAAATGTTGTTGAGGAAGTGGGATCGGAAGATCAGAGCTCTCTTATGCTGCTGGCAAGCATGACGATGGGGACATACACACTCCTATGACCCAAGAGTTCCGCTCCTGGATATTCATTCAACAGAAATGTGTACACATGTGCACCAAAAGGCATGTACTAGAGTGTTCCCAGCAGCACTGTTTGTATTAGCAAACACTGAAAACTGCCCCAGAGCCCATCGACAGCAGAATGGATGAATAAATCGGGGGATGTTGGTACTATGGGGCTCTATCCAGCAGGGAGAAGGAATTAAAATTACTCGCTGCCACAGGATGAATCTCATCAACACAATGTAGAATTATTATGGTTATTTTTAAAGATTTTATTTTATTATTATTTTTTAATTTTTTAATGTTTTTATTTATTGTTGAGAGGGAGAGACTGAGTGGGGGATGGTGGCGAGGAGCAGAGAGAGAGGGAGACACAGAATCTGAAGCAGGCTCCAGGCTCTGAGCTGTCAGCACAGAACCCGATGCGGGGCTGGAACCCACGAACAGTGAGATCAAGACCCAAGCTGAAGTTGGACGCCCAACCAACCGAGCCATTCAAGCGGCCCTAAAGATTTTATTTTTAAGCAAGCTCTACACCCAATATGGGACTCAAACTTACAACTCAGAGTCGTAAGTGCAACAAGAGTTGCACGCTCTGCCAACTGAGCCAACCAGGTGTCTCCATAATGTTGAATTAAAAGCGCCATCTCAGCGTGCATGGGTGGCTTAGTTGTTTGAGCGTCTGACTCTTGATTTCGGCTCAGATCCTGATCCCAGGATCATGGGATGGAGCCCCGGATCAGGCTCTGCCCTGAGCATGGAGCCTGCTTAAAATCCTCTCTCTCTCTCTCTGCCCCTCTGCCCAACTCTCCCCCTTCACTCTCTCTCTCTGAAATTATAAAAAAGATTTTTTTTAAATACAGAAAAGTGCCATCTCAGGTGCCTGGCTGGCTCACTAGGTAGAGCATGTGACTCTTGATCTCAGGGTCATGAGTTTGAGCCCCATATTGGATGTAGAGACTACTTTAAAAAAAAGTGCCACCTCGAAAAACCATATATCATCTAATTCCATTTTTATAATGTTGAAAAACAGGCAAAACTCCTTTGGGGTATCGAAGGCAGGATGCTGGTTACACCTACGGGGAAGGTAGGGCAGGGAGTAGGTATTAAGAGGGCTGCTGGGAGGGCAGGATAATGTTCCATTTCTTGATTTAATAGCAGGTTCCACAGATGCGTTCATTGCATAAAATATATCAAGCTGTGCCCTTAGGATTTTTGTACCTCTCGGCAGGTATATTAACCTTCAATAAAAAGTTTAGTAAATACTGTGCCTGCCCCAACCCAGGAACTCTACTTTCTTTTTTTTCTTTTTTATTTTTTTAATTTAAAAAAATTTTTTAGAGTGAGAGAGAGTGCAAGCGGGGGGAGAGGGGCAGAGGGAGAGAGAAAGAATCTTTAGCAACCTCCATGCTTAGTGCAGAGCCGAACGCAGGGCTCGATCCCACGACCCTGGGATCATGACCTGAACCAAAATCAAGAGTAGGACGTTCAACTGACTGAGCCACTCAGGCACCCCCAGGAACTTTATTTTCAAGAGTTAATTTTTTAGGGGCGCCTGCCTGGCCCGGTTGACGGAGCATGCGACTCTTGATCTCAGAGTTGTAATTTCGAACCCCCTTTGGGTGTAGAGATCACTTGAAAATAAAAAGTCTTGAAAAAAGAGTATTAATTCTTAAACTAAAATACTTATTTAACAAATATGGGTGATAACTAGCTTGGATTCAGAGGTGTGCCTCTTTGCCATAGTGTCTTTTTTTTTTTTTTTTTTAAGTAGTCTTCACACCCCGTGCAGGGCTTGAACTCATAACCCTAAGATCAAGACCTGAGCTGAGATCAAGAGTTGGACACTTAAGGGTCTGAGGCACCCAGGCGCCTGTACAGCGTATGTCAGTGAGATTATATGGTGTGTGTTCTTCCTCACCTTTTTGTTTAGCATTTATGAATCAACCAGGTCGATGTACGCAGCTGCGGCTCACTCACTTTGTGTGTCCTGTGGCATTTCACAGTGCCTGTGCCCTATCTATCTATTCTCCTGTAATGGTCACTGTCTCCCCAGTTTTTTTTCCCATTGCAAACAATGCTCCCTGAACATTTTTGTACCTGTTTCCTTGTGTGCACGAGCAAGGTTTTTTGCAGCTGTTGGTCTGTAGGAGTGTAATTGAGAGGCTGTTGGGAGTACACATGTCTGGCTTTACCAGATCCTAGGAAATTGCTCTCCAAACCCACCACGCCAACTCCCAAACTCCCAGCAGCGTGAGTTCCCATGCCTCCGTATCATTACACCAACACTTGGTATCGTCAGATTTTTACTTTTTTACCAATCCGATGGGTGTGAGTGGATCTTTTTGTGGTTTTAATTTTCTCCTCTCTGTTTGTAAGGGAGTTTCTTCACACATTTATTAACCATCCAGCTTGCCTGTTCTATGGCTTGGCCAGTTGTGTTTCGCCCACGTTTCTATCGCGTTTATCTTTTTATACTATTTATTTATAGATGCTCTTTATGCATTCCTGCTACTGACCTTTCGTTGATTCCACGTTGCAGGAATCTTCCCATCTGTGGTTCATGTTCCCTCTCTCTCTCTCTTTTTTTTAAGAGGGGGGGGACAAGTGAGCAAGGGGCAGAGAGAGAGGGAGAGAGAGAGAGAAAAAGAGAAGTGGGCTCACACCAGGAGGAGCTGTTCACCCAACGTGGGACCTGAACTCCTGAACCATGAGATCATGACCTGAGCTGAAGTCAGATGCTTAACAACCGAGCCACCCAGGCACCCCATGTTCTCTTTTTTTAATGGTGTCTTTTTATGTTTTATTTTTAGGGAGAGAAAGTGAGAGAGGGGAGGGGCAGAGGAAGAGAGAGAGAGAGAGAGAGAGAGAGAGAGAAAATCTTAAGTAGGCTCCATGCTCAGTGCGGAGCCCAACCTGTGGGGCTTGATCTCACTGTGAGATCATGACCTGAGCCAAAATCAAGAGTTATATGCTAAACCTATTAAGCCACCCAGGTACCCCCTCCCCTTTTTTAAAACTTTATTTATTTTTTATTTTTTTAATGTTTATTATGGGTAGGGGAATGAATGGGGCAGAGAACTGGGGATAGAGTGTCTGAAGCAGGCTCTATGCTGACTGCAGTGAGCCTGATCTGGGGCTCAAACTCGTGAACTGTGAGATCATGACCTGAGCCAAAGTCGGATGCTTAACTGACTGAGCCACCCAGGTGCCCCTTTTTAATTTTAAGTAATCTCTACCCGTGACATGGGGCTCGAACTTACAACCCCAAGATCAAGAGTTGCATGCTCTGCCAAATGAGTCAACCCAGTGCCCCAGTGTCTTTTTTTTTTTAAACAGAAGATTTAAAGTTTGATTTGTCTCTTTTTTCCTTTATGGTGTGACTTGTTTAAGAAATCTTTTCCTACTCCAAAGTCAAAACAATATTCATCTCTATTTCCTTCAAAAACTTTTGAAGTTTTGCTTTTCAAGTTCAGGAATTTGACCTCCTTGGAACTGATTTGTGGGTATGTGGTGATGCGGGGAAACTCCCTCCTTTTCCTAGTTGGATAATAAGCTGTCTGTTCACCAGATGCTCAGCAATCAATGACAGTTGACTAATGTCATCCCCCTACTTAAAACTCTCCCGTGACTTTCCAGGGCCACAAGGGGAAGCTTGAGTCTTCTTCTGCCTCAGTCTACTGGGCATTGCACAAACTCGCTCCGACCATTTTCCCGTGTGCCAGCCACAGGACTGGACTACTAACCTCCAGCCTCCGCTGGCCTACGATCCGGCATGTCCATAACCTCCTGGTCTCAGTTCTAGTTGTATTGGGTTGAATGGTGACTCCTCCTAAGAAATATCCACCCAGAATCTGTAAAGTTGATCTGATTTGTTTTTTCCTAATTTTATTTTAATTCCAGTAAGTTGACATAGTGTTATGTTAGTTTCAGGTGTATAATATAGTGTTTCAGCAATCCATATTTAACTCAGTGCTCATCAGGGTAAGGGTACTCTTATTTTTTTATATGCATCCTTGTGTTTATTGCAGCATTATTTACAACAGCCAAGGTATGGAAGCCATCAACGGAACTGCCCATCGATAGATGAATGGATAAAGAAGGCGTGATACACTCACACACTGGAATATTACTCAGCCATAAAAAAGAATGAGATCAAGGTAAGTGTACTCTTAATCCCCCCCACCTATTTCACCCATCGCCCAGCCACCTCCCTTCTGGTAACCATCTTAGTAGTTATGAGTCTGTGTTTTGGTGCTTCTCTTTTTTTCTCTCTGTTCAGTTGTTTTGTTTCTTAAATTCCACATATGAGTGAAACCAATGGTATTTATCTTTCTCTGACTGACTTTTTTCACTTAGCATTATACCCTCTAGATTCGTCCATGTTGTTGCAAATGGCAAGATTTCATTCTTTTTAATGGCTGAGTAATATTTCATTGTGTGTGTATATATACACACACACACATATGGAATATATATATATATGTATATATATATATATATACACACACCACATTTTCTTTTTCTATTCATCTGTTGAATACTGGGGCTGCTTCCATAATTTGGCAATTATAAGTAATACTGCAATAAACATAGGGGTCCATGTATCCTTTTTTATGTATCCTTTTGAATTAATATTTTCATATTCTTTAGGTAAATATTCAGGAGTGTGATTACTGGATCACAGGGTAGTTCTATTTTTAACTTTTTGAGGAAACTCCGCACTGTGTTCCACAGCGGCTGCACCAGTGTGCGTTCCCCCCAACAGTGCACGAGGGTTCTTTTTTCTCCACATCCTCGCCAACACTTGTTGTTTCTTATGTTTTTTATTTTAGCCATTCTGACGGGTGTGAGGCGATATCTCATTGTGGTTTTGTTTGCCTTTTCTGGATGATAAATGATGTTGAGCACCTTTTCGTATATCTGTTGCCCATCTGGATGTCTTCTTTGGAGAAATCTCTGTTCATGTCTTCTGCCCATTTTAATTGGATTATTTGGGGGGTTTTGGCATTGAGTTCTATAAGTTTCTCACATATTTTGGATACTAATCCTTTATCAGATATGTCATTTGCAAATATCTTCTCCCATTCAGTAGGTTGCCTTTTAGCTTTGCTGTGCAGAAGCTTTTTATTTTGATGAAGTCCCAAGAGTTTATTTTTGCTTTTGTTTCCCTTGCCTCAGGAGACATATCTAGAAAAATGTTATGGCCACTGTCAGAGAAATTATTGCCTGTTCTCTTTCTGGGATTTTTATTTGGGAAGAGGGTCTCTGCAAAGGTAACTAAGATAAGACTCTCAAGATGAGATCATCCTGAATTACCTGGGGGAACCTGAATCCAGTGGCAAGTGTCCTTACAAGAAACTGGGGATGAAGAGACACATAGAGAGAAGAGGAGGAGTCCATGCTAAGATGGAGGCAGAGACTGGAGGGAAGCAATCAAGGGAACTCTTCAAGCCAGGGAACTCTGGAAGCTACTAGAGACTGGGAGAGTCAAGGAAGGATCCTCCCCTAGAGTCTTTGGAGGGAGCATGGTCCTGGTGGCACCTTAATTTCAGACTTCTGGTCCCCAGAATGGAAGAGAATATATTGTTGTCATTGTCAGCCACTGAGTTTGTGGTAATTTGTTCCGGCAACCCTAGGACACTAATAGAAGCTGGAGTAGGGCGCCGGAAAGGCTAGGGGACAGGGAGCCTAGACTGGAGGGCTGGAGAAGATGAGGTAGGTTCAAATCCCCAGCCAGGGGGCAAGTCCACTCCCCTAGGCCGAGGAGGGGAGACAGGAGCCATAAATGTAAATGACAGGGCCACACCGGAAGGACCCTTGGCTCTCAGTGTCCTCAGTGGAATGAATGAATCTGCTCCAGACGCCTTGAGATACCTCATTTACAGAAGAGAGAGGCTGTGGGGACCCCAGAGAGGCTTAAGGAGCACTGGACAGTGAGGAGGCCGACACGTCAGCTCTGCAGTAGACCACAGAGAGGTGGAATAATCTCACAGAGAAGCTAAGGGCTGGCCGAGCGTGGCTGAAAGCAGGGTGGGGAAGGTCAAGGGGGCAACGAGGCAGGGGTAGATGCCAGCGGGCTAAAGGACAATCCTGGGACAGGGCAGTGGGAGGGCTGGCTCTTTGTGTCTTTGGGCTTCTTTGATCCCTGGGCCACTTTGGCAGGAACAGAGCCTTGAGCACCAATGGGGTCATGTCTGTTTAAACAAAATCAAACACCGAGGCAAATGATTAACTCACTGGAGAAACAGACAGGAGTGTAGGCCGTAGCGCCAGCACCAGCAGCCTCGTGGAAGTTAAGAAGTGCTGTTTATCGGGAGTGGTTCCCCTAGGCTAGTCCAAGTACGGCCTGAGAACCTTCTACAAGCGGGTCACGGTGCCAGGCGCTAGGAGAACAGGTGCCTAAAGACGGTGAGCACGGCCCTCCGCTCCGACCTGGAGGGAATCAGAACTCACAGCCTGTCACTGTGCCCTCCACGGCCCGTGCATCATCTCAACCCATCCTCAGGCTGACCCCCTGAATAGTGGGAGGGTTGCCTACATTTCACAGACCAGGAAACCCAAGCCCAGAGAGGGAGAGAACCCGCCCGGCCACACGGCTCGCCGGTGGTGGAGGAAGGCCACGGGGGCTGGCTTCAGCAAGAAGGACGATGAGTTGTTTAGGATTCAGGGTATGTTTAGGAACCTCGGGACAGTAAGCAGAGCCGGGCCTCCTAGAAAACAGGGGTCAGGACCAGCAAAGCCATCATGGGGCAAGGTTAGCCACCGTCCCCTTGTCTTCCTCTTTCTGGGACTGCAGAGTCTCCCAATTCTACTTGTCCTTTATTTTGTCCTTCCTTCTCTTTTGGGGACAAGAGCAAGCATTCTGGCGTCAGAAGTGAATCCAGTCCTGGCCTCACTATCTATTACCTCCGTGACCTTGGGCAAGCCGCTTCCTCTCCACTTCCCCACCTATAAAATGAGGATACTATGGTCCCCATGTGGGGATCAGAGGAGAAAACATGAACAAAGGCCTAGGCACAGTGCTGGGTGCATTAATACTCAACACAGGTGTCACTGTTACCATTTCGCATGGTGGGAAATAGCCTCCCCAGCCCTCTTGGCTTTAGCGCTAGCCATCTACTTACTAGCACCCCAGCTCTGACTTCCTCAGTCAGAGGACCAACCACAGCAAGAAAGAGTGGCAGGGTCCTTTCGTTCAAGCACAGCCTCGTGTGTGTGTGGGGGCTGGTTTTAAGAAAAGTGGAGTCCAGAAGCTGAGCAGACCAGTTAAAGGGTTACAGAAATCTCCGCTGCAGGGTCTTGCGATCAGAAAACTGATTGGCCAACTTTCCAGTTCCCTCCATCATGAACCCTTTGGGTGTAGGGAGAGGACAGTCAGGCGCGGGGAATATCAGGATGAAGGCTTAAAGGTGGGAAAAGGCCTGCGGGCTGCTCACCTACAGGCCATGGAAAGTACAGAAGGGGCAGGAAGGATAGTATGGGGCCCCATCAGGAAAAACCTTGAATGTCAGGACTTTATTTTGGCATAGACTCAAGAGCCGTTCATTCATCTAGCAAATATTTAGCGTGGGCCAACTGTATGTAAGGCATTTTGCCAGGGATTACCTACCTAAGCAAAAGGCATGGTCCTTGTCCCGAAGGAGTTGCATGGTGTCTAGGAGGAAACAGACACAGAAATGGAAGAATGTTGGGCAACAGGATCCAGAATCTAAAAGAGACCTGCTTAAGGTGCCGCCGGAGCAGGGGGAGAAGCATCTGCCTGTCCAGGGGGGGGAGGCAGGCAAGAAGGCAACGCCGCATCTGATTTTGCTTTGGTGGGTTCTGTCTGCTCAGCATCCATCAACCCTTCCTAAGGAGAAACAGTCATCAGCCAATCTCTGTCCTTGTGGTCAAAAGGGACTGATCCATGTCCCCTGCTCTGGAGAAGGGCAAATGAGACAGGTCTAGTCAACCAGCTTATCCCATCACCTTGGCTTAAAGTGATAGGTTCAGTGAGTTGTGTCAACCAATTCTGGCCAATGAGAGTCAACAGATGACTTGGGTTGGAGCTGAGAGGAAAGAAGCTCTCTCTTCCTTGGGAGTGTTGGCAGCATGGATAACATGAGCCTGAAAGAGAGGGGCCAAGGTGTAGAAACCAAGAAAAATGACATCTCAGGGGAAAGCAGAGTGGAGAGCTGGAGAGAGAAGACACAGAGAAACATCCTTTGAGCCTCTGAACCCAGCTCCCAGGGTACCCTTGGACCTTGAAGTTATGTGAGTCATTAAACTCCCTTGTTTGGTTAGGGCAGGTTTGAGTTGAATTTCTGTTATTGTGAGAGAAAAGATTCAGTCGGTCTCTCTCCCATCCCAGACTGCCAGTTTTCTTATTGTCAAACAATTCTGATAACAGTTTCTTGTGTACATTCTGCATGTTGTGAATCATCAAAGTCCATTCATTTGGACTCTTGTGTAATATTTCATTGCGTGGATATGTCAGACGTTATTCATTTTGTTCTTCCATGAATGGACATTTGAGATCTTTCCTAGCTCTTGTGAATAGGGCTTCTCTTAACACATGGTACATGTCTTATCTTACAATAGCCTGTGGGTTAGTTTCAAGGTCCTGGTTTTCAATTTGGATGATGGGGTCATGGGTGTTATTATATTATTCAAAATAATTAACTAACCAACTAAACGAAAGTGGGCCGATGATGTTTGTGTCATGACTAACCTAATTCCGTTCATGTGGGGTTCAGAGAGAAAAATAAAGGGGAAAATACTATGTATGCTGTGATGTACCCTGTTTTTGTGTGTAGCAACAGGTCTTGGACCTCTTGCTGTATCAGCACATAGAGATCGCTTTCATTTTTAACTGTTGCAGAATATTCTGCTAATGGACATCTCATAATTTATTTATTTCTAAGATTTTACTTTCAAGTAATCTCAATACCCAACGTAGGGCTTGAACTCACAACCCCAAGATCGAGAGTCAGGTGCTCTACCGACTGAGCCAGCCAGGCACCCCAAGACGTATCATAATTTAAACGTTTAAACATTCTATCATGGAAAATTTCAAACATATACAAAAGAAGACATGGTATAACGGAGTTCTGTGTCTCCAACAGCCAGCTTCAGTAGTCATCGACATCTGGCTAATCTTGTTTCATCTCTACCCACACCCACACTCCCCCCCATGTCTATTTTAAAGCAAATCTAGGCTATCATATGACTTGTCCATAACTTGTCCTCTGTTGGTGGTTGCAGGTTGTTACCACTCTGTGGCTTCTATGAACAGTGCTGAAATGAAGGTCCCTTACAAATAAATCTTTGCATGCAGGCATAAAAGGAACTGAAGAATAAGCCTTCATTAGTGAACTGGTTTGATCCAAAGGGCGGATGAAAAAAAGAAAAGAGAGAGAGACAAACGAAAACAAAACCAAAACCAAAGAGTGGATAAACTCCATATTCGGACAGATTTTGCCTGGCTGTCCCTCTGAAGGAGTTGCCCAGTTCATACTTCGCATCATCAATTTGTTGGTATCTTTCAAATTTCAGTCTCACTATTGCTTCATTTTGGGCTACTCTTTCTTTTCTTTCTCTCTCTCTCTTTTTTTTCCTCTCTCTCTCTCCCTTCCTTTCTCCCTTTCTTTCTCCCTTCCTTCCTTCCTTCCTTCCTTCCTTCCTTCCTTTCATGGAAGTATAGTTGACACACAGCGTTACATTAGCTTCAGATGTACAACATAGTGACTCAACAACTCTGCAAGTGTAGCTACACAAGTGTAGCTGGCCATCTGTCGCCATATAAGGCTATCACAATATCATCAACGTACTCCCTATGCTGTACGTTTCATCCCTGTGACTTACACATGTAATAACTGGAAGCCTGTACCTCTCACTCCCCTTTACACATTTTGCTTCCTGTTTCTTGATTTTTCACTTCTATCTTAGATGGAAACAGGGAAGATGCTCAGAACGAAGAGAGCGGTAAGGCCACTCTCATGACTGTTTTTGGGAAGGGATCGTCAACTTCTTGGGACCTGGTGGCTGTGACTTCCAAAAGCCCCAAGGCTTTAGCTGAGGAAGGTGGAGAAATGCTACAAGCCAGCGCCCCTTCCCCCAAACAAATAAAGCAAACTCGTGGGATATCTTTCTTCCACACCGAATCTGTGTCCAGTGTGTAATTGTTCCAGACAGCACCACTTATAAATTAGAAGGTATTGGCGGCTAGAGAGGGCTGTGCTGTATAACTTTCATTGATCGATGGTTCGGGATCTTGATTTTCCCATCCGTCATGTGAACGACTATGTTATATAATTTCTAAGACGTCTTCCAGCAATAAAATGCAAGGCCTCTCTGAATCCTATGTCATATTTGGAGATTACAGTTTTGTTGCTTTCTATGTTTAAGAGTTATTTCTTGTGTTTTGAAATTGAAATAAGGAACTTTAGTCTGAGTATTCATTCATTCATCTATCCATTCACTTAATATACTGAACATGTCTTTATTGGAAATCTTTTGTTTTAGAATTCTGTCTCATTTTTCTTGATTAGCAAAATTTGTGGGAGGAGGAGAAGGTCTGAAGATCTCAAGATAAAATTAGGTTTGACTCAGTTGCTTTTAGCAAAATTTGGGTTTCTTGGCCTACTTTGATTTCAGAGTTTCTTTGGTTTTATGGTGTGTGTGTCTGTTTACTCTCTATCGCCACTGAAGCTGTCATTGAACTAGTCAACTTCACTGTTATATTTGTCCGGAGTCTTTTGTTATAAGGGTGGATCCAGGAGCTCCAAGGATGAAGCCAGTATCTTCCCTCTTCTTGCTTGTCTCTTCTCAGATTGTCTCTACTTCTCTTCTATAGCAGCAGTATTTTCCATCTGGTTGGGGGAAAACAGTCACAAACAGTTTAAATTTACCTAATCCTGGGGTTTGAAATACCACCGGAGAAAACAGACCTTCTCTCTCCCAGTTTCCAATGGATCAAAGTTCAGGGAAGACTCTGATTGGCCTTGCTTTGGTCACATGCCTACTTCTGAACCTACCATTGTGGCTGGAGAGCAGAGTATTTTGATTGGTTATTTGGGAGTCACATGTCTCTGTGATTGACAGCCCCAGAGAAACAAGGTCAGTCAGGAAGAGGTGACTACCCATAAGAAGGGATGCTGAGTCACCAATTTCTGTTCATTACCATCTCCCTGCAAATGGGTGTTGCTTTCCACCCAGCATGAATGGAGTGTACCTTTTCCTATATTCTCACCCATTCTCTCTTCTCTCCTGTTAACTCACCTCTGTGCTAAGCCACCCTGGCCTACACAGTGGCACAGAAGCAAGTGATCGGTCATTATTTTCTTCTAGTGTGTTTTCTCTCAGTCCTTTTTTTCTTTCTTTTTTTTTTTTATTTCAAATAGAGGTATAATCAATGCAACGCCGTCTTATCTTTCAAAGCTCTAATGAGCCCTCATCTGCTATCAGCTTTTCATGGTCAGGTAGGCATGTAACATTTCCACTTCAGTTACATACTGGATCCTGAAGGCAGGTGCCTCTTGTGGTCTAAAGGGTGCCGCCCTCCACACCACTGTCTCCTTCATATGGTGCAGTATTTATACTCCTCAGATCTTGGAATTTTTTCCTCTTCCTCCACTTGACCAATCCAGCAGCGATAGTTTTACGACCTGCTCCAATCAGTACCTACTTTGTCGGACTCCTCTTCTGGGTCTTTTGGCCTGAAACCTGGCCTGACGCTGTGCTTATGTGGCCCTGCGCCGCCATACACATTTTTAAAGTCGGTTGTAAACTTCTTAAAAACCAGAAGACGCCAAAAGTAGACCTGCCTTTTTGCTTCTTTTGAACAAATTGCAAGATCTGCGAATCCTGGGCCCACGCTCCCCAGAGCGACTCCGTGTGGTCATAGCCCTCTGGACGGGCCGTGTGTTCGGAGGCCACCGCTCCCAAAGTGTTTCTGCCCGAGGCCCCTTTGCCATTTACCATCTCACTGCTGGTTATTTTAGCTTACACCTGGCCACCGCACTCAGTCACATTCCCTGCATGGCCCCTGGAGCATTGTTTGAGTTTGTGACTCCTGGTTGGGTGGCCATTGCAAATCAGGGACAGGTTGAAGCAGGGTTTAAACCACTGATGAATCGGGGCCCAGATTGGCCTTCTGCCTCAAGGCTCAAAGTAGACATAGATTGATGGTACACTTCAAAGGCCCAAGAGACACTTCTAAGAGTTCTGAAAGCATTGCCGCTACTTGTCCGCAGAACATCTATTGTACCTTTCAAGAGAATTATATGATGTTTAAATACAATCAATGAAAGTTTCCAGAAATAGATATAAATACTGTGGAAGCATGCTAGCAAGTCTTAAATTTGAATCAGCTTAAGGAAGCAAGAGGAGTTTCAAACTCGCAGAATCACTTTGTAAAAGAAAGTGCTCTTTATCGTCACCCTGTATGATTTTTTTGACCCATGCAGTAATAAATGTTTGCAGAAGGAGGGAAGAAAGGAAAGAAACTATTTGGCTGCAGGGATTGGCTCATCCGGTATTTTTAAATTTAGTTTTTATTTGTAAATAATTAGAAGAGGTTGCAAAAGTAGTACTGAGAGATCCTGTGTTCGTTTTCTGTAATGCGAGCATCTTCCGTAACTATAGGCCAATCCCTTTTCGTATTCCAGGGGCACGTAGTAGGTGTTCAGTAAGGTTTATTGAATGAATATGTTTGTATATAAAGCATTAATGTTATCATCTGTTGATTTAGTAGGCTAGTCTCTCTATTTTATTGCCTTTGAATAGGTAACATATGCACAAGGAGCTAATTCAATAGGTACAAAGGGTGTACAGGGAAAACTAGGTCTCCCTCCTTTCCCTGCCTCCCAGTCGCCCAGATGCCTCTCCAGAGGCAACTGTTTATTCATTTCTTATGTCTCCTTCCACACATAGTTAATGTTTGCAAACTTTCATGTTGTCTACTTACCCACTCCCGTCTATCGTAACATAGCGTATACACATCTTTTCCACTTAGCAGTATATGTTGAACATCATTCAATAAAAGTTCTTTATTTTTTTATGTTTTTAAATTTATTTTTGAGAGAGAGAGAGACAGAATTGGAAGCAGGCTCCAGGCTCTGAGCTGTCAGCACAGAGCCCGAGGCGGGGCTCGAACTCACAAACTGCGAGATCATGACCTGAGCCGAAGTGGGATGCTTAACTGACTGAGCCATCCAATTGCCTGGTTCTTCATTTTTTAAATGGCTATTCAATATGGGTTCTATTACACATTAAGTGAGTGTATCATCATTTATTTAACTAATTCCTACTGATTGATGGACATTTAGGTTATTTCTTGCCTTTTATTATTAAAAACAATACTGCAGTGAACATCCATACCTGTTTTTATTTGGCACAGATATAGTTTCTTTAGGTACTAAAGCATACGTTGATGGATTTGAAATTCCTATACTTCCCTCTTTGGTCATGTAACTAGAACTTCAATGGCAGAAAGTTCCCCAAAGCTTTGTGCGTTTTTTGGCCTAAGTCAGTGAGATTTGCCAAAGACCTGGCCGCTTTAACTGACGCTGATGCACCTGTTCTTGGTAATTTTCATCCGAGCTGCGCCTGATAAGCAGAGAAAACCACAAGAGAAGTTACTCTCAGGATGGTCTAACCAGGAACGGCCACGAAAAATAATGAAAGGGTATTATTTCTCGTCCCCCCGATCACATGATCCACCGCTCCGAGCCAGTGGGTCTTATCTCTTATTTGAAGTTATTTCCTATCTCCCCTCACTGCCCATCAGATTTTGGTGAAATTTCATTGCTCGATAAGCGTCTCCATTTCTAAACAGCTTTGCACGGCTGAGAGATGAATTGTGTTACCTTTGTGTTGCTGGCCAGTGTTTAATTAACCGTGTATTTCTTTCAAGCAGAGTTTTAAATATTGAAGCCAGTTTCTTTTTTGGTTTTCTTTATTGCAGTCCTTAAGAGGAAGGACTGCTGCCCTTCTCCACATTCAGAATTTATTTTGGTCCCACGAAGTCCAGTGCTCCTAAGCAGCTGTTAGTTAACAAGCTGCCCCAAATGTCCTGGAAAAAGGGAGGGATGCAAAATGATGAGCTTATCACTCATTCATTTAGTCATTAATTCATGCAACAAATATGTATCAAGTGCCTACTCTGGGCCAGGCAGCCTTGGCCTAAGTCAGTGACCAAGGCGAGATCCTTGCCATTACAGAGTTTGTTCTCTGGCATGTGTGGGTGTGGGGCGTGGAGGAGAGACAAAAATAAATAGCAAATTATTTCGTATGTTAGAAGGTGATAAATGCCAGGGGGGTGGCCGACCAAGGGAGATTGGGATTTGGGGACGGGGGGCACACTGCCATTTTAAATAGAGCAGCCTGGGTACTGAGGGTGTGAGCCTTCAAAGAGGAGAGAATATCCTTACACAGTATCCTGTGTGTGTGTGTGTGTGTTTGCATGAAAATACCACTCATGACTGAATTTTTTTAACAACTGTATTGAGATATAATTGACATACCATTAAATTCATCATTTTACAGTGTATAATTCAGTGGGTTTTAGTATTATTTACAGAGTTGTGCAACCATCAGCATTATCTAATTCCAGAACATTTTCATCACCCCCAAAAGAAACCCGTTAGCAGTCACTACCCATTCCCGCCTCCCTCCAGCCTCTGGCAACCACTAATTTACTTTCTGTCTCTGTAGATTTGCCTATTCTGGACATTTCATATAAAGGCAATCATACACTCTGCGGTCCTTTGTGACCGGCTTCTTCCACTCACCATAATGTTCATTCATGCTGTAGCTTGGATCAGTACTTCATTCCATTGTATGGATACACTGTTTTTGTTGACTCATTCATCAGTGGACGGTAACCTTGAATTTTAAATATCGCAGGGTGTCACGGGTGGGCTGTAGTATTTGACTTCCCTCTTCCTGACTGGACCGTGCCACCTCTGGGGAGATTTCAGGACTGGCGTTGCCCATATCCAGCCAGCACCAGTTAGGCTAGGCTAGGCAACTAGGAAGCGCTGCTTTCCCCGGTGCCTCTCTCCTAAGCAGAGACGCTGGGTGGTCCAAATGCCGCAATGCAGATCCATGCGTTTTTCGAGTGTGTTTTCTCTTCCACATTTTGAAAATATTTTTCTACTTTAAAATGTAACCTTGGTAAGTTGTTTATTCAAGACGATATTCAATGAGTTTTCTTTTCTTTTTGTCTTTTTAATATTTTGGGTGTGGTAGCAAGTAGAAGCAGATCATCCTAACCAAATATTTGCGAATATTTGAACAAAGCCATTTTGCTGAGAGAAGGAAAACGCCACGGAGGAAGAAGTGGGAATTGAACCCCAGTTTTGAGGGGTTCGATTCTCACAGGACTAGATGAGGAAGGAAAAGGCGTGTTCCCAAGAGAAGCAGGTTGTTGAAAGTTTATCTTCTGGGTGATTGGGGACCCCTGGGACCTGGAGCCCGTCTTTGGTACATTAATTTGGCAGCCATCATTCTGTACATATAAAGTGATGGTGTTGGAATCCTCTGGCTTTCTGCACACGGAGAGACTCAAAGTTTCAGAATTCCTCTTGGGGGGGTGTGTTTGAGTTACAGTCTCTGGGGCTGCAGAAAGATGAACTCCATCAGAATTCAACGGCTAAATGGCTCCCCTCTCCGCTCCCACCCCAACCAGTTGAGAGTAACTGTCTTAGTGACACCGGTGCAAGAACCAGACGCGTCGCTGCAAGGCTGAGCTGCAAACGGCCCTGACCCGCGGGGGCCTTTCCCATTCGATCCCAAATGAGGTGGGGGCGAGGGTGGAGAGCCGGGTGCGGGCTCCCGGGAACTGTGGATTGGGGTCGCAGAGCCGGGAAGGACAAGACCCTATCACACCGGACCAGGAGGCGAGGGGCCTCCAGAGAGAATGCAGTCGCCGGCGAGCAGGATGCTGTCCGGGTTCCCGCCTAACTCTGGCAACCGCGAGGAGAAATGTCTGCCGCCGAGGGCGGAGCGCGGACGAAGGGGTGGAGCTAGAGAGTGAGGGCGGAGCGAGGACGAAGGGGCGGGGTAGAGGCGGAGGGGCGGGGCGGGGCGAGAACGATGGGGCGGAGCAAGACGGTGGGAGGTGGGCGGAGCGAGAACAATGGGGTGGAGCGCAGGCGGTGGGCGAGGGGCGGGGCTGGGGCGAGGGGCGGGGCGAGCGCGGGGGCGTGCCCCGCCGTCGGGCCGCCCCCCGCCGCGCCCGCCCCGCCTTCCCGCTCCTCCCGGCGGCCGCGGCGGTCGAGTGCGGGGAGGGAGGGGAGAGCGGGTCACGACGTTGCCGGGGCGGGGATAACCCCTCACGTGGAGCAGATGAAAGGGCCGCGGCGCGACGGCCGGGGGAGCCGAGCCGAGCCTGCGACCCACAAAGCCGCCGCCGCCGCCGCGATGGGGCTGTGAGGCGTCCGCCCGCGCTCGGTCCTCCGCCGGCCCGCGACTATGCCCGGCCGCGCCCGCCCTCCGCGCCCTCCCGCCGCAGGACCATGAGGCCGCGCTCGGGCGGGCGCCCAGGGGCCCCGGGCCGCCGCCGCCGCCGCCTCCGCCGCCGCCCCCGCGGCCCCCGCGGCCGCCGCCTGCCGCCGCCGCCGCCGCTGCCGCTGCTGCTCGGGCTGCTGCTGGCGGCCGCGGGGCCCGGGGCGGCGCGGGCCAAGGAGACGGCGTTTGTGGAGGTGGTGCTGTTCGAGTCGAGCCCGAGCGGCGACTACACCACCTACACCACCGGCCTCACGGGCCGCTTCTCGCGGGCCGGGGCCACGCTCAGCGCGGAGGGCGAGATCGTGCAGGTAGCTGCCCGCCGCCCGGGCCCCGCGCCGCCGCCGCCACAAGATGGCTCCGGGGGCTGCGCCCGCCGACCCCGCCGCGGGCTGGCGGGCGGGCGGGCGGGAGGGGCGGCGAGGAGGCCGGCGGCATCCCTCCCCGGCCGGCGGGCGGGCGGGACGCGGCCTCCGGGGCGCCGCTGCTGGGGGCGAGCGCACGTGGGGGTTCGGCCTCCTGCGGGTCCGGGGGGGCGGGAGGGAGGCCCCGGGTCTGGTACCCACGTTGGGGCGGCTCCCTTGGGCCGGCTGGGCATTCGGTTTGCCTCAGGTGGAAGTCCTGGAACTACCTGTTGAATGCCAACTTTGGAAAGATGAGCGGTGAAGGATGGGGTGGCTGGTTTCAGGTCGCAGGCTTTGCTTTCCATCGCCGCACGTTCTTTTTGGGAGTAGCCGAGGTCTGTCTGAGGGGCTGTTCACCATTAGGTTCTTCCCTGGAACCTGCCGCCGGCCTCGCTCACCTGGGCGCTGACCTCCCCGCGGGGCTCTGGACAAGCAGCAGCAGGCGAGCAAAGCAGGGGGAGCTGGCCGAAGAGTGGGGATCGCGAGTGCCCTGGAGTGGCCGTAGAAGGCAGCCTTCGCTGCGTGCCTCAGATTACAGAGGGTGGGAGGGAGACTGCCCGCCCGCTCCTGGGCCAAGGACTTGTGCGGAGGGCCTGGGAATAGGGAGACAGGGTCGCTCGCTGACGGGGCCTCCCCACCTTGCTCCCAGCGAGAGCCGTCTGCGTTCCAAAGGAAGCTGGCTAGGGAGAGCTTTAAGCTGTGCCCGCACTTTGGCGGTGGGACCGAGCCGAAGCCTCTGCGGTCGCCGAGCTGGGTAGATGCCTTCCCGCTTCCTTGGCTATGATTTTATCAACTTGTTAGTAGACTGCCAGCCCACTTAGGGCGGTTAACATGCATGCCTCGGATGCGGGCGGTGTGAAAGGGTGGGCTTGTTTTGGAGCCTTCTTGGGAGGTGATGGGACGTCTGCAGAGTTCTAAGCTTTGGGCCTTCTGGGCTTTACTCTTGGTTGAGCTATGAATGAAGAGAAGGGAAGTGTACGGATGATTGCTTAGCAGCCTCTTCCTTTCCCCTCCCGCGGTGCAGACTCGGAGCCCGAGGTGGGTCGGCAGGGAGCGTGCAGCTTGGCTCTTTAGAGGTGTGTCCTTACAAAGCTGGGGGAGGCACCCCTGCCAGGCGATTAATCAGCTGCATCGCCTCACTGAGCTCTTAGCCCCATCTTAAACTTCTGCAGGGTAAATAAAAGGGGAAACACATGTTTGAGTCCTGTGACTACATATGTTAAAGGCTTTTGGACCTTTTTCCTTGCTAGTGTTATAATTATGGCCTTTAGTGTATAAGCTGTAGAGAAGGTGGGCTGCTGAGGATTCCTACACGGTGCAGTTGCAAGCCTTCAAGAAGAGTCTGAATCTAAAGCTCGATCCTTGTAACTTGTTTCTCTTTGAGGCTTTCGCTGTGCCTTGATGGCTTTGGAAATGTTTGATTTACAGACTTCTGAGAGAGGAGATGTTTTAATGTGGCACTCACTATGTGCAGGAGACTTTTGAAGTTTGTGATTTTTATCTGCAGTGTTTTAACTTCTACTGTTTCTCCACGGTAGTGTGTCTGGCGGGCTGTCCATTATGGGTAGTGCTGTGCTTTAGAGATAATCTTGGGTTCACCATTTAATACAAAATTAGCAGTTTAAACACCCCGTTTGTAACCATTTTATCCTTGTGAGGAGAGAGAGAATGTGTGACTTTGGCAGAAGGAATCTATTCCCTTTGGAGTCTTTTTGAAGTGCTTATCTAACTCTTTTGTAGTCCATTAGCCTAGCCAAAAAAAAAAAATTAAGTCAACAATGGCTAAGTAAAGAAAAATGACTTAAATGGTATTTAATAAGTTGACCTGTTAAGCAATCACTAATAGGTGTCCTTAATTCCTTTATAACTGCACAGTGTTGGTGAGTTTATCTGAGCTGTCTGAAGAGTCCTTTCTTGGGTGTTCTCACTCCATATCTTTAATAACTTTATTGTGGGGGCCTACTTGCTGAACCTCTCCGGCGCACAGATGGAGGGAACTCAGCACGGCTGGCAGGGCTGTGTGTATACAGAGGCTGGCATGTTTTTATTAGTTCTTCGAATACCGCCCGCCCGATGGAAGGAACTGGTGTGGCCCCTGTCAGCCCTGAACAATGTTTTTGTGAGGAAGGCTGGTGTTTCAGGACTGCCGAGAGGGAATGTAACATTTTGTATGAAAAACGATAATGCAGAAGAAACACATCGGCGTTCAGCTTCAGATTAATCGTGTTTCCAAGCGCCGTGTTGAACTTTTCAAGCCTCCTTTTATTTACTGTCTTAAAATGACCCTGCGTGATTTGCTATTTAATATTTTATGGTCTTCAGAGCAGAGGTCATTTTCACTGCGGCATGGTTCGGTAGCACTGTTGTTCATGGTTAAGGGGAGAAAAAGACCTGTTTGGGAGTCTCTTTACTTTAAGAATTCTAAGATCGGAAATTGTTTTGTGTTACTGTCCACCCCTCCCCCCCCCCCCCCATTATATACAGTGACAGGAGATGCTTTTATCGTAGTCTGGTTTGCCCCAGATACTTCTGATCAGAGTACCTGTTCATTGCATGGGGTAGGGCAGGGGGAGACCTGGTAAAGAATGTGTCTGTGTGTCAGTATGTCAATGTCAGAGTGTTAGTCACAGGATTCTTGGTTCTCTCCTTGTACATTTTAGGCTTAAATAACTTCCCCAAGGTCATCAGCGTGCTCTGTTAAGAAGAGAGATCTTTTTTTTTTTTGACATCGTCTGCGAAAGTTATGAAAGCAGTATGTGGTTATGAAATGGTATTATATTATTCATGGAGCATTGAAATCCATTTGCTTGTAAGAATGTCAGGCATACAGTATGAATGTTGGAGGAATTAATTACAGTCCTGTCATTCTAAAGTGTGGAACTTTAAAGTGTTCTTAGACCTATCGATACATATTTCGTCTTTGAACCAATTTGTTGCTATTATGAGATCATTATCTGAAACTTTCAGTCTTGGCTCTGCAACTCACATGGTTAGCGATGTTAAATAAAGGCCTGATTAAACACTGGCTAGTGGTGTGTGGATTGGTTAAACAAACAAAGAAAATTTGCATCGCTAGAGATGAAAGATTGTTTTAAGGTGGAAATGCATTTTTTTCTCCTCGAAGTCAAATATTTAGAAACGCTTGAGAAATTCATTTGTAGAAGGAGTCTGAATGATAGGTTTTGTGTGACTTTAAACTTGGCCTTTCTGGAACCCGGGTTAAGTGTTGAATGGTCTCGAAAGCAGAGGAGAGCTGAGAACGTTTAAGCCCTAAGCCAGTGCCTTTAGCTAGGAGGAGTTGGGGGAAGCTGGGTGGTAGGTCAGAAGGGCCGAGTGACATCCTTAAATATCCCATATTAACTAAGGGTATCACAGAGAATAATTTTAGGGAACTAATTCCTCTGCCTTGTTTCCCTGTCAGTGTGGTTCTGCAGTTCCGTATTTGATCAAACACTTTGCTTTTCATCTCCATTTGACGCGAACAGGCCTGCCTCTAAAAATTGACTTGGCCTAATAGAACAATTGTGTGCTGGCAGCTGACCCGGGTTTACACGGAGAGAGATTGCCGACTGTCTTGTAGGTTAAAACCAAGCATTTGATTTGGGGGGAAACCAAGCATTATGTTTTGGGACCGCGTGGATTCTCAGGGGCTCCCGTTTTCTGCCTTGTTCCCTAAGACCCCATGGGAGTTGTTAATGCAGCTCTGAATGGAGGTGCAGATGGTGGTGGGAGGTAAGCGTGATTCCGCAGACTAGTGGGAGCTGGTGGCCTCCGTCTCTTGCACACAGGGCATCGCGCCGAGCATGTCATGTGTTTGCTCATCTCATCCTGGCTTTACCATGGGGTTAGCGGCGACTCTTAACCCATTTTACAGATGAGGAAACCGAGGCCGAGAAAGGCGATTTGACTTCTGTAACCTCACACAGCTAGCAATGGATAAAACCTGCATCGAAACCCAGGTCCGTCTGGGCCCTTTGCTCCTGTTTTTGCCAAATAAACCGAACATGGCTGGTTAGGTTTGGACACTAATTGAGTCTCATTTCTAACAGTCTCGTATAGGGGTTCTTAACCCGAGGGTCACAGACTTCTAGGGAGGGCCTGTGAACCCCTGAAATTATACACACAATTAAATATGCACCGTGCACTCGTGTCCGTGCACTTCTGTTTTCTTGAGAAGGTGCACAATTTTGCCCCTGGGGGGCGCGGTTCTGTGATGCCCCTCCTCCCCAAGAGGAAGAAGGGGAGCACTAATCTGCTACTCACCATCAAATAGTCCATTACTAAGCGTCTGGAGCGATGCGGGACCCGGGCTGGCAAGAGTGGTAGAGAAGTCTCCAGGTTTGTGTGTCTCCATTGAGCGTATTCATCCAGGAAATGTTTACCAAATGTGTACCAGGCCCTGTATTATTGTTTTTGGAGCCCGCAGTCGCTGGTAGAGATAGATGTGTATGGGTGAATGATAATCCTTCCCAATGGGTTTCCCCACAGAGTTGAGCCCTTGGTTCCTAAGACATCCATTGTCTATAACGAATAACTTCTCTCCGGTGCATCCGTCTGGGACTAGTTAAACACATTATCCTTGGGTGAAGTGAGAAAATGGTGACTCAAAGAATTTTTTGCATCTGGAGGGTGGAGCGCAAGGAGGTTACCGTCCGAATGCGGCGCGTGAGACAGCAGATCGTGGATGTGTTCCTTCTCGCCATTTCCCGAAAATCGAAATGGAGCATCTTCGGATGTTGACATGCCTTTAGAACAAGCCCGCACACCTTCTCTCGTGGACCTCGACCCCATAGGCATGGTCCGGTCTGTTTATTTTTGCTCATCCCTGGATCCATCCGTGGGTCCCCAGTGTCTGCCACTTGTTGGACACTTAATGTTTGGTGACCGAATGATGGATTTAGAATAGATATCAGGCAGGCAGTGGGTCTTAATGGGCTTGGATTAATTGATGAGGAACTGCCTTTGGCTTGGCTCATAAATTCCGGGATTATCTTTCTTTTTTGGTTATTTCCAGAAAGTTACTCGGCAGTAGATGGCAAGAACGGACCTCTCTCTGGTTCTGGTGGACCACTGCTATGATAACTCCAGGTCGTACGCGCATAACCTGTGTGTGCGCTCCGTTTAGTGGCATTGTAAGATGTAGACATTCTTTACTTGACAAAACACTGAGTATTGAGGAAGCCCGAATGTGGACGGCTGTTCCGCACGGACAGACCCGTGGAGAGTAATTCATCGCCAAGCCCTGGTGTCCGTGGAAATAACAGCCAGGGCTTGGCATTCAGAATCGTCATTAGCCTGAATACGTGCCATGCGAAAACTTTGCTTCCTGCTGGTGCTTCCCGAGTCGGGGGAATGTGGGTTTACAGTGCGTGACAAAAATGGCGTTTAAATCAACCTCGCTCATCAAAGGGACAGAGCCAGTCCTTTAACGTGTCAGATAAGGAGACCCGGAGAAGTGGAGTGCCTTGACCGGGGCGTGTGGTGAGGTGGAGATGACCCTGATAGCTGTTCGGGTCTCCAGACTCCCAGGCTTGGAGGCTTTCTGTCGCTCGCGGCTGCATGTCAGCTCGGTATCCGCCAGAGAGAGCAGACGCAGAAGCGTGCTTTCGGGTCAGGTGTGTAATTGGGGAACTAAATTGTACATTGGGGTTAAATGGTCTGCTCTTCTCCTCTGATTTAGATTTGGGCTCACTCAGTCTTTCCCTCTGTCAGAGCTTCGTAAGGTGGCTGCCGATGGCCAAGTGCTTCCTGGGTGCCAGGCCCTGGGCCCAGTGCTGTGCCCACATGTCACAGGCGAGCTGGACGGCGTGCCCCAGGTTTTCAGATGAGCAAACGGAGCTCTGAGAATGAAGTCCGTTTCAAAGTTACTGAGCACGTCTGTGGCAGGCCTGAGATTCAAACCCAGGGCGGAGTGATTCTAAGCCATTTGCGTTTTTACCAGGCCGCTTCAGTGGGCCCTTGCTTCTGCTTGGGATGAGATTATGGGAACTGATGGTGTAGTCGGAGTCGGATATAAACTGGCCAAGAAGTGAGTCTGAGGACCTCCTGCACTTGGAGGGATTCGTCTCCTTCTTCCTCCCTCTCCCTCGCCTAGAAGTCTCCTCCAACTCGTTTTTCCATAAGACCCTGTCCGCCAAATTTGGGAAGAGGGACCAGTGACTCGAAGTGTACAACCGTCACTCGATGGCTCTTCTGTTGGCTTTCAGCTATTGAGAAAGGCGGAATGGCGGTAGTTTTTCTGGCATTTGAGAGATTTCTGGGGTGAGACACAGCTCCTTCCTGTGGCCGACTTGTTAGAACCATGTCGAAGGTTCCATCGCCTTCTCCGGAGAGGCCGTGTCCCACAGTCAGCACCTTTCTCACACTGCGCAAACGACTTGTCCCCTGAGTATTCGATATAAAAGATTGCAAGTGCCGGGCGCCTGGGCGGCTCAGTCGGTTAAGCGCCTGACTTTGGCTCAGGGCACGATCTCACGGTTTGTGAGTTCGAGCCCTACCCCTGGCCTGCTTCAGACCCTCTGCCTCTGAGAGAGCCTTTCTCTCTGTCCCTCTCCTGCTCTCACTCTCTCTCACAAACATAAATAAACATTCAAAAAGATAGCTTCTCTTCCCTTCTCTGTAAATAAAGCAAAACAAAAGGTGTTAAGAGCCTAACGCTGTGGATCCTCCCTGCTCATTCCATCCTTCTGCGGGTGCTGTAATCCTTCTGCGGACAGGCGTCCACGCCGCCTTCTGTCCAGCAGGCCCTGGGCGAGGTGAGGTCACCAGGACACTGTCCCTGGCCTCAGGCAGCTGAGTGTCGGGGACAGACGGCACGCAGACACAAGTCTTCTATGGTAGGACACATCCGTTGGATACCGAGGGAACCCCAGACCCAGGCTGCAGAGTGGAGGTGTGGGCAACCCGTTCTGAAGAAACACGTATGTAATGACAGAGTATGTGGATTGGAGCCTTCTGGCCTTTTCCGACTCGTTTTTACCCACCCTTGAGGTTGAAGCCGATAACCCCTTTGTGGAGACGTGCCTTTTTATACCTGTCAAACAGGATAGGGAGGAGGTAAAGAGTAGAGGTTCTTTGTTCCATTTGTAGCTTGAATGAGATGTTTTAAAGTCTGGCTTTTAGCAGCTCTGTTGACTCATGATAGTGTGAAGGGAATGAGGTCAGCCGGCCTATTGTGGTTCAAGGGAGAGCGTTTTATTTTTATTGCCCTTACTATGTGTTGTAAGACTTGGTATGAATCCCCTTCTCCCTCCAGCAGTGGGAGATGGTCGTTGAGAAAGTCAGTGTCCAGACTGGACCGGAAAAGCAAACTTCGAGGATCCTAGCCGTTTGATGTTAAAAACGCATGTTGGCCCAAATTTCTGTGCCCAAGCTGCTGCGTGTTAAAAATAAAAGAGTGAAAGTCGTGTCAGTTGAGTGTGTGTAGGGGCCTATCCAGCGCTGTCAGAATTCGATTAAAATTCGAGTTTTTACTTGAATTTAGTTTGTGTATGCTAACTCGTCAGCGGACACTTCTGGAGTCTCTACTGTGGATACGGTCTGGAGAAAAACATCACCGTTTTTGCACCCCCAATAAAGCATTCGCTTTTCAGATGTTATTTCTGTGATTTCTCCTATACAGTTTTGGGCAGTTAAATTAGCCCCAGAGGAATAGATTAATTTTACAATGTTTCTAGTCAGGGCCAGAAATCTTCCTTAAAAAAAAAAACAAACAAAAACCCCTGCAACTTACTTTTTTTTTTTTTTTTAAAGATTTTATTTTTAAGGAATCCCTGCACCCAACGTGGGGCGTGAGCTCACAACCTCAAAATCAAGAGTCCCATGCTCCACCGACTGAGCTGGCCAGCCACCCCTGTAACTTATTTTTTAATTGTAAAAATAATACGCGTTTATCGTAGATAAACATCCGAAGATGTTTGGAAGATACAGAAAAGTCTGAAGGAGAAAAAGAATCCCACTCCCTCTGTGAACCTGTTGTGTTCTGGTCTAGCTTTCCTTTCGCTTTCCTGTGAGCCGGGAGGGATTCTAAAGAAATGGAGGTGCTTAGTTAGAACCCTTCGTCGACCTTGAGTATTTTCCCATTGCTCAAGGCTTTGAAACATTTTTAGTGTCTGTGTAGCGTACTTTATCTTCCATTATTCTAAGGAATGGCCGTGGGGAATTTCTTGATTATTTTCAAAGGATAAAGTTCTAGAATTGGGACCAGGGATGGGGTCAGGCGCTGTAAACGTTTTGAACGCTCCCGGTACGTGTCGTCAGACTGCTCTGCAGAAGGCTGGTTTTAGTCTCTCCTCCCCTGCCAGGTGGGCGTACATGTTTCCGCCTATTCCTGCTCTTAACAGGTAGCATGACAAAAAAAATCCCAAAGGCAACTTCATACAAGTGAAAGTCCGTCCCTTTCTCTTAGGGAGTAGTAAAAGACTGGCTTTTTTTCCCTCTCCTGCGAGGATCCGAGTTATGACTAATGTCTGTATCAAAGGGAAGGTACCTGGCGCGGTTTCGTGGGTCCTCCCTCCCAGGTGTATCTGAGCGTGATTCAGGAGCAGCAGGCTGCCCTTGTGTTCTGGGCAGGGACGGGCGGCCGTCCAGGCAGATGGCTGTGCGGGGAGGCACCGCCGCGCCGTCTGCACATCCCGTGGCGACAGACCGTGGCCCAGGAGGGTGCTGCTCCTGCATTCACGGTTTTGTGCCCTGCAGGGTTCCCAGAGAGCCGGCCAGGCTCGGCAAGGCCGTATGAATCTGGCCTCTCGTGCAGAGTGACGCTGCCGTCAGCTGGCGGTGGGCAGAGATGCAAGTGGAGCCAAGCGCCGGTTCACCAGGGGCGCGTTCGAAACGGCGGGACCGAGGGCTGAAACCGGCTTCCTGGCGTTTTCTTCGATCCCTGTTAAACATCTTGAAATACTACATCAAAATCTAGGGCTTCGGCCCTGCTCGAAAAATTAGGACTGGCAACATCAGGTCCGCTTTTCTGCATGGCAACACCCTCCCCTGCCCCAGCGGGTGCTGCTGTGCCCTTCCGATGGGACACGGGCCCTCGAGTTCACCAGGCTCTCTGGCCTGGCTTTGGCTTGCTTCGCTCACTGTTAATTACCTTGACCCGTGCCTGGCCCCTGTAGGCACTGGAGTTGGCCAGCTTTTCTCTGAAAGTTCTGAAGCTGAGAGTGTTTCGCTTGTGCGTGGTGAGCCTCCTTTCTTTCCTTCCTCAACCACCCAGTGTGTCCGATGTCCCGTTATGGCATTCCGTGAGCCTCTAGCTTCGCTGCTGGGGAGGGCTTACCTGGCCCTGTGCAGTCAGTATTCTTTTTGCTTTGATACAGGGGGTTCCATTTTCTCTTGTTCTTCTCGAGGGCGGAAGTCGTGTGGCCTGGGTCTTCATGAAGATCTCTGTCCCTCCTCTCTTTTTGCTCCTTGGTTTCTTTTGACCTCTAGAGTTACTGTTCGAACTGGAGGGCCCTCTGAAAATGCTGTGGCTCAGCTAGTTGTCTTTTTACACTGAGGGGATTGGAGGCAAGGGCCTCAGGCCTTTTTGGTCACTGGAGGAGCTGTGATCAGAAGTCTGGTCTTGGGGCTCCCGGTGCTGGTCTTTCTAGAACAGCATCCCAGTTTGGTGGTTGAGTTCCAGAAAATCTTCCATGTGCCTGGTGCATTAGGGTCCCCAGTGCACTTTCATGTGTATTACCTTGTTTCTGCCTCTCAGCTTGGGAGTGCCTTCCCCGGATTCTGCCCCAGAAGGCCAGCTGCCGGCCAGGTTGTCCTGGTTGCCAAGGCTTGTCCCAGACTGGGTGGACATAGAGTGCTTTTCTTTGTACCTAGTTGTACACTTTTACTTAAATGCATTGGACATGTGTGTTCAGCCCCTTGATGCAATTTTGGGAAATGACACGGAGTTCTCGGAGATTTGTCATTATTTTCAGAATGGGCCTCGGTGCTGGGGTCGCTGGTAAGCAGACAGCCAACGGCATGTAAAGAATGTTGCAAGCTTGACTTGCAAGGCCTTTTCAAAATTGAGATCGAGGTAGCCTGCGAGCAGGTCAGAGGGAAATGGTGTACTCGAGACGGTGCTTGATTTCCTCTTCCCTCGCGGACCTTACCTCTTCGTGCCGGAGGCTGCCCGCACATCGCCCTGCCTCACATTCTCGCTCTTGGAGTCCGTTCTTCCTCCCCCCTCCAGCCTCTTCTTTCCATGGTAACCTTTGATCTCGGCCCAGCCTTGATCAAAATCTTTCAGGACCATCCCACTGTCGACGACCCAACCGAGCACATGGTGATCTGGGCAGTCTCTCCAGCCCCCCCCCCCCCGCCGCCCCGTCTCTTGCCGCCTCTGGGCTGCAGACCTGGGTCCTGCGTGTCCCACCCTTGTTCCCTGAATGGGTCCTGGGCTTTCCTTTGTGCCTTTCATTCGAGCACCCTTTTGCTGGAGTACGTTTCCGTGCCTCCGTGTGCTGTGCCCTGTCCTCTGCGGTTCCTTCCCTGCTCTCACTGGGGCCACATGTCCAGTCCTTCCCATCACACGTTTCCTCTTCCACCAGCGCGTTCCTTTGAACCGAAGCGCTCCTTCCTTCACTTGGCAGCTGGTCTTAAATTCCTCATTGTACTCGTTCTCCTGTTAATGTTTTCCTTTCCCCACAAGATCACAGCTCCCAGTAGGGAGGGGTTGTGCCTTACTCATCTCCCTATTGCCTGGCAGTACAACTGTCTAATATTTACTGAATCGAAATCCTTTTTCTAGATCCTACTCCTTGGGGATAGCATAGTGATGGGGATGTTCGTGTGGCCAGAAAAAGACTGGGGTTTTTTGGAGGGAGAACTTTCTGTGATTGTAGGAACAACTCACAAGCAGCTTGCAGACATGGGTGTGTCCCAGGGCTATTCCAAACAGTTGGGGTGGGCGCGACTCACAGTAATTTCACCTTGCCCCGGCTCTCCGGGAGGTCTAGAAAAGGAAGTGTGGGCAAGGGGACGATGCCCTAACCCCTTCCACCCTGGCATGTGACTACCTGGGTACATTGTCCAAAGCATGCTGGAGAAGAGAACGACCCAGCTGGACTGTAGGCTTTTAGAGAGTGTGTTTTATTTAAGTTTGGATAATATTTTGGCGGCACTTAGAAAATTGGTACTTTTGAGGAACGGCAAAACTGTATACAGTAACACCGTAGCTCCAGTACGACCCGTCAGAAGCAACTGGCTGTGGCTCCTTCCTTAAATGTGTACCATATCGTTACCTCATTTGGACTGTCTGGCCTGGGGCCTTGATCCTGTGGTGTAAGTGCCGGGTGGGAAGCAGGGTTTTAAAGGACTACTGTAGTGTTTCTAAAGAGGTCAGCGGGCTTCGTGTGGAAGAAATTGAAGTTGAAATTTTTTTTTGACGTTTTTATTTATTATCGAGGGACCGAGAGAGACAGAGCATGAGCACGGGAGGGGCAGAGAGAGAGGGAGACACAGAATCTGAAGCAGGCTCCAGGCTCTGAGCTGTCAGCACAGAGCCCGATGCGGGACTCGAACTCACAAACTGCTAGATCATGACCTGAGCTGAAGTCAGACACTTAACCGACTGAGCCATCCAGGTGCCCCTGAAATTTCAATTTAATAAACGTTTGATTTTCTACTCTTTATGGGGACCACTATACACATTTGGGAATTATTAAATTATTGCTTGGTTACGTAGATGTTGGCATATTGAGATTTTCTTTGGTCGTTGTTACTGTTTTTGTGGAATAGTGGCTATTATATGGGGCCCCGGGACCATCAGGAAGATTCTAGAGCGTACCCGTGATGCGTTCACTTACAGTAGAGGGTTTCTGTGCCCCTTCCTTGGCACGTCCCCTCCAGAGATGCTCCAGCGCCCATCAGTGAATGTCATCCAGGGAACTAAACCAGCAGGTAATGTGTAGTTTTGAAATTTTGGTGTTACTAGGTTTAAATCTCTAGGACACATAGAAACTCGCTCGTGGCGTTAAATGTGCCGTGTGGGTGATTTCAAGTTGCAGCGGCAGTGGTAATTTTTGCATTTCCTGACTCTTGTGTTTAAATTTGCAGTCTCAAGATTGCATCACCATAGGTTTGCACATTTAATGAATATTTATGTTGAGCCGAGTTCTATACGAATGCGATGGTTTCTGACTTGATTATAGCCTGCCGTGCACTGTGGCCAGGAGTGCCCTACAGACAACGGAGTTGGCACACGCCTCAGCATGCCAAGCCCTGGCGGATGTGGTTAGGGACCACGGTGACTGGCGCTGGCGTTGCCATGCCAACCTTGTTTTTGGAAGGGGGAGGCTCTAAAACAGCAGTGGGATGGGGGCAGAAGAGTTTTGAATGTTCTAAGTGGAATTACTCTCCATAGGTGCCCCTGTAGGAAGATGTTGTGGAAAACTCTAGAATTCTTAACTACATGCTTAGATAACATTACTTTTCTTAATTTACTTTTGCAAGGCTGTTTTAATGGTCCTCTTGTAAACTGGTGGAAGTTATAGGGCGGGTCTAATGTGCAGGTGTCTTCCCTACTTGCTGCAAGGTTAAACAGGAAATCTCCTATCTCCTAATATCGCCAGTCCTCTCCTCTCGCCCCCTGCCAGCATCCTTTGCCCTCCGATAACTCTAACCTAGTGATGGCCGATTAGAGAAGGGGGAGGGAAAAAAGAGTGAGGCCGAGGATAGTTGGGGGACTCTCTGTCCCCCAGCTCTTTATCTTCATTTCCCTCTTCTCCTCATCCCAAGAAGGCCTTTCCTCTCCCCTACTTATTCTCCTTTACTCAACAAAGACCGTGGTTGTGAATGCCATTACCTAGCGGTGGGACTGTCCGATGCCTAGCTGTCAAGCTTTGGCAGGCCGAGTTAGGACAGGAGGAGGAGGGCTGTGTCCCTGGCACCCCACACTGGAATGCTGTTTGCCCCTTCACAGACGGTGGTCCCGCACGACTAATTGTGTGGCGCCCAGTGTCGTGCAGGGAAGTGTCCAGAAGGGAACTGATCAGGTCCAGTAAGCCAGACGGGGGCCCAGGCTGCAGAGCAGGAGGGGACCGTGGGCATCATCCACGGTCCTAGCATTTCTTCTCTTTCATTCTTTTTTAATGTTTGTTTATTTTTGAAAGAGAGAAAGAGTGGGGGGGAGGGGCAGAGAGATAGCGGGGACAGAGGATCCAAAGCAGGCTCTACGCGCTGAGATGTCAGCAGAGAGTCCAATGCGGATCTCAAACCCACAATCCGTGAGAGCGTGACCTGAGCCGTCCTAGCATTTCTGGACGGAAGGAGAGCTGAGCTACTGGAGGAGGCTGGGACTTTCACAGGCTCAACAGCTCAGGCAGTCTTGTGTTGTGCGGGGCTTGCCTTCAAGGCTCAAAATAGAAAAAAGCAACCTCCCCCAAACCCCCCACCCTCCACCTTGAGTGGAAACTTACTAATTTGGAAGGGGAGGCTGACCTCACGTTTAGACTTTGCTTGCTGACTTGGGGTCAGCCGTGTGACTCTCCTATTAGATTGGAGCCTCCTTCAGGGTGGGGCTGGTGTCTCGGTCTTTTGACATTTCCCCACTCCAGCTCGAAGGGTCTTACCGTGCAAATTAGCTTGAGGAAGCCTTACTTCCTCAAGATACGTGGATTTCATTCGCTGGAAATTGGTCATAACGTGGACCCCAGATACGTAGGGCACCCCCTGGAATTGTTCAGTGCATGAGGCCGTCTCCCTGTGGGCTGCTGTGGCACCTTTGTATATGTTATTCCCTCTTTACCTCGCAGCAATGCTGTTTCTGCTTTCTGTCCATTCCTAGAAAACCAGGGAACTGTGTTTGTTAGAATTGTGTGTAACACTAGGCAACAAGGTATCAAGGGGACATAGGGAGTTTAGTATGCAGCTTCTTTAAAAAATTTTTTTAATGTTTATTTTTGAGAGAGAGAGAGAGAGAGAGACAGAACGAGAGAGGGGAAGGACAGAGAGAGAGGGAGACGCAGAATCGGAAGCAGGCTCCAGGCTCTGAGTTGTCAGCGCAGAGCCCCATGTGGGGCTCGAACTTACGAGCCATGAGATCATGACCTGAGCCGCCAAGTGGGACGCTCAACCGACTGAGCCACCCAGGTGCCCCCGTATGCAGATTCTTGATCTTTGCTCTGGCTGCTTTTCTGCTTCTTGTTAGCTCCCAAGAGATGAGCTGACTTGAGTGGGGTCCCCAAACCTCGGGTAGCTCAGCAATGACATGGGTGAGCTTTTTGTGGAGCACAAACGACACCACCATTGTATGGGAGAAGATACACATGTATTCCTAATTTCTTAGGACTTAGAGTGTAACTTTTGGATTCTAACCTGATTTGGCTGTAAGTTCTCCTTAGTTCTGTGTTACAGCCACAAGCTTGAGCCAACTGCACTCAAGACGAGGGGGAGGACACTTCTGTGTCACCGAACGTTGACATGGCTGTTGGGACCCAGGGGTTGCCAGGTTCCTTGGAGCGTGTTGTAGATTTTGCAGAAGGAGCGGTCCTGGATTTCCTTTGCTGATGGGAGAGACTGCTTCGGGTTTGAACCCAGTTACCTGCTGTGGAAATGTGGCTTTGCCTCTTTGGGTCTCTGTTTCTTCATCTGTAAAATGGAGCCGAGTCTCTCCTGGAGTTGTTGTGAGGGTTAAATGAGCTACTCACCGCACACAATTTGTGTTTAGTGACCGCGAGGCTGCTGCTGAAGAAAATAGCCTCCGTCGTTTTATGTCGGTCCTCGCCCATGCCTAACTTGCTGTCGTTCTACGTTTTTGTTCTAGAGTGGTAGCTGATCGAGCGTGAAAAACCCAAAGGTGCTACTCATTGAGAAGAAATCAGAGCAAGGATTGGTTTTATGTTTTAACACGCTCAGTGTCTGACCACTTAGACCGTTATCTCTTCTCCCCAGGTGGGGGCCCGCGGGCTCCGCAGAGTGGCATTTAAGCACTGTGCAAGAGGCTCAGGTCGCTCAGGTTGCTGGTTCCCCCCTGGGCCCCGGTTCCCTCTTTCACCTGTTTCCCAGGAGGTATGCTCAGCTGCTGCTTCCTCTGCCCAGCCCTACGCCCCACAGCTAGGTCCTCGTCCTGACCCGAGCTCTGCTCTGTTGGTTGGGCTGCGCGCGCGCGCACGCACACCCACGTACATGTGAACCCCAAGTCCCGTATATAGGAGGCTGCGTTTCCAGGCGAGCCTGCCTGTCGTTCCCGAGGCCACATGGCCCGCACGTGGGCACCGCTGCTCCGAAGGAAAGCGGGGTGGCGATTGCTCCTCTGGATCTGGCCAGGGCACGTGGAATGTTGCGATCTGCTAAGGCTGTGCTCTGGGGGCCTAATTATGTGGGGCCTGTGGCAAGCACAAGTGACTTCAGCACTCGGTTTGATCCAGCGTGCAATTTTGCCAAGGCAAATACTTTATTAATCTTAACCCTCAAATTAGACACATTGACTTATTCTAAAAATGGGAATGATAGGAGTGCATTGTGGGTTTTTTTTTTAACTCCCCCCCCCCCCCCGCCACCTCCCGCCAAGACTGAGCTGTGCATTCCTCTCCTTGAATGGAGAAGGTAGTTTCCATCTCTGTCTGCCCCCTTCTCTCACATTCCTGAGACTGGGTGATCAAAGATGCCCCTTCTCCGTCTGTGCAGGTGAGCTTTCCTCCTTGCTGTCTCCGAGGTGCCACTTCTTTCTACGTCAAGGCCCAAGAGTCTTGCTTCTGAAAGCATCTGCCATCCCGATGGAACTGTCCTAACTGGGGACTCTCCCCGGTTTCCTTAGGATTCTGGCCCAGAATGCGTGCAGGGAAATCGTTGGGTGACTTCCCTTGTCACTTCAAGTGACCTTGAGCGTGTCCGGGGAGGCTCAGCCGTAATTTCTTGTGTGGCACCTGAGTGAAGTAGCCTGCTGGGTAGATGGAGGGTTTCCCGCGCAACACCCTCAAAGCGACTTCGGGAAAGGGCATACTCCTAGGGTGGCGTGAACCTGGCATGAGAGAGTGAGCTTGCTCTTATCTAGTCCAAGTAGGGGGAAAAATGTCTCTAAATAAACAAGCGCCCTCACCTCACCTCCGAGAAGGTTCTGAGTCCGCGTCCTCTTTCCCTGCACTCAGCGTCCGCCGGCAGTCCGAGGGGACCTGTGGGGATTTACCAGCTTTGAAGTCCTAAGGTGCTATTTTAATACTTTTCTTTTACCTCGCAGGTTCCGAGGCCGATTTAACTAGATTCTGGAGGGAGCTTTTACTTTACACCATTCTTAAGAGCCCGGACAATCTTGAAAGAGTTAAACCCTAATTAGCTCATTCCTAAGGTATTTAATGCCCTTATTAAAACTCAACTGCTCGCTCACTTTTTTCTTTAGTGAATCAGATTTCTTGAGGAGCTGAGCCCTCGCTCCTTACATCACAGGCTCACATGTTGAAGCTGGCAGCGCTAGAGGCTAGTTCCTATCTGTGTGACAGCATTTGTAATTTAACAGGACCGCCTTTGATGTTCCCAAATATTTATAGGCAGCTTTAGATCATTTCAGTGTGTGCTTTCTTTTCCTTTTCTTCTCTTCTCTCTCCCTCTCTCTCTCTCTCTCTCTTTTTTTTAAACTGGAGCAAAAGTTCTTCCTCATGCAACAGCCTTCCTTTTATCCTGTTGGTTTATTTTTGTTTCCTTTGCAGCTTTGGCGAAGGCTCTTTGGCTGCATTCACACAAGGTTGACCCTTCCTTTAGCTTCTCTGGTAAAGGCCACCTCTCTGTATCATCCTGCCTGCCTGGGGTTGCTTAAGACACTTCTGTCTGTCCCTTGACTTTCTAGAGGCTGAGTTTTTTTCGGATTTGGCTCAGGAATCTGCTCTCTGGCTGACCTGGAAACGTTCAGATCAGCGTGGAGACCCGGGGAACGTGTGTGGAGGCGTCTCTTTATGGATGACCAGGCTGTGAAGTCCTCCTCTGCCCGTGCGTGTTGACCAGGCCTCGGCAGGTTATGATGTATCATGTAACTTCAGCAGATAGAGCCGTAGCGGGGGCAGGAAACACAGATAGAACTCTCTCCTGATCAAGCAAATGGCTTGCTCCATTTGGCTCTGCTAGACTTGTTGGCCGAAAGTACTAGAGAATCAGACACTTCAGTCTTCGGGATGGGAAAAACAGAGTTGCGATGCAGATTTGTTAAACCATCAAGAAAAAGGAAAAGAAAACTTTGTACCAACCAAACCAAATGACAGAACAGAGTACGGTGGATTCTCCAGCCCGGACTCTGGGTAAACATTCTGCTTGTGAAACAATCCAAGTTATTGAACTCTGGGCTGCTGTTACTTACCTGGGCCTGTCAGACAGAAGCCCAGAACTTTCCATGGCTGCCGCCATCATTGCTGGCTCTGCTTCCTCCCACATGGAAGCCTGATAGGGCTGAAGACCACATAGGTGGTTGGTGAAACATTCGAGTGACTGGATCCCATGTTAGACACTGTCCTTGGGGCTTTACCCTGTCTCTCTTCTGAGCGACAGAGGTTTTACCCCTCTTCTTTTAAATGAGGACTCCAAGGTGCGGAGAGAGAGAGACATTTTTTTTTTAATATTTATTTTCGAGAGAGACAGCACAAGTGGGGGAGGGGCAGAGAGAGAGAGAGAGAGAGAGAGAGAGAGAGAGACGAAGAATCTGAAGCAGGCTCCAGGCTGTCAGCACAGAGCCTGATGCGGAACTCAAACTCACCTCAAGATTATGATCCGAGCCAAAGTTGGACGCTTAACCGACTGAACCACCCAGGCGTCCCTGCAGAGAGGTCTTAGCACAGCTAGCGAACGGAGAGCTGGCCTGGATCTCAGGAGTGTGTGTGTAACCTCACCGTAAGGCAGTTTGAGGCTGGCAAATCCGACGGTGATCCGCTAACCTCTTACGGCTAAGAAAACCTCTTGAAGCTAAAGTCTACAGTATGTTGCGTTCTGGGAGTTCAGAGCTGACCAGGCCGTCACCACGCAAGGGACACAGACGTGGACAGCACCTCCCTGGAGCCAGACAGGCCTGTGTTTGCATCCTGGCTCTGCCACTGCCTTGTGATCTTGGCCAGGTCACCCAACCTTCCTGAAGCTCTGTTTGCTCGTCTCCAACATGGGACAGTATAGGATTGTGAGGATTAGGTGAGATAATATACGTAAGTTACACAGCAAATGCTTAATACGTGTCAGCGTTGGTGGCTGTTACTGCTATCGAATCGTCACTCTTGAGGACTTCGCAGTCCTGCGGGAGAGACAGACAGGTAAAGCAGCTATTAGATTGTCAGGTAAACCAGGAAAACTTGGCAGCTACAGCGGAGGGTTGTGCTACAGCTTAGCAGGGGCCTCGGGCAGAGCTGTTGGCTTGGGCTTTTACATTCGTTCACCCAGCAGCTGCATACTGAGTGCTTACTCTGTGCTAGGCAGTCTTTGAGTCACCCTGATTACTTCCCTGCCCCCTCCCAAAAGTTCCCTTTTCCTCGGCGGGGTGGGGGTGGGGATTTGAGCTAAAATGTTAATTGCCACCTGGAGAAAGATTCCCTGAAGTCATTTCCACCGAAAACCCCAAGATGCAAGATGGCAGAGCCACGCTTCATTCGACAGTTTCCCTGGCATTGCGTCGTGCTGTCCCTTCAGCTATTCTTTTCCTCTTACCTGGTGTTCCTCCTATTTTCCTGGTCTCTCGTCCACGAGAGCTTTACGGTCCCTGAGAACGTACCGGCGGCTGGCCGAGGGAGCAGGTGGTGATCCTTTCGTTCCCCACGGTGCCCAGATGGTGGCCGTGCCTTCTCACGGTCTGCTTCCACGGGGATTTGTTGATAAGATTTTGCTTTGATTTGGTTTTCCAACCCAGCGCCGTGTTCAGATATGATTACAGACCCTGGGTTTTTTTTCTCTGCAGAATTTCATTGCTGTCGTTGGCCATCTTGAAACTTAAGTCCCATTCCCCACATCCCCTGCCCCTTTGCAAGCCGTGAGGATGGTTGTGCAGAACTTTCTCCCTGTCCACAGTTGCACGGTCCAGAGTGGAGGTTAGCACACTTTCACTTGGCGAACTGGTTGATGAAAGCCGGTTGGCTGCTGTCCTTATATACTTACGAACCCAAATAAGCCTTTCTCTAAGGTAGATTCAGGTCATTTCTGTGTCTTTTTTATTTCGTTCATGAGATTTTTGGTGGCAAGTGTGTGTTTTTTAAATAGACTGTTGGTTTGAAACTAAGATGTTGGTTTGATTACTTTTGGACCATGAAAATAATTTTTCATTTGTCTCTGTGTGAGGGCAGCACTAGAGTAGGTCATTTATATTCAGCTTTGGTGCCCATGCTTTCTGTAAGTAGCCTGTTAAACGTGACATTAAAAGTAACTTATATTCAGCTGAGACAGCAACTGATTGAAGGGATAGTTCAGAAGAAGGGTAAGCGAGAGAGAGAGAGAAGGCAGCATGCCATTGCACTTGGCTCCATAGAATTAACTGGGAATTCGTTGAAGCCCAGATTTCTTTACAAAGAACCCCTGCCGAACTTTATATGTTTTGTTTTGTTTTTTAAGTTTATTTATTTACTTTGAAAGAGAGAGTGAGAGAATGAGCCTGGGGAGGGGCAGAGAGAGGGGCAAAGAGAGAGAGAATATCCCAAGCAGGCTCCACACTGTCAGCGCAGAGCCCAATGTGGGGCTCCAACTCACAAACTGTGAGATCATGACCTGATCCGATATCCAAAGTTGGACAACTAACTGACTGAGCCAGCCAGGTGCCCCGTATGCGTATTTACCTTCCTGTGGGCATCTTGGTAGCATCCTTTTGTCCCTTGGTCCAGAGTGCACA
This sequence comes from Paguma larvata, assembly GCA_030068075.1. NCBI lineage: Eukaryota > Metazoa > Chordata > Mammalia > Carnivora > Viverridae > Paguma > Paguma larvata. The sequence continues at coordinate 66,614,135 of CM057835.1, forward strand.
CCAGCCATGCTGTGGATGAGGCAGTAGCGCCTGGGAGCACTTCTCAAAGCAGTGTGGTGACCCAGGAGGGTGCAAGTCTACTGTGGAGGGCCATCACTAACTAGCAAAGTTTGGGCAGAAAGAAGTGCAAGCCGGTTGAATTAGTACCGCTGGTGTCCGTAGGTGGTGATGTTTCCATTTTCCAGCGGTACCTCAGGAGCATAAGTTTGGCCCAAGTCGTACGGGATGTGTCTGCCCCGCCCCGCATCAGAACCAGGAATAGGAGCAAACCCGTTCCGCAGTCGCACTCCTTCCCCCAGCTTAGCTGGATTGCTGGATGCGCGGTCAGTTGGACGCAATTTGTTTTGCTCAAGAAAGGGAAAGCCTGCATTGATCACACAGTGATAGGACCCGTGATTGCAGTTTGGGTCTTTTAAATTGGCGATTAGATCTGTCTGGGCAGCGAAGCAGAGATGGAGTGAGTGGTCCAGCGGAGATCGCTGGCTCCCAGGTGAGGGAGGACCTAGCGGCTCAGTTGGGCTTGGCAGGCTCACTTGTCTGAAGAACGCTGTTTGGTTTTGGACCACTTTCCAAAGCTCTGAAGTGCTCCCTGATCTTAACTCTCTGTGGGAACTTCCCTCTGGGAACAGACAGCCACCAGGAGCCAAGGACTTTAGGCACTGGCCTGTCCTGGGTGCTTCCTGTTGTGCGGCTCGCTAACTAACCCGAGCTCAGACCCTGCCCTCAGACCAAGACGGTTTTCGCTGTACCGATTTTCTCAGAACACAGTCAAACTGAAATTTGTTCTTGCTGGTATAGAACAATTATGCACATCATTCCTAAGCCTGTGTGTTTAGTTAGGTTCCTAGAAATGTAGTTTAGCGAAAAGGAAAAAGCACCTTCTTTTAATTAGCCCACGTACTTCCTAATTTGCACAATGGTTTTGTTGAAATTTGCATCTGGGGGCCTCAGTTTCTCCATTAGATTTTGGATCTGAAGGCACTGACGGAACAAAGTGAAATAACTTGGTGCTTTCTCCTCCCCTGGGCATTTGAACCATCCCAAGCTCTTTTTTTTGTGTGGTTCGTCTTGGTCCTATATTCTCGGTATGAAGGCGGGGAAGTCCGCAGTCGGCTTTGGATATTGAAAGGTGTGTCTGGCCAAGCTTAATGCCCTCTTTCCTGGAGCGTTTTGATGGATGTGGGGCATGACATTTTCTGGATAGCGTTCTCAGAATCACCGCAGGCTTCTTCCTGATTATCTGTAGGGGTGGGTTCATGGGCAGGTGGGAAAGATGGAACGTGTCCCTGAGAAGGTGGCATTGTAATGTGCACGGGCTGGGGACCCCGAGCCCAGGGCTGAGGGAAAGCCCCTAGAAATGCTGGGCAGATCCTGGGGGTGGGCCTCTGTCTGGGTTTAAAGAAGGCTGTGCTTGCATTCATCCCTGCCTACACTTGCTGGGGGGGGAAGGCATTCGTCGCCAGCAACAACCCAGGCTGGGTTGGCATCCAGTGGGGCTTTCTCTACTAGATCTGGAGGTGGCCTGCTGTGGAATGTGCTTGTGGCAGCGTAAGGAGGAAGGCGAGGCTGAGTGAGGCCGTGGCTGGGAGACAGGAGACGTGACCGGCTCCCCCATCTGCCACTTAAATGGGACCCCAAGGGAGTCAGCCAAACTGAGCCCCAGCCCCACATCTGTAAACTGGGTGTGGGGGCTGGGTGGGATTCCTGGAGGGAGCGGGGAGGATCTGTATGCCTAGGGGCTTCCTGTGGGGGCAGGAACAGGAAGGGGGGAATCACTCAAACTGGAGAATCTGGGAGGGAAGCAGCTTCAGAGACGAGTAGGGGATGGATTGGGGGAGGGGCCCCTGCATGCCGGGGAAAGGTGTTTGCCTTTTATTACAGAGCCCCGGGGGTCTTACAGCCACGCGAGGCAGATGATGTCCTTGTGTAGGGCCAGAGTTTTGATGACGTGACCTCCCTGGCCCCGAGTCCTCCAGCAGCGCGGTTTGTAATCACAGCAGCCTGGGGGCTACGTTGGGGGCTGTGCTCTCCTGTCCTGAGAGCAGCTTGGAATGTAAGGGAGTAAGTAACAAGTTCTAGTGACAACCCAAATTCACTTTATTAAAGATAAATAAATTACTTGCCAGCTTTGGCCTTTAACTGTTATTAGTAACAAATTGCTCTCCACCCGTACATGCAGCCATTCATGACACCTTGGGGAAATCTGCTGTTGTGGCCTTTTTTCCTCCCTCCCGCCCCCCCCCCCCGGGGTTTTTCACATACCACGAGTGTGTAGAAACTTCTGGGGAGCGATTCATCAGCTGCTCTTCAGGTTCTGCCCATAACCCATAACTGAAATTGGGAACTCTATTAACAGTCCCGGGGGGCAGAAGAGAGATATATCGAGGTCCGTTAGGATTAGGCAATAGAGCGACTGGCCGGCTTGGACATTTTTCTGGTTATCGACAGGCCTTACTGTGGCTTCTCCCAGATGAATGAGGAATATATTTTCCTAAATCCAGCCATCGAGCCAAACGAGCCACACTGGGATAAACTTTGTTTGTTTACAAATTATGTAAGAGAAGTGCCTGGCCATTAAATTCTTCTGGGCCAGAATTCTTACCCCTCTTCAAAGTTGTAATCAAACTAAACAAACACTTTCCACAGGAACTAACTCCCTCCCCAGAAACAGGAGCAGATGCTCCTGGGAGGCCTTTAGCAACTTTGGAATGTTTAATGTAGAAATATGCAACCAAGGTGAAGTTGTTCCAGAAACGTTGCTTACTCTAGCCAGGACCAAAGCACTAGTCAGCTTTTTTATTTAGGGCAAGAGGTGCCAAATGAACTGGGCCCGGCGGAATTTTCTCTAGAACGTTTAATTTTCTGTTTTCATCTTCCCCCGCCTCTGCTAGTTTCAGCCCCTTGTGACCTTTATCCCTTTCTGCTTAAGTAACTTTTTTTTATTTTAGGCTTGATCCTTATCTCTTAGCTGTGCTGGATTACATCTAGGGATCAAGGAGCGTTCCTCTTAACCAAAGCACTCAATTATTGCTCCTCTGTCTCTAGGAAAGATGTCAGGTGCAGAGCAAACACTCCAGGGGAGAGAGGCTGAGGCTGCTTTGCCTTTGTTGTTCTTCCAGTAAGACCGTTCTCTTGGGGATTGACGAAGACGATCTAGGCTCCGAGTCACAGTTTTCCAGCTCTCGCTGATTTGGGTCTTCACTGGGTGGCTTGATTTATTTTGGCTGAGGAATGTTGTGAATTTTTAGGGCCTCGGGCGCACTTGTATTAGAATAGAGAGAGGTACACTTTCTAAGGCCAAATGTAGATTTCTGTGGATTATGCGTCAAAGATGAGCTTTTCTCAAGGTATCTATCCTCCGAAGGACTCCAGCCCGGCAGAATGCTTTGGAAAGGGTTCCGTGGGGAGCTGACTTTGAGAATGCCGTTTATCCCCCTTCCCTCTTGGAGATTTAGATGGCATAGTAGCGAATTAATGGCTCTGAGAAATCCTGCCGAAAAGGAGTCTAAATGAGCTCCATTCAACCTGGCAGTCCCCTGGATACACTTGATCACCGGACTGCTTTTCTCAAATACCTGCTCGCCAGGGACATCCCACTCTAGTAGCGAGCCGGTCTGACGTTGGTTAGCGTCTGCGCATGTCCAGTTGGTGTCCCATTGGGTTCTGAGCATGGAAGGCGAAGAGTGTGTGAACGTATCACTTTCCACGGGCCCCTGGGTTATGGTCATCACCACCGTGGCCTGAATGCCTTTCACCTGTGATAGGACTGGTGTCTTCATTTCAGCTCAGCAGGTCTGTAGTCTTCTGTGTACTTGGGTGAAGGGATGGGGAGCCGTATAGTATGATAGTATAAAAGATCCATGAAACAGTGCTTCTTTTTGGGGAATTTAGTTTCTGCTGGGACCGGGAGATCCATGGAGTTAAGCAGAAATACCCTCCAGGTGGGTGTGAACCAGAGCAAGCCCCGCACCAGCCCCAGGCAGCCTGTCCCATAGCAGTGGGGAAGACATGCCTTTGCTGTGAGCAGGCGAGCTACGGGGACCTGGCGAGGGGTGGGGAGATAAGATAGAGGAGCGCCCTGGCAGTTGGGAAGCCCTAAATGACTTTTCATTAGGCTTGCCCCTGTTTTTAACACGTGTTCGCAGGCAACAGTCTCTTCGACTCCTCCCAGAGTTGGATGAACTGCATGGTGAAGCCTCTGGAAGAACACTCTCTGGCTGATCTGACAGCCTCGCCAGTACCCTGGGCTGGGGGATGGCTGTCCTCCCCAGCTCTGACTCTGAACTGTGGGTTTGGCTGCCGGGTTTGAGGTGCCTTCTGCCTCGGAGGTGCTGGGCTGAGTTGAATGGTTGTGCATTTTTCAGGATTGTCTACGTTGGTTAACGCACAGAAGATTAAACACACTCTCCGGGCTCTCATTGCCCGTAGGAAGAATGCGACTTGAGCAGGGCTGAGATAGTGCCCCCTTGAGGTGCCTTATAAGGGGAGACTCCGAGATGAGGGGCTTGCATTCTTTTCCAACTGTGTGTCATATTTCATAGTGTTGACTTAAGGCTTTTTTTTTTTTTTTTAAACTTTAAATTGGGGTCGACCTCGCTGATGGATATTGTCAGCAGCTAAGCCCTCCCGAGCCTGGGGCATCCAGCATTTTGCCTCAGTAGCTTTCCACGAGACCCCAGGCTCTGCTCTTGCATTAAGGGTGGGGCTCAACACCCCCTCCTCCCCAATCCCTCCTCCCCTTGCCTCTCTTTGCAGGGCCCTGATTCTCTGAAACTTCTTCCTTACACTGAACCAGACTTCTGCTCCTTGGTTCCAGTTCTGCCTTCTAGAGCGTATTAGTGTCCTGGGGCCACCAGAACCAAGGGCTGCAGACTGGCTGGCTTAAACACAGAAATTTCTTTTTTCACAGTTCTGGAGGCTGCAGGTCTGAGATCAAGGTATCAGCAGAGGTGGTTTCTTCCGAGGTTTCTCCCTTTGGCTTGTAGACAGTCATCTTCTCCGTGTGTCTTCGTGTGGCTTTTCCTTTGTAACTGCCCGTGTTCAGATCGTCTCTTATAAGGACACGTGCCATACTGAATCAGGGCCCATCCTAATGACCTCATTTAACTTAATCACCTCTTTAAAGACCCTGTCTCCCTATAGCCACACCCTGTGAGGTCCTGGGAGCTAGGACTTCAACATATGAATTTTGGGGTGACATATCTCAGTCCTAACATAGAGCCACCTAAGACATGATGGCCCTTCAGATCTTCGAAGGTGGTTCTCGTCTGTCACCCCCATCTACCAAGAAAAACCAATACAATTTGTTTTCTCCATGTCAGGTACCGTTAGTTCTTTCTCTTCATCACATGAGACGGTTTTGCGGTCTCTTGTCATCTTGGAGTCTTCTGGACTCGCTTCGGTTAAAGACAGATGAAGTAGAGTATCTGGACTGCGTACAGTATTCCCAGATAGAATTCATTCTAGCAACTGGTTTTGATGATTTTTCTGAACTACTTAAAAGGCTAAAAATAGGCCTGTAAAGTTTTAGTAGCAGCTTTAATAAATTCGTCTTTAATTGTGACCGTCGACACATGCACAGGGGCGCATGTCCGTGGACATGAACGTGCACGTGCGACCACCCCTCCCCCCCATGAAAGCAGTGCTAACCATAAGTCTCTTCTGACTCAGGCATTTCTGTTTAGAGTTAAGTGCCCAGGATCTAAATTTATTTACCACTCTGTGCCCTTCCTCATACTTCCCCAGTTTTAGGAAAGCCAGCGGGGATAGTTGTTTCAAAAGAACAAATGAATGTAGAGATGTATTTATTCTTTTGAAGTGTAATTACTGTCTGGAGGGCCTAGAAGTAACTCAGTCACTTGAATATAATTCCTTTTAGGTACTCAGTCTTTATGTCAAGCCGTAGTGTAATTAGATTTAAAATTATAAGGCACCCTCTTCACTTTTGGAAACCGTTTTCCGTTTTATTGTCTATCTCCCCTGCTAGAAATTGTCAGAAAGGCTTATCTGTTTTGTTCTTTGTATTTTCAGCACTTAGGAGAGCAAAGTTAAAAAAAAAAATGTTCGTTGAATGAGTAACCTGAGCCCTCCAGGTCATCTTGTGCTTAATCAGGAAGGTCCTGTTGTGTCTCAGAGAGGTAAATGTGACCGAAATGACAACTTGGGGTTTGGGGGTGACTCTGGCTGCATTTCCCTTTCGCTGCCGAATTATGGAACTTCCTGTGAAGAGACCCTCAGTGCTGTTCACTTTTCCGCCAAATCGTGGCGTGTAAATCTTGATTGGTAGTTTCGACAGACTTTCTCCTCTCCAGATAGCGGGCGAGGCTCCCGGAGTTCTTCTGAAGATGGTTGGACCACACCAGCCAGGATTTCCAAACCGTAGCCCCGCGATGACCAGAGCCCTGGCCCCACACAGCTGTTAGGTCCCCTCTGTTCTGGAGGCCCAACATTAAAAACACCAACTATTTATAGCATACTTTTCAGCGTCCGTACTTTTATGATGCTCTCGCCAGGGGGACGGGGCAGACGCCCTCCTGCCTGCCGCCCTCTCATTGCTCCAAAGCCAGTAGCCAGGTGGTGGGAGCCGAGCCCCACCCGATTGTCTCCGGGGCTTCACCTGCCAGAGGCCTGCTGGGATGCTGCAGGGCTTCTAGTGGAGTCCATGGAGGACTCTGGTAGAATCCTTTGAGGCGGAGTGGCTGGGGATTAAACAGCAAACACACCCCAAAGACGCCAGTGGCCGGGGATTAGGAAAAAAAAAAAAAACCCCGAGGACACCGAGGTGTGGGTGCTCTGCCTCCGGGCGGCTGTGCTCTCAGCAGTCTCTGTAGGGACACCGGCTAAGTTAAATCACTGGTGAGCAGGGGTGTCCTGTGCAGCGGCCACATAGCTCTTCCTTGGAAGGATTCCTCAGATTCCAACGAGGTAATCGAAGACTGTTGGATCTGAATTTGGGAAATAATTAATCTCAGTAGAGTGAAGACTTTTAGGGGTCTGTAGGAGCTTATCAAAAGCCCCGATAGAGACTCAGGTCTTCATTCTCTGAGCCCCCCCTTGGGGAAGATTTCCTCGTCTGCCATGCAGGGTGCAGGGGAGCGGAGCCCCCCCTCCTCAGGGCGCTGTTTGGGAAGGGCTCTGTTGCTAGAATGCTCCCCTCAGCTGCTCAGCCTGAAGTAGTGGGACTTTTGGGGGCAGGTTTTGTTGTGCTAGCCTTCGGGCCCTTCAGTTCCTTGCTGGTTCAGGGAGGGACCGGCGAGAAAGAGGCCTGTTCTGTTAGCTGGAGTTTCCATTGAAGTGCTAACTGCTGGCTCCTTTGAACCTCCAGCCCGGGAGGGTATTTATAACTAGCTGCTTGCGTGCGTAGAGGAGCGGAGGCCCTGCCCGTCTGTAGTGGCTGAAGAGCCGTGCCCTTGGTGTGGGCTGAAAGGGCAGGCCCGGCGCAGCGTGGGGACTCACGCCCCACTCCCCACGACCTTGTTCTCCTCCCCCTCCCCCCGTGAGGCCGGCGGCCCTTTCAGGGTTAACGTCTCTGCTTTGGAAGCAGCTGGCCAGTTTACACTCCTCCCTGGGCTGTACAAAAATACTTCCTTTGAAGTGCTGGGAGCAGCGGTGAAGGGTAAAACCTGGTGAGGCAGGAAATGTGGAGTGGGGCTCGAATGGGCTGCTTTTGCAGGGAGCTCCTTTGCCTTCCCTGCGACCCACTGGGCTAGTCGGTCCTCATGTATTTCCCAGCGTCCGTCCAGCCTGCCTCGCAGCTGGCTTTCTCCACGTCTGTGTGCGTTTGTGTCCAAAGTCTCCACGAAAGGAGTATTTCTCAGCAAGGGAGAGAGTTAGAATGCAGCCGCCCGGCGGGCCGCAGGAGCCCCTCTGACCACGCTGCTCCCTGGGGCTGCTCCGGTGGGGGCGGTATCCCAGGTAGCCTTGAAGCTGAAGTGTTTGTGCTTGGTCCTAAGGCGGCCAGCCCTGCTCCTTGCCCCCTGCTGGCCTGGGAAAGCTGCCACGGATCCCCGTCTCTGATTCCACACTGGAGCTCAGCAGCCCAGAGGACCACTGGGCTTTCCAGGCGCAAGTTCCGAGTTCTGACGCTCGTTTTGACGCTCGGGACTTGCCTAGACCCGGTGTGATGCTCTGACTTCTCTTAACCTCGGCTCCCTGGCAAAGTGGGACTGGCCGTTCCTGCCACAGATTTGGTGTTGGGATCGGTGGACGGACATAAAGGGTCGGGGGCACCTTGAGAGCGGGCAAGACACTTCTCTAACGTAGGGCTTGCTGTTGGGCAGAAATGGCATTTGGGATAAAGGGGCCAAAGAGAAGAATGCCAGAGCAGAAATGAGACGGAACAAAGCTTGAATGTCTCCTTAATCCTGGAGTATTTGCAGCCAAGGAGGGGTCGGGTGAGACGGGAGGAGAGGCAGCTGTTATATTCTGGAGAAGAATGCCAACCTGTTTCTCCCCACAGATGGGGCCACACACGTTCTTTCTGAAGCGAGTTTTGCAGTCCCTCTTTGCTCAGGAAATGCTGTTATACGGATTTCTTAACATCTTATTATGCTCCCCCTTCGCTTTCCTAGACAAGGAGTGAGGGCCACAGATTTAAAATAGCCCATGACCGGGGCAACTGGGGGCTCAGTTGGTTAAGTGTCCAACACTTAATTTAGTCTCTCAGGTCATGATCTCATGGTTTGTAAGATCGAGCCCCGTGTCGGGCTCTGTGCTGACAGTGCGAAGCCTGCTTGGGATTCTCTCTCTCTCTCTCTCTCTCTGCCCTTCCCCTCCTCGTTCTCTCGCTCTCAAAAATAAAAGTCAACTTTATAAAAAAAGTCACATGGTTGGGATTTATTGCAGACTTGTGCCAGGCGTTACGTTAAGCACCCAACATGAGTGATCTCATTTATTCCGCATAACAGCCCGAGGCTGTCAAGTGCCCTGGTCCCCATTTTATACATGAGCAAACTGAGGCTCAAAGAAGTGAAATGACTTACCCATGGTCTCACTACTTGCTGATACAGGTGTGGAAATACAGACCCAGTCAAGCTGACTTTAGACCCTTTACCCTTCAGCGCTGTAAGTTACAGTAAGTGATGGAGGATGGCCTTGAATTCTGTGCCTCAGACCTGGTGAGAAACTGTTTTTAGGGCGAGACGTGGAACACTGACCACTGCTCCTTCCGACTGTGTGTTCATGAGTTGACTCTTGCCGATCGATTATATCTGAATAACCAAAAATCCTTTTTGCCTGGAGGACCGGGAACTTTCCTAATTTTGAGTTCTCTGTGCTGTCTTTTATAACCTAGATGCTTTTTCTCTCTCATCGGAAAGGCGGGAAGATGGTTGCAGAGCTCTGTAATCGTGGCTTTCTCGCGGCTGAAGATCTTGGTGTCAGGGATCGAAGGGTCTCCTGCACCTCTAGGAATCCTTAGTCGTGGGCTCTAGTCTTTCCCCAGGCGGGATCCAGACTTGGCACTTACTTCAAGGGACTTGACGTCCTGTCCTTGACCTTCCTCAGCTGGGGAGGGGGAGGGAGGGAGCTGGGACAGCCCCAGCGATGTGCCCCCGGTTGCACATGGGGCCAGACCCAGGGCCAGGCTGGCCGTCCACTGGCCACATGCCTCTCCTTTTCACCTGACTTTAAAACAGGAGGGTCGATGAAGGGATAGAAATGACATGTCAGAGGAGTAGGAGGGTTCTCATTTGCAAACAGTTTCTTTTGATCTTCACCCCTTTGTTTAAAACGCGCACACACACATACACACACACACACCCCAAAAAACCACAACTGGTAACCTGAGCACATGGTTTGCTCTCGTTCATGGAAGGGCAGTCGTTTCTCTTTTAGCAGGAAGCCCCCCACCCCCACCCCAGTGATCTGGTTCACTTGGGGCCCCACGCCCGCTCTCCCATTTTGCTGCTCGGATGCCAGATGTCACGCTCCTCTTCACAAATCCTTAGGAGCTTTTTTTTTTTTCTTTTAAATTCTTTATAGGATGGAGGCTAAACCCTGTATGTATGTATTTATACCCTGTTTGACCCTAATAGTCTACAGCCGGTGGCATTTTGCTCCCAGTCTGTCTTGGCAGTTTGGTGTCCTACTGTAGAACCCCTCGCTTCCAGTCACATGGCTCCTTCAAAGAGGCTTTGGCCTTTATTTGCATCTTTGCCTACATTCTGCCCATCTTTCAAGGCTGCTGCCCTCCAGGAAGCCCTCCTGGTCTGATGCAGTGCATAATCGTCTCTGCTGCCTCTGAACTTGAAGCAGCCTGGCCTGGTCATTCCCTTGGCTCTCATAATATGTTTTTGGTCGTTTAATTTTTAGATATGTCTGTGAGCCTACTGAAGTCAAAGGCAGGCCTTCTGCTTTTTGTATCCCACCCGCACTGCGTAGGGCCCAAGTTGGGTGCTATATAAAGGACCTGGGACTGAAAGCCTACCATTTTTCTGTTAATCGGAACGAAAGACTTGGTAAATGAGTTTCCAAAATAAAATAATTTAATAGAGAGGTTTTTATAGGGTTTGTGTTACGCCCAAATTAATGTACTTTTAAATCAGCAATTGAATGAACCAGGGAGTTTGTGTACTTCAAAAAAAATTTTTTTTTTAATGTTTATTTTTGAGAGAGAGACAGAGAGAGAGCACGAGTAGGGGACGGGCAAAGAGAGAGGGAGACAGAGAATCCAAAACAGGCTCCAGGCTCTGAGCTGTCAGCACAGAGCCTGACTTGGGCTTGAACTCACAAATCACGAGATCATGACCTGAGCCGGAGTCAGACGATTGACTGAGCCGCCCAGGTGCTCCATTTTTTAAAAATTTGTTTAAAGTTTATTTTTGAGAGAGCATTTTTTTAAAAAGCATGTGGGATCTTAGCAGGAAATGGTCTATAGTGAGGATTTCTGACCTAGACTCCCTTCAAGACGAAAGTAACAAATACATGCATTTTAAACCTACTGTTGTTGATATTTTGTTCTCTTGTTAGCTGCCCTTTATCTTCAGGTTTTTATTTATTTTTAAAACTTGTCCCACCTTATTTCTTGCATCTCTCCTCCCATTGTTAACAAGTGTGTTCTTCTCTTACAAACATCTCTCATCTTTTGAGCTATTCTAGTAAAATATTTTGTTTCCTTAACCCCTTTCATGGTTCATGGTCGTACCGTCAACTCTGAGGGGTTCAGGTAGGTTGAGGGTCTTCATTGGAATTTTCAGTTTGCCCCCCCCCCCCCTTGCCAGGGGTAGATTCACCTGCAGGGAAGGATTTATTTTGCCCTCTCCACCCCCCTCCTAGCCCTTTCCTCTGCCTTCTGGCCTTGAACACACCTCACAGTTCTGGACCATGTCTCTTTCCCAGTTAACTCTTTTGTGCCCAATCTGTGTGTGGCTTGTTCAGCTGCCCCTGGGTGGAATCACGTTTGTGTCCCCATATACTATTTCCTCCTACTCCCCCCCCCCTTACTCCCCAGTTAAGCATGTGGCAGAAAGAGGCGGTGACATCACAAGGTCATCGTTAGTAGCTCTCTGTTTTTAAAATATGGGGGTAGGCAGCCTACCCAAGGCTATGGGGCCAGTATGGAGCAAAATTTGCCTTGTGAAGCAGCCCAGGGGTGTGCCATGTCCCATTATGGCCCCACACGGTGGCCCTGGGAGTCCAGTGGCTGGTCACGGGCCTGTAGCTCTCTGAGGAATGAGTCGTCCAGATGGAACAACCTGGAATGCTTACCCTAGCAGCCATTTCTAATCTGATTTCTGAGAGTAACAGATTTTGAGGGTGGGTTTGCTATTTCCACCAGGTTCTGCTGTGTTTGTATTTTTCTGGAGAGATGGATTCTGTGATAATATTCCTCCATCTCTTAACGGGGCCTGAGGCCCTGTAACGGGTGAAGAGCCCCTGGCAGGGCTAACACCCTTGATGCCCTTGCCCTCGGAAGGATTGCGCTGAGAAGCTGGCTCTGGGGGCCACGTGCTGTCCTGGGAGCTCCAGTGACGGCCTTGGGGGCACAGAAGGAAAGCGAATGTGACCTCCCTCACCCCATCCAGTGCCAAGTGCTTTTTCTCTTCATAATAGAAAAATCTATGAGGAATAACCTTTAAAAATAGCAAAAGGTTAGTGTCAAGTTCTTACAGAAAATGTTTCATGTGTTCACAAGTAGACAGAACCGCGTCCGCACTGCACCCCTGCAGTCACTGCCACCCGGTCTCTATCACTCCCTTGAAAAGTTGTCAGCTCCCAGCCCCTCTTGTTTCATTTGCACCCTGCCCCCACCGCGTTAGTTTGAAGCAGAAGCACCCATATCATTTTTTCCCGTGAATATTTCAGTATCTCTAAGAGACGGATTCATTTTCAAAATGTAATTCCAAGGCTCTTCCCACAGAAGGTTAATGTGAACTTGGTGGTGTCCCCTCCGAAGGGACAGCCCCCCCCTCCGCCCCCCCCTCCCCCCCCCCCCCCCCCGCCCCCAACACAAGCCATCTACTGGGCACTCGGGTGCCGCGGCGCTGGTAGCCCGGGCTGAGGGTTGGGTCCCGGGCGAGCCGGAGCCGGCGGGCCACCGAACGGGCCCCTGCCGCGCCATCCGGTCGTGGCCGGTGGATCCCCGCGTGGGCGCCGCAGGTCTCGGCTTTGCCCGGGGCGGGCTCCGCAGGATCAAAGGGCGCCGCGCGCTCGGCGCTTCAAAGCCTCCGGAGCCGCCCGGATTGATGCAGGGAATGAGAGCGCTCTGCTGATGTAATCGCAGCTTGTGAGACAGGTTCCTTTTTTTTTTTTTAATTTAAACAAAGACACCCCTGTTTGTTTAGAGAGGTGAAGCGTGCGCGGCCGAGGGCACGCGGCATCTGGAGGGTTCCACTCTGGGCCGATGGGTCGGGCAGGAGCGCTGCAAGTGGCTCGTGTTGTCCTAGCCGGCCTTGCAGAGTTTTCCGTGAAAGACAACTGCTTCTGTTAGGAGCAGCCGATTTTCTGAGGGTGGCGGGGTTTGTGGAGGATTTTGAAAGCAGCGTCCTCTGGCGGGCAGTCGGGCTTTGGAGCACACCTGGGTGAGCCAGGGGAGGGGGTGAGCCAGGGGAGGGGGGGAACCAAAACGTAGGCAAGGAGTCTGTGCCCTGCCTTTGCCATTCCTGTCTCTGACCCTAGAAAGGAAGCTCAGCTGTCTCTTCCCTCGTGGATGTGAGAGGCTTGCCTGAAACCGGGGAGTGGGGCCATCCAAGGGGGTGGAGCTTTTGGGGGGGTCCCCAAGAATAGAGCCGAATGCTACCCCTAGCCTGAAGATTCTTGTAGCTTTTATAAAAATCACACACACAGGGGGCGCCTGGCTGGCTTGGGGTAGAGCATGCGACTCTTGATCTTGGGGTTATGAGTTCGAATTCCCACATTGGGTGTAGAGATTACATGGAAAAGACATCGCAGACAAATGGAAACACTAGAAGATCAGCCAGCTTAAGCCGCTGCCCTGCCTTTAGTGGTCGTTTCGTGTAACATTGGCGAGACCCTGTGCCGCATATGCCTCCGTGAGTAAAGTCAGCCACGTTCCGTGCTCTTGCGTGGGGCGAACTACAGAGAGACCGCCGCAGACAAGCCAGCCCTCGAGAGCCAGCTTGTTAGCCCCACACCAGAGTTCAGGATCAGTGGCATCTGAGGCGTTTGCCAGACTAAGTCACGGTAACCGAAGTTCACCTTGGCGTCTTACAGCCGTCCCAACCAAACCCAACCTGTGTAAAACCGGGTTTTTCTTTTTTTCCCCCAAATCTGTTTCTCTTGGGTTCTTGTCTGTTACTCAAGCTAACCTCGTAAACTGTCTGGCCTGGCCCCCTGGTGCCTCTGTCCATGCGTGGTGAATTGTCTGCAAGCTCCTTGAGGGCAAGGCTGGGTGATTTTGTTGTCCCTTTTTTTTTTTTTTTTTTAATTTTTAATGTTTATTTTTTGAGAGAGAGAGAGACAGACAGACAAAGCGCAAGTAAGGGAGGGGCAGAGAGAGAGGGAGAAGACACAGAATCTGAAGCAGGTTCCAGGCTCCAAGCTGTCAGCGCAGAGTCCAACACGGGGCTTGAACTCACGGACGGTGAAATCATGACCTGAGCCGAAGTTGGACACTTACCTGGCTGAGCCACCCAGGCGCTCCTTTTAAAAAAAATTGTCTATCTGATTTCCCTCATCTTCTACAAAACACTTTCTCCCATATTTTATTTTTGTTTTAAAGTTTATTTATTTTGAGAGAGAGAAAGAACAAGTGGGGGAGGGGCAGAGAGAGAGGGAGGGAGAGAGTTCCAATCAGGTTCCGCAATGTCAGCGCAGAGCCCACTGTGGGGCTCGATCTTACAAACAGCGAGGTCATGACCTGGACCTAAATCAAGAGTTGGACGCTTAACTGACTGAGCCACCTGGGCACCCCTTATTTATTTTAAAGGATATTTATTTATTTTGAGAGAGAGAGAGAGCATGTTTGCAAGAGCAGGGGAGGGGCAGAGAGACAGGGCGAGAGAATCCCAAGCAGGCCCCGTGTTGTCAGCACAGAGCCCGATGCAGGGCTCTCATGAACTGTGAGATAATGACCTGAACCGAAGTCAAGAGTCCGACATTCAACTGTCTGAGCTACCCAAGTGCCCCATGTCCATATTTTATTAAGAAAAATTTCAGACACACAGGAAAAGTGGTAGGATTTTCCGGCGAACACCTGTGTTCTGCCATTACAATTTTACCGTACGTGCTGCGTCACGTGTCCATCCGTGCGGGTGGTTGACGGGTCTTTAATATTCGAAACCTGGGCACCTGCATATCCTGCACACGATCGGCGCTCCAGATGTTTTAACAAGTGTGATAGAGCGTTTAGAGATTCCCTTTTTTATTCCATTTCTATCACTCTGAGATGCAGCTCGCTCCCGGGCTCCCTCGAGCTCGCTCGCTGCTCGCTCTCCATTGGGCACAGCCCCTGGGATCTTGGCTTCTCGGGAGAATTCCAAGATCGCAATGGCCGGTGGACCACCTGGGGCACAGAGTTTGCTTTAGAGACCCCGTCGTGTTTGAATGACTTCCTCCCTCACATTTCCTGGAGCCGAGCCCATCGCCCTTCCTTCGTCTTGTCCCTCCTTGGCCTTCTGACAGTGCGACCTTCTGGCCACAGTGAACACGGACCCGTTTCATTCAGAGGCTGTAGGTTTTTGTACAGTAAGGGGCTACGGTAAATTGCGCAGTTAGCCAGCTAGGCGGGACTGCTGGTGTGTTTTAAAGAAACTGGTTTGGGAATCTCTGCTTTGAATGGTATTATGTTTTTGGGTTCCCCCCACCCAATTGAATGAAACAAGTCCTATTACTTGAAATCTCCATATGAACTTGTGATTCAGGGGGGAGATTTCACTGGAATTGGCAAAGTCGGCTTTTCCTCTGACCCTTTCATAGACAGTCTTCAGCTCTCACTTGTACACCTGCTCAGAGGACCTCGGAAGCCTAGAGTATTTTGACTTGTATGTAAAACAAATAGGTTTTGCGGAGTTGAGATGAACCACACATGGTTGCACTTAGACTGGCTTCCCACGGACTCTTTTTCTTTGCTTTGCTTTGCTTTATATCCCCTCCGTCAGTTCATGCGCTTGTACGTGTAAAGTCTTTTTCTTTTTAAATTTCTGTGTATGACGTATGTAAGCATGTAAGCTTTATGCCAAATGTGGGGCTTGAACTCACGACCCTGAGATCAAGAGTTGCATGCTCTACCTACTGAGCAAGGCAGGTGCCCCCGTGTGTAAGTCTTTTTGGAGCAGAAACACTTGTTTCATTGTTGTGAGCAGAAAATGGACAAGGCCTACAAGCTTACCTGGCTTCTATTTTTTTTTTCTAAGTTTATTTATTTGTTTTGAGAGAGAGAAGCAAGCATGTGCATGAAAGAGGTGGAGGGGCAGAGGGAGAGGGAGAGAATCCCAGGCAGGGTCCACCCTGTCAGTATGGAGCCTGACGCGGGCCTCGATCTCATGAATGTGAGATCACGACCTGAGCCAAAATCAAGAGTCGGACACTTAACCAGCTGAGCCACCCAGGTGCACCAAGTTTACCTGATTCTTACCCGATTCTTTCTCTTCGTAGAGTGGGTAAGCTCTTCCCTCAAGTGACAGTCATATTTTAGTTCCAGCATGTGGCTTCCCTGCCTAAGGGGTTTGGGCTCAGATCGGTTTCAGTTTGTGTGTGTGTGTGTGTGTCTGGAAGAATGACATTGTGTTTGCAATGCTCCCACGGCCTCCAGGGTGCCAAGAGGTCTGGGATGTGATTTGTGTAGTGGTCCTGCTGACTGTGCCTTTTACGCTGTCGTCCTACCGGTTCTGTTTTGCTGTAGCTGTAGAAGCCAGCTCCATAGCCTTTTAACGGTGAAGCTAACACCACCATCTCCAATTTGATTGTGTGGAAGCTTTTTTTTTTTTGTATAGTCTAGCTTCATGACCAAGCAACAATTGTGAGTTAATTGGTGCCTCCCTCCTCCCTTATCTTGGTCCGTATTTTGTTTCTGCAACTCTTTTATTTTGAGGTTTTTAAGCCCACGGGAAAGTTGAATGAATAGGTCAGTGTGTGGCAATATGTTAACAATTGCTCAATTTGTACTTTCTCACACATGGTGCCTTTGTGTGCGTGTATTTCTCTGTCTTGGCCGACAATTTTAGAGTTGCCAGCATCATGACGTTTTATTCCTCAGTACACCAGCATACATCTGCTAAGACAAAAGACGTGCTCCCGACCTCTGTTACTATCCTCATACCTATGAAATTGACACATTTATCTCTCATATTTTAATTATTTCAGAAATGTCTTTTATAGCTAGCTTTAAAAAATCCAGTATCTATTCATGATTCTTCCATAGTATTTATTTTTTCAAGTAGTTATGTTGTGGGGCACTTGGGTGGCTCAGTCGGTTAAGCGTCCGACTCGATTTCAGCTCGGGTCATGGTTGTGAGATCAAGCCTCATGTCGGGCTCCGCACTGGGTGTGCAGCCTGCTTGGGATTCTCTCTCTCTCCCTTTCTCTCTCTCTTCCCCTCTACCCCCCACCCGCTCTGCCCCTCTTCCTTGCTCTCTCGCTTTCAAAAATAAATAAATAAATAGAAATATAAAAATAAAGTAGTGAATGTTGCGTATGTGCGTATCGTGTGATGCTTAGCCATAAGCAAAATAAAAGGAAAGGCTTCTCCCACAATCCTCCTCCCATGACAAACCAAACCAGTGTCACTTTCTCTCTCTTCTGATGTTCTTGGACAGAGTTTTTAGTTCATTTTTATAACCATCCATGAGCTAATTGGAGGTATCATGGAATGTAAAAGGAAAAAGAAAAGAAAACTGACCAAGACCGTTGTGTGCTATTCCACCACATAGGCAAAAATTCTGGTCTTTGAAAGTTTTTGCTGAGAGATTTGCAGTTTTATTAAGAATACCAGGAATTCGGTGGCCTTTGAGTAATGCTGGAATCAAGAGGGAAGAAATCAGCTATTCCTTTTGTGTGTTGAAAGGCCAACTTTTTTGCTGACAGAACAGCATCTAAAGGTCTTGGGACTCCTTTTTCCTGAGTGGTGTCACCATCTTGGCACTATTGACATTTGCATCTAGATAATTCTTTGTGGTGGGGGGGCTCTCCTGTGTGTTGGGGGCTGTAAAGCAGTATCCTCGGCCCCTACCTGCTAGATGCCAGTAACACACTTTTCTCCCGGTTATGACAATGGGGAATGTCTCTGGACATTACCGAATGTTCCCTGGTCGAAGGAGGTGGGGGAAGCCCAAAATCGTCCTTAGTTAAGGACCACTCCTCTAGAAACTCTTTAGGGTTAATTACAGAGGTTGATTGTGCTACTGATGAATTTCGGAGCAGGGATGTTTTCTGTTTGAATGAGAATTCAATGATTTCAAGCCATGTCCCAGTTTGAGAACTCAGAAATTTCTAGGCGTTACTGGCCAAGGGATTGAAATCCATTCGCAGATGACAACTGAGTGTGTGTGCCTTTCATGATTTTCACACTCTAGTGGGAGCCTTGTCATCTGATGCTGTTGGGACCGGTAGGCGGTTGGGCAATTGGAAAAGGTCAGTTAAGTTGAAGCAGGGAATGATTAGAAACAAGAGATAGTTTAAAATTATGTTTTAATTACAGCCTGTAAGTGGACATTCAAGCCCAGGCTTTTGTGAATGGGACTGCTCATTTGTGTTCCTTAGAGTCTTACTTTAGCAGTACCATTGTCTATCACTTAAAATTTAGAGCTTTTTTTAAAAAAAATTTTAATGTTTTTATTAATTTTCGAGAGCGAGTGTGAATGGGGAGGGGCAAAGAGAGAGGGAGATACAGAATCCGAAACAGGCTCCAGGCTCTGAGCTGTCAGCTCTGAGTCTGACGTGGGTCTCGAACCCACGAATTGTGAGATCATGACCTGAGCCAAAGTCGGACACTCAATTGACTGAGCCACCCAGGCACCCCCAAATTTAGTTTTTCTTTTTAAGTGATGCGAAAATGAACACTTGTAAGCTATCAGGAGAGTTCTAGAATTTGTTTTTCCATCTAATCTCCAAAAGTTACACTTACTCCTCAGCCATTAAAAAAATTGTTTTTTAATGTTTATTTACTTTTGAGGTGGGAGGAGGAGCAGAGAGAGAGGGACACACAGAATCTGAAGTAGGCTCAGGCTCTGAGCTGTCAGCACAGATCTCGACATGGGGCTCGGACCCACGAGCCATGAGATCATGACCTGAGCAGAAGTCAGACGCTTAACCTACTGAGCCACCCAGGTGCCCCAGTTCTCAGCCATTTTTAAAGGTATTTGCCTGCTTTTACTCTTTCTTTCCAAAATATTTGACTTAATTTTCCTGGGATAAAACTCTGCTTTTCGCCTTGTTTAAGATGTAGTTCTGTCACATGCTTAGAGCAGATAGAGTTGGCATAAACAGATCTAGAAACACGTACAGCTTAGCTGGTAGGAGCGGAGTTGTGTGGGGGTCCCGGAGAGTAACTCCCGGCCAGGAGTTTGCAGTGGAAGCAGGCGCGAGTTAGTGGTTAATTGGGCAGGTCTGTTAACAGCTTCCCCCCCCCCCCCCCCCCCGCTTTATTCTGAAGTGTGTGCAGAGTCTCCCGGAGGAAGGCGGTAGGCTGTCTAAGCGTGTGCCCTTTTAGGAGTTGGAAGATCTGGGGGCAAACTCTTTAGTAGCCCCGAACCTCAGGCGGCTGATTTGTCAAGTGGAAATGATAGTAGCGCTGCTTTTAACTACCGGGCAGGTTATCCCGAAGGTCACACGCCAGTCACCTAACAGGACATGCCTAGGTGAATGTCCCGCGGGACACTGGTATGTCACTCATGAGCCAGCAGTTGCCGAGTCTGAGAACGGATCTGCTCTTCTAAGGATGTGTTGGCTGTCTCTTGCTCTTTGATCATTGAACACTCGAACCTCACTGTGAGAGCTTTCAGTCAGATCAGGAGATGGAGGAGCCTTCGCTTAGTGCACATTCATACCCGTTCCTGTGGGAGCAGCTTTGGGATTCTGCCATGCTGATGGGGAAGGCATATGGCATGACTGGGTCTTTGCATCCATCTTGCTTGAATGGAGATCGCTGGCTTCTCAGCGATGAACCCAGACAGCAGGCCAGGCAGGGGGTGGGAGGACCAGGGGCTTGGCCGAAGCGTAAGGGGCAGCCGGGGTTCTCAGCACGGTGCCTTTACCCCTGCTTTGACGTGTCTGCAAAGTAAGCGATTGGGGGGTTGCAACCCCCTGGAGGAAAAGAACCAATCATTGCAGTGCCTCGTTTTAGTGTCTTCTGGGAAGTAAGGCATTTTATTTGTTTTTGCCAGGATGCCACACTCATTCTTTCATCAGCAGGGTGAGTAGCGTTGGAGCTGTCTGCCAGGGTCTCATGCCTTTGAATGGTTAGATACCTCCCGCACTGATGTTCTCACCTTGAATTCCTTTTTGTCATGGGCTGTCGTGATTCAGGGAAGCTGGGGCTGCCTACAATGGAGCCGATCCAGTTGCTTCTCCCCTTGTTCTCTGTCCTGCCAGAGGAAGCCAGATTGGCCCAGGAGATGACGATGTTACTTTGTGAGTCCTTGTGTAACCCCAAGAAGAGGGAAAGAGTGTAGCAGGTTGCATCGGGAAGCCCCTGGGAGTACTGCCCAAACCCTGCTCTGAGGCCAGCATTAGTGTTTTGACGTGGGAATTGACAAGAGGGAAACAATCAAGGAGGTCACCATTGTTCTGTTAGGGAACCCCATCCATCCATCCATTCATGCCCTATATTAGCCATCAGGGATACCGCGGTGGAAAAGACAGAAATCCCTGCTCTCAGGGAGCCCACGTCGTGGGGAAGCTAGCTCCCGGCACATTGTTACTCTGGAATTGGGGACTCTTCCTGCCCAGTTCTACGGAGCTAGACATGGAAAGAGAATATGTGTTTGAGGAACAGCCAAGCTTTCGTCAAGTGGCAAAATACAGGTGAGGTTCCTGTTGTGGTGGGAACACACCGAGCTTGCTGGTGCCTCGCTGTAGGCAGCCTGGGAGAACGAGGGTGAGGACAGTGCAGGCCGTTGGCCAGGCGCGGGGCCAACTTGGAACAAAGGCTATGAAAGGGGCAGGTGTGGTGTGTGGGACGCATAGCCGGGGCTCCGATGATAACCTTACCCCGCCCAAGCCCAGAGACCGTTCAGCCGTGCACGTGTTCATCCCTTAAAGGCTACCTGAAAGCAAGGATGAGAGCACGGAGGCCAGGACATCTGCCCGGGGCGGTGGGAGGGAGAAGAGCCGATTCTTATCTTTGTGGGGAGAGGCCTGGCCCCTCTCTTGGGCTTGGTCTCCTCACCTGTAAATGAAACCGGCGTCTCAGTGGTCCCTCCTGGTTTGAATTAAACGTACACACACACACACTTCACGGTGTTGAATAAGAATGTAGCCAGTTGCCGCTTTGATCAGCGATCTGCACGAATGTCCGAGACCCGGCTTTTCCTGGCTCCGCTGCCTTTGGAGGGAATGCGGAATGTCTGCCTTGTAGATGACCTGGTCCCTGTTGGCATGCGCAGAATCTCAGGCCGGGTGAGAGTGTAGCAGCCACTGAGTGACACCAGGTCCTTGTGCGAGTATACTCGTCATCTGTCTCCAGGCCGCCCTGCCCTGCAGGAACTCCAGCTGAGAGGCAGGACTGAGCAGAGAAGGGGGCTGTCTCAGCTGGAACCCCTAAAGCCTGGGCATGGCCGACCTCTATTTCCTTGAGCCTCCTCTTGGGTGTTACTGGCTGTGATCGGTTCCCCTAAGGAGTCCTCACGGGCGAAAGTCCCCGAACATCTGTCTGCTCCTCAGGAGCTCTCCAGCCCTCTTTTTACCGGCAGTAAACTTCAGTATGCGTCCCCTCTGAGATGTACCGTTCCTTCTCTCCCCTCTTCCCCAACCCCCTTCCTGTCCCTCCCTCTGCCTTAAAGAAAGGGAGCAAGCCTTTTAATTATGTGGAAACAAAGATTGCTGAGGTTTATTTGAATGAAGTGTTGCGGGTGTGTGTTCCACCTATAATAGTGGCTAAGTCTTCCCAAGTGCCTCATCTGACATGTTAGAATATAGACTTCCTTCTCGCAGCAAAGCTCTAATATTATCCAACCCCCCACCTAAATGCATTCTTCTCAGTTACACCCTAATTCTACTCTGATCTTCCCTTTCTTCTCCTTCATTTCTGCAGAAACCATTGGAATCTACTCATAAAAACTGGGGAGTTGTGCATTCTAGTTCAAAAAGGCATCAATTCAAGTTCGTGCAGTACGATGAGTAAAAGGAGTTTTCGGTGTTATTCTGATTTCTTAAAAATCGCGTTCCTGAACCTGAATGCGGCAGTCCGTGTTCCCCATGAGCCGTGGGCCCATCGAGCAAGTGTCCGAGGCGTCTGGTGGGCGTGAGAACTGTGCAGGAGGTAATGTTGCCCCTGCCGTGTGTGATATTAACCAGAGGGCTTCCTCTGCTGTTGTCTGTTACCAACAACTACTCGGAACATATTCTGGCAGTCGAGCTTTGTTTTTCCTCTGAGGAGATGCTGGCACAGGATGAGAATAGGCAGTAGGCCTCAACAAAGGAATATTCTTGATTATGTCCAAAGAAACACTGGCCTCGTGGCCACACACAGTTTGTCTTCTTAACATTTGGTAACCTCCTGTCAACACTCCCCAACCCCAACACACACACACACACACACACACACACACACACACCTGGATTGGGGAAGAGAGCAGTAGTAATTATTTTATTGTGTAACAATGAATGGTACCTCTTCTCCTATTTGGGATACTCATTAAAGTTGCTTTGTGGAGATGGGGGAGGTGAGGTGCAATTAAACACAGTCGAGGGCTTTCTGCTTAAGAAAGCAGAGGTATTAATGCTCTCCGGGTCACTCATATTTGGGGGGACTAATAAGGAGGGTACTGCTCTATTGCAGATGTGTTCATTTGGTTATTAACAAAAGGCTGGGTGACCCAGAAACTTAAACCCAGAGAAGAACAAAAGTACTTTCAGACGTACAAATGGGAAGATCTTGGAGGCTCTTGAATAGCTCCTCTGGAGTGCTTTCTTTGCTACCTAGCTGCTCGGGGGCCGTGGCGTCTAATAGCTTCTCAGCCGAGAGGGCCCCATAAAATTTTAGCCTGTTTCTATATAGAGTGCTTTGGAGTGGCCATTTCTCTCTGCCTCTTACTCACTCTCAAATACCCTTTGGAAAAGGAGCTGATGAGAGGCATTGAGACGTGGCATCAAAAGCCCTTCACTGATAGCCGTCACTCACCCGTTCTGTACTTTGGGCCGTAAATTTTTGTTCCAAAAACTTGTTTCAAGGAATTACTGCTGTGATGCAAGAAGACGGACACATTAGAGTCTGACCAGTGAGAAAGTACACAGATTCAAAAGAAGTCTTCCTACTTTCCCCTTCCTTCTTCCTGCAGAGACCCCTGTGACCAGCTGGGTGTCTGGTTTTTCTTTTCTGTGCATTCATCTGTGCGCCCTGTTCTGCATTCGCTGACCCAAGGCTTCTCTGAATGTAGCAGGGTACACTCGGTGCGCCGGAGCCAGACCTCCTCGCGGCTCCAGAGGAGGGGAAACAGGACACTCCCGTGTGTGATCAGCCGTTCGCGGGGAAGTGGTGCTTCTCTTACCGCCCCCGGCTTCGAGGTCTTCTGTAAACTTCAGCCATTGCCCCACTTTCTGGATATGGCTGTCAGCGATTCTCGATTCTTCCTGTTGTTCTCCTCGTAGGATTCTTCTAGAACGGAGTTGCTGACTCTCCCAATGCCTTCAACCTCGGACATGAGCACGCAAACCTTGCCTGTGTGTTTGTCCCTTGTCCCTAGGGGTGCCGCTCTGAGAGCCCCAGTCCCGTGATCTGTTCTGGTCACGCAGAGGCAGCTCCCCTCTGCGGCGTCCCGTGCGATAATAAAGCCCTGTCATGTTCATTTCCAGTCACCCTGCTTCCGCCTTAGCTTTGGGTTTTGGGTACTCTGCCCGTGTCCTTGGTTCATCTCTGCTCTTTCTGAGTTCTTCGCTTGAAGTAGACTTACCAGGTCCCACTTTTTGAGGCAAGGCTGCTGTGTTCATACCCTTGGAGGCTGGCCTGTCCCCCATTGAACCCCCAGTGTGGGTGCGAGGTGCCCACACCGACACGCCTGACACAGGGGTGCCCCAGGCCAACCTGCTGTTTCCTCCCATCTCCGCCAAGGTCTGCTGGATTCCAGTCTTCAGTGGCTGTAGCAAATCGGTTTCTACAATGCCACCACTATGACTTACGATGGAATCCGTTCTCCTAACCTGGATCCAGGGTTACTTCCACCAGCAGCAAAGTATTCTCTTAGGGTCTCCAAAGAGGCTGTCCCACCTGAATTCCCAGCCACCTCACCTGGGGGTTGGAGGGAAGGGACCCTTTGATCTTTTTGCTTCAAGAAGCGCTGCTTAGGGGCGCCTGTGTGGCTCAGTCTGTTAAGCGTCTGACTTCGGCTCAGGTCATGATCTCGCGGTTCTTGAGTTCAAGCCCTGTGTTGGGCTGTGTGTTGACAGCTCAGAGCCTGGAGCCTGCTTCAGATTCTGTGTCTCCCTCTCTCTCTGCCCTTCTCCTGCTCTGTCTTTCTCTCTCTCTCAAAAAATAAATAAATGTTTAAATGAGGCACTGCTTCTGTCTACTGTCCTTCACCACTCCTGTGCACTGAACCCCTCGGCATGAGGGGAGCTCACGGGGGCAGACTAAGGGCACAGTCAAGGTCATTTAGGAAGCCAGACTCTGTTCTGCTCGGCACAAGTGGCTGTGCATCAGTCATGCCGAAGCCCTGTTTCCGTTCACTGTGGAGCCTTTATTGCCAGCCCCCGCCCACTGCTGCTCCCAAACTCACGTGCAGCTCTTTGAGCCATAGGTCCCTAATCTGGGAGAGCCGTCTGCCGTCTGCACAGCAGTTTCACTCTCCTTGTCCTCCAGCTGCAAGTCCTGACCTGGCTAAGCCCTGACTCAGACCCAGACCCCCAGTGTCCTTCTGGCCGGGTCAGTCTCTTGTGTCTAACAGTACGTCCTGGGTTCTGTGGCTGTTGCGCACGGTGCCACGCCTGTGCAGTCTCCGCCTTGATGACGCACTGTCCCCTACCCTTCCGGGGGCACATCAGCGGCGGGCCCTCAAACCTCGGCACCTCACCGGCTCCCCTGGCCGAGTGGCAGGCTGAGATCCTGTGAATGCAGCGCCTACTCCCTGAGCCCGGGAAGGTGCCCCGAGGAGCCAGTGGGTCGTGGGTGGCTTATTTCTGATTGGTTTAGTGTCGCTCCTCTCCCACTCCTCCTCCCCTCGCTCCGGGAGGTAGTAATTTTGAAGACAACTCGGATGCCGGTGCCGTTCTTTACCGTGCTGTTCATAGAGCTCCGTCGGCAGACAGGCAGCCCCTTGAGTGCTTCTGAAAGTAGAACTGAAATACAGACATCACGGGCCTTCCGCACGAGGCCCAAGTCCTACCCTTGGAGGGGAGGGAGCCAGCTGGGGGGATTATAAATACTGCTGGATCGGGGAATCGGATCGCAGAAGGATGGGAGGGGCCGTTCCAAAGGCAGGGCTCGTAACCCAGCCTGGCAGCTTGTTCATCTGAGCTGCTGCTGCATACAGGTTTAGGCTTTTTTTTTTTAAGTTATGAAGATGAGTCTTTACCTCTTAAACTATTAGTTGTCATGCCCTGGCTGGTGCCATTAGTGTAAAGTTGAGGCTGGAGGCCATACATTTGAATATGAAAATGACAAACTGCTGTCAACAAAGTTTTCCCTTCCAATAAAACGTGCTTTTGTTTGTTTGTTTGTTTGTTTTAAAGAAAACCCTCCATGTCACACTCGTTCGTCTGAGATTTGTTTCTGAAGGTATCCCACAGGCCCCCACGGAAGCCGGCTTGGGGAGCAGGGGGCAGACAGAACAGGTCAGCTTGAGCCGGGACTGGCCTATGTCTGCATCCTGGTGCACGCACCCCGCAAGGACACGTGTCGGCTCTTAAAATCCTATTCATCCAGCGGCACACCGACCCCCTCTCCGGGCGTCCTTGTTCTGCTGTTTTGACTGTAAAAGCGACACCTGTTACAAAACCAGTTTCCGTGACCTCGAACCGTGCTCTCAAAGCTGTGTGTGCCATCGGCCTCATCCGGCCCCACCTCTTGAGCGGCTCCCTCAGAAGTGCTGGGGTGGGGCCTGAGAATTTGCATTTCCAGCAAGTTCCCAGATGCTGCTGCTGATCTGGTAACGCCGCTTTGAGAACCGCTGATCTAGAAAGGGGCAAGGAAATGCACATGGTCTTCAGTCTTACCAGTGGGAACCGTCGCTAACTCTCTAGGGGGCAGTGAATATTTAATTATGTACGGGGATGTGTTTCTTAAAAGCAAAGGTAGGTCTGGGCTACACATTGCTTTTAAAAAAATAACCTTTTTAGGGGCGCCTGGGTGGCTCAGTCGGTTAAGCACCTGTCTGCCTCTGGCTCAGGTCTCATGATCGCACGGTTCGTGGGTTCGAGCCCCACATCGGGCTCTCTCTTGTCCGCTCGGAGCCCGCTTTGGATCCTCTGTCCCCCCCCCCCCTCTGCTCCTCCCCTGCTCACAAGCTGTCTCTCAAAAATAAATAAAGGAAAAAAACTTAAAAATAACCTTTTTATTTTAGAACAGCTTTAGATTTATAGATAGGGTCCAGCGGTAGAATAGAGAGTTCCTGTATATCTGCTCCCATTTTCTCCTGTTGTTCTTTTTTTAAAGTCTATTTATTTATTTTGAGAGAGAGGGTGAGTGCAAGCAGGGGAGGGGAAGAGAGAGAGAGAGAAAGAATTGCAAGCAGGCTCCGTGCTGACAGCATGGAACCCAACTCAGGGCGCAGCCTCACCGACCATGAGATCATGACCTGAGCCAAAAGCAAGAGTCTGACGCTCAATTGATTGAACCACCCAAGCGCCCCCCCCCCCTTATTGTTAATATCTTACCTTATTAAGGTACATTTGTCACAACTCAGGAACCAACACTGGTACATTCCTATAAACGAAACTGCATTCCCTTATTTCTCAAATATCAGAACGGCACAGTGACAGAAGTGAAAGACCTCTTCCCCTCCCGTCCCACTCCTTGTGTATTTCAGAGTATTTTTCCGGACACTTGTATACCTGTGATCACACACACACAGCCCTTATTCTGGAACCTGCTTTTTTTTTTTTAAATGTCTTGGACGTTTTTCTGTATCAGTCTTGCTGGGTCTGCCCCGCTGTGTTTTAATGGATACCACACATTGTTTTGTACCCTTTTGAAGTTTAATAATATCTTATCAGTTTCCAGATTTGAAATCTAGCAGATTATAGGTGAAGTCTGGCGTGCCTCCTTTTTATCTTACGTTTGAGGTTAGAGATTATTTGCCCGCCTTTGTGGCGTACTTAGCATGTCCCAGGTGCCGCCACGCATTTGGCACATATTATCTGACACAGTTATCAAAACAACCTTATGAAATGGGTATCCTTATTATCCCTATTAGCAGGTGAGGAAACCGAGGGTCAGGGAGGTTACGAGAGCAAAACCCTTTGATGACTTTCTAGCCGAAGCAGGCTCTCAGGAGTTCTGGGTGCCGTGAGGCGCTCAGCTTGGTGTGGGCATTGCTCGTTGGCTCCGCTTTCCTAGGTGCCACACCCAGCGCTAGAATGTGAAGGGGAAGGGGATGGGGAGACATGCATTTACACAAATAATTAGGGGCACCTGGGTGGTTCGATTGGTTAATCTGCCGAGTCTTGACTTCGGCTCAGGTCACGATCTGATGGTTTGTGAGTTAAAGCCCTGCATTGAGCTCTGCGCTGATGAGAGCCTGCTTGGGATTCTCTCTTTCTCTGCCCTTCCCCCTGCTTGCTCTCTGTCTCTCTCTCAAAATTACAAATAAAAATAAATAAATAAATAAATAAATAAGTAAGTAAGTAAGTAAGTAAGTAAGTAAGTAAAATAATTAGGGGTGCCCTTGTGGCTCAGTCAGTTAAGCTACCGACTCTAGATTTCGCCTCCGGTCATGATCTCACGGTTCGTGAGTTTGAGCCCCACATTGGCCCCCAGGCGGACAGCACAGAGCCTGCTTGGGATTCTCCCCTTCTCTCTCTGTCCTTCCCGTGCTCGCGCGCTCTCTCAAAATAAGTAAAATAAACTTAAGAAAATTTTAAAAAAATAAATAATTGTATGAAAGTATTACACTGGAGGTTTTAAGTTACTAGTGGGTTTTCAATGCCTTTAAAAAAAAAATGCACCGGAGGAGGGGACGTGTGGCCGGAACCCTTGCAGTACAGATGGAAGTGTAGCGGCAGACGCGGCAATCCTGCATGTTAGCCGAGTGACCGTATGCAAGGCACTTCGCCTCTCTGAGTTTTCGTTATGAGTGTCTTAAGAAATCCTTTTTATAGTTGTTAAGATTAAATACATACCTATGAAGAACTAGCTATTTAACGTATTTAATATATCTGGTATATTCACTGAGCTTAATAAGGACAAACACGTAAGGTCCGCCCCATCAGTTGCTAAGTGGAAGCTTTAGAATCCTCGGGCAGTTCCGGACGGAGATAGGAAGGAACCAAATCTCATGGTCTCCTTTATCTTTTATCTTCCAAGACTGAATCCTTACGCCCCCATCTCTGCATCCCAGAGCTTTCTCGGATGGGCTTCGCTCTTGGCACTTAGCCCTCACTACCGTATACATTTAGTTCTGTTCGCGCCTTCTCTCCCCTGTGTAGCCCCAGTCTCTCTGGAGGGGCAGGATCTGTGCTTTTCATCCCTGTGCCCCCTGCAGTTTAATGGAAACACATTAAATATCAGTTGCAGAACCAGATGCTACAGAAGGGGCTCACATCCTACGTGCCAAGACGGGACGAGCTTAAACGTTACGGTTTTGGAAGAGTTCTTTCACCTCTCTCAACCATCCTTCCCCCTTGCCGCCCCTCCCCACCCTGCACCAGGAGTTTTAAAAACATTAGCCTTTTACACCCAAACTTGAGTTTTTAACATAGAAAGGTCACTGAACGTTTTGTTCAACAAGATTTTTTAATGAATTATATCTTGACATATGACTGGTCTGCGTTATGAATTAACGTAATCCTCGGCCCTTTCGCTGGGAGGAGAGATTTATGTTGATATTCCCCCCCCTTAGAAAAGCAGAACAAAACCTCAGCAGGCCTACGTCTTGTGTAGCCAGGACAATTCTGAGCAGGCCGCTATAGGTTGGATAAAATGCTCTTTGCTTTTTCCCTACTCAGGCCCGGGGGTGCAGGGACTCCGGGCCAGCGGAGCTGGAATGGTATCGTAAAGAAGCGTTGGTGGAAGATGAGGCTAAGTGAGTTAAAGGAAGGACTAGCATCTCTTGCCGTGTAATGGCTTGGAGAAGTTTCTCAGTTTGTCCTGGGGGACTGGTGGTTAAAACATGTTCCATGTCAACCTGAACTGTCTAAATAGTGATCTTGAGAAGAAGTATGGAAGGGTTCTTTTTTTCCCTCCTTTCCCTGGAAAATCAGCTGAACACCACACGTCGGTTGGAAAGTAGGCTCGACCTGTCGAGTGTGTGAAACTTCACTCTCTTAGATCCAAAGAGCAGCCTTCCCATTTCTGAGGGCCAGTGACAGCCATTCTAGGTTTCTGCCTGCCTGTCTTGTCTTGTCTTGTCTTGTCTTCTCTTCTCCTCTCTTTTCTTTTCTTTCTTTTTTTAGGAGTCTGCTCCCCCTAAGAGAGCCAACTATTCAGAAAACTTAATCATAGGTTCTTCTTCCATTCAGACTTAATCTGGTCATTCAGAGGCCCTTGGCCTCCCCTTCAGAGGCTGCCGGCGCCTGACCTGGGGCCATGGAGGCCCTTCCTCTCTTGGCCTTCGAAGGCTCAGAGGGCAGGAGCAAGTCTCATTCGTTGGGTAGGGGGTTGGATTGGGTCTCTTAAACTTAATCTCTAGCTGTGAACTGGAAAGAAGACCAACCAGCGGTGACGGACTCTCAGAATTTACCATGGCACCCAGAAGCTTCCAATGGTTTCAGCCAAAAGAATTTATAAAAATGATGAAATACAACAGAAATTTCATTTCACTGAGGTTGTTCATGTTATGGATAATTGTTCCTTCCCGGGCATTTGAATCACCCTCATGAATTTTTTTTTTTGGGGGGTCCTCAATTCTTTTAACCTGTTTCGTGACAGAAGTAGAGGGGCCTTACGAAGTCTTTCTTTGAGTAAGTAAGTGCCTACATCTCTCCTCACACTTGTTTTCCTCAGACGCTAAGAAAACAAGTGGAAGTAGGGTTCTTAGAAATCTTGTCACTGTGAAAAAGATTAGTTTGAGATGGTGGTGGGGATGGGTGGGGTGAGGACACCTTTGCACGCTGCTTTGGCGTACCCACTGTGTACTAGCCACGTGGCAGTAACGTGCCATCGGTAGTGTATATCTGTATTTATCGATTCGAATGCAGGGGAGTCTATTTTTATTTTTATTTTTTTTTTAATCTCATGTTTACTCTTTTCCACTTGGCTGAGGACGCATGCAGGTAAAGTCTTGGCTTGTCAAAAGAGCCATTTAAATCTTGCTTGATTCTCCCTCTTCACACGGCACATTGTATATCTGCAAACCACAGCGAAGACCGATCCATTGAGAAAAACAGGTTGCGTAAGCCTTCGACTTCTGCGAGTGCTTAAGTTGGAAGCGATCACCCATACCGTTTGAGCTTTGCCTTTCCCATGAGATGCGGTTCCGTGACACAGCTTCGGGCCTAAGCCTTTTGTGCGTGTATGCCCAGCCCCGTAGAACCTCTCCGCTGTTTCAGGAGAGCATTTCAAGTGAACCTGACCGTCACTGAGGGTCTGAGCACTTTCCCCCCAGAGCTACGTGATAGAGCGAGCCAGGGGGAGGAAGTGCAGATGCTGCCGTCCGCCGGGGGCCCGACACCTGGGACAACCTGCTAAACCCAACAGACCAACGGCTCTTCTCTGGAAGAGGAGACCCAGCACTTTCGTGTAGCACGGCAAGCCAGTTAGTAGCAGCCAGAAACTCAGTGAGGAACGAAGTCCAAGCTTTCAGCTCCTCTCCTTCCTGTCCTTAGACTTTTATGGTTGTCACCCACCAGAGGAAGGAACCTTGGCCTGGGACTTGGGAGACTGGGCTCTAGATGAGCTAGGTGACCTTGGGCAGGTCTCTTAATGTCCCAAGGTCTTTCTTCAGAGGAAGTGCGTGGGGCTGGGTTCTCTAGTGGTCTCTGTCCCCTGAGGCCTCTGTGATTCCCAGGGGCCAGGGATCTGATCCCTGTGGGGCTGGAGATCTCGCGTGGGAACGGGGCTGTCCAAGAGGTCCATTCGGGGCTGTGAAGTCTGTTGGCTCTTGTGTCTTTCACCTGGAAAAACGAGGGCAGCATCTATCCAAATTAAGGGGCGCCCCCAGATTCTCCTCTTTAGACTCAGTTCCTCCTCTGTATGGTTGGTATTGCCTTCTGTTGGGAATGAGGCATTTTAGGCTAAATATTTAGAGGCCTTTCTACCACGAGATGGTCGTATTTGTACCGAGATGGTGCTTAAAGTGGCTGCTTGGCAGCTTATTACTGATGGCTGGTTTCTCTTTGCAGAGCGGTGGGCTTTCTCCGGCCATCTCTTAGGTGCGCCGCAAGATTTGCCTGGTGCCTAAAGAGGCAAGTTCAGCACAGGCTATTTTCTGGGCTTCTTTTTCTCCTGCTTTTCCCCGTGTTGAACAACACAAAACTACCAGGTTTTATGTTCCACTGGGCAGCTGCTGCCGGTCTGATGTTTTTCTCTTCCCTTCCTCCTCCTGTCCCCCCCGCGCCCGGAGGCCCCCCTCCCCGCCATTCTTGCTCTGCTCGGAGGGGAGCTGTACCTTTGTGGCTCTTCTGCAGCTGCCGGACTTTGATGGGGACATGCTTGCTGCCTCTACACTTGCTTCCCGTAGCAACCGGTTCTTTGAAGATGACCTCTTGCTGTTTGCCTGTTGTCTCTCATGTTGGATTATAGATGAGAGATTTACCAGGCTGGGGGGAGGGGCCTGCTGTTAGCGCATTTCTTTTAGGGTTCCCAGCATCCCTCCGCCTGTGTTTTCCCTTTCCAGAATATGAGGTTTGGAGGGGGGTGGTGGTTTGTATGTGGAGGGGATACTTGGGCTGAATCGAAACAGTTTTAGGTTTGTAGGATGGCGCTTAGTTGTGGGATAATTTGGAAGTACATGCTGAAGTGATTCCTCATTGAAGCTATTTGATTTACTTCTCCTTTTCATTATAATGTGATTAGCATACATAGGAGGGGGGACCGACCATTTGTTCCTCTCTACGCTCCGCTCCCCAAGTGTTCTGTTCGCCTGTTGTCATTAACCTTGCTTCCCGATGTAATCTGAGCTCTGGGAATCGCCACATTACCTCAGTCTCCACCCTGTGGAACACCCCTGTCTTCCCCCAAAGCCTCAAGTTTTCTTTTTCTTTCAAAGTAGCAGAATCCCTCCCCGCCATGTGTGGCCTCTATCCTGCGTGGACATTTCCTGGTGTGCTGTGCACAGCTAGCATGTGGACGTCTGTTTAGCTCAGTGCACTTGCCCTGGATGAGGTGGGGTCAAGGATGGAATGACAGCGTTGTAGGACAACAAGGATTCCGCAAGAACCTGGATCAAAACAAAAACTAGCCACGCATTGTAACCAAGTGGCAAAGGCTAAAATAATATTAGCAACCGTTTTGGTAAAAAGACACTTTTATGCAGTGCTGGAGGAAGGGTTATTTGTAGTCTTACATGTATCAAGAGCCTTAAAAATGTTCGTATTCCTTGACTCAGCAGTTTTTCTTCGAGGAATTTATCTTAAAAAATAATTGGAGGTGCATATCAAGACTTAGGTGTGAAGATGTTCACTAACAAGTTATTTGTACTAGAAAATTGCCAACGATGAGAATATTTAACAATCAGAGGCTGGCTGAGCGATAGTACTTTTGTTCATATAACTGAGTACTATGCAGACAGTAAAATTGCTTGAGAGTACTTAATGTCAAGGGAAAATGCTCATAAGTGAAAAAAAGGAGAATACAATGCGATAGATCATATCCTAATTTTGTTCAATTAGAAAAATTAAGAAAGTTTTGTGGCATGCATAGAAAAAAGACTATAATGAAATCTACTAACCCCCCCCCCTCAATTTTTTCTCTGATAATGAGATTTGGGGGTATGTTAACTTCTTTTTATATTCCAAATTCTTCAGTGATCAGGTGCTATTTTCATAAGCTGAGAAAGCTTTTTTGTTTTTGATTGATTCCTCACCCCTTAAAGAGTACATTGAGAATATGTTCATTCAAAGCTAAGTATCTTTTAGTAGGTGAACCAAGAAAATGCCTCTGCTCTTTGCTTTTTTGTCATTAGAATGTGCCTGTGGTTTGTGTGTGTGTGTGGGGTGTGTGTGTGTGTGTTTTTAATGCTACCATCACTCTTTGTGTAGGAGAAATAGCTTTGTGGCTTTAAGAAGTTGCAGTTTTATCCAAAAGGAAGTTCTGTCCCTTAGCAGGAACTCAATAAAACAATGTAGCATCTTTTGGAATCATGCAGAATGCCTGACCTCAAAAGGACTTACGTATATGGGCATTGGTATTTGGATGGGCGGACTGTCCCGTTCGCTGAAGGTGGATGAATGGCAATGGGCTTTGGGAACCCTTCTCATTGCTATGGTGAAAATCACTAGTTTGAGTGTTGGACTCTGTCTTTATTTGGAATTGTTCGTGATTTGGGAAGAATGGGAAGTGTTAGCAGATGATGGCTCTGTGAGAAGGTTGCGAGGGGCCTCAGAATGGTGGGAGGGGATTTGGGGGACTGAGGGGTGGGTTTCATTTGTGTTCGGCAGGAGAAAGTGAAGGCTGCTGAGGGAAGAACAGTCTGTACTGCCTGTTGAGGCGAACTTGACTGGGAGATTGAGATAGTGGATGAGTAGCAATGAATCGTAGGCTGACATGCCTTATGATTCCCCAGCCCTCACGTCACCAATTACTGGGGAAAGCCATAGGCTGGCAGGAAGATAAATACAGCGGTCATTTCCTGGGAAGGCGTTGAGAAGCCGGTTCAGAATACTGCAGTGTGGGTACGACTAGCTTCTGTTGGGCTCATCACGTGGGAGGGACTGGTTAAGTTAGGGTCGGCTCCCTTGAGAGGATTCAGTTCACTTTTTTTCTGTTTTGAATCCTTTAAATAGGCACGTGTGGGAATCCATTGGTATCGAGATAGAATTTTATTTCAACTGGTACCCTATTATCAACTATATATGACTGAATAATATTACATTGGATGGATAATATACTTTATTTATCCATTCATTAATTGACAGACACTAAGGCTCTGGTGATCATGAACAATGCTGCTATAAACATTTATGTGCAGGTCTTTTTGTGGACATCTTTTCATTTTTCTTGAGGAATTGCTGGCTCATATGGTAACCTTATGTTTCACATTTTGAGGGCCTGACAGACTGTTTTCCAAAGTGGCTGCACGGTTTTACGTTTTCACCAGCAGTGTCTCCGGGCTCCAATTTCTCTGCATCCTCTTCAACGTTTGTTGTTGCCTTTGGGCTTATAGCCATCCTAGCAGGTGCGAGGTGGTATCTCATTGTGTTTTGATTTGTGTTTCTCTGATGGCTAATGATGTTGAACACCTTTCCGTGTGCTTATTGGGCATTTGTATATCTTTGGAGAAATGTCTATTTAATGTTTATTTTATTTTCGAAAGAACAAGAGACAGAGAGCAGGGGAGGGGCAGAGAGAGGGAGACCCAGAAGCCGAAGCAGGCTCCAGGCTCTGAGCTGTCAGCACAGAGCCTGATGCGGGGCTCGAACTCACAGACCATGAGAATATGACCTGAGCCGAAGTCAGACGCTTAACCGACTGAGCCACCCAGGCACCTTAGAGAAATGTCTGTTTAGATTCTTTATCCATTTAGATCGGATTATTCGTCTTTTTATTATTGAGTTGTAGGAGTCCTCATGCTCTTAAAGTGTTAAGGACCACAAAGAGATTTTCTTTATGTGAGTTTTATCTATTAATATTTGCCATATAAAAAATGAAAACAGACACTTTGAAAATATTTAATTTTTAAATTAATTTAAAAAATGATAAATGTGGTTACATTAACTAAAATTTGTATGAAAAACAATATTTTGTTTTGGACAATACATTGAGAAGAGTGGCCTCATTTTATATTTTTGTAAACCTCTTTAATGTTAGGCTTAATAGAAGACAGTTGGATTCTCAGATCTACTTCTGCACTTAGTCTGTTGCGATATGGTTTGGTTGAAGTATATGAGAAAATCTGGCCTTGAACAGATACATAGTTGAGAAAGGGGGGAGTATTTTATTAGCTTCTTAAGATAATTTTGGATATTCTTTGATACTATATTGAAACTTGACAAATGGTAGTTTCTTAAAGGTTAGTTGCAACATGGAACCTGAAACCATATGGATGAACTCTTCTCACCCTTTTACATTGAAATCCATTGGTCTCTTTGAATGGACTAATTTGAATTTGAATTCGAATGGACTAATGAAATGATATTTGTATTATTGGTCATCGGTTATTTGGGAAATACTGATTCACTGAGTCATGCAGCTCTTCCAAATGCTGATATATTTCATTATACAGTATTTAACAAATCATATTTGTTAATATCTCACCTGTCTCACTAAGAAAATCTTTTAAGTATTGGAATTCTGTCAAGCTCGTGGCAGTAGATACAAATTTCTTCAAATCCTAATTTTGCTTCAAAGTTCAAGTTTTATCATTGTCAGCAAATACTATGAGTTGTTCTCCTTGAAATGACAGACTGATTCATTTTTGAGAAAACGTCTATCCTGTACTCACTTTTTATATCATATCTTTTCAGTTGTCATTTAAGTAAAAATGCTCTTCTAATAAAAAGTGGCTAGTTTAGCTTGCAACTCACAATTGCACAAGTACTTTTTCTTCAGGCAGCCATTGTACTTTGGTATGCAGCAGAAGTGCTTTATGCATATTTCCCTTTTTGTCACTAGAATAGTAAAAAACATGTACTTAAGGGTTGAGAGCTAATAAAATTAAGAATTATTGCTTCATCAGTATTCTTCATCAACATTCTTAAGGAAACCTTTTTGTTGTTAATTTGAGAGAGAGAGAGAGTGAGAGTGAGCAGGGTAGAGGGGCAGAGAGAGAGAGAGAGAGAGAGAGAGAGAGAATCCCAAGAAGGCTCCATGCTTAGCCTGGAGCCTGGTGTGGGGCTTGGTCCCATGACCCTGGGATCATGACCTGAGCTGAAATCAAGAGTTGGATGCTTAACCAACTGAGCCACCCAGGCGCCCAAAGGAAACTTTTTTTTTTTTAATTACAAGAGTACAGTAATTAAGAGTGCAGTTTGGTGCCACTGCTTTGATTCATGCAACAATTCTTCCCACCATGGCTTTTATACCATTAGGGCAAATGTCGGCACAACTTTAAAAGGCAGATAATGTCTTAGTATTATTACAGAAATAGTTTTGTAATAGTTAAAGATCTCCCCAGGGGCTTGCAGGTCAGACTTTGAATACCACTGGGCTAGATGGCATTTAATGGAAATGGGGATGAAATAGTTTTGCAAGCGCTTGCCTCTCTGTTATCTGAGAATGTTAGCACGGACCTGCATTATGATGGCGGCAATATATATATTTTGGATATCATGCACCTGTGATTGCATCGTTCCCCCCAGCCTTCAACAACAATCAGAATCACAAAGCCATTACCTTTGAGGCTCCTTTGAAAATAAAACACTTCCCCATCTCCTTCCTTTTTCTGTCTTCCAAGCAAAGTACCCTTTTCATTACCCACCTTTGCCAAATGTGTTTCACTCTCTGAGTTTGAAAAGGTAGTGGCCCTTGAGGGCCTTCCTCCATATGTCTGGTTTTCAGGACAGTCCTCACTCTGAAAACCCTAGTCTGGTGTCTAGTTCAAGCTCAGGCCAGTGGCAGGCAGTGACCTGATCCTTGCCTTGTATCCTCAGTGAATGGCATGAGACTCAAACTTCGCAGTTCATGGAGTCGTAAGGTGAGCCCCGTTTCCCAGCCAATTATGACCCGATCTAAAGCCATAGCCGGGCCATTAATGTATTTTGGGCCTTGTCCTCTTTTATATCTTGCCAAACTCTGAGAGTCTACTATATAGCTACTGGCAACAGGCCTCTGCCAAAACGTTCTGTGAATGTATCATTTTACACCTCATTTTTCCTTGTTTCCCTCTGTGATGGCGCCTTGCCTGTGTTTCTCTCCCACATCTTTCCACCCACTTAAAAAAAAATTATTCATTTAACTTACTCCTGCATTGTGATATGGACTTTTGGCGTTCGTGGTTACTTGTAAAAGCGATGCTAAAGAATGAACATGCTAATACCTCCTTGTAGGGCCCCTTCTTTCTCAACCACAGGGGTTCTCCTGAGGGCCCTTTTATAGGTTGAATTGTGTCACCTCCAAAATTCATCATGCTGGAAGTCCTAACCCCCAGCACCTGGGGGGTGGGAATGTGACCTGATTTGGAGATGAGGTTTTTATAGAGCTGATGGAGTTAAAATGAGATTAGTGTGGGTCCTGACCCAGTATGACCAGTGCCTTTATAACTGGGGACATTTGGACCAGACCCGCACAGAGGGAGAAAGCCAAGTGTAAATGGGAGGCAGCAAGAGCAGTGATGATGCTACAAACCAAGCGAGGCCAAGGATTGCCAGCACTCCACCAGAAGGTAGTGGAGGGACATGGGACAGGTTTGCCCTCAGCCCTCAGACACCTTGATCCCCAATGTCTAGCCTCCTAAACTGTGAGACAACCAATTTCTGTTGTGTAAGCCACACAGTTTGTGGTACCTCGTTAGGGCAGCCCGAGGACGGTAGAATTGGCCCCAGGGCTGACCGCCCGCGTGCTTCTGTTATTCACCTTGGACTTTGGTTCTACAGGTCACACCACAGACGTTCTCCCAGGGTTACCGTCCCCCCTCCTGCTCAGAGCAGTGCTCCGTGAGGTTCACGCTAATGGGGAATGCCGGGTTGAGAGTGGTGTGTTCTGGAAGGATGGATGGGGACGGGACGGGGCCGGACTCTGCTCCCATCACTTTTCGCTCATTCCTCTTCCCGATTAGAGATGTTGAAATCTAACTGGCCTCCACTTGCTCTCTTTCCCGTGGCGCAAGGAGCGTTGAGCCAGCATGGGCACATTTGGCTTTGTTTTCTCCAAGTGCTTTCTCCATGGGACCCTCCTGTGGGTTCCCAGCTGACCGCCTCTTTGCACCACACAGCTGGGAAAGGTGGCCAAGAAAAGCGAGCTGCTGGAATGCTCTGGGCCCCAAAACATTGCCCTTCGTGGTAGTTCGGTACTTGCCAGGATGCCCTTGTAAAACTTTTATGAAGATGTTGTTCTTGCATTGGAGGTTGAAAATCGCTGCTAACTCCGCTAAGTCCCGTATCCCCCAGGAATGTGGGACGCTGAGGAAATGCCGCCGGCCCTCCCTTCTGGATGGGCCCTCTGCTGCAGCAGCTGCCCGCGCAGAAAGTTGAGCTGGATGGATGGATTAAGGGACATCAGCTAGGCCTTTGTTTAAAAATATTTAAAATATGTTTGAACCTCCCTTTTATCAACAAAGAACAGTTCCTTTCAGCAGAGAGAAGTTTTTCATTTCCACATTTTTTTGCAATTTTGTTTGGTTCTTTTGTATACTCGCGACTTCGAAAACGTGTTCCCATTCCCATCTTGAAAATCAACTACAAAAGACGTGCATAGCTGTGTGCGATTTTGCTTAAGGGAACAGAGTTTACTTCTATTAAATACATACTGTTTATGAAGATAATCGTCTCTGGCTTGAGTTAACTTTTTCTGGTGCTGAGCTTTGACATTTCAGAAAAAAACCCCAAAGAACATATGAGAATGTATGTATTAAAACTTCTTTGGAATTAGGTGTCTATGGGAGTAGAGTGGTAACAAGAAGGAGCTCTGGAAATAAAAATAAAAGCAGTTCCCATGTCAGAGTCTGCCGGTCTTACAACCAGGCGCGTTCCAAGTCCTTGATCAGAAGGCGTTTTGAGGGGCGCCTGGGTGGCTCAGTCGGTTGGGCGGCTGACTTCGGCTCAGGTCATGATCTCCCAGTCTGTGGGTTCAAGCCCCGCGTCAGGCTCTGTGCTCACAGCTCGGAGCCTGGAGCCTGCTTTGGATTCTTTGTCTCCCTCTCTCTCCCCTTCTCCTGCTCATGCTCTGTCTCTATGTCTCAAAATTAAATAAATGTTAAAAAAGAAATTAAAAAAAAAAAGGCGTTTTGAATTAAATGTCAGAATAAGGTGGCATTTTCCTAAAATAAGGTGCAGGTTTTTCCTTGCCTTCGTCTAGGATGATCACAGGTTTGCGTATCGGGTTTCTGCCTAACTTCAGATCTTCCCTGGGCATTTGCCCGGTGTTATTAGAAACCCGAGCTGCTTCTCTGCACACACGCAGGAAGGGCCAGCGTGTTGCGCAACTCCAGGGGCCCCATTCATCGTAGAGCGCGCGGATTAGCCTGGGGTGTGAAGGGTGCCGGCTGGAACTCGGCCGTGCGCAGCCCTGCTCACAGGTGCCGCCCACAGAAAGGGCCTGGTGGGTGGAGGTCGCTGCTTCTCGGGTCTATTGGTACATACCTCTTTTTAGAAACGGACCCCAGCCACAACCCCTGATACTCCGTGTCCTTAAACCAAATCATTCATCTCGAGGAGTATTTGGCCGACTCTGGGTTATGGCTTTGCCC
This sequence comes from Paguma larvata, assembly GCA_030068075.1. Lineage (NCBI taxonomy): Eukaryota > Metazoa > Chordata > Mammalia > Carnivora > Viverridae > Paguma > Paguma larvata. Next base: position 66,653,338 of record CM057835.1, read on the forward strand.
TCTGGCCACCAGCTCAGCCACAGCTTGACAGGGCCGAGGCCACAGCCCGTGAGGGATCAGTCTGCAGAGTTATTAGCTGTCTCTTAAGGTGGCCTTAAAATTGCTTGAGGGCCAAGAAGAGTGCGCTTGTCTTTCTCCATTTTATAGCTTTCTCCGACAGGTGCTCCTGTCCTTCTATCGGCCTCTGCATGAAGAGGAGGGGGCTTTCGACAAACGTTCCGAAACATTTCAAAAGTTTCAGGACTCTGGATTGAGGTTAGCGATGTGCCACCAAAGACCGAAGTTCCACTATACGCTGAAAGGATAGTTCTCTCTAGTTCCACTAGTCACGTGCCATCCAATACTCAGACGTTTGACCGACACTTAACGCCTGCTAGATTGAATCCTGTGAACTTGCCGTTTTTGTGGAGTCAGAAGTGGTTGAATATTGGCGATTTCCCGTCATCCTGCCCTGGAGAGGCGTAAGAAGAGCAGAAAGCTGGGGCCCCTGTGTCTTGCGCTGGGATTTTTGCCTTGGCACTTACCGGTGTGTGACATTGGGCAGGGCGCACCCCCCTACCCCCGTCATACTGCAGTTTACTGCTCTGAAAATGGGATGAGGTGGGACCGTGTGGCAGGGTTGTTCCAAAGATTAAATATGTTTTTAAAAAAGATTAAATATATTCAGTTATATAAAGTACCTAGAATAGGACCTGGTGTTCTAATGTGCTGGTGTTAAATAATGCAGCCATTCTTTTAACGCCTTTGCGATTTCTTTTTAGAAACACTTTTTATTATTAGACTTTTTTTTTTTTTGAGAGAGAGAGAGCGAAAGCGCAGCATGAGCAGGGGAGGGGCAGGGGCAGAGAGAGAGAGAGAGAGAGAGAGAGAGAGAGAGAGAGAATCTCAAGCAGGCTCCATGCTCAGCACAGAGCCTGACGTGGGGCTCGATCCCGCAACCCTGGAGATGATGACCTGAGCTGAAATCGAGTTGGATGTTCAACTGACTGCGCCACCCAAGTGCCCCAATACCTTCGCAATTTCTGGCACCTATTTTTTCATTTATTTAATGAATTTTTTAAAGTGACTACAATTCTAAAAGCCAAAATGACTTATTTTGTTGATGTTTAGATTCTTGTCCTTTTTCTTTCTTTCTTTTTTTTTTTTTAAAGGGAGAGAGGGCGCAGGTGAGTGAGGGGCAGAGAGAGACAGAGAATCCCAGGAGGGGGAGAGGGTGGGAGAGAGAAACAGGACTCACCTGAAGCGGGGCACAAGCTCACTAACCATCAGATCATGACCTGAGCCGAAGTCAGATCCTTAATGACTGAGCTACCCAGGTACCCTTTTCTTTTTCATTTTTTTTTCTGTTTCTGTTTCTTTTTTCTTTCTTCTTCTTCTTCTTCTTCTTCTGCTTCTGCTTCTGCTTCTGCTTCTGCTTCTGCTTCTGCTTCTCCTTCCTCTTCTTCTTCCATCGTATAATCTCTGTAATTGGAATGTCATAAAATATACGGCATGTCCTGGCTCAGGTTTTTTCTTTTTCCACTACAAGATGTTATGGTTGATGATGTTTTAGATTTGGAGAAAAAGATTATTTTTTAAAGGAGACTATATCCAGAGTTTGTGCTGGCTGTCTTTTCTAATTCACGATAACAGGAGTAAGCGTCTCTCGCTTTGAAAAGTCCACCTGTCTGCCCCCTAGAATGCCTCTGTGGGCCAACAGTGGCTCCCGGCCTGCGCTGTGGGAAACACCGGGCGCCGTGAGTGCGGTTTTTCAGATCATGTTTGTGGAGCAGCTCGGAGGCTCCTGCCAGGAGCGAAGAGCCAAAAGGAATAGCTTCAGAGTCTCTTCTCCCCGCGCGGCCCTGCTTTGGCCCAGGTCGGAAATTGGAGTTTTACTTACAGGTTGGTTTATAGAAAGGCACTTGCATTACCGAACATGGTTTGAAACTCAGCAGGAAGCCATCCTTCCCTTTGCCTCTCTGATGGTCTGCCGAGGCCCCCAGGCCGGACCGACTGGGGGCGCGCCGGAGAGTGTTTCTGTCCCTACGACGGGAGGAGCCCCTTGCCCACCCGGCCGATGGGAAGCCCCTCTGTCCGCCAGAGTGTACTGAGTGCCCCAGACGAGGTGTCTAGAGACAGGGATGGGTGACTGCCAAACATTGCCTTCAGAGAGGAAGCGCGTTTTTTGCGGCCGCTCTCTGGGATAGAAGCGGGCCGGCCGGCTGACGTGCAGGCCAATCCTGACATAGAAGGGGTGCAGCCGGAACGCAGTGCAGAGAAGGGGAGGGGCGAGACATAGTTCTTGCTAATGCCTATAGAGCGTCCCGTTAGGGTCTGATGGCACTTTCTAGATTTTCTGAGCAGCCTTCCATTTCCATTTCCTCGATTTTTTTTCTTTCCTCTTTTGGGGGCCAGCAGCGTCTTGCATTGGTTGAAACCAGAACTTCTTAGAAGCAAAGCGATGTCCTTTTTCCCTTCCCTTTCCCAGGGCCGATGTTTTCCATGCAGTATAGAGAATTGGGGGAAGCTGGGTTTTGCCTTTTTTTTTTTTCTTTCTTCTACAGGAAGAGAGGCTCGTCTACAAAGCTTATCTCTCAGTCCTTTTAAGTCACCAGGGCTGACAGAGACTGTTTCCCTGCTAGCCTCTTGAACCTTGCGCTGAGTAAAAAGTGACTTAATTGCCCAAAGCAGTGTGTGCGGTCAGTGTGAGGACTTCATGCGTTCCTGCTTAAACTTCACCTGTGAGAGAGCGGGAGTTAAGCGAGGTGTTTCTGCCTCCTGTGCCTCTTTGGGCGTTGCAGAGCGTCCTGTAGGGGTCCGTTGCTTCAGGCCTGGGGTATAAGCAGTCCAAGGGGGTGTTGGAGTCAAGCAAGGTCAGTTCTGTAGGAAAAATAGGGCCTACTAGCCATGACCCTTTTCCACCCGAAATGTCTTTGGCCAAGTGGGGTCCTAGGGCACCAGAGCCTCAGCTGGCTACTTCTCCCCTTCCAGCGCCTCTTGATTCGTTGAGAAGGTGGGTTTGAATTAGGTCTAAAGGGAATTTGCCGACATCGCACGTTATAATATCGTAATATTATTATTAATATTATATATATATATTGTATAATATTATATTTGTTTAAAAGCTGTCTGCATTTTGAAGGAGAATTTAAGAGCAGCGTAGATTAACATGGAGTGTCTCTGGGTTTGTTACAACCCTGGGCTCCATGTTTTGGAGCCAGGACAGTGCTTTCCAAATTCTGTCTTGGTCGAGGGGGCTTTGCAGTTCTGAGAGTGTGCGTTGGTGGCACTGGCTACGAGAGAAGAGCCACAATTTCAAAATGTCATGCCGCGGATTGCCATCTGGAGCCATTCCACGGTGAGATCCTTGGTCTGGCCTTCTCCTGTGGCCCTCGCGGCCCTGGTCACCCAGCACGTGTCACTCGGGGTGCTCAGTAAATTTATTGAACACTTTGCTGTCTGTTCGCATAATAATGCTCTCACTCTGAGACTTCGTCAGTCACACGGCATCTGGTGAGACTGTACACCGCACCCCCCGAGACCGTGTCATATTTAGGGGCGGGAAACCGATGTTCGTTGTACTCAGTTTAGGAGTGTGGAGAACTTTGGCGGCAGGAGAGGCAGTCAAGGAGGGTGTCCCGCAAAGCAAGTGACCTTTCTCTCCAGTTGTTACTTAGAGCTGAGGTTACAGTTCATTGCAGTGAGTTTTGTCGTTGAGGAGACACAGGAAGCAGTTGACCTATCAACAACTATTTGAGTGCCTACTAGGCAGGCAATAATTCAGTGATCGATAGATGTAAAGATGGATAAAACAGTCGCTTTTACTTTTGTCTCCCTCAAATCCAGAGAATGAGGATTTTCCTACTGGGAAAGGTATATGACACAGTGTTTGAATGTGGGTCCAGCTGTCTCCATGTTTCTTTGGGCGTGTCACCTCCTGAGCCCAGGCCCCTCTTCGTTGCATGGGGGCAGTAATCTCTGGGAGCCGAGGCGTCTGTGTTCTGAGTTGTATGGACTGTACATCCTAACGTGGTCCCCCTGACTGGGCAGAGGATGGAAGAGTGGCCCCCAGGGACCACGAGGACACAAGGAGCCTTAGGCTTGTGACCGGCCGCATTTAATTATCCTACCCTCCTTGGGTATCCATTCACCCGGTTTCCTTCATTTGGCATATTTCCCAGTTTGGCTTCCCTCTTTAGTTCAAGGTAAACAAGTTACTGTGTTCAAAACCGAATGAATTGTATCGGGTACATTCTGTCCTTGGATCTTATAGCAAGGACTAAATGGTACTCTGGGAGCTTGGCAGAGTGAGCACCGGCTTCATCACCAGAGAAGAACATCGTTGTGTGGGAAGGCGCAGCCCTGGCGGAGGAGAGTGCTGCTTCTCGGTCCCGAGTATCGCGCTGCTTACACGTGCTTGTGAAAATTACCTTCTGGTACTCACTCTCCCGTCCTTTCCAGGGAAGGCTGGATTGCTTCTCAAATTTCTCTTGAAACCACCGGGATGAGAATTCTGGTTTTCTTGGGAAGAAAAAAAAAAACACAAAACCAGAGCTCAGAAATAAGAAAATATAGGCCAGTCTTTTTAGAGGAAGCAGGAAGTTCGGTTTACATGAGCAGGTAAGTGGGTCCCCACACTGGAAATGAGCCTGTAGCAGTGGAACCAGGCAGGTGAATGAACACTTCGCCCCTTGACGGCCACCCCGTCCTCTGCTGCCCCTTTTCCCTCTCCTGGAGGAACAGGGCAGTCCAGGATGGGGAGCAATCTTTGGCCTGTGTAGACGTCTTTCAAATAAGATTATGCTTTTCTACGGCTATGAAGTTACCCGTTCACCAAGACGCATGCATACATCCAGAAGTAATAGCATCTTAGCACCATAGTAATATTAGAATCATATCCAACTGCCATTTTTATAAAGAAAAATTGGCAAATAGTGGCCATTTCATATCCCTCCTAGCAGAGTGATGATTTCTGTCATATAGTCAATTTCACATAGAAAGTGGGAATCCTAATCCTACTATATTCCTTGACTCTACCTGTTTCTATTTTTGGTCTAGGCAAGTATTTTCATAGTGTTCTCAGAGGTTCACCTTCATCGGAATCATCTGGACGACACGTTAAAAACCCAAAGTCTCTGTCCTAGTCTCAGAGGTTCTTTTTTTCCCCTTAGGTTTGTTTATGTTCATTTATTTATTTTTTTTTTAATTTTTTTTTTTTTTAGCATTTATTTATTTTTGAGAGACATAGAGACAGAGTATGAGCAGGGGAAGGGCAGAAAGAGGGAGACACAGAAACCGAAGCAGGCTCCAGGCTCTGAGCCGGCAGCACAGAGCCCGACGCGGGGCTCGAACTCACAGACTATGAGATCATGACCTGAGCCGAAGTTGGCCGCTCAACCGGCTGAGCCACCCAGGCGTCCCTATGTTCATTTATTTTTGAGGGAGTGACAGACAGCTTGAGCGGAGGAGGGGCAGAGAGAGGGAGACACAGACTCCGAAGCAGGCTCCAGGCTCTGAGCCGGCAGCACAGAGCCCGACGCGGGGCTCGAACCCATGGACTGTGAGAGCTCGACCCGACCTGAAGTTGGATGCTTAAACAGTTGAGACACCCCGCGCCCCTGTTTATTTATTTTGAGAGAGTGTGTGCACGTGGGTGTGTGTGTGTGTGGGCAGGGAGGGACAGAGAGAGAGAGGGAGAGAGAGAGAGAGAGAAAGAGAATCCCAAGCAGGCTTCACGCAATGCCGAGCCGTGAGGCGATCTCATGACTGCGAGATCACAATCAGAGCCAGTATCATGCGTCGGACGCTTAACCAGCTGAGCCGCCCAGGGGCCCGCCAGTCCCAGAGATTCTGATTGGGGGGTGTGTGTGTGTGTGTGGCTAGGGTATGCATTTTTCCTTGGAAAATGGAAACGTTTACGTGGATCGAAATGTACAAACCTTAAGTATATCATCCCTGTGGGTGTTGGTAGATGTGTCCACTTATGTAATTCAAGCTTATCTTTTCTGTGAAAATAAAAAACAACATGACCATCACCCCAGAAAGCTCCCTCGTGTCCATTCAAAGTCGATCTCCGTTAGACTGCATTTTTAACGGTGCCCCAGGGCTTCGGAATAGCTGAAGTCAGAGAGCCACTCTTAATTAGTGAGCAACAGCACAGTTTGGAAGTTTGATCTTAGCAGAAAGGGGTGGGGATCAGGGTTGCCATCGTGAATTCAAGGTTCCTGAGTTGTGTAGCTCTTGGCTCGCACCGATGGGGACTATATTTTTAAAAGAGACAGTTTAGTGAGTTGGTTAGAAGGAAGCCGCACCGCATTCCCCCTTGGACCTGCCCTGTTGCCCCTTCTGAAGTTGGGGCATTTTCAGTTCTGGCCGAGGAGGCCGCATTGCTGTTCAGAGTTTCAGCTTATCCAGAGGCTGCTCTGCCAAAATACCACAGACCGGGGAGCTTATCAACAACAGAAATTAATTTCTTCAAAAATTTTTTTTCTTAATGTGTATTGGTTTTTGAGCCAGAGACAGTGTGAGCAGGGGGGTGCGGGCGGGGCAGAGAGAGAGGGAGACACAGAATCTGAAGCAGGCTCCAGGCTCTGAGGACCGAGCCCGATGCAGGACTTGAACCCACAAACTGTGGGACCATGACCTGAGCCAAAGTCGGATGCTTAACCGACTGAGTCACCCAGGCGCCCCAGAAATTAATTTCTTACAGTTCTGGAGGCTGGAAGTCCAAGATCGGGGTGCCAGAATGGTCTAGTCGCAGACTTCTGGTTATGTCCTCACACGCAGAAGAGGTGAGGAGGCTCTGCGGAGCCTTCTTCTTAAGGCACTAATCCTGTTCATGAGGCTCCCGCTCTCATGACTTAAGCAGCCCCCCAGAGCCCCACCTACGAAGGCTATCCTCTCTGGTGGTTAGGAGAACACCATACGAGTTCTGGAGGAACACGAACATTCAGACCATAAGCAGAGCCCATTTCCTGCCAGGCTCTCGCTTGCTCTGGCCCCTTCTTGGAGAGGTTCCCTGCAATCCCAGAGTTAGGGTTTCCCAGCTGCTCATTCTTCCTTGGCGGCTCCAGCCATCCTACGCGTGGATGGCTGCTCCTTCCTTGGCTTCTGCCTGGTGACTCCGGCGAGCGCATTGTTTCCCTTCGCTGGATGATGTTACCGTTTATTTTTCCAAATGTCAGGTTCTGTCCTTTGACCTGCCTTGTCTCATCCGATCCCAGCCGGTGGTTGACACCCAGCCTCCACAGGGCAGAGAACGCACATGCAGTAGTTAAGGAAGACTGAGCAGAGCTGGCATTCGGGGGTAGTTGTTCAGAGGCGGGAACAGTGGGAGTGAGCTGACAGGTTCTGAAAAGAGTGTAAGGAGGCAGAGGGGCTAGAACTGGACCGCGAAGAATGGGCGGGGAATGGGGCCTAGGGGCCTCCAGATGACTTCGGTGAATTTGTAACATCTTGCTTTTACTGTAGTAGCATTTGATACTCTGTAGCGTTCTTCGCCTTTTCTTTTCCTTTCTAAAAACTTGGAGTTAAATGGAGCAGGAGGTTAAATCCAATTCATTGTTGAAAAACTGAGGTCCAGAGAGAAACAGTGGTTTGGTCAAGAGGACACAACAAGCTTCGTGGCAGCCTGGGTTGCTGACCCCTGCTACCTCAGATTCCCGATGTCACCTGACCACCCACTGGTCTCTGACCCCAGAACACCTTCCTGGCTGGTTCCCTGCAGTGTTTGGTTTTGTTCGGCCCCGCATGGTGCTACTTAAACAAAATCTTTTTAAAACAACATTTTCCCTGTAACTGGTAGCATCAAACATACTTCTTTATCCTCTGGTTTCAAGCTGGTCCTGGCTTTAATTTGATACCTTTAAGATAACTTGAGGAGGGCAAGGTAAGAGTATGTTTGAATTTTTGTTTTGTTTTTCTTTCTTGAAATTGCAGGGGAATGTTAGATTTCAGAGGCTAACGTGAACAGAGTAATCACTGGCCAGATTAAATGAAAATGAACTAAAACTAATAAAACTTAAAATTCGGTTCCCCGTTTGCACTAAAACTAAAATTCGGTTCCCCCGGACATTTCAGCTGCTCAGGAGTCACACGGGGATCGCGGCTCCTGCATCGTCTGTGCAGGAATAGAACATCGCCACCCCGTAGCAGGTTCTTGGGGGACAACGGTGGTCTAAAGTGGCAGTCTCAACTCAGTGACTTTGCTATAACCTCCTACCCTCCAGACTTCGAACTCTGACTTCTCCTTGACCTCTGACCTGAGTACAAAGAGGTGTGATGAGGTTGTCTGTGGCGCTGATCCATGGCTCGGGCCATGTCCTCGCATTCTGTGGTTCACCTGTCTAAATGGCGCAAGCAGTCTCTTGTTTCTTTTCTTTCTTCTTTTTCTTTTTTCTTTTTTTTTTTTTAACATTTATTCATTTTTAAGAGACAGAAAGAGACAGAATGTGAGCAGGGGTGGGGCAGAGAGAGAGGGAGACACAGAATCGGAAGCAGGTTCCACGCTCTGAGCTGGCAGCACAGAGTCCGTTGCCGGGCTCGATCCAATAAGCATGAAGTTACAACCTGAGCTGAAATCCAGAGCCAGATGCACCCCAGAAAGGCCTTGTCTCTTATTGGGTTTTTCCATGGCCCAGTTCGGAGCTAGACTTGAATCAGAAAAAGAAGGGTCTCTTTTTTTCCCACTAGGTCATCATGTCTTTACGAATTATAAGCTGGTCTTTATAACTGAGGCTGTTGTGTGTATTCGCATACAGTAAACTAACCATTTAAAGATACAATGTAGGGAGTTTTGACAGATGTATATACCCATCAAACCAACACCACAGCCGAACTTTCTTTTTCGCTGCGTTCCATCCCTTCCTCCACTTTAGACCCGGACAGTCGCCGATCTGCTTTCTTTCACTGTAGATAGGTTTACATCTTATGGAATTCCGTATGAATGGAAACGTGTATTATGTACTAGTTTGGGGGGGAAGAGGAGGAATTCTCAGTCCTTTTATTCAGCAGGGTGATTTTGAGGTCCATCCACGTTGTAGCATGTATCAGTGTTTTTCCTGCTTTTTATTGCTAAGTAGTATTTCATTCTTCGGATGTATCACTTTTTATTTATTCATTTCTTTGTTCATGGACATTGGATCGTTTCCATTTTTTGTCTCTTACAAATAAAGTTGCTGTAACTGTTTGAGTCCAAGTTGTATATGAACAAATGTTTTCATTTCTCTTGGGCAAATACCTAGAAGTGGACTGGCTGGGTCACCTGGGAGGTGTTTTACTGTATGAGAAACCGCTAAACCGTTTTCCAGAGTGACCGTGCCACTTGGCCTTCCCTGAAGCAGTGTATTCCTGTTGTTTGACATCCTGGCCGACACTGTATGATTAGTGTTGTAATTTCAGCCATCCTAGTGGGTATGGAGCAGTATCTCTTTGTGCCTTTATTTTGCATTTCTCTGATGACCAGTGGTACCGAATATCTATTCAAGTCATCTTATAATGTTTATTTTTGAGAGGGAGAGGGGGAGAATGAGTGGGGGAGGAGCAGAGAGAGAGAGAGGGAGAGACAGAATCCAAAACAGGCTCCAGTCTCTGAGCTGTCAGCACAGAGCCCAACGCAGGGCTCGAACTCAGGAACTGTGAGATCATGACCTAGGCCGAAGTCGGACACTTAACCAGCTGAGCCACCCAGGCGCCCCTTCGTATTAGTGTTTAAAACTGAACTCCCTCCCAAACCACCCTATTCGGTCATTCTTCCTCATGTTGGTAATGGCAGTTTTATCCCTTGGAGTCATTCTTGACTCCTGTCTTTCTCCCCCACCTGCCTCCAATTCATCAACCAATTCTGTTGGCTCTACCTTCATATTATATTCAGAATCCAACCGTTTTCTGCTCCCTGTACCTCTACCCTGTTTCAAGACACCATCATTTATCCTCCAGATAGATCATTATGGGAACCTCCTAACTGGGCTTTTTTTTTTTTCTTTTCTTTCTTTTTTTGAGCCCCCAGCCCCGTCCCACTCCACCCCACCCCTGGGCTCTTTTCAACCCTCTTTCTGTTTCCTGCCACTGTCCCCATCCCATCTTTTCCCAAATGTAGCCCACGGAACCGTCCCGTTAACCCAGAAGTCAGACCATGTTGTGACTCTGTTCAGAATTTATCGTGGACTCATGGAGACTTAGGGAGTCCTTGTGGTTTGGCCGCTGCGCCATCTCCCCTCTCCTACCTCTGTCCGGCCGCCTTGGCTTGCTCTGTTCCAGCCACGCTAGCCTCCTTGCTGCTCAGACACGGCAGACCCGCCTCGGGTCGTTCGCGCTCACCGCCGTTCCCTCTGCCGGGGATAATTTCCTGCCCCCAGACGTGAGTCTTTCCTTTTACGTCTCCAGTCCTTGTTTAAATATCGCCTTCTGCTCAGTGTATAAATTTAATTTTGGATCCCTTCCCTTTACCCCCTAGCTCCAAACACCGAATATAAAAAGAAAATTAAAGATGTAATTATGCTTGAAAACAAGATAAACATATCTGTGAAAAAAAATAGAGGAGGAATACAAAGCAAAGACTGATGCCGAAGCCTGGGTCCTGCTGCTCTGTGAGCCTGGTAGTAGGCGGTGATGCGCGGGGCTCCACTCTGGTGCCCCGGTGGGAACTAAAAGTAGCGCCTGTGGGGAGGGGACTGGAGCCAGACTCGCTGCTTCAAACCAAGGTCTGGGCTGCGCTGCTCCAGCTCTGAAAAGGAGGCTAAAAATATCCAAGACAATTACTGCTCAGGATGAAGCCCAGGGCGGTGGGAAGAAACAGATACAGCCTTGAGCTTACTCATGGGCCGAGGTCACCCGGAGGCGTGATGACTGATGCTTACTAGTGACATTATATCCTGGAGGTCCTTGTCCATCAGTCAGGACCTGTAGCAGGCTCACGGATTCTGGGAGGTCCCTAACTTCCCCCTCACCACGAAGCCTTGGGAGAGGGCAGCAGAGAGAAGACCCTCTCACTCCTCCCCCACCCCACCCCACGGGCTGACTGTCTGGATTGCAAACCAAAATTCTAAAACATCTAAGAAAAGCAACTCTGCTAAAGGTAGCCAACAAAATCAACAGTGAGAGATTAATTTGTTCGGGATTAAATGGCAATAGAGCAGTCTGACAACGACCTTAAAATGCATGTTTTGAATTATCTGAGATGAAAGAAGGAATTCCAGCCATCAGAGAATATGAAACCGACAGAGCAGTTGGGTGACCGTAAGCCTCTCCCCCTGATCTCATAGGTGTTGTAGTGGAGGAGAGTAGGGGCAGTGGCAGGCGAGAGCGACTCAGCGAGGTGCAGCCTGAGAACTTTCCAGAAGCAAAATAGGCCCGAGTTTTCAGATTGAAAACACGCAGAAAGTGCTTTGCATAACAAGACGAATTAAAATAAATCCCCAAGCCCATCTTCGGACACATTGCAAAATAGCCAGACATAGGGATAAAGCAAGAATCTTCGGAACAACCCAAAGAGAGACGATGGATAACCTATGAAGGAATAACAATTTTTTAAAAGTGTTTTTAATGTTTATTTATCTTTGAGAGAGAGAGAGAGAGGGAAGAAGTGGGGGAGGGGCAGAGAGAGAGGGAGACACAGAATCCGAAGCAGGCTCCAGGCTCTGAGCTGTCAGCACACAGCCTGACGCGGGGCTCGATCTCAGGAACCACGAGATCGCGACCTGAGCCGAAGTTGGCTGCTCGACCTCCCGGGTGCTCCAAGGAATAACAATTTTAAAGGTGGTCTTTTTTCTAAGCAGTGGTTTACTTCATCACAAGCCTTAATTCTAAATACCGAGGCAGCAGGTGATTGCTTACGCCCGATGAAAAGGAATGCTCTTGGGGCGCCTGGGTGGCTCAGGCGGTCCGGCATCCGACTCCTGATTTCAGCTCAGGTCAGGATCTCGCAGTTTGTGAGTTCGAGCCCCGTGCACGGACAGTGCAGAGCCCATCTCTCCGTCCCTCTCTTCCCTTCCCCTGCTCATGTGCACGTGCTTGCTCACTCTCCCTCTCTCTCAAATAAATAAACTTAAAAAAAAAAAAAAAGATGCGCTCTTAGACATCCCAGGTTTAGTCTGAGCGGCGAGGGACCTGTGTTTGGCCACCCTCCTCACACGCTGTGTTGGACGTTTACGAGTTGGGGTGTTTCTTCCCGTGTTTTAGAGAAGAACCTTGAGGTCAGAGCAACTAAGTCACACGCTCCGAGGCCACCGCTCTAAGAGACCTAAGCTCTAAGAGCTAAGGGGTAGGTTCAGGACCTCCTCCGGGGACCCCCGTTGCGGCGGGGCGGATGATGGTTTTCGCCAGGGCGGCGGCGGGCGGGTCCCCCGCTTCGGGCTGTGGGCCAGCTGCATCCCAGGTGAAGGAGGTGGAGGGATTGTAAGGTTATCCTCCTGTACTCACAGGCCTAAATCTTTGGCCACCTTCTAGGTTTTTTGTGTTTTTTAATTTTTTTTTTCATGTTTATTTATTTTTGAGAGACATAGAGACAGAGCGTGAGCAGGGGAAGGGCAGAGAGAGAGGGAGACACAGAAGCAGGAGCCGAAGCAGGCTCCAGGCTCTGATGAGCCGTCAGCACAGAGCCCAACCCGGGGCTCGAACTCACAGATCGTGAGATCATGACCTGAGCTGAAGTCGGCCACTTACCCAACTGAGCCACCCAGGCGCCCCAGTTTTTGTTTTTCAAGTGACCTATTTCTTTGCAATTAACAGGATCGCGCACGTACAAGTTGCTGTTACGTATTACTTGTTCCTTCGGGTTAGGAAAATCGGATAGAGGGATAGTTTTCTTCCTCCCAGATTGCTGTCCTCTTGGAACCCTGTTGAATTTCAGACATGTAATTTTTTGTATCTTTTCCCTTCAGTTAGACGAGGCCCTGAGAGCTCTGCAGAGGTAGGATCCATGCTTCTGCTAATCAGGGCTTTAGGGGGAAATACCTGAAAATAGAGAGGAGGCCTAATAGAAGGATCCCTGACTTATGGGGTGAGTGGACTGCGCTTATGATGAGGGGGCCGTGTGTGGGTTTATTAGGTAATAAAGCCATCAAGCTTTCTTAAGAAGTCAAGGGGTTGGGATATAAAACAATAATATATCTGATACGGGGGCCTTTGCAAACTAGCCTAAGAAATAGCTCTTTTCCTTTCCTGCAAAACGTGACCATCCCCCTGAATTTGGCATTTTCCTTTCATTTCCACAGCCGCATCTGTCTCGACTGGTCCAGCTTTGAGCCGAAGGGATTACTGACGTTTGAATATTCCTAAATTTGGGCCTTCGCCCTGTGGAGGCAGGGTGTCAGGGAGCTCAGTTTGTCGTCCTCAGCCGTGAACCTGGTGGTGTGTCCGTACTCGGAAGGCTGGGTCCCCCAGGACTTCTGCAGTCCCTCGTTCCCTAGACACCTGCCAGCCCTTCTCTGTGGCTCCGTTTTATTTTTGTTTCTGTTTTGCTCGAGCTCAGCCAGATAACTAAGAAGCTAACAGGACGGGAACGGTTCTTAGCTTTCGGACTGGATAAAACGTGTTCCTTTCTTTTCAGCAGCCAGGAAGTGTTGGGAATGTGTTTGCTGTCGCCTGTGGCACGGTGGTGGAGCGCCCAGGCTTGTGGGCTGCCTGGGCGTAGATCCCGGCTCTGCCGCTTGCTTGCGTGTGACCTTGTGCAGATCACTGAATCTGATTTGGGTTCCTCATCTATGAGACGAGCATACTAAGAATACCTGCCTCGAGGGCTGTGAGGAGCAAATGAGTTCACATCTATCTATGCAACTGGTATAATCGCGCCTAACCCGGAGCACGGCCAGCACGCGACAGGTGTCAGTGGCCATTATTATCACTGATGCTTCGGTGCTGGGCCCTGTACTGGGAGTTTATTATATGTTATCTCTCATCTTCATGACAACCTTTATCGTGTCAGTATTGGTATCCTTAATGTGTGGATGACAAATGGAGGCGGGAGGAATTTCATCTGTGCTAGGAAGCTCACTCAGGAGGCCTCGGTCTGCGTGGAGCGAAGCCTTTGCTTTATTGCCCTGGATCCTGTTGCCTTCCCTTTTGACAGGCCCTGGGAAGCAGCCCTGTCCTCTTGACCTAAAGCTTTGGTGCCATCAAAGCGAGAGTCAGGTGCAGGCTCTCGTCAGGCACACAGGACACGACAAGACCAAGGCCTAGGCCTGACCGATGCACAATGAGCCGCTTTTAGATTCAGACACTGTATTACTCACGCAGACGGCGAGAGGGGAGTAGCCAAAGGTGCCAGTTCCCTGTCGCCTTTGCGCCACACCGAAAAAGTGCTACAGTGAAACAGAAGGGGCGACGAGCTCTCTTCTGAGGGCTGGTGAGGCGGGAGTCTCATCCTCATCAGAACCCAGGAGGTGATGAGAAACCCTCTCACGACAGCCTCCGTGGGGAGATGGCCCTGAAGTGCACCTCACGCCCCGCCACCCGCTACGTCCTCTCGTTCATCACGAATAACTCGTTCAGGCCGTTGCCTGTGTGCCCCATGCGACTGCCTGCAAGAGCGGCCCGGCCGAGCTCTTCCGGTCTCCCGTCTGGCCCCGAGGCCCACGGCCTCTCCTCCTTTGATCGGAAGCGCCCGGGTCCCCTTTTCTGACTCTGTCCTGGCATGTACCAAGGCTGGAGAGCTTTCTAGGAATAAATGTCAAGCTCACCTACCCGGGTGAAGACCCTTGAAGATGGAGACTCACATGGAATAGGGTTTTTTTTGTACCTGTTACATGCACTCATGCAACATGGTATTGCCCTCACTGAGGAATCCCATAAATACAGTTTTTTAAATCGTGAATGAAGAGTCACCTGGTTTCTTTCGCTGGTAGCCTTGAAATTAGACACCGCAAAAACCTGTCCCTCAGTCTGACACCTAAGAGCTGAGTCGTGGAAGCCTCCAGGAGCCTGCCCGCGCCGCTCCCCTCCCCGACCTGGCAGTCATTCCCATTCTAGCGCCCTAGAATGTTGGGGTGTGGGAGGTAGTAACACAGAGCAAAGGATCTCGATTAAAAACAAAGTCCAGAGGGCCCTTTTAATCCTCCATCTCTGGTACCAAATGCTGGGCACTGTGCTGAACTTTCCAGATGCCCCGAGTGTGGGTTTAGGGAGCGGCTTTAACCAGATCGGCAAAGGGCAGCCCCAGCCGGGTTAGGACCTCTCTGGTCCACTCTTCCTTGAGCAAGAACTTTTATAGCAGACGTCACAAAGCATAGGTAGCTTAACGAGGTGAGGAGTGGGCCAGAAACTGCCCTAGCTTGCGCTGTCTCCAGGGGCCTGAAGCGCCGCTCAGGCATTATCTCCTTAATCCTCCCCACACCCCCGTGGGGTGGGCAAGTGGCCGGCATTCCTCTCGCGCTCAGGATCAGAGAGAATGGGGCCCTTATGCGACTTGCCCAAGGTCGTACAGGGTGGCAGAGCCCAGCATATAATTTATTGCTTTTAACTCCTGAGCCTGTGGTTTCCTCTGCTCCCTGTGCCCGCTTCCCCTGCTATTAACATACGACACAGGAGTATTTTAATCAGGTGATTTTCATCAGGCGGCCCTTCCTGGGTTGGAAACTCACCAGGGCAATTAGCGAGCAGCAGGGATGGGGCGGAGTGAATCTGTAGCTTATGGGTGTCTGCTAGTGAGCCCTCAGGGGACCCGAGGCACCCTTCCCCTCCCCACGGGCTCTTGCCCGCCTCTGCATTTGTCACTGGTGTCCTGCCTTCATGCATTCCTTTGGTGGGTTTCTTGCTTGGTTACGTGGTCTTGGGGATGTTGATGTTGACTGGGGGTAGTTCCAGTCCCCCCCACACCCCTTAGATGGATCCTTCTATTTTCACTCTGATCATGGTGGCATCGGGCCCCTGGCTAGGGCCCTTTGCCTCCTGGCCAGTATGCCCTAATTCACCTCTCAACCTCAGAATCCCAACTCATTAAATGTATTGCCCGGTGCCACCTCCCTCAGGTGATGCAGACACCACCCCTGATTTTCGGATGAGGAAACTGGACCTCGGGGCTGTGTTCTCACCGCGCCATACCACCAATGAGGGTTAGAGTGTTGCCTTGCTGTTTTTTTTTTTCTTTTGTAACTTGTCCTTTGTTTGCATAACTCTTTCGTAAGAGGTTTACTGAAATCCAATTCCGGTACCATACAACTCACCTATGGGAAGTGTTCATTTCAGTGGGTTTCAGCGGATGCACACAACTGTCCGCCATCACCGTCATCTCAGAAAGGAACGCTGTACCTCCCTCTCCGCCTATTACCCTCAAGCCTTAAGCAGCTGCTGAGATACCTGTTTTCTGTCTCTATAGAGTTCCCTATTCTGGGCTTCCGTAGGAATAAGTAATGTAAGATGTGGACTTTTGCCACTGGTTTCTTTCACTCCGCATAGTGTGTTTGGGTTCCTCTGTGTTGGAGCACGCGACAGTACTCTTTTCCTTTTCACGGCCAAATAATATTCCACTGGCCGGGGAGACCACATGTGTTTGCCCCTTCATCTGCTGATGGACATTTGGGTTACTCGCACCTTTAGGCTATTATAAATAATGTTAGCGTGAATATTCATGTGCAAGTTTTTGCGTGGACTTATGTTTTCATTTCTCCCGGGTGTACCGCCAGGAGGGGAATTGCTAGGGCAGGTGGTACCTCTGTGTTTAGTTGTCCGAGGAACCGCCAGACTGTTTTAAAAGTAGCTGTACCATTTTACGAGCTCACCAGCAGTGTAGGAAAGTTCTCGTTTGTCCACCTCCTAGACAGCCCTGTTTTCTGTCTTTCTAATCACAGCCATCCCAGTGGATATGAAGCGGTAGCTCATTGGGGTTTTGATTTGCATTTCCTTGATGGCTAATGATGTTAGCAGCTTTTCATGTGCTTATTGGCATTTGCATATAGTTTTTTGGAGAAATATCTATTTAGATCCTTGGCCCATTTTTTTAAAAGTGTATTTGAGAGAGAAAGAGCGTGCACACAAGTGGGGAGAGGGGCGGAGAGAGAGAGAGAGAGATTGAGACTCCCAAGCAGGCCCGCACTGTCATCACAGATCCCTATGCAGGGCTCGAACTCACTAACCATGAGATCACACACCTGAGCTGAAGTCAGACGCTTAACTGACTGAGCCACCCAGGCGCCCCCCTTTACCCATTTGTTAATTGGATAATTTGTCTTTTTATTATTGAGTCGTAAGAGGTCTTTCTATATTCTGGTCCCTTATCAGATACATGATTTGCACATATTTCCTTCCATTCTGTGAGCTGTCTCCTCACATTCCTGATGGTGTCTTTCACGGTGGTTGTAATTCTGTTGGAAGGCCCGTTGACCTGTTCCTTCGGTTGCTGGTGCTTTTGGCGTCATGACTTTCGGCCCGCTTCCCACTTGCCAGGCACACAGGCCCACCTGCTGTCCAATCCTCGGGAATACCTCCATGGCGGGCACGGTCAGCACTGCCCTTTGGACGGGGGAACGGGCCTCAGAGGTTCTGTGACTTCCGAGGCCACACAGATGTTAAGTGGCAGCACTGAGATCCCCTGGCTGGTGGCTTATAGCCCATGTCCGATATACCACAGTTCCATGGTGGCATCAGTGTAGAATGACAGGCTCTGCTCTGGGCTAGACACCAAAGCACCTGCTCTTAAAACTGAGTTAAGGAGCTCCTGGGGGACTCAGTTGGTTAAGCGTCCAACTTCGGCTCAGGTCATGATCTCACAGCTGGTGAGTTCAAGCTCCGTGTCGGGCTCTGTGCTGACAGCTCAGAGCCTGGAGCCTGCTTCGGATTCTGTGTCTCCCCCTCTCTCTGTCCCTCCATGCTCTGTCTCTGTCCCTCTCTCTCTCAAAGATAAGTAAACATTAAAAAAATTAGGTTAAGAATCTGCTCACATCAGTTGCTTGGTTAGTGTTGAATTATTCTTCTCATTTTACTTTCTGTGTTTCTCCAATCAAAGAGAACTTCCGAATAAGAATGAGCTTCGAGTCTTGATTGCAAAGTAATGAGCCCACCCCTCTAAGGCCTGCCTTTCTTTGCATTCAGAAGACTCAAGAGTACAGCAAGCTGGGCCTGTTCACCCCTTGGTTCCCTGTAAGAAATTTCTCAAATCTCAGGAGTTACTGCCTATAAAGAACCAACCCCTGATTGGCACTTACTCTGTTGTAACATGCGGGGAGGTGTTTCTGTCTGCGCGTTCTGTGTGCGTCAAAGAAAGGACAGGGATTGTTACGGTGTAGCCTCGTCAAGTTTTTCTAGGATCAGGTTCCTCTTGAGCAAGCTCGACGAGTTAGGAGAACCAGAGCTACACCGCTGTTTCCGTTGATCAGACGGTGTTTCGTGTGGGTTCCACCCCGAGAGCTGGCTTGCAGTCCCTTCCTCCTGTGTTTCTCGGCAGTGAGCACACGCTCCCGGGCCTGGCTCTCCAGCCCCCAAAGAGCGCTCTCTCCGAGTGCGCGCCGTCCTGCCGGGCCGGCCGTCGGAGGCCCGTCGAGGCGGGGAAGCACACATCTGGGTAAGGGTGCGCTCCTACTGGTACAGTCATTTGCTGCTTTGAAACCGCGTCACCCATAGAGCCGATTTAAAGGAAGAAACCCCCATGAGTTTCAGATTTCAGTCGCCTGTTAGGCCTGTATGCAGGTGCATTTTAGAATTTTTTTCAAACTGTTGATCGAACAGCAAGACTGCAGGGGAAGGCCCAGACCGTAACTGTCTTTTCCAGCCCGGTGTCCAACACAGGGTCAGCGCTCAGCAGATGTCGGTTTACATGAACACTGGACTGAATCGGAAGAAGCAAATGTCCCACTGTCCTTCCTCTCTATTGACAGTGACCTACCAATTTTTTTTAATGTTTATTTATTCATTTGAGAGAGAGTGTGGGTGCGTGTGTGTGCCTGCGCACAAGTGGGGAGAGGAAGGGGAGGGGGGGAGACAGAGAGAGAGAGAGAGGGAGAATCTCAAGCAGGCTCCATGCTGTCAGCGCAGAGCCAGATGCGGGTTTGATCTCAGAAACTGTGAGGTCATGCGTGACCTAAGCTGAAATCTCGAGTCGACTGCTTAATCAACTGAGCCTCCATCTGCCCCTGCCCCACCAACTTTTTTTGTTAGGGGAAGGGGCACAAGTGAGCGAGGGGCAGAGAGAGAGAGAGAGAGAGAATCCACGAGGGGCAGAGGGAGGGAGGTGGGGAGAGAGAGAATCAGGGCTCACCAGGAGCAGGGCTTGTGTTCACCTGAATAGGGGCTCGAGCTCGCTAATCGTGAGATCACGACCTGAGCCGAAGTCAGATGCTTAAGTGACTGAGCCCCCAGGCACCCTCACCAACTTTTTAAAAAATGTTTATTTATTTATTCTTGAGAGAGAGAGAGAAAGAGAGCATGCGGGGGAAGGACGGAGAGAGGGAAACAGAGGATCGAAGGAGGCCCTGCGCTGACAGCAGAGAGCCTGATGCGGGGCTCGAACTCACATATTGCAAGATCATGACCTGAGCCGAAGTTGGATGCTTAACTGACTGAGCCACCCCGGCGCCCCTCCCCACCAACTTTTTAAACTCTTTGTTTGCTTTCCGTTTTGGCCCGTCGGCAGGTGGTATTTTTCAATAGGCATCATTTTGCATATAAACTTTTCTCAAACTTCACACATGGTACTGTGTTCCCTCATGATTATCTTCCTGTGAGGACATAATAGCCCCTAAATTATGCATGTTGTTTTGCTTGATTATATAGTGTGGTCAGTAACGGCGTGCCCCCCAGTTTCGCCAAGAAACGGTGTGGCCGGATGTGTTCACGATCACCTTTCCGTACAGCCCTCCCTCAGTGGGGTTCAGCATTGGTTTACTTGGATTCCGCTGTGTATTAATCAGCAGTGAGACTGATGGTTTTTCTCTTCTTTACTTTAGACTATGTTCATCCCTTAACTCTGTCATTTCATTCGTTCCTGTTTTATCTTTATTCTGCTGCTGACGAAATGGGGAAGTTTTAAGAATACATTGTTCTTTCTGTCCGCTTTGTTCCATCTAGCTCGTTAATTGTGCTAACTCCTGCTGCCTCATCATTTCTCAGGATAATTTATGATGGCCAGGCTGAACTTTCCTCTGCGTTGCTACCTACCTGCCCACAGAATTTATTAAATGATTCCTCCATACGTCCTGATGTTACTTCCAGTTTGTGTTATATTAAGATCTCATGAAACACTTAAATGGGTTTTTGGAATTTCTTTCCCACTTGTTTTATTCTTCTAGTTTCAGGCTGGCATCGTGTAGTCTTAATGATTTGTTGTTTTGTAGTATTCTATGTTTATTTTTATTTTTTAAGCAGGCTCCCTGCCCAGTGTGGGTCTTGAACTCATCATCAAGAGTCGCATGCTCTACTGAGCCAGCCAGGCGCCCCTCCAGTGTTCTTTTGAAACCCGAAGAATGAGAATTCCACTTTTACTCTTTCCTCTCCAACATCTTTTTCCTCTCGATTTGGTCACTCTGGTGTCTGTAAGCACCTAATCCTCACCTTTTTATAATAAGAACAATCAAGGGGCGCCCGGCTGGCTCAGTCGGTAGATCAAGCGACTTGATTTCAGGATTGTTAGTTTGAGCCCCACATTGGGTGTAGAGAGTACTTAAAAATAAAATTTAAGGGGCGCCTGGGTGGCTCAGTCATTTAAGCCTCTGATTTCGGCACAGGTCACTATCTCGCAGTTTGGGAGTTCGAACCCCGCATAGGGCTGTCTGGGGTCAGCACAGAGCCTGTTTTGGATATTCTGTCTCCCTTGCTCTCTGCCCCTCCCCCCCCCAATAAATAAACATTAAAAAATAAAACCTTAAAAAAATAAAATATTTAAAAAAACAAGTGTCCTTTATTACATTGCCTTGCAATGAGTAAAACTAGGTCAGTGAATTTCTCTGTAGAGATTAATACTTGCCATCTGATGGCCGTACGGGTCACCTCGAGTCACTTTAAGAATGGATGTTAGAGGGATGCCTGGCTGGCTCAGTTGGTAGAACGTGCAACTCTTGATCTAGGGGTCATGAGTTCGAGCCCACGTTGGGTGTAGAGATCACTTTAAAAAAATGAAAAAACATGAAAACAAAATGAATGATTGTAGAGTTATCTTTTGCTTAACGTTTTCAGATGCTTTTCTGTGGTCTGTTGGATGCTTCTAAAAAATTTTAACTAATGAAACCTCTCCTTGCAAGTTGAAATTGGAAATGAAAGTTCTGAGCGGAGGTTTATATAATCGGACAGGAGTGAGATATGTACACAGGACCGTACCTAAGTTTCAACGTAATTACAGGACAGAGTGAAATTCCAGGGGAGGCGGGATATTTAAGTGAGAAAGTGGACTTGAGATACATGGACCCGAGATGCTTGTGGCTTTACCTGGGTTCTTACGAGCAACTTCTCGGTTATCCTTTCAGCACAGTGGAGCTCGGCAGGATAGAGGCTGTTCTTGGTTTTTCTCTACAAAACGACACCCTCTGCAAGAGACGCCAGCTTAGTGTTTTCTGACAGCCAGAGGCCTCGGCAAAGAAGTACTGGTTTAAAAGAATTTTTATATATTTTAAAAATTTATTTTGAGAGAGTATGAGTAGGGGAGGGGCAGAGAGAGAGGGAGACACAGAATCCGAAGCAGGCTCCAGGCTCCGAGCTGTCAGCCCAGAGCCCGACACGGGGTTCGAACCCATGAACTGTGAGATCATGACCTGAGCCGAAGTCAGACACTTGACCGACTGAGCCCTACAGGCGCCCCGAGGAGTGCTGGTTTAATCCTCAGGCAGATCCCACCTGGAAGTTCCAGCAAACAGCAGAAATAGCCTGCTGTGTCTGCAGCAGGTTTCTGCTCTCATTGCCATGACCGCACGGTGGGGTGGGGGGGTGGGGGGGTGGGAGCTGTATTCAGGTACTTCTAGATTCTGGATGCAGACCAAGGTGTAAACTGGGTTTGTTCAAAAAGCAAAGAGAGTTGTCTGTTTCTTTGTACATAGAAAAGAAAAAAATAATCCCTGCGATTCAAGAGAAAAACGTGTGAGGCTATCCTTTTGCATTCCTTCACATACAGTATACGTCTTGATTCTGGCCACCACACCTTTTAAGAAAAGGTCTAGGGGCCATTGTTTCAGGTAAACCACCGTACCACAGTGACACCCTACCCTGGCCGGCAGTGGCCAAAAGGGACAAAAGGAAGGAAGTTTCCCTTTTAAATCCCCAGGAATTTTTTTTGATGAGATAATATTACAGAGTGAAATGTCTCTCCCGCTATTAGTTCAGCGCTTGGCTCCTGTGTAACAGTAACCCACTTAGAAGCAGGCGGCGCTTTTGAAGTTATTTTAAACTTCGAGCGGGGTATAGAGATATGGTAACCCTGGATAAGACGCCACCAGCCGCGGTTTCAGTTTTGTCCTTTCAGACGGGTGGAAAGTGCACCAGTATACCTCAAGGATTTTGTGCCGAAAGCTTCTTAAAGAGCTGGTCTGGGTTTCAAAGCTGGGCTTGATGTCCCGGACTCAAGGGAACACAGTTCTGTTCCTCCAGTATTTAACCTTGTCTGGCATCGTCTTTTGGCTTTGAAGTTCCCATAGATTCTTTGTCCGTTACCGAAACAGCGACACCGTGAGAGTCGACCTCGTCGGGCTCTGAGACATTTGAAGAAGGTATATCTTCATATTTCAGCATAAAACTAGATGTTTGGTGCCCGGCACCGATGACGGTCAGGTACACGCATTGCTTGTTGATAGTCATTTTACGTAAGCACCTCGTTGTTTGGAAACGCAAGTAGGGCATTCGTGGCCTCCTCCAGAGAACATTGTCAGATCTTCGTGTGTCTGGGAGCTTCTCAGGAGAATCATGCTGGTGATTGTGTCTGTCATCTCTGTAACACCCAAATCCACGTCACATCTGGGGCCACGTGGGAGTTAGTTTTGGTTGTGGGGGTGGTGGAGCAGGCAATGAGGTACTTCATGACTTATAATAAAAAGAGCGTTAGGGGCGCCTGAGTGACCCAGTGGATTAAGCGTCCGACTCTTGATTTTTAGCTCAGGTCATGATCTCAGAGTTCATGAGATTGAGCCCCAGGTCAGGCTCTGCACTGACAGTATGGAGCCTGCTTGGGATTCTCTCTCTTCTGTCTTTGCTCCACCCCCCCCCCCAACACGCTCTTTCTCTCTCAAATTAAATAAATGGATAAACATTTTTTTAAAAAGCATTCTTCTAAACAGAAGAAACCCTTGCCATCCCTGTTCCCAAGGGCAACTATTTTAAATTATTTCATGGTTTCTTCTGTTATCCATCTCTGTGAATTTCTAAATTTCTAAATAACATGCTTGTAACTGCTACTTCATACTTTTAGTGCATTAAACATTTTTTTTTTACTTCATACTATGCAAAGTGAAGATTTTTTTCTCTTCCCCCCCCCTCCTCTCTTGCTTCCCTCTGCCCCCCTCCACTCCTCACATAGCTGCCTGTTCCCAGGGTAGCTGTTTCACAATTATTTATCAAGGTTTATAGTATTACAGCCGTCACTCTTTTCAGCCAGGCCGTGCAGGCCGTACCCTGCTCAGGCTTTACAATTCTGGTGTCACTTTTAAGTTTTTTTCTGGAGTTAATGATGGTCCCACTCTGCCCTGTTACTTGAGTTTGCTATATGATTTTCACTTTTTAAAAAATATTTATTTATTTTTGAGAGAGAGACACACTGCGAGCGGGGGAGGGGGCAGAGACAGAGGGAGACACAGAATCGGGAGCAGGCTCCAGGCTCCGAGCTGTCAGCACAGAGCGTGCTGTGGGGCTCAAACTCACGAACTGTGAGATCAGGACCTGAGCCGACGTTGGATGCTTAGCTGACTGAGCCACCCAGGCGGCCCTGATTATCACTTTTAATTCTCTTATTCGTAACTGAAAGACTCTTCTTAGTACTGTCAGGCCCCTTGAGTAATGATTCAGGTTGTTTTTTCCTTTGGGTGGGGGAGGCTGTCCTGCAGCTGGTCCCGTCTCACTAGTCGCCCTGGCGGCTGGTCATGGCCGTCGTCCGGGGCCACTATCCTCTTTCTCCTCTTTGTCGGAGTCCCTGCGTCCTGGACCCCATGCCTGGCTGGTCCTGGGTGTATTCTCTTGTTTCGTTGGAGCTGACGGCAGCTTCTGAAATCAGATGCAGTTGGGAAAATGTAAAGTTTTGCTTTTTTTTTAATTTTTTTTAACGTTTATTTATTTTTGAGAGACATAGAGACAGAGCGTGAACAGGGGAAGGGCAGAGAGAGAGGGAGACACAGAATCTGAGGCAGGCTCCAGGCTCTGAGCCGTCAGCATAGAGCCTGACACAGGGCTCGAACTCACAGACTGCGAGATCATGACCTGAGCCGAAGTCGGCCGCTTACCCGACTGAGCCACCCAGGTGCCCCAAAGTTTTGCTTTTTAAGGGACTACACCCTCTCTTCTTCTTTCCCCTCCGCTGCCCTTATGAAGCGCCGTCCTGCGCCTGCCTGAGTGGAGGGCAGCAGTGTCGTGTCCTCTGTGTGCAGAAAGGCTGGGCCGCCCCTGCGTGCCTGGCTGCCATGGTCCCAGGAGGAACAGCCTTTGCTCCCGGGCCGTTGCCCGTAAATCTTTTTTGTCCTGAGGATGTCTTTGGTGACCTGGTAATCAGTGACCATAAGAGCCAGGGTGTTTGACGTCCATGCAGCATTTGATTAAACTCTGACCTGTTTGGCCTGGTCCCTCGCTTAGCGGAGCAGAGACCCAAGTGGCTCATCAAAATCAAAGCATGAGGCATGGCATCGGGCCTGCCTCCAGCCAAATGCTGTTCGAACTGCAGTTATTTATTGAGCACCTACTGAGCACAATGGGTGGGGTGAAAGGGGACGACCCCTGTGAGATGCTCCTTCTGCAGGCAGGTGCCTGCCTCGGAGAGGAGGCTGGAAGAACCGGGGTAAACACCAAACAAAGCATCTGGGGACATGGAGGTGGAAGCAGCTGTCTGAATTGGTGCCACTCAAGAAAGCTCCATGGAAGGAGTGGCATTGAAGCTCCTTGCGAAGGACAGAGTATTCTAGGCAAAGGCGTAAGGCGCAAGCAAGCAAGACCAGCCCACAGGAAGTGAAGACAGAGGGGGCTTTTCCACTGGTAGAGCGTCTACTAGGTTACTGAGGTTGTACGTTTTATCTCCTTTACTCCTTACATAAGCATCCTGTTAGGGCTTATTTTGCAGATGAGAAAATCGAGGTTTATAGAAATGGAGTCCTCTGCCCAAGTTGATGTGCCTCTTAAGAGGCAGGAGTGAGGTTTAAACAGAGGTTGCCTGATTCCAAAGCTCCCGTTCTTTCCATCCCGAAACACCCCTGGCAACAAAATCAGAGTAAGAAAAGCAAGAGCTGTAATAATGCCATGTTCGTAATAAGGTCGAACCTCACGTCAGGGACTAACTGGGCGTTTTCCTTCAACCAACTGAAGCAAAGACCTTGAGCATCCGCAGATCACTATTCTGATCGCACGAGCCCAAAGCTACAACACAGGACACGCTTTCTTCTGGATTCTTCTACCCTAATGGTAGCCGGTTAGGCATTTGCACTGCTCCTCTGCGGATCCATCCCAGGAACGCTGCTGGTCTTCTGTCCGGTTCCAGGCCGCCCTCCCCTCTCCGCGGCGTTGTCTGCCCAGCGGGGTCTCGGTCAAGTTCCACTCTGGGCTTCCCAGTCCGTTTGATTTTTTTCTTTATGTTTTTATTAGCAAGTCTTTCTGATGTCCCTGAGTTCTTACACACCAGCCAGCCATTCTTTACCTTCTTAGAAACATTAAGGCAGAAACTTCTTACGTTTCAGGCACCTGATCCGGTAAACCCCACACATCCAAACGGTTTGAGAAAACCAACTCAGAAATGCCCGTAATGTTTAAATGCTCTCGCGTCACATTGGGTGCAAAGTTCACCTGCTCCAGCATCATTCACCGAAGCGCCCTGAGATTAATTCCGAATGATTAGCGGTCAGAAGGGCACACAGGTTTTACCTGTAGTCACCGCCTGCGTGTCACTGGCTGGTGTCAACATGTATGAATTGACAAGCCTGGTTTTCACGTGCCGGCGGTCTGGAGTGACGGCGTGGAAGCAGCGTCTGTCTGAGTCTTCAGGAGAATACGTGCATCTCATACGGAGGAGGCCCTCGTGCTCTGGAGATGACGGTCATCTAATACGGGACTTAGAGGGATCCTTTTAAATGAGGGCCTAGTATTTCTTAGTAAATAGTGGGAAGAGATTGTTTGACTGGGACTTTATCTTGAAAAATGAACCGGAAAATAATAATTTCTTTTTTAACTGAACGAGTTAAATTATAATTGCTGCTACGTACCAATTCCTGGGCATAAACAGTGAATCCATACAGGGCAGTGTTGGGATCTGTTCAGCGAAACGTAGGAATGCATGGAGGTGGTATCTTTCTCTTACGCTGGACTTCAGCAACAGGGTTTTCAAAAGTAACTCCAAAAATATTAGGGAACTCTCTTTCTTTTTATAAAGTTCCGTCATAATTCTTTGATCCTTCTCTGCAGAAGCTCTCTTGTATATTTCTTCTTTAATCTTTCACTAGATTGTTTGCCATTGGCTTTGAGTGGAATCCCATTATTGACTTAATACGGCTTTTATGGGCTCCATTATATTCCGCATCAGCCGCCGATTTGCGCTTCCAGTTTGCAACTTCCTTTCCGTGTCTAGTCACTGTATCGTCCGGTATTCTAACAGTTAGCAAGCGGTTGCTGTAAGCATTAAATAAGACAAAATGCATAAGCAGAGCAGCATAGTAAATATAAATACTTAATGATGAGAAAACCCTCTCCTTTGCTTTCCCCAGACTTGCCGTACTTGTTTGCACTTTATGCCTCTGCCTAGAATATTCCACCCTTGGAGACAGGTCAGTGCACAGATGAATGTCTTCATGTTACGGCTCCTTGTGCTTCCCTCTAAAACATTCTGCTGAGCTCATAACTTGGAGCCCTGGGGAAAGGGAGCCCTAAGATGTAAGTGGTTGGAGGCCTCGGGTGGCAGCCGAAGCCGATCTTTCCAGAAGCTGATATTGTCATCCGTGATGAGCTGATGGAGACCTGAATCCTACAGTATTCAGCAGGTGGGTCACAGGAGACTCAGCTGAGGTTGAACCGAGAGGCCCAGTACTTGGGCATCTGGAAGTGGGAATTGGAACAAGGAACTCAGGAGAGAGGACACTCAGGGTGGAGCTGGGAAGGTAGCAGAGTCGGTGAGATAGGTTTTCAATCTTCCGAGATGTGATTTTGGTGGCCTCTCCACCCACGCCAACGGAGCGTGCCCTCTGGCGCTTTAGAAAAATTCCTTTTGGTTTTTAAGCCTTCGATCCATGTTCAGACCCCCCTTGATAGGGCCGCCATTTGGAGCTAACAGTCCCCGCGGTGTCAGTGGAAGATTCGATTGGGGCATCTTAGCGGAGGACGGGAGGGAGGGTGTGACTGCAGAGGAGGGAGAGAGCGCCTGGCATGACGCGTGGCCTGACAGCCGCTGGGGGGCCGGGACCAGCGGGTGTGTTTGAGGCTTACATAGTTGAGATGTCTGCGCGCCTGCGGACGCGCTCCCGACACGCCTCTCCCGTGCCCGTGTGTTCTGCTTCTCCACGGCATAGCGGTCCGGCCGTGGCCGCTCCCTTCTCACCACGGCGGCAGAGGGCCAGGCTCGGGCATCTCCTACTTCCGCTGTTCCCGTTCCTGATCCTTCTCCTCTTCCCCTTCTCCCCGGCTGCCCGTGACTGCCCCTCCTTCTTTCCACCATACCCCCTACCCTTTGCGCCGTGGGTGTTCAGCATTTGAGAGCATTTAGATTTGCCTTGAATCACGTCGACTTTAGGTTTCTTCTCTGATTCGTGTATGTGTTCTTCCTAACTTGGCAGTTCTCAAAATGTGTCCCTTGAAACAGTGTGATACAAGTATACACACAAAATTGGCTTGTAATCGAAGGGTAGGAAGTGCTGGTTTTCGCAAAGGTTAAAAACCTTTGGTTTTTCAGGGGCTCCTGGGGACCTCCGTTGGTTAAGGGTCCAGTTCTTGGTTTCAGCTCAAGTCATGATCTCCCAGTTTGTGAGTTCGAGCCCTGCATCGGGCTCTGCGCTAATGGTACAGAGTCTGCTTGGGATTCTCTCTTTCTTCCTCTTTCTCTCTCTCTGTCTGCTCTCTCTCTCTCTCTGTCTGCTCTCTCTCTCTCAAAATAAAGAATAAACCTGGGCACCTGGGTGGCTCAGTTGGTTAAGCGGCCGACTTCAGCTCAGGTCATGATCTCACTGTCTGTGAGTTCGAGCCCCGCGTCAGGCTCTGTGCTGACGGCTCAGAGCCTGGAGCCTGCTTTGGATTCTGTGTCCCCCTCTCTCTCTGCCTTTCCCTTGCTCACACTCTGTCTCTATGTCTCTCAAAACATAAAATAAAAAAAAAAACGCTAAAAAAAAAAAAAGAATAAACCTAAAAAAATAAAACCCACCTTTTGTTTTTCAAACCTTAGACCTCTGCGGAGTTTTAATTTCGAAAGTAAATCCTGACTCCCCATGGAGTGTTTCTCAGTGTCAGTTACTTGTACGAGAACCTGTTTCTAATCTCTCAGGGCTAGTATTCTGCAGGACATGGGTTCCAGAAGGGCTGCTGGGGTTGGCTTTGGCTCTGGAAGGGTGGAAACCACCCTGTCCTCCACTCTGGTCTCCACGTTAGCTGAGTGCAGTCATTGCCGAGTAAACTCTTGAGACATTTTTTTGAAACTTTTTTATTGTTGGGGCGCCTCGGTGTCTCAGTAACGTCGGTTAAACATCCGACTTCGGCTCCAGTCATGATCTCACAGTTCGCGGGTTCGAGCCCCGCGTCGGACTCTGTACTGACAGCTCAGAGCCTGGAGCCTGCTTCAGATTCTGTGTCTCCCTCTCTCTCTCTGCTCCCCCCCGCTCATGCTCTCTCTTTGTCTCAAAAGTAAGTAAGTATTAAAAAAAATTTTTTTAGCTTTTTTATTGTTGAAAAAATTTATATAAAATTCACCATTCAAACCATTTTAAAGTATACAATTTAGAGGTATTTAGTCCATTCACAGTGTTGTGCAGGCATCACCATCCTCTGATTCCAGAACTTTTTCATGACCCCAAAAGGGTCACTCCCCATCTCTCCCTCCCTCAGCCCCAGCACCCACAAACCTGCTTTCCATTTCTATGGATTTGCCTACTCTGGACGTTTCCTAGCAGTGGAATTGTAGATACAAGGCCTTAGACACGCATGATACCTCTGCCGCCCCCCCCCCCCCAAACTGTAGTTCTTCATCATTGGCCAAACCTCATTTGTGTGTAAGTGACAGAAAGCAACTCTCCATCTGGAAACCTCCAAGTCACGCGGCCAGGTTAAAAATATCCTGGAATACTGTGGAAAAGGGGCAGTGGTGCGGTTGCCACTGCCGTGATTTGGCCTGGGTTTCTGGAAGCCGACTTGAGCCGGGCTGGGAGCCCTTTCGCGGTGGTGGGAGTGACAGGCCGTCGGCCCTGGTGGCTTCAGCACCCTCACCCATCCTCTCTCTCCCGTCGGAGGTCTTCTCTTCAGGCTGCTCATCCTTTAATAACCACCCAGCATGTCAGAGTGGGCCCGGCTCTTCGAGGAATCTTCAGATGTCCTCGGGCGCGACCTTCCAGCCCCAGGCCCCGTGCAAAAACTGGATGTCCTGGGACTGTCTGTCTCGTGTATTGCGGTTCCCAGGGGATGCGTCATTCCGCACCCTCTAGAGAGAGAGCTGCTAGCCACCCCCTTGTAGCACCCTGCGCTCACACGCCTCATGGGCTTGTGAACCCCCCACCTGTCGCCCCATTGAATTGCCGAGGTTCTCTTGTCTCTGGGCTGCGCCCTTCGCCCCTCCGCTCCTGGTGCCCCCCAAGGCCGGTCACACCAGTTCCAGAAGAAACCATCGTCCGTGCGCCACTCTTCCGCCCAAGGAACCTGTGGTGTTGTCTTGGTGTCCAAACACCTTTCCAGTTTTTGAGCCTGTCTTTTTCCTTCTCAGTGTAGACCGTGGCCCTTCGGACTCCTCAGACTGGTCTTGTTCCTCTTCCTCCTGGAGCCTTTAGCTCCTCCTCCCCAGGTTTGGAACAAAGTGCCTGCTCTCTCTCCTCTTTCCCTGACCAACCTGACTCTTCCTTGAAGCTAGGCGTGCACGGGGCTTCCCCAAACATTCCAGCCACTCTTGCTGCCCACACTACATTCATGCTGCAACTCTGCCACCACAGGATTTGGAACCGGCGACATTTTCCCCTAAAGATTTTATCACTTAGTCTTTCTCCCCTAGTCCGATGACTAGCTCTTGGAGAAAGGGACAGTAAAATTAAGCGTGTAGGGTGGGAAGGCACCGGCTGTGAATGCGAGGACCAGATCGCCCGTGGGTACGGCCACTTGCTGGCTCTCGTGTCTTGGAAAAGCTACTTACCTTGAACTTCTGTTCTCATCTATAAAATGAGTGGGGGTGGGTGGGCAGAGAGAGTGTTTTAGTTTCCTATTTGCTGCTATAACAAGTTACTATAAACTTAGTGGCTTAAAGCGACACAAACGTATTCCCTTGAGTTCCGGAGGTCCCAAACGAACATGGATCTGTACGTGACGTTCCTCCAGGAGACTCTCGGGAGAATCTCTGTCTTGTCTTTTCCAGCTTCTGGAGGCCAGCTTCGGAGGATATCACCCTGTCAGCCCCAGTGGGTCCTTAGGTCTCTTGTGTCTCTAACGTGCCCCGAATCCGAAGACACGTTTCTTGCAGTTATTTAAAGGGTTTAGCACCATGCTGGACTCATTAATTTCTTGATTAGTTGGTTTATCCATGAGGATTTCCTCCTGTCAGATTGTTATTGGGGATTCCAGGGCTAAGTGGGACTCAATAATAGAAAGAACCGTGAGCACAAACTCGAGGATTGTTCTGTTTTTAGACTCCCGCTCCCTGCACTTTTGCTAGCGAAAATGCGCTATTTTTGAGTTTCTGCTTTGCTCGTTTTGAAAAAATCCGCTCAAGGTTTCATCTGTTTCCTGGTAGCCAGGGGTAGCCTTTTAAACAGCTCGTTAATTATGCTGGCGATTCTGCCGTATGTCCAGTGAGCTTTCCGTAAATTCCTGAATGTGTTTCCGGGTCCTTTTGCCACACTTGAAGTCGATGTGTCCTTAAGGTCTAGAAGCCAAATCGACAAGGATACTAACCTAGCTAATCTCATCTGTAATTACTACTTAATGTCGTGCCATTTCACAGGAATTTAGACCGGTGTTTATATGGGAGTTATGCCATTTTTCTTTCCCTGCATTCCGTCGGGTGGTGTCCACCATGGGTAACCACCACTGACGAGGCCGTGAGAAAGCGGGGCGCCTGGCTGGCTCAGTCCGAGGGACATGGGACTCGTGATTTCGGAGTCATGGGTTCGTGCCCCACGTTGGGTGTAACGATTACTTAAATAAATACATAAACTTAAAAGAAAAACAACAGACAGCAGTGAAAAATCATCCCTAGAATCACACCCGCCGCCACCCCCCAGTTAAGAGTTGAGGTTCCTTTCAGCTGTTGAGTCCGAGACATTTACAGTGTGAATCAAGCACATCTGTGGCCTGCATATTGAAGCTTTCTTTCTATTTTGCTTTCTAGATGCACCCCCTGGGCCTATGTAATAACAATGATGAAGAGGACTTGTATGAATATGGCTGGGTAGGAGTAGTGAAGCTGGAACAGCCAGAATTGGACCCAAAACCATGCCTCACTGTCCTGGGCAAGGTAAGCGCCAGGCCCTCTGAATCACTCTGATTCCGACTCGTGTTCTCTGCTCTCCCATGTCATCAGTTCCTCACATAGCTGGTTCCGGAGAAGAGCCAGCCCGGCACAGCCCTCTCTCCCAGCTGAACCGTGTGGGGTCAGGACCAAGACGTGTCCTGTGGCAGCCCACCCCACCCCCCCCCCCCCACCGTGGCGCTTCCAAGCTTTGGCTCTGACGGAGCCCGCCAGCCTCAGAGTCGGCTCCCCCTCTTGTCCGCTCTGTGACGTTGGGCAAGTCACTTTCCCTCCAGCAGTCTCAGCTTCTTATCTGTGTAATGGGCTCATAATAGAGACTCACAGTACATTCTACCCTTGGGGACAGAGGTGTCAGAAGTCTGAGATTTGGAGAATTTAGAGAGGTATTAAGGCCGTATGTATTTTATATTAAGTAACCCCCAGGAAATCCGGGGTAGTCCTTCGTAATCGAACACCTTCCTGTTTGTGTAGCAAACTGTACGGCTATTCGCATCAGGTGGGGTAACTCACATCTCGTGTGAGTTCAGGGCAACTGTGCCTCTCAATGAGTTCAGGTCCATTAAGTTTTGCTGCCAAGTAAGTTCTGGAACAACTCCTGGGTTTTAGAGCTTTTTTGGTTTCAGAATGGCAGACTGCAATTATGGTCCTATATTAGAACTTACCTCATAGGCTGGTTGGGGGGTGAGATGAGATACAAACGGCCGCAGAGTAAGCTTTCAAAACACGTTTGCTGCCCTCCGGTTTAGAAGCACGAAACGAGACTCGTTAGCCAAGGTCAGTGTTATCCACGGCCGCAGGGGTAAGAGAGAAATGTATTGTGGGAAAACTATCCATCAGCGGTCTTAAAATATGACAGGTGACCGCCCGTTTTAACCTGGATCATTTTGTTAAAGGGAAAGGTTGGAAGAAAGTTACTAGGATTCTAGTTGGAGGAAAGGCGATATCTCTTAAGGATAGTGTTACTGCCCGGATATCTTTTTAGAATCTCAGAAGCTGCTGTCCAGGTACCCTGGGGAGACAGCCGGGGAGGGGGGTGGGGGGAAACACAGTCCTGACCCCCGACCTCTCAAGGATCCAGGCAGGATGGTTTTGATGCAGGGTGTTTGAGGGGGAGCCTTTCCCAGACTCGAAGATGTCCCAGCCGGTGTCCCCTGAAAGGCTTTCGCTCCAGGAGACCATTAGGAGTCTAAGCTGGGATTTTCCTGCCCCCTTTGTCCATTGAATCGCTTCTGAGCACTCGTCAAGTTCTCCTGCCCTTTCGTAAGGCAGCGGAGGCGGGGGGAGCCACCCAGGAATTATTCCCTGTCTGGTTTACAGTTCATGAAGTCAAATCAAGGTGTTTTAGGTGACCCAGGCCCTGATACTTCATCGTTAGATTGTTGGCCAGAGCTGCTTCGTGATGCTAGGAGAGCCGCGACCCCTTTGAGAATACTGTAGTGTTTTCCTAGGAGAAATGCCAGCTACATCCAAAGGTTAGGAACACTGCTTTCCTTGTGGGCAGCACACTCCTCCTGTAATATTTTCTCCTGTACTTAAGCCGCCGCTAGGCAGGGCCCAGCAGCTTCACCTAATTTGTTTTGTTCCAGCCCAGTGAGGCTTTGCCTTTGCATCTGTTGTGTCTACAAGTGGGTTGGAACAGGGCTCCCGGGGACACCCCGTTGTTCTTCGATGGCTCAGTGGTGTCGAAGTCACTGGGAGAACCCGCTGTTACCTCCTCCACCTAGAACAACCATGTAGTGGTTTTACTTGAAGAGGTTTGTATGGTTTGGCCTGCTGGCCTGTGAAGCCAGGGGGAATAAAAACCCTAGGCATACATTGAATCATTAAGTACTTCTTGGGTTTATTCATTCACCAAATATTTATTGAATGCAGGGGCCCCGAAGCTAAGTGTGTGGTTCTACCTGCTTGCAGGCAGCAGCCCCCCTTCCCCCACCACGGCTCTGCTTGGAAGGGCTGCGTGGTGGCCAGGCAGTATTTACACGTGGTTAGTTCCCGAAATTTGGCTTAACACCTGAATAAAATCATTAGCAAAAATGCTTGGGCCAGACAAGCAAGACAGTTTCACATTCGTTTAGAGCCTAGGTCTGTACAGGAGGTGTGATGACTCATCCGTCTCTCTCTCTCTCTCTCTCTCTCTCTCTCTCTCTCCCTCCCTTCTTTTTCTTTCTCCCTTCCTTTCTTCCTCTCTCTTTTCATTTCTCATTAAAAAATTTTTTCTTGAATGTTCTGGCTTTTTTTTTTTTTTTTTTTTTTTGAGAGGGAGAGAGACAGAGCACGAGCAGGGGAGGGCAGAGAGAGAGGGAGACACAGAATCCGAAGCAGGCTCCAGGCTCCGAGCTGTCAGCACAGAGCCCGACGCGGGGCTTGAACTCACAAACCACGAGATCATGACCTGAGCTGAAGTCGGGCCGCTTAACCGACTGAGCCACCCAGGCGCCCCTTTTCATTTCTCATTTTAAAGTGCAGTTGTTCTCAGCCTCAATTTTATCAACTTTGCTAACTGCCTTTTTTGTTTTTGTTTTTTTAGTCCCCGAGGGCAGTAGCAAGAGACTAGGATAAGAAAAGGAAAGTGATCCTCACGGGCAGCCCCGTCTCCTGCAGATGCTTTTCTCTCATGTCTTTGCTCTCAGCGGCAAGGAGGTGGTGGGCAGGGGAGAGAGGCACAAAAGGAAGAGATTACAGCCCGAGTCAGCCTGGGGGCGGGAGGAGGGACTCCGTATAGATGTTGGGACTTGCTGAAAACCATGGAAGGGAGGACTCTGTCAGGCGCTCGGAAAAGCCTGTGGGAGAACAGGGGAGGGCCAGACACGGACCCCTCTCCCTCCCCCAGCCCCCACCCCCATCCCCTCCCCGCCCACAGAAAATGCCAAGGGGCAAAATGTCGAAACAAGAGAGGAATGTCCTAAATTAAAAACCTGTAAATGCCTCTCCAGGAGTTCAAATAAAGTTTCATTTTAAAAGCGAAAGACATAAACTCATCACCTTGGTTTATTACTGAATGCTTTTGAACTCCTCAGAAGGGAACACTATAAACTCATGAGAGAAAAATGATTTGCGATCCCCTCCTTATAATCCTTTCATTTCTGCAGGAGGCAGGGCAGACAGTGGGATCAGCTAGGGAGGCAGCGTTGGGGTGAGAGGCAGCCCCCCACCGGGAGGTAGCCCGCCGGGGCACCAGGCCAGGCCCTGCATCCCACCAGGCCCAGAACAAATCTCTCGGCTTTCTGGGCCTTTCTCTTTCACTTCGTGTTAAGAGGCTGTTATGGGCTCCTTCCTCTTCTAATATATATATTTTTAATTTTTTTAATCTTTATTTTTGAGACACAGAGACAGAGTGTGAGTGGGCAAGGGGCAGAGAGAGAGGGAGATACAGAATCCAAAGCGGTTCTAGGCTCCGAGCTGTCAGCACAGAGCCTGACACGGGGCTCGAGCTCACGAACTGCGAGATCACGAACCTGAGCTGAAGTCGGACGCTTAACTGACTGAGCCACCAGGCGCCCCCCCCTCTTCTAATATTTTGAGCTTCTGTGTCATTTAAAATCTCCTCCCTTGAGAGTCTCGCTTGGGGAGATTCTCTTTGCAGCATCGAAGGGCAGACTTGGTTTTCAAAATAGAGTAACATGGAAATTTCTGAGCAGCGTGCTCCAAGAGGTAAGGGTCTTGAACCGTCCCCGCAGTGCGGGAACCTGTGCTCATCCATCCCCTGGGCGTGTTAACCCTTCCATTCAAGCAGTGTTCATTAGGCGTCTTCTGGGACTGGCAAGAATTTTGAAGATTGACTTTACTGGCTTCAGTTCCTGCAACCCATCTGCGTAACGAAGGGTCCCATGGCAGGAACACAGAGGAGGTGTTGGAGTTCTGACAAAGCCCGCCTGGCCCAGGTTCCATAAACGGAGGCAGAATAAACCTCTCCTCCCCTCATCCCATGTTGCAGTGGACTTTTAGGGCGGGTCTTGAAAGCCATGACAGTCACAGGCACGGACCGGCTCTTTCTGGTACTCGGGGGGACAGTGTGAGAAAATTAATGAAGAGACAAGAAAGGCAGGGAACTTCGGGTCCGAGAGACCCAGCTCTGGCTGAGTGACCTCAGAAAGGTCACTTCGGTTCTGGGGCCCTTATGCTTGGGGCTCGTGCTGCCTTTTGTCATTGTGTTTGTCATGGTCCCGTGAGGTGTTTAGGGAGAACTTCACACAGAGCCTGGCTCAAGGTCCGTGCCGTGTAACGGCAGCCATCCTGTATTCGTGCTCGCTCAGCGCTAGGCGCTTTCTCTGCAGCGTCTTTCATTTCCAGACTGGCTCTGAGATCGTGTCCAGATTCCCGTTTTACCGTGAGGAAATCAAGGCCCACAGACATTCTCTACATAACCTGAGATCAAACGGCTCCCAAGTCTCCGACCTGAGATCAGAGATAAAGACTGTTCTCCTGCCTCACCTATGTTAGTTTCTGCCCCTGGCCCCCTTGGGCCCCTTTTGTCTTCACCAATTTGTAGATAAAAATCGATGCTCTTCAGTAGCCACTGGCTTAGTCAGGACTGTTGGTTCCATGTAACAGAGACCCAGTTTGAGCTGCGTTTAGCCAAAAGAGGATTTGCTCTCGAGGCTCCGGGGCGGCTACTGCTCTTCTAGAATAGCCGACTCTGGGCTCCGTGCCAGAGGCCCCTCCCCAAGTCTTCTGTATATATCTGCTTTTATTCCTCTCTCTCTCTCTCTCTCTCTCTCTCTCTCCCCCACCTGCTTGGTAGGAGACATATCTCCCAATAGCCCTGGGCCTGACACTCCTTGGTTTCAAGCCTACAGGATTCTAGAAAAAGGAGTTTGGGGCCCATCTTGGATCAGGTGGTCAATTTTAGTCTGGTCGGCTGTGATCCGGGGCTGGGAACACACAGAACTTAGCTTCCTGCCCAGCCATATATGGGGGATGGGAGGACGAA
The DNA here is from genome assembly GCA_030068075.1 of Paguma larvata. Lineage (NCBI taxonomy): Eukaryota > Metazoa > Chordata > Mammalia > Carnivora > Viverridae > Paguma > Paguma larvata. The sequence goes on from CM057835.1 coordinate 66,689,979, forward strand.
GTGGTCTCCAGAAGAGAGAGTTCTGGTGGCGGGTAGTGCTAGGCTACCGTCCCTTAGCAGCCACCTGTAGTCACCAAGTCATATATGGGATCGTTAGCTGGTAGGTGATGTCCTCAATTTATCCTGAGTCATTCATAGAAGCACCAGTTGGAAGGGACTTCTCTGGCCCACGTGTACTATGAAGAGTTCCTTCTTCTTGCTCTGAGCTGAGCCCCAACCCCTGGTATAGACAGTAAGGATGAGAAGAAGCGGGTCTTTGGGACCGGAAGTGTCAGATGGGTTTTACAGTGAGGGGCTGGGTGAGACAGGGAGAGATGGGGGAATAATCTCCAGGAACAGGGCAGAAAGAAAAGGAGCAAAGAAATTCTTCGAGGGGCATTGAAAGTTGCTGGGGAAGGAAGAGGCTTTCGGCCTAAGGAGTTTTGTCTTTATTCCCTAGGCTGGTGGGAGAGGGAAGGTCAGGTCGCGCTTCCCTGATGGGTGTTTCTGGGAAGCAGGTGGTGCCCAGACATCAGTTTTCATAAACGCTTTGGTGAGAGTCAAGCCAGTGGCAAGCTGAGGACTCCTCATGCTTGCCTTCACGTCTGCCCAGCCTGTTGGCAGCGGGTGTAGGAAAAGGAAGCGTTTCGTTCCTGAAGCGATGGAGCGTAGTCCCACCATGACTGATGACTGCTTCTGGGGCCTGGGGGAGAAGCATCCCGTGCCTCCCGTGAGGCCTGTTCTAGAGGATCCGAGAGAGAGAGAGAGCAGTGAGGAAAGAGACCAAATCCTCCTTTGTACGATGGGCTCTGCCCAGGAAAACCTCTTACTTATCCTTCTTGCCTTTTTTTTTTTTTTAATTTATGTTTATTTTTGAGAAAGAGCACAAGTAGGGGAAGGGCTGAGGGAGAGGGAGAGAACCGCGAGCAGGCTCCACCCTCAGCACCGAGCCCTCCGTGGGGCTCGATCTCACGACCTGAGCCAAAACCAAGAGTCAGGCACTTAACCGACTGAGCCACATAGGCGTCCCTCTTGTCTTTCGAAGAGCGACTCCTAGAATAGAGACTTCATGACGATGAATGGGTTTTGTTTGGCTAAGCCTCTCTGAACTAGGACTTGTCTTTCCTGGCATTACCTCTCTGGGTTCTCTGGTAAGTCAAAGCTGGTAAAATCATAGTGTAGGTGTTAGTGTAGCCCAGCAGTTCTTGCTGTGAGGTCAGGGTGCCCTTAGGGATTCCCACAGGTGGTCCCCCAAGACCGGAGCTGTTTCGTAATAATACTAAGATGTCACTTGCCGGATCACTCGTTCCTTCACAAGCGTATGGTAGGGTTCTCTAGAGGCGTCATTTTGTCTGGCGACTTCGTTGTTCTGTCAGCTAATGGGGTATGTGCTCATGTATTCTGTGTTGTAAGGATTTCTCAGTTTTGGGGGTCTGGCTGGCTCAGTCGGTGGAGCATGTGACTCTTGATCTCAGAGTGCTTAGTTCGAGTCCCACGTTGGGTGTACTTAAAAATAAATGAATAGGGGCGCCTGGGTGGCTCAGTCGGTTAAGTGTCCGACTTGGGCTCAAGTCATGATCTCGCAGTTCGTAGTTTGAGCCCCGCACCCGGCTGTCTGCTGTCAGCATGGAGCCTGCGTCAGCTCCTGTGTCTCCCTTCCTCTGCCCTTCCTCCACTGGCGTGCTCTCAAAAATAAATAAAAACATTAAAAAAATAAATATTTTTCTTTTAATTGCTAATAGGGTAACTATCAATGGGTGTAACCCGCAGAAACATCAGTTCTTCGGGATTCTTCGTTTTCGAGAATGCAAAAGGAGACCCGAGATTTGAGCGCACTGAGCTAGCATGAGGTCCCCACTCTCAGAATCTCCTACAGCTCGGCTGAGGGAAAGAAAGTTAGCAGAAATGAGCAGAAACTAGAGGAGCGTGCAGGACCTAGAGGTGTTGTCATGATAGGATTCTGTCCTGCAGCGTTGGAGTCACGAGAGTGTTGGTTCTGGAGTTTAAGTGATTTGAGTAAAACCAACGGGTCGCTGTTTCCCATACTTAATAACAAGCAACCGAAAAATGAATTCCAATGAGAAGTAATTAAGTAAAAAAGATCTTAATATCTTTGAGGCTTGCATTGGGATAGAACCTTCAGCCTTGGCCTTCAACGACAGGGCTTAACTAGATAGGCCTTTGCTTAAGGCAAAAACGTGTGGGAAGTTGGGTCTGACTGCAGAGCTGTTTAGGAGCCTGGAGGTGTGGGGGGTGAGGGGGCTTGTCCTTCAGCATGCCTCCTCCTTTGGGTGTTTGGTCACAGACGTGCGTTTCCTCGGGTGCCCGAGCTCCCTGGTCCTTGGGCCAAGCCCAGCTTAGCACTCCTGAGTATGAGATTTCCGTCTCCAGCAGGTGGTGGCACGGAAATCGTGGGAGAGGGGAGCAGGAGCCGGGTTGGCGGGGTCTCAGAGCCCGCCGCTCCGCATCTTGGGCGTTGGCGTCAGGAAAGCGTGTGGGACGCTATGGCTCTGGCGCGTTGCGGGCATATCCCTGGGAGCACCCTGTGCTTGAGGACACTTCCTTGAGTCGGACCTTCTCAGAGCATGTCATCCGAGTCATCTTACCGCAGCGGTTCTTAGCTGGAGTGGTGGCCTCCCGCCAGCCCCGGGGATATTTGCCGAAGCCTGGGGACAGTTTTGGCCTTCGGACAAAAACACCCAGGAGGGATTGAGGGTAGGGGTCGGGGGTGCTACCGACACATCGTGGGTAGAAGCCAGGGATGCTGCTCAGCAGCCTACCATGCACAGGGCAGCCCCCCACGACGAAGAATCATCTGGCCCCACATGTCAGTAGTGTCCCAGATGAGGCACCCTGTCTTATCATAACGGGCGAGTTTTATCTCCCTAAGAAGACCTTAAATTCCACCTCCTCCTCCCTCAGTCCCTTCCCTGCCCTGCTTCCCTCCAGTGTAAGGACAGGTCCGTGGTAGCCTTCGTGGCCTGTCCTGGCGAAGTGCAGGTGCGGTGTTCCACCATGTTCGTGTTTCCGGGCGCGGAACGGAGAGAGCCCAGAACTTGAAGCCCGGCGCCCGAGGTGCACGCAGTAATTCTTCCACTCTGGTCGCAGCCGGAACTAGCTTTGGGCCAGTTCATCTCTCTTTGCCTCCATGTCTCCGTATCCCCCCCCTCTGGCAAGATAGTTGTGATGATGAAAAAATATAATGTAAGTCGAGTTTTGGGAGCGTGTGCCTTCCCCACAAATACCAGTTTCCTTCCTTCTCGAAACTCGCCCTACCAAGCGGATGAAAACCCTTTTTCTAAGGTGAGCTGAGGTGGGTTTGTTGCTGGAGAGGAAGTTTGGAAGGCTCTTCAGATTTATTTTAGGGAACGCTTGGGTAAATACCTCCCATATTTGGTTAAAAAGGAAAGCAGGAAAGGAGCTTAGTAAAAGAAATCAGATCAGGAGGAAAAGATTGGCATGATAGGAATGGAAAAAGGAAAGACTCAGGGAATACGACTTTTCTTCTGCGGTCACGTGTCTGACGTGAAAGTCACTAACTTTTAATGCGATGCTTTTCTTCTTTACCTAAGTCTTCCAGGAACTTCTTAGTTAAAAGGCTATATTAAGCACAATACCTTTTTTTTTTTTTTAAGTGGATCTGAGACATTCTCAGCTATAAAAGGCTAACCCAAACCATTATTTGAAATCCCCTGAGAGGCTTAAGAGAGTTTTGAAGATAGAGTGGGTGAAGAGAACAAATAATGTGTCTCCCAGCCCAAGAAGCACAGGCTGCCGGCCACCTCCCCGGACTAGGGGAAGCCTGGCTTGCGGACACGCCTGCTGGCCGTTGTCCCCCCGAGTTGAACCAGGCTCTTGACTGAACAATGGTCACAAATGAGGCTACCCCAGGAAACGAGGGATGGTGTGGCAGGCCAGTGGGAAAGCCCATCAAAAGTAGCTACTGTCCTTGTCTTCTTTTGAGAGGCCATTCTGAAGTATAAAAAAGTTAGAACCTAACATAGTAAGTAAGTCATTGTAACATGTGTAATACCGGTCCCGAGTCTGGTGACTTGAATCTCTCACACCTGGGGCTAAGCCCCCAAATCCCATCTGCTCTCTTTCCTCTGAGGGGTCTTGCCCACGCCTGGCCGCGTGTGTGAATTAACCCAAGTAAGCAGCAGTGGGCTGTCAGTCACTCGAATGTGTGTCTGGCCACGTCCATGGGCATTTCCCATCTTGGGGGTTGTCTCGATAGTGGCCGCGTGTAAGTGGTTTGCTGTCTACCAAGCCCCTGGCAAGCCTACACACAGGTTTGACCGTCGCACATTTTCTTTTATTTTTAAAGTTTCTTTATTTATTTTACAAGAGAGAGAGGGCACGAGCAGGGGAGGGACAGAGAGAGGGGGAGGCAGAAGATCCCAAGTAGGCCCCTTTCTGCCAGCATGGAGCCTGAGGTGGGGCTCAAACCCACGAACTGTGAGATCACCACCTGAGCCAAAATCAAGAATCAGACGCTTAACCGACTGAGCCACCCAGGCGCCCCCGACCATTGCGCATTTTAGAGCACTTTGGTTGCACCTGTGCAGGAGAGTACCACACCCGGGGCTGGGCAGAGATCCCCCCCCTACTGGGTGCAGAAGCAGGAGGAATGGGGGCGTTGGCAAGATCCCGGCTGCCAATCTTGGTCACGAGACCGTTCTCGGCTGCAGACAAAGGCAATTTCTTTTCCTTAATCTGTCTGTTTATTTTCTTTCCCCAAAGCACCATATTTTATTTGATGAAAGGTACCATTTCTGTGTTGGTGATCTTGTGTTCTGACTAATGCTTTTTGTGTTCTGTTTTAAGTTTGAGACCGTCTAAACAATTCCTTTGGGATACTGAAATACTTTAAATTCTGCATCATTTTTGTTAGTTTTAAAAATAATAAGAGTTTCAAAACATTCCAGTTGTCCTAAGCACTGCTGGGTAAAATAAAATTCTAGTTAATCTGAAGAACCTGGGCTATTTCTCGGGATATAAAAAGGCACTCGGCTTTCACTATTACACATTAACGTAATGCTCATGGATTTTCACAAATGTATCAACTTTTAAATGAACCTCAGAGAAAAGAATGTGAAAAATGCAAGGAACGTATGTTACCTTGGCTTGAGTTTTAGAAACCCGATTTTAAAGTCCTTAGCTAGAAGCTTTCTTTTTCATCTCTTTGTAAACACAGTAGGTTGGTTTTTAAAAGTGAGTTATTTTCTTAATGTTCTTCCTTTTTTCGGAGTTTCAACTGATAGAATCTTAGTTTTTATAACCCCTAATTTTAAAAGTATACCCAAAATTTTAGCATTAATTAATTTTTCTATCTTTGTAACCATAACAGAATTTTCTGGTCCTTTTGTTCTTTTTGGTTTTTTTAAGGGTGTAAGCCATATAATAAATTTTACTACCATTCTTATATTCCTAGTGCCAGGAACAGTGCCTAGCACATTAGTGTAGTAAATGTTTGTCGCATATAACAATTAATTATGCGGAATATGAAAATAGAAGGGAAAAAACCCATCTTTGGTCGTCTCCTTTAATACAGGTCCTTGTCAATTTTGATTTATCCCTTCCGGTCTTCTCCGAGCCAGATTTCCAGTGTAGTTATTGTGAGCGTATACACGTCTATCCTGCCTTTTCACACTTAATATCATCTACTAGTTATTTACCAGTTCGCTATTATTTTCATAACCTATAATTTTAATGACTGCTTCCTATGACAAGAGACTATATCATGATTTAGTTGACCATTTACCCCAGGGTTCGAGAATTAAATCGCTTCTGTTTTATTTTTAATCCTTATAAATAAACCAAACTGAAACCTATCTTTATGTAGGATGGGCTCCCCCCCCCTTTTTTTTTTTTTGAATTATTCCCTTATGGTAATATCCCAAGAGGAGATGACAGATCAAAGGATATGAACATTTTTTATGACTCTTGATGCAAACAGTTACAAATTGCTTTCCAGGAAAGTTCCTCAGTTTACCCTGCCAAAAAAAAAAAAAGGGGAATCATTTTTCACATGAACAATGCAAGTATTATCATGAACGCATCTTTTTTTAGTAACTCAAAAGGTAAACATAATACGTTATTGTTTTTATTTGCGTGTCCTTGATTATTGGCAAATACTAAACTCTGAGCATTTTTCCATCTGCTAATTAAATTTTCTGTCTTGTGAGTTTTCTGTTCCTGTCCCTTGCTCTTTTATAAGAATGGATCTTAATGTAGATTTTTTTTACAGTGATGTATTCATTCCTTGTCCTTTGGAGTATTTTTTATCTGGCCCTTTAATTTACTTAGCTTTCTTGGCATGCAGGAGTTTAAAATTTTTACGTGATTGTGACTCCTTCCTGATTTCTTCTCGCTTCTAAACTTAATTATTCTGTTCCCTCTCTTGCAAACTTAGAGTCATTTTTGCCGGTTTTATTTTTTCTGTGATTACTTTGAATGTATCGCATCTTTAAATCACTCAAAATTTATTTTGATGCGTAATATCAGGGAGTGGCTAAGTAGAGTCTCTCTCTCTCTCTCAAGGTTCTTCCAACACCTTTTAAGTCATTTCCTTCATCTTATGTATCTTCCTCCTTGAAAAAACATACTCTGTTCTCCTGAATTCTGTAGTAGGGTCATATCCTGTTGTCTACTGTCAGATAAATTCTTTATCCCTTTTTGGGACAGTACCACACTGTTTATTTATCTATTTTATTTTTTATTTTTTTTTGAGAGAGAGAGAGCGTGCACACAAGCAGGGAGGGAGGGAGAGAGAGGGAAGAGAGAGACAGACAGACAGACAGACAGACTGCAAAGCAGGCTTCACACCCAATGCAGAACCGATGCGAGACTCGATCTCATGACCTTGAGATCTTGACCTGAGTCAAAATCAGGAGTTGGACACTTATCCGACTGAGCCACCCAGGTGCCCCCAAGGAACCACACCGTTTAAATTTTTGTTGTTTTAGGGGCTCCTGGGTGGCTCAGTCAGTTAAGCATCTGATTTCGGCTCAGGTCCTGATCTCACGGTCCATGAGTTCGAGCCCCACGTTGGGCCCTGTGCTGCCTCCTCAGAGCCTGGAGCCTGCTTTGGATTCTGTGTCTCCTTCTCTCTCTGTCCCTCCCCCACTTTTACTCTGTCTCTCTCTGTCTCTCAAAAATAAATAAATGTACAAAAAATATTTTTCAATAAAGTTTTGTTGTTTTAAAACATATTTCCAGAGCTAAGTGAAATATGCTCATGTGAACTCACTGAAAAGAATTCCTCAGTAAATCAGCAAAGCAGATGACAGTTTGTGCTATTCTTTAGACCAGGGAGTCCTAATTAATCCTCATCCTCTGGGGCGCCTGGGTGGCTCAGTCGGTTAAGCGTGCGACTTTGGTTCGGGTCATGATCTCACGGTCCATGAGTTCGAGCCCTGCGTCAGGCTCTGTGCTGACAGCTTCCCTGGAGCCTGCTTCAGATTCTGTGTCTTCCTCTCTCTCTGCCTCTCCCCAACTCGTGCTCTGTCTCTCTCTCACTCTCTCAAAAAAAAAATAAATAAATAAATAAAAAGATTTAATCCTCATCCTCTCCCACCCAATACATCCTATCCTAGCCCCACCTCTGACAGCCTGGGGAGTTCACTGTCATAATTGCCATAATCAAGTTTCACCCCATTCCAGCATACACACATAATTCTTTTTTTTAAAGTAGGCTCCATGCCCAGTGCAGGGCTCAAACTCACGACCCCAAGATCAAGAGTCTCATGCTCTACCAATTGAGCCAGCCAGGCGCCCCAATGCATGCATAATTTTTGTTATAAGTTTATTTATTTATTTATTTTGAGAGAGAGAGAGAGAGAGTGAGACCGCACATGTGCGGGAGAAGGGCAGAGAGAGAGAATCCCAACCAGGCTCGACGCTATCAGCACAAAGCCTGACCCGGGGCTCAGTCCCACAAACTATGAGATCATGGCCTGAGCCAAAATCCAGAGCCGGAGGCTTGACCCACTGAACCACCCAGGTGCCCTTGCACATTATTTTTTATTAGGAAATGTACACTGTGGTTAAAACCAACTAAAAAACCTGTTTCAACTTCAAGTTGCCCAAGATCGTCTCACCACCAAAACTTCCCTACCCGTTTCCGTTCTGGAAATACGCATTTAGATGGATTCTGTACAGAAACAGAACAGAAACTCTTGATCAGATTGTTCTCACATGAAGGCTTACTCATTTTTTTTAAGTGTACAGTTGTTTTTAGTATATTTTGTATTTTTATTTTTTTATATATTATAGATACAAGTTCCTTATCAAATATATGAACGTTTTCATCATCCCCAAAATAAACCCCATACCCTTTCGCAGTCATCTCCCTTTCCATCTGGATATTTCCTGTCAGTGGAATCACACAATAAGAGGTCTGTGGTGTCTGGTGTCTTTCACTCTGCGTTGTGTTTTCAAGGTTCTTCTCTGATGCAGCATGCATCCAGAAGTCATTTTTTAAGTTGCCAAAAATTATTCCATTGTGTGTTGTTTATCGCTTATTTGTCAGTGAATGGACATTTAGATTGTTCCAACTCTTTGGTCATTAAGAATAGTACTTTCGTGACCCTTTGTGTACCCGAGTTTATGTAGGCCTAGGTTTTCATTTCTTTTGGGTAAATGACTCAGAGTGGAATTGCTGGGTCATATGGTAGCTCTCTGTTTAACCTTTTGAGGAACTGCCACAGACTGTTTCCCGAAGTGGCCACACATTCTATGTTACCACCAACAGTGTGTGATTTCTCCACATCCTAGCCAAGGCTTGTTATTATCTGTCTTGTTGATTACAGTCATCCTAGTGAGTATGAAGTGGTATCTCATTATGGTCTTGATTTGCATTTCCCCGATGGTGAATGATGTTGAGAGTCTTCTTGTGTGCTTATCGAAAATTCGTTTATCTTCTTTGGAGAAGTGTATATTCAGATCCTTTGCCCATTGTTTAAAAATGGGTAATTTATCTATTATTGAGTTGTGAGAATTCACTATATATCCTAGCTACACATCCCTTATCAGATATACGATCTGTAAATATTTTCTCCCATTCTGTGGGTTTTCTTTATACTTTCTTGATGGTGGCCTTTGGTGTGCAAAAGTTTTCAATTTTGACGAAGTCCGGCCGATCTGTTTTTTCTTCGGTTGCTTGTGCTTTTGGTGTCCTGTTGGAAGGAAGGCTCACTGTTTCCTGAGACTTCATAGTTGTCCTTACCGTGGTATTTTACATGATCATATACTTAAGGGCCTTCTGGGATTTGTAATAAAGAATTTATTCTCTTTCCCTCCCGAAGCTTAAAGTTAGCCGAGGGCCAGGAAGCATTGGTCTCTCTCCATTGCTGGTCCTGCTTCCCCAGACACTTTGATTTTACCTGGGACATCTGAGTCACAACAGTCTGCACGTACCCTGGGGCGGCAGCAGGATGGTGGGTCGCAAGGCCTGTCAGCGATCAGAACTTCAGTTCCAGCTTAGTAGTAGCTGGATGGCTGGGGTGCAAATATGGAAAGACAGCAGAGAGCAGAGCTACTGCCCAGCCGCCTCCTCTTTTGTAGCCTTTTGTAGCTAATGACGGTTCTGGAAGACACTGGCCTGCCCCCTCCTGGAATCCCAGCAAGTGCCCGTGAATGCGATGTTCCTGCAGACCAGCCTTAGGGACCCCGTGTCTTACGGCTTTAAGATTATACTCCGGCAGGCCTAAGCAGGGAAGACAAGACAGTCTCTCAAAATAAAGGGAAGAGAGATGCCATTTTTGAAATGCTACAGAAAGGATGTAGGCGAGTGGCAGCTGTCAGTAAGACTCCCGCCCCTGCTGTGCCTGTGAAAAGATAACAGCTCAGAGGTCCCATTTTAGAATGTTCAGTATCCAGCAAAAGTTTCCGAAATAGTGTTTCTCTCAAAGGTCCGCTGAGGAGCACCAGACTGAAAATAATTCCTCTAACTACTGGCTCGGCTCTCGTTCTCAGAAGGGGGTTTAGGTGCCTGTGGGGGTCACTGACCAGGCTTCCCTACTCCTGGAAACGGCACCAACGAGCAGTGCAGGGAACCTGCTGTTGACTCCTGCCCGTAACCACAGCCTGTCCGGAAGGTCGACTTCGGGCCCCTCAGCCTTGGCAAGCGCGTGCTTCTGAGAGTGCCTGGCAGGGTCGTGTGCTGGTAGACGGGCACACGTGGCCGGGGGAGACGGGTGTGCAGCGGCTTCACGCTTACTGGCGCCGAGACTCGTTGCTCGAGTTCTCTTTCGTGATGCCAGAGGCGCTGAGAAAAGACAAAAAATGTGCAGTCATTCTGGGCCATTTATATCCTCTGAAATCCATGCGACGCCCTGCAGATGTTCTTCGTTGTTTGAGCACGACCTGCCTCCTGTCCTGCAGCCTTCAGTCCTGCTGCTATGACTGTGTCGTTGGCTCTAATATCACAATTGCGATTAAAAAAAAAAAAAAGCAAATAAGGATAGCTGGCTACCACACAGAATTTTTACTTGGCGTGAAAGGGACGCTTCCCTAAAGGTCACAATTGAATCAGTTTGTTTCGCAAAAGGATTACCTATGGAACTGCTTGCAACCGTCCACCAGGCTGCCCCACAAACTCCCCGCCTCCCCTGCTCCACAAAGACAAATGCAGTCACACCCATCTCTTAAGAAGCAGTTGTAAGGGGCGCCTGGGTGGCTCAGTTGGTTAAGCTTCCGACTTCAGCTCAGGTCACGATCTCACGGTTCATGAGTTCGAGCCCCGCATCGGGCTCTGGGCTGACGGCTCAGAGCCTGGAGCCTGCTTCAGGTTCTGTGTCTCCCTCCCTCTCTGCCCCTCCCCCGCTTACCTCTGTCTTCCTCTCTCCCTCTCAAAGATAAATAAACATTAAAAAAATAAAAAAATTAAGAGAAAGAAGCAGTCGTATTATTTAAAGCTGTGTCTCTTAGCAGGCCCCCACCCTCTCATCCCTCCCTGTGCTTGTCGTCTGTGCTTAGGTTGGGCTGTCTTCTGTGAACGAGAGAAAATGAGAAAATTGCCTGTTTTAGGCAGTGCAGGTGTGTTTCAGAGATTTAGAGTTAAGAAGTCAAGTAAATATTTTGGCAGCCCAACAAAGGTAAGAAAGGGAGAAGGCACCTAATGGGCTTCTCAAATTACAGGCCTGTCCCAACACTGCCTTCCGCAAGAGACACTGGTCAGGGCCGGAGGCGGCCTTTGCCGGGCGATGGCAGCAAGGCCCGGCCGAGAAGCAGGCTCACTTCTGTCTCCGGTCCCGGCTGGCCCTGTGCCAGATAGGACACTCGGACCTGGATCTAGTGCCACCCGAGAGTGAAGATATTTATCAGTAAGTGGGAGCCCTGTCCTCCTCCACAAGTCCTAATGATGTTGCTTCCTCTTCCTGGCCAAAATAGCTTTTCTCCCCTGTCATTTTATTTTTTTTAAGTTTATTTACTTTGAGAGAGAGCAGGGAGGGGCAAAGAGAAAGGGAGAGAGAGGGAGAATCCTAACTAAGCAGGCGCCGCACCAGCAGCCACTGAGCCCGATGTGGGGCTTGGACTCACAAACTGTGAGATCATGACCTGAACCGAAACCAAGAGTCGGACGCTTAGCTGCCTCAGTCACCCAGGTGCCCCTTTTTTGCCCCTTTTGAATTAGAACCCTGAAGAAATGGGGCACAGAATCTCAGAAACCGACTTCAGTGTAACCTGCTTCAGGCCTTCCATCTCTAGGCCTGGGAGGCAGGCAGTTGTGAAAAGAGGGCCGAGAAACAGCATGTCTCAGGGCCGCTAGTCTTTGGGGCTCAAGATCTGGGCATCCAAGTGTGCCCCGAGCCTGCCAGGCTAGGTGGCTTCCCCGTTGCCTGGTGTAGGGACAGAGACATCCCAGGAGGAGGGAGCTCTGACCTGCTAGTGGTGCGTCTCCGTTCAAGCTGTGCTTTGTGTCTCTTCTAACAGAAGGGCAGACATAAAAGCCGCCTCTCTTCCTCGCCCTCCCCCAGTGGCTTCCACTGGATCACCTTGGCAGGGCCTCCTGCTAGGAGGGCGAGCAGGCGGGCCGGGAGGAGGGAGGAGGGAGGAGGGTGGCGGCTGCCCCTGCGGCTCCTTTGATCACCTCCCGCCCGGTTCCAGGCCCTGCCGCCAGCAGGCCAGCCAAAGGCCCGGCTCTACTGATCTGATGAGGTGCTGAATAGGCCCGAGGGGCAATGCCGGGAGCGGGAAGAAAGCCCCGAATGAAAAGGAAACCCCGTGAACCTGCTCGGCTTCATTGGCCAGATTTTCCTACCAGGGAGCCGCTCAGTTCCTGCCAGCCCGGGCTGCCCGCCCCTCACCCCGGCCCCGCCTGTCTCAGCTTTTCAGACCCTGTGTGTGTTTTGTGTTTGAATCACGGCTGCTCTCCCTGGTTCTCAGGCTGGGAACCCACTGCGCCTGTTTCCATGGTCACTGGGAAGCTCTTAGCGCCATGTGCTTCAAAGGGAACCTTTCCCCTCCCGGCGCTTGCTGCTGCCTGCCCCGGGCGGCCACACAATAAGCGGCTCCTCGGAGCCAGGCCTCTGACCCTTGCTTGCCAGGAGGAGACCCTCGCCTCTGCTGCCCGACGCGGTGTCACCTCACAGAAATCCCCCTCGGCAGAGTGCGTGGATCCGCACACGCCATGGCCCGCGAGTCTCACATGTGCCCTTGCAGGTTTTGGTGGGGTATGGAGATTATAGTTTGCTGAGAGTTTGGGAGCCTTTCAGAAATTAAAGAAAGGAGCAAAGCCTAAGCCCCCTAGAGGAGAAGAGGTGGCCTCATTTGGGGTGGGAGAGGGGGAAGAAAGAGGAAGACTTGGATCGGGACAGGTAGTGGACCCGGACACCACGTAGGACTGTCTCAGCTAGACTGGGGTCTTTGGGGCCAGGAGAGAATACAGTCAGGGCAGGTGGTACAGGCTTCCTCACCCCGAGCTGGGCGGCGAGGGTGCGTGTCCCCTCTTCCCGGGCCACGGATGCCCGAGGAGCGGCCCACCGGGCTCGAAGTTGGTTTTTGCTTGTTTATTGAACAGCCCAAAGAAATGAAGCTTCTCCCATTGACTGGAGAGGAAGAATCAGTGGTTTCATGATCTCGGGGGGCTGCGGCATGGTGATGCGGGAATTCAAAGAGCTTAGAGTTTAGACGCCAGGCCGGCCCACCTCACTTGGACCTCAGGATGTTCGTTTCTGCCTTGGGCGTTCGGAACCATGGAGAGCACGGGGAGGGGGAGGCGGGGGAGACCTGGGTATTTCTCGAACTCTCCGTTTCCTACCAGTCTTTCCCTTCGGTAACATTTGGGTCGTATGTCCTCTTTTTCTTTTGCTCGTTTCCCCCACCTACAAAAGCTCTATTTCTTTCCTTTTTACCGAACTATCTGAAATTGTACCTCTCCCACTCATGTGCTCAGATGACGAGGAAGGGCATGCGAGGATGGCACAATTTCTATATTCAAAAATATCATCGCTCCCGTGTCCTGGTTTGGTGGGCAGAGTCTGTGCTCCAAATAGTATCGCTTCTAGTGGGAGTTGAAGACCCCGAACTATTCAGAGATTGGCTAAGGCCCCACAGCCACCTGTTTGTCGTGGAGTCCTGAGTTGGCGATCGCTAGCACTCTTCCTGGAGGCGATGACCTCTCTTATTCCATGTTCTAAGCTAACTCCTCCAGATTCTTTCCCTAACGTGACATGCAGAAACTAACGGTCACATGATTCTTCTAGGTGTCAGGCGCATGTCTTGAAAAAACTAGGAAAAATGGGTTACAGTCTGCATTCCCTTGAACCTTTTGAGTTTTAGGTCTTTCTTTTCTCCCCAGTGTCTAACCCGAACCCTGTCTAACTTGAACATGCCTCTTCAAGGCTGAAAAAATGAGTACCTCTTTCTTTCTGTGTGTCCTCTAGACCAAACTAAATGGGGAAGGGCATGGGATGGACTGGATAGCATCGAGATCCATGCAGGTGAAGAGTATACTGGTGATGGCCCTGCACTGAAATTTAGCGGCTCTTCGGAAGAAGGCTCTTGGTCTTTCATCAGTTACGCCAACGACTATTCTTGTTGGCAACTTTACTAGATGGATTAAGCAGCTGGATGTCTCGCACCGTTTATAATTGATTCACCATTGTTTGTCCAATTGAGTTCTGTGGCTCTGGTTATTTAGGTGGTCAATTCATCTTTTTTGTTAAACCAAGAAACTTGATTCAGTTGTTGGGCTAGGGTTTGTAATGTAAGGTATGAATGTGCATGGGGTGTTAAATTTACCTGATATTTCAGAAGTACAGCTACCTAAACTCTTCTTTGCCCTGGTTGTCCTGATCCTTGATGTTCAGCAAGCAGCTGTGGAGTGTCCACAGTGCTCCACCCACCCTTGTAGGCATGGCAAGGCCATCATGGGGACAGAACTGGGATGAACTCCCTTCAGGTCTTGGCTTAGACATCTTTCTCCTGGAATTCTCTCTGGATGAGTAGTGCATTAGCAGGGAAGGCTTCTAAGAAGAGATGAAACTGAGCCTTCAAGAATGGAGGGGTTTGGGGTAAGGAAGGGATGGAAGAGGAATTATAGCAGGGCTAACAGGAGCAGGAATAATGCATGGTGTATCCCAGGGCCACTCAGAAGGAGTGGCTTGATTAGGCCTCGTGGTTTTATCAGGCAGAATATCCCCTTGGCAGAAAAGGCATTTCCAGGCAGTCTTTCAAGAGGTGTGCAGAATAGGAGCATTCAGGGGAGGGGAGGGGAAGCACGTTCCAGTGGAGGGAATAAGACGTACTGAGGTCAAGAAGTAGATCGCCAGTTTGGACATTTCTGTGACCTCGCTGTATTTTGCTGTTTGATGGCAATTTAGGTGAAAGAGAGGGATAAAACTTACTGTATTAGAGAACTTAAAATGTGAAATCCAAGAGAAGTTTTACAGGAATGAGCTAAAGTGGTACTTGGTAGAACTTGCCCAGTCAACATAAAACATAAACAGGAGTCCAATTTTCCTTTCTCTCTGTGTTAATTCTTTTCATCCTGAATCCTCCCCCCTCACACAAATTATGATTCAGTGTAGATAACTAAAAGTTACCATTTTAACCATTTTTCAGCTTACAATTCTGTGGCATTAAGGACTTTCATGTTGTGTAACCGTCAGCACCATCCATCTCTTGAATTTTTTATCGTTTCCACCTGAAACTGTCCCCATTACACACACTAACTCCCCTTTCCCCCTCCCCCAGTCCCTGGCACCCGCCATTCTCCTTTCTGTCTCTCTGAATTTGACTACTGTAGGTATCTCATCTAAGTGGAATCATATAATGAGGCACCTGGGTGGCTCCGTTGGGTAAGCGACCGACTTCAGTTCAGGTCATGATCTCATGGTCTATGAGTTTGAGCCCCATGTCAGGCTCTGTGCTGACAGCGCAGAGCCCGGAGCTTGCTCCAGATTCTGTGTCTCCTGCTCTGTCTGCCCCTCCCCTGCTCACACTCTGTCTCTGTCTTTCTCTCAAAGATAAACAAACATTAAAAAAAAATTTTTTAGATGGAATTATAGAATATTTGTCCTTGTGTATGCTTTTCACTTAGCATAATGTCTTCAAGATTCGTCTATGTTATAGTATGTATCAGAATTTCTTTTGTACGCTTGAATAATAGTTCGTTGTATGTATATACCACATTTGTTTCTGCCTTCGTTCTTCGAGGGATGTCTAGGTGGTTTCCACGTTTTATGACGGTGGACTCAGGTATACACATGTCTCTTCAAGGCCCTACTTTCAGTTCTTTTGGAAATAGACCCATAATTGGAATTGCTGGATCGTACGGTAATTCCATGCTTAGTGCATTGAGGAATCACCACACCATTTTCCACCAGAGTTGCACTATTTTACATTCCCCCCAGCAACAGGCAAGGGTTTCAGTTTCTCTACATCCTATCAGCACTTTTTGTTGTCGGGGTTGTTTTTTTGGTTTTGCTTTTGTTTTTAATAATCACCATCTTGGGGCGCCTGGGTGGCTCAGTCGGTTGGGCGACCGACTTCGGCTCAGGTCATCTTGCGGTCTGTGAGTTCGAGCCCCGCGTCGGGCTCTGTGCTGACAGCTCAGAGCCTGGAGCCTGCTTCTGATTCTGTGTCTCCCTCTCTCTCTGCCCTTCCCCTGTTCACGCTGTGCCTCTGTGTCTCTCAAAAATAAATAAACATTAAAAAAAAAAATTTTAATAATCACCATCTTGAGAAAAGGATGAGGTGGTTTCTCCTTGCAGTTTGATTTGCATTTTCCTAATAACTGATGATGTTGAGCATCTTTTCATGTGCTCATTGGCTATTTGAATCTCTTCTTCAGAGAAGAACTATTCAGGCCCTCTGCCCATTTTTTAATCGAGTTGTTTGTTTTGTTGTCTTTGAGTCGTAGGAGTTCTTTATGTATTCTAGATAGTAATCCCTTTTTCGCTCTATAGTTTGCAGATATTTTCTCCTATTTTGTGAGTCCCTTTTCACTCTGTTGATGGTATCCTTTGATGAAAGCAAAAGTTTTTAATCTTGAGGAAATCCACTTTCTGTGTTTTTTTTTCTTTCGTTGCCTTTGCCTTTGGTGTCTCTTCTCTTTTTTGTGCTTGCTTCTTAATTCATCATCATGTAATTTTTTTTTTTTGACACGTAGAAGGTTATACAAACATGTCTTGCTACTCAGCCTGGGTTTGTGATTTGCCCTTGTCCTGGGAATTCCAGAAGGGAACAGAAATCTTGCTTCTGGAGCCAGACTCTTGATGTGTGTGTTAGAAGGTGTGCGGTTGTGGATACAGAGAATTGATAGGAACTGCACAGAAGGTGCCCTAGACTGGCCGCAGGGGTCCAGCAAGCTGGCTACACTATTCTGTGGTGAACCTCTTGCAAATGGGGATCTCCTGTCCGCCTCCATGGCCAGCTGCCACCAGCCCCACAGTGTGAATGGCAAGGAAGTGGGGGCTGGCGGCTGGCCGGACTCCAGGATGCAGCCTTTGCTGGCGGAGAACCAAGACGGAGGGGGAAAAACACTCTTGTGTATGAGAGAAATAATGCTAGCTCCAAAACCTATAATTCCCAAGTTTAAAAAAAAAAAGAAAAAGAAAAGAAAAAAGATTTTTCAACTAAACTGTGCTTTTATCTTTGGGTTCTGAATGGGAGATTGTTCACACAGCTAAGCTGGCTGCAGAAGCCAGGCCAGTGAAAACAATATGCAGGCAGCTCTACTCCAAGTAACCAGAAACTGTTGGCTCAGAGGAGCCCGAACCGAGGAACCAACCTGCTGGGAGAGGTTTTCCAAGCAACTCCAAGCAACGGCCTGAATGTAAATCCTCCCGCTGGGGAATGGCACTTTGGCAAATGAAGACCCTAATTAGAGATGGAAGGGTTTCTATTTTGTTTTTCTTTAATCCTTACCCTGGGGCCTTTGCAGGGCCGCCATGTCTCTGCTTGTGTGCAAAGAAATTTCCAGCTTCTCTTTGTAACAAGATCCTCTTTTGGGAAAGAAGCAACAAGCCGACAATGTGGGCCCACCACAGCCGGGGGACCCTGCCACCAGCTTAACCCAAAACAAAGGGCTTGGTCTGGGCCTGAGAAGCTGGGTCACCTGGATTGGCCGGTCGTTTGAAGTTCTTGGCCAAGTTGGATCTCGTACTACCCCCCACCCCATGAGACACTTAAATCCATGCTTAGACTGCACATGAAGTTTCTTAAGTCCCAGCGGAGAACAGAAGTGTGAACAAAATGCAAAGCAGTTAAGGAAGACCTGCAGCTCCGAGGCACCAAGGCCAAGGTCAGATCTGAAATGGGTCTTCTTCTCTCTTCGGCCTTCCACATGAGCCTTTCCCCCGTTTGATCTAGGCAGTGAAGTGGAGGGGCCACGCTCCTTCTCAGACGGCTCACCCGTTAGCTCCCCACGTATCCACAGGCAGCACACATGCGGAGGCCCTGCGTGCACCAGTGCTGTTTAGTTTAGCTTTGTCGTGGATGATCATCGGCTTGCCCACGTACCCTTTCAAGGGCTTAGAACTGATGCTCTCGCTCTTCTTGCTTTCTCTTCGGTCCTAGAAAGGCAAACGAGCAGCGTTCTCTGGGCCCGGAGTATCAGGCTGTCGGTGAATTATAGAACCGGTTTTAGACCCTGCTGGATAACTACAATCAGCACCACTGATGTGCCTTTCCAGCCTTTCAGGAGAGTTGTTCCTTGAGGCAGCCGTCGCCCTGCACGTGGGTCAGTGGGAGGGAGGCCTGAGAATTTCATCTTCATGCATTACCGAGGGCCGTTAACTTCTTTGTCATGAAGTTGACTGCCGGTGCAGGATGCCTGTGCCTACATGGCTTCAAGAATCCATGAGGGGAAATTGCCCGTGTTTGAGTCACCTAGAGGAAGGATACTTCTCCTGAACCATCCACTCTTGCTCCATGCCGAGCCCCAGGCTGGGCTTGTCCAGAGTGAGTCTCCTTTCTGGTTTATGTTTGCAAGTCTGTGAGCTGGTCGATACTCTAAGATGAACGCATGGACTCTCAGGGGAGGGGACTTCGCTGCGGCCACCAAGTCTGTCCCGACCCCAAGTTAACTTCGGACCTGTTCCTCCCGGGCTACCTCGTTTCTTCTCTGCACGTCACTTCCGTCCTTTGAACTTAGGGGTTGAGCCTACAGATGGTGGTGGTTCCATCTCTGCATACGTGAAAGGGCAGACTGACAGATTCCTAACCAATAGTCGACACCCGCCCCCGCCTGCGCCCCTGCCATTGGTGGCGAGCCAAAGAGCCGCCCATTCCTGCTTGTCATGTGCTAGAAGCGTGTGTCCGCTGCATTTCTTTCCCAGAAGTCCTCAGCTTGCTCATACTGTCTAAAGTTAGGTTTCAGGGAATCCCAAGATGTTTCTTTTTCAGCTCTGTGCTTGTGGTTAGGCCACTGCAGCCTGCTGGAGGAAAATGGCCCGATCTGTTTGCCGCCTGGCAAAACGAGGACTGCGAAGTGTTGTGACCCTGGAGTTAGTAACGGTCCCCGTTCCAACTTCTCCTTCTTGGTTTACTTTTCAGTGGCGCTTGGAAAACTACTTAAAGGGCACCTGGGTGGCTCAGTCAGTTAGGCGTCAGACTTTGGGTCGGGTCATGGTCTCACGGTTCATGAGTTCGAGCCCTGCGTTGGCCCCGCTTCAGGGGAGCCCCACTTCTCTCTTTCTCTCTCTCTTCCTCCCTCTCTCTCTCTCTTTCTGCCCCTCCTGGGATTCTCTTTTCTCTTTCTCTATCTGCCCCTCGCTCACTTTCTCCCTCTCTCTGTTTAAAAAAAAAAACAAAACAAAAAACTACTTAAA
Source organism: Paguma larvata (assembly GCA_030068075.1). Classification (NCBI taxonomy): domain Eukaryota; kingdom Metazoa; phylum Chordata; class Mammalia; order Carnivora; family Viverridae; genus Paguma; species Paguma larvata. Next base: position 66,709,238 of record CM057835.1, read on the forward strand.
GTCATTGGGCAACAGGTAGATTCAGAAATAAAAACAGGGCGCCCGGGTGGCTGTCGGTTGGGCGTCCGACTTCGGCTCAGGTCATGATCTCGCAGTCCGTGGGTTCGAGACCCGCGTCGGGGTCTGTGCTGACAGCTCAGAGCCTGGAGCCTGCTTCGGATTCTGTGTCTCCCTCGCTCTCTGCCCCTCCCCCACTCATGCTCTGTCTCTCTCTGTCTCAAAAATAAACAAACATTTAAAAAAATTTAAAAAAAAAGAAATAAAAAGAAAACTGAGTTTTTAGATGCCACATTGATCCTTTTAAAAAGATAGGACAAGGGGCGTCTGGCTGGCTCAGTTGGTTAAGCGGCCGACTTCAGCTCAGGTCATGATCTCACAGTCTGTGAGTTCGAGCCCCACGTCAGGCTCTGTGCTGACGGCTCATCAGAGCCTAGAGCCTGCTTCAGATTCTGTATCTCCCTCTCTCTCTGCCCTTCCCCTGCTCATGCTCTGTCTCTATGTGTCTCAAAAATAAATAAACGTTAAAAAAAATTAAAAAAAAAAAAAAAGATAGGACAAGAGAAAACCTTGACCATTGTGTGCCCGCTGTCGCCTGTCGCTCTTTGGGAAGGCGTGGCGCTCTCAAGCAGAAGGCGGTAGCAACGCTCCCTGTGTTGCTCTAGCAGCTCTTTGCCAAGTGTGGCTCGTAGCTAATTTAAAGCGTATCAAACTGAAGGGCGGGGAGAGAGCCGCTCGTTGGCATGTCACCTTGTATTTGCACCTAAAGAACCACTTGGATCGTCGCCTGCCGCCCTTGTAAAGACAGTGGATTTGCGAAGGAACTCAGGTGTCCAGAACTGAAATCCGTCACAGACTTTTAGATTGCTCGTGGAGGCCGTAAGCTTGAGGATATGGAGTGAACTGAAGAACGCTAGATTTATGGCAATGCTTCTTTACTACATTAGCCTGAGGACCTGGGTGGGGCGGGCCCAGGGGCCTGGGTCAGGGCATACACCGTTCTCTTCCATAAGCAACCACAGGCCTTGGGAAATGTTGATGGTAGTCTTTACCAGAACAGCCAAACGTTGTTAACAATGTTAAGAATAGGGGCTCCTGGGCGGCTCATTCGGTTAGGCGCCCGACTCTTGGTTTCAGCTCAGGCATGGTCTCACAGTTTGTGGGTTTGAGCCCCATGTCGGGTTCCGTGCTTATGGTGCAGAGCCTGCTTGGGATTCTCCCTTTCTCTCTCTCTCTCTCTCTCTCTGTCTCTCTGCCCCTCCCCTGCTTATTCTCTCTCAAAATAAATTTAAAAATAATAATGATGTTAAGAATATCTCCATGCTTAGGAAAAAAAAACAGTGCAAAAGTCTTAATGTTTGTTCCCTAAACATCTTTGCCCTGTATTTTTCCTTCTGTGGTCATTTCCAGGTTGCTATAAAGTCATACAGACACCCCGAGCGCTCCTGTGACAACAGTGAGGATCCGAGCCCAAATCTTGCCCCTAGGAAGAGCTGAGAAGTGTCACTCTAATTACCACTGTTTTTTCTTGCTTTTGGATTGTGCCTCCCCCCTTCTTTTTAATATCCTTTTTTTTGTTTTGTTTTTTTGAACACGGCAGTTAATAGTAGTGGCATCTTCGATGTCACTCAGTTATCCGAAATCATTTCCTAATGCCCTGCACACCCTCAGCAGTCCCCCCCACCCCCCGGAGCACAGTAGCCCCTGGCCCGCTTGAGCTGCGAGGCCGGCTGGGCTGATGCGATTTGCTGATGTTTTGGGGATCCCTGAACCAAGGGCAGATCAGCAGCAGCAGGGCCCGGAGCTGCCCGTGGTGGGGATGAGAGCTTGCAGGCCATCTTACTGCAACCGTCTCCTCTGACAAGCAGCAGGGATGCCCCGGGCTCCCAGCCGTGCAGCGAGTTCCGTGAGCTTGATTCTAAGCAGCCCCCTCTTGTAGCTCAGCACAGAAGCCCGGAATGCATCTTCGGCATTCGCGCACGGGTTAATTAGGCAGCTCCTAGCTCCCAGGCCGTGTGCTGGACGTTGCCGATGCAGCCGTGACGCTAATAGACGAGCCCCCACCCTCATGGAGCTCCCAGTCAGTAGAGAGGATACAGAGGTAACCAGCAGGTAATAGAATGGGGGCACTCAAGTCTTACAGAAAGTTAACTGCTCATTTTAGGTATCTTGTTAAATATTATCTACTCGGGGGCGGCTGGGGGGCTCAGTCGGGTAAGCGGCCAACTTCAGCTCAGGTCATGATCTCACGGTCTGTGAGTTCGAGCCCCGCGTCGGGCTCTGTGCTGATGGCTCACAGCCTGGAGCCTGCTTCAGATTCTGTGTCTCTCTCTTTCTCTGCCCTTCCCCTGCTCATACTCTGTCTCTATGTCTCTCAAAAATAAATAAACGTTAAAAAAAAAAACTTAAAAAAATATTATCTACTCGACTACTTTGCGACAAATGCTTTTAAGCTCTCCGAAAGTTATGTAATCTGTCGTGTGGTGTAAAAGGATGCATACGCAAAACCTTTATTCTAATAAGTGCCTAAAACTTAGCCCTTGGTGTTTTTTTAATGCATAGTTGTAGCCTAAGATACCCAAAGCATAATCCAAAAAAAAAAAAAATTTTGGATTTTCATGATTGCAGTCGGGTTTTGAAGTATTGCTTCAGGTTGGTATCCTTTTTCCAGACTTCTTTCCTTCTCCCTGTGGCTTTAAGAAGGGAAGGAAGGAAGGGGGGTGGGGGAACAGCGGATTAAAACTAAACCCGGCATGGCCGATAAGGGTTGCATCCTATACTCCGAACTCAATAATGTTGCAAGAGGCCAGCAGATAGTACTAAGTGATGTCTCTGTGCTGGCAAAGGTCGTCGTCACAGTTCAGGCAGAGATCTTCCTAGAACGTTGACCTCCTGTTCGCATGCAGATCTCGAGGCTAGACCAACGAAGTGTCCTCCCAGCCCGTGACAGGTGCGTTTGGGACAGTGAAGTGGTATTTGACCACCGAAGGAAGAGGAACACATGGGGACAGGTTGTAATGCGTTAGAGAACTTTCTCTTTAGAAAGAAAGTGAATCTGAAAACAAGGCTTTGCTAGGGCGCAGGGTGGGAGCTCTAGCAAATGAAAGGTTCTACCAGAACCCACTTCCTGTGTTTGTTCTACTCAGTAAAGTCTTGGTGACACTGAATAATTACAGTAGGGAAAGCCTGAAATGAGGCTATATCCTTCCACTTGTTCGGTGAAGGTTAATTTAAGGGACTTAAATTTAAGAGTTAATTTGATGAGACTTGAGATAGAGCTTGAATTTAGGGATTTTTGCAAATTACCTGTTGGAGGCGCTAGAAACAGAAGTGTATTTGTTCCCTAATATGAGAGCGACCTCTTAGTATTTAAGAGCGATTACTGATTAACCAGGGAGTTTCAAATGAGATGTTTACATATTCTGATTTAAAGAGTTTACCCGGCTGAGCGAATGCTGGCTCAGGTTGGGGTGAGCAGTGAGCAGAATGGGGCTGCTCTATCCGAGCGTTGTGACTTCAGCTGGGGAAACTTCCTTCCCGTGTGAAGCTCCCCGTAGCGTCCCCGGGGGTGTGCCCAGCGCAGGACAGTGAGGCCACCTCGGCCACACGTTTTCATCTAAGAGACTTGAAATGGGAAAGGAAACCAACACCTAGAAAGAAAGGGGGTCCGACCCACCTATCCTAAATAAGCCGGGACAGTGGCGCTCTGCCCCCGTAAATGATCTTCGCGGCTGAACTGCTGAGCGGCAGAGGCAGACTCAGCCCCACCTCTGCAGCCCACTCTTTTGTTTCCATTCCGGAAGGTGGGATGTTTCTCAGGCAGAGATCTGTGGGTTTGCCGAAGACCAAAGATGTAAGGCGTTGGCCGCTCCAGGGACACCTGCTCGGTCTCCGAAGTATAAACCAGTCGCCAACACTTTAACACAAATCCACATTTCCACCTTCTCTTGGAAAACCTCAAGACCTGGCAGTCCTGGAGCCCCACTCCTCTGGTAAAGACAGCCTGAGTCATACGGCAGCCGCCCCCATCAGACCGGCGTGCGCGGTCTCGCCGGCCACAGCCCCCGCCGCTCCGCTGTTCCCCTCACACTACAGTAGCGTATCCGTTGCCGTCAGTCTCCCTTCTGGCCTCTCTGGGCGGAGCTTGCGATCTCCGTTGTACGATCTCAAACTGCTGGTGGAGTGCCACCAAGGTCGTCTGTGGAAGGCTGAGTGGATCAAGCGTGAGCACAGATGGATGTCGTCTGACGGTCGAACAAAAAGCATGAAGAATGGTCAAAATGGGTTGGGTTAGCAGGCTTTTATGCCTCTGATTTGTGTCAAGCACTGTAAGACCAGTGTAGGGTAGCCATATTGTCATTCAAAGCTAGGACGCGTTTGAGAACGGAAGGGGGGTGCCATCATTATTCGTTACGGTAAGAAAACAAGTGTGGAGCAGGGCTATCTCGTCCACGTGGCCATCTCAGGCCGATGGGACGTGAAAACAGGAGGCTGATATTCTCATCAATCAGGGGGATTGGTTCATAAGAGGGCTCCCATGGAGGCTACAGTGGTATAGAGATGGTTCTGGAAATCTTGGGCAAGGCTCTGCGCAGAAAGGAGGCTTTTAGGTGGGTCCTTGAGCATGAGAAGGGCTTCGAGAGTAAAGAAAGTCCAGGAGCGCGATTAAGGTAAAAGCAAAAAGGTTATTATGTGTCTTGATTTTTCAGAAACAGGCAACTGTGTGGCTTTGGCTGGAGCATATGGTGCTTGGAGGCAGGCAGTGGGAGAGCGGGTAGGCCAGATAGACTGTGTCCAAACTCAGTTGAATCTGGGACATGAAAGTAAGGAGGTGGGACTTGACTCTGAAAGGGGCAAGAAGGTAACTCTTGGCATTATGTACGGGACGGACTGGAAAAAAGACTGGGGACAGAGAGGGGAAAGGAGAGAGCCTACTTGAGAGGGATCCACTGTGGAGGTGCCACTGAGCGACCTGGGTGGCGGGGGGAGGAGGAGGTCTGGGCTCCCGTGATGGCAGTTCCATTCGTCCGAGGCCAGTGGTGCAGGTTCGAGAAAAACTTGGTGACTGGTTTCAACTGTGCTGTGTTGGAGTCCTGGAATTCAAGAAAAGAGGCAGGGCTGGAGACGAGACACGAAGCCATCGGGGGCAGTGTGGGTTCAAACCAAGAGCTTGTTCAGGAAGAGAGTGGACTAGGAAAAGGGGGGCCAGCACGCGACTTCAAGGAAAACTTGAAATAAGGGATGAGGAGAGGGGGAAACCAATAAAACAGACTGAGGAGGCGTTGAGAAGTGTATACAGAAGCAGGATTTTAGTGTCTGGAAATTTCCAGAAGGAAGCAGGGATCACGTCAGCAAATGGAACCTGAATATGGAGAAGGGAAGCAGGCTCACGAGCACAAAGCCACGTGAACAGCGTTGTAGGACGGCATGGAGGACAGCCCGGGGGAGGTGACGTGACTGTGTGGAGCATTCGTTCAGCACAGGTGTATTGTTTGGGTTCGGCTACATAACAAACTACCCTGAAGCTTAGGGTCTTAAAAGCAGCAATCATTTTCATTTGTTCTTGATTCTGTGGGTCAGCCGAGCAGTTATTCAGGTCTGAGCTGGATTGCTCCCTCTCTGGTCCGCTGGTGGTTTATTGGGGCCTCACTTGGAACAGTTATGCCTTCTTGACATGTGGTCTCTCCTCACCCAGGAGGCTAGCTCAGACTTCTTCACACGATAGTTGAAGGGTTTCCAGCAGGAAAAGAGGCCAAGCCTCTGCATGTGTCATGTTTCCTAATGAACCATTGGCCAAAGCAAATCACATGACCAAACCCAGATTCAAAGACCATAGAAAGAAGCTCCACCTCTTTTTTTTTTAAGTTTATTTATTTTGAGAGAGAGAGAGAGAGAGAGAGAGCAGGGGAGGGGCAGAGAGAGAGAATCCCAAGCAGGCTCCCCACTGTCAATGCAGAGCCGGATGCGGGGCTTGAACCCATGAACCATGAGCTCATGGCCCGAGCTGGAGTCACAGCAGCCCAGTGACCCTACCTCATTTTTTTTAAACGTTTATTCATTTTTGAGAGACCCAGCTTGAGCGGAAGAGGGGCAGAGTGAGAGGGAGACATAGAATCTGAAGCAGGCTCCAGGCTCTGAGCTGTCAGCACAGAGCCTGTTGTGGGGCTCGAACTCATGAACCATGAGATCATGACCTGAGCTGAAGTTGGTCGCTTAACCACCTGAGCCACCCGGGTGCCCCAATAAGCTCCACCTCTTGATGGGAGAAGTACTGTGGCCGTTTTTTTCAGCCTACCCTGACAGGTGTGAATTTCTTGTAACTCTTGGCAGGAGGAGCTGTGTGATACTTTGGGTCAATAGTGTAACTGTCAATTGAGCCAGGCAGGATCGAAGATCACGGTGGGGCAATTGAAATTCTGACGACCCATCTCATTGTGGAGGTTGTTTCAGTTCAGCTCCAAGTGAAAGCCCGAGTGGAGGGGACAACAGTGACACTCGTGTTCATGACATCGAGCTACAGCAATTACTAACGACAGTCATATACCCAGTTTAAAAGTCAGACGGGAGTCCCCTCTCAAAGCAGTTTTGTCCTTCTGGCAACAACCAACACCATTACTCACTTAGGTGCCATTACTCACTTAGGTCTAGGTCAATGAATAGCAATCACGGCTCCCATGGGCGCCCACCACGTGCCCAAACTGTGCCCAGCACTTTTTACCCCTGAACTATTTGATCCCTTCAACAACCTAATAAAGCCCCACCACTGTCCCAGTTCTGCAGATCAGGAAACTGAGGATCAGATACGAAGTGACTTGCCTAAGGGCATCAATTCAGTAAGAAAGAGAACCATGAATTAGACAAAACAAAATCCCTCTGGCCGCTGGTTCCCCTGACTGTGGGCAACACTAGCGATTGCAGAGACACCCATGGGCGCACGCACCCACCCGGTCCCGATCATCTTTATGTTAAGGTAGTATTCTCGCATGCATACTGACCTGGGAGCTGCCTGCTTCCCAGAGTCCGTGCAGGCACCGTGCTACGGGTCTCCCTTTCCCATTCGCCCAGCTTCGAGGGGATCGGTGTTAGAATACTGAAGACAGTTTCAGAGCATCAGACGGAGGTACTATCTGCTTCAGTCTGGATAGCTTTTAGACCAACTTTAGAATTTACTGACATTAGCTAAAATTACCAGCATCACGTGATAGAAGAGTTCTTTGTGTCGTTAAAATTTTACTTTTAAGAAGTGAGAGGAATTATGGAAAAAATTTTGGGGATTCTCCCTCCACCTGTTTTTTTAAAAGTTTTATACTGAAGTATAGTAGACCCAGAATAAGCAGGACATATTTAAAGTGTATAATTTGAGGGGCGCCTGGGTGGCTCAGTCAGCTGAGCATCTGACTTCGGCTCAGGTCATGATCTCACAGTTCCTGAGTTCAAGCCCCATGTTGGGCTCTGTGCTGTCAGCTCAGAGCTCACTTCAGAGCCTCTGTCCCCCTCTTTGTCTGCCCCTCCCCCACTCGTGTTCTCTTTCCCTCTTTCTCAAAAAGAAATAAACATTAAAAAAAATAATAAAAGTGTAGGGGCGCCTGAGCGGCTCAGTTGGTTGAGCGTCTGACTCTCGGTTTCAGCTCAGGTCATGATCTCACGGTTTGTGACTTCAGGGCCCATGTCCAGATCCCTGCTGACAGTGCAGAGTCTGCTTGGGATTCTGTCTCTCTCTCTGTGTCTCTCTCTCTCTGCCCGTGCCCTGCTCATGCTCTCTCTGTCTCTTAAAATAAGTAAACTTAAAAAATGGATGTTATAAATTCTTTATAAAAAATAATAAAGTATATGATTTGGTAAGTTTTCACACACACACACACACACACACACACACACACACACACACACCCTCATGAAACCATCACCACAATCAGTGACCTCTCTATCGTTCCAAAAAGCTCCCTCCTGCCCCTTTGGAGGCCCTCCCAGCCCTCCCCTCTGTTCCTCGCCAATCCCCAGGCAACCAATATTTGCTTTCTCCTACTATAGATTAGTTTGAATTTTATAGAGTTTTATATGAATGCACTCGAACAAATATGTACTCTTTAACCTCATTTCTTTCACTCAGCAATTACTTTGAGATTTCTTCGTGTTGGTTCTACGTATCTGTTTATTCCTTTCCATCACTTTTTAAATACTAAATGAGAAAAGGTAACACTGCTCTTTTTTTTTTTTTTTTCACTCTGAACTTGGGCCAGGACTATTGAAGTTACCTACAAAATTGTACATTAACCAGCCAACGCCAGTGATGAGTTAATCTGTAACTTCATCTGTTAGCCGTTAATGTGACCCCCAAACCTAACCTCCTCTGGACTGTCAGGCCCTGATCCTGGGCACACTTTCTCTCCAAGCTAGGACCCAAGTAGGGTTTGGGGCTTGGGGAGCCTGGATATTTCTGAATCTTGGTTGGTCCTGGGCTATCATCATATCTTCATGTAGCATACCTTCATGACGTCATGAGAACGGGGCCATCTATATGTATAGTGTGAACAGCACAGTAGCAGGGGCTGTGTGCTCTGTGCCGCTCTGCGTTTTAGAGGTTTGGCTTATGCAGATGTCCTAATCTCAGCATAGAGGGGAACCCTGAGGGGCCTCTGTTATTATTCAAAAGGACTCACCTGAATAGTGAACTCAGTCGGTACATGTGGAATTATCTGAATTTACACTTCTTTTCAAGGCCCCGCCTCCCTTCTAAACTAATGTACACCTGTCTGCTAGCAAGTCCATTATCGTCCAGCCCTCTTCCTTCCACAGGTCAGTTTTTTAACCATCCTCTCCGTCAGTGCTTGGCTTCAGATCTCTCAGCACAGGAATGTTCTAGTAACAGCTGCTTAAAATAATACGCAAAATATTTATGTTCTTAGTAATGGGTGCTAGTTAAATATATCTTTCCGTTATTTTTGGAAAAGTAGCATTGGATGCCCCTATGTTTTGATTTTTCCCCAAAAAGAAAAACTTGGATGTGGCAAAACTTAATGGACTCTAAAGAAGTAGGGGGCAAGGTTGACAGGATGCAGTCGGCTCTAAGTTGCACGCCCTCCCCCGCTGCCAAGCATTCTCTGACCTCGGGAAGTCACTGTATCCTTTGCAAATCGAGGATGTGGGACCAGATGCTCTTTAATCCCATTCCAGGACCGAGAGGCACTTAATCGATTCCGATGGACCATAGTCGAGGTCACCGTTGCCTAACAGGCCCCCTCTGTCCCTCGGCATGAGGACTGCGGTGACTCTTCGGCTGGGCCTCATTGGCTTCTGAGGCCAGAAACTCGCTCTCTCTCTCTCTCTCTGGATTTGGCTCACTGGTCTTTTGAAACGTCCCAGACACTAGAGGGTATGCAGTTGGACTTGGTTAGCCTCAGAATGAGGCCAGCCGGTCCCCCGTGCCTGCCATAGTTGGGGGCCTGTCGAGCCAACGCTGGCATATTCTGTAACCATCTGCTTGTTCGGGGGGGTCACAGAGCACTTGGAGTTTTAGCTCTCTCCACTCCCCCACAAACCAGACTGCCAAGCTCCTGGCTCACAAAACAAAGCGTAAGCACCTGGATCATGACCCAGCTCTTTTCCTGTTCTTCTTTTGAGACTTCCCCAACAGGAAAGGCTCTGGGTAATTGATAGAGATTATCCCTGATTCCCTTAATGTAACCTTTTTACTCTTTCCTTTTCCTGGGATTAAGCTGTTCCTTTGCAAGAAGTCCTTTTCTTAATGACACAGTCCTAGACCTGTTATTGACCAAAGGAAGCGATCCAGCCCAGCTCCACCTTCTGGGGCTCCGGAGCCCTTTCGCCTCTTTCATCCTCAGGACTTCTGAAGTCTTTAACTGGGGTTTCCAATTTTCTGCACCGTTAAAGGTTATCCAGCTATACTTTAAAATTAATCTGCCTTCTTGAAATGATAATTGCCTGTATATTTGTAGTTGGATAGGAGCGTTCGTATGGAATAGATGTTCTAGAATTTGCTGCGTGAGGGTTCTGAGGCAGTGTGCCAGCACTGCTGAGGTGTGCCGTCTACCGGGTGATGAGAGAGGTCTGACATAAAGTGGAGACACGACGACCCTGTCAGCAGACACCGTTTTTACTCCTTCTCCTCTCTCTCTTTTCCTCCATTCAGGGAGTATTTATTACGGTGCCTACGGGTCCCTAGTGTGACTACTGGCTCTCCTTGAGAAGAAGGACTAGATCTTTTAGGATGGGTCTTTTTAGCATATGATGGTACCATTATGGTCGGGGCTCAACAAATATATGTTAATAAACCCAAGAAAGACAGTCACATTAGGTTTTTTTGCCCGGAAGTACCTAGCCACCCTAATGAACTTTATTCGCAGGGGTCAGGGAACCCATTCCAGAGAAAATGAAATTTTGGTCAGTGATCCAAAAATGTCAGGAAACCATAGGGGCCGTGCGTGGATGCCGTGTTGTGTACCAGAAACTAAGCTGGGGGCATGCTGACTGCCACCCAGAGAAAGGCTAGTTAGTGACTGGTGGCCAGTGTTTATACCGTGGCCACGTATGTGGCCTCTAACGCATAGTCCCCATGTAACTAAGCATTGCCTTTCATGAACCTCCTCCCTTCGTGGTGCTTGGTGTGTCTGCAGCCTCAGCCAGCACCTCGTGTGCCCAGCTCCTGGGCAGCCTTCCCTTCTTCTTCATTTGGGCAGTGTGGTCTCCATGAAGCGTTTCTTGAGCACGCCAGCCCCATAACGTGCATACCCCCATCCCAGCTCATCTATGCCAGACCTGATTTGAGCACCCTTCAAGGTGGCTCCACACAGCTAGGCTCCGGATTCGTGTGTTTCCCTTGCTAGAAATGGGGTAGCCATTTCTACCGGGAAATGGTAGCTCTGCACGGGAAAGGACTGCCCTCCCCAAATGGCTCTGCAGCCTAAACAGAGGGACATGGATGGGACTTCAAACCTAGGAGCAGGAAGCACTGTAGCCGCTGCCGCCTCTGGAGAGGTGCCCAAGAGCATGTCTCCCCTTCACCTCTTGTCCATTCTTGGCCCAAGAGAGGCCACCTTGGTGGCTGAGTCAGCTTTTCTCCTTCCCCTTGCATCGTCGCCAGCATTGTGATGACCTGAGCACCAGGACTAGAATGTATTTGAAAGAGGTAAGAGTATAGTTTTAATGGCCTTCAGCTTGTTGGCCTATAGAAATGTTCTTTTATTCAGACATTAAAACAAGGCCTTTCTGGGTTTAACTCCGATTATGTACAGCCTCACCCATGATCTCAGCTGCTATATCTGGTATCTCCTCTCCACAGCCGCGTCACTAGAATCGTTCCTAATAGCAAATGCTGGCAGGAACTTACTGGCAGAGACGTGGATGTTAGTCGGGCGACTGGCATCCACGTTCTGTGACTTGGTTAACTCAGCTCAGGGCTGTGTTTGAGAGCTTTAGTTCAAGAAAGTTCAAAGTTTTGTGAGGAAAAATGGGACCTCAACTTGAATATGGTGTCCCTGGAATTCATATCTTTTATCATGCTATTACCTCAGAAGACACTTCTGGAACTTGCATTCTATGGCTCAGTCTTGCCCAGGGGGTAGAGGCCCCTGTTGAGGTCCTGGGACCCCTGTGGAGTAGAAACCAAAGGTCTAGACCTAGGGAGCTAGGAGGACCTCTACTGTGAACCTCAAAGCTTGCCCCATATAGGATAGAGAATTGCTCTGTGCCCATGGCCCCTCCCCGCAGCATTTGCTGCCTGCTGGGTTCCAGGTGCCAGTCTAGGGGCTCGTGATGGTCACTGCCCCTGGGACCTTTGTGAGGGACCCAGGCTTCTGCTTTGGGGGAAGGAGGTATCATTCCCAGAGCCAGATCACAGGAAGCTCAATTGTTTATTGCCCTGAAGTGCATTTTCCTTGTTAACGAGGACTTGCCTTAAGTCTGAGTTAGAATAGCGTAAGTGGGTTTCTGGAAACCGAATACTGAGAAAGGCATCTGGCAGTTCTGGGAGAGGATGAACAAGGGAATGATGAGCTGGAGTTAAGCACGCTCCTTGCCACCCTCTCTCCTCTGGCCTCCTTAGGGTCTTGGTCCCTGTGGTTGTGTATCTTAGCTATGCCTACGAATCAACCTAGAGAGCTTTCAAACCTACGGAGGCCAGGTCCACCCCCAGCCCAGTGCCCTCAGTCTACAGGGAGCGCTCGGCCCCTGTATTTTTAAAAAGCTCCCCAGAACATTCCAGTATCCCTCTGGGCTGACAGCTACTGACCGCCTTCGGCCTGTTTTGTGCCATGGCATCATTTCTTGCCCTAAGCTGTGATGTTCCTGTGCGTATGTGTTGTGTAGCAGAGTCACACTTCCAGAACCTTTCAGAAGGTGGAGAGCCTCTGTGACTCTTGAGTGTCTGGCGCTCTGTGTGGGAACAGGGCTCTCATTCCTGGAGAGAAGAATCCTGTGTGCAGTCAAGGGAGGGGCCAGGTGCCCACAGGAGACACAGGTGCCACTTCCCAGGAGGGGGATGGGGCCTCAGCACTTGCCATGTGACTGGCATCTTCTCATCTAGTCTCCTGACCTCTCTTGACAATCGCGAGAATACGTTCTGTCGGCATTGACCAGATGGAGGAGGCACAGAAAGGTTGTCCAGTCGGCTCGCTCGCAGTCACAGCGCTGGCCAGGATTTCAACCCAAGCTGTGTGAAGTGATAGCTCCTCCCCTGCCCTTGCCCCTTCCCCGGCTGGCCGTCCATTCACAGGTCACCTTCAGGCTGTGTTCTTCCTCAAGGCCACCTTGGTTGGGGGTGTCATCAAACTGATTGCACGCAGATAAGAATGGTGTGACTCGGGCGTAGGGGGGTTGGGACTCTGCCCTTCTCTAGAGAGAGGAATTTGGTTCTCTAGCTGTTATTAGTGATTCTGGTGTGAGGTTAAGAGACAATGAAACCATATCATTCTTAAATTCTACTAATACCAAGTCACAGATTCAAGGACACAATATAACAGGGTACACGGGGGGCCATTTTGGAACCAATCTTGGTAGATCTTTAAGAAGTGTACAGAATGGAAGTTGTATTGTTTGTGAGCTCGCGGTGGCTCAGATGGCAGTAAGATACAACTCCCTGAATGAAATAGCCCCTCTGACAAAACAAACGTGAGCTTTCAAGCAGCTAACCCTGTACAAAAGTAGAATTTTCCACCCTGTCACCCCTCTTTATGTTGACTGTATGAGCTGTATGACATTTGTAAAGGGAGTTTTAAAGATGAGGGAGTCCACATGGGTTAGGATAAGAGCTGTCTGAAATGCCCTGTAGGACTGGGAAATACAATACTTACATAAGCTATTAATGGAATACTCGGAGACTCGGCATTCATGTTGATATATGTGCACACATTTCTATCATGCTTGATTGTGGAAAGCCCTCGGATAACCAGAGAATTTTGTAGCCTGGGATTACAGAAAGGATGAGGTCACATGTCAGCTCTCTACTTCGTGGCTTTGTGAGGTCACCTCTGAGCCTCCAGCTATAAAATGGGAGTCAACACCCCCTCGACTACAGAGTTGCCGTGCAGAATCCGTGCCATTTGAAAGCACCTACTGCCTTGCCCTGTGCATAATAGGTACTTTGCTTACTTTCTCCTCTTGGAGTCTGATGCTTTGGGCCAGTATTGTCCTGAGACCAGACAATAAAGGTCCTGCTTTCTGAAGCTTCTGGCCATTGGGTGAAGAGTCCCAAGGGGAAGCCCCCTTCTAGAAACCATTCCCAGGATCCCAAATTCCCCTCAAGATGAGCCAACACTGGCTTCCAGGATCTTGCAGACTCTTGTCCAGGACCATCCTCCTGGGGGGGGCCCACTGCCCTGGGAGCCTGCCCTTCTTCCCAAGGAGGATAGCCAGACCTTAGCCTTGAGGCTGGGGTGTTTCTTTACACGTGTACCAGTCCTCGAAATGCAGGGTGGGTCAGGAGTCGGCTTTCTCCTCAATGACTGTTCTGATGAGGCGCTCCGGAGAGTTAGAGAAATCTCAGTTGAATGTGACCCTTCAGATCTTTACGAAGGTGTACATAAAGATAGAAGGGTAGCATATATTTTATTTCATGGTTTGTTGGCTCTTGTCCCAACTCCCTCCAATGTAGCAAGCCTGCCTCAGGCATGCAAACATTCTTTCATTCAGGTTCTCTTCCTCTTAGTACAAATAAGAAAATCATATAATCAGAGTAATCTTGTTTTTTCAAACAGGGTACCACCTAATGCAGGAATTCGCTAACACTTTTCCTTTGCCCCATCCGTGAGGATTGCCAGGATTGCCCATGTGCTGTTTAGATAGCTTCTGGACCGACACCATCCAACTGAGTCAGGAGAGGGGCCCCAGCATGTGCATTTGACAGTCATCCCGGAGGCTTCCTGCAGTTTGGAGCTCAGTGGTTCTCAGCCCTACCTGAATTTTAAAACTAGCTGGGACACTTTTAGAAAAATGTTGCTGCCGGGGCTCCATTCCACAGAGATGAAATCATCATGTCTAGCGGCAGGGCCCCCGGCATGGGTATTTTTTAAATCTCCCCAGTTGCCTCCTCACTGGGCCAAGGTTGAGAACCCAGTCTGCCTTGCTTGGCAGCCAGGAGCTCAGCCCTCAGAGAGTCTGCCCTCCACCTCTCAAGGTGGCTCTCGGGGAGGCTGTAGGGTCTTCAGACTCGGAGGCACCGTTGTTCCCTGTGAAGCCCAAATGCGCCACCTGATTAACTTGCCAATGATTATTATTAAACAGGTGTTACCTGTCATATGCAGAGGAGGGAGTGGTCCTGTTTAAATTTTCTAGTTGTTGACTTGGTAAGATTTGGCCCCGAAGTGGGACTTCTGGAAACGCTACCCAAGATAGCAGCTAACAAGTTCTTCCAAACGTGTCTCTGCCAGGCGTAGACATCTCGTCAAACAACCCGACTGCCGACAGTTTTCCATAACCTCCCTTCCCCCAGCAGCGGCCATGGAAAGGAGGGTGTGGACAGGCGGCCTGGGTTTGGGGTGCTCCTTGTCAGGTGTTAAAGAGGATCACTGTGTTTCTTGAAAGTGGTGTAAAAGGTCTACGTTTAAGATCACGATCTGGGGAAATGCGTGTCCGTTTGAACCAGTATTTTCTGACTGTGAGGAGGGTGCCAACCTGTGTAATGGCGCCATGACATGGCCACCGACTCCAGCCTTTTCTGTCAATTCCTTTAATTAGGAGAAATTAAGTGGGGCTGCTGCATATTTGGAGAATAAATAACACTATATAAACCGAGGCAGCCTTAACCACCGACTTGACCGCTGAATTCTGGCTGCTCCATACCTCCTAAATAGATCAGCATAATCTTAACCAGGACTTAAAATGCATGCATCGTCCTCCTTCTGGAGCTCAGAACGGCGGCCCACAGGAGCCTTTGGAGGCTTCATGACTTTAATTACGGCGAGAAATACCTTCTCCCATGGGGAGGGGCTCGGCCAGCTGGGTAGGGTCAGCGAAGGCCGGATGGGAGCCCGTCCCCAAAGCCCGGCCCCCGCTGAGTGGGGAGAGGGACTGGGGGGCGTGGGGAAGCGGAGGGGGAGGGACCCTGAAGGAGGGCGTGGAGAAGCAGGGCCAGGGGAGGGGGCGGAGTTGAAGCTGGAGGGTGGAAAGGGAGGAGGGACCCTGGGGGGAGGCCGCGGGGGCCTCCGAGTTCTGAGCTGTGTTTGTGGCTTCGGCACTTTGATCTCCTGCCAGCGAAACCTGGAAGGTCAGGCCGGGCTGCAGCCAAGCCCTGGAGCGAGGAGCCGGGTGGAGCGGGCAGAGCAGCGCCACCCCCTCACCCCCACCCCCACCCCACCCCCCTCCTCTCCCACTCCCGGAAAGTGAGCCTGCCTGGCCGCCCCCGCGGCCCCGCCCCGCCCCTCTTTACCCCTTTGGGGCCGTTTTGTCTCTCGATCTCCTTTAGGCAGTGGCTTAGGGGCTCCAAATCATGAAAGTAAATTAGCCACACACTCTGCAAAGCTTGACTTGGTCAAATCATTTATGTTGCTTATACTGTAAAGAAAGCAGGTTATTTTTTTAAGCTAGGTGCACCCATTCCTCTCCCCGCTGTCCCAGAGCAGCAGGTGGTGGTCTGGTGGTTCCTGTGTTAGGGTCCTTCCCCTCCACACTTCTGACACCCACCCCCTTCTTGGCACCGGCATTTTCTCACCGGTTACCCATGTGCTCTGGTGTGTGACCTCATTTCCTGTGGAACGAAAGGTTTCTGTAGGAAAACAGGGCGCTGGGTGAGACCCGCCTTGCAAGCCCCCTCGCCTGGCAAGAGTGTCTATCCCCTGTCAGAGCAGTGACTCATGCTTCAGAGAACAGCAGCTGACCAGAATGATCAAGAGCCTGGTGCCTGGGTGGTCACTACCAAGCGAAGAACACGGGGGAGGAGGAAAGGAAAAAGTGAGGAGGGAAGGTTTAAAAGCCACTCCGTGGCCTCCAGAGGGTGGGGCACAAAGGGACCCAGGGAGCGCTGGCTGTTCAGACTCGGCTAGAACCAGCCCGGAGAGACCGGTGGGTGTCAGGCGTGGCCAGTCTCTTCGTGGTTGGTCTCCAACAGTGTTCACAGTCCCTGTCCCTCCCCGAGCACAGAGCAGGCCCTGCGGCAGTGGCCACACTCCCAAGGCTTGTTCCTGGCACCCTGCATTCCTGGCAATGATAAGCCCCAGGCTCAAGCCTTAGGCGGGTGTGTCTCTCATGTCTATGCTTTGGTCTCATTGCCCCCCAAAGAGGCCATACTGTGGGAGTTTGGAATCTGGCACCAGGTGCCCCAGAAAGCCAAGCTTCCGGTCTGGTGTTCGTACCGGGTCACTTTCCCAAGACAGGCCCCTGTTGGTACAGGCCGTATTTCTCCACCTGTTTCAAGATGTTCCATAGTTTTCACCAGTCTCTGAGGCTGAGGAAAAGCCAGTGTCCCCTGAGTGATGATGGGAGGACGCTATAAAAATCTGCATCTCTTGCCATCTTTTCGGGGGATTTGCCCAAGGGTAGGCATTGGGTGAGCGTTTTCCTTTGGCGAGAGTTTTAAGGGAGCTTGCCTCCCTGCAGAGAGTGGCAGGAACAAACACTGCAGGTGCACAGGCTTGTTTTCGAAGAGCTTTGACATCAGACACGTGCTCACACAGGGGCCTGGGGCCCGATGAAGATCCACACCGAGGGAGAGTCACCGTGGTGGCCGAGGTCGAGGCCGCCCAGAGACATCAATGGCGGCATTAGCGCTAACCACCAATAAGAGGCCCATCGGCAAATGCCGCAGCCGGGGATGTGCAGGCGGTTAATAAACCAAATCCTGAAAGTCTCGAACGCGCAGGATCTTGAGTTCCAAGAAGATGTGGTAGAGAACAGACCGTTCTCGATCTGACTCAAAGGAAACGGGAGATGAGCTGGCCAGGAGCGAGCTACGGTCTGTGCTTGAAGTAGCAGCGGCCTAGGTGTTTGATGCTAACCCCGAGGGCAAAAGCCGATCTTTCTGGGTTAATCAACAAACATTCTTTGGCCATTTACCCTGTGCCAGGCCCTTTGCCGGATTCTGGGAATTCAGCAGGAAAGAAGCCTGACACATTGGCCGCCCTCTAGTGAGGAGACACTTCGAGTAAACAATTACAGTGGGACGTCATAAGAGCTGCGACGGTGGGGCATAGTCAGGCCACAGGCAGCAACAGTGTGGAGGGAATAACACCTAAGTTGACCAAGAATTAGAAGAGGTAAAGGCTAGCTGGTGTGGGGGAGGTAGTGTGTTCCTCAGCACGGAGAACGCAGGCCATCAGAGAACTAGCGAAAGCTCGGCCCAGTTAGACTCGGGGTTGGAGTGTGGAGTTTACCATAAGCAGCGGAGAGGTCACGGCTTTCCCTAAGAGCAACACAGTTATCCAAGAAGAGTGGTCCAGGTCAGAGCTGCGATTTAGCGGCGTCCCTCTGCTGCTGGGTAGAGACCACACTGGGGGGCAGACGGGATGGGTTGGAGGACGCCCAAGGGAGAATGTTGTTGTGACTCACCTGAGAAGTCTGGTATCCTGGACAGGGTGGCAGCAGTGAGGATGGAAAAACAATGGATGGATTTGGAAGATGGAATCAGCAAAACTTGGTAAGCAGCTGAGTGTAGGGGTGAGGGCAAAGGTTTCACTTGGCCCCTGTGAGCCTAGGTCGTAGGAAGGTAAGGATTGCATGAAGGGTAGGCCCGTGGCAAGACCCCATGCACCCATATCAGCCTGAGCAAGAAGTGACCCACGGATGCTCCGCTTTGGGACTGGCCGTAGGAGGAACTTGGGGACCCAAACTGAAGCAGAATGCTGACGGACTCTGGGAGTCCGGTGCCATTTTGGATTTTCTGCAGTGATGGTTTCTGCCACTTCGGGTCACACTGCTCTCTAGAAGTGTATCAGAGGAGACCCGCAAGTGAACGCTCTCTTGGGTAAAAAGAGATCTCCACATCCTCACCCTGCTCCTTGCCAAGCAAGAGCTCTTCTCCCAGGGCAACAGCCGGTGCATAATGGCAGACATTTCTAGAAGGTCTTGGCTTGTATCTTTCTCGGGGTGTCTGGCACACAGTTGGAACCTCTTCAGTAGTTGTCAAGTTGAACTGTGTAATTGAATGTTTTCATACCAATAACCCATCTCATTTAAATTGCAGTGTGCAAATTTTCTAATTGTTTTCCAGCTCAAAATGTAGATCCGTGCCATGTCCCCCAGCCTCCTACCTGTACCTTAGAGCAAGGAAAGGAATTAAGGGGTGATATTCCACCCTCGTTGGCACACCATGCACCATGGAGCAGTGGGTTCCTTTTTTTTAATATTTATTTATTTTTGAGAGAGAGAGACACAGATTCTAAAGCAGGCTCCAACACAGATCCCGACTCGAGGCTCAAACCCTTGAGCCGTGAGATCACGACCTAAGCCGAAGTCAGACACTTAACCGCCTGAGCCACCCAGGCGCCCTGAGCAGCGGGTTCCAAAACATCTGCCATAGAAGGGAGGGGGTGTTGACAGGAGTTGCCGCAAAAGGCTTCTGTATCCAACAAAACGGGGGATTCCTGGTGGATAAGAGCCGCTAGCATACTAATGTGCTCTGAGGATATCAGGGGTCACTCTAGAAAATGCAGCATTTCTCGAAGGCCGCTAACCAAGAAAATCTCACCCCGTGATACGTACTTTGGAAAAAGCTGCAGCAAAGACATGGGATGATTGATCTCGTGTTCATGATTTTTTACTCCTTTGTCCTCGGAATGAAACACTCCGACTGTTCCTTGTGACTCGCCTGGCCTCTGCCTGTACCTACATTGCTTGCAGAAGGCGCGCTCCAGGAGGACGGGGGTCTGCCACCTGCCGCGTCCTCCGGTGTGTACCCCAGGGCCGAGCACACACAGTAACTGATTAATTGCTCCTGTTAACAAACAAATGAATAAATGGCGCTGCAAATAGAATTAAAGTCTGTTCCTGCCTACTATGTTAATATGTTGAGTATGGACCATGCCCAGGGCAGCCCGCTTTCTTAGGGTTTATAGGGCACACAGACTGGTCAAGTAAGATCTACCTCCTGACTCCTTTAGACCCCGAGGGCAGTTTAGCCCGGCGCCCGGGTCAGGCATTTCCATGTAAGACCTATGCCCTTTGTCGAGGCGGGACCACTTGTAGCTATTTATTTATTTAATTATTTATTTTAATGTTTGTTTATTTTCGAAAGACCGAGTGGGAGCAGGGTGGGGGAGGGGCAGAGAGAGAGAGGGAGGCACAGAACTCTAAGCGGGCTCCAGGCTCCACACTGTCAGCACAGAGCCCCACGCAGGGCTCAAACTGTGAGATCATGACCTGAGCCGAAGTTGGATGCTGTAACCGACCGAGCCACCCAGGCAGCCCTAGCTATACTTAAAGCCAGATACCAGCAGGACCACGGAGTATGAGAGTGTATATATGGCACTCTTTATAATAGAGAAAATGTAGAAGTCCCGTAACAGGAGACAATCTTAGGCTGTGGTATAATACTGTTTTATATCAATGCAAATAATATTTTTGAGCAAATTGTTGAGTTAGGGGGAGGGAGTACAGAACAGTATATAAATACTATTTACTTTTAAGTGGATTTTGATACGTGAGTATATATGTGCATTTTATTCCTGCTAATATATGGGTTTAAAAAAAAAACATGGAAAGATATATGCCACACCGTTAATGTTATAAACCTGGGACATAAGGGTGAGTTATTTTTTGCTTTCCATTTCAATATTCACATTAAGCACATTTTGCTTTTATAAATCGCGAGAGCACGAAAGATGGTCGTATTTGAGGGGAAAATGCCTCTTAGAAAGCAGTAAGCTGTGGAAGAGAAATCCTTAGTGACACTAGAGCCCAGAGAGAGAGAAGAGCTGCCTCAGGCTGTGGATCTTATGGGAGGGGTGGCACATGAACTTGACCTTGAAGGATCCGTAGATACAATCAACACATGACAGTTGACGCTGGAGGATCTTTCTGCATGTGCGGTATCATGCAGAGAGTTGCCCTCAAACTAACTTCCTTCCCCTCGCCAGCTCGCCACAGGTCGCTTTACCCAGAAGTGAAGTGTGTTGACAGATTTGTCTTGTATTATCCTCGCCATTTCATGTTGTCCTTACAGGTAAATTAAGAATCAAGTGGGTTTATAAGGAGGGGCATTAAAAGCCTATATGGAGTGTATTACGACTCTTACAATAATCTTCCTACTCTTTGGCCCTGGGCCTCCCTTCCTGAGGAAATTGGAACTGTAAGCCACAATGTATTCAGTGGAGTGTTAGGTATCATAATAAAAAACAGAAAGAGCCCAAATATCAAAAATACATGAGTGAGTAGAGTATGTGAAGGAGCATTTCACAGCTTTAAAGATGTCTACAAAGAATTTTTAGTGACTTGTTGGAAGGTTATGAGAAGTGTAAAAGAAAGACGGAACAAAATGAAAAAAAAAAAAAAGAATTGTATTCGATAGAGACAAATAAGGGTCTGCCTGGAGCCCCCGGAGCTTCCCAGAAGAGGTGGAGGACAGAGGTCTTCACATCGGCACTAATAATCCAGCTTCCTTGGGTAGCCTGTGGTCAGGAGCCTGGGACAAAGGAGATTTTTAGTCATCTTTTGGGTTATCTCTGATTAAGTTGATACTCTCAACTCTACCAAAGGTTTCCCGTAATAAGGATCAGGCACTGGGGCCAGCACATCCAGTGCTAGACAAACAGATAAACAGCGGTGAAAAACGGAGTCTGCCCAGGGGCTGCTGGGACTAACCGAGTCAGGGCGTAACTGCACACGCTGGGGAGAGTGCCAGGTCCATTCGTGATTGGAATTCCTGAATTTAATTGAACCTAAAGCAGACCGGAGGCTTTGAGCGCTCCTGCCCACAAGGTGGTAGCGGGACCGTTCGCATCAGAATGCCTCATTCCCACCCGGAAACTCAAAACTCACACATGTTGATAGAAGCACTTTCCTTGGGGGAAACCACATCCACGTTCAGGGGGCCGCAGCCCAAGAGTCTGGCCCCAGGCAGGCTTGCTTTCGTTCAGAATAAACGTTCACTGAATCACTCTAGGAGTCTCGCGTTGCTGTAAGTGTTCACCACAGGAGGACCCTGTCTCCCAGGGCTTAAAACTTTGTACTTGGCAAAATGTAAGCGTGCAGGCGTTCGCACGTCTGATGCTTGTCTCAGTGGCCATGGCCCTTGTCTGGCCTCGGGTCTCGCAAGCCCTGGAAAGGGAAACAAAGGACCATGACAACCTTTTATTCCACATTCTACTGCTGGGCTTCCAGTCACCTGCTGGCTGGCGTTGACCTGTCCACATGGGTCAGGTCTTGCGTGGTTGAGGCAGGAGAGGTGATGAAGGATGTTAAGGTGACTGTGTGGGAGGGGCAAAGGGAGGAAAGGCAAGAGGCCCTACAGGCAGCGAAGGCCTCTGGCTGCTCTGGGGAGGCCTTCCCAAGGCCCCCCAGCTGTTTTCCGCTGTTCACACCCTTCTCACGCTCTTCTATCCACGCCAGTGTGCACAAGTCAAGGGTAGCTGCCCTCCCTACTGTAGCCGGTTTCCCTGGGACCTTTATCTAGCAACATCCACCAGGCTGCATGTTTCCACCCTTTCTTTGAAACAGCCTTATCTCGAGAGTTTTGTGACTTTATAGAGATAGGGTTTCTAGTGATCACAAGACCACCAGTCTCCCAATTATGTAAACTCATCATCTATGCTTTGGATTTGTTTTGAAACAATATTCTGGCCCAAGCTCGACTTGGGAAAACGATGAAATGATCTAAGATGTGGAGACTAGTTCAGGAAGATGCCTCATCTGTTTTAAACTGAAAATGTGGGGCGAGGGGGAAAGTGTGACCAGGAGTGTTGTGTTTTTTAATTTGCTTTGGGAATAGTGTAATAAATGTGTCATTTTCTAAATCCGGATTATTCACGGTCTATTTTAAATCCCAAGCTGGCTCCTAACAGGCCGGTTCTCAACAGGTTCCTGGGTTGACTCTCCTCCTGTCTACTCCTGGCATGGGCAGGAAACACAACCTTATTTAAATAGCTTCCGGGGCGCCTGGGTGGCGCAGTCGGTTAAGCGTCCGACTTCAGCTCAGATCATGATCTCACAGTTTGTGAGTTCGAGTCCCGAGTTGGGCTCTGTGCTGACAGCTCAGAGCCTAGAGCCTCCTTCAGATTCTGTGTCTGCCCATTTCTCTGACCCTCCCCTGCTCATGCTCTGTGTCTGTCTCTCAATAATAAATAAAAATGTTAAAAAATTAAAAATAAATAGCTTCCATTAATTTTTAAAGAAAGTCAGCTGTGAGAATTAACATTTTCTCAAAATATTTGTACTCGAATCCTGTGTATTAGCTTGGTTGTGTCTGAGTCAGTGAAATGGATCCATTAAATGGGATTTAAGCACCTTATTCTTGACCTGCCGTTTTTGCTATAGAAACCGGGAGACCCTTCAGCCCTCCTAGATTTTGTTGAAAATGCCTTTTTTAAAAGTGCCTGTCCCAGATGGGTCTAGATCCTTGGGGCTTCCACGTTCCTTGGAGCCGGGAAGCCCGGAGGCGTGAGCAGCCACGTGGCCGGAATGCCACCCCGGGTCCCACGGCCTTTCACTCGCTGCCATCACGCTCTGCAGGCGCGCCAGCATCAAAGCGGGAGGTACCGGGCGCGCCTGATCAGGACGGATCTGAACGCGTGTCTCCCTCAGGTGCTGGTTGATGTGCTTGGCGGCGGAATGAAAGCCGAAGGAACGAGAGGTCCTGTTGATTACCTTGTTTTCGGTGTCGTTCCTCCGGGTCCTTCCACGTCGAGGGAAGAATTTGAGAAGACGAGGGTATCACCTGAGTAGAAGACACAGGGCCTCCTCACTGTTAACTCTGGGGCCCGCAAACTGTTGGCCACAGGCAAGGGCGTCCGTGCCCCTAAAGAGCCTTTTGAAGGAAAGTGATGCCACCTGGCCGCAAACTCTCTCACTGTGCCGTCCTGCCCTCTCTCTCTGGAGGCGAGCAGTAGGGCCACAGTAGCTCTTTCTTCATTGCTCCGGACAGTAGTCCCCTGCCTCTCAGTTGAGTGGCCAAGACTGGGAACTGGAAGGGACCCTAGTCATAATAACATAGACTTCCTCCTCCTCTTGCAGAAGGGGAAACTGAGACTGGGACTGACAGAGATTCAGCGACTTGCCCATCATTGGCAGCTTGGCAGTGGCAGAGCCAGGAATAGCCCCCGAGAGCCTCTCCCGACTACGGTTTGCTGGTGAGGCAGTAGGGGTAGGATGGACAGGAGGTCGAGGGGACTTGAGCTACATGGAGTCTCAGTTCAACAAGGAAGAGTCCCCAGGGGAAGAAAGACAGCTTCCGTAGCACAGCAGCCGGGGTGCCCGGGCCTGTTCAGCTGCGGGGGACTCTGCAGGATCCGTGAGGATGTATGTCACAGTCCCGCTTCTTTGGTACCCTGTACAGGGACTCGGCTCAGAAAAGCCGTGGGATAAGACTGCCCTCTAGTGGGCTTGTGAAGCCATTGTTCCCCCACATGCTCGCCTCCGGCGGTTCAGTGCTGCCTTCTCACGCTGCATCCGGGTAGAGATTATAATTGTATTCTTTTCAAGCACTCTGGCTCATAGAGACTTTCTTGATCTCTGAACCCTAGGCATTATTCGCCCATCTGATAGGAGGTTTGGGGTTTTATTTTGTGTTTTGTTTGTCCCCCCCCCCCCATTAGAGTTATCTTACTTCTCTGACGAGACTCGGGATCCGAAAAGCAAGGGTTACATCTTACGTCTTGTTCTGCCACAGCTTTTACTCTGTTGTCCACTTGGCCGCACATGAAATCAGAAGGTTCATTGGGCTAGAAAAGGACCCTGTCCCTCAAAAAAGAATCGCACCAGGATCTCCCGGGCGGCTCAGCCAGTTAGGCGTCCGACCCTTGGTTTCGGCTCAGGTCACGATCTCACAGTTCCTGAGCGTGACCCCCCCCATACCAGGCTCTGCGCTGCCAGCTTGGAGCCTGCTCGAGATGTCTCTCTCCCTCTCTCTCTCTCTGACCCTCCCCAGCTTGCTCACTGTCTCTCAAAATAATAATAATTTTTTAAACAGTAATCCCACCCCTTCAGCTTTGTTCCTGAAACATTCTCATCTCATCTCTCTCTGATCCTTAGTTCCCCAAGTGGTTGAATCCTCTGAACTCCTCAGAAAACTTCCAGAACTCGGCTTCCTGGGCCTCACTCCAGCCCTGCTGAATCAGTCTCTGTGGCTCGAGCCAGGAAGTCTGCTTTACAAACTTCCCAAGTGGCTTCTGACGTGCGGCCAGGTTTGGCGGCCAACGGCCCTAAACCCCCATTTACGATGTTTTCTCGGAGCTTTTCCCCCTGACAGCATCTCCAGAGGTCGCCAGCTCATGTCAGTTACTAAAACTGACCACCGTGGGGTCCCCTGGGAAATATTCCGTGTGCCGGTCTCGCAGCAGCACCGCTGGGTGACGGGGAACCAAGCGGGACCACGAGAGAAGGACCAGAGGCATTTACTTGCGTTGCCAGTGGCTCTGTGTTCACAGCAGAAAATCCTGAAACCAAGACCTTCCTGTGACAGGGCAGGTCGCTGATTTGTTTTTAACGTTTGGCCGGACAGGGAGACGAAGGTTAATTCGGCGCCCAGTTATTTATTTCCACCTGTTCTAACTCATCTGGTTCTCCGAATGCAGCCGTACAACGATTTTTTGTTTTTGTTCTGTTTTGTTTTACAGATGGGACAGTTGAGGTTTCGGGAAGTTGTTAGTAACTTGCCCAGAGTCACAGAAGTTGTTAACTGTCAGACTCTGCATTCGAACACAGGTCTGGTGTCCCAGGCCAGCCTTGGAAAGGCCAGAGAAGCCAGAGTGCCAACCTCTTCTTTTTTCCCCTGCCAGGCCAAGCGGGCAGTGCAGCGGGGAGCCACTGCCGTCATCTTCGATGTGTCGGAAAACCCAGAAGCTATTGACCAGGTAAAGTCCTCAGGCCACGCGGCATTGCGGCCCCCGCCCGGGGAGAGCGCTTCCTTCAGGTAGCTCGGCGCGTCACAGGGCCGTCGCCTTCATCTCGGGGCTCTGCACTTGCCGGCTGACGCTAGAGCCCCATGTCGAGACGTCATCCAGACTCCAAGGCGAGGGTGTTGAGAGGAATGAAGAGCCGGGGTGGGGGGGGGGGGTTGGTGGCTGGGGGAGGGAGCATTGTCGCAGACCCTTCTGGGCCTCAGCCTGCCCGGGCCGTTCTAAAACCAGCATTGTTCTCAGCCTCGCCCTTCCAGAAGCTCCAGGGCTGTCACGCTGGAGGACTTTGGGGATTTTCACATGGTATCTGCCGTTCTTTTCCTTCAGCCTCGCTCACTCTCCTCAGAGGAAACGACGTCCTTTAACCGGCCTTGTCTGTTCGTCCTCAGCTAAACCAGGGCTCGGAAGACCCGCTCAAGAGGCCGGTGGTGTATGTGAAGGGCGCGGACGCCATCAAGCTGATGAGCATCGTCAACAAGCAGAAAGTAGCCCGAGCGAGGATTCAGCACCGCCCGCCTCGAGTGAGCCCGGCGCCCTCCCTGCTGCTCCCCGGGCCTCTATTCCCTCTGGGCTTCTGCTCCCATCTTCTCTCCGTCCAACCCGCTGGCACGGCCCGGGTGCCTGCAGTTTAGTGGATTAGGTGTAAGTCCGGAGGCCCGGGAGAAATGGCAGCCCTCGCGGTCCTTCACGCAGAGGATGTGCAGAGACCTTCCAGAAGTAGATGGTTCGTGCTCCGGTGTCTCTGGTCTCTTCCGCCCGGAGCTCCCGCTTGGCAGCCTCCTGTCTTCCTTTCTCCTCCCTCCCGGCCCCCTCCGAGAGGCTGAGGGGGATTGCGGGAAGGAATGCCCAGCACCCAGCTTCCCTTTCCCCCCTTCCTTCCATTTGACCCAGACGACAGAAAAAGGCCTATACTCCTTCTTCCCGGAGGACAAATTGCGTTGTTGAAAAAAACCCTTATTATTATTTTTTTTTTAGTTTATCAACTTCTTTTGGCGGGGGAGAGGGGCAGAGAGAGACGGGGCGTGAGAGAAAGAATCCCGAGCAGGCTCTGGAGCCCGACGCAGGGCTGCATCGCAACCCGAGCCGATGTCAAGAGTCAGACACTCAACGGACTGAGCCACCCGGGCGCCCCGAAAACCCCTAGCTTACATTTGAGTCGGAAACACCTAGCTTTCAAGCGGGACTGAAGTTCATGGTTTCTGGGTGGCCCGCGAATAGCATTTAGGCTCCTCTCGAGAGTGTCAAAGGGCCGCTGCTGGCCAGGAACCCTTCACTGGTGCCCAAACCTCAGACCGCAGATTCTGGGCACCTGGGACAGGGGCCTCAGCGAGGGTTTATTTCCTTATCACGAATACTGGAATAGCCCCATATAAGAGGATTCTCGTACACGCACAAACTATCCAGAAACCCACCCACAGCATTCGGTTAGTAAGACCCTACTCTTGTTGGCTAAATGCGCGTCCTGGGCGGGTGGCCTCGAGGCTCGGAGAGGCAGTGTGCCAGGAGGAAAAGATAAGAACTCGGAGTGAGCGAACGTGCAGAAGAACCGCCTTCCCCGGCTCCTTTTTAGAGGAGAAAAGAGCACTTTGGTAACCGTGACTCATCGCAGGGGAAGCAGCGTACAATTTTCTGAGTTGTTGTAAACCATTAATTACACGGTTAGTAATCACTGTTCCCTCAAAACATGACACTCACTCCTTTGTCCCATAAATATGATATTCGTGTTTATTGGGCTGGGCCTCTCCCACCGGTCACAGCGAACTTTGTGCTCTGCCAGGGGGAGCGAGGCTGTATGACGGGAGTTCTCTCGGCGGCGAGGAGGCCTGGTCAAGGCTGCCACAGGCCACCCCTAGCCACGCCACCGGCTGCCGCCCAGGCCTGGAGGGCACCCCGCGTGTGTGGGGTTAGCCCACACGCACCCCGGGTGTCTCTGGCGAGTGAGGGGAAACGCCCCCGAGTTAGCCCCATCCGTGTTCCAGCCAGCGCGGACAGACCGAAGAGACCCAGGACTCATGGGGCCTTTTGTTCTGTTCCAGCAACCCACCGAGTACTTCGACATGGGGATTTTCTTGGCGTTCTTCGTCGTGGTCTCCTTGGTCTGCCTCATCCTCCTCGTGAAGATCAAGCTGAAGCAGCGGCGCAGTCAGGTAGTACCTGCGAGCGGCCGGCGAGCGCAGACCCCCGCCGCCCTGTCGCTAGTGAGAACCCGGGGGGGAGGGCGGGGGGCTGTGCAGCCGGCTCCCAGTGACCCACGAGCAGCAAGGCGGAGAAAATCGAGAGCAAAGCTTATCACCCTCCGTCTTCTCTGTTGCCAAAGGGCCAGAACCACAGAGGCCGAGCCTCGGGAACGCTTCCAGTTAGGAGTTTTTTCTCAAGAAATGTCTAAACGCTAACGCGGGGCCCTGGAGCCTCGCTCCTCAGATACAACCTGGGGCCCAGCAGTGTCCGCGTCATCCGGGAGCTTGGGAGAAATGCAGACCCAAGACGCGACTCTGGATCTGCGTCTTCCGAGCTCTCTCTAGACGGTTCTCGATAAACAGAGCAGCCGTTCCCGTGCCCCCGCTGGCACGTCGCCGCGCTCACAGGAAGGCAGCATTCGGGGGCGGAGGTCGATGGGGAGGGCGAGAACCGAGACTGTCGCACGTGTACTGTCCCGTCTCGGGAGAGAGGCGGCGACGTCGGCGGGCAATCCGTTGAGAGGACCACTGACTTCTCGCAAAGTCGGGTGGCCGGAAGTGGCTGGGTTTGGGGGGCGCCCACGCGCAGTGTCTCATTCACCCCCAGAACTTTCTTCCGCATGAAGAGGAGGAACGCTGGGGATAGAACAGGTCAATAACTCAGGGTCTGGCAGAGTCGGCCAACCATTGAAGCATATACCTCTGCTGATACTGCCACTCGGGTGCTGCCGGCGTGCCAGTCATTGACGCTCGGGGGTCTGGGAAATCTGGGCCGCGGCAGTCTGAGTTTGTAGTGCTTTCTCAAAAGCCTGTTCTGGTCGGACAGAGGACTCTCGGTACCCCTGTCCCCGTGCGTTAGCTGCCCTGGCCCTTGGGGCGGCTGCCCCTGTGAATGTGTCCCAGACCCTCACACAGACCACACTCTGCCGCGCAGAACTCCATGAACAGGCTGGCCGTGCAGGCTCTGGAGAAGATGGAAACCCGAAAGTTCAACTCCAAGAGCAAGGGGCGGCGGGAGGGCAGCAGCGGGGCCCTGGACACGCTGAGCAGCAGCTCCACGTCCGACTGCGCCATCTGCCTGGAGAAGTACATCGACGGAGAGGTAATGGCGGGGGCGGGGGCCTTCCCGGGGTGGGGGGAGACGGGTCAGCAGAGGTGCACAGGACGGGGCGGGGGCCTTCCCGGGGTGGGGGGGGAGACGGGTCAGCAGAGGTGCACAGGACGGGGGTGGGGGCCTTCCTGGGGAGGGGGTGCACAGGACCTGGAAGGACAGAGCCCCGAGTCCTCTTCCCACAGCTTCATGGGGGCAGAAGGCTTTAAGCACCTCGGTCTTGAGGGGTGGCCTGAGACAGTCAAACTGCTCTTCGCCTCTGGAGGACGGTGGCCACAATGCCGAGACACTCTCTCCGGAGGACCCAGCTTCCACCCACGTGATTTCAGAAGCTGATCAGAAATATATCCTGGGCCGGACGGTGTCTGGTGTTGAGAACATTCACACTTGACCTAATTCTATTTTAGAATTTTCAATTTTCAATTTTTTTTTTTGATTTTGATTTCGAGAGGGCAAGCATATGTGAGCAGGAGAGGGGCAGAGAGAGAGCGGGGGAGAGAGAGAATCCCAAGCAGGCTCCACACCGCCCGCACGAGTCCATGAGGCTGGATCTCACACACCGTGAGACCATGCCCTGAGCTGAAATCAAGAGCCAGACACTTACCTGCCTGAGCCACCCAGGCGCCCCCTACGTGTACTGACTTAATTTTAAGATTGCTCTTCTGGAAACTGAGACTGGACTTGAAGCAAACCCCTCCTGCAACGCCCCGTGGAACGCTGGGAGTTTTTACTTAAGAGACAGGGATGTGGTGGCTACCTTTTTTCTTCGAGCTTTTCATCCTGAAAATGTCAGACTTTCAGGAAAGCTGCAGGAGGCCTTCAGCGAACGATGTGGCATTCACCTAGAATACCCCTCCGTTAACACTGTGCCGCGGTGGCGAAATCTCTCTCCAGACAGACACTCGAACACGCAGGGTTTGGGGGGCGGGGAAGCAAACCCCTTCAGAATCAGGTGCAGGCATTTGACGCCGCTTTCAGGAAAGCGTTCTGCTCCCAGATGGGCTCTTGGATGAAAAAGATGAGTTTTCACAGAGGCCTTCAGGGAACCTGGAAGGGTTTTTAGGTGCACACTGCCTGCGTTCTAATCCTGACCGAGGGCAAGTTCTAGCTTTGTGATCTCGGGCAAGTGACTTCATCCTCTGTGCTGTGCTCGAGCCCTGAGCCCGAGGGGGACGCAGATCTCTACCTGGAGCTAGAGATGGGGAGTGGTGAGGAGGAAGCTTCTGGCTCTGGTGTGGTGAACAGGGCTCCTTGGCCCATGCCGGACTCCTCAGGAAGAGGTATTTTGCCCTCCACCTGCACCCCGCCTTCAAGCCGTGTGTCTCCTCCCCCTCCCCAGGAGCTGCGGGTCATCCCCTGTACTCACCGCTTTCACCGGAAGTGCGTGGACCCGTGGCTGCTGCAACACCACACCTGCCCCCACTGTCGGCATAACATCATAGGTAATTGTCACCTGCCTCCACTGTTGCTGAAGAGTCCCCGTCCCTACCAAGTGCCTAGCAAGAGTGTGACGCATGTCACAGACTGGTGAGCGGGCGCTGCCTTCTGGACCCGGAGGTGTGGGGACCTTGAGTTTCAGAGTTCAGCAGCCCTCCAGACCCTCAGGAGAGAGCCTGGTGTGAGGAATTGCCGCGAGTTCCCGTTTGGGCCTCTTCACGTGAACCAGCCTCCTGACCTGGAGCGAGGCGTCTGGCCTCTCCAGGCCGTAGGCCCACAGTGTCTTTAGCAGAAATGACCGCGAGGATGCTCCCGTGGCCGGGACCAGGGGGTCGTTCCCACGCCACGGGAGACGAATGCGGTGTCGCGCCCGCGTCACTGTGGTATTGGCTGAGGGGCACGAGCGCCGGGCGGACTCCAGGGCGCTGTTTTTCCAAGAGGGAAAGTGCCTTTCATCTCGGTGCCTTTGCCGCTGTCTGCAAACCGCTCTGTGTCTTCGTCAGGCGGGACCGAGGGGAGGTGGGAGGTCGGCCTCTGCCGGCGTGGCCGGGTTTGCCGGCGGCTTAGAAGGGGCCCTCGTCCCGAGGCGGGGCGCGCTGGCACGTGCCCGGGCCTCCCGCTTCGGCCTCCGCCCTCGTTTGCCCCTCTGGCCCCGTGGGCTCAGCTCTGCTGACCGTGTTTCCTCCGCCTCTCCCCAGAGCAAAAGGGAAACCCCAGCACCGTGTGTGGGGAGACCAGCAACCTCGCGCGCGGCCGGCAGCAGAGGGTGATCCTGCCGGTGCACTACCCGGGCCGCGTGCACAGGACCAATGCCATCCCGGCCTACCCTACCAGGACGAGCATGGACCCCCACGGGAACCCCGTCACGCTGCTGACCGTGGACCGGCACGGGGAGCAGAGCCTCTATTCCCCGCAGACCCCCGCCTACATCCGCGGCTACCCGCCCCTGCACCTGGACCACACGCTGGCCCCTCACCGCTGCGGCCTGGAGCACCGGGCCTACTCGCCAGCTCACCCCTTCCGCAGGCCCAAGTTCAGCGGCCGCAGCTTCTCCAAGGCAGCTTGCTTCTCCCAGTATGAGACCATGTACCAACACTACTACTTCCAGGGCCTCAGCTACCCCGAGCAGGAGGGCCAGGCTCCCCCGGGCCTGTCTCCCAGGGGCCCGTCCCGCGCCTTCCCCCCGAGCGGCGGTGGCGGCAGCGGTGGTGGCGCCGGTGGCAGCCTGCTGTTCCCCACCGTGGTGCACATGGCCCCGCCCTCCCACCTGGAGAGCGGCAGCACGTCCAGCTTCAGCTGCTACCACGGCCACCGCTCGGTGTGCAGCGGCTACCTGGCCGACTGCCCGGGCAGCGACAGCAGCAGCAGCAGCAGCAGCAGCTCCGGCCAGTGCCACTGCTCCTCCAGCGACTCCGTGGTGGACTGCACCGAGGTCAGCAACCAGGGCGTGTACGGGAGCTGCTCGACCTTCCGCAGCTCCCTCAGCAGCGACTATGACCCCTTCATCTACCGCAGCCGGAGTCCCTGTCGCACGAGCGACGTGGGGGGCTCGGGCGGCTCAGGCCGGGGGCCTGTCGTGTGCCTTGAGGGCTCCCCGCCACCAGAGGAGCTCCCGGCAGCCCACGGTCAAGGCGCAGGGCGGGGAGAGCCTTGGCCCGGCCCTGCCTCTCCCTCGGGGGACCAGCTGTCCACCTGCAGCCTGGAGATGAACTTCAGCAGCAACTCCTCCCTGGAGCACAGGGGGCCCGCCAGCTCTACCTCAGACGCAGGGCTCGAGGCTTCTCCTGGGGCTGCCCCGGACCTCAGGAGGACCTGGAAGGGGGGCCGCGAGGGGCTGTCGTGTGCCTGCTGCTGCGAGCCCCAGCCCTCCACGCTGGAGCCCGGTGCAGGAGTGGCCGGCGGCAGCACGCTGTTCCTGGGGCCCCCGCCCTGCGAGGCCTGTGGCCCCACGGGTGGGGAGTGCCAGCGGGGGAGCTCCCAGGGCCTGTACGGTCTTCACCCAGACCATTTGGTCAGGACAGATGGGGTGAAGTATGAGGGCCTGCCCTGCTGCTTCTATGAAGAGAAGCAGGTGGCCCACGGTGGCGGAGGGGGCAGCGGCTGCTACACCGAGGACTGCTCGGTGAGCGTGCAGTACACGCTCGCCCAGGAGCCCCTGCCCGGCTGCCGCGCAGGGGCCCGGGACCTGAGCCAGCGCATCCCCATCATTCCGGAGGATGTGGACTGTGACTTAGGCCTGCCCTCAGACTGCCCAGGGACCCGTGGCCTCGGCCCCTGGGGTGGGACCCTGGGCCCGGATGCCCCGCGGCCCCACCGCGGCCTGGGAGCAGCCCAGGAAGAAGAGCCGGTTCTCTGCTGCCAGGCCGGGGCGCCGCTCTCGCCCGGCTGCCCTCTGGAGGGTGCAGAGGCCACCAGGGCCAGCTTCCCCGGTGCCCCCCAGGACACTCAGGAGTCCGGCGCCACAGCCACTGAGGCTGCAGGTGAGAACAGGAGAGGACAGTAGGCCGGAGTCGGGGTCCTCTTTCTCCAGGTTGTTTTCCGAGCAACTTCCTTTGCGCCCTTGCCTTTAAACACCACCTGCACCTGATGACTTCCGGTGTCATTCCCCACCCCAGCCCCTCCTCTGCGCTCCAGACCCGTCGGGCCTTCTGCTTCCCTGACCCTCACGAGCCTCCCGCCCGGTCATGTACACTGCCGCGCGCTCAAGTTCCTCCCTCTGCGTGCCCTGCCCCGCTTCTCCCCTGCTCCCCACCCGGATGCTCAGGCCAGAAGCCCGGCACTGTCCCTGAGCCCGCCCCGCCCTCCACACTCCGCGTCCTGGGCTTCTCAGTCTGTCCGCAAGGACCACGTGGGCTTGTTTTTTTGCCCCCGTCCAGAAAATCAAATTCCCAGAAAAGGGGAATGAAACTTAGCAAAAGACATGCAGAATCCAAGTCCAGAATTTTCATTCAACTCCGCAGACGCCATCAAATCGCCCTAGAGTTCCCAAGCGTCTTGTGTCTGTAATAAGCGGTCCGGCACCTTCGAGTAGTGCCGTGACCTGACTGGACATGTTCCAAAGCGTATCCCTAATTTATCTCTCCTGCAGCCCGCACCTGCCGTCTCTCCAGGCGGGCCCGTTTCCTCTCCCCACAGTCCAGGCAGCGGCCTTCTGACTGCTCTCCTGCTGGTCTCGCCCTCTGTTCTGCATGGGAACCACAGGGGTCTTTTTTTAAATATGTGTCTTCATGCCGGAAGACCCTTCAGTGACTCGCCACTACCGTTAAACTTAAAAACTGCACACTCCCCACCCTCTTCCGTCTGCTCTGCCCCCTGCCTACCCCTCTGATCACCCCCTGGCTACTTGAGCCGTCTTGGCCCCAACCGGTCAGATTCATCCCAGCCTCCGCACTTGTCTGCTGCTGCTCCAGATCTCAGCTGAAATCCCACCCTCCAGCCCCATCCAAGGTCACTGTCACACCGTCTGCTTACTTCCCAGGTTTTCGCAACCTGAGGTTACTTGGTTCGGAGGTCTGTAAGCTTCGGGGAGGGGGGTCTTCTCTCTTCTTCCCAGTGCCTGCAGCAGGGCCAGATGCGGTGTTTTCATGCTACCTAAGGGCTTCCAGAAGTCTCTGCACCTCCAGGGGAGGGAGGCTGACCTGGGCCCCCAACAGCACGAGCAGCTCTCGTCAAACGAGCTCTGCCTCGGCCCTTTGCTGTGTGACACGGCCTGTCCGGTGTTGGGAGCTGTCCCTTCCTGAGAACCGGTCACACGCCGGGCACGGGCACCCAAGTCCTTGCCGGGTCCCTGTGTGTTGTGCCCAGGGCCTCCAGTGCCCGTTCTGTCCCCTGATGATTTTTCTCTCTCTCTCCCAGGACAGAGACCTCGCCCAGCAGATGGCGGCCCGGGAGCCTGAGCTCAGAAGGAACTCTTACATGGAAATGGGGACTATATGGAGACTCCAAGCTCTGACTTCCTTCAGAAAGAAAAGAAAAAAAAAAAAAGATTTTTTTTTTTTTAGCTTTGACAAACACACAAAAGTGGTAATAAAGAGAGCCCTCCTTCTCAACCCAAAATGTGAGCCACCCGTGGCAAAGCGCCCCCGCCCCCACCCCCCATTAACAAACCAACAGACGAAATTCTGAGTCTTTTGCCTCTTTTGATAACATGGTATTCTGTTTTGTAAAGTGTGTGTGCTTGGGGTTCTGAGGTGTGTGGGATTGAGTTCTCTGCTTTGTTTTTTTAAGATATTATATGTAAATGTAAAGTTATTTAAATATATATTTTAAAGAACCCTAACCACCAACTTTTGCTGAAAAAAGAAAAAATCAGTGCTGCATTAATTGAACCACATCATGTGTCGATACTGTCGTCTCCCCGGAGGGGGCTCAGGCCTTTGAAAAGCTCAGGGCTACACCTGCCTTAGAAAACGAACCAGAAACTTGAAGTAAAGCTCGTTGATATGGGTACAGACTCTGAGGAGCAACGCGATGCTGCCTCTTTCTTTCTCGTGGCAAATCCCAACGTGCAAAGTTTCGGGTCTTCTCAGAAGCCGTGCCTCTCCAGCCCACACCTTTAGGCCGCTGACGGCAACGGCCGGGAACAGGGCGGAAGGTCTGCAGCGCCGAGGAGCTGGGACAAGCCATTGCTACGCACAGCCCCAGGGTGACAGGGACAGTTCAGCTCAGTGTCCTCAGTCTGTCCCTTTGGGTCAGCGTCTTAGGTAAAAGGACAGAGTTCGCAATCCCGAACTTGGGCTTCCCGCCACCGGCTGCAGAAACGGTTCGAAGGGGTGTGTGGGGACAAACACCCGGGTGGAATGTAGTTTTGCGGCCCGCGTGGGCACGGCCAGCGTCCTCGGGCTGCCTCCCTGGGGACCCCACGGGGTCCGCACCGAGCTCCGTTTGAATGATACGGTTCCCGTCCCATTTCCCTCTGGAAGCTCGCTTCAGGGTCCTTCAGCCCTCCGCCTCACGGCTGGAATTTCTCCTCTCGCCTGCAAATGTCTACTATCCTCCCTACCTAATGCACTATTATGGATGGATTCTCCATGAGACAGAGAAAGAGACTATCAGACAGTTTAGACCCAAAGGGTAGGTCTTTGTATATTTTTCCAGCCTTTTGCTGTTCTTGTTTGTAAGAGGGAGGGAGAGTTTTAAAACCCAAACCATTTTTTTTTTAAAGGTGTTTCCATTTTTAAAAGGGAGAATCTATTTAAAGCTATTTCAGATCAGGGAGTGTCATCCTTTTTGTCCAGTGTACTTCTTGTTCTTAAGAAAGTTGTTTGTTTGTTTGTTTTTAGAAGAAGAAACTAATCCCCTTAGCTCTTGTGTTCACTCACACCTCTGGTCACTTTTCTTCATTTATTGTCGTCCAAAATGCTCATTTGCGGAATAGGAACCTCACGGCCTAGCCCGCCCCCTCCCGCTCCCTCCCCAGAGCAGGGAGACGGCCCCGGTGGCCATCGTGGGTCATGTAAGGCTCCAGCAACTGCGACTCAGGGGACGTCAGCCCAAAGTCCAGATGAGAACGTTTTAACTGAGAATCCCACTGTATCCCAATCCTTTTTTTTTTTTTTAACTCAGCCCCTGATGAGGAAATTTGGAACGAGGTTTTGACAGAAATTGCAACATCACCTGAACAAGCCATTTAGGACCTCAGCACGGTGAGGTGTGTCCTCCAGCCCCTGAGGTACGGTCCCTTGGTGGCTGCTTCCCCCCCCACCCCCCACCCCGGGCCGATGCCCAGCACACCTGTTGGCGAGGGTGTGGGAAGCGCCTGAGCTGTTGACATGTGATCCGGGCCGCCTTTATTTCTCAGGCCAGGAGCAGCAGCTGCTGGGGACGACAGCTTGCATTACGCGGTTTTAGGGCAGGGGTGGGGGGTGTGGCCTCCAACGTGGATTGCAAAAACCAGCTTTCATTGTTGAGATTTTCTTGTTGTTGTTTGTGGTTTTGTTTTTTGTTTCGTCTTATTTTTAATGCCTTTGAGTGCATACTCTTTGTCTGAAACCATACCCCCCAAAGTGGCTTTCTTTAGCCCTGCCTGGGAAACTACTCCTCAGCAGCCTTAAGCAATAAATACATGTGTAGATAATGGGGCTTCAACGGGGCTTATGAACATAAATGTAACATAAATGTGTCCGATTTTCATTTGAAAGAGCAATAATTACAGATGGCAAAAAGAAACAATCATTATAGTTTACAGGGTGGTAGAAGCAGGAAAATGAAATTTTAAAACTTTAAGTATCAGCCATTGTCTTAAATTTGTGTTGGCCCACCAGACAAGGATGTCACCAGAATTTCGTAGTAACCCAACTATATTGCCTAGGCATTCCAAGTAAAAGGAATGTCTTCTTCAACGTTGGAAGACTCCAGTAATAATGACAGGTACCTTTGTCGGTGGCCTCTCCGTGGCATGTTGGGGTCATACAAGCCTTGGAAACTGAGAGCATTGCGTTTCCCATTGAAAACCACCCCCCACCCCCCAAGCCGAAGTGTGACTGTTAGACCTGGTCCCCTGGCCCAGCCCTGGGTGTGGGACAGCCATGTTAACTGAAGAGTGCTGGAACCAGTTAAAAGTGGTCTTCTGATCAACAAGGTACCTCTTTGCAGTAGGACACAGCCTCAGTATGCTGGCTCTGACTCAGTCTCTCCCGCCTCTCTTGAACCCAAGCCATTTTATAAAGCCCGGTCTGCTGTTCCGCCGCTCAGACCCTCCTCCCTTACGTGCTGCTAGTTTCCACTCAAAGCTCATGCGGGACTAATGCTTTTAAAATGAGGTCTAAAAAATAATTACTAATCGAGAATATTATTTTTTAAACAGACCTGCCTCTTTCTACTCTTTATATAAACTCTATTGTGTTGGTCTAACAAGACACTATTTTAAAATGTTTTTTTTTTTTGTAACTTCTCCCATAGCACTTAAAAGATATTTTGTGAAGACTTTGCTGTAAAGATTTTGTAATAAAATGGTCTAAGGGCTCCTTCTCCAACATTACCATTTTGTTAAATGTTTTAAAGGCTAGAAAACAACTTATGTATATTCTGTATATGTATAGCAGCACATTTCATTTATGGAAATATGTTCTCAGAATATTTATTTACTAATATATTTATCTTAAGCCATGTCTTATGTGGAGAGTGTGACATTGTTGGAATAATCATTGAAAATGACTAACATGAGGGCCTGTAAATATATGTTAATTGCACACAGATTTACATATTTGCCGACCAAAAATGATTTAAAACAAGTCGTAGTCTTCTATGGTTTTGTAACAAATTGTACAAATGACTGTAAAAAAAAAATACAATTTTATCAAGTACGCGTTACATGTGGTCATTGCTCTGTCGGGTAAAGACCTACAGGCTCCACCCAGGAGAGGTCTACGTGAAGCAGTGCCTTGAACTTCAACTTGGTTCTGTGAGCACCTGTGTGGTTGCCTGTCCTGTTACCATAGAGTTCGGGCTGTTGGCCGCTGGGGTGGTGTCAGGAGAGCGCATCTGAGAGAGAGTGTGTGGGACTATGTCCTTGAGGTGGTGGTAGTTTTTCTGCTCAGCGCTACCTGGAGGGGGTGAGGGGAACGGTAGTCCACTTTTAAAAATAAGGAGCACGGGCTGGATATAAACCGTTGGCTTCCTCTGCCTGGCCTTTTCCTACCTGGAAGGCCGAGAGACCCCTCAAACCCCTGTTAAGGAAAGGGGGCTTGTAGGGAAGAGACGCCCA
This sequence comes from Paguma larvata, assembly GCA_030068075.1. Classification (NCBI taxonomy): domain Eukaryota; kingdom Metazoa; phylum Chordata; class Mammalia; order Carnivora; family Viverridae; genus Paguma; species Paguma larvata. Next base: position 66,747,158 of record CM057835.1, read on the forward strand.
GTAGTTGGCCCTCGAGATGACCTCCTCATGAGAGCGGAGAGGGGCAATCGGTATGAAATGAATCTCGTACCCATTGGTCTTGTGTCCCAGGGAGGGAGCTACTAATTTGTAAAGCACTCTGAGATTACGTGGGAGGTGCAAAGTGGTGTTTATTTTTCAGACATCTAGCAGAGAGTACCCTAAGCCCGTGAGTTCGCTCCTATTTCTCTCTCTTTAACTTGGGCCATTTCTTGGGCACAGGCTCCTCGCGGACCTCCGGCGGCTTCCCGCCAGCCCCTGGGTCCCGAGCACCTCCAGGACTGGCGGCCCGGCTGTACAGAGCCTCCCAGAGCTTCTGTTTGATGGCCTTGCCCAGCTCCAAGCTGTACCTCTTGGGGGTCCCCGAAGGGTTCCGCAGCATCGGCTCGACCACAGAGTGGTACAGAGCCCTGTAACCCTCTGTGGGGAGGCCGTGGATGGTCAGCGTGTCCTCGGACAACTGCTGTCTCTGTCTGGCTTCAGGCGGCGACGCTTGGCCCTTCCAGGCCGCTGTCCCGACGTTCCAGGGTAATGCTTGGGTGGCAGCCACATGTTCGGCATATCTGTTCTCAAGATCTTGGCGGACTGTGACTTTTTTTCCTTTGAACTTTCTTTACTCTAGCCAGGGAGAAAGCAGAGAAGTCAAAGCTAAAACTTGAGAAGGGAGCTCAGAATAATTATCTGGGATTTGTGTCCCAGAGTCTTGGTTACAGCCACAACCAACATTTGTCTAGGGTGTTCCCGTTCACTGACTTCCTTCTTGTGTGCCACCGCGTGCGTTCCCCCATCACCCTGTAAGGTCAGCAGGAGGCAGTTTGAAAGGCAAGGAGATTGGAATTGGTTTGCCCAAGGCCACACGGTTAGAAGGTTAATAACCATCGTGTCATCTCTCGAACGCCATGCAGGACGTTAAGCGTTTACTCTGCACCGTATTAGCTTAATCCTCAGGAAACCCTGTGGGGGAAGGGCCGTTACTCCCCATTTTAGAGATGACGAAGACCAAGGCAGAAAGAGGCTAAGCCCACGGTTCTCCTCGATTCTAGTGAGAGCTGGGATTTGAAGCCAGACAGCTTAGCTCCAAGGTACCTCTGAGCTCTGCTGGCCCCATGGAGTGATGGGACCCCTTGGGACGCCAGGTTCTCCCAGTGGAAGTTCACAGCAAGATCTACGGCGCACCTGTGGTGTTCGGGCGCGTGTGCGTAAGGGCGCCACCCGTATCCTGGCTTTCCCCACCCCTGTTTTCCCTTCGCAGCAAGATCCTTTTGCCTGTACTTACGAAAGTCACTTCGTCCTCCTATAGAACTAGGCAGGGTGTAAACGGCATGAGCCCAGACCTGGTCCTTTCTCCACCATAGCCTGCTGCTGCCTGTCCCCCTGCTCCCCACCCCCACCCCCACCGTCCTGCCTCTAACTTTAGGATCTCCTTCGCTCTGTACAAGTCACTTAAGCATCAAGTGTTCCCTCGCTTACGTTTCCATGTCCCCACTCCAACCCATTTCCTCCACCACCAGCCACCATGTACCTTGTTGCCGCCTCCCGCAGACTTCCTGAGCCTCGGTGAGCCTGGGCGCTGCCCCGCTGGCCGCTTGCCCTTGCAACTGATGGAGTTTCTTATCCCGCCCCGCTGCGCGGCTTTTGTGGCCGGATTGTCCTTGGGCTTTAAACCCTTCGAGGGCTTTGCTTCTCCAGACTTGCGTGGTCCTGGGCAACATTTATTCTTAAGTTGTCGCCTGAGCACCAGCTTAATCAGGGAAAATGAACTGGCAATTAACGGATTCTTTACAACTTCCCAGGAAGAGGCGCTACCTGGTGCTGGGGCACTGATGCTCTGCCTCGCGCACATCCTGGCCGTCCAGATGTTGGTGAGAGCCGGTGAGTCCACATAGCAGTCCTGAAGCCTGGTGTTCAGTAGGATGGACTGACGGAGCCCATAGGAAGGGATGCTGGAGTCTCGTCTCACGTAGATCGGATGCTGGAATTATAAGGGGAGAAAAAGGAATTGAAAAAAAGACCAGTTCCCAAGCAAGGACCCAAAGGGCCCCTTTGGCAAAGTATTAACATCTCTTCACACATCATCCCTTCTACGCAGCTCTTAGAAACCTATCCATCCGGTCTCCTGCTCGCCAAAGCCTGGTGTACCAAGTGGAGAAACAAGGTCACAACGATATTCAGGTTCTCAAAGAACACAGCAATGCTTGTTCTGGAGGGCGGACGTGGAGGTTTGGGGAGCACTTACAAAGAATCAGAGCCCATTCCTGTCTCCTGGAAAGCTTGGGAACCACGGCAGGAAAGGAATGGAGATGAGGCCACTCAAGATTCCTCTAGGGACCGTAGTCGCCCCTCCACCATGCCGCAACACAGAAACGACAACGGCTACATTCTGCCAAACCCTAAATCTACTTTCTAACCGACCTCCGTGGGCCCAGAAAGGCTGCTCAAGAACTACTGGGGTCCATGAAGGCCAAAGCACGAGCTAAATAATGCCGACCTCCATCTCCTGGGACCAGCCAAGAACAAGAGAACAATCCGGACAGATTAGAAGCACACACTTAAATAGACCTGGTCTTCTAAGAAATGTCATTGATAAAAAAAAATAAAATCACCTTACCATTGTTTCGGATGCCTTAAATTTTATTTTATCTAGCTTAGTAGGGGGAAGAAATATGTATTTCCTTTTCCCTTGTTCTCTTTTGCTTTTTTTTTTTGGCTGTTGTTGTTTTGCTTTGTTTTGTTTTAATATTTCTAGTCACCTGTCTTTCTCTGCCTCAGTCATGTATGAGCAGTTTGCAGTTTGTTTAGATTTGGGCTCACACGCAGGCAGTTTTGAACCATTATCTCTAGTATTTGTGATGTCACTTTGGTTTGTGATGTGGATGTAGGTGTTACATCATCAGGTTTTGTAGTGAAATTGGGCTGTAAGAAGTTCTATTTCGTTGTGCTTGCAGCCTCAGGAACTTGTGAAGCTCTTAAGCCCCTCCCCCCGAAGGGCTTGGGTGAATTAGTAAGGTCCTAACGTTCTTACGAAGCACGCTTTGCACGCAACGCGGTCAGATACGCAGACCAACCATATTTGTGGATCCAGGTAGGGAGATAGATCCTTACATGTGCAAAAGTGGCCTTCTCCATGCACATAAAGAAGGTACTGTTACATTCCCCGAATCGCCGCCAAGGTTAGGGACCAGAAATGAAAGAACACGTCCCTGCAGCCCTGGGCACCTCTCCCTGCATGTGTCTCCCCGGGAGACTACACGGTTTCTGGAATGCGGTTTTATTTTACATCCCATGGCAAATTCAGTAATTAGAGCTGTTAGCGGTGTCGAGGGCTTGACACAGGAACAAAGACGCCTCTTCCTGGTGACTCTTGGGCAACGCCTCGCTCCTTATCAGGTGCTCGTCCTGCCGGCGATTTCGAGTTTTTAATACACCAAATGCCAAAGGAGGCTCCCTCCTGAGGGGGAGGAGAGGGAGATGATGGAAAAACAGAGTACGCGTCTGGCAGGAGCTCCTGGAATCGCCTGTGTTGCCCGTTTCATTTTTCTGAGCGTTGTCCCTGGAGTGAAGCACAGTCTGCCGGCAGACCGCACCGCAGGCCGCGGTGGAACCACCTCCGGGCCAAAGGCATCTGGAGCCACAGACGCTTGGGAGGACAATGGGGCCCATTCAGTGGTGAGCCCTGGCCTCCCCTCCCCAGAGGTGGGTCAGTTTTAGAGCAGGGTGTCGCCGAGGGTTTGTCTTTGGGAAGGGTTCGTGACTGTCTGGAGCCCGGGCAGGCAAGCATCCTTTCGGAGCCGGTGAATCCCGGAGAGGCGGCCCAAGGCTCTCGGGCCGCCGTCGGCCTTTGCTCTGCGTGGCAGGGACCGAAGGGAAACGTTGGGCCAGAAAGGAATTCCGGGAGGAGCTCTTCCGTTTCTCTTCTCTTCTTCCCTGTCTGGAGGTTGGCCTCTTTCCGGATGCTCATCTGTTGTATTTATTGTCCTAGGCCTTTGCTCCATGGCCGAGCGACAGTGCTTTGACTCTGAGGAGCGTGCTGAACCTCCCTCTGCCGGCGCAGAGCTGTTCACGTGGACGGCAGCGGGTACACACTCTAACTCCCATCAAATTCTGCCACCTCTCCCTGCGGTGTAACTCACTTCCATTGGCTCTTCCCCAGCAGGTAACCTCCGGGCTCCTTAGAACGCACCGAGGGTAACGCGGGCTGTGCTATTTCTCCTCTGTCAGTAAAGTTTGTATTTATTGAATGCTTGCCGTAGGCCGGGCACTGTCTAGGCACTCCACAAGCATGGCCTCACAAAATGCCACCAACGGTCTTGTGAGTTTGGGCACTGTTGCCATCCCTACTTTGCAGATGAGGAAGCCGAGGCACGAGCTGCTCAGGAACCGTGCCCCAGATGCCACAGGATCACTGTGAGGACGAAATGGGTTAAAGTATGTGAGCACTTGGTATGGCTCCTTGTGCGTAGGAGGCACTCGATAAATAATGTCCTCGTTAATACTGTTATTGGGACCCATTCACTCATCTGACCCTTTCCTGAGCCCCTGCTGCCCATTGTCTGAGTGACATAACCCAACGTTTGATATGAACTTCATCCCGGGTCCTTCAGGAGGCCAAGCGATAGGCCCCTGGAAGTGGGGAATGAGTCTGATCCGACCTGGATATCGTGATTTCTTTTCCCGTGATCCACCTTCGCTAAACATTTGTCAGATTCTTGGGGGCACCTGGGTGGCCCAGTCAGTTAAGCGTGCTACTCTTAAAAATTTTTTTAACGTTTACTTATTTTTGAGAGAGACGGAGCCAGAATGCGAGTGGGAGAGGGGCAGAGAGAGAGGGAGACACAGAATCTGGAGCAGGCTCTAGGCTCTGAGCTGTCAGCATAGAGCCCGACATGGGGCTCGAACCCAAGAACCACGAAATCTTTACTCGAGTCCAAGTCAGACACTCAACCGGCTGAGCCACCTACGCGCCCCAAGCGTCCGACTCTTGATTTCAGCTCAGGTCATGATCTCACAGTTCATGGGTTTGAGTCCCGGGGCTGGAGCAGCCCTGACCGCATGGAACCTGCTTGGGATTTTCTCTCCTCTTCTCTCTCTGCCCCTCCCACTCCCGTTCTCTCTCCCTCTCAAAATAAATAAATAAACATTAAAGAGAATTTGTCCAGTTTCCTCGACCTCACGGGAGTGGTATACTTACAGGAGCCACACCCCCTCTGGTGGTGGGAGCTGTCCAGAATATCTCCTGCTCCGCTCGCTCGACGGGCCAGGAAAGCAGGTACCTGAAGATAAACTAAGGAAAGCGACTAGTCTTTGACCGAGATTGTTCCGTCGAAGGCGGTGTTCAGAATTATAAAGTCAAAATGGAAAGACTCTATTTGGTCCAGGGTCCTGAAACTATGGCAACAGTTTCCGTCGTTAGTGCCAACACTTGCTCCGGAGAACCTGGAGTCGAGGCACTAGGGCTTCCATGTTGCTGACAGTCCTGTTCCTCGGTTTGATTCTCCAGTGAACCCTTTTATTCGGCTGAGCCCGGTCTAAATCGCCTTTATTTTCCAATCATTTGGAGCTGTACTTCCTGACATACCTAAAACCAGCACCCCTATTTGGGAACGAAGCTCCCCTTCGTTGATGCTTGGCCAAGCTCCCCTCACTGTATTTTTAGCTCCTATAATCTTTTCTTCTTTCTTTTTTCCTTGACTGCTACCTTTCTTCTCTTGGATTTCTCTTCATTCCGATTCTCCTTCTGGAGGGTCAGTGAATACAGAGGAGATTGAGCCAATTCATGCTTCCTCCCGTCTGCCCCCTTCAGCCCCCATCCCCAAATTCTAGGGAATCTAGTTGTGTTTAATTTCTCAGAAGATGTTTTTCTTTTAACACCCAAGCAGTAAACTTCCACACCCATGTGGGAATGCGTCTGAGGTTCGTGATGTGTAGAAGGTTTTGGAAAGAAGAGAAAAAACTTTGGAGGAGAGAATTTTAAAAGATTCCTGAGCCATGATGCGAACTCTGAGAAACAGTGATTTAAACCACATGTGTTGAACGTGCACCTATCACGGGCCAAGTACATGAAGTCGGGGTGCCTTGCCCACCCTGCCACCCCTTCCCGCCAGACTCAGTTCTCAGATGTGGCCGCCTGGATGCCACACAGATACCTCTAATTCGTGATGTTCAAAACCAAATTCTTTCCCTTCCCTGGTCCCATCAGAATGAGCAAAACCACAACTTCTCTAGAATTCCCATCACTAGTTTTCCAACCGGGAAACCTGAGACAGGATCAGTTAGCAGTATGGTGCCAGAGGTTAAAGACCCTGTTTTCATTCCAAAGCTTGATATTTTGGGGCGCCTGGGTGGCTCAGTTGGTTGAGCGTCCGACTCTTGATTTCGGCTCAGGTCATGATCTCGCAGTTCTGGGGTTTGAGCCCCGCGTTGGGCTCTGTGCTGACAGCATGGAGCCTGCTTGAGATTCTTTCTCTCCCTCTGTCTCTGCCCCTCCCCTGCTCTCTCTCTCTCTCTCTCAAAATAAATAAATGACCTTTAAAAAATAAAATAAAATTTTGATATTTTGTTCATCATGACTTTTGGGGCATTCATTTATATCTTTAAAGATATTGTATTGAAATAATGCTTATGAACGGTTTTTAACATATTTTACAATTTATTAAACAATATTTATTTATTTATCTCGATCACTGAGTTTCGTGGGCCCTCTCGAGATCTCGTGCCTGAGGCGAACACCTGATTGGCGTCACCACAATCCTGATCCTGGACCGTTCAGTATCTGTTGCCAGAACCGCAGAAGGACAAGTAGGCAATTCACCACGATGATTAGGAATGTAGTCCTGGAGTCTGACTGCCTGGGTTCAAAGCCCAGCTCCGCCACTATGTGACCTTTGGACAAGACATTCAACCTTGAGGAGGTTGGTAAGGGCGCCTCTCTCATAGGGCTACTGGGAGCGTTCTGTGAAATGTGACGGCCAGCACCGTACCCTGCCTAGAGTTTAGCGAAGTCCTTGGTAGAAGTTTGCCATTGTTATTAGTATCAGGCTCCTTATCCAGTGCTCCCTCCACAATATGATGCCTTTTGAGCAGAAATCATCCCCACTGGAGTTTCGAAGCTACCAGGATCACCTCAACTCCACCAGCTGAGCCCTCCCAGTTTCTCGGCAAGTCCTGCCGCCCTCAGAGGAGTTGAAGGGCTTGACTGCGGAGCACAAGCAGGCAAACAGACAGACACCAACATTTTCCTGGAGGCCCAGGGGCTACAGTCAAGTGTCCTCACTCTTTCCATGAAATAAATCCGCTAAGCGACAGAGGCACATGGAGCATTGAAATGAATATCTCAGGCTGCTTCTTGCCAGGGGCCGGGACCACGGAACTGAGCAAAAGACCTTGAGCTGTGAATGGCCCTGACCTAGACCCGGTAGACTGTATTTTTAGCCTCTGTGCAGTTTCCATCACCTGTGCTGGGCTTTAAGCTACAAAAGAGGGGAGGGAGGCCTGCGGAAGGCTACAGGGATGTTTCTCATAGCAGCCGGTGGGGGCAGGGGCTTGCCCACTCTTTCTGAGCTCTGTTGTACAAGCCAGTCTCGTGGGCGTGCAACCTGGGTGTCGATACAGTGTCCCCAGCCTTAGAAGGGCCCCACACTTGGCTTAATGCTCTGTTGTAGCCATCTTGAAATTCTTAATCATTTTGAACAAGGAGCCCCTCACTTTCATTCCTCACTGGGCCCCGCGAATTACAAAGCCCGTTCTAGTCGTCCTCAAGGCTGGCACCCACTTAAGCCCGGAGAGCTTTCTTGCGGCGGGGCAGGGCAGGCTGAAGCTACTATCATGAGGCATAAATCCCCAGACTTGGCCACGTAAACCTTGTTTTGAACCTCTTGTCTGCTCCTTCCTACTTCCTCAGAAACCAGGACGAGAAGCCAAAGAACCTCGTAAACTGTGTCCTGCTTCGCTAAAATGTTTCCCCGCACCCGATTGAAAACGGTTCACAGACCACTCATCGACTCATTTTCTTGTCTCTGTAGTACTTTTTGCTCCCGGAAATTCGCACTATTTCTAGGACCAGCTTGTCGGGTTGGAGCCCTGGGTGTGTTCACCACTGAGTACTTGTTGGAAGCAGGAAGGGTCACCTTTACTGAGTGTCTGTTTCCAGATGGTTGCACCTGCATGTTCTCCTATCATTCTCATTCCATTCCTGCCTGCACCTTTGAGGATGCAAGTTAGAGGTGGAGAGTTCTCAGGTCCTGCCGTAGGAGGTGGTCTTGGAGGTGGAAAGGGTCCAAGAAGGTGGAGAAGAGAGGGTGAGCTGGAGATTCCAGATGGGACGGGGAGGACGGGACAGTTGGGCACTGGAGGGGGGAGTCCCCTACCTAGCTCCCGTGAGGAGCCCAGAGGAGCCCTGAACTCGGGAATGAGACAGTGAAAACAATGAGTGAACAAGATTCTTCTTGCCGAGGCTCTGGGTCGTGTGGGTGGAGAGGGACCGAGAGGCCTCGTGGGAGGTACCTGCGCTTTTGGGGCCGGGCCCAGGAAACGGCCGGGGAGCAGGTTGCGGGGAGGCGGACCCTGGAACTGGACGAGGGGGCGCGAGGGCCGCTGGACCTAAGGCGGGCGCGGGAGCCCGCGGCGCTCGGGGCGCGGCGAGTCGGCACACGAGGGTAGCCGCTCCCGCTCCCGCCGCCGCGCAGGGCGCAGGCCCGCACTTGCAAGCCCGGGACCGGGGACTTGAAAGCGGCCGGCGCGCCGCCAGGACCTGCCCCGCGGGGCGTCACCGCGGCGCTTTAGGCGCGAGCAGAAGGAACATCTCCTCTGCCTGGGGGACTGCGGGGGAGGAGGGAGGCCCGGGACGCACCGAGAGCGCAGCCGGAAGACCTCGCGGGCGGGGGGCAAAGGGCCCGCCACGCGGGGGCCGCGCGCGCTCCCAGCCCCGGTTTCCCAGTCTGTAAGAAGGCGTCATTGCCGCATCCACTTCCAGACCCTCTCTGTGGGGGGCGCTTTACTTACTCCTATCTCATCTGATCTTGCGAAAGCCTTGTATTATCCCCATTTTGCGGATGACTGAGGCTCCGGCAGAGCAGGAAACTTGCCCCAGTTAACAATTATGTGCGATAGGATTCGGAAACAGGGTTCCGTATGCTGCCTCTTTTGTGGCCGCAAGAACTTGGATTGTGGAAGGAACTCGGGATTTACTAAGCTCCTCCTGTGCGCGTGTAGAAGTTTCCACGCGTTGCCTCATTCAGTACAACCGCTTTGGGAGTATTTGCTCTTAACGCCCCCATTTAACAGATGAAGAAATTGAGGTAAGAGAGCTATTTTTCCCTTTAAACCTGTCCAAGGTCTTAAAGGTGACTGTATGGAAGGTGAACCCGAATAGACTGACTCCAGAGCACCCTTTGTTTAACCACTACGATGAACCAAACAGGGAAAAGCGGTTTGCAAAATTCTATTCTGATTACTACCGCTGCGGTCGAGCCCGCGAGTGGGTCACGACCGGAGTGAGGGTGGAGCAAGGCTCATTGGGCGCCAGGCCCACTTCAGCCCAGCCCAAGTTCTGCCTCTGGCCTCGGAGGCGGGGCCCCGGGCCCCGCTCTTCACCTGCTGGCCCCGCCCTCCGATCGGACCAATGAAGTGCCCTGTGGGGGCGGGCCCAGGTGAGGAAGAAGCGTGTGGGCGGGGCCTAGTGCGTGAGTGGCAGGCGCGGCGCGCGCTCCGGGAGGGGAGGGAGTGCGCAGTCGGCTCCGCCCCTCGGCCTCGCGGCGGAGTCGGGCGGGCCCCGCACAGCCGGGGCGGTGGCGGCGCTGGGGAGAGGGCGGGCCGGGGCGGGGCTGCCGGGCGGCCTGGGCGGGGCCACGCCCGAGCCCCGCGTCCCGCTCCGATGGCCGCCCCCGGCTCCCCGCGCTGCCCCCTCTCCCCCGGGCCGCGCCCCGGGGCCCCGCACTGACGGCCCATGGCGCCGCCCGCCGCCCGCCTCGCCCTGCTCTCCGCCGCCGCGCTCACGCTGGCGGCCCGGCCCGCGCCCAGCCCCGGCCTCGGCCCCGGACCCGGTGAGTGAGCGAGCCCCGGCGCCCGCCCAGCGCTGAGCTCGCCCGAGGGGCGACGCGGGCTGGCCCGCCTGGGGGGCCCAACCCCTAGCTCCCACCTCCTGGGACTCCTTCTCCCAGCCCCTCAGCGACGCCCCCCGGCCGGGGCGGTCCCAGCCCCAGGACCCGAGACTCCCCGCTCAGGCCCCTCAGTGACGCCCCCCGGGCCGGGGCGCCGTGTGTGCCCCAGTACCTACTCTTGGGATCCCTTCACCAATCCCCTCGGCGACGCCTCCCGGGCTGGGAAGTCTCCCCAGCCTGAAGACCCGGGACTCCCCGCTCAAGTTCCTCAGCGCCTCCCCCGGGCCGGGCTGCCCCCTCTGCCCCAGCACCTCTGGGATCCCGTCCTGTCTCTCGGCGGCGTGCCCTCCCTCGAGACGCTACACCGCCCCCGCAAACCCGTCAGCGACACCCCCGGGCCAGGATCCCTCCGCGAGCCCCACGACGGCGCGCCCCGCGGCCGCAGCCCTCCCGCGCCTCCTGGC